>JAHLML010000002.1:1396173-2792346 GCA_019915145.1 Strobilurus orientalis | reverse complement strand
CATGTATCCTTTTTCAACTGTATCATCATCTTATAATTAATCTGACTAGTATCGCATCAAGAGGTAGATGGGGTCTCCGAGAACGATGTTTGTCATATGGCGGAATGAGCCAGTCAGCGACATGAGAAGACCACCGAATGAGGCATAAGCAGTGCTGTGGGATGATAATGAGTTATGAGGACGAGGACGAGGTAGTGGATCGCGTACACTATTTCAGCTGTGCCGCCATCGAATTTGTACACCTGAGGTCGATTTAGATCTGGGTTGTGTTCACTCGAGCCTGGTTCCTACCTTGCCGTACATGACATAGTCGTAATCCTCCTCTATTCCTCTTGCTCCTTTGCCATCCGGCCGCCATATGTGCTCATCTTCTTCAGATGTGCCGTCAGCGTTGTTCGTTGTTGGGTTACGCGACAGGGAGGTAGATAGGGACATGGAAAATGAGTCGCCATCCTTGAGATGGAAGAGCTCCGTGTTGTAGTCGAGCGTCATGTCCATATCGTTGTTCTTCGAGTGGGCCTGCAACCGCGAAACTGGAGAGCGTCAACGACCTCGGCCGCGGACAGAGACAAGACAGCAAGTCTGACCTCTGTCGAACTTTTTGCCCTCCTTGTCGATCGAGCTTATTGTGAAAATATCATCAAAAACGATGTTGGAGGCCACAGACGCCATGGTGGAAAGAGATGAGAATGATCGGGTGATCTCTCGGGTCTTTTGCCTTTTCGGTCCGTACATCCATGATCAGACTTGCGCGCCGCCTTGCGCGTCGTCCGTGCCAGCGTAGAGACCTCTACACCTCGACCTTGAGAGAACCGCCAGCCTCGGCGCCGCGTCTTGCACCGACACCGCTCGTCTTTCTGTCGGCAACATCATGGGACCCACTGTCAAAACCGTACTGTCTTTACATACTTGCCTCACTCGCCTTGGACTTATGGGGACCCTCAGATTCATGTCGCATATGACCCACTTTCTCGACCAAGGATTCATGTGCTTGGATGTTAACATTTCTCTCCCTGAAACCCCGGTGGACTCTCTCCGTCTTATGGAATATTTTGAATCTGGTTCGTCACGTCAACATGCGCGTGTTATTGATCTATTGAAGGCCATCCAAGAACTTGTAACCGCTCTGAAGGAGGCCCAGACCACTTTTCCGCCTGTAATCTTCGCTCGTCAGTGTGCAGGACTGATAAGTCAAACTTACATATCATCACACCCGGCTACTGCGATGATTCTTCTATCGCCGCCACCTTCCAATGCCGACGTATCAATCCTCAACAGCCCACCCCCTGAGTTCAACTTTGAGCCTCTCTTCCCCATAGCTCTCGTTGCGGAACCAGCAGAAATGCAGGCACTGAAGGAAACAAACCGTCTCGCTGTAGATCCCGGAGTGGACACTTTCACGGTCACTTCCCTCGAAAGTGAAGGTACTGCTGTCAAACTCTCGAGTTGGCTAGATGAGCTCGGTGTATGACAATACTAGAAATACAATGTATACCGCAATATTAGTATCTATGTTAGCACTTCCTTCATCTCCTTCTTCAACTCCTGTACAATGGGCTCTGCGACCCGGCCAAGACCTGGTAATACAACAGGCCATTTTGCACGCGCGGCAAAAACGCGTCGAACTTGGTGTTGTATGAGTTCGTGAAGTTTGGGGACGTTGGCAAGCTTGGCCCTGCTCCCCACAAGGGAAGTGGTCGTAAGGTCCAGAGTAAACTTGGGGGAGAAGGATATAACTATCTCTGGGACTGGGGCAGTGGGAATTGGTGGTGTGATGGTGAGCTAGAGACGATGGTGAGACAGGTTCTTTGCGACAGGTTGGGAGGACATACTGAAGATTTGAAGACAGATAAAGATATGGTAAGAAAGACGGGAAGACGCGCAAATGAAGCCATGGGATAGTTGAAGAGATATGAGGTAGATAGCGAGACGGAGATGGTGTCTTCATAGTCGACCGAGAATTCGGTGATCTAAGATTGTTTGCATCAGTCTGGGGAAGCATGACGCGAAAAGTCGCCGCGTACATGAGAATTTCCGTCCTCTGGGGTTTTACTGTGAGCATTATAGAGACGCGGCGCTGAGGTCCCGAGGTCGACCGAGTGCACTTTGATGTAATCCTGATAATATTGAGCGTCTTGGTAGGTATGCGCGGAGAAAGCGTGCTGACGAGAAATCCGGCAGGACGCATCCTATTCGCGTAGTCTTCGACACGTTGACGCGCGACCTCATCGCCATCCGGCCCACTCAGGTCGTTCCTGAGCTTGGACCGGTAGACATTCACGACCTGTAGACTCTTGAGTTCATTTGCAGAGGACGCCATAGAAACGCGAGCACAGTACCTGTTGGATGAGAACGTTGAACCAATCCGCAGACTCCCCGGATACATTCAGAGGATCGTCTTCACTCTCCTGGGGTACATGCCGAGGCGCCGTCCGTCGAGTATCGCTGTTCACGCGAGGGTGATATGATGAGGTTTCGAAGGGCGTCTCAGTCGAATCAAGGAAGAGATATTTGAGTATCAAAGTCAGCAGAAGGAGTATGGAGAGCTGTCCCATAATAAGACCCTGCGTGAACGTCGGCTGCAGCGAGAAGACATAGTTCGAGCTCATCGTCGTGGAGGGCAAGCTGACGGACCGGAGTTACCGATCATGTCAGGCCGGAATTGGAAGTACCCGGCGATCGCGCCCACGTTTTTGTAGTTTGCTGATCTCCTCTGATGTCGTCCTTCATGGCTTCCCCTTCGCTTTCCGTCTTCAGATCCTGGCCGGCTGCCCCGCTGACGGATTCTCTCGTCGAAAAATCCATCTCAAAGCTCTCCCCCGAACTAACCCTCCAGGATTCGCCCACTCTTCCAAAGGACAACCAGCCGCTTTTGCAGTGGTCTTCTTACGACGACATAGACCATGAGCTCACCCTCCTACACCAAAATACTATCCTTTCCTCGAGCTATGTTATCAGGAAAGCCCTTACGAGAAAACACTTTTTATCACGCACTATACATTCATACGTTACAAAAAATCCCCAGTCTGCTTTGAAAGCTGCTTTCCCGCAAACTTTTGAAATCGAAATCTCGTACGCAGACGAGCTCGAGGAAATCCTGACAGACGAACTTTGGGAACTGGGACACGATCTGGAATCGGATAATCCACGATGGTGGATACTCAAGCCGTCAGCACTCATCCTTTCCAGAGGGCTCAGGGTCGTTGACGTTTTCACAGTGGTATGGCGGACCGCGGCAACGGGATAAGACTGTTCAACAGCAGAGAAAATCTTGAAAAGATTTTTGAGGAATTCGATGAGAGTGAGGACGAGGACGAGGACGAGGAGGAAGAGGGGAACGAAGACGGAACCGCTGTTATAACATCTCAGCTTCGCCACTTCGTAATACAGGTAGAATATTTCAATCACCACCCATTTCCTTGATCAGTGTAAAGAATCATCTCTCCCTAGGAATACCTCTCCAATCCACTACTTATGGATCCCGCTGAAGTGCCCATTTCAGGATCTACTGTACCAATCATTCCCGACGGTCGAAAGGTGATCACATCGTTGCCGGCTGTCTGATATTTATGTTCTCTCTCTAGTTCCACCTCAGAGCGTATTGTGTTGCATCCGGTGCTCTACAGGTATACCTGTGCGAGCGTGTCCTTGCCTTGTTCTCCGCTACATCGTATGCTCCCCCTATGGCAAACGAAGACGGAGATGCGATGGATCTCTCCCCTCATCTCACCAACACATGTCTTCAGCAAGATCACGGAGAGGCGAACGTGCGCCTTCTTGAAGAACTTGTCGGATGTCGGATTTGCAACGACGGAGTCAACAATGCTGTATCATTGACAGAGGAGGATGTCAAAGACATAACTACCCAGATCACGGTTATCCTTGCCCAGAGCTTCAAGGCGGCACTGCAAAATCCTGTGCACTTCCAGGTGAGCATCCCCAGCGGCGCCCTCACTCACTATCTGACAATCCCAAGGTCCTTCCCAATGCATTTGAGCTATTCGGTGTCGACTTCCTGGTGACCTACGCTCCAAAAATCCAAGTGCATCTGCTAGAGTTCAATTCTGAACCCGCCATCGAACTAACGGGCCCGCGGTTGACGTGGATACTGGAGGATCTGTTCGTGGCCATCGGCAAAGTCTGTGTCGAGCCTTTCTTCTCCCCAGCTCCTCCCGAGCAGAAATGGGAGGTTGGGCAAGCCCGGGATGGATTCATAAAATGTTTAGAAGAAGATGTCCATTTTAGAAGCTGAGGACACATGAGGATTAGAATATGTTGGAGATAGCGTGTCGAGTCGACTGTGGATCAGTCTCCCAATCCTCAAGTGGACGCTCTTCCATCGTTTAGACCCGCAGCGTCTTGGTGTATTAGAAGTTGTACTCGACTAGTACTCGTATAGTAAATACCGTAAACTTGTGCTCTTCAGCCTTTATCAAAACATTCTAGATTAGTGACCTCTATTTTATGGACATCGACGGCTCCTTGTCGTCTCCTACGGGAATTTTACCCAAGACGGTCATCGCCAACTCGTTCCACAGAATCTGGCTCTCGTTGAGCATTTTGCCACGCAATTGCGAGCTGAGCACGTTATCCAGTTGCGCACGCAAGCATTTGAGCGCGATACTGGTCTTAGGTGTCACACGGAATCGCAGCTTGCGGTCGATTATTACCATATCAGCGAGAAGCTACATGTTGTGTTCAACATTCCGACGATGAGTAGGCAGATGCAACTTACCTTGAATTCCACGTCTCCGCATAGTAGTAAGAGTGCGAGTTCGTCGACGGGCGCAGTCTCCCAAGCGTACAGCTTTCTCGAATGCCTGCATGCCTTGAGTTGCAGAAGACAGACATATTCTGAGGTCACTTACATTAGAGTGAAATAGGCTAGATGTTTCGCACCCAAGTCCAAGGGCCGACGACGGAAATTGACGGATGAAGGATGGAAGAAGGCATGCTGTGAGTTAGATAGCGTCCGCATCTCATTGTTCGAGGATACATTGAGTATCTTTGGATATAGACCTGCAGCCAGCGCGGCGTTGACCAGAGCAATGTTGCCAGAGTTGGTATCGAGTTCTGAGGGAACGAGGACAAAACGCGTTTGACCCCTTCCGTACCTGGCGCTAGACTGGAATGAGCATGGGCGACATGCAGGGGTAATGACAGAACAGACCGGTTCAGTTCGCGAACGAAGGTTGAGTCGACGGAGATGAAGGAAGAGTCAATCAGGTATCTGTCGCCACAATGTCAGGAAAGGCTGTTTCACGGAAAATGGACCAGTCGATACCCTAAGAACTGCTGCCGGAGCTCTTCAATTTGTTGAAGGTTCTAGGTGCAGGATTCATCAAGAGAGGACTCCGAGACAAGTATCCAATACTTGCCTGATGGCTCAAGAAGCTCTCCCGACAAAACTTCCTGACATAGCCAGGATGTGCCGATGCATTACGCCAAGTTGCAAACGCATTGTGAATGGTCAAGAAATCGGAGTTGTCTGGTAACACCCGAATCAGTCGCAGAACGAGTGGAGCTCCTTATTGCTGCTTATGAGAACCCACCAATTTTGAAGGAGTTCTTTGCTCGCTTCGCTTCTTCCTCTTGGCCCATAGGATTCAAAAATGGCGATTTCGCGTTCAAAGACGCAGCAATGGTCAACGCAGGATCCAAACACCGGAGCAAGACAGACATCAGGAGAAACTTTCCAAGGTGGACATTAGTTGGCAGCATGCTCAAGAGCTTTCCCATTGCGGTGATGTCTTCGGTTGTCGTCAGAGCCCCAACCTAGATGCAACGATAAGCTTTCGTTGAGCGACATATCGCATATGCTCACCTCCACCAGCATAGACACCGCACGTTGAATGTTTACTGTGAGTGGCGGGTCCAGTGCACGAGAAAGAACGTCCTCGATCGATGAGCCCAGATGAACCTTCATGATCTTGATGCGCAAGGCCAAGTCTGACAAACTCAATCTCATCATTTCTGGTATAGGGTTGTCCATCATCTGGAGAACACTGTCAGGATTTTGCGTCTATGTGTTCGCATTGAGCTCACCTGGTTATCGTGTTTAAATTTGGTGAAGAGATGGAAACAGATGCCGTCCTGGACTCGCCCTGCACGCCCACGTCGCTGTGCAGCGTTACTTTTCGCAACGTACGTCTCAACCAGTCGGCTAGTCTGTCTCTTTTCGTCGAATCTACGGGAGAAACCTGGTTATGTTACTTTCAAAGTAAGCAGCTAGTTATGCGAACCTCATTTCCTTATGTTTCCCAGTGTCAATGACGCAGGTGATGTCAGGTATGGTGATACCAGTCTCAGCAATATTGGTAGCTGGGCATGTACTGAGATACGGAGAACAAACCTGCGAGAAAAGGACATACCGATGACAATCTTGCGCACACCTGGAGGTGGGATATCGAAAACTGCGCTCTGATTTTCAGACGAAAGTGTTGAGTGCAGGGGATAGACTCGGAAGTCATTCTCTTGATTGAAGGAGGGATGCTCGGCGATCATGTCGTTCAAGCGCCGGATTTCGCCTATGCCAGGCATAAAGACAAGTATAGCGGAGGAGTACTGGTGATATGCGTGGCCAAAGCATACCTCTTCCATCAGACGAATGATGAGTTCATAGGGGATGAGACGCTCGTCGAAAAGCTTGATGCTGGAAATGGTACTTGGTGAGTACGTCTTGGCCAACTTGACCCTTTCTCCTGATTGTGGAGAACCCTCATCTTCCGAGTCGTCGGGAGAAATGTCTAACGACCAGTCGGGTCGGGCTTTACCAGCGTAGAAGCTGTCGTGGGCTGGAATACCTCGTCAGCATGAGAAGATAGTCGAAATGATGAGCCATACGTCGGCGTGCATATGGCGATTTTTCGGTAACGGTCCATCGCGTCATATCCATGGCGTCTTCAATATAGTTGACTTGGACTGGATATGTACGCCCAGGGACGTGGATAGTTGGACAGTTATTGAAGTATCGAGAGATCTTCTCAGAGTCGACTGTGGCAGACATCAAGACTACTCTGCAAAAACCTGTCATTAAATCCACATGAAATCAATTTGACTTGGGACTCACCGTAAATTGGGCCGCGACTGGATCATCGACTTCAGGACAATGAGAAGAAAATCCGACTCGATAGTGCGCTCGTGAACCTGGAGACATGTTAAAGGTGAATCGTCAAAGGGAAAAGACAAACTCTATACCTCATCAACAATGATATGCTAAAATTTCATGAGCTTTCGGTAGGTCTTTGGCGGGTAAAACACATACAGTGATCTCGTCGAACGCCGTCCCATGACCGTCCTGCCCAGTGCCACCTTCAAGCATGCGAAGGGCTATGCCATTGGTCACAAAAGCAAGCCGGGTGTTTTTCGTCATGTTGCTTTCCAACCGGATCGAATAACCCACGATGGAGTTCGAGGTGCCAACGGCATTCGGTGAGTCACCTAGTTCTTTGGAGACACCTACGAAAGAAATGTTACTTTGAGAGCTACAATCGGTTGCATCATGACGAACGTTGGGCAAGCGATATGGCAGATATCCTCCTCGGCTCTGTGCAATAAATCCTACACGGAACACCCTGTGAGAGCTGGTCTTCCAGAATAAAAGCGGGAACTTGAGTCGACTTTCCACTTCAATCAAGTTAGAGACCGGCCAGATGTTAAATGATAGGATAAGTACCATCCAGTTTCGCCACTGAGGACCAGAACCTGCGAACGGTCCAACGCTTCGATGATATCTTTCCTATACTTAGCAATGGGCAGCTGGTTCCGTTGTAGCTGTTTAAGAGTTGTATTTGAACACTCGTCCTACATATGGCCGAAAGTTCACTCACGAGCATCTCCTGATAAGCCGCACTTGCTTGCCGCTGCTGGAACGCAGAAACAATTTGTTCACTCAGAACGGGGTTGCTACCTCGCAGAAACGGACGACGACCAGAGTCGTTAGCATCGGTCGCGGGTTTCACAGATTTCGGGGAGATCTGCATAAGAATCAATATAACGATAATTTGAAAGGTCTTCAAATATTCAACCTTTTTCTCGCCTGAAACCTTTGAATCTGCGAGGGCTTCCAGCCTTGCCCAAACATTTCTGTTGATATCGTCCTCCTTGTCCTTCCTCTCGGCCTCGAGTTCATCCCAAACCACTCGGAATACCGGAGGTAGAGAGCGATACTGTGTCTGCGCTCCAACGACGCTGGGAGTCCCTGCCGCGAAGCCGTCTGTTGTGGTGAACGTAATGCTATGATACGCCTTGAGCGCGACGTAGTGCTCGGCTTGCGTAGAGTTATAGCACGCGACGGTATCCATCGTCCATGAACCCAAGTCACCTCCATTCCATCGAATTGTGACTGTGGCGCGAACGGCTCGGCTGCCACCTGAAATGACTGCGTAGGAGACAACAGCGTAACGATCAACCATTGAAACCAGTTCCGCAAGTGCGATCTTGGGAGTGCGCCCAGACCAATGCTTGGGAAGAGCCAGGTCGCGGACGGTGTATGTTATACCCTCGGGCGTCGTCTCCGAGGCGGGCATTTCCTGTAGAAGCTCGAAGAGACCACCTTCACAATCCTCGTCGAAGAGGTCTGGTGAAGGTGATCTGTCGGTTTGTGGTGTGTCGTCTGCAGTTTGTGGTGGGGTCTCTACAACCACAGGCTTCACGACACTGGGCTTCTCCACGGCGGGGGCGCCGCGTAGTCGCGCCTTGACAGCTAGGGAATGCTCAGACTGATACTGGTCTTCGGCAGTCTTCTCATCGAAGAAGTAATGCTGTTTGACTGCTTGTAAGCGCTTCTTGAGACCTTTCGAGAGTGACGGATGAGTAGAAGGATCGGTCAACTGCAACATGAGCTTGACATATGAAGCATTGGGATCTTCGTCGTCGGAGCTGGACGAGTCAGTTGCAGGCTCTGCAGCACCAGTGGGCTGGGATGGTACGAATTCGGAAGCATGAACGTTGAGTGAAGAACCACGCGTCTTGTCGTCCTTGGATTTGTTCGATATGCCCTGAACCTTGCGAGCGGCCTTCGTGTTCTGCACAGCGGGCTCGGAGTTCGACGCTAATTGATCAGGTCACCCTTCTGTTCTTGGCGGGCGTATGTGCACTTACAAGTTTTGAGGATTTCTTCCTCTGAGCAATGGACATGAAGCTAGGATCTTCTATAAGTAATCCGCGGACTAGCAGTGGTAGAGAATAGTCACGGACCCAATCACACGCAGCTTCGAGGTCGACCGATCCAATTTGCTCCAAACATTGCAGGACACGCTCCTCGGTAAATCCAAGGCGGCGCAACACGCCATAGGTGATTCCGAGCTTCGGTAACACTTTCTCGGAAGGACCTTCAATGGTACGTTTGCCTGCAACACGGATGAGACGCGAGTTCATAGGTCACGTATGTTATAACGTACTTTCCGATAGTTTGCTTTCTATGGCGAGGTTCAAGATATTCTCGACAAGCGTGGGATGGAGATCTAAGGAAGGGAGTGTTTTGGCGTAGCGCCTGTCCACTTCTGTGGCCTGATGAAGGGTTAGAGAGATGGATTGGGAGGATAGGTGATGTAGACTGACTTGGAGAGTCCTGAAAAATGAGCGTCTCAGAGCTGTTAGATCGTGCTGTGGCGCGACAAGAACTCACCGAACGACCTCCTTCTCCGTCTTCTCCTGCAGTTTTTCCACAATGCTTTGGAGGCGAGCTTGTTCCGAGTCTAGACCTGCATCCACTTGCTGGGCAGGATCATCCTTTAACTCGGGAGGCGTCTCCGGAGGCTCAACCTCTGGCGCAGGCTCTTCAACGGGCACGACCTTCTTGGGGACCGAGGTCGTCGCAAAGCCGCGTACAACAGTCTTGGTAGCAGCCGTTTTCTTCTTCTTTGCCATTGCGAAGGCGGTCGATGGCTCGATGCGCTGTTTCCGAGTCTGGTGTGACTAGTTTGCAAAGAAGCGGCGATGACTCGAGGACGCGTCAACTTAACTCAACGGAGAGTCAAGGACGGCGGCGAAGGGAAATGAAACAAATTGGTGGGCCGATTCTGGTGTGCGATACGCGGTTGGGAATTTGTAAGATGGCACCCAGATAGACTCATCGAGGCGTCGTTGATGAATGGCGGTGGTAAGCTGAGGGACCGAAAACAAGGATCACTCCACGGCAATCGGAGTTCGATCTTCATCCAACTGCCACCTCGAGTAAATGCAAGAATAGTTACAACAATACTAAAACAAGACGATCTAGTTGGATACAAGAAACGACACGTCCGTGGTGTAGTACATAATGAAAACCAAGGGTATCAGCTGGCACATTCCACCCGTGCTAGGCTTTCCAATTCATTGAACATCACTTCGTCCGCGAAGACGTCTCGCTGCATCAATATGTCCCACGCAACACCGCGATACCCAGCCAAAAGACCAGTTCCCTGCTCTATGTCCCCGTCCGTAGAGTCGCCCCAGCCCATACCGAAGGCCATGGTAGGCGCCACCGCCTTTGACGTGTCGAAGGAATCCTCCCCATCATCCAACACTTTCAACGTCTCAATACACCGCCGCGCACAGACGATATACCAATTCCGTGACTCGGGATTGGGATTCATCAAAAACTTCTGAAGCATGCGCAAGAAAACGCCCCTGATACCAAGATTGCGGTCCGTTTTCATCTTGAGCTTCAACGACGGGGTGGCAAGGAAAGCAATGGAGTATATCGACAGGACAACCTTCTCCGTGTAACTTAGCCACGATTCACGGCCAATGATCTGAAAATCGGAATCGAGGACAGGAAGGCGGCGGACGAGGGAGGTCATGAGAAGCATGACAGTCGCGGAGGGAATAGTCTTCGAGAACACCTGGCGGTTGGTATCCAATTGGGCCAGTCGCGTAAAGACGTCAAGGGCCAGCTCTACGAGGGTAGGTGGAGCATGAGTGGGTGAGCCCATGAGCTGCATGTAGGAAGAAGGGGAGATAGTCTCCGCGGGATCGACCAGATACGACGCCACCAACTGGGATATCCGGGTAGCAGTCTTCATAGTACCAAGGGCAGGAGCAGTGGGGTTTGAAAAGTGGATGTGACCTGCTATGCAGCCCAAGATAGTGAGTGTATCTTTGCGCACATTGACCACGTCGCTTAGGGACAAAGCAGGAGAGAAGGGAGTCATCTCCCCGTTTCGGTTCGATACTATGCAGAGACGAAGGAGAAGATCGACCAATCGATGCTGGCGTACGATGTAGTCGTTGTTGTCATGAACGACTGAGAGGTTTCGGATGATAGTTAGAACCATGAGGATCGTATTGCCAGCACGCTGTCGTAGCCCAAAGCTGGGATCCGCGTCACCTTGCCGTCGTTGCAAGTCGAATGGAAGTAAGTCTCCATCATAGATGGCGTTCATCAGATCGTTGTGGGTGATGATGTTGAGAGAGGAATGGTTGACCTCGAATTTGTCTTCCACCCCTTCGAACGCAAGATCTTCCACCAGATCAAGCAATTCCTCGAATAAGTCCCCACACTGCTGTATAGGGAATCCAGAGCCAGCTGTCTGCCCTTTCATAGTCGATAGAATCGCCAGTGTCGTGAGGGCGTACGACAATTCAGTTGATATCCGTGACCGTATGGACATGATCAAGGCGTCTGTTTCAATTGACCCCCATTCGTTCATTTCCTTCAACGGAGGGTCACGGCCAAGCACTGGAGCAATTTCGGACTCGATGAGTTTCATGTCTCTGCCGCCGTAGGTCTCAACTTCGCGAGCCATCGGCACGTATTCGATTTTCCGGCGCACTGGCTGCATCCTTTTGGGAGCAGAGTTGTCTGTGCTTTTGCTTGCTGCTGTCTAGTTGAAGTTGAACAAAATGGGCAGACAGTGTGGAGGAAAAGAGTACGAACTGTGGAATCGTCGCGGGGCTCCGAGGCTGTTCGGAGTGAGAAGGTGACAGCTTAAGATCAAAAGATGAGCTACGCACCGGTCTTTTGTCTAGCTCGCTTCTGATCCGCCTCATCACTGTCAAGCTTTCGCTTAAGACCTTGCATCTCGTCCAGAACGTTGTCAGATGACTGGGAGTGACCAGGTAAAGGTTGAGCGCCACCGGGAGCAGCGAATGGAGTGTTGAAATTCGACACCGATGGGCCAAGAGCACGAGGCGCTTGAGAAGGGTGACCAGCGCTTATTGTGTTCGGAGCGGGGCGATTGGGAGTGCCGGGTGGCTGGACCAGAGGCTGTTTCGAAGCCAGTGCCACTTTCTTCTGCTGCTCAAAGACGTTTCTTTTATACAGTTCCTCGAAGGGTCCGAGAATAAGATCATAACACGCCTGAAGGGCGTGAACAGTTGACGTTGCGCCCGTGCCATGAGGTTGGGGTAATTCGTCTGGGAGGCCGAATTGGTTCGCCAGGAGCTGCCAGTTGCACTGCTAAAGCAAGGATTGGTACGTGTCTGCGCGATCGGATGCCATTCCACTCACATTGCCACCTCCAGCCTGCAATGTGCTTCCCCAGAGCTTGAACACGTCGATGTCCCTGCCCGCAAGACGGAAATGGCCGACGTCGTTTGAGAGCTCAATGACCTTGTATGGGGACGTGTGGGGATCGTAGTTGGGGGCTGGCACGCCTGTCATCTGCGGAGGTAGCGGCGTATTACGCTTCATCATGATGTTGGCGAGACCGACGAGGAAGCCCTGGTAACGTGCTCTGAGGTTCTGCACAGGCGGTGGTCGCACCGCGGCGGGGTTCTGGCCGGACATGTTGGCATCCAAGAAGGAAGTAGAGTTGGGTGGCTGTGACAGCCCAAAGCCTCCTGAAGCAGCCAGGTGAGGGTCATGACTGCCACCTTGCTGCATGCCAGGATGAATTCCGCCGAGGAATGGCCCCGAATTTGTTCCGCCGCGGACAGTCGCAATTCTCGCATTGCCAGCGGCACTCAGCGCGGCCATTTGCTTGGCCTGCATGGGATCCAGATTGCCGAAGAAGTTGGGATCGGAGAGCGAGGGCTGGGAGCGCAGACTGTGCCCAGCCTGCGGCTGTCCATGTGGCCTGTATGGCGGTCAGCGGCGGGCGAGAGCGGAGAGGGCGGGACCGACATCATTGTGGGCAGCAAACGGCGGCCACGGGGCTGCTTGACGTTGGCGCAGTGCGAGGAGCGCCTCTGGGAAGAGTTGGCTCGGGTGTTGCGATCGGCGGCCAGCTGCCGGTTGATTTGCATTATGTAATCCAGGCGGCAGCTTAAGGCGAAAAAATTCGCTTCCTTCCAAACGCCCACTGTTCGCGTCTCCCTTCTTCGTTTCTCTGTGTAATATACCCTCTCTCTTTCCTTCCTCCGCCGTGCTCATGCCCAAGTCTGAAATCGACGATATCTTCGCGGCGAAAGGCAAGGCCCCCGTTCCAGTCCCGTCCTCATCGACTGCAGCACCTGCCGCAAAGAAGAAAAAATCGAAAAAGCGTCGCCGCGAGGACCCAGAGCCATCTGCTGTTGCTTCATCCTCCTCCGGTCCTGCCGTTGTCCCAGAAACTGTCGTCGATTCCTCTTCTCTTCCTATCCCTGCCCCAAAACGAGCCAAGAAATTCAAGGTCAAATCCGACGCTCCCGAGAGTAAATCCGACGCTAAAGATGATTTTGCTGACTCTCGGGGTTCTGGTTCAAGTAGGCTTTGCACTCCTCTTTCTTCGCAACATCGCTGACGCCCCCGTCAGGACGCACAACAGATGAGGGTTGGTCTATATACAAGGAAGATGAGTTGGGTATGACCAAGGAGGGCGGAGGTAACATTATCTTCATTGCTGGTCTCATATCACAGCACTGATCGCAACTCTAGATACTGCTCTTTGTCCTTTCGACTGTGACTGCTGTAAGTTTTTTTCTCTTGTTTGTACCGCTTGTGCTAACGAGCATATCCAGGTTTCTGAATATCACTTTACTTCCTTCCTGTTTTCGCGGTGTGAATTGCCCTCTTCGGCTCCTTCGAAGCCTTGACAGTCGCTTTAAGCAATGATTGTGGAGGTCAAAAGGCAGCCAACATGAATGATTTCCTGGTTGACGCGTTCGAGAGTGACTTCTTCGAAGGTGGATATGTATCATTAATGATTCCACGGAACACATCCCTCTTCACTATTGTACCCGTTGTTGTATTATTATGAACGCTCTAAGTATATCGTTAATCGTCATCGTCGTCGTCGTCGTCTAAAGGCTTCCCAAGTTCATGTCCAAATGGATCCTCGTCTTGGCCAACACCCTCAGCTTTGCGGCTTCGCTTCTCCGCTGCTTTCCTTTCTTGATCTTCCTTCCTGGCAAGATAGGCTTTACTTCCGACCACCTTCTCTGGGTTTTTACAGAGCCGCAAGCGCCGATCCACCTCTCGTACAGATTCCACATCCGGGGGAACACCGGAGCTCGACATCATGCTTTGTACGGCCTGAATATTGCTTTGTATTGCAGGCAAAGCCTCGGTAGAAAATTTAGATCTCAGCCATTCGTGGCTTTCTTCTGGAAAGACGAGCAACATGGCAGCTAACGCGATTTGTGAGGGTGCGTAGATGAGCTCCGCGTCGGATAGTCGAGATGCGCGAACGTGATTCAGAGCAACTTCATACTCCTCCTTCTTGGAGCTTGGCCAGTCTTTGGGGATAGTGGGAAGGGTCTAGATGTGATACTGTTAGAATAATGCCCAAGCGTATGCTGTGCAACTAACCTGAAAGTCAAGCCAAAGACCCCACAATGCTCGATGAGCGTGCCAGACAGAGAACTCGAAGCCCAAGCTTTGCGCCACCAGAAATTCGATTTCGATAACGTCAGAAGGATTGGTCCCTTTGATATGGGTAGTATAAGTCTCCAGAGATATTGGATTGTTGGTGGTTTTTGTTGCCAAGAAAAGAGTGGTCAACCTGACTTCGTGAGCCAGGGCTTTCTCGATACGCGTGCGGGACTTACATGACATTCTTGGGATGCCAATCCATGACTGTGTTTTTTAGATAGAACCTCTTCATGTAGCTGACGGCCGTCGCTTCGACATCTTCTGGAAACCGAAAGAGACTGCATAGTTGAGTGATTTTGGTAAGATAGTGTTTCACGAGCAATATCTCCTCGGTCGCGCTGAGAAAAGATACATTTGGTGAGGAGCCTGGCTACGGTCTATCAGAGGTGGTACTTCGGGCGCTGAGTTGGAGATCGGTCTAACCTCGTAGGCTTCGAGAGTGCGCTTTATAACGGCAACCGCAGCTTCGTTCATTGATGTCCGTACTTCCATGAGCCGCTGCGGCGAGTACCTCCAGTTTTTGTACTGTGTACTCCCCTCATAGACGGGCGTCCTGGGTGTCGCCGCGTCGGGCTCCGGTACGGGCATGGTGTCAAGGGACAAGCTATCCACGTGCGAGTCGCTGCCCCTCGATCGAAATCAAGATCGAATTACAATTTGATTTCGATCGCGCTCACTGGCAATACTGTTCGACGTCGACACTATGCGACACTCTGCGCTGAGCGCTGCACCACTTCAATCCGCTCTCTTTGGCTTGAGCCCGCTATTTGTGCTCCAACTGCTCACTCTCTTTACTTCGTGCCTGCCGACCGCCTTAGCAGGCCAAGGATTCACCGAAGGTCTCTCCATCATCGACGCACCCAGTCCCGGAAAGTAGGTGTAACGTTTCTTTTTCTGGCTGAATTAGAGCTCAACGAGTGAAAACTGTCAGTCCCGGCCATGCTGGGAGCACTATTCCCATTGCCGTAGATGTAAGTCGCGACTATCTCCCGTTGCTACGCCGCCTAAGCTCGCCAATCCCGCCCAGATATCCGGCAACGGAGCCATTGGAAACATGAAAGAAACCTCTCTGGACTCTCTGGAAATATACCTCGTCTCTTCGGAGACAAACACGAACATTACCGTCGCTCAAGGCTCTGACTTTCTCGACAATGGGGAGTCTGGGACTGTTCGTCACCTCAACTGGATTCTACCAACCTGTACGCCTCCCGGAGAATACAACGTATGTGCGACTTAACCCTTTGTCTACCGTCACCCAACCTCTACATAGCTGACTTTCTACGAATCATCCCACATTGACGGGGATTCCTTCTTCATTATCACCCCCGTGCCCATTCCCGTCCAAAATCCTAGTCAGTCCGGGGCATGTACCAATGGTACAAATGAGCTCCAAGCCCAACCACAACCATTCGATCCACCAGCGAGCCCTCCTTTCGGCGAGTCCGGCCAGCAACCCACCTCGAGCTCGGAAGCCACATTGATCACTGTCACTCTGTCAGCAAGCGGTGGGCTTCCTTTCGACTTTGGGACTGTAACGAAGACAGAGTCCGTCACTCGTGTAATTGTCATGGAGACTCTGTCTGTGGCCACTACCACGCAAATAGTCAGCGGTGCCACCATAACCTCAACGTGAGTTGAGTCTTGACGTTCAGAATCAAAGTTCGGGTGCTGGAGTCTTGATCAAAATCTTACCCGATGCTTACAGGTACACGGAAACATACGTGTTGACCACAACTGATTCAGGACAGGGCATGAGCCCGACCTTGACCGGCTTCGTGCCTATAACCGACGATGCAGATGGTGCCCAGGCACTGGATGGTGGCATCTTGTGGTCGATGATGCTAACTCTCGTCTGGGGACTTGCGACGGTTGTGAGGTACATCTGAGTGTCCTAAATTGCTAAATTGATTGGGGTATATCTGGGGTATATCAGTGAGAGCCCATTGGCAAACTCAAAACTTAAAAGTCATCTCGATAGGCGGCCCGGTGTAACAGTACTGTTAAGTACCTAAATGTTTCCAAGTCTCGTGCCTGATTGTCACCTGCCTCGAAGAATCTGATTCTCAGCTTCGACACTCGTTACCATGCATGGCTCATCATCCCTTTTCATTTTACTTTGACAAGCATTGCTAGTCATCGGCCTCGCGCCTTTTCCACACTAGTATGCTCTCCTGGCCAGCCAGATTCTGACCTTGATCGTACGCGTCCGTCGAGTGTCGAGTCTAAGCGTGTCTCCCCATGGATCCGCCATCGCCGACATGGCCCTCGCTGTCCATTCCTACCACACACATTCCTTCCCAAATACAGCAGGTCTTCCCTCGTTTTACCGCCCCGCCCCCTTGCTGCACGCCCAACGAAGTTGTCATTGCATTGTCAACAACGGTGCTTATACCAGATTACCACCGTCACTACCCCGGACCTATAGCCGACTTCAAGCCAGTCTACCATGCACAGAACGACGGTTCACTTCTCGCTCCGCCATACGCGACCGACTTGACTGCGACACTCGTGGCCGCTCTTCTCTTTGGTTTCCACGCCGCTCTTTTCGCGAGGAATGTCATCGTGTCTGGGGATTACATCCGGCGCACCAACGTCAAACAAAAAATCCTCTTCTACGTTCTCTTTGCAAGCCAGATACTGGGCGTACTCAACGTCATTCCGCTCATTGTTTCATTATTCAAGCCCCATGTTAGCTGCACTATGTAAGTAACCTTAACATCTTCATCCTTCTCTCTGGCATGACGATTCCATCAAAAGGGTCGTGATTGTTGCTTGCGCGCTGACTTCCACATCTCTCAATCTGCTGGTGCGTGCTCCAGTTCTGTGAACATCAGAATCTACATCATCTATCGATAGATTACTGGAATTCTCGGTTACAAAGCATACAGATGTCTGGACAACTCTCGAATCGTGCTGGGCATGTTGAGTTTGTTCTCAAGTGCATCCCTCGTCACAACGATCCTTGATCTTATCACGACCCAGGGGGAACATAGATTGTCCGGTATGTTCGCGTATCGTCCTGTCTCGCAAGCCTGAACAAGGTGTGCACAGGTGGCTGCTTTGGAGCCGGGCGCAATCCATGGCTCATCCGGAGTTTTCTTCTGATACAACTTGCCGAAGTTCTTTTCATTACCCTTTGCTGTAAGTCGTGCGTGTTGGCTACTTCTAATTGCCAGCTGATCCACTGTTGTTTCCAGTTTTGTCAGCGGTCTGGAGGTCAAAAGACTCTCCTGTGGATCGAGGGAGGATGTCCATACACCTTTCCATGGACGATTGCCACGAGCAAGGCGGTGTTTGCGAGAGGACTGGCCGACGTGGTTGGTGGGACTACGTGCCTAAACAAGAGACCAAGCAAGAGACCGACAACGCCGCCGGTAGTCCTTCACCACCTCCCTTGGGATCATTCTTTTTGATGATCAAAAATCAACTGTTCTTCGGTTCGAGCAAAGCTCAACCCCCTCGCAAGGCATCAATACATAGTGAATATCCCCTTTCTCAACCTTCGCGTCCTCCGTGCCCGCTTGCCACTGGAGGCACCCCTCCAGCGAGGATCGCAGGAACACTGGCCACCAATGCAGAAGCCAACAGACTCTCGGCTTACAGACGGTATATGCCAAGAATGGAGATCTTTCGCAAGGCCATGCATGATGAGGTTGGCATCCGTAACGTACACTGAACCATGATTCTCAACCCTACCTGCAGCTGTGGTATACCGCCCTCATTAGCGCCCTCTCAGTCGTTGTCGCCATCATGGCCGTCATTGGGTCTTGTGTGCCCAACGGACTAGGTCTCATGCAATGGATAGACTTCGTCTGTTAGTTTTCGACCTTGCTTGCATACTCAACCTATTCACCGTCTTTTGTTAGGGATGACTATATCCGTACTTTCCGTCCATAGCTTCGGGCGCGTCGTACGGCGGAATGAACACGATCAAGCTCAGGATCATTACCAACGCAATGCTGGCCATCCCGAACTCCACAATCAACGCGTCCTCACGGAGGTGGCGAGTCTGCCGCCGAGCAGGACATCCCGCCGCTCGCGATATGATAATGCGGTCCGACGGTCCGACGACCAGGAAACTCAGCGGTTGACGCAAGCGACGGACAGGAACTCGTGGAATTCAATCGAGACCGCCTCCTCTACGTACTCCATCACCAACTCTCTTCCTGTCGTGGTTTCCTCTCATATTGATACTACAATTATGCCGAGCCCCGCCTTATCTGTGACCCCAACTCCAGACTAACTTATTCTACAATCTTATACATAGGATGTAGTGTATCACCTTTGTTGTTTGTGTACACCTCTGCTTGAAGGGCACATATAATGCCATGATCATCGATATGCACGGGAACTCAAGAGTGCTTCTACGCGTCGCGCGGATTTGCGCTGTATTCGTGACTTGCCGGATGTGACATGAGCAAATCTTTCTTGGCCATGGACGTCGACGAGGTGGTATCTAGCCTGCCGATTCGGTTTTCGGATCGATTATCTCTTCAAATACACCAGTTCCCCTTGCTGTCTCGACCATTGCAACCCCCGCCATCCGCTCTCGCCAGCGGCAAGCGCGTCAAGGCCCGCATCAAACCTGGAGTTCACCGCCTGGAGGTGCATGTACCGGCTGATACGCGACCAGACGTGTGGAATGCAGACCGCGGCAGGGAGCATGGGCAGGCGCGAGTCGATGATGACAAGCAAAGGGAGCAGGGAGCGGCCACAAAGGACGAGAGAGATACACCGCGACTGTCTGAAGTTCGGCTGCTGAGCGATCCCATTCCACAAAATGGCGTCCACATGCTTGGCGTCGTCAGGAACGGTGCGTGGCACCTCCATGCCGGCGTGGTGGCTTGCTGAATGGCGGCTCAGGCGAACTGCACCTCCATCCCATTGCAGAGACACACCAGTTCAGACCGACACTCACGTATCTCGACTATCTCTCCACCAAACAGCGCAAACGCGGCGATGACTCCGATGATTCCGACGACGACCCGCCACCAGACCCCGACGATCCCGCAACCGCAAAGGCAGCCCTCAAGCCAAAAACGCGAACGGCCGCAGAAACGAAGGAAGTCCATGTAACAGCGCGAAAAGCGATGGAGGATAATGCCGCGATGGCTGGCCTCGCTGGGATGAGCCAGGCTAAAAGGGACATCCTGTATGCCATCCGGGCGGAGGAAGATGAAAAATGGCAGGATCTGGCGTACTACGACATGGAGGTGGGTTTCCTTGCTTTATTTTCTGAACGTATCATCAAACTGAGTCATACTGCAGAGCACTGAAGCTGGAGACGCATTTGAGAACATATTCTCGCAAAAGGACACTCACCTCGAATGCCACACCGATGTAACTACTTACCTGAAGACTATTGAAGGGCTGTGAATTTCGGACCTCCTTGCTTTGATTGCCTTGCAGTGTCTCTGGCTTTGCGCCGGGGCTTCTTTCTACGCTCACGTCGCGTCGTTGTCACGCGTACGCGCTTCTTTTTCGCTGTCATCCTGTTGGCACACCTTGGCCTTAGTCTTCCATGTCGACACTCAACAGCAGCGAAACAGAGTCCGAAGATGAAGATGAACCAATGACTGACATCCACTACGCGTTCTCGCCAACATGTTCGCCGGAGCCGCACTACGATCTTGCAGACGCCATCAAGGTCCTGGAGGCTATAGATATTGCTTCAATAATAACAGTGGCGTCATTCATCGCACTCTCATTTGATCTGACCGCCCCGGCAGGATTCTAGCGCGCACGTCGCTATTTCTGGTGCATCTCAGGTCATTACTAGCCATCTGGATGCTTTCAAAGCAGGCGAAGACGATGATAGGGTTCCAGTAGAGCTTGCCCTTATCTGTTCGTTTCTTTGGCCCGTGGACCTTTCTCTCTACTGACAGTCTTGCAGTACAGCCCACTTTTTTGCGACTGTTGTTTGATCATAGGAAAGTTTTCCATGCTATCGCTGCTACAGAAATCCCTGCGAGTGGTACTACTACTTCTGTGGTCTGCTGGGTCGACCGCGTCCTGGTCAAAATTGCCGATGCCGCAGTTTCGATTGCGTCCGGTTATAGCATCAAAACGGATAGTCTCTCCGACAAATGGCGCATCCAGCGCGAGGACGATAATTTGCGGGGCGCGTCACAGCTGCCTAGTTCGACTTTTCTTTCCAGAGCAACGAAATCTATTTTAACCATACATACCTAGACTCTTGGGACTCAGTCGGCACCGCAATCAACTCGGACTATTCTTCTCCCGCCGCAAAGCGCATAGCGCTTCGTATCCTCTTTGCTGTCTGCGTCCTGATGCCCTCAATGACGCACACGTTAGACGAGGAAATGTGAGTAGGAGTGTTTGGTACGCTTCGCTTACATGCAGCTTATGCCCTGCAAGCAAAACGCTGCGACGACAGCTTGCAGATGCCCTGAGGCAATGTGTTCTCAATACTGTCACCGGCGGTTTCCGCGCGAACTTCAGTTCCGATGCACTCGTTGAGCAAGAGCGCGTCAACTTCGCCCTTATCATTTCGCTATACGCTGTATGCCGCCTGGATCTCCTTTCGGTCAGCGTCTCTGATTAATTTGCCCACAGGCCTCTGAGATCGAAATCATTCAGCGGGACTCTCATTTTCACGAGAGGCCGCATACATTAAGCTGTCTTTTGGATCTCTTGCATGTGGTCATGTATCCCGACGACATGGTCAATAGTGCTGCTATTGCGACTCCGTTGACCAACATCGATGCCGCCCAAAAAATCTTGGTGGCCTGCTATGATACGATGTACTGGTTATGGCACACTTGGGACGATCTTCGCCTGGCAAACACAGAGATAGTCGCATTGACGGTGCAGAACTTTCTTCGAAGGTCCAATATATGCACAATTGACTCCTGAATACAGTCTGCGATATGGCTGGACCATAGCTGTACCTCTACTTTCGAGTTCGGGTATTCAATGTCAAAGCCAAGCCGACCGCATTTACGCTTGCCTGGAAATGCAATTCTAGTAATGTCATTACCTGACGCCATTCACCTTCTACTGACCAATCGCCGGGCAGCATGTTTTATTCCACTGTCTTTCGTTCTTGAGAGCCAATACATGGGACATGTCGAAGACCACACCTTTGCTCCACAAGGTTTCCCGTGCGGTCTTGCTACTCTTGCAGGAGGATGCACCCCTCGAAGGGCACCATGTCTGCAACCGTCAAGACATCTGTACATCACTTTTGGAGGTATTCGTCCGTCTAGGAGACACGGAAGAGGAGTTGGAAGGTACGGGATCATGTTTATTATCGCGTACGACTCTGATAATGTTGCGCAGCGAAGGACACACTCATCGAAGTACTTGTTTTATTTGACAACTCCACCGTGGCCAGCTCTGTCGCCTGTATACTCCAAGATGTAGGCCTTGACTTTCTAAGTCGGACCAACGCCAGTAAGGAGAGCTTTCTGATGTCGTGACGCGTACACTCACTCGCTCTTTCCTAGTTTTGAGTCGATGTGGGCTGTAGGTATCCGTGCTTTTTCTTGAGTTTATTTCTAATCGTCACAAGGACATCATCGGTGACTACGCTCAAGGTCACTCTCGAGTTTATGATTGTCTTGAGACACGCCAAGTCCCGTCCTCCTGGCCAGGCCACGCATGAAGCGTCGATGACTTTCTTTCGCTCAGTCATAGAAAGACTAGGGAATTTACCGCTGCCCTCGAAATTGCAACTTGTAGCGACCTTGCTGGTTGCGTTGGCACAGGATGACAAGATCTCTAGACTTGGAGCAAAGGAACAGGAGAAGCTGTGGGATACGGTCATACGAGCCGGGCCCAGTGAGCCGTATATATGCGGTATGCTTGGCGATGATTGGAACAGATTGAAGGCTGACTGGTCCCAGCTGGATTTGCTCAATACGTTGTCACCCAAAATGTGCTGATGGTTTCCAAACACCTGATAGCCGCAGCATGGGACTGTCTTCGGGATTTCCTACTTCTTATTCTGCGGTCCCGGTTTTTTGACGAACAGGAACCGCTTTGCATTCTGGTTTGCCCGTGTGTATGCCGCGCATTGATTCACCTTTTACGCAAACGACCAACGTGTGGTATGTGACTGGTAGACGAGTAAGCTGCTGTCAGTTGCTGAGGCTATTATTATAGGTCATTTCCTTATCAATTCCCCGTGGACAGCAACGCTGTGTGTAGAGCTTCAGAAGGTTACTGAAGACGGAACCGGGAACCTTGATGAGTGTCGTCAGATCCTACAGACGCGTTTGCGCTCTGATGGACTTGCCAAGCAGCTCGTCGAAGAGGTACCGTCAAACTTCTAGATAGTTTCTTGCTGATATCGTCTCAGATGACGAACCAGGCAACTGCTGCTCCCGACAAGGTGACTCCCAGGTCCTCTAACTGACGTATGTATTGTGCACTTACGACAGTAGCAGGAGTCAAATCATGAAACGGCGCTGATTTCGTGTATGCGGCCCAACGTAGGGCGGCAGCTTATGACTATCCCAGTCAATGTATCGTAGACATCGCCGGGCAGAGCCTGTGTCGTTTTGGAATTTAATTTCGAATTTTTCATGACTGTATAGGATGTTTAAGGTACATAAGTTAACCTTAATCGAGCGACGCAGATTTCCAGCTTGAACCGACTCCACCACTACTCTCTGTCATCCTGAGCTCGTCCACGACTCTCGGAATGCAGGGCCTGACTCATCGCAGGCGCTCACAGTCGGCCTCAACGGCCTCGACGCCCGTCCACCGTCGCGAAAGCTCGTGGCGCGGCGCAACGAAGCGAGCCCATCCTCATCATCCATTCAGCTCGCCGTCGCCAGATTCTGGCTCGCCGTACAAATGGAACGTCGAAGACTGGCGTAGTAAGCGCAGACGCAGAGATTACTCGGTTCGTCTGATATTTGCTCTGATCACCGACGCGGCCCACTAAATCCATTCCAGCCTTCGATTGACAGCATGGATGAGTCTCTATCCAATCGTCGCAAGAGGACAACCACTGCCCCGCCCACATCCGCCTTTCCCGCCACATCCGCCGACTTCCATTTTTTTCCTACTCGACCTACTGCGCGGTCCCGTCGGCGGTCTCGCAGATCACCGTCTCCCATCGACATAGATGGCGATTCGCTCTCTAACAATCTGCGCTCGGCTGCCTTCTGGGAGCTCCGTAGAAGTGTCGCAGACAACGGCGAGGGTTTCGTCAGCTGTATGCGTGATTATGAACGGAGTCGGTCGCGCGTTGACCCCGGTAGCCCTCGAGCTCGGCGAGGGAGGCGTCAATCTTCATTGACAACGCCCGTCCGAACATATCCATCCAATATGGATGACTGGGACGCCGATGATGACGACGAAGACGACGTCCAAATATTTTCCGGAGAAATACCCGCTTTCACCTTCCATCCCAGAACAAGTTCCAATACTTCACTTTCTGGCTCTACCAATTACTCGAGCGAGACCCTCACCACCAGTGGCGGGCAATGCTCCTCCCCCGTCGCCTCTTCCGCGTCGTCTTGCATATCCGACGACGATCCCATCCCTGCTCAAAAGACCATCCCTCAAAATACCATACCCGCGTCATCATTCTCCCCTTCCCAATCGACTTTCGGACTCCCATCTACGCGCTCAGAGAAAGCACTCGCTGCTCTGACATTAGCAATGGCGAACGGTGCCGGAAGCATACACGATTACGACGCGCTACATAGTGCCGAAACCGTCGTTAATCACGACGATGGAAAAGTTGGAGAAATGTGGCGATGACCTCTAATTCTCGGAATCGGGACACAATCATTCTTAAGACGGTAAACTCAACTAGTGCCATGTCTACATAAATTACACGAACCCAGACAATCGGAATAATATGGCACACCCGGACGCACAAACACCCCCATCTACACCTGGCGCTTGTCTTATTCTTCGAGTATCATCTTTCGCTTACGATCCATGCCTCTGACTGCAGTGCACACGCGCGATGTCAATGGGGTATCATTATCTCTCGTCCTGCTGGTGATCAAAACGGACTTGCCTAGAGTCTCTCCTCCTTACCATGCGAGCAATTGACGCTAGAGATCGTTGAGGGTAAGCGAGCGCTATGAATTGTACGAAGGAAAGTGGGCGTTGGGCGCTGAAATCGCTTGACTCGGACTCGGGCATAGTTCAACAGTACTGTAGCAACTATCATGTATCATCTGGCGCTCGTAAATTTGGTCAGAGTGTTCGATCATCCACCAAGCGCAGTCCTCCGCTCATCGAGGAACATGAACAAAGGACTTTATTTGCAGATGACAGATGCGTACACGGTACAGAGAGATGTCGGCTTTAACGCGTTGCGCACGTGGCTCGGCATCTCAAGCTAATTGACCGGAGCTATGCTGAAACCCGTTGTGCTTTGTATAGCACCAACATCTTCTCCAACGACAACCATGACCGAATCCGCCCCGCCTCCAATCTACTCGCAACAGGATCCCACAGCGCCCATCGAGCGTGAACCGCTGCCAGAGCCCCAGATTCTCATATCCCCCACTGTCGACGCCATAAATTTCCAGAAAGGCTATCTGGGTGCTGACGGCGAGCGTGCCGCCATCGAGGGAGAGCTGCAGATCAAAGGCGCTGAACCTGGGCATTGGCATCGCATGTACGCCCATCCAAGCCGTACCAATATCATCTGTGCTCATTCATAGCATAGAACCATGTCATTAAGGACAGTGGAGAACGTCTACAGCCACGAGATTGAGCTTGGGAAGTCTGATCTCGTCCTCTTCTCAAGCTCGCTGTCCAGCGTGTCTAGTCTTCCGTCCTCCATCCTATTTGCTATCCCACTCATGCCAGATTCACCTCAATCTATCCGTACCGCCAACTCATCCCTGACGCATTCCCTCATTGTTACACTGCATCCTACCGACAGTTCAATGCCAGCATTATCGAAATCTCTTACAGTTCACACGCGCCGCTACAGTTCTCATGATTACGCGATTCCTATCGCCCCAGAAATCCACTCTCTATCGAAACCCATTGCCGTCAATGTGCAGGTTCCGCGCGCGACGTTCAAAGCCGGGGAAGAGATTCCACTCTATGTCACCATTCCCCCGCCAAAACGGGAGGTCGTCGTCGACCAAGGGTTACGTCTTCGTAATGTACGGGCAGAACTCATACGCGTCGTGACAGTGAAGCGCACTCCAACTGACGACGACAACTCATCAATCGCTTCATCTGAGCCTTCAGAGCAGGACTCAGAGCAAAGTGAACCTTTCGCAGAACCCTCGACCTCTGCAAAACCAGACCTCTCCGTTGCATCTCCATCACTCTTGACCACCTTCAAAACGGTCTTAGCACGGTCTGGTGCATCATGTCGGTTCCATGCATCGAAACCCCTCCGACTGCGCTTTGTTCTTCATCAGGCGTCACCATCAGGGTCCCCTGCAGACTTGCATATCAATCTTCCCAACTCAGACTACGGTCATTTTGATAGTGACGCGGAATGCCCGTCCATCTCTCAATCCACCCTCCTTCATTCCATCACCTTCAGTTTGGACATTCACATCTCTCTGGTGGACACCACCCGGCATACGGAACAGATCCACACCATTTCCATTCCTCTGTCCATCATTCCCCCTCCCGCACCACTTCCAGAGGTCGCTCAATCCATTGACACTGCATATCAAAAGAAACATGATAGACCGCCAGTCAAGACCAATAGAATTGACGATGCCGATTTCGCGCCTCGTTATTCTGAAGGAGAGGCTGGGCCGAGCGGTCTCGGTTTTGGTGCCCCGCCCCCCTTCGAGGAAAGGGACGAGCCACCACCTTTCTTCCTCTCAGCAGCTGAGGCATCTTCATCAGGCGGGCTACCAACGTTCTTGGAATCAGAAACGGAAATCATCATCCCGTCGGAGGACAGTGCAGATTCACATCAGCTCGCTCAAGTCACAGCCATCGCCGGAGAGGGCACGCTCTTCGGCTTCGCCGCGTCAGATCAGTTTGACGGGCACTCGGAGGACATGCATCGGTCTTCGACGCCGCCACCCACACTCGAGATGGCACCGTACGACACGGATGTGACACGCCTCGCTGACATTCCTCCGACTGGGCACTCCCTCGAGACATTGAATCTCGTGTTCGAGCAGGAAGAGTCTGTACACGATCCACCCCCTCCGCCACCTGCAATGGATGATCCGTCTGATCCACCTCCGTCCATTGATTCAGATTTCCGTCTGCACGAGTCTTCCAGTCCAGAACACCGGCCCGTTTCACCAGCGCCACCGGTCGTCGACCAGATTCAACAAATAGTAGGACATGCGCCGCCCCCTTATCGCATTCCCGGTAACAGTGAAGTGCAGGAGCAGGAGCACGTTAACCGACCGCCACCTTACGTAGGCTGAGAAAAGACATCCTTGTAAAATATAAGAGATTCAGAATACATGTAACGAGAATAGGGCATGAGAGTCATGGAAACAGGGATATCTAGTCGTGATTAGCAGCTGCAAGCATCTTTCGACTTGGCGCCCTCTTCCAGGTTGACTCCCTCTTGTCGTGAAGCGCCTGCCCGGTTGCCAGCGGCGCCAGGGCGACCAGCGGCACCGCGAGTGGAAGCAAGGATGTGCTCAATGGGAATTTTCCTCGCTAGAACGAAATTAGTGTTGCCATTGCAGAGGATGACGCATGACACACCAATTTCCGTGAACAAGTCGACGACACCCTCGCCGGTCTTTGCACTTGTCTCAAAGAACAACAGACCTGCTTCGGTAGCATATGCCTGTGCCTCTTCACTGGGCACCTGCCTCAGGCTCTCGCCTTCAGCGGACGAGGGTGCTTCTCCGGGTGTGGCGGTGGCGTCGTCAGCCTCGTCTTCAGACTCTGATGATGGGGTGGTGGCGGCGGAGGAGGAAGAGTTGACGAGATCGAGTTTGTTGCCGGCCAGGGCGATAACGATATTGGGGTTGGCCTGCCGCTGCAGCTCCTTGACCCACGACTTGGCCTTCTCTAGACTGGACGCCTTGGTGATGTCGTAGACGACGACGGCTGCCTGGGCGTTGCGGTAGTACATTGGCTGGGGTAGCACATCAGATGCCTATGCATGCGGTGGGACATGAAAGCGCACCGCGAGTGAGTGGAAGCGTTCCTGGCCCGCAGTGTCCCATATCTCATAGCGCAGGACTCGGTCTTCGAGCCGGCATTTCTGGGTCAGGAATGCTGCGCCGATGGTAGGCTCCTTATTGGCCTGGAAGTCGTTGGAGACCTGGACAGTGCCGCTTAGAACGGGCGCGAAAGATGAGGAATAATGCCCACAAAGCGAAGCACGACAGAGGACTTTCCGACAGCCGCCTCACCTATACAGCCGAGTCAGTCGCGAGGCGGCACAGGCAGGAGGCCATCGAGCGGCGCCGGGTCGCAGAGAGAGACTCACCGAGGAGGACCAGCTTGACTTGGACAGACTTGTCCGCCGCAGAAGAGCCAGATTCCGCCATTTGCTAAATGAAGAAGGATGGTGGCGAGGGTTTGCGGTGCGCAATGACGATGACGGTAGTTCACTGACACTGCCAATTGTTTTTACGTGTTTGCCATTCTCCGTGATGCTCACCGACATTGCCTGGTCGATGCAATGGGTAACCATCACGCCAGGTCATACATACAGATACGATACTTGTACTACAAAACAATAGGAAGAAACTACATAATAGATCAAACATCGTCACCAAAGTTGGCCGTAAGCATCTCCCGCATTTTGCCAAATCGTTCGCGAGTGCGTCCCATCTCGCCACATTTGTCGTAATACGCTTGAACCTCTCCGACAGTGAACATGAAGACGCCAGCAATGTCGCGGATAGCTTGATCAATAACGTGCATATTGGGGTCGACCTGGGGAGGCAGAACATGGGGTTCGCTGCGAGGTTTGTGAATATCAATGTTCCCGTGTAGAAAGAGAGTCGCCTACTGCAATCGTGGCCGCTTGGCGGGATGCCCATCTGGAAGTCCTTGAGACGCGCGGCGCTTCGCCCAGTCTGGGGCGGGTCCATCTCCAACTCGGATAGCCCAGTCCTCTTCGCCGTCATCCATCTCTTCTTCCGGTCCGTTGCTCGTCACCATATGAACGTGCCCAGGAGCGTTGGATGGTCCAGCAATGGGGTGCCCTACAGGTCCATCCGTAGGCAGCAAGATATTGAGAGGCTTTTGCGAGAGAAGCTCCGTCATGTCAGCGCGCAAATCTTCATCGTCTGTGGCATCCTTGGCTTTGCGCTTCTTCCTGGGCACCTTCTCCCGGACATAGCCGTACTGGCCTTTTTCTCCAATGACAGGTTTGGTTTCAGCAACGATGGCTGCAATCATGTTGTCTAAACGATCAGCGTTCTTCTTGTAACGCTCCCGCCAGGACTGCCATGTATGCCGGCTGACCCAAGTGTATTCTGGATCATCAGCCTGCGGGGATGAGAGAGTGCCGCACGAGGAACCTTGATAAACGTACCATTTCGCACAGTTGTTGGTACAATCTGTTGCCTGTTCTCCCTCCAATTTCTTTGTAGGGGATTTTAGCAGCGATCCAAGTACACAGGAGCTCGTCGTCCTTTTCGTTGAACTGGGTACGCCTAGTATAATTTAGTACATCTTTTACTCAGAATTGAGTGGTACTCACTCTTCACCACGCCTTCGACCGCCTGGGTTCTTGAAGACGACTGGAGTGTATGCAACGGAGCCTTTCTCGATGCATTTCTTGACCCAAAGGTAAGACTCGACGTGAACGGCGGGATTCCCGTCATAGGTTTTCACGAGCGCTCCAAAAATTTCTGTGTTCGGATCGGCCAGAACTACACGCGCCGTATGGGGAGACGCATGAGGGTCTCCGCCAGAGTGCTGTGATAAGAGGTAAATCAGGGATTTGAATGAAAGTTGAGCGTTGAGGGACCGACGATTATGCGCTCGCTGAGCGTGCTGCGAGCATTGGGGTTGGCAATGCTATGATGGATGTGGATAGGCATCGGCATGCCATTCTCGACAAAGATCTGGCGAAGGTGCGCGCCGGCAATCTTGCATGCCTCGACGAAAGTGTAGGGAACAAAGAAGCGGAAAGGCCTGTCAGGGAGTGCCCAGCACTCTCTGAGGCGTTGTCCTTCAGGCGTCCCAGGCGAAATCAGGACATATCCTTGTCGGGGCACCTTTTCCTCAACTCTCCCGCCGAGTTCCTGTTCCAACTTATAAGCACAATCCATTGCCCTGCCAGCCACATTCTGCGTACCAAGATGGTCTGACTCAGCTCTGCGCGCACTTCGTCGGGCAAGTCTCGCTGGATGAAGAACTTGACCGAAGAGTGATTGTCTTCCTGAAATATGGACTAATGGCGGCATCATAAGTAGGCGAGGTGAAAAGTAGAGGCCAAGAGCGCACCATCGTGCTTAACCCCAGCGCGAGGCGGAACCCAAGATTAAGGTTGTGGTTTGAAGATAAATGCTTAGCTAAGAATGCGCAGCGGGGCTGCCGATCGCCGAGCCACCCGGACAAATTGAATCGGTGTCAACAAGCTGTTTGGATATCTGTATTCTACATTGACAGGTAATGTAGCATATTGGAATAATCATACATGATAATAATGAGTGTATGCACTGTATATGATACGAATGTCTGGATAAGTTAAACCGGGCAAAGACGTAGGATCCTGAAGGACCCGGCATTTCGTTCGCAGATGTAGATCTCATTATCCTTCCTCCCCAGAAACAAGACCTCATCCTTCATGTCATGATCAACGTGCCCCGTGTTGAGTTCCGTCTTGCCAGACACAGATTTCGCGGATCCCGTGCTCATCTTCTTGCTCGACAGATGGTTCGCTTTCGTTGCTTTCAAGGGCAGAAGCGTAGACGATGGCCCCGACCCAGAAATCGGGGTGCCCATCTTCCATACAAACGGTCCTCGTCGATTGTAGTTTGACGGGGTCGGGTTGAATTGCGGCAAGGCCGTACGAGACTCGTCGCCCGGCTTGAGTAAAGCGTCACTCAAGTCGACCGCTTCCAACCCGCCTTGGCGCATCGCTACAAGAACAGAGCGGTCCTTCACATCGAAGGCCTCCAGCCTCTTCACATCCCCCATCCGACTGACCAGAGCCGATGGTTTTGCTGTTTCATCCTGGTCTTTGCTCCACATGAAACGGCCCTTCAGAACAGAACGACCTCGGTTGTCGACAATGGTTGTACTGTGACCACCTCTGGAGGAAAAGAACAGCGCAGGTGGTCCGAAATGACGAGGTTGTGCAAGTAGAGAAATGGGTTTGAGCAGCGGCTTGTCAGAGGCTTGGAAAATGGACGCAGGTTCAGGTTGCGTTGCTGGTACGACTGAGCGGAAGGGATGCGTAGGATCAACGCTCTGTAAACGCAGATCCTTCAGCAACACAAACTCGGTGTCTTCCTCTCTACGGACAGGGAGGTCAAGAGGCAATAGACCATCTTTGTACCATGCTTGCATCAAAGAAGCCTTCCAAGGGCCTTGGTGGTGGGTGAGTCGACGAAAGAAAGTTGAAGGCGGGAACTCACCATGTATAACATTCTTGGGATCTCTGTACAACCATTTCGAAGGAGCGGAGGGAGTCGGAACAGGCAGTCCAGGAGGAGAGAATTGCACTTGAGCGAGGTCAGAGCCGGGCTCAGGTTCATGTTCACTGCGATAGTCGATGAAATCGGAATACGTAGGGGGGATGACATATTCGTCTGCAATCGAGGCCAACGGAAATTGTGGCGCAAAGGACAGCTGTTGGAATGTCGTGTATGGGCCCATCTGTGCAGTCGCCAGCGCCACAATCTCTTCTGGATGTGCAACAGTCGTCACCGGATCTGCAGGGGTCGAAGGCCGCTCTGGGACAGAATCGGCCGCGCTGTCAGTGGGATGTTCTTGTGCGACAAGGGGAGGCGTCTGGTTTCCTTCGGGACCGGTTCCAGTCGCGACAACAGTAGAGCCTACTGCAACGGATACACCAATGCTAACACTGACGTTAGTGTCCTCCTCTCCAAGTTGAGGTTCGGAATCGTTGGCTGTGGCATCAGTGGGTCTGATCTCCCGTGCCCTTCGCCTTGCTGCCCTTCGTTCTGCCCGTCCAATGCGCACTTCCCGAACGCGAACAGTGGCCGGTTCCAGGCCAAAGACGTTCTGGGAAAAGACTAGGAAGACTTCTACGAGATCATCACCCTGTAATTGAAGTTCCAAAGAGCGCGGTGAGTCTGGTAGAATGAACGTTCGAGATAACCCGAGTGCGGTCCGATAGGTGCCTGCGAACAGTTCAACCTTCTCCCCATTTTCCCCACATAGGATAGCCAAAAAGCTACAAGAGTAACATCAGCGAGCAATCAGAACATCAGCAGGCAATGCATACCTCTTCTTTGCAGTTTCAACTGCTTTGACCAGCAGAGCGCCCTTGGTTCCTGGCAGCTTGACGTATTCCAATTTGGGTGGCGGAGATTGTGTCACAATGGGAGCGCTGACAGGCCGCTTGGTATTATCCTCAAGGCTTCGTGAAGGGGAAGATGGACGACCTTCTGTTCGTCGGGTATTGAATGCATTGGTGAGGAGTCGGGGTATAAAACGCGATCTGGAGGAATGAGAGGAGATGACAGAAGGAGCATTATCAGGTAACGGCGGGGGATTAAAGGTAGACGATGGCCCGCTTGTGCTGGGCGAGGTCGATGGCCGAAGAGTTGTTGCGGATCTGTTGGATCTAAAAGACGTGGAGCGAGTCAACATGTTCGGGAGACGCTCTCGCATCGAGGAAGAAGATGATGCAGGAAGAGGAGGCTCTGGAGTAGTCTGAGGATTGGCTTGTCCAACGAGGACAGACCAACGCCGTCTACGGCTGGAGGAATTCACAACGTCCTGCGAACTGGCGTGAGTATGGGAGGAGTGCACATCAGAGCTCCGCGGGCTGGTAGTCTCTTCAAGAAAAGATGGATCGCTGTTCGGAGACCCTAGCAAGATGGGCTGCTGAGCCTGTCTCGTTCCAGGAGGAGGAAGATCAGGAATGCGGCTTTCCTGCAAGATCTGAGAGAGGCTCAGCCCATCGCCGTCATCATCATCTTCGTCTGCTTCATTCGCTTCATTTATGGGGGTGTCCGGGTCAAGCATTTCGCGGGGCTCTCGCGATGGAGAATGAGAGAGGGCTTGACGCAGTGTCAAGAGCGTTGGGGCGGGTGAGGGCTCGGGGGCTGGTATTGAGCTTGTCCTAGAGAGACTGAGATCGAGATTTGCTGGCCGATTTCTCCTGGAAAAGGAAGGAGAATGGGCGTGTCGGGGACGCGGCGGGATCGGAAGAACGGGTGTGGTATGTGGCACAGTCGAACTCGTTCTTTCGTCCAAAGCCTGACTTCCACTAGAACCAGCAGCAACTACATTGATAGCCTCATCGTCACTTGATTCGACTAGTTCAGCTTTCGCGTCCGGATCCTCGGGTCTGATTGTCGTGTTGGTGTTTCTTCGCATGGCGCCCGTGGTCAAAACATCAGATACTGATGTACCCCGAACACGATTGAGCGGCGGCGGCGACAAGGTGTTGTTCTGTATTGGGTTTGCGGGTTCATGGGATAAGGCATATGGAGGTGGTTGCCCGGATGGGGGTGGCACAGAGGGTCGTGATTTCGGCCGCCGTACTGTGGGGGTACGGGGAACGAGGGGGATGGAGGGTGGATGTTCCGCTTTCGAGGAAACGTCGTGGGTGGATGGTGGTAATGACGGGAGCTTAGGTTTCTCGGTAGAGGTTCGGGGATCGGGATCGCGGCCAAAGATAGGACTCTTTTTGCTGGCTTCCCGACGCTGGCGCTCCCTCTCCCGACGCAATTCAACTTCTATCCTCCATTCGACCGCCCTTTTGACTTCTTCAAGAGCATAGACGCGTACGCCGTCACGACGCCCAGCTATAGCCACCAGAACGCCTCGCTGCTCCATCACCACCACACTTCGAAAGCTTACCCGGCGGACAAGCGCGTAAGGCTGGGGCGCAGGTGGAGATACCAGAGGCAGCACATCAAGACCTTGAGCGTGACACAGCAAAAGATAGTGAGGTGCCAGAAAAGCGCCGCTAGAAGGAGGGGTACTAAAGTGGGACGGAGACAGATCCGATGTGAGCACTGATAAACACAGTCCTAGCTCCCGAAGCGATGGCGCTGGTAAGTCTGGCGGGGGTGTAGACGGACGGGGCGGAGGCGATTCTGGGCGGGAGGTTACCTCAGCCTTCTCCTGCTGAGGCTGAGGGTGTTCTTCGCGTATGGAACTCTCGGTGGCCGATATGTGTTCGCGGCGATGGATAAGGTTGTTGAAGAATCCCGATAGACGATTTGGGGTGCGAATCTGGAAGCAGCTTAACTCGGTAGATCGACGACTGGGCAAAAGCAAACACGTACGTCCGTGACCGACCTGCGTCGGGTCCTGCGATCGTCGGCCGCGACGGTGCTGGGACGTGATGAGTTGTGACTGCGCGCTGGGGACGGCGGTGGGGCAGTGGCCGAGACGGTGGATGTCACCGTCCGAGCGGTGTCGGGCTCAGGGGATGGGGAATGTTGGGATACCGTGACGGCGGGGAGGCTGCGGGTGCTGGCGGTCTCCATCGCCTGCTCCGCGGTGCTGGATATCGACGGACCGCGCGGATGCTCTGCCAACGGATTGCCGTCCTTGTCATGGTCGCCGGAAGCAATGGTAATGGTTTTGTCGGGGGTGTGGAGCTCCACCTGCTGGATGCCTCTGGGGAGATCCTCGTAGCGGTCGTCCTCGAGGGTGTCCTGGACGTCGCTGTACTGGTCGTCCTCGACGGCGTGGCTCATGGCGGCAGGGTAGTTTTGGGCAGGAAAAACCTGTCAGGGTGAGACGCGGCGAGGCGGCTGCGCGTGGGCGAGCGAGCAGTAGGAGGCAGAGCTGGGCGTCAGGGCAGCGGCGAGCGATGCATGAAGCGTATGAATGGATCAGCAGCCTGTGGTAGGGAGCAGGTTGCAGTAGCGTGCAGCCCAGGCAGCCTGGTCCGCTTCGAGCAGCGGCACGAACGCCGACAGTGTCCCACGCCACCACGTGGTGACAAAATCCATCCGAGGCGCTGTCACAATTGACCGGGCTGACCATGTTGCTGCGTCGCATCTCCGCGCGGCTGGTTGCCGGAAACAGATCTGCGTGGCGTGCGAGCCACTCGCAGGCCCACGCCCTCAATGCCGTCTCTGAGCACGACCTCGCGCATTTTTCCACTATTCTCGAGCCGTCCTCCGTCCTCTCCACGCTCGCCCCGGTCTCCTTGCCAGCCTCTGAGCTTGATCCGTTCAACCAGGACTGGATGGGCAAATACAAGGGCAATGCATCAACCGTGCTGAAACCGAAGACGACCCAACAAGTCAGTCAGATCGTCAAATGGTGTCACGAAAAACGAATAGGCATCGTGCCCCAAGGAGGCAACACAGGTCTCGTCGGAGGAAGCGTGCCCATCGCGGACGAGGTCGTGCTATCACTCGCCAACATGAGTAAAGTCCGCTCCTTTGATCCTGTGTCCGGTCCGTGTCTCCTAGTGCACTCGTATGTATCTCAGAAAAGACTCATACCTCCCTAGGTGTCTTGGTTGCGGACGCGGGATGTATTCTGCAATCTCTAACGGACTATGTCACCCCTCACCATCACATCATGCCGCTCGACCTTGGTGCAAAGGGTAGGTATGTACATTGGTTTCAACTTGCTAATTGCAACAGAGCTTCTTACATATCCGACTCAGCTGTCAAATCGGAGGAAACGTCGCGACTAACGCTGGCGGTCTAAGACTGCTTCGATATGGCTCTCTCCACGGCTCCGTTCTCGGTTTAGAAGTCGTCTTACCCGACGGAACTATTTTGGATCAGTTAACCGCTCTCCGGAAGGATAACACAGGTATGAGCATCTGTATTCATCCCATATCGAGCACTCATCATTGCGTAGGTTACGATCTGAAGCAGCTCTTCATTGGAGCCGAGGGAACACTGGGTATAATCACCGGAGTATCCATCCTGACACCACCTGCTCCTCAAGCGTCCAACAACGTTATCCTGGCCCTCCCTCATTTTGACAATGTCCTGCCTCTGTATCAAACAGTGAAACGCGAGCTATCGGAAATTCTGTCCGCGTTTGAGTTTATTGATAGGACAGCGTATGAGCTTGCTGTCAAGCACGGGCAAGGTCGGGCACTCAGTGACGAAGATATTGAAGGCGCAGAGTGCTTTGTCCTAGTGGAAACCAGCGGTGGCCGCAGGGAACATGACGAAGAAGTAGGTATCATCAATCCGCGGAATTCACTCCAGTTCTCACCGACTATATTGCAGAAACTCAACACCTTACTGGAAAAACTCATGGAGGCGGATGAGCCCTTGATCAACACCGGTGTTCTTTCTCAAAACCCAGCACAGTTTTCCTCTCTTTGGGCGCTTCGTGAAGGCGTCACAGAAGCTGTCTCAAAAGAAGGCAAGGCCTACAAGTACGACATCTCAGTTCCCTTGCATACATTCAAGGAGTGCGTCGACGCTACTCGGGATCATCTCGCGTCAAAGGGCCTTCTCCGGGAAGGCGCTGTACGACATGTCCTTGGATACGGTCACGTCGGAGATGGTACGTGTTGGCGAACATGGTTGAATGATACTATCTGACAGATCTCAGGTAACCTGCATCTGAATATCTGTGCAGACGCGTATACGCAGGAGATTCAAGATGCCTTGGAACCTTTCATATATGAACTCGTTCGTAAGTCACTCTGCCTTTGCCTTCATACGCTAGCGTTAATTTGTTGGACAGAATCCCATCGTGGATCGGTCTCGGCTGAACATGGAATTGGCGCTATGAAGACTCATGCTCTTCATTACACCAAGAGTGATGTGAGCATCGCCCTCATGAAACAGATAAAAGAACTATTCGATCCAAGAGGTATCATGAACCCCGGGAAAGTTCTAGAATGAGCTGTACATTCATTATACAAATGGGAGACACTTTCATGCTTGTCTCAACTACAATTTGGCCGCCCTCTTTCGTAGATCAGTCTTCAAAATCTTTCCCGTGGATGTTTTCTGTGAAAGGTCACCGGTCAGGCCCACAACCACAAAATGGGGGTGAAAATCACCTACCGGTAATTCATCCACGACCTCGACCCATTCCGGACACGCAAAACCAGGTAAGCGCGTCCTCGCGTGATCCTTCAAGCTCTGATCGAAGGCTTCAAGACGTCCAGCCCACTTTGCTTCGTGTTCTGGATGCAGCTTCACGAATGCCATCGGGCGTTCGCCCCATATCTCATGTGCTCTGGCTACAACGCTGACCTCGAGTATGTGTGGATGCGATGACAATTCTAAAGACAGTCAGCTCGTCAACGCGGGCCCAGCGGAATCGTACTTACCTTGTTCTATCGCCAGGCTAGACGCATTCTAGTTCACCGCTGTTAGGAGCCGGCATATGCCCAAGTGAGAACAGATGCACTAACCTCTCCCCCTGAGATGATCAAGTCCTTGCTTCTATCAACCACGGCCACAGCGCCGTCGGGATGCCACACTGCTATATCACCTGAACGGAAATATCCCCCTCTGAACGCCTTACTTGTGGCTTCTGGATCCCGGAAGTACTCCTTCATTACGATGTTACCTCTTGTGACGATTTCGCCGGTCGTCTTTCCATCGAGAGGCACATCCACGATGCGATCGTCATCTCGAACTTCAATGACGCGAACGTCTTCGGCTGTAGCGAAACTTTGACCTTGCCGGGCGAGGAGCTTGGAGCGCTGTTCCAGAGAGAGCAATTTCCATGAATCGTGAGGGTATCCTCTCGTGAAGGGCCCGTATGTCTAGCCACTCGTCAGTGTTAGTCTGATCTGGGAATTGATAAATTCAAACCTCCCTATCAATCACTGTCAGTCACTATCGATACTTACCAGAGGTGCGTAACTCACGTTAAGCCGTAAACATGAACCACGATGAAACCTTTACTCTCTAGCTTCCCTACCAGGCTTGCAGTGGGAGCAGCACCTGAATCATAATCCATCATGCCCAATTCAACAGCAGGTACACACAAATACCGACCTGCTATAATCGCTGTAATTGACTTCTGTAGTTTTTGAGCCATCGGGTCGTTGACAATGCCGATCTTGAGATAGCAGGTAAAAAGTCGCCCATGGATTGCAAAACAGTACAACCCACCTGTACAGTCGGCGCACCGCAGTAATGCGACACGCCCGAGTGTAGGAAATGCCTCCAGATAGCTGGATAATTGACTGTCCTAATGGTAACCTGAAGCAAGGTCAGACTCCGATATGCTAGATGCGACGGTACAAGCGCTCACTTGTGTGGCGAAAGCAAATGTATTGCTCCAGGGATAAGTCCAGCCCCCGGCGTGGAACATGGGCAGAATCCTGGGCTGGTAAGCCATCTGCAATCCGAAAAAAAGAGTTTCTCGATTACCATAGGTACACCGAATCTTTGTTGATCCTTGGAAATTTGATTCTCAACAGAAATGAGAGAGCAGATTACGCTGATACTTACCTGCCTTCGAATGCGTTGGCGATTGCGGCTAGGTATGTACCTATAAGTAGACATCAGACCGCCGCGGATCAGTTGAATGGTTATCAAGCAAACCTCTCAGCGTCGTTATAACACCCTTCGGCTGTCGACAAGTTCAGAAAGCTGAAAAGTAAGGGCGAAATTACGCACGCGACCAGTGGTCCCAGACCTATGTCGAAGCATGTGAGCATACTCTACCATGATTATTGACAGTTCCTCACGTATAGCACAGCAAAGCGGGCGCGTTTTCATCCTGATCCACTTCTAGACCTTCCCATCCACGTTCCTGACTGGAGTTGCGGCCTTCCGTGAGAAACGCCTCGTATGGATCATCCAACAACCCTGTATCTTTCGAGATAATAATGGGCACTGGACAGCCTTTGACGAGAGGTAGGAATTCCTCGTCCACCAGGACGAGACTGGCGCCGCTGTGAGCTGCGTGAATGAGCCTTGAATCTTCAAGACGCGTAGACATGATACTCACTCAGAATGTATTCGACCTCTTGAGGAGTGAGGCGTGTATTTATCATAGTTGCCACACCACGAGCTGCTATGATGCCTTGGCATGCGTCTAGGTTACGAAGATGAATACCGGAGATGGACGGAGGTAGACAGATCTAACCAGCGGCCAAAGGGCTACATGTCTCTTGCATAAGTCGTTCCCCATCAAAGCGGAGAGACGCACCAGTTTGGCGCAATCACAGCGACTCTATCACCAGGTCTGATACCGCGTTTGATGAGAGCATAGGCAAGATTCTGAACGCGTTGTGCCCTAGCAGACATGTCAGTCGCTCGCTGGGTGTACCGACATTCGGCTCACCAGACGGCATATGTATACGCCCTTGGAGGTTGGGCGTCTGGGTGAGTGAGAGCAAGTTTGTCTGGATAGATACGTGCTGCCCTGAGCAAGAACAAGAGAGGATTCTGAGGAGCAGTAAGCATCTGGGCGCTGTACCTCTGGACGTTGATTTCTGACTAGAGGGTGGTAATACACCGGACCTTTCGCCGGAGGCTTGAGTCGTAGGGAGACATTCTGAGCCGGAATGCTCGCGGGGGAAAGAGTGAAGGCTACACAACGGTAAGGTGAGTGGGCCTCTGCTTTTCGCGGACGACATCTCTAGCTCACCAGGTGGCATTAGACAAGGCAATGGTCAGAAGACGTACGAAACCTTGACCCTTTATAAGTCCCTTCCTCGGGACCCCGCGCCCCCGGATCGGATTTAGATGAATGTGGGGTTCGGCATTTGCCCTGGTAATCCATGACTTGCCCTTGATCAAGCGCGATCGATAGTTTCCCTCAGCGCTGTTCAAGTCCAGGTTGAAGAGCTCTCTGATTGGCATCGCATAACTCGTGATCCACATACAGAATGTCAACCTCCTACACTGATGAGTCAAGCACCAGTCACATAGTTCCCATACACGAACCCTCGCTTCGCACACTATCTGATGTGCGCGCTCAGGCTGCCAGTGAGCTGGTGGCACGAGCTATAAGGCACGCGGAGACGCTAGACGGTACCATTATATCTTATCACAAATTGCATCTTATCTTACTTACTACTTGGTCATTCCAGGTGTCCATATAAACGTCCTCACAACGTCCTGCAAAACAGACGATGTTGCCTTCCTCGTCGCTTTAAGCGGTGAGATGAGGACTAGCCTCATCGCCAAAAAGCAGTATATCATGGCTGCAGCTACGACAGGAAAACCAGTCACCCGCGATAGCAATTTCCTCATGATATGTGCTTCCAGTACCGACTTCATCATGCGCGCCGACATCCTCACGCGCTCCAAGTTCATGGGCAGGTGTCAGGTCCTCTCACTCAAAGACCTCGGAAACCTACCAGAGAGTGGCTCTGCCGGGTATGGCCTCTTGGACGGCGTCCTCTTCATCGCGGCCATACAGGAATTCGGCGGTCTAACCTACGACATGGCTGCGGTCTGGGATATTTTACGCAAATCGGCGCGTACGCCTATTGACCCCCTCCGCGCACCCCCGTGGTCGGTTGGAATTGAAGAAAGGCTTGCCTTGGAGCGCGCCAAGCTCATTCGGCGTACAGCAGTACAAGCGTACGAAGAGCTGCGGGTGCCCGAAGTCTATGTCCCTGCTGTGTTGGTGGACATACGACCTGCAGCTCAAAGGGCTGCATACGGTGAAATAGACGGTGCTATGGTGGTGGAGAGGAATGTCTTGGAATGGCGGTTTGACCCACGGTCTTCATCTCGCGTTCCTATCGCCAACCGTTACGACCTCCGTATTATTGTTGTTTGTCATGAGGTAACAAGCAGACACCCCGACCCCTCACACACTAAATGTCGACCGTAGGGATATACCAGCAGCCTCGCTGCAGTCTCCTTACAAGAACTTGGCATGCTGAACGCAACCGATGTCATTGGCGGGGTTCAAGCTTGGAAGGCGGCTGGTCTGCCTCTCTTGGTTCCCGAACAAATATACATTGAATCGGAACATGGAGATAGTAACTCAGTCAGTTGTAAGTCTCGCAGTCACAGACCTTCGCAAGTCACTGATCATGCTGGTAGCTGTATCCGCGATATGAGCAAATCATATGATTACGGGACGCTGATACCTAGTAGTACATTCAAGAGGCCATAGTGGCGCGACGAGCGATGACATGCATCATTGCACGTCGAACTCTGTCAATATCTTGTAATCTGCTGCACGCGTAGGTGCAGACGGGCTCTCAAATAGCTTCTGCTTCCTTCGAGACAATGAGAACGACTTTCCTGAAAAAGCGAATGAACGTACTTCTCGCCTGCCGCTGCAGAAGGAAAAGAGCTGAACAAATCTCGATGCTTCGGCAATGGTGCTTCTCTACAAGTACATGTCAGGTACTCACAACTTGAAAAAAGGTGTAGACGCACTTGAAGTAAGGATGATCCAAAGCTTCTGCTGCCGAGATACGCATCTCCGGATCGTATGTAAGAAGAGACATCATTAGGTCCAAGCCGTTAGTCGAGAGATGCGGGAACTTGTTGCGGAAGAGGTGAGGTTGTGGGGCAGGAAGACTGATGGTTTTCGCCAGTGGTAGAGTGGAATATTCAGGCCAAGTGTTATGTGTAGGTGGTCCCAGTAGCTTGAATATCATGGAGATCATTTCGAGCTCATTCTTTGCCTGGAAGAGCGGTTCCTTGAGGAGAAGCTCGGCAAAGATACATCCCACGGACCATAGATCCACAGGTGTAGAGTATGTCTTTGCACCAAGCAGAATCTCAGGAGCTCTGGAAGAGGCGTCATACGTGCCCAAGTCCGCGGGGAAGATGCACACACCGGTACCAGAGAGTGACGACAAGCTGCGTCAGTCCGCCGACGCCGACAGGATCGCCATAGCGTCGGGCAAGGCCAAAGTCGGCGACCTTTATGGTCCCGCGGTTGTTCATGAGAAGATTACTTGTCTTGAGATCGCGATGCAGTATCCAATTGGAATGACAATGGCGGACAGCGGACAGCAGCTGGAGCATGAGCGTCTTGACTTCAGACTGGAGGAAAGGTGAAGGCATGATGGTAAGTAGAGACTTGAGGTCGTGCTCGATGAAGTCCATGACGACAAACACTCTACAAACGGGCGTTAGTCTCAAGAAAAGCTGTAGATACAGTGCACTTGCTGTGTCAGCGTATCGCCCACAACCACCTCGCGGACGCGGACAACATTCTCGTGTTGACACGTCATGAGCGCATTCACTTCGCGCAGTGCGGTTATTGGAAACCCGTTCTTCTCTTCGTCGAGCTTCAGCTTCTTGAGAGCAACAATGTCGCCTGTCTCCTTGTCTCGCGCGCGAAACACGACGCCGTAGGAGCCTTCTTCGATTTGGTTGAGGCGTTCGTAGCAGTACACAGATCGCGAGGGCAGTATCGCTGGATGACGCGTTCTAGCCGGTACGTGGAAGCTACGAGGTTGTGCGGTCGACCTGGGAGGCTGCGGTGGGGGCGCTGTCGACGTGGATGGAACAGCGGCCACAACCTTCGCCTTTACGCGCCGCACTGGCTGCTGCGGCTCTACGCTGTCCGGCGTGTCCTCGTCCCATTTTGAGCGCTTTCTGGACGGCGTCGATGGGCCAGAGATGGAGGACATTTGAAAGGTATGGGCCGGTGGGCCGAGAAATGCTCTGGCATCCGATATTTCCGAAATCGAACTTTTTTGAAACCAGTGGCCGCGTCGCATTCGCTGTAGAGAACCGGCCTCAGGCCTCATCCCTCCTCGATTCGGAATGAGAGCCGGCGCCCGGCTCACTTGCACGCCTCATACGGACGCCAAGCGGTGCGCCAGAGACCTGACGACCATCGGTTACGCGGAATTGACGACGCTCACTCTGCGCGCTACTTCTGATTTGCGGCGGATGAATACCACTGGGCACGGACGCTGCATCGGCTGCCAGATACTGGGAATCATGGAGTCGTTACACAGGTAGAGACACCAATACACTGAGTCTTTTGCCTGACAAGTTTATCCTTTTCAGGAGACCTCCTCAACCCTCCGTCCCCCCCCAACATCTCCCGCCACCCCCCTCAGAGTCCCATGTGGACCACACTGCATGCATCCATGGCGTCCGGGCACGTCACCCACGGCCGACCCTCCCCAGTCGCCGCGCTCCCCACCTCCGATGAGAAACCTAGACTCCTCCCTCCCGAACGCGCCCTGCTTCTCACCGACATCGATCGATCGAACGCGCTCTGCTTCTCACCGTCATCGATCGAAGGCGCTCTGCCTCTCACACTCAAGAGCTCTCTGCTTCTGGCCATCGCGCCTCAAGCGTGCTCTGCCTCTGACCAACGCGCCTCAAGCGCGCTCTGCCTCTGACCAACGCGCCTCAAGCGCGCTCTGCTTCTCATCGTCTTCGCTCGAAGCTCTGCCTCTCAAATTCGCGCCTCCAGCGCGCTGTGCTTCTGACCAACGCGCCTCAAGCGTGCTCTGCTTCTACCAACGCGCCTCAAGCGCGCTCTGCTTCTCACCGACATCCTTCTGACCACCGGTGCCTCCTGGACGCCTTCTCTGCTTTCCGCTAGCACTTCCGCGACGCGCTTTGACGCGCTCTGACCCCGTTGCATTCTCTCCTCCTCATGCTTCCTTCCGTCTGTGACGTCTCTGAACCCTCAGCATCTACCTTGGCTAGCGATTCCAACTCTCAAGCACTTTTATCAAAGACCCTCTTTCCGTTCTCTGACTTAAGCGATGCCTGGACGCCTTCTGAAATACCCTCTTCTGGCAAGATTTGCTCGTTGCTATTTCCTTGTGCAGGGGATTCGTCGGGTGTAGACCGAGCGAGAGGTATGAGCACGCGCATATATGCGCCTCGCGTCTTGTCATTGACGATCCTCCTGACTTAGATCGGCCTCAAAATGACGACAAGGACGAAAAAGCCTCCGTTCGGTGGAAAGTGGCTTGGGAAAACTTCCACGTCGGCCTGAAGGATAACACCGAGATAGCGGCGGCATCTTGCTGGAAGAAGAGAAAGGAACTTCTGGTCAAGACATTCCGCGCCTTGCGCATGGACGATCCTGCGCTGCAAGAGGTAAGCATCACCATTCCTCTGCCTCTGCGACGCTGAGGGTCATCCGTCCAGGCTTTCCAAGCCTATGCTCTCTTCTTGGAGCGAGCGAAAGAGGCGAAAAACCAGTGCAATATCCTGAGACCTGATTTGGACGGATCAAGAGAGGTCTTTAGGTACGTGCCTCTCTTAGAGTCCGCGCCAATATGAAATGTGGTACAGAATTGACGGCGACACGATACATTTTGTGCTCGGCAGGGTGTCGACCCCATCCCTTCCCCTGAAATATCTGGAGACTGTCGAGATCGACGGGCACGATCGCCAGATAGTGTTCTTGTTCTTCGTGCATGTCTTCTACGTCATGCAGCAGAACAACCACGTTAGAGTGGCATTTCGCAAGTCAGTCTCATTATTTGCTTCGATCTAATGTGTCATTCAAGTTCTCCAGGGCGCTGACGATGAAAGCGAAGTTTGTCGATGCGACAGACCTGATGTCCACCCAAGAAATGGCATCTTATCGCCAATCGGCGGTATACACGTTGAGATCCCCATCGAAGAAACTCTATGTCGGTATGAGCGACGATTCGGCGACACGGTGGGGGTCTCATTGTAGCCTGACTGGAAAAACCAGTAAAAAGCTGGAGGAGGAAAAGAAACTATACCCCGACGTCAAGGGCACATGGACTACCCGCATCGCCGTCTTTCTTGATGATGGTGCCACCGAGGAAACGCACGTCGCCGAGTTGTTCATCAATCTGATGGCCGGCGCCAATGTTGATAACCTCAACACAAACGTTATCGACACAGCCCACCATGTCACGCTCATCCCGGACTCCCTACTAAAGCTCAGTCTGGAGTTGCTCAGTCTGTTCCTCCACGAACAGCCCAGAATTCAACTTCCGAGGAAGAGGTCCTTGCTGTGGTCGCAGTACAGCGCCTTCTTTGGTCATAGAATTGCCAGCGAGACAACGATAAAAATCTGTTACGCTGCGAAGGGTACTCGAACCAAGGCTTTGGAGCAATCCACCCGCTTCCCCTTGAGTTGCTGGCCAGAGGGGTTCGAACCACTGAGGGTTTTCGCGCTGAATAGGACACCAGCAGAGAAAGCAGCGGAGAGCGAGAAGAGGGCGGCGGCGAGGGCGGTGGAGAAAGTGGCTGATATGAAGGAGAAAGCAGCGGAGAGCGAGAAGAGGGCGGCGGCGAGGGCGGCGGCGAGGGCGGCGGAGAGATTGGCTGATATGAAGGCTAGACTGGTGGAGTGGGAGGAGAAAGCACCGGAGAGAGCGGCGGAGAAAGAGAAAAGGACGGCGGAGAAAGCGGTGAAGAAAGTGAAAAGGACGGCGGAGAAAGAGGCCGAGAGGGAGGAGAGGAGAGGGACATTGACACCAGCGGAGTTGGTGAAAGACAAGACGAATGCCATGCAAAGAAAAAGGTACAGAGAAAGAAAAGTGAGTCAATTAACGCTCCGCAAACACGCCCTTTTTTACGGCTCTGATACTCATTGCTTTTTTAGGCTAATCCCCCCACCTTGGCGGCGGCTCAAAATAGGACGCCACTGGTACCGACCCAACAGTCCACCGCCACCAGTGGGAAAGCACCCAAGGCATCTGTTCTCCAAAGGTCTGTCTGTTATGTGCGGAACTCGTGTGTGGTTATTCCGACTCACGCAAGACCTAGCAACCGCTACCAGCCATACCAAGGCTAGGGCAATTCCCTCTTGTGAGTCCAAAAGTTGGCGTATCGTTCATTGCGTACTTAGCCTGATGCTTAGTACCCATGCCGACGACACCTTTAAACCGAGCTCTCATCAGAACACTTGTACGTGTTTGAATGGCTTAGCTTTCTGGCTTGGCTCATTCTGTTGTATAGTCTCCTGACGAGAGATATCGAAAAAGACGAATGATGGTTGCCGGTGTTCTCAGTGCCAACACCCGACCCACCAGCATTAGCCTTTCGTCTATATAATAATGCTGATGGCGCGACATTCCTTCATATACTACAGTTACTCGATGCTAGTTATTGACATATACGGACTTGAGCCTCCGACACATCTCCTCCAAGAAGTCCCAGCTCTCCTCAGTAATAACACTCTCAAACCAAGCGCATTTCTCGAAGCTACTGTAACCCGCATTGTAATTTGTCACCGAGCCGTTCACCCGCATTATTGTCACCGAGCCTATCACTTGAAGTTGCAGCTTCAACTCTCGTTAAAGCGGTCTTCCCTCGAAAGCCGCGCCAACTCTGCCCCATCGCGGACAGCACCAAAATCTCCAGACGCAGCCAGGAGCGCGATATGAGCCTTGACTCGGCTAATCAAACATCTGTACACTCTTTCGAAAAGGCCGAGAAATGCTCTACTCCGGCAAGTGCCGGATGCCGACCGGCATTTTTTTTCTTTGGCCAACTTGGACTTGGCTGGAGCCTCCGACGACATGGCGCCCTCAATGAGCAAGGCGCAGATCTCGTCCGCACAACTGGACGGCGACTTTGCCATCAAGCCCGAAAACACACCCAAACTCGACACCTCGCAATGGCCGCTCCTCCTCAAAAACTACGATAAATTGCTGGTTCGCTCCGGCCATTTTACGCCCATTCCTGCCGGCTGTGTGCCTCTCAAGCGGGACATTACCTCCTACATAAAGTGAGGATCGTTCTGGCTGTTTTCGCTTATCTTACCAACAAGTCCGCCAGATCTGGTGTCATTAATCTGGACAAGCCGTCGAATCCGTCCTCGCACGAAGTTGTTGCATGGCTTCGCCGCATCCTACGAGTCGAAAAGACCGGACACAGCGGAACACTGGATCCCAAGGTCACTGGCTGCCTCATTGTCTGCATCGACCGGGCGACCCGTCTTGTCAAGTCGCAACAGGGAGCTGGTTAGTCGTTTTCCAGTCCCCGCCTTCTTCCCGCTAAAGTATCACTCAAGGTAAGGAATACGTCTGCGTTGTCCGCCTGCACGCCAACCTCCCCGATCCCACTGCCCTCCCCCGCTCCCTCCAAACACTCTCTGGTGCTCTTTTCCAGCGCCCACCCCTCATTTCCGCCGTCAAACGCCAGCTCCGTATCCGAACTATTTACGAATCCAAGCTTCTCGAGTTTGACGAAAAGCGAAACCTCGGCGTGTTCTGGGTGTCTTGTGAAGCGGGAACCTACATCCGGACGCTATGTGTGCACTTGGGCTTGATATTAGGCGTTGGCGGTCACATGCAGGAGCTCCGTCGCGTCCGTAGTGGGGCCATGTCGGAGAACGACGATATGGTGACCATGCACGACGTACTGGACGCGCAGTGGATGTACGACAACACCCGTGATGGTAACTTACTCTCAAGTTTTTCTTCTCTGAGCCATCATCTCATACGAGTTATGTAGAGTCCTACCTGCGACGTGTCATTCGACCACTGGAATGTCTAATGGTCGGGTACAAGCGCATCGTAGTCAAGGACAGCGCTGTCAACGCGGTCTGCTACGGCGCGAAGCTCATGATACCCGGTCTCCTGCGCTACGAAGCCGACATTTCGTTGAACGAGGAAGTCGTCTTAATGACCACCAAAGGTGTGTAAATCTGTGTAGCCTCTCAGACCTCATTTAAATGTTTCCTAGGTGAGGCTATCGCTTTGGGCATCGCCCAGATGTCGACGGTCGAGCTTGCGACATGCGACCACGGTGTCGTCGCCAAAGTGAAACGGTGCATCATGGAGCGCGACACATATCCCCGTCGTTGGGGTCTTGGACCCGTTGCCCTCAAGAAGAAGAAGATGGTGAAGGACGGCGCCCTTGGAAGACATGGGGAGAAACTCGATGGTGTCACCCCCGCTGAATGGTCGAAAGACTACGTCGACTACAACCGCGATGAGGTAAGTCTGCCTCTTTTATATCTTCGCTCCATTCCTAACGCCTTCTTGTAGCAGCCCCAAGCCGGCCCCTCATCCACCCCGGCCGCAGTTGTAGTCACCGCCTCTGTGACGACAGACGTAGTCTCGACTTCGCCAGCTAAAGAGGACAAAAAGCGTAAGCGCAAGTCAGAAGCCGCTGAGGGCGATGTCACTGTGAACGCAGAGGACGACGATGCTGAGCGCGCTGAGCGGAAGCGTCGCAAGCAGGAGAAGAAGGCCGCAAAAGCCTCTGAAACCGTTGATGTCGACGCCGACGCTGCTGACGAGGAGGCCAAGCGTGAACGCAAACGCCTGAAGAAGGAGGCCAAGAAAGCCAAGGAGGCGGCGGACGAGTCGAGCTAGATGGATCTGTATCTTGCTACAGCATAATGGCACTGTGTACTTGTCATCTTGGTGTTCGCGTTGTTTATTTAACTTGTCCTAGTGTTGTACCTTCCACAACTTCCAGACTGTTTGGGACTTCGGGTATAGTCAAAAATCATTAAATTGGGTTTCGATACCAGTATCTAGCCCAGACAAAAGTTCATCAAGATATCAGAAAGGAAACTATAAAGGGGTATGGTCAATCTAGTTATGAGTCCGCTTAGTTCATGACAAGGGAGGGTGGGCAGTCGGCAATCTCTAGGACTTGGACCGTTTACAGCAAAGTGATAAGACCGGCGATCACGACAAGGATACCAGCAGTCCCGACGCGCACTGTCATCGCACCGTTTGCGCCGGCAGAAGGCGACGGTGAGCTTGTGGACGCAGTGTTCGACGCCGAAGAGCTGGAGTCCACAAACTGTTTGGCGATGTTCTGGAATGCACTGAAGTTACGCGGCGAGTCTTCGACGGGGTTGACAGCGCTGAGGGAAGTGGATTAGAGACCGTATCTATGAGAGGCAAGGAGAGCGACTAACAAGACCATTCCTGCAGCACAGTGGCTGGCGGGGAGCTTTTGCTTGCACTAAGGAGAATGGGGTTAACAGACACTTTGAACATACGGACAACACATACGTAGACCCAGATGGGGGTTGTGTCGTTGACAGTCAGGTTCCAGGTCGGGAAAGGACCATCAGTGAGCGATGCATTGACGGGCATGCTATTATTGGGTGATGATTAGACACGGAGCCCGTAATATGGAGAAAGAACGTACAATCCAGAGTCGAAAGCGTCCGTAGCGTTCGATTTGTGGCACGGGTCACTAATCGCGATGTCAGTTAATCAGTTCCAACGAGCCCGTGGGTGCGCTTACGCGAAGGTAGATTGGGTGACTGTATGGTTCTTGGCGTGGCTGTGGCGTGGCATATCAGTACACGTTGACTAGGATCAAACTATTATTACTTACAATTCGAACATGATAACATCACGGGGCTTCGCAGAAACAGTGGGAGGAGTGAATGTCAGACCATCAGCACCCACAGAGACCTTGATCACGTCGCCTTGAGCGGCAGCGGGGGTTGGGTTGGGTGATCCGGGATACGATGAGTAGGTGGTTGCCCATGTGGAAGTTCCGTCCAAAGTAACCGTTTCGGTGACCAACTGAGGCGTACAAGCATCGTGAGTCGGACTCAAATCAAAAGAGCCAGAAACTGACCGTAGGTGTAACATCTGGAGGCAGGGTAGCATCGCCATAAGCCCAAGAAGAGTCATCAGTGGTAGCCGTCGGAGCTGCAGTGGTAGAAGACGAAGCCTCGGCTTTCAGACTAGCACCCACAGCCAAGGCGGCATTCTGGAAGTTGGTCAAAGACTTCTCTCCGCTCACTGGGCAGTTGACAGCAAAAACCATGCCAGCGCCACAATGACTCGCGGGGGTATTAGCAGCCTGTTGACCTGATAAATTGTGTAAATGGCTCGTCTACACCCTTGAAAGACAAAGAGACGTACAAACGAGCCAAATTGGATTGGTCTACAAGTCGTTTAGACATGCATCAAGCGGATAAAAGTCAAAGATCTTACATCCTGAACAGTGATTGTGTATGTGGGCAGAGCTGTTACATTGTTTGGACTGTCCGCGGCGACAGGCATGCTGGAAAATGATCAACAATGCATCAATACTCAGCGAACAGATACGACATACAAGCCACTGTCGAAACCGCCAGCTAGAGCGCCACAAGGATTGCTGCCAGAAATTGATTTAGCATCTTGAAGACATGCCAAAGATCTCAACCCACTCAAAAGACGACTGGGTAACGGTATGGTTCTGTAATTCACCTTTAGCGACGACAGGAAGTTGATTCACAGGGGAGTCGTACCTTCGGGTGGAACGAGAAGACGACCTGATCACCAACAGCCGCGTTCTGGATCCTAGTGTTCAGTCTACGGTCGACGATAATGATACCGACTCACCACAAAACCAGGAGTGAAGGTCAGACCATCTTTGCCGACATCAACGTCATAAACGGCAGCAGAAACATAAGGCAAGACTGCCAGGCCAAAAGAAAGTGAAAAGGCGACGGAGCGAGAGAACATCGCAGGCGACTAGGCGTCAAGAATAGAATTGGATGGGAAGGAAGAAAACAAAAGCAAGTTAGGGTCCAATCAGAGGGCACGGGGCATTTTATACGGCAGGTTGGGCCTGGGAACACTATTGTTGTGGTTGGGCATAATGAGAACCGAAGGAATGGTGCGCGGGTGATGCACGCGTGCCATTGGACGCGCATGTGCCTCGTTTCATCAACAATGATTCAAACCCATGTCACCGCCGTTGATACGTTGATGCTACAGCCTGAGATGCGACTGAGAGCTATCATAAACATTGCGCCCCTTCACTTCATCGGTGACCTTGTCCTCTCAATTTTAGACTAGAAATGGAATGAAGCGTGCAGCGCTTACCTCCGTAGGACGTATTCGGGACCAGTAAAATCCGAGTCCTTGAACCAATGAAGACTGCCATCGCGTGGACCATCAACGCCACACTTCCGGTCGACCCGAGCATCGAAGTTGAACGTCGAACGTTGAACACTGCATACACAGGACTCGGATCACCGAAGAACGCTGAGCGACCCAGTGTATCCAAAGTGTAATATGTATCTTCTCCAGCTGATTGGCGCGCCAAGCCGTGTCTACGGCACGGGCGGCAAATGCCCGCCGCCAAAGTCTAGCGCTACGCCAAACAGAGAACCAGCACGGATCAAGCAGCGGTGCTTGGCATAGACGCCAGTAGAGCTGTGCTTGCCCTTTGGATGTCCGTTCTTCCTTCTGGTGTTGTCGGTGAGCGCGGCGTTCATAGCCCGCGGCACCTAAGAGTCTTCATCAAGTCCACGCATTGACACCGCCAACAAATTGAAAACTTACTGAAAACTTCTACGCCAGATCCCCACATCCTAGATGTTCCCGGACCATGTGTGAGCTTGATGACCTTCTACCTGACCGATCTCTAAATCGTAGACAGACATGCTTGGCTACGCAACGTTGCTGCCAGTGGCCGCGTAACTCTTCAGACGGTCCGCGCTATGCTCAGATTCCACGACCTGGAATTGGACAGTTCGACTCCGTAACGTGCCAACCAGCTGTGCTTCACCGCTTGGCTCCCTCGTTCCAGTCGCGGATGGTAATGGTTGAGTGCAGGCCGTCGCTACTATTCAAGTTACCTGTGCGCTCCAATGGCGACAATACACATTACACGGCCCTAGTGACGGTGTACCGGCCACTCATTTCTGAAATGTCACTGAAGTGCATTTGACATATATGTGCTTTACTTATAGGTCCTGTCACTGAGTTACTCAACTGGCCGACCGACTGTTCTAATACTTAGACTCAAGGCAAATCCCTCTCTTTCTTCAAACCAAACGGCGATCTATGGTGCACTCTGGAGACTATCGCGATCGCAATTATAGAAGGCAGCCGGTCGTCGTGGCAAGTCGAAGTCAACTACTTATTGGCCGAGTCGCATGGCTAGATGATGCGCTTCGATGCCTGGTAGCGGCGAGACGTGCTGCTTTGATGCGCACCTGGCCGTGATCTATCGACGACAAAACTCACAACACCCACATTATTCAGCAAGGCCACACTGCCCGTATCTAGCCTTGTACCGACGTGCGACACATCAAACACTGGCATCAAAGAGTAAGTACTTGGTGATCGTGCGACTACTTAAGTGGCACCGGTCTTCGGAGCTGATTGTGGCTGCTGTTCTCCTTCCCACCCTCCTACATTCCTTCTTTATACGGTTAAACACTACGGCTGGATCCTAGTGCAAATGTCTTCTCGCAAGAACCAGAAGCCCCTCCCGAAGTTCGACATTGGTGAGTGCCCGTCCCGCCTCTCAAGTGCTTATGTGTAAACGTTTCACTACTAGGCGAGGATTACCAACTTCTTCATGCCATCGGAGAGGGCGCGTAAGTTCCGTTGTGCTTCACCGACATTCACCTACTAATGTTCACTTCAAGTTATGGAACTGTCGCCGCTGCTCTTCACAAGCCGTCTGGGCGACAGGTTGCAATTAAGAAGATCCTTCCTTTCGATCATACCTTATTTTGCCTTCGTACTTTGAGAGAGCTCAAACTCTTGAAGTTCTTCACGGAGGCGTGCAAGAATGAGAACGTATGAACCATTCTATGGCCTTCAGGTACCACACACTCACCCAATGGAAACAGATCATCTCCATCCTGGACATCATGAAGCCTCCGACGTTGGACAGTTTCACCGAAATTTATTGTTTGTGCTTCATGTTATATCTTTCATCTCATGTGTTGACCCTTGTTGGCAGTCATCCAAGAGTTGATGCAAACTGATCTCCATCGAGTTATTCGCACACAGCATCTGACGGATGACCACTGCCAGTACTTCCTATACCAGACGCTCCGGGCCCTCAAATCGATTCACAGCGCAGATATCGTTCACCGGTATGATTACACCTCTTCCAAATGATTTCGTCCTGACCGTCTTCGTCTTCCAGAGACCTAAAGCCTGCAAACCTCTTGCTCAATGCGAATTGCGACCTGAAAGTTTGTGACTTCGGTCTCGCTCGGAGCGTCAAGACGGGTGCGACAAATGGGAAAGAACAGGGCCTTATGACTGAGTATGTCGCCACGAGATGGTATAGGGCTCCAGAGATTATGCTCTCATTCAAGTGTTACACGAAGGTATGTCGCAGCATCCCCATCACAGATTCCCAACCCACAAACGCCGCCACAAGGCCATTGATATCTGGGCTGTTGGTTGCATCCTCGCCGAACTGCTCACCGGAAGACCACTGTTCCCTGGACGAGACTACAGTCATCAGCTCGACTTGATTCTAGATGTCATTGGTATGTACATTTCACATCATGTTCTCTGCACACCACTGACGGTGTTTGCAAAGGAACACCGAGCCTGGACGAATTCTATGCTATCACATCACGACGCTCCCGCGACTATATCAGGGCGCTTCCCATTAAGAAGAAGAGACCATTCCCTAGCCTGTTCCCCTTGGCATCGGGAGAGGCAATAGACTTCCTTTCACGAACTTTGGTGAGCGCCTTTCTTAGGCCGGTCATGCACATACTCATAGACCCAGACATTTGACCCGAAGAAAAGGATGTCAGTCGATGAGGCTTTACAGCACCCATATCTCGCCGCCTATGTACGGACTGACTTTGTTTTGGAGACGCCATTACTCGACTGATTACTCTCTTCTAGCACGATCCAGAGGACGAACCAACCGTGACACCTCTCTCTGCAACTTACTTTGCCTTTGACAGTGAGTCGGCTTCTCTTCACTGTGACTACGCCTCTGATACTGACTGACTTTTGTTTCAGTGCACAAGGAGGATCTCAACAAGGATCAGCTCAAAGAATTGTTGTATCGGGAGGTCCTGTCTTTTGTTCCGTCCATCTAGCAGCGGCAAACCTCCCCGTAATTTATCAAACGTTTTACAATGGATACAACGGCTTGTATGCGAGTGCTTTTTGATGATATACAAGTGGTCAATTACTTATAGATGAGGATATTAAATATCTGCGAATGTACGAAATCAAAATGAGGGAGCCCAGAAACTTGGATTCACACCCTCGAATCCAAAGTCGCCGAACCTGTTGTCGGTCTCCATCTCCGTTCCATACATGATACGCTTTGACGGACTGTTGTCTCCGGGTACAAGCGCCTCTATATCAGATATTAGCGCGCTCCCGGCAGCGTCGGAGTCTGAGCTTGGATTCAAGAATGTACCCAGTCCGCTTGAGGACTCCGCATTGCTGGACTCGGCCTGTCTTGCTCTCTCCAAAGAAGAGAGCCGCAGCGACTGAAATATATCTGCTCGCGGCGGTCCCAGCAGTCGCGATCGGCTGGCGGGTAATGCGGGGGTTGGAGATTGTGGCGGTTCGGGGTAGGAAAATGGCATTGTGAAGGCAGGGTTTGGAGTTGGGGGTACTGGGACCGTAAAGTTGAAGTTGAAGGGATACTCCAGTCCGCCAATTTCACGCTTCCGTTCTGAAGATGGCGGTGTACCATATAGGTCCGGTAGACGATCGAGCGGTGGCGGCGTGCCCAGATGAGAGCCGATAGGAACGTGAGGTGGTAGTGATTGCGGACGGTTTGGAGGTGTACGGGGAAAATCCGCATCCGCTTCACCCAGTCGCGGACGCTTTCTCTCTGGTGGTAGGAGGCCTTGCTCTGTTTCTGGATCTTCTTCGCTACACGCAGCGTCACTGCCTACACTTCCAGTTGACTCTCGGGGATGCTTCCCAAGCAGTGTAGGGACTGATTCGGTTTCAGGTCGCATGTTCATAGCTGCGTGAAGTCTGAGGAGCGGTTAATTGGTCGTCAAAGACTAGACGAGTATAGCACATGACTTACAGCTGGGGACGTGAGGCAGTCAAGGTACGGAAAGTGTTGACCTCGGCCGTCAGCGTTGCCAGATTGTCTTTTAGCGGACCGATGGTTGCTACTTCAGACTTGAGTTGCTCGACCTCGGCTTTGAGCGCATTCATTTGTTCCAAGTCGGATTTAAATGACTGCAGCTGGCGCTGGAGCGGCGCAATCTAACGACGAATGCGTAAGTTGACAAAATGGATAGGGGCGAAAGTGACATACTGCTTCAGCTATTCGCTCGTCGAGACTGAGGAAAGGCGGAGCAACGGGAGCTGGCGTATTCGCCACGACATGCGATGATGCCTCTGCAGGAGGAGTCGTTGTGCGAGAGGCTAGAGTACATGTCAGCAGATGCGATAACAGTGACAGGGACAATATACCGCCAGAAGCCTCAGCTTGCGGCTCTTCGGCCGCTGGTTCAGGCTCTAATTGTGAATATTAGCGTATGAATGTTGGTATGAATGAATGACGTACCCTCCATTATTGTTGATTCTTTTGGGTCTGTGCTCCGGCTACCCTTCACTCGTTTCTTTGAGGTATTGGACGATTTTGTGACGGTGCGCGCGCTGCCGCCGCCAACGGCTGCAGGGCGCCCAACACCTAATCGAGTCTGAGTTGCATAGGCCTTTGATGTTCGAGTTCGAGGTGGCAGCTGGGAGGAGGATGCATGCGCAGATGACTCAGTTCCAGTGAGACTGGGAGGATGCTGATCATCGGTGCTCTCGTCGTCGTCGTGGATGATCAAGGAGCTGACTCTGCCAGTGGACCTGCTCGATCTCCTCGTTGAAACGGGCCGCACCGCCGGTTGCACGGACCGAGTGTTGGACTTTCTGGAGGACAATGAGCAAGGAGGGCTGAGAGGGGCGGATAAGCTATGCCTTGTGTCGGAGAGCGTTTCTATGAGTGCCTCGGTTTTGAGATTGGCTCGGAGGCCGTGATCCTGCATGCTCGTCAGCACGTTGGGCCATCTGCGGCGAGGACAGCAGGCACCTTGCAGAGCCGCTGGAGGTCGGCGCGCTTCATGTCCTCGAGGACCCGTCTGCCGGGGATCGGTGGCAGAGCATTCGGGGCCATTCAGCATAAAATCGCCACACTTGGTGATGGTCAAAGAGTTCGACTCTTACATAAGACGCCTAGCACGGGACGGCAACTTGCCTAAAGCAGCCGGAACGCGGATGGTCACGAGCCTAAACCATTTTGAGCCCAGCCCTGCATCATCGGGGCCTTCCCCGTGGGCCGTTATCCCGCTATCCAGTTAAAAAGCTGAAATTGTAGTGAGGCACGCCCCTAGCCTCCAGTATCATTATGTCTCTCACCCTCGAGCAAGTCGCCGAGCACAACAGTCCCAAGCATGTTTTAGTCCAGCAACTCATCTTGCTGCTAATGCTATGTCAGATCGTGCTGGGTTGTCATTAGCGGCAACGTCTACGATGTTACTGACTTTCTATCGGTGTGCAGCGCAGAACACGGTCTGGTCAACGCTCTAATCAATGTTCGGCCTCTAGGAACATCCTGGCGGAGCGAAGATCATTCTCAAGTATGCCGGAAAGGATGCGACACTGGCGTATGAGCCTATCCATCCCCCAGACGCTCTAGACAAGAATCTTCCTCCTTCCAAGCACCTCGGTCCACTGGATGCTTCTGCTGCACAAAAGTTGCAACAGGACCGCGAGAGCAGAGTAAAGACCAAGGATGAAATTCGAGTCGAGCAGGCCTACAAGGAGAGGCCGCAACTCAACCGGCTTCTCAGTATTGCCGACATAGAGGTGCGCCTCAGAGCCTCACTTGTTACCTTCTGATCAAGATCCCGTGCAGAACGTGGCGCATCGCGTGCTGTCATACAAAGCCCTTGCATACTATTCTTCAGCGGCGGATGATGGTGTCGGTAGGAGACGCTCACTGTCATATCTGTCGCGACGCTAAGTGCAACGTAGCGAACGACGAAAACATGCGTTCGTTCTCAAGATTTTTCTTCAATGCGCGTGTGATGAGGCCCGTTCGCGATTGTAATCCCGCAACGACGATCTTGGGGTACAAGTCATCGCTCCCCGTCTTTGTCTCTGGCGCCGCGCTGGCAAAGCTGGGGCATCCGCTTGGTACGCATGCCGTCCCTTTTAACGCCTCGTTTCTGATTCGTATAAATAGGTGAAGCCAACATCACTAAGGGCGCTAGCCCCACCTCAATCATACAGATGGTCTCTTCAAATGCTTCTTTGTCCTATGCAGAAATTGCTGCAGCGGCGAGCCCAGGGCAAACGCTCTTTTTCCAGCTATACAAGTGAATCATCCTTTCCTATCTCCGTTCTCTCTCCTTATACTACCCTCCCCTCCCTATTCTCCCTCGCTTTTCACCCCTAACCGTTATCGCAGCTCGCTTACAGTATTTCAGAGCGAAGGATGACAAAGTCGCAGAGCAACGCGTGAAAGACGTCATTTCTTTGGGGTACAAGGCAATATTCTTAACGGTCGATGCAATCGTTGCTGGAAAACGAGAGGTGAGAGAGATCAACCAACTCACGGTGTCGAACATATCAAACCTTTTTACAGATCGATATCAAGAGTCCCTGGCAAATGGAGACCATAGAGGATATTCCGCCGACGTACCAAATAGACAACGATAACTTTGAGGTAGTAGATGAGACAGGCACAGCAGGTATCTGAACCGTCTCAAAATGGAGCCCGAGTCACCCTAACATCCCAACGCAGGCGCCTTGGTGGGAGGGGACGATCAAATGATGACCTGGGAAAAGGTGCACTAGTTTGTTCGGACTGTACACGACTGTCGTATCTGACTGTATTTCTAGACCATTCCCTGGCTTCGGGGTATCACCGACTTACCTATCGTCATCAAAGGTATCTGCGTCAAATTGACTTTGAGTTGAGATGGTGCTTACCTGTGAGTGCAGGTATACAATGCGTAGAGGTTCGTTTGGTCTACTCTACCTTGGCTATAGTCTCCTCATTCTTCTTAGGATGCGGTATTGGCAGCGGAGGCTGGCTGTGACGGTATACTATTGTCGAACCATGGAGGTCTGTGAATCTCGCGGCGATGCATTACGGATCTCATCCCAGGTTCTTCTCACAGGTCGCCAGTTGGATTAGTAGGTTTTCTCTCAGTGCAAGTTTTTACGTTCTCATGTCGTGGTGTAGCTCGATGCCACCGTTGGAAGTTCTATACAAAATTCGCCAGCAACGGCCGGACGTGTTTGACAAACTAGAAGGTGTGCTAGGAATATTCTCTCGTATACCTCGCTTGTATCTGATCACTTCTTATAGTCTATATTGATGGTGAGTGAATTGACTCGCCTTGGCTTCTATGGACTCACGAAACGTCAGGTGGTATACGCCGTGGCACTGGTAGGCTGGTTTATTGGCTTCCAGCTTCAATGACTTGACCTCCGCTTCTAGATGTCGTCAAAGCCCTTTGCCTTGGGGCCCGTGCCGTCGGAATGGGACGACCGTTCCTGTACGCCCAGAGTGTACGCCATACATTCATCATCTCTGCCTATGTCTTATCATCCTGCACAGGCCTATGGTCACGCCGGTGTCATCAAGGTCATAAGCATACTGGAGAACGAGATTGTGAGAGCAATGAAGCTTGTTGGTGCCGCTAAAGTGGAAGATCTTGTCCCGAGTATGGTTCGTCGCGCTGTTTTTTTTTCGGTCCTTACTTCCCTCTCATCGATTTCAAAATGATAGGTGGAGCGGGTGGATTGGCAACCTATTATAAAACCTCGTTTGTAGACTACTGTAGTGTCGACATCTGGATCTATCGCCTGGTCCGGCTTGGACCGGAGGTTAGGGCGTTTCCGCCACCCGCTCAAAAGTCCTGCGACGAAAATCTGATTGGCTACGCCACGTCTCAATTGCGGCTCAGCTGTTCTGAGAGATAGATCCTAATGACCGGGTGAAATCACAGAATCTACTCTACCCCAAGATCAGGCGTCGGCCTTTGGCATCTCTTCGAGTGGGTAGTCTATGTGTAGCGGTTTCTTTCTGTTCTGGGTGGTAAAGAAAGAGAAAGCTTGAGCAGCCCCCGTCCATCTATCGTTAAGCAGGCACCCAGAATCAGACCTGACAATGACAGGTGTGCCTGCTCGCAAGAGCGTACAGACCACGTGATCGCGAGTTGAAGCTGTTGAAATTGAGCTCGAACTGTTTCGTCATCTACGTCAAAGTCAAGCCATCCTTTCCTCGGTCAACTGCTTTCAAGTACTCAATGGGTTTCTGTCGACGATGTGGTGATATTGTGGTTGGCACACGCTGCAAGTGTGGTGGGACTGCCGTTGGTAAGTCGGGCACTGTCGTCCCTGCTTATATGCTGACAGAGAGCAGCGCCTGTCGTTCCCTGGAACCAAGACAAAGGCCGGGATGCCTCCAATGATCCATGGTCCCGCACCTATGTCGCTCGAGATCCATCCCCTACCCGCGCGGCAGCGCCACCAGCACCGACGGACAACACAAGTCGGGCGACATCAGCATCTCCGACTCCGGAGCCTGCCAATCGCTTTCCTCGCCCCATTTCGCGGTCCAAGACAAGCCCCCAGCCGCCGATACTGGGCAACCGGATCTCTGCCCACATTGCATCCACAACCTCGCAACCAGGCCGTCCATCATCTCCCCTCAAGCAGTCTGTCGCTGCACCGGAGAACGATATCCTCCCCTCCCCATCGCCGTACGACACGTCGCTTGCGAAAGTCTACGGAAGCGTGCTCCAGTCCATAGAGAGTCTGGCCACCCATGCTTGCGCTCTCTGTTCTTCTGTCTTCGCCCCTGACGCGACTATCTACCCAGATCCTACCGCGTCCGAGACGAGTTCTCAGCGCTTCATGTGTAGGTCATGCTTCGTCTCCAATGGTGGCTCCAAGGGGACCTGTACAGCGTGCAGCCGGCCCGTCATCGCGCTCAAGGCCGAAGGAGGCTTCATCGAGGTGGACGGCAACTTTTGGCATAAACGATGTTTTGCCTGCGAGAATTGCTTCAAAACCATCGGTGACGCGCCTCTGGTCGATTTGTACGGCCGTCCATCTTGCAAGGACTGTTTCGATACTTGCGTGAAGCGGGATCGTACTCCGAAAAAGAAGGAGAGCTTGAACAGGAGTCCTCCCGTCGATACTCCTGATCGTAAAAGCAGGGAGAATCCCACAATTGCAGAGTTGGAGCAGCGCTTGGGCATCAGGAGCCGTGAATCGAGTCCCTCGGTGGAGGCGGTAGACTTCAAACCCAGTCCTGGACGGTTGTCTAGCGCTTTCCCCTCATCCCCTTCTCCAGCCGCCTCTCCTTCTACGAGAGCGTCTCTCCCCAGCAGATCGCTTACTTCCCTCGCCGAACCGCCGAGTCCCAGTCCTCCCAGTCGAGGAAAGTATGAACGGTTCAAACCATCGAACATGAGTCGCCGTAGCGCTGACTTGTCAGCGACGGCGCGCTCCCCGATCGGTTCTCCAGCAACCACTCCTCAGAAGGACAGAAAGCTCATCCATAGAATGTCTAGTCCTGCGGCCTCCCCCGGACTTACACCATCTCCTGCGTCTGCTAGTCCAGAACAATCACCGCCTACACCAGAGCTTATCTCCGATTTCTCTGACACAGCTACCGTGTCGTCGTGTGCTCTTGACTCGCCAAGCATTGGTCCTTTTGATGCTTACACGACGAAGACCCGTATCGCTGAATCCGTAAATGATAGTGTATCTTCTCTGGACCTAGAAGAAACGACTCGAAAACCATCGCCTCATTCTCCACAAGTGCAACAGCCTTTGTCCCACAGGGCGAAGCCCCGTATCGCTGAATCCGTGACTGACAGCGTATCTTCTTTGGACCTGGAAGAAACGACTCGAAAACCATCGCCTCATTCTCCACAAGTGCAACAGCCTTTGTCCCACAGGGCGAAGCCCCGTATCGCTGAATCCGTGGCTGACAGCGTATCTTCTTTGGACCTGGAAGAAACGACTCGAAAACCATCGCCTCATTCTCCACAAGTGCAACAGCCTTTGTCCCACAGGGCGAAGCCCCGTATCGCTGAATCCGTGGCTGACAGTGTATCTTCTTTGGACCTGGAAGAAACGACTCGAAAACCATCGCCTCATTCTCCACAAGTGCAACAGCCTTTGTCCCACAGGGCGAAGCCCCGTATCGCTGAGTCCGTGACTGACAGCGTATCTTCTTTGGACCTGGAAGAAACGACCCAAAAACCATCGCCTCAATCTTCACAAGTGCAACAGCCTTTGTCCCAAAGCACTTGCTGTGCCAAATGTCATACCCGTCTATTCTCTGTCTCTGGTGGCGGGCGATATGTCACGGTCCCTACGGACGATGGCGTTCTAGAACACTTCCATTCTCGTTGCTTCAAATGCGCGGTCTGTGGGCTACCGTTCAAGGAGGTCGAGCAGGGACAGGCAATCTTTGTGAAAGGTCAGCTGGGACCCTCGCACCTGGAGGTAAGCAATCTTTTATGTGCCTTGCACGAAACATTTTGAAGATCACTCTTGTAGTGCACCCCTCCCAAACGCGTAAGTATGAGTTCGATCCCGAGTTCGCCAAGTCGCGCATCACCGGTGTATAGTCCGAGGCCGTCTGCAAGTAATCCAGCGCCTGTGTCTGTCGTCTCGCCGACACGCAGGTCCCCTGCTCCCAGTCCTAGGGTACCAGCCTCTCCGACGACTGTATCTTCAAGATACCAACGTCCTTCTCTTCCAACAACAACAGTCGTCCCTCGCTTTGGAGGATCTTCTGCTTGTCCTGGGTGCCACCAGAGTGTGTCACCCATGGAAAGAGGAGTGGTCCCCGGGCCCCAATCCACACGTTGGCACGCGTCGTGCCTCGTCTGCGGCGGTAAACAACCCACGTTCACCTTCCCGCGAGGACGACCTGCAAGAAAGCCTGACGAGCCAGGCTGCGGCAAGCGATTGGACAGTGCTGCGAAAACAGGTGGAGATGGTGGCGTTTGGTGCCGCGAGTGCCTCGTAAGTTTTGTTCTCTTCAGAGCATTCTTCTTCTGCTTTCTCGAATAGTCATGTGCGATTTCTGACCATTCACATCTCAGCTGTTGTTGTCAAACTGTGCCTCACCACACTCTCCGACGCGGTCACCATTGGTACCGAATGTTACTGGAACGCAACCACAACTTACTGGTACGACGATTGCGAGACAGTTCACTGGCATGGGATCGGGAGACGGCACATTGCTGAGGCAAATGACGGGTGGTGGTGCTAATTCGACGAGGAGCGTGAGCCCAACGAAGCATTTTGGGGATGGCGCTTTGTTGAGGCAGCTGACGGGCGGGGGATCCAGTCCAACAAGAGCTATCAGCCCTACGAAGCAGCTGAATATTCGACCCAGACCTAAGAGTGTAATTGGATCGAGGTCGAAGAGTATCGATGAGGGCCGTGGAATGTTCCTGGTTCGGCAACTGACTGGGGGTAAGAATTGAGCGGAACTCTATGAGACTGACGCGCATGTAAAGTTTGATGTATCTATCTAGTGTAGAAGAGTAGACATATGGGGAAGCCTTTATTGTACACTTTGAGTCTTTGACTGTAACTTTAAGTAAGTGCATAGATCTCTGCACCGCCAGGAGAGGCTGATAAGAGATTCCAACAGGAACATCGGCCGCCGGAGACAGACCGAGGGTGACCCTGAAACAATCGACTTCTGATGTCAGAGATGCCTGAGAGATTGTGGAGGTTGCGAAACTGTAACCGTCGTCATGGAACATTGGAGAGTTGCTCGCCCTCACCGCTGGCAATCAACCATGGGCTTACCGGGGGTCCTTTTCCTTCTTACCTTCGTTCTGAGCTTCAGTGCAGGCCGCCGACTCGGTTTTGACCCCTACTCTTTCGGTTCTGTGTTCATCTGCTCCTGGAGTCGCTGGTCGGTTGCAGAATAGAGGTTTCACACCCGCTGGCCATTCATTCTTCGTACACACTCCTGGCGAATGATCGACACCTGTGCCGTACAGAAAGGCCACAAAGTTATCGGACCGTGGATCGCTTTGGCGCCACCTGCGCGCGCGGTGGACCTTGGTGGCTCAAATGAGTCTGACCCATCGGGCGAATCTTTTTCTGAGTAGTGACAGTGCGGTGCGCAACGAGACAGCCCCTGGCAATCCCTGCTCATCTAAGCTCTTGCAGATCGAGTCTATTCTCGAGGACATACCGTTCTTTAGTGTTGGAATCATGACTTTCGGCATTGCCACTTTCCTTCTCGTCATGAAGCGAATCACCCTGTACGCGCACTTGCTTGAACAAGTTGGTGTATCTTCACTCACAATCTACACGCAAAGGATCACTCTCTGTTTACACTTTTCGGCACTAGTGGCATTTGCTGCCGCCATCTTCGACCTTAGTCAGTTTCTCGCTCGTGGTATTTCCCAGGTCTCCGCTGGAGCTGGTATGGATGCTGTACGGGGTTTGATCAATACGAGAGAGGTGCTCTTGTCCATCTCATTAGGTATCCATCATGCAATTCGTTCGAGTCTCACTTTGTACTGACAAATCAATGTAGGTCTCCGCTATCTTTTCTTCTGGGCTTTCGTCTCGCAGCCACCACCAAACCAATTCTTACCCCAGCCCGTAGCCGGGCGACGCCCACCCTTGCATAGTAACAGCTGGCAGCGGTGGGGCTATCTCGGGTGGCTCCTCCAATGGCTGACCGGACTTTCGTCAGTCGCCCTCCCAATACTCCAGATACTGTGGAGGATTACACAGAGATCATTCGGTGTAATCTACATGGTGGAGTCCACGATGGAAATCGTGGTGTCGGCGCTATTCATTCTCAAACTCTTTCTGAACGTGTATCTGACCACCGAACGCCCTCGGTGGCGAATGATTGCTTCGTATCTTGCGCCTCTTGCAGCTTTAGGAATTAGCACGGGCATCGGCATAGGCCAGATCATATACTGTAAGTCGTATCGTGTTCTTATGCCTCCAAGCTCTGTGTCGTTGACTGTCCTCCTTTAGTTGATTTTACCGACACGACTCTGGGACGTTTTCTACAGGCTATAGAGCTGTATATCATGATCGTCTATGTCCTTATAGTGGCATACTTGCCAGGACCGCGACCTCCGCGACCTGCGAGAAGTCCACCGACAACATTGCAGCTAGGACGCGGGGAGAAGAGAGATTATGGGTTTTCCATGCCGCCTCCTTCAGCGTCACCGCTAACAGACTCCGGTAACCCCGAAATCACCATCGAATCCCGGGATGCCCAGAATTTCGAACCATCCAATCCCGTTCAATTCAATAGGCCGCCTAGCTTAGCCAAGCCGGCCGATGTTGACTTGGAAAGTGGCGTTTATATGAGGAGCGACGCTAATAATACCTCGGACGGAAGTACTGATGAACGTCGGCCGGGGCTGGACACTATCGCGTCTTCTTCCCTGGCGGAACCGCGACCTATGCCATCGGGACGCAGTGCAACCGTCTCGTTCAGCTCTTACTATAACATGCCGGATCGACGACTCTCGAACATTCCCGTGCCGTTCTCCAACAGAACTGCCACTGATTCCCCCGTCTATGGGCTGAACGGTATCATCAACGACAATAGCGGCAAGTCGCGCCCGGACTCAGGCGTTTCTTTCCAACGCACAGAGGAGACTTCGCGCAGCAGCCAGACTTCTTTCAGTGAACTTTTGCGTCAGCAAAGCGAACTGGATAGAAGTATCGCTGCCTTGCGTCTCTTTTCTCCTGAGCCTTCTACGTTATCTTTCGTCGTGTCGTCGGAGTCAGTGCCGGAACCGGAACCAGTGCCATTGTCAGTACCAGAACCCGAGCCACGACCAGAACTCGAGCCAGGACCAGGGCCCTCTGACAAATCGTCCAAGCACCCAGTCAGCATGGCAGCTAGCTCATCTAGCGGATTCCAGGCGGACTCGTTATCTGCACCTAGCGAGTTCTCGTTGAGTATATTTCCGGAGCCTCCAGCGTTGGACAGAGCGCCCTCTCCACCTATAGGAATCAAAGTGGAGCAACCTATATCTCGGTCAATCCCCAGTGATATACGGACAACTGGTCAAGATAGCTTGTTCGGAGATATATCCCCCTTTCCTCGTTCTCCCCAATATCCTCCCGGCCACGAGCGAAATGATTCTGCTGGCACGCAGTATGATGTGACATCCTTCATTGGAGGTGATTCCATTCAGTTCCGCTCTTTAGCAATAGCTCAACCGTGATTAGATCTCACTGACCCCGCTTTGCGGGGACGTCGACCGTCGGATGTTTTCAGAGGCCAGGCTGATTTGAGTGATGTCGATTCCGGAGACGAAAGCCCAGTGATCGCCAGCGCGATCTTGGCCTCAACGCGTGCTGTCGTGGGCTCCGCCACACCGACTCTGACTGAATTGTCTTCGACAGGGACGCCGAGAGTCATAACCAAGAAAACATCGGCTCAGAATCTGAGGCCTTTCCTTCTGGGAAACGTCACGTCTCCTCCTGCCGTATCATCGCCGCTTTCTCAGGGCGCCCCGCTCTCTGCCCAATCTTCCATACCGAGGAATCCGCCCGTTGGTCCTCGGCGACCAATACCGGGCAGAACTATTCCTTCGGGGACATATCGAGCTCGCCTGAAGATTAGTGGTCCTAGAGCTATTTCTGCAGATTTGAACGCGCCAGGCTTTCTTGAACGACCGCGTCCACCCCCTCTCATATACGCGCAACCAACCCCCGACAACTCAAACACAGCAGCGTTGGAAAGCACTTTTGATTAGCTCTGAGAGTGTAACTTTATACTTGTTATCTATTCGTTTATTGTAGCGCTTGGACTCTCGAGAAAAGCAAATGTATTCTAGAGTGTACACAGCATGCCCTGTGTATGTCGCATGATCAGCATTAGGTAGAGACAGCCCAATATGAATGATTATGCATTACTTATGTCTTAGTTAGTTTAGTGAGTCGCCCGACTGGCAGCTGATAATGATAATGACAACGCGCATGGTGACGTCAAGTCATCGTGGGGCAAATACTGTACTGCGATCGACATACCTGCTTGCCTTCCTCCATCATGTCGCAGTTTCCAGATTACTACAACCTTCTGGGCGTACCCTCCACTGCGACCCACGATGAAGTCCGTCAGGCCTACAAGCGAGAGTCCTTACGGTCCGTCAATTCACACTCAGGGGCTGTGACCATCGCTCAAGTCAAGCAGAACCCACCCCGACCGGCTGTCTAACGCATCACCGACAGAGAAGAAGCTGGCAACGGAGAAGTTCCAGGTGTGTATCTATCTGCCATCTTGTGCTCTCAACGCTGATCCCACCACCAGGCCGTTGCAGACGCATATTATGTGCTTTCGGATCCAGAACGACGCAGAGAGTATGATGCGCTTTACGCATCAAGGGCATCCAAGGAGTCAACCTCAGACCCTTCGTCGTCGTCCTCGTTCTTCTCCCAATTCGCCGGGATGTTTGGTGGAGGAGCGGGTGGCGCTCAAGGTCCCCCACCCCAGCAACCCAATGCAGAAGGAGTCTTTGCAGATGTATTCGAGGAGGTCAGTTTGCTCAATTCTAAAGAAATCTGGGGGCCTCACCATCTGCCAACTAGCTTCTGCGTCCGGAAGTTCAGAAGCGTATTCCATGGTGGACATATGCAGGTAGGCTCGAAACTAGACTGAGGGTAAGTAATGTCTCATAAAATACAGGCGCAGTATCTGGTGGTGGATTGGGATTCATCGTAGCCAACATACCTGGAATGATGCTTGGCGCTCTGGCTGGCAACAGACTCGGCGCTATCCGCGATGCCAAAGTTAAGAGCGTCGCCGCTGTCTTCAACGACCTTGCTGGTGATCAGAAAGCGGAGGTATGTAAATGTGAAATCCTAGGGCTTCGCCATTGAAAAACTCCTTACAGATTCTACGGGCGCTAGCCATGAAAGTCCTTGGGTCGGCCTTTTGAGACTCTTATCATGGGATTTTGGGGAACATCGCACTTTGTACATTCTGTATACCACTGTCAAATTATATGTAAGTATATCTATCTGTCCACACTTAATACACCAACGAGGCAGTCCATCTTTTGCACTTGTAACGATCACAAAACAGCCTCCTCCAAAGATACACATTATGGATACAAACTAGAGTACATATTATTTTGCTAGATCAGTGTTCTTCCTCCCACCAACTTTTCGACCACGAGTTGAAGGTTTCCGCTTTTTCCCGCGTGAACCTGATGCTACTGGCTCCTCTGTAGGCGTAGGGAGCTCAGAAATAGCTGCATTCGACACTGTGTGGCCAAAGAAATCGTCGCCTTCCTCGTCCCAAAGATCCATCCCAGGACCATTCGACTTGTCGTTGGCGCTTGCAGGCAATTCCGTCGTTGAAGAAGCCTTCAAGTCCCCAAGCTGGTCATCGTTCAGCAATAGCTGCACGATCTCGCTAGGCTTGGCCACGTCTGTGAGGTTCTTGCTGCCGACCACAATGTCTTGCACCTGTGCAAGATTGATTAGTACAATCAACTCGTCACCATGTTCGCATGTACTTACGTCTTTCTTGACCCGAGCCAACTGTATAATCCGCTCATCGATCGTTCCCTTCGTGATCAGTCGATATACGGTGACTTGACGCGTTTGACCGAGACGATGGGCTCTGTCCATAGCCTGCGCATCGTTGGATGGATTCCAGTCATGGTCGTAGAAGATCACAGTGTCCGCAGCAGTCAAGTTGATTCCAAGGCCACCCGCGCGCGTACTCAACAAGAACACAAAGATTTCGGGTCTGCAAGCGTGTTAGTCAGAGAGGAGCTAGTCTCAGATGGACAACATACTTGGTCTGCCAATCAATGACCATGTCGCGTCGATCCTCCAGCTTGGACGAACCGTCCAACCTTAGGTACTTGTATTGACGATATATGAGGTATTCCTCCATAAGGTCCATCATACGCGTCATCTGGAAGTATACAAGCACTCGATGGTCTCCCGCCTTCAGTTCTTGAAGAAGCAAGTCGAGGCGCGCCAGTTTTGCAGAGTCGTAGATCAGGCGCTTAGCCTCGGGAACCTGCATTGGCGAGCAAGACACTTGATCAACAGCAGAATTTGCAAGTAGGCCAGTCGGTGGAACGCCGGGATACTGTGCATCGTACGCTAAGGCAGAGGACGGTGCATCCTTGTGTGAGGATGGCGCGCCATACAGAGCAAGGGACTCCGATGGGCTTTCCAGCAGATGGGCGTGGCGTTGAGCAAACATACGGTCGGCGCAGTCGAGTGATATGGGCGGCGCGGTAACGTGGGGGATATACCATTTGACGTCATGGCGTGACAGTATCGTATCCTGCCAGACCGAGGAAGAGATGGAACAGAGATCGGGCAAGCCGTCAGCCCTAGCCAACCGAGTTACATGTGACGATGGAAGAATCTCCCAAGGTGAGCGAGAAGAGTGAGCGGCGAAGTCGGGATCCCTGTTAGGCAGTGGATGAGTGTGTTGCGAAAGGTAGGGAAGGTGGGCGTTCTACATACATGATGAAAGGTCCATCTTCAAACACCTCTTTGTCATGCTGTACAGCCAACAATCTACGTCGTAGAAGGGGTGACATATGCAACGAATGTGCCTCTTGAGCAGATGTTCCAATGAAACGAAGGAATGAAAAAGACGAGGAGACAGCTAGTCAAATCTGAGACAACGCTGAGAGGGCATGATAAATGGAATGTTACCTTCCTCTTCATGCAACGAGCGATGGATCCATTCCGTCGACCATATGTTCATCAACTTCGTTAAGCGACTGTTTTGAGGGGGACGTCTCTGGACTGTGATCTCGTCTTGCGTCAGGAGGGCGGGTAATGACAGTTCGATGGGATTCCGAGTGGAGTACGGCAAATGGACAAAGTCCCCTTCTCGGGATAAAGGACCTGGTCGCCCAAAGCGCGAGAATGAGAACGGCGCCACGACATCTGCCCTTTCGAACAACTCAGGATGATTACAAACCTATGACCGACCATCAGTTTCGCTCGCGTGGAATTATAGAGGAGCTGACCTTTCGGAACTGCATGACGAGGTTCATGAGAGTACGAGCAGAGTCAGCATCACCAATGGTGGCCGCCTTGGCAAGGAGATCGGCTACAGAGACCTTGGAGAGAAGGGCCTTGTACAAGGATCGCTGGCGAGCACTAAGGGAAACATAGATGTCTTCCTCAATCTAAGGCCGGTCAGATCATACAATATAACAAAGTTCCATGGTTGTCACCTTCTCGCTCAGTTCATTTTGAACGTGTTTCTTGACTCGTCGCAACATGAATGGTTTGAGGATCATATGTAGACGCCGCAGCTGATGTTCACTGAGTTTACTGCCCTTGTTGTCCGCGGCAGCATTCTCGATATCCTTGGAGAACCACTCGTTGAACTCGTCGTGTGAGTCGAACAAACTGGGCATGATGAAATGAAGAAGGGCCCACAGTTCTGCGCCACAACTGTCAGAAAACAGAGTCCACACATCGATAGAATCCCCACCTTGCATTGAGTTCTGAATTGGCGTCCCAGTAAGTAACAGCCGATTCCGACAATGGAAGCCCAACAGGGTTTTCCAACGAACACTAGCAGAGTTCTTGATGTTCTGCGCCTCGTCGAGGATCATATACTGCCATTTGACACGCTGGAAGTACTGTTGATCTTGCGTCACCTAGGAAATGTTAATGTTTATCACGACAATTATAGTCGAGGGACTAACCAGTTGGTAACTCGTGATGAGAACATGGAAAGGAGCATCCTGGTTGTAGCTTATCTCCTTCTTGCTCCAAAACTTGCGCAGTGTAGCACGGTCCTTGACGTTGCCCCAATATGGCAACGCCTTGAGGCGAGGGACAAAGCGCGTTAGTTCCTGCTGCCAGTTGTGAAGCGTTGAAGCAGGCGCAACGACCAGGAAAGGTCCCCAGATATCATGGGTCTCGGCAAGATATGACAGCAAAGAGATGGATTGCACAGTCTAGTCAAATGTGGTGAGACGTGGTAGGGAAGCCATTGAAAAGCACGTACCTTTCCAAGACCCATCTCGTCGGCAAGAATACCATTGATACCCTGCTCGTACAGAGTCGCCAGCCAATTGAGTCCTTTCAGCTGGTACTCCTTCAGCTGCGCTGTGAGCATATTGGGTTGACTAATTGTCAGAGGTCCGGATAGTGAAGTAGGATTCTGGAAGTTCAGCTCATCCGAATCAACTGATCGCAGCGTCAGGAAAGTACATAAAAAGACAAGAAACTAAGACATACGATCAACTAGAGGGGCTGCAGAGGTTGTTGCCTCTCCTTCGACGGAAGTCGAAGCTGAATCGTCCTGATCTTTGCTCGTTTGCAATTTGGCTTCGTTGGTTTTTCGTTCAAATGCCGCCTGCACATCGAACTCCTGGGCCTTGAGTTTAGCTTGTGCGATAGCTTCTTGAGCGTTGTATCTTGCATGCCGGTACAGATTGGACTTGTCCTCTGAAAAGATATCAGCGACTTCATTCGAAGACCAATGCTGCATATATACCATCGTCGAAGTTGATATCAGTTAATGCCTCGGCATGAACATCGTCGAATTCGGCGCCAGCTGGTGCTGCTGTCGTGTCCCCCTCAGTCTCGCCTTCGACCTCCGACGCTGCGAGAAAAATAGTCAGCATCCTCGGTCGCAATTCATGACAACATGCACGAACTCTTGAGTTTGTTCCCAACGAAATGACTATAGAGCTCGGTCTGACTGATCAAGAACTCGAGCTTCCTCGCCTGTCGCGCTGCTTCACGTTTTTCCTCTTCAGCCTTCAACCGGTCCATGGCCTCCTTGTGTTCTCGTTTCCGAACGTCGCGCTCCTCGCGCTCATTCTTCTTCCAGAACACCTGCATCTCGCGCATCAAGCGTTTCGCCTTCGCCTGCGTATCCTTGACCATTTTTGGCGTCTTGCTAAATGGCTTTCGAGCTTGCATCGATGCCAGCTTAGCAACGCGTTCAGCTTGTTGTACTTTTGCCTGGTATCCAAGAGCATGGTATTTGTATACCTAAAGATTACAGTCACGTTAAAAAAGCAAGACCCTAGCTCAATTGCCCTCACTAACCTTGGCCACGTCGCGTCGGGCAATATTAGTCCATACTTTTCGTTGCGCCTCTTCTAGTGTCCTCACTCGTTTCATCATACCAGCGTCGTCTAGTCGCTTTGCTCGTCTGAGAGGCGGAATCTCTTCATCTAGTTCAAATATGACCGTCGATGCAGCTGTTGGTGCCGGAGAAGGGGCTCGGGACAATGATATCGAGGGCGTGACATCGCCCGCCACTGACGGCGCCTGTGAAGGGGCCTCTAACAGGGACGACGACTCCACGGGTGCAGATATGCTAGTAGGAACAGGCGCTTTCTTCCGTGGACCAGGCTTTTTGCGACCAGGTTTGGCAGCTTCAGGAGTAGCTTCGCCATCGGGAACTTGTTTCGCTTTCCCTTTTCCCTTCGACACGGCCTTGGAAGGACTGGATGCCAAAGGTGCAGCATCCAGTGCCAAAGACTGTTCCAGGGCGTCGGCCACATCGGCTGCCTTTGTATCAACCTTCCTCTTCTTCGCGGCGGGTCCTTTCCTTTTGGCTTCGCGAGGTAGAGGCTCATCGAGACCACTGCTGATGTCGGAGTTGATCTCGGACGCAGAGCGTTTCTGTTTGGTGTTTCTTCTACTACTTCTCGTCGCAGTGATGGATGGCGGCGGTGGAGGTTCGGGGAATTGGCCCACGTTCATGTCTTCGTCATCCAGAGGAAGATCTTGATCATCAGCCACGTCGGGGTATTCGTAGCCGTTGAAGGATGGACTGTCGCTTGGTTCGAGGAGAGGAGATGTGGGTAGGGGAATCTTGAGGATTTTACGCGAGTAGTAATGCGACATGTCTTCAGCAGTCTTTGCCGTTCGCTCCTATAACACGGACGATGAGCTCTTTCCATGGTGACAATATCCAACAAGCTCACCCTAGTGTTCTCGCTGAACCAATGTTCCACTTGCTGGTATCGCCTCTCAGTCTCAGCCTTGTACTGGTTCAGCTCTGTCCTCCATATATCCTCACAGTCCTCCAGATCCGACGACATGACTTTCGCCTCTTCTTCAATGGTCAATCTCGCAGGTGGAGGGTAGTTTTCCTGCATGAAATGTATCATCGGTGCACCCTGGTATGAGTTTCCGTCAGAAGGTATGTCAACATTTCGATACAGAGACTTGTTGAAGGCCATAAGAAATGGCAGAATTATGATAGACAAGTGACATACGTGCATAAGGTTCTGGTGTCCGTCTCCGTGGTCTCCTTTGTGACGTTTACGCGGTCCAGGCATGTCCATCCCGTTGTCGGCAGGCGGCACATGAACTTGAATAAAAGACGTGGGCGAGACGAGCGGCAGCATGTCGCGCTCATCCGGACGCGAAGAGCTCGGATGCGGCAAGGTACCGTTGTTGTGAGAGGGCCCGCCTTGGTAGTGCTCCCAAACGGTGCCAACATTGAGCGCATTCCGAGAGTGGCCCTGGTCCCGAACGGGTGCCATATTCGGATTGCGATAGTGTTCTGCGCCGAGCGGCTGCGATCGCGGCGACGCATTGACGAACAGTGTCGGGGACGGGCCGTCGCGCTGGACGCCATCGCCAGGGAGATTCCGGGACGCGGGGTACGACGAGCGCGCAGATAGAGCTGGCGACGGCTCGTCATTGAGTATGCGGCTCAATGACATGGTCGAGGGCGGTCGACGTCGCAATCACGACCTGGGAGAGACGTGTAAGGACGTTGGGCGAGTGGCGGCACGGTGTGGGGGTGTTGGTAGAGTGTCGCGGCCTCGTGGGAGGACAGGCGAGAAAGTACAGCAGACTGGCGGCAACGGAGGGTTTTGGCAGGAAAAGCAGACGCTGCGACGGGTGGCGGCGACGTCGAGGCCGTCGCGCAGGAATTGTGGTGAAAGCGACGGAAACGGCAGAGCTGGGTCGATGGCCGTGGCTGATGTGGGGAGTTGGCTTCGAGTCTCAGCCAACGCTCATAACTTGGGATAGCCTTTTCAGGGTCTTCCTGTTACGCAACACGAGTTCCCCTGGGCACATTCTCTCGCGCTCGTATCCTCTTGCCAGCATGCTCATTATGCCTTTGGCCGATGACTTTCATATTGTTTTTCTTTTCTAACCACCTTTTTCGCAACATTCACCGTCTCACTAGTGCAAGGTGCCGGTCTGGCATCCGGGGTCCGTCTTATCAAATGTGGAAGTCATCAATCCGCTGAAACGCCATTTGGGTGTGTGACTGGATATGTACAGTTCTCGGGATTAGCTTTCGAGGGGAGGGCTCTCGTCCTGTAAGCTTCGTCTATGCTACGACGTTTTTGTCGAGTTGCGGTTCCTCAACTCCCACTGGTACTTAATTCGAGCGGAATGGCTCATCGGCAATCTCCACTGGACCCTCAACAGCCCTCGTACATTGCCTTATGCATCATCTCGAGCTCGAGTACCAAGAATACTGCTCACGCTGAGGAGTCAACAATTGGTAGGGAATAGCTGGGTTTTGGCTATATACTGGGCGTAAGGACGTGTGAGTTTCCCTTGTCAAATGCGTATGTTACTTGTGGTAACATGCTTCTACAGTGCTGCAATTTGTAAGTCAGATTCTTTGATCACTTACCACTGTTTGCGTCGGTGTCCATTACACCTTAAGACACCCAACATGCAATGCTAGTCGGGGATAGACTGACATGCTAATTCTTGCAGATGTGGCATCCACGAAGCAACATTGCTAATCTAAGGACTGGTTAGTACTACTCTAGTGTTCTGAGCGAATCGAGCCGGCCTTGGCCACCTCAGGGCTACCGTCCATCTCAACTCTGTTTACTCCTGCGCTAAAATCTTCTTTCCCAACGTCTTACAAGAAATGACTTGATATGAATCCTGGATGGCGAAGCTCGTCAGCGAGGGTACACACATCTGCCAACAACTTCGCGTCGACAACCTCCTGGCCAGAGCTTTCGAGTCTCGATAGCACCTTCTCTGCGTCTGCGCCGCTTAACATGCACCTTTTCCATCCCGGAAGCGAAAGAAACCAGAAGCTCGACCTCATCTTTAGAAAGCACATCCGAGTCCGCCGCCGATCTGCAAACAATTGTCAATGTCCGCCTCGTGTTGACACTGCAGTGTTCGCGCTGTTTGAGCGTTCCCCCACCCTGGCTGTCAGCAACACCTCAGGCCTCAGGCTCGGTCGATGTCGGTGAATACTATAGACGCTTGATAGACGCTCACGTCTGAAAGCCATGGCGTTCGGATGCACACACGTACCTACTATACTACCAATGGATCAGGCGCAGCTTTTGGAAGTATTCGAGGGTTATGAGAACAATACATATAACATCCAGTGCTTGAACAACAGATGCGGTTGAGGGACCGTGGTGCCGACTCGGATGTCGTCAATCTATCTCTTTAAATGGGAATACTGCTTGAAAAGAGGGTGGTTGATGCCCGCGTCAGCTTCGAGTCAGAGGCACCACTGAATGTAAAAGTCTCCAGACTCACTCGCACCAGCCTGAGGCCCTTACGGACGGCGTGGTGTGTGTGTGCTTCAGCGACATAAGTTATGGATGATTAGAAATACAGACAATGACAGTTCTAGATACCCGTACACAGAGAGAGGAAAGGACTGCAATCTATGATAGATGAATCGTAGGTAGAGAGAGGGATTGTTGTTCAACGATGGACGGTGGTCGATGCCACGATTCAGAGACAAGATGCATGGGGTTGATCTCCTTGACGGCTTGGAGAGAGAACGGGCGAGCAACTATGGCTGGTTGTGTGCTAGTGTGGACGATTGAGCACCTCGTAGACGAATAGATAGTTCATAAACGTACCGGGAATTCAAACTTGTCTTCCAGGCGCAGTTGCTGCACCTAACAACCAATGATTGATTCAGAATGGGTCTCGTACGCAAGCGGGAGTTCATACCTCCATATTCGCCGTGAATTGAAGACGAGTGGCTTACAGACACTCAAGTAGTTCTGCGAAATGACGACGGAGACCGTGCCTAGTTTAATTATTGTCAATTGAAAATGTTCGGATACCGTGGTGCCTGAGCGGCAGGTTGAACGACGTGCCTTGTCTGCATTTGGGACACTGGCGCGCTGGTTGGTCTCGAGACTCGTCGAGGGTGATACGTGTACAGAAGAGCACTACTGTCGAAGCAAAGGTGACAGATTGTTGAGCAAGAGAAGCCAGCACACAAGGAAGAGGGATTCTCACGGCACTTGGTATCCGCTGGCGGAGCTTTGGGAAACGTCAGCGTGGAATGTGGACAAGGCATCGGGCGTACGGGTGTGCAGGTGTTGTGGTGCTCTGCCCATGGAGGGGGTGTATGAAGAGGTGGGTGTCAAGAAGAAGCCTAAGATATCAGTGTTGCGGTCAGCATAAGTAGTGTCAGCATGTACAATCATCGGCCTTGACAATCAAAGTTGGTTCCTTGCCCACACTTCGGGAGTTTCTGAAGCATTAATAGAGTGTATTTGCAGCGACCATTTTCAGGGTCCAGATTTCTGTTATCAGCTCCCAAATTTCTGGCGAGCCAAATGTGGACGACGAGCCGTGACTCTGCCGAGAAGTGAAAACGGGCATAAGACTGGCTCTGGTGGTGAGGATGCCTCAAAAAGTGGATTTCTCTACTTCGAGTCGATGTCTGCTCAACAGGTGAGAAGTGTGAGTGAAAAGAGCAAGAATTGCACGCTGTAGGCTGCTCAGCTGCATACACCTCTCAACTTTCCGGGCGGCAGGGTCAGTTTTTGTACTAATCATTGCCCGGGTCTGATTTTAGCGTGCTGCAAATACACTCTAATTCAATTGGGTGCATATGGCCTGATGACTCGGAGACGACGGACAATTATGTAGTCGTGCCCGACATAGTCGGCAGCCGAGGGGGGCGTCAATGCATCCGCATCCCGGTACCGGACAGAAAGGCTAGGAAAGTTGAACCGATCGCGACGTGTTTCGACGACAAGCAATGCCGATCACACTCCTAATCCTCTTTTGCTTCTGCGCCACCAACTGATACAGTACTCGTGCTTCCAATACAGTCGGTCTTCCGCACCTAGCGGTCGGCGCATCATGCATCAGACTCGAGTCGACATCTTTTTTAAACTTCATGGCTACCATCTACTCGGTCTTTTTTGCCTTGGTCTTGGTGTTTCGCGTATCAGATTTACCCAAATTACTGTGTTGGCGTCAAACCTCAACGCTGGCAACGTCGAGAGGCTGAATGAAGACTCCACTTTTACTGCATATTTAGCTCTTGATATCAACGGGCGCACACCATCGATATCACACCTTGCCGAGAAGGACTAACACAAAATCACAGGTCATCTGCAGCGCTGCCTGGACCCCACATGCTGCCTATCGAATTGCCTTGTGAGCGAGATGTATTGATTTCTCATGCTCGGGGTACGTCTGCAAGGATCTTTCTATAATAGCGCCTTTCCGCGCATGAAACGGTCTGCGTGGCTTCACGAACATCATGCCCACCTTCACAAAACCCAGTCTCAACCTCCGCTTTCTGGCCCTTACACTAGCGTTCGCGTTTGCCGTCGCCACAGGGGCCCTTGGTACGTCTGCTGTAGGGTCGGCGCCACACCGTTTCCCATCATCATCATGCAGGTCTCAACGCGCTTGTGCAAGCCCAAGATGAACAGGATGACATCAATACAAACCTCCCTAACAAACCCTGTGAAATCTTTGCCCTTGTTCCATGCACCGGTGTGAACATAGACGTGCACGGTACGTTTAGACCGTTCAAGAAACTTTGCTTTCATGCGAATGCTTAACGACCTCCAAGACATCATGATACCTTCGTTGATTGTGGGCCTTGCAGCAGGGATTGTCGCTGTTCTCTCATCTTTCTTCCTCATCGCACCAGCGATCTCGCGGCGCTACGCCGGCTCGTCGAAAGTTCCGCTGTACGAATCCATTTCTCTGGGATTCATGTCCCTTATTTCTCTTGGTGCTCTGATTGCCATGACCGTCATCTTTGCCACCCGCAAAGCGGATGTCAAAGTATGGATTTCCACGACCCGAGTTCCACAGGTAATTGTGGACGAGATGGTTGCTTTTCTGGGAGAGACAACCGAATACGACCAGATTGGCTACCGTTAGTATCTTCTCAAGTGGCTTTATTTGCGATACTCTGTTTGCTAAAATGCTGTGTTGACAGTCAAGCCGTATATCATCGTTCCCTGGATTGGGTGGTACTTCACACTCTTTGCCGCTGTCAGCATTTACCTTGACGCGCGGAAGGGACGATGGGCTCCTACGGGTAGGCGATATGACACAGAGGAGAAGAGTGACACGCAGAACCTTCGAACGGCAACTGCGTAAAGAGGTGGTGGGTGTATTGTCTGCGTAAAGAGGTGGAGGGTGTATTATCTGCGTAAAGAGGTGGAGGGTGTATTATATCTGTTTCTTTGAGATGATGTGTACTAATAAGCGTTGCATATTTCAACATGGTTTCAGTTCAATTCATTAGCTAACTAATCTACACTCAAGTCTATCATCCTCCCGTACATTAGCAAATCGTACCGCCATCGAATGGAAGGTTACAAGTAGGTTACAACAGACAACACGACATAAAACACACAAAAACACACGATACCCGCAGAAAAGAAGTGATAAAAAGTCATTAGTTCAAACGTTCTTTGGGGCCAACAGTGCGTATCCAGATTTCTCCGGGGCGACTGAGTTCAAGAAATCAGTAGCTGATCCGGCATGTGCCATTAGAGCTCACCTCTTCTCCCTCAATATCCTGAAAGCGAGCTTGCTATCACGGTCATTTCCTAAAGTACTGCGCACGCCTCCAGCACGAGGCGGGAATGCGCCAGGACCACAACGGTCTTGTAGATCAGCCAAGCTCTCATTGGTGCCCTCCGTCTCGACCACCACCGTGCCATACCACCCCGGATCCACAAACAGGCCATTCGACTCCGGTATTGGAATACGCGACGAATGAGACCGGGAATGCGGCCGCAGGACAAGGGAAGACCGATGCACCCATCGTACGACGTTGTGGTACGTTCCCTGGGGACTAAAAACGAAAGGATATCAGAAAAAATGATCGGATAGGAAGGCGAAACGGTTTAGTGCACTCACGTCTCGGTTCGTACCCTATCCTGAAGGAGCTGCAAGTTAGCAGCGATCTCTTCCCCCCAGGGGGACAGGTCAATGCGAACAATGGGATTGCTCGACACCGGTCCCGTCCTAATGACGCGGTGGAAGTAAGAAGGCGAGAATGCCAGCGTCGGAAGATACTTCGGGAGGTCGCCGACGGCCGTATACGTATAGTCCAGATCCTAAGAGGATTGATTAGATTCAGACAGACCTTGACCAGAGTGACAAGAGAAGAACTCACAATGAGATAACTCCCGTCCCAGACCAGTCGCCCAACGTTACCCTCATCGCCGACAGCAATGTCCCACACAACATCACCCACACGCATGAGTTGAAGCACTCCGGCACGCTTCAACTCTGCCTCGCATTCCAGTACGCTACGATCACTCAACCAATCACCGTCTGGGCTGGGTACAAAGCACCGTAGCAGAGGCGCACGATGCAGTTTGAAAAGTGGTGATTTAAACCCAGAATTGAGCGGCGTCGGAGGCCGGCGTGCACCGTGTCCACCTCCATGCGTCGAGTACGAGAACGTGGGCGAGGGGGCTCGACTTGACGCACGGGAACGAGCACCGTGACGGGAGGAAGGGCTATGCGGAGTAGATCGGGTGTTGCGCGAAGTCTCCTTCTCCGCCTGCGCGCGCAACCGCATGACTACGCGTGTGTAGGCGCGGGTCGATGCGGTAAGATTTCGCATTTGCGCGTTAAGCTCGGCATCCCGTTGGCTGGCATGGGTCTGGAGGTAGATCTGCGAAATACGAGAGTACTCATGGGTTGGAAGAGTGACACCTCGCATGTAGTCATAAAGATCCTGCATGAACATCAGTCATCTAGAATTTAGAAGCAGTTGTATCACGAACCTCGAGAGTAAGGACCAATGGATCGTTGTCTGACCAAACCCATCGTGAATAACCCACCGTCATCAAGAAGCGCTCCAGGACTGCTTCCCTCAAGTCTTCGTCGTCATTCTGAGCAGTGAGAACATGCCGAATCTTCTTCGTCACACTGCCCAGCACCAACCATTCATAGAATGACAGATACGGCAGGAGTGTGCTAAGAATGCCAGCTTGACCGAGGAAGATGTCGAGCGGGAATGGCTCAGCAGGTCTGTCTTCTATGACAGGCAGACTGGCGAGCTCCTGAGGTGGCGACTTTTCAAGGACATGTCCACGTCTAGTACGCCTGTACTCCTCGGAAGGTGGTGTAGGTGGGGCGCGAGGTGGAACAGCGACATCGGGCGGCGGCGTGACGGGACGGGGCTCGTCCTCGGGTAATACATCCTCCTCCTCCTGATGCGAAGAAGTAGTCACTTCTATCGGTGGCGGCACCTCCATGTCTTTCTCTTTCGCAGGCGATGGCACCACCTTCCTCTGGCTCTGGGTCTGGGCAGGAGAGACAGATGGCGCGATAAGCTTTACTCCTTCGACCTTAGCAAAAGGATCGTCGGCGTAGTACTTGACTTCTGGCTGGCCATGTCCCTGATGAGAAGAAGATGGTCGCACTTCCTGATCCATGGACACAGGCGTCGTCGGCCGATGTTTGGTGAGACGACGTGTGGATTGTCCATTGACAGAGGTCGACGCGTCGGGTGGGTTTCGGGTGGGCGTAGTTCTGTGGTGGGTATCAGGATGGCGGGCCCGAGGAGGCGTTTGTGGCCGATCATGCGATGCGTGATGGGGAGGCAGTGGTGCTTCCATGCGAGGTGCCTGTACACCTGTAGTACGAGAAGGTGTATGAAGTGGGCCGTTCATAGGTGTGTTACGGTACCGTGGAAGAGAGGAGGTCGACGAATTTAGGTGCTGCTGATGCATCGCGACTGGAGGGTGGGCGTGATATTCTGCAGGAGGAGATGGGTATGCATTTTGAGGTGGCGATTGTGGTTGGTGGTATACTGGAGGAGGCTGAGGACTAGTCTCATGCTGAGAAACAGTCGTCATCGCGGTGAAGATGAGAGGTTTGCCGCGAGGAGCAGTCGGGGACGAGACTAGTCTTTGACCGCTCGACTTGCGAGTAGCGCCACTCATGTGGTAGGCAGAAGGAACAGTGGGCTGGGTAAGGGTGGTGGTGGTGGTGGACATGTCGGATGGCGGGGCGGATGGGAGAGCAGCACCTTGGGGATTCCCAGCCTTTATATCTTTCGACACCTGGATGAAAAAGTTTAGCGAGATGGCTGGGTGACGTCAAATGAGAGCACGCAACTGATCGGACGAGAGGTGGCTGAGGCTCAGAGTCTTTGACGGGTATAGATTCGACCTTGGCAAAAGCGCGTTAGCGAGGTAAAGTGACGGAAAATCAATCGCAAGTAGGTTAAGAGCGCGATTGACGAGAAGAGCCGCATGCACGGCCCATTACGTCTGCCCATTCAAGAGGGACGCAGATCACCGAACACGCGAAGCCTAAGCACGCATGTTACGATGGCGCGGTCAGGCGAAGCGCCGAGACAAAGAAGAAGCCAGAAAGAGCAGGGATCTTACCTCAGGAGAGGGATAGGAAGCCCTGGGTATACTCTGTCGCCGCTGGGCGTACGGCGACGTGGAGGACGACGGGAGCTGTGAAGACTGAGACAAATTGCGCGCCATAGCACGATCAGAAGGAGCACTAGCGGCGGGAGTTGGAGGGCCTGTGCTCTTGGGAGAGGAAAACAGAGATTCATCCGGAAATAGCGGCTTTACCGGATCAGGCGGAAGTACTGAGGACGAGGCAAGAGGCGAGTTATCCACTAGGGGAGGCACGGAGGTGGTTAAGGTTCGATGTGGGGCACCAGTGACATGCCCTGACGTTGGCGGTGTATTTTGGGACACAACGCGGATAGACTGACGTCTGTCGGGCGGAAGAGATGACTGAGGAGGCGGAGATGAGAGCACGTCGCTGGGGTCCTGCGCATGCACGCTTGGCAGCGGTTTCTCCTTCTCGGCATATGCCATGCTGCGTGCATGGCTATTGTTGTGTCCCGCCGCGTCTGCCGACATTGGATCCCTGACGGGAACAGCCGGCGACGGAGGGAGAGTCTTGGATTGGAGCGGCGCCGCAGAGGTGGATGCATGGTTGCTAGCCACTCGGGGTGTAGACGCAGTCACATTCCTTCGCGCCCTTTCTCCTGCCGTCCCCGCGTTATTCCTTGGATGGGATATCGGCTCCCGCTTTCCCAACGTCATGGGCCCCGACACGATTCTGGGCGGCGGGGGCTGCGGAGACGCCGTCGACCCTGTCGCGAAGCGGGCATACAGAGGCGTTGGCGCCGACACATTGAGAGCTGATGATCCTGCAGCAGACGGCGTGGGCTTGGGGGCAGGCTCCTGTTTGGACTTTTTGCGAAGGAAACCAGCCATCGCAGCAGCAAGCGAGCGTGTCTGCCAAAGTCGTCCGCGCCAACGACGACGGCCAGATAATGAACAAGGGCGTTGAAATGCAAGGTATGTCTGGGCCTTGCATCAATTAGAGCACATGGGAAAACATTACCGCTTTCTGCCGTTTGGGTCTCTGTCTATTGTTCCTAGCCTCCACGCCCTTTCCTGGAGGCCACACGCGTATTCTGAGATCAGATGGCGTGAGGCCATCACGAACAGTCCAGCCAAGTAACTCACGTAAGTAACACCCTCGCCGCCTCTGGAAATCGCCGACGGGAGCTTCGGCGAGCTTTGACACTCAGCCCTGCCGCCTTACGGTATCTTTCCACGGAAACAAACCACAACGATATCCTCTCCTCACTAAGTACGCGTTCCACGGCCAGCACATGTCGAGCACCATGTCACAACCTTTAGGATACCTCTCAATGACCGCTTATCGCGTCCCATCTGTCTCACGCGCGTTTCACTAGTACTTTCTACGTTAATCTGCACAAGCTCTATAGAGGATAGAGCGAACTTATCTCGCTCAGCGCCTTCAGTTACAGTCTGACAGTGATACTAGCTCGCCACCCGTGACCTGTTGGCTGCTAAATTCTCTATTAGATCGCGTACGGTGCTTCAAGGTAGATTCGCGGCGGTGTGTATGATGCGTCACCTTTGGGCGGCGTACGCCCGCTTATCATGTTCTTCGCTGACGCGTGTACAGTCGCAGAACTCAATCTCCGAGTTGTGAGCCGTCTGGTGGACATACACGAGCGGCAACGGGCCGGCCCTCGATGAATCGTCGGACTTCTCCCAGTCACCGTCTTCTCAAGAGCGGTGGCAAGGCATCTTTCCCGCGGCCTGAGGTTACACAAATGAAGAAGCTATAAGAGTTCAAAGTGGCGGATTGACAACCTGCCGTTTTGCAATACGAGAGTCCATCTATCCTGTTCCGCTCTGAGCGTGTGATGCGTCTCTACATGTCCTTGATCTTTATTCCAATGCCGTTATTATTTCTTCCCTCAGTATACAGTAGTCGTAGTATTCTGCGCCTCATTCGCGCCGCTCAGCGCTGCTAGACCGGCCGTCCAGCAATCAGTTTTCGGGATCAGGGTGCAACATGAGTTCAGGTCGAACTTTCTCGTCGAACTCCTCTGGAGTCAAGAAGCCCAGCGCGACGGTAGCCTCCTTCAACGTGCTGCCTTCTTTATGAGCCTTTTTGGCACATTTCGCCACGTCTGTGAGATCCATGAGTGGAGATTTCGATGGGTGAGATCGAACACGTACTGTCATAACCCATGTGGCTGTTCAAGATCGTGGCAAGCATAAGAGACTCGTTGAGAAGCGTACTGATGCGTTTCTCGTTAGCCTCGATGCCAACGACACAGTTCTTGGTGAACGAGCGAGAACCTGCAGCAATTGTCAGTTTTGCTCCAAAGATTAACCAAGCAACTCACCATCAGCCAACAGGCGAATACTTTGTAGCACGTTCTTAATGATGACGGGCTTGAAGACGTTCAACTGAGATAGAAATGAGTGATTTTGCAATTCAAAGGTGCCATGTTATCTCACCTCAAACTGGCCGCTGGCACCAGCAACGCTAACTGCGGTCTGGTTACCCATCACCTGGGCAGCAACCATTGTTATGGCTTCGCATTGAGTGGGGTTAACCTTTCCAGGCATGATACTGCTGCCAGGCTCGTTCTCCGGCAAGCTCAGCTCACCCAGACCGCATCGCGGACCAGATCCAAGGTACCTGATGTCGTTGGCAATCTTCATGAGAGAGCACGCAATGACGTTGAGGGCACCGTGTGCCTCAACAAGGGCGTCGTGCGCCGCCAGAGCCTCGAACTAAGAAGACAATGAATAACGAATGGCACGCGGACACATCTGTATGTACCTACCTTGTTGGGGGCAGTGTGGAATTGAAGGCCAGTGATTTTGGAGATTTCGGCAGCGACCTTGACGTCAAAGCCTACTTTTGTGTTCAAACCAGTTCCAACGGCAGTTCCACCCTGGGCGAGGAGGCTGAGGCGGGGGAGGACATCTTTGACGCGTTCGATGCCGTTCGTGACTTGCTGCACGTAACCGCTGAATTCCTGGCCGAGGGTAAGAGGTGTCGCGTCTTGCAAGTGAGTGCGTCCGATCTTGATGATGGAATCGAACGCCTTTGCCTTCGCGTCCAACGCGTCACGAAGCTCGGTGAGAGCCGGGATGAGGTTGTTGCTGAGCTCGGTGACGGCAGCGACGTGCATGGCAGTGGGGAAACTAATCTCCACTTTAGCGATTCATGAAGCTAAGATGTGGAAGACGTTCGCACGTGTCATTGCTGCTCTGGCTCATATTGACATGGTCATTTGGGTGAACGGGCTTCTTGGAGCCGAGTTCGCCACCGAGAATTTCAATAGCCCTGTTGGAGATGACCTAGGACGACGAGATTTGAGAGGCGTGCTGAGAGGTGAAGCCAGCGAGACACACCTCGTTGACATTCATGTTGCTCTGCGTTCCGCTTCCGGTCTGGAAGACAACAAGAGGGAAGTGGTCGATGAGCTTGCCGGAGATGACCTGGAGAACGTGAGAAGGATGCAACAGAAGGTGGATGGTCACGGACATCATCAGCGGCTTTCTGGATGGCCTCGGCAACCTTGGGGTCCATGCCATACCCGGCATTCACGACAGAGGCGGCTTTCTTGAGGACACCGAAAGCCTTGATGAGGGGAGGAGGAAGGCGTTCAGTGGGACCACCGATGTCAAAGTTCTGCAGCGATCTAGCAAGATAATGAGCATTCCATCGCCAAGTGTATCGTGTAGATCTCAACGCGAAGGCAAGTGTACCTTTGCGTTTGGCAGCCCCAGTAACGGTCAGAAGGAACCTGGTAGCGATAAGTCTTGATTGGCAAGAGGCGGTAGAGAGAGTGCACGAACCTGGAGTTCTCCGAATGTATCTTTTTCGACGCGGTACGACTGAGGTGGCGCGTCATTAGCGTCTATACAGGCGTGCGAGTAACCGCTGCACATGTGAGCCAGTAGTGGACCATGGCTGCTGATGCGGTTGCGGTTACCGCCTATTCGAAAGACATACCATGATGGAGGAGTAGAGTCTGGCTGCGTGTGGACTGAGGGGAGCTCTATTAAGGTATAGCTGGTATCACATGTCAGGTCGCGTGCGTCACAGAGAGCAGGAGGCGGAGTACTTTGGAGTAGAGTGTGGCCGACATTCTTATCGTCCAGCAGAGTCAGCGAGAGGTCAAGTCGGATGGACGCGGGATGGACGCCAGTTGCGAGAGCGGAGGGTCTTAGTCCGGTGCATTCCGTTCCGACCCGGGCGCTGCCGATGCATATTATACTTTCTCCGCGCTGTGCCTGCCTCAACCCGCACATGCTCCTCGTCGTCTACCACCGCGACGACGAGCAGTAACGCGAGCATCGTACGCCTGGCACCCCTCCGGCTCTTGCATCGTCGCGGCTGAGACCTTTTCAGGCGCTTTCTGCCCTCGGCACTGTCTCTCAGCGGAATGCCGGAGGTAGATCATGTGAATCCTCAAGATGTGGGGTAGCCGGTCATTCAATCGCAAAGTTTAACTCTGCTCTTCTACGTCCAACATGGCCTCTGTCGCGTCTCAGCTTGTCTTCCACCCCGCCGTCTCTGACTCTCTCAAGTTTGGCAACACTACTCTGGGAAGGGACAAGGTCTGTGACATCAAAACAAGCTGGAACCCGCAACTTATCATCCTGAAGCTCTACAGAGCGATCCAATACTTTGCTAGGTTCTACGCTTGGTATCTGCTTTCTCGCGGTGACAAAGAAGCCGCTGCGCCATGGAACGCGCTCAAAGCTCATCTCGGGACCGCTCGCAAGCGTACGTTGGTCCATCATCGGCCGATGTCCTCATCGCGCTCACACACGTCCAGTCCTGCGTCTGGGAAAACCAATGGAGCATCTGCAAGCCGCCCTGCGCGCCACCATGGCTGCATCCACGGCTCCAGAACGGATAACCACCATTGCTCGTCAGGTAGCCTACTTTGGCTACCTATCTCTGGACGCCCTAGTTTGGGTATGATGAATTGAGCGTTGGAAGCCGCTCAAACTCACGTATCTCACACAGACTAACGGCATCAAATTCACGAGATTCACCCCAGAAACTAGCCAGAAGATACAAAGGGTCTCTAACCGTTTCTGGCTTGCTGGCATTCTGTTCAGCTTGTTGAACGGTGTCGCCAAGGTGAGACTCACCCTTGTGCCATGCTAATCAGCATACTCACAACACGCGCCAGAGTGTCCGAATCCACAAAGAATTTGCCCAGCTCAAGGCGGCCAGCAGGATGGAGAGGGACCTTGGCTCTGAGACGGAGCTCAAAGCAAAGGCTCTCAGTCTGAAGGCGATCCGGGCTGCTACAGTGCATCAATTCACCATTGACGCTCTCGATATATGGATACCTGCAAGTGGGCTGGGACTCACGAATGTCAACGACGGCGTTCTGGGTGTCTTTGGGTGCGTTCTGCCTTGACTTTTCAGTTTGACCTCTCACTGACGGAGATTCCAGTTTCATAACATCCTTGTTGGCTGCCCAAAAGCACTGGGAATCGTTGAAGAAGAAGTAGTGCCCCCTTGCAAACATAAACATGTATCGTATTCAATCACAATAGTTGTCTAACGCGCTTCATGTGTGATTTCGGCGAAATAGTAGTGAGAGGGTTGGATGGTATATCTCGCGCGTAGTATCTTCATGCTATGATGGTGTCTGGTTGGCCTGGTCGAATGTACTTCGCTTCTCATTCTGCCGCGCGTTGCGCATTTTGAGATACTCTCCTCGAATAGTTTCCATCGAGTCTGGACCGGTGCTGTTGGATGCAGTGAAGGACGCGTCAAGAATATCTGAGAGGTGGACTGACTATTGGATCATGCACTTTTCGACTACCCGCAGCTTGTCCTTGCATGCCCATGCGACCGAGATGAGCCGCCCCGACATGCAGTCAGCGAATTCTGCGACGATCCCCAATTACTCAACAGAATACACAGCGGGTATGGGCGAGCAGACCTTTGACGACCGGGTCGCATTTCTTGAGGGCGAATGTCTTTGTGGCCTTGAGCAGGTTGTCCTCTTCGCGGCGGGAGAGAGCGTTCATTGTGGTTGTTGACCAAGGACGTTGATCGACGGAAGCAATGGAGAGCCGCCGAAAGCGATTTCTTCCCTTGACCCTTACCAATTCAGTGTGACGCCATATAAGCACTGTCGGCCTGCGACTCATCCACCAACACTCGCTCAATGTCTTTGGTCTCGAGAGCCGCCGCCCGTGCACGCTGCGCCGCCCATGTGCGCGGCCTGGCCACGCCGTCCGCCGCCTCCTCGTCAACGCCGCGGCCAGTCTTCTCTGATGTTCTGGCCTCTGGACCCTCCTTCGACGATTTTGTCTCTGGGGAGACTCCGGACCGCGTCGTGCTCGGCAACGTCAAAGGGTGCGCTGCGTGCCGACTCTTCGACTGTGCACCCTAATGGACTCTTAATTGACAGGCAGCGGCTTCCGTCCTACCTCAAGACATCCATTCCGTCGGGCGGTTCCTTCAACAAGATAAAGAAGGATCTGCGCGGGCTAGGCCTGCATACAGTCTGCGAAGAGGCCCGGTGTCCCAACATCGGCGACTGCTGGGGCGGCAAGGAAGGTGTCAGCGAGGTGGAAGGCCGCAATGCGGCGACGGCAACTATCATGGTGACTGGGACCCCCAAACACTGCACCTCCTCCCGAGCCTAATCCATTCGCAGTTGATGGGCGACACATGCACCCGTGGCTGTCGTTTCTGTTCCGTCAAAACCTCACGCGCCCCTCCACCACTTGACCCGCACGAACCGGAGAACACCTCGGAGGCCATTAGCCGCTGGGGCCTGGGCTACATCGTGCTGACGAGTGTAGATCGTGACGGTAGGATACTGCGCACCCCTCCTTTCGCGTTACTAAGCTTTGCAAAGACCTCGCAGACGGAGGCGCGCGCCATTTCGCCGAAACCATTCGGAAGATAAAGCAAAAGTGCGTCAACTCTAGTCTCCTTTATTAGTCACCCGTTAAATACGGCAACTCAGGGCTCCTCACATTCTCGTCGAGGCGCTGACTGGTGATTTCGCCGGATCTTTGGACCATGTCGCTATCGTCGCGCAATCCGGTTTAGACGTTTACGCGCATAACGTTGAAACGACAGAAGCGATGACCCCATTCGTTCGCGATCGTCGGGCAACATTCAGGCAGAGTCTGAAGGTCCTCGAGCATGCAAAGAAACAGGGTGTCCGAGTAACTAAGACGAGTATCATGCTTGGCGTCGGTGAAACGAGAGAGGACCTTTTAGACGCTCTCCGAGGTGCGTGAACACTAGAAAGGTTGACATGCCTCTCATCTGTCATCCGATCCCCGCAGAACTCCGTAAGGTCGACGTCGATGTCGTGACTTTCGGGCAATACATGCGGCCCACAAAGCGGCATATGAAAGTCGACCGCTATGTGGAACCCGCGGAGTTCGACGAATGGAAACAAATTGCTGAGGACATGGGTTTCCTTTACGTGGCTAGCGGGCCACTAGTGCGGAGCAGTTACAAGGCTCGTATCGAATTTAATCGATATGCTTTGCCACGGGCTAACGTTTGGACAGGCCGGCGAATACTACATCGAAAACGTTCTACGAGGCAAAGGTGCTGAGAAGAAGACCAAGCACCTCGTAGCCGACGCTGCATCTAGCATTGATGCCACTGTGCAGTCAGACATATAGATCATCTGATTATATTACAGCCTATCTAAGTATATTATGTTGTATATTCAGGAGTTTCTGCTTGCCGTTCAACGCGCGTGGCTGCCATGAATGATAACAAATACAATGTTATCATGGCGCGATAGGGCCCAACTGCTTCCGAAGCGAAGGATCGCCTGGAAAAGATTAGAGCTTTGCTTTGAGACAAAGGGTTACTCTCGTTCCATCATCATGGTCCGCAAAGCTGCTTGGGTGTCGCTTCTGTCCAGGACCGAATATCTGGCCGGTCTCCTTGTCGTCGACTATGGACTGCGAGCTGCCAAGTCCAAATACCCGCTGATCGTAATGGTCACGCCAAACCTGCCTCAGGCCGACCGCGATGTGCTCACTAAGCGAGGGCTCAAGATGTTCGACGTTGGTAAAGTCTCCCCTGATGCGGATCGTCAGCGATTTGGGGAAAGCGATACCAGATTTATGGAGACTTGGTCAAAAGTCAGGTATGCGATCAGATAAATAACATGGCATTCTCTCATCGTGCTAAACACTTGTCAAAGGACCTTTGAGATGGTGGATTACGACGTATGTCTTCTGTTCTTCTTTTTCTCATCTAAATGGACATTCTGAACTATAAACACAGCGCGTGGTCCTTCTCGATGCCGACATGATCGTTCTCAGAAACATGGACGAGTTGATGGACATTGAACTTCCCAAGGGCCATATTGCTGCCGCCCATGTCTGCGCATGCAACCCAAGGAAGTTGGCTCACTATCCCGCAGATTGGTCAGTCCTATATTGTTGAGAACCTCGGGCTGGACCTCATAGGATTCAAAGGATCCCGGCGAATTGCGCGCATAGTGCCGTACCGACCCCGACGTCGCCTCCACCAGTCTGGTCAGAAGGCAAGCCCCGCCCGTACAGCCAGCTCAACTCTGGGCTCGTCGTGCTCGATCCGTCAATGGAATTAGCACAGGCCATCATCGATCGTCTCTCCACCTCTACCGAGGTTGAAAACTTTACCTTCGCGGACCAAGACCTCTTGATAGAGCATTTCAAGGTCGGTAGACACCCTTCAACGTATGGCCTAACGAGACTGACCTCCATCCAGGGCAAGTGGAAACCTCTCCCATGGTACTACAACGCGCTTCGGACGCTGAAAATCGTCCATCCATCCCTTTGGAGTAACGACGAAATTCGTTGTATACATTATATCCTGGCGGACAAGCCTTGGCAGTCCAGAGTGCCTGCGGCCGGTACGGGCGGGCCATTCGACGACGTCAATCGATGGTGGTGGGATCATTTTGAAAGGCTGGGAATAGAGGTCAATGAGAACGACCCGGAAGGCTGGAAACTGGTTTTGTCCAGCGTAGCGCCGCCAATTGAAGCCTGAAGACCATCGGCCGTTCTGTAGATGCGATATAAACACATGTATCGCAATGGTAGCTTACAGCAAAGACATAGTACATAATGGGATTATCTGTGGCGTCAGGCTCTCCAAGAAACATGTACCTGGTCTGTTCGAAACCTAGGCTCAAGACGTTATGCAAAGATCGCGGGAGGCAACGGAGTTGTTCTCACCTTTGAGTACACGAAGTCTTAGCTAACGGCGTCGTTTGACCCATCCGATAGCTCAAAAGTCCGGCTTGAGCAATCATGATGCCGTTGTCAATACAGAACCTGTTTTCGATGAGAATAACCTCGGTAGATGACACACTTCGAGACTCACCTTTCGTCAGTGGCGAAGATTTGGCCACCGCGTTCTTGGGCCATGATTCCCATCATCTCCTGGAGTCTTTCGTTGCCTGAAGGGGTTCAGAGGAGATAAAACAAGGCAAGACGATACACACATCCTACACCGCCGACAATAAGAACCTCCTTGCTTCCGATGTGGGCCATAGCTCTCTCCGTGATCTCCACGAGCATTGCAAAGACTGTCTCCTGTAATGAGAAGCACAAGTCGGCAGGGGTGATGACATTCGAGTCATCGGAATCGGACTCAGATATAAAACGCTTGTCGGTTGTATACACCTCGATAGCAGTTAATATACCAGAAAGGCTGACGTCCATCCCCTTTGTCGTGTACGGTAGAGGAAGAAGCCGCTTGCCCCTACGATTGACAAATCAGATTGGAGCGGATTTCAGGTAGAGACACAAACTTCTTGGCTTCCTGCTCGATATTATAGCCAGGACTGGGATCATTGCTCAAGTTTATGACACGAGCAAACCTATCAAGACAGTTCCCCACCGCAATGTCGAGCGTCTCTCCGAATATTCGGTAGCACTGCCGCGAGTAAGCGATAACCTGAGTATTCCCGCCTGACACATATAACACGACGGGGTTCTGTGCTCCAGTAATCTCGCGACCCATTTCGATGTCTATGGGATGTCATGTTTTAGTCTTTCTGCAATATATGAGCTATCTCACGGCCAACACAATGATTCACGCCCACAAGCGGTTTGTTGTAAAGTAGTGATAACGTCCGCGCGACTAACGCTACCGACTGTAGTGGCGCACCCATACCTGGCCCTTGAAACAGACCATAGTTCATTCGAGATATCAGGATTACATAGTGTAAAGCGTACCTTTTGTGAAGCATATGCAATCCAAATCATGCAGTGTTATAGATGCTTTTGTCATGGATTCTTCGATAACTTGTAGTATCCATTGACGGTGATGGAGAGCAGTATCGCGTGGCTGGAACCCTTCACCAGGAGGAGTGATATACGTGTGACGGATATTCGACAAGACGGTAGTTGAACCGTCTGGTGCGTGCTTGATCACACCGGCGCCTAGTTTGTTAGCAGATCCCTCGAGGCCAAGTGCAAGATATGATCGCTCTTGGGGTGTTCCAGTCAGTCAATATCAAAACAGACGCGCATAAGATGAACTAACCTGGCGTTTTCAGTGGGGTCTGCTTGCGACTTGCTTCGATGGTCATTGTCTGGATGAGAGCTGTGATTGATCCTGGATTGATCGATCACCACTTTGATGATTTTCCATGACGCATGTAGAGTACCGCTACCAAGATCTACTTCTCGCTTCGTGAATCGTGATTTACAGGATTATACTAGGGGCATCTGTGTCTATGTCTTTTGCGTGGCCGGTCAAGAGGATCCTAATGCCATGTATCATTACGGCTTGTACGCTTCGCGCGTATACATGGTGTTCTGATGCATGGCTACCAAGAACTGCTCTCAATCCGTAGTGCAGCTAGTGTTGAGACACTTGTTCTCGTCAGTGGCAATACGAATGAGGGGCCAAATGGACTAAGACCCCATATAGATCAGCTCTGAATTCAATAAGCAACTCGACACTTTGAAAATTCGGGATCAATTGTTAGTAGCTAACAAAGAACGCAGTGTTCATGTCTCACAAGTGAAGCCCTAGAATGCATGGGAGGTTAGAGGCAACGTAGATAAAGGCACTAAATAGTACGACTGAACGGCGTGCTAGTCTCCCGAACGGGGGGAGCACGCAGCCTAAACCATGATGTGAAGGGAATGAAGGAGGGTCTGTCAACGATTGCGGGAAGAGTACCGAAGGCAGTACGATTACTGACAACAATAAGTGAAGCAATAAAAAAGTACGAAACATAGGCCTCAAGACACGGACTTCATCTTCCGATGGCGGGTGTCGCCATCGTCGTGCATGTCGCGACGCCTTTTCACTGCGGAGGGTATAGAGACCATGCTTGGCCTGGACTTCAGCCTGACTTTCGAGAGATATTCGAGGACGTAGTTGTCGAAGCCGACCGACTGTAAGCGAATACAAGAAAGGAAGCTCTTCCCCGAGTCGTATTTCGCCCTGATAGCTTCCGGGGTCTCCATGCTCTTGTCGCGATGGTGAATCATCGAGCAGTAACTTGATTTCACCTGCAATGTGCTGTGAGAATAGCATTATAGAGAAGGGTATGCAGTACCTGTTCTGGAAGACCATTCCATTCGGAAAGCGTCAGGTCGTCCGAGCGATGCGTTCGGTAGATACCAATATATTTCAGACGACCAGCCGATGGGCTATCCTGGGACGTTCCAACGAACAGAGTGCAAGTCTCGTCGTCCAGAAGTTTGGCTCGATCTTTCTCACGATCGACAAACATGTAGCCATGTTCGCCTCGAGCCTGGGGGCACCAAGGATTCTGGTCCACGTTCGGACAGAGATATTTCTTGATGTTGGCTTTGATTGCGAATGTTGTTTGTTTGCTGACACTATGGTGGTGGAGATGAGGGAGGTAAAAGTATCACAAGCAAGACGTACATACATGGTGATTTGCGAATGGCCACCACCTATGTGGTCTGCTAAGAACTTCCGTCGGAATGTGACATTGATATTGGCATGGACGTCTGGTTCTTTGCCTTTGAATAGAGGCAGAGATTCGAGCTCTTTGATTCTCGAAGTTGGAGCTGAGGGATCATACGAAGAGCTTGTCGGTACCGCAGCAGTGGCCAGACCAGGCGCATCGACCCGAGAGGAGGCTCTCGATCCTGTGCGGCGTATCAGGGGGTTTGGCTGGCTTTCAGTTCTCTTGTGAAGAGAAGTCTGTTGTTGTCATGAGAAATGGAAGACCCTACAGTGATGAAGAGAGCTCACACTAGCAGCTTGGAGACTTGTCGTGACGGAGGTCAAGATTGCCCTGGTATTGACGTCGATGGATTTGCCTTTCACAAGTGATAATTCGTTCCGAAGCTCAGTATTCGCGGCTTGTTCTGCTGCAAGTGCAGCCCGGAGTGTATTGATCTATTGAAAGAATAAGCGACGATGATTATATTGGCGTCAGAACCGGGGTACCTCTTCGTCTCGTGGGTCAATACATGAGGATGCCGACTGTCGCGCTGTAGCCTTCAAGGCAGATTTGATCTCCTCCTCCAGAGAAGCACACTACATATCTGTTGAGCAGTAGCATCGTACGAGAGACATCCAAGACTCACCCGCTGCTCTAGTCGTAACTTCGCAGCCTTGGTCTCATCGAGGTTGAGGGAGAGTGTGTGAGATTCAGTGCGAGACACGGCCAAGGCTCTATCCAGCTCCACGTTCTTCGTTTGCAGGACTTGTATCTTATCGTGAGCAACCTTGACCTAATGAATTGGAGAGATTGAGACTGTGGTTTGATTTCGTTTGGGTGAGAGTCACTGACGTCCTCTTTGAGTTGGTCGTACTCCTCCCTCGCGCGTTTGAGGGCATTTTCCGCAGATGACAACGTTCGCAGATCCTGATCAGCAGGGCGCCCCGACTGTGATGACGTTGATGCTTCTCCCGGCTTAGCAGAATCGAGGTTACGAGGTGGTCCACGCTGAAATGAGGCTTGAATAACATCTCGAGAATCGATTGAGCCTCTATACCCCCTGTTGGAGTCGTGCAATCTGTTGTTTGAGGTGTTCTACCTCCTCTGACGCGTCGGCATAGCGCCTAGACAGGGCAGCAAAGAAGTGTGCATCGTCGATACTTTGGCGGGAAGTGGCCATCTAGGCCCCAGAGAAAAGAGTGTGAAGGTGAAAGGGAGAGACGTAGTGGTTGGTTCCAACTTGTTGCCACATGGATATCACACCCGAACGAGTTCTTGATGACCCTGAGGAGGTTGACAGCCAACACTGCTGCCTGGACCTGGTTCGAAGTGCATACCATAGAGTGACTGGATATCGGTTTAAGAAACAAGTATTTTAATAACCAGTAGAGTCAGTAGTCTATATGTAAAAAAGCGTCTACAACATGAAGGTGAGAGGGTTCTCAAGGTAACCCTTGAAGGCGGTCAACCATCTCGCCGCGACAGCTCCGTCCACGGTTCGGTGGTCAGAAGACAGAGTGACCTTCATAATCTGTGCAGTTTTGAAGCCGCGCTCCTCCTCGGGTGCGGGGACGAGAGTCGCTTGGCTAGAGCCGACAGCCAATATACATGATTGCGGAGAGTTGATGATCGCAGTGAATTGGGAAACATCGAACATGCCAAGGTTGGAGATGGTGAAAGTACCACCCTACAATCGTGTTGAGTAAACAATATTTAGGAAAACGCGTCTGCTAACCTGGTATTCCTGGGGTGCAAGTTTACCATCACGAGCCTTCTTGGCAAGGGATTTGGCCTCCGCGGAAATTGTTGCTAATCCTTTCGAGCCAACGTCCTTGATGATGGGCGTTAATAAACCAGTAGGAGTCGAAACAGCGACGGAGATGTCAGCCTTCTTGTATCTGTGTCGCAATGGTAAATAATGGCACAAGTCGCGATAGGGAAGTGACTTGCGTTCGGATAACCTCTCCCAACCATGCCGAGTTGGCCTCTGGGACGTCTGACAAGGCGCAAGAGACGGCCTTGACAATGAAGTCGTTGACGCTCAGCTTGGCACCCTTGTCCGCAAGACTCTTGTTGAACACTTCGCGTAACTTGAGCACCTTGTCCATCGTAATGTCGACCGTGACGTAGTAGTGAGGTAGCTCTTGCTTGGACTGGGTCAGACGAGAGCCGATAACGCGACGCATGTTTGAGGTGGGGGTATCAACATAGTCGGCAGAATCAGCAGCAGGGGCCGAGGTGGAGGAGGTGGCAGCGGCGGCTGACGGCTGGTATTTTTCGACATCTTCGCGAAGAATACGACCCTCTGGGCCGGTGCCCTTGACCTTGGACAGGGGAATGCCGCGTTCGAGAGCAATCTTCTTCGCAATGGGCGAGGCAAAGATGCGGTCTCCGGCAGGCAGATCCGCCTTGCTTTCGGATTTGCGTTCAAGAGCGGGCTCGGACTTGGGCTCGGACTTGGGTGCAGCAGGCTTGGGTGCCTCTTCCTTTGCCGGTTCCTCCTTGGGAGCACTGGACGCGGCCTTCTCAGCTGCTTCCGCCGCGCCGGAGATGTCGTCGCCTTCCTCTCCGATAATAGCAATGGGTGCGCCAACCTGGACGCCCTTCGTGCCATCGGGAGCCTGGACGACGTGTGAAGAGACTGTTTGCCAAACACGGCAGAGAGCGACTCACAATGATCTTGCCCATGATACCGTCCTCCTGTGCTTCCACATCAATGGTAGCCTTGTCCGTTTCCTGCGCATTGGGGTTTCAGACGTGGACGGTGAGCAAGCAGGAAAGGACACGAACAACTTCGAGGAGGACGTCGCCAGTAGCGAACGTGTCACCTTCCTTGACCTTCCAGGAGGCGATACCACCTTCGGTCATGGTTGGGCTCATAGCAGGCATGTTGAAGGGCGACAACGCGTGTCTCCGTGCAGAGACATGGAAGCCTGGCGGGTCGGTCAGCGCTATGGCGGGGCCCGACGGCGAGAGAGACACGTACGACGCGCAAAGATGCGGGCAACAGCAGTGGCCATGGCGAGGATGACGGGACGGGAGAGGAAGCACGACAAGGTTTTTCACCGGGGCGTTTCGCTAAGGCGCGGTAAATACCGGCCCTTGGACCCGGGTCACTTCCCCAATTGAACGGCTTCGGCTTTGACTTGTCATCTCCTCATCAACACCAGGAAAATTGAAAAAATACTATGTCCGACTGCGTACTCCCTGGTCAGCCTGTAGCTCTCCCTAAAGGCCCTGCTCCTCGCATCGGCCGTGGCATATACACCAAAGACGGCCAGGTGCGCGCCGCACTCGTTGGCTCTCCTCAGCAAGACGGCTCTGTTGGTCTCCCTTTACCTGTCAATTCCTGGTTGCATCTAAAGTCGACTCGCTCTGTTCTCCTCTGTAGACCTTGACTATCTCTCGCACCAAACCCCATCCACCGGCGCCCAACTCAATAGTGCTCGGATCAGTAACTCGACTGTCCCCAATCCAAGCCTTACTGTCAATATCTGTTGTGGACGGCGTACCTCTATCTGTGGGGGAAGAGTTTACCGGAGTCATTCGTGCCCAGGACGTCCGGGCCACTGAAAAGGATAAAGTGAAGATCGCTGACTGCTTTCGTGGTGGAGATGTTGTCAGAGGCCAAGTAGTAAGTCGTTGTATCGTTTGTATTAGAGACAGCCTTGTTGATTCCTCGAAGATTTCTCTTGGTGATGCCCGAAGTTATTTTATCACCACTGCCCGCAATGACCTCGGTGTCATCTTTGCGACAAGTGAGGCCGGCAAGTCCTTTCCATTCAGCGCATATAAATTGCACTTCAACGGTTTCTAGGAGCGACACTGGAACCCGTTTCTTGGGTGTCAATGCGATGTATCAAGACAGGTAAACTGGAGAAGAGAAAATGTGCAAAGCCGGAAGGCCTGTAGTGTACTCATCCTGTACTTCTGATTCCTTCCTCGTCGCGTCGTACACTGTTGATTTTCGATGTGAAATGAGTGTGAAATTAAACTAAAATTGATTAAGGGTTAAGCGAAGCGGCATGCCGGCATGCCACATTAGGATAGCATGGTGACACTGCCCTGCGTCGTTGGTCTGTCTTCCTCCTCCAAGTCTCCATTCTCGCCTCAAGCAGAATCGATGACCGCCGTTCTCCCAGCAACGGACCCATTCAGCAGGGACAGGATCATGTCTATGGACGACACGCAAGTCAAGTAGGGCGCCTGAACTCGCATCAGTTCATGTTCAGTGGTCTTATATCATTCCCAGTTATTCCTCCTCCACAGACTGGCGGGACAAGTACAATGAGGCAAGCGCATTTTCTAGTCCTCCGACGTGCACGCTCTTATCCAGCCAAAGGCCGCGGACATGCTGGCCGAAACCCGCGCTGAATTGGACGAGTTTCATCACGCCAGCAAGGAATTAGAGCAAGAGTTGGAGAATGAGCTTGCGAGGACAGAGAAGGCCCAGCAGGATCTAAAGGTCAAGGTAGCAAAGGCTGAGCTAGAGAGAGACGAATGGAAGGTGCGGCCCCAGACGTCTGTGGCCGCTCTGCTGCTAATCGCCCCACACAGACCAAGTTCATGTCTCTGCAAACTAACCACAACACGACGACCACGTCCCTACAGCGAGAACTCGATAGACTACGCCAGGAGCACCAGCAGATCAAGGTGCAGCTTCGCGAGCTCGAAATGGGGAACGACGACCTTGAACGAACAGAGCGCGCGGTATCCTCCAGTCTCGCCGATGTTGAGGCCAAATACTCCAGCGCGCTCGAGGAGAAGATTCTTCTCGAACACGAGTTGCTCGACAAGGCGAACTTGGAGGAGCAGTGTCAGCGTTTCAAGGACGAACTGCGTGGTGCGTAGTTGGTTTGTGGATACCTAGTCATCGCCGCTGATATCATATGACAGATGCCAATGCTGAAATATCCATACTCAAAGATCAGCTTGTCGCCCAAAGCGCTGCATCCTCCGAACTGTCTCTGTCGCCCCCAGCCAATTCTCGCAACACCCCCGCCATCTCCAATGATGATCTCTTTAATACCCCGCCACCCGCCGACATGCAATTGTCAGACCTTGATCCCAGCACGGACAGTCTTGTGTCGGACGAGGATGTCACGCCCAGGAAGCCTACCATTCCCCGCTCTGCTGGCCAGTCTATTCTCATGCAACGAACTGGACTTCAGCAACCCAGATTCGGAAGTCCCTCCATCTCCTCTCCTCCCAATGGCATCCCCCGATCAACCTCGATACCTTCACCTTATTCATCCACATCCCGAGCTATGCATACCCCACCGGTTACTCGCAAGGCCTCCACTGCCTCTACCAGCACTGCCTCGAAGAGTAAGGGCGTGCAGATGGTAACCGAAATGCGAGCACGAGTCAAAAACCTCGAGCAGAAGATTCACACCCGAGTTCCCCGCCTCCGCATCGGCAGCAATGCTCCTCGTCCGATCAACGAACTCTCCAATTCGGCGATACCTTCGCCGTCATTCAACAAGTCTATCATGTCCCGCACCAGCTGGGACAATCCACTCTCAAGGAAGAGTTCTGATTCGAAGCGAAGCATGGATAGTGACAGGGAGAAGAAACCCAATGGAGACTCGACGGGCTGGGTCCTCATCATGGAGGATTCTCCGTCGCCGCGCAAGAATGATCCCAAAGACCGCCGGCGCGTCTCCAGTCCTACCAGAGGAAAAGGCTCAGGATCTTCATCATCTTCTCCAACATTGATGTCCAGCAAACTCAGCTCTTCTACCGTTAAACGCCCACAATCCAGACTTTCGGCCGCGAGTTCTTCGACGATGACCTCCTCGACTACTTCTCGTCCCTCAACCCCCACGTTCATTCCTCTCCCCGCCAATGGAGCATACTCCTCGCTCCCTGGCGCGAAACGTTCCACTGGTCCTCCCTCAACCGGAGTGCAACAGCCCAAACGATCGTCTCTTGGAGCGAGTACGCTCAAATCACCATCCCCCAAAGACTCTCCACGGTTACGATCTGCAATAGGTAGTCCCTCGGCCTCCAAGAGTCCCGTTTTCGAAAGGCCCAAGGCGCTTCCCAGCATACCTACCGTACTGTCGTCGAATGTGACGGTGCGCAGCTCTTCGAAAGTACCGGCGAGCTCAACGTCGTCCTCACTTGCCCAGAGCCGCATCGGACGGCCCAGCGGCGGCGGTCTTGCGCCCAGACGCGGAAGCGACGCAGCAGACCAAACAATCCGGATCAGCGATTTGCGACCGCGATCTGGTAGTTCTGCTGCGACGTACGGTAAGAGTGTATCGTAATTGGCAAAGTGATCATCTATCTTAACTCTTTCTGCCTGGATACCAACTGTATTTCTGTCGATCTTTACTTATGTCTTACCTTTTTCTTCTCCTACTAGGCATTTGGTACCCGCTAACATTTATAATACCCTTCGTACTAGTCCTACCCGATGCGCTTCACACGACGATACTCTTAGAATATTTACTATAGAGTGTAATGACAGACCAGTAAACTTGAAGTGGTGTGACGTGACATTTACCCTTTGTCCACAAACCGCCATGTCGTTGGAGGCCTCGGGTTCGAATGCGGCTCCTGAGAGGTCTCTGAACAGACAAGTAGTGCTAGAGGAAGACGAATACACGGCTGCGCTGTCGCACATCATCGCGCGGGACTTCTTCCCTTCGCTGGTCCACCTGGATGCAACAAACGAGTACCTGGACGCTCTGGACACCCGGGATCCCCACCTCATCACTGCCTCGATTCGGCGCATCGAGCAGATCAACTCCACGCCCATTCACGGGCACCGCACGCACCAGCCTCCCATGGACACGCCCGCGGCTACGCCGTATGTCTCTGGCGGGCGGCCCTTCGACACCCCCATGTCCGCGCGAGAGCGGGAAGAGCCGCCACTGAAGCGCACGCGCTACGACGACTCTCTCCGGCTGGATACGTTCCAAGCGCGCTACACGTCCGAGGACAACAGCAGCTTTACGCAAATATTGGACAGCGAGAACCAGGCGCGGAAGGAAAAGTGGAACTGGGCGTGGGATGCGCAGAGGCTGGTTGAGGGGAAGAAGGAGATGATTGCGGCTGCGAGGGAGAGGCTCTTGATTGAGGGCCCGGCTGAGAGTAGTTCGCGGCCTGGGGTCCGCGAGAAGTTTATGATTGAGCTACCGGCGAAGACGGATGTGGCGGGGCTGATTGGTGACAAACCAGAGCAGGCGGATGACGAGAAAGAAGACGAGGAAGACGGAGTGGTGAAGGATCAGAAGGACGTGAAGGGCAAAGGAAAGGCTGTGGCGCTGGTGCAGGATCGCGAGGAAGAGACAGATGTTATGGCTCCTCTGAAGGCGCCGCGCCATGCAGGCATGGATGGATGGAATTTCAGGGTATGCTTACACCTTTCACCGCAGATTTGGTTCCTGACGTTCTTTAGGCTCGCAATGCGTTGATGTTCCCACCCGATGCAGACGAATCGCCCTACTACAAGCCTTCGACTGTCGACACGAAGCCTAGCGATGAGAGGTCCATTGCGTACAACAGCACACGTCTACCTGAACAGGACGACGACACATCCACTTCACGGCAACTGTCTGCTCCGCCCAGTCCGACGCGAAGTAGGATTGATGCTGCTATACATGGCACTCCTTGTATGTACTCAACAACCATGTCACACTCAAGACTCATCTAGCATTTAGATCAACCACGTTCTCCGGGAGGCAACAATTTCAAGCTTGTGCCAAACCTTCCGTCACCTACCGCATCCGAGCTTGGACCGTCTGCCGTCAAGCAGCTCATGACATGGGGTACACTCAACGCCACGCCCCGAATCATATCCAAGACCGACGATGCCGACTTGCCTCCTCCTAGCACACCGTTCCATTTGCCTGCCCCTTCCAACAGAGAGCGTATATCGCAGAGGCTATCTAACAATGCCTCTAAGAGCTTACGTGAGAAGGCCGGTTTGCTTGGAGCTCGAACGCCTGGAGTTACGCCTATCGCAAAGCGGAAGGGCGGCTCAATGGCGCCGCCGTCTTGGACACCACAGAGGTCACAGGCAGCTGGCAATCTCACCCCGGCTGCGCGACGGCTTTTGGAGAGGACGACGATGGGAGCACTTGCTACGAGGAGAGCCGAGGCGATGGAGAGAGCTTCAGGGTGGGCTGCGAAGGAGAAAGATTTGAAGAGGACAAGGTGGACGCCGACCCCAGGCGCGTAGATTCCCAATATTGAATAAGAGCTGGTACATTTGGGACTGTGCTATGTACTGCTCAACTTGGCCCGCTTGGCCGTTGGTTCGTCTTTGGAAATGTCGTCTTTCGGCGGTGGTGAAGCAGCGCGTTTCTTGTCGGTTGTTGAAGGAGCTGCAGGTGCTGGCTTCGCTTTCTTCTTCACGACAACACCCTTGAGGGACTTCTTGACGTCCTTCTTCGGGGCAGGCGCGGGTCGCGGTCGTTCCGCGGCTGGCTTGGATGCGGATGATGGTATCACGGGAGGGGGTGCCGTGGACCGCGCAGCAACGGCTCTGAGGTAAAGGGTGAGAAAGAACGAGCACAGAAGGGCAGTGCGACGGACTCTTTGAAGCTCTTGACTTCCTCGCCATCCTGCTCCTTCCTCAGCTTCTCCTCGGCCTCTTCCTTCTCCCGGATGGAATCCAGAAACATGATTTCATCTTCTTCGAGTGCGCGGAACTGGTTGGCTAGCTTGGTCTTCTCCTCGTATTCCTCTTGCTTTGCGATCTGCGAGAGTGTAAGAGTTGAGTAGACTGGAAGAGACAAGGCCGTACTCTGTTTGCAGCGAGTTTCTAGCGCCCATGCAGAACACCGAAGGGAGAGTCAATACGGCATTGCAGAGGAGAACCGGGCAGCACACACTTCAGCCAGACTGCGTCCATCGTACGCCTCTTCGACCTGCTTTGGCGGCTCCTGACCTAACCTGAATGCCGGGTGTCAGCTGCGAGCTGTGAGGAGATCAGACAGCGGGCGACCTGGCGTATGCGGCCTTCCACTGTTCGTCACGGCGCGACTTGGCATCGTTGACGTCGTCCTGCGAGACAAAGCGGCCGCCAATGGCGCCGGAGGCGAGGCTGAGCGACGGCAGTGCTTCGCCGTCCATGGTCGGGGTAAGGTAAGGTACAGTCAAAGCTCTTTGCAGCCAGCCCGATCACGGCTATATCCGGTCTGGCCAGCTGATTGCACTTGGCTCCGATCTGCGCTTGGCTTTCCTCTTGCATGACCGCATGAGTTCACCAGCTCGTCCGCCGTCATCGTCGACCGCGACGACGAGCCTCCATCCCAACGCCAGCGTACGCAGCACCCACCGCCCGCCACCGACGCACACCGTCGTTGTTATACCCCGTCCGTCCGCTTGCTGTTCGTGTGCCACCCTTGCCTGACCATCCACAGCATGGGCCAAGGACGAGCCGCCGTCGCCGACCGAGCAGCACTCTGAACTCCCCGACTTCCGCTCAGAATCCCGCCCCTCCGATCTCAACTCCCTCCAGTCCTCCAACGCCCCTCCCAGCCGCTGGTGGTCCTTCACCCTGCCTCGCCCGCGCGACCACCTTTCTCCAGACTACAACGACTACACCAAGACCGACAAAAAGCCACAGAGCTCTTTCAGAGATCGGTCCATCTCCTGGCTCCCCACCGCAGCCGCTGGACATCATCCATGGAAAGCTGAAAAAGCCGGAGAGTCCTCGGAACATGCCCGCAGAAAGGACTGGGGACTCCATATTACGATGCCGACACCCTCTGCCGCGCCTTTCACCCTCGCACAGAACAACACTCCAGGGTGGGAGACGCCCTGGACGTCAAGGCCAGCGGCGCAGGGTCCAGGTCGGGACTCGGGCTACGAGTTTGGTGAATTGGATGACCACGTCTCGTCATCCTCCGGCGACAAGCGCGACAATACAGTCTGGCGAAGCCGCAAAAGTCGTCTGCGGACTTTCATTCTCTCCAACACCTATGTTCCGCTGGTGCGTATCCCCCTCCTATCTATCAACTTTGGAGTCGCGCATCTCATACGGCATAAACAGCTCTTCCGCTTCATAAATATCACCTTTACTGCTGCTGCACTCGGTCTGGCCATTAGAATCAGACAACGAGAGAAGCATCATGGGATTATGGGCGCGCTAGGCAGCTCCCCGTGAGTTTCTCGCGTTCGCTATCGTCACCGATCTCATACCGACCCCTCTAGCACACTCGTTATCATATTTTCACCTTTGACGCTCGTGCACGTTCTCTATGCTATCTACGTACGTATTTCCGCAGCTCCCCCTTCAGCCCGTCACGTATGCTAATCGTCATATTAATATCAGCTGGAATACTTTGGCAGGCCCCTAGGCTTATGGCGTACGTCTGCCAAGCTGGCACACACGTTGTTTGACGTGATGTTCATCTGCATGTGGTCCGCTGCGCTTTCACTCTGCTTCGACAACTACTTTACCTCTCTCGTGCCGTGTACGTCCGAGAGTGCGACGGCCTGGTATAATGACTTGCCCCGGCCGGAAAGCAACCTCCCCCCTCTCGAGCAACGAACAGGCGATGAGATATGCGACACCCAAGTCGCCCTCATCTGCCTGGTCGGCGTAGGCCTAACGATGTATTGCATCAACCTCATCATATCCCTCTTCCGGATCTTCGAAAAGGTGAAGAGTAGTAGCAGACCCGAGCGCAGCTGGCATGGCTCCCGTCCATAATTCCTTGTATCCCTAGCATCGAACCCATAGCATAAACTCTGTATGTATCCTTGCGTCCACGAACGTTCTTCTTTTCTTTCTTATTTAGCTAACTTATTTGGTTGCACTCTGTATATCTTACCCTCATGACGGACGTTTTTTTTCCTCCTCCTCGCAAACAACCTTACACACTCGCTGGCCCGGACTATCTTCTTCTTCTAGTCGTATACTGTACTTATAAATGTGTAGAAAAAAATACGACCTTCTATGACCTTTCTAGTAGTTGACCATTTGGAATGCGACACCCCACGCTGAATGCTGCCCAGAAAATGTGGCGTGAGCAGGAGGTCATTGCTATATATGGAAGCACGATCAATTAGCACTCGTACTGCATCTTCCCTGGTGTACAGGAGGACTATCGTTTTCTTACCTTATTGACGAGTGGTCTGAAGATACGATTTGGTGTATATGCGGACGCGAACTGGCAGCTGTTTGCTCATCTAACCAAGTATGTCGAAACTCCTTCCGGCAAACCAGAGCCTTGGCTCAGTCCTCAAATCAGCGCAGCATCTCTCAAGATCCGTTTCAATATGACCCGCTCTTCCAAGTAGGAACCAAGTAAGATTGCAATCTATTCCGCGGCCGCTGTTTCTGCAGAATGTTGTAGCAACGTATTACGGGCATGTGTCCTGATGGTTTCGAAAGGGTTTACGGAGAACTGGGGATTTGAGAGAATGAGGGGATGGCGTAGTCTTTCTAGCTCTCTGGAATAGAAATAATCAGATATGTACTATGACCAGATAAAGAAGTGTTACTTACAACGCTTTTTTGCGCTGCTTCTCGGTGAGCGTCGAGCTCCTCCCCTCGCCGATTTGCTTCACTTTGCTGCTTTTGGAGTCTGATCGTTTGGTTTTTGAATTGGTGTTGGTCTCATCCTCCACCTCGCCGGAATCATCCATGGTGTCCAGAACTGATTCGAGCGCGGTCATCCCTCCCGCGAGCTGTTCTTTCGATTTTCGTTTCACTCTGCGCGCGTGGGATTTTGAGTAGGGTGCATGAGATTCTTCTATGCCTGTATCTCGTTATGAGCGGAATGGCCTGGCCGGTGTTATATAGCCACATACGTTGCATGAGTAGATCATGCTTAGCACGTTTCGTCTCGGGGACGGCTTGACTAGTCGAAGGTACTAGAGGCTCCTGCGATTGTGTTGAGATCAGGTTCTATGATCCGAAAGGCTCGTTTACCTCTTCTTGAACTTCAATACGAGGGACTTTGGCAGAGTGTGCGTGGCGAGTGGAGGACTTTTTGCGGACTTCCTTGGGCTACAACGGGTTAGGCGATGATAAGAAACACTGGGATTTGTGCTACCATTTTGTTGAGGTCGGTTTGGAGGATGCTACTTGGACGGAGATGGATGTAAATGTCAAGCTGGACCGATCACTTTTGCCGTCGGTGGCTTTAGCGGCTATCTTGTGCTCACCCACCACGCCGCCATAGCGAGAGCCCTCCGCCCTCATGGAGACCTCCCCCCAACGGACCTCGCTGCTCTCCAGAGCCCGCAGTCGCTCAACCGCACGGGTCAAGAAGCTCATGGCACCCGACAGCGTGTTCCGGAAGAGAGACTACATCGTCGGGATCGCCCTTCTGTTCCTTGTTGTCGTGCTATGGACGTCCTCGAACTTCATCACACAGGTAACTGCGGTGTTCTACGTGCATTGATTGTGGTTGAACACCCCAATCTCAGGACATGTTCGACGCTGGCTATGAGAAGCCGTTCTTGTGAGCTGACAGCCTGAGTCATCTGGAATGGCGCTATAGCACCTCATCGTTCCTCTAATCAGGGTCACGTACTTAAACACAAGCGCCTTTGCCTTGTATCTTATACCTGCTATCCTAAGGCTGTTATGGAAGCGGGGAGTTCACAGTGGTAAGATCTACATCATCTTCACTTGGGTGTATCTTGACTCTATACAAGGCGACGGATATCAGAGTATACCCCAGGACCATGATCCCTTGCATCTCGTACGTGACAAAATCCAAACAATCATGAAGCTGCTAACGATTGCGAAGCACATTCACACTGAAGCACCGCTTACAACGCGAGAAACGGCGCGGTTAGCTTCGTATTTCTGTTTCCTCTGGTATGAGCTCTGCGCGTGGGACTCTTCCAAGTATCTCACATCTAGACAGGTTTATTGCAAACTGGACTGTTAACGCCTCCTTGAATTATACAAGTGTGGCTAGTGCGACCATTCTTTCCAGTATGAGCGGTACGTGTCATCTCCCTTTCCTGGTAGGCTCGCGTCAATAGAGTCTGATAAATCATCCAGGCTTCTTCACTTTGGGAATCGGTCGCGTGTTTCGGGTCGAGCAGATTACGAAAACGAAATTCCTGGCTGTTATAATCAGGTGAAATTTAACAAGAGTCAATGGATGGGCCCAAGGAACTCACGCATACCCACCTAGTTTCGCAGGTGTACTTCTCGTATCACTTTCGGATTCTTCTTCATCGACCATCGAACCCTCATCCAAGGATGCTGACGAGACGCGGCCGCTCTTGGGCGACTTCCTTGCACTGGTCTCTGCCGTCTTCTACGCACTCTACGTGATCCTGCTCAAAGTCCAGATCAAGTCTGAAGACCGCATCGACATGCAGCTCTTCTTCGGATTCGTGGGGCTGTTCAACATCATAGCATGCTTGCCCATTGCAGTGCTCCTGGATATAACCGGAATCGAGAAGATGGAGCTACCATCCACGGGGAAGGTCGTCGCTGCGCTTTTGATCAATGTACGGAGAACTGTCAACCACCTTGGGAATGCGGCTTTTCTAATCACCATCACTAGATGTTCATTACCTGGTCGAGCGACTATCTGTACGTTCTGGCGATGCTCAAGACAACACCTCTTGTTGTGACCATCGGATTGAGTTTGACAATACCCTTCGCCGTAGTCGGCGATTTTGCTCTGGGGAATACTGTGTATCTGCAGGTGGTATTTGGGGCGTTCCTTGTGTTCATTGGTTTCCTTGTTATCGGCACAGATACTTCGAACCTCGACGAGGAGACACAGCCCGTAGAGGAATCTGTAGAAGTTCCATCATAGTCTGTTTAATTTATCTTACTCCAGAGAACCACAGAATCATTATAGATGGATGTATCATGTTACAGGCGATACTCTTGTCAGTGAGTTCAGGCTATGTACACCAATCAGGTTCAACAGACGCAAGTTGATGTTGACATTGTTGACAAACATCTCCTGCCAATGACTCCCACCTACTTGCAATAACTCTCAAGTTTGGGCTCCAAATACGCCTTCAGTGCGAAAAGCCGACGATAAATTTTGCTCGAGATACGCATGATTAAATTAGCAAACAGAGCGAATGAGAAAGTGCGAGACAGGGTATCCAAAAATGCTTGTTCCGGTTGTAAATCTACAGATTGATGAAGAAAATGGTAATTATACTCAACGATAACGCGTTACGCGTCTAAAGAAAAGGAAAGGAAAGGATTAACGTTGTTGTGTGCTTGCTTGCTGACTTCAGTCATCCTCAGCAATGCCAGCACTCCATACCGTGCTACCGCTGCCACTACCGCCGGCGCTTCTCCGGCTGCGACGTGCACTGCGAGGCTGGATTTCTGTGAATCCGCTTCCAGATCCACGCGCAAGCTCGGCACTGAGCGTCTTCTCATGCGCGTCCAGCGCAGCGAGCGTGTTTTGCGCCTCTGCGTGCTCTAGTGCCTCGCGGGTCAGGTTGGGCGCGTGGTCACCACCCAGCACGGGGCTCCTGCCGCCGATGGACGGCGCGGAATGGACAGACAGCGTGTCGGAAGTATTGTCGCCCGGTGCAGAGCGCGATCCAAAGAAGGAGAACCGACGATTGGTAGCCGTCGACGGGGAAGGTGTCTGTTGAGATGGACCGGGCGATGACGCTGCCCTCTGCATGGGCGCCACCTGAGGCGACTGAGAAGGGTCTACTCCCATCAACTTCAAGGTTGCATTGAGGCGTTCCCTCTCGCGTCGATCATCCTCGTCTTCCTGTGTGTCTAGCTTTCTGGCGCCTGTCAAAGGGCTGGCACCGGGGGTGAGCGTCAGCGGACGAAGAGGCGCTTCGGGTTTCTTGTCTCCAGAGAATAGGTTGAACCCCTTCCAATCAAATGACATAGACCGTCGCTGAGTTTTAGGTGGTACGGCGGGGCTGACAGTGGGCGTGGAGGGCGTGAGCGGAGACTTCAGGAAACTCGAGGTCTTTTCCAAAGTGACAGACTGGGAACGTGGTTTACTGGCTTTGTGTTTGGGAGTAGCAGTGGAGGGACTCTTCTCGTAGTCTGCTGCCAAAACATGTTCAAAGCCCTCCTCTGAAATGATGCGATCAAGAATCTTGGCCGCATACAAGGACAGTGCCTTGTTAGCATCCTTGAGGGCTTTGACTTCGGTGCGCAGAGCATCGAGATCGTGCGATGACGGGCTAGGTTCAATGCCCTCTGTAAGACCACCTCTCAAGTCCTTCTTCGATTTGTGGGCATCCCGGTCGTCGATCGAGTTACCCTCCAAGATGTCCTTGTTTTCCGCGCGACCCAGTTCAGCAGCGAGATCCAGACCGGGGCCAGTGATAGGAAGGTCCGCAAGTGACTCTCCCCGAGGACCATTGCTCGGGGAATGAGAGGCACCACGATTACGTCCATGTCTTTTCCTGCCAGTTTGTGACGAGATGGAGTCTGAATCTTGAGGTTCAATAGAACCTTGAAGCTCGTGTTCGAGGGTTCCTTCGAGGGCTTCTTCGTCTACTCTCTCTAGGGTGCTTCTTCCGGTGCTACGAAGACTGCCCACGTCCGCATTCTCGTTCTCTTCCTCGTCGTCGCTCGAACCACCTCCCACCTGCCTCATGAGATCGAAGCGGCCACTCAAAGTCCTCTCGCGAAGCAGAATCATGTAGCTCTCGTTTTCTTCCTGAAGTTCATGATTGACGCGTTTAAGGTCGACTAGCTGCGACTGGAGAAGCACCAGGGTACTCTGGAGAGAAGAATAGGAAGTGGAGAGGGTGGACAACTCTAACCGGAGGGAAGTCATCTCTGCCGGCTCCTGGTCCGGGTCGTTCCAATCCTGCTTCGGGGTTGGCGGTCGATATAGACCCGTGTCATCATCTGCGTCCGTCATGGATTCTGCGATGGACGCAGCATCGGAGACCGAGACAGACGGTTCTGGCTGTCTTCTCGCCTGCGAAAGAGACTGGATACGCGACTTGAGGTGCTGCTCGTTGTCATAGAACGCCTGACGTTCGGCTTCGAAGGTTGCCGTCTTGATAGATAATGAGGACGCGTGCGGGGAAGGGGGTCTAATGCACGGCGAACCTGTTCATTGTATCTCCTTTGGACGTCCCGCTTCTCTTTTTCTAACTCGCGAACCTGTGTGCGCAATTTCTCGGAAATGTCTATGCGCTGGGCGAGCTCCATCTCTGAGCGACTCTGTTCCGCGTAGAGGTCGTTGAGGCGGGTTTCCGCAGCATTGAGCGCCGATGTAAGATGATCATTGTCTATGCCGAGGGACCCTACCATCTGGTTCATGTCCTGCACCTTGACAAGAAGCTAAGGCACAGAAGGCCAGGAATAAGCTAAGTGTTGGCGCATATTGACAGAGAATACGGACCTGCTCCTTCTGCTCCGTCTCATGCTTGAGCAGCTCGGCCAGATCAGGTTGGCCCTCGGAGGGAGCGGGCGGCTGAGATGGGCCTTTGATGGATCCTCGGCGTGCGGGGAGTGGCTTTAGCGAGGACGACGTGCGGGGCGAGACGGCCGAGCGGGCGGTGGCGCCTCGTGTAATTGAAGGAGACGCTGGCGCCGGCGACGACGCCGATGGGCCACGCCTGTGGGGCGACGCCGCGGGGCGAGTGGGCGCGGCGGTTGTCATGGTGTGTGTGCGGGAATTAGGCGGGCGAGCGCGCGAAGGGTGTACAGAGGCAGCCGAGTCTATCAAAGACGTCTAATTGCGCGAAAAAGGCGGACGACGCCTGCAGGTCGCCGGGGTCGCCTGGGGGATCGCAGAGAGAGGAAGGCCACGTGGGAGAACCCTGCATCGACCATGTCCAGTGCAATGCTGGCTGCCATCCCCGCAGAGACGCTGCAAGCAGTATGGCTGCCCGTGTCTCCGCAGTGCCCGCCTAATTAACAGTGTTCTATAGCTGCTCGCGTCGGTGCACGCCAGCGACACGCCCGGGCCAGGCGACATGATGCCGTCTTTCCTGGCCTGCCGCGACGTGGTCGAGCTGCAGGGCCCGCCAGGCTCAGCCAAGTCTCAGTTTCTCTATCACAGCCTGCTGGCATGCATTCTGCCCGCGACCTATCAGTCGCATCTGCTGGGCGGCTGGAACAAGGCCGCGTTCCTCTTCGACACAGATCTGAGCTTTGACCTGGGGCGTTTCAAACATCTGATGGCCACTCGCCTCAATCACCTACTTCAATCACTGGGCGTGCCCCATCATCACTCGGAGATTATCACGGATCTCTCGCTCAAAAGATTGCACGTCTTCCGTCCATCTTCGTCTGGGCAGCTAGCGGCTTCCCTTTTGTATCTGCCATCCTACATCGCGTCTCATCTGCCCAATACCGCAATGGGGATCATTGCTGTCGACTCCCTGAGCACATTCCACTGGGCAGACCGTTTCATAGTAGAGCAAGGGCGCGCCCGTCCCAGGACATCTCCGGCACACGTCTCCGCGTACCCCCTCCATAACGTTGCCTCTGCGCTCGAGAAAATAAGGTTGTCCTTCCATCCCCTTGTACTCTTGACAAACTGGGGTCTGGATCATGTTCAGCCCTCTGGCGCCCCCTCTTCATTTCCACTGTTCAAACAACATCTCTTCCCATTTCCAACCCCATTCGCGTCGGATGAGAAGTCTGCTTCCGCGGAGACCCCAAGCTCTCTCACGTCTCCACTAACTCTCAGCGCCCAAATAACCTTCGTTCCTGTGCCTAAACCAGTGGCCCAACGGGAAAATCTCCCGTCCTCATCTACGCCTCATCCTCTTGATCTGGAGCCAACAACACAGGTCGAGTGTTTGATACGGAGACCTGACCGCGACCCAGAGCGGTTCAGGTTACACATCAGACTCGGGAGCATTCAGGTGGAGGGAAATCGCCTTGGTTAGTTCGCGCGATGGTGGAACTTGTGTCAGATACTTACATACGACTCGCGACTGTATGTGAATGCAGATATCTTTGGAGATGCCCGAAACCCTACCTGGTGCAGCCCCATGTGTATTGCATGCTCGGTAGATGCGCGCGCTAGTACTTGGTCGTAATGATGGTGCCAAAAGCAGGGGTTCATTGTTAACAAGACGAAAGCTAGTAGGCTACAGGTGTGCGACATAAATAAGAATACAATGATAAAGATAGGTGTAGTATGTACTGTAGGGATTAGTATGTGCAATAGCGGTATAATAAAAGAATCCGCGGTGACAAGAAATAATAAATACGATAATCATCGTGCAACGCCGTAGATGGCGTCAAGCTCAGACTGAAACTGGTCCTCCACCGCTTTGCGGCGGATGTTCCCTTTCGTCGCCGTGCGGGGAAGAGTTTGGCGGGGTACGACGACGATGAAGTTTGCGGAAGTAATCCGCTCATGCAGATATCTGCGAGAGTGGAAGTGTCGCGTTTTCCGAATGATGTCCTTCTTCAGCTTGTTGTCGTCCATCTCCCCGGCAGACTCCACGAAGAGCACCGGAGAGGGACGGCCAGTCCCAACCACAATACAGTCCGAAATGAAGCTACCGCATGTCGCTCGGACATTGTCTTCGATGGCTCTGTTTGAACAAGGTTAGAATCTTGACGACACATATAGGACTTGTCCGACCAACCTTGTATCGCAGCGTAAGCTGTTTTCCGACTTGATCCAGTCATCGTCGCGTCCGCAGGAGAGGAATGAACCCGGCGCGACCTCTTGGAATAGATCTCCGGTATGGAAATGGCCGTCGGCGCTTCGGAGAGAAGGATGGGGACAATCCTTGGACTCGGAGCGAATAATGAATTCGAGCATCCTCGCCGTAGACTGGTGAGCTGATCCCGCCTGCTCCTCTGAATGGATGGGGACGAAGCTGTACAACGTCCCTCGTAGGGGAGAGAAGAACCGACCGGTGGGGCCACAGCCGCCACTCTTGATCAAGGTGGCACCACATTCGGTGCTCCCGAAGAGGTTCTGACAAGTCAAGTTAGTTAGGGTGATGGCGGGCATCGTCAAAATAGCACACACCTTGAGCGGTATGTCGTTGCCGTAGGCCCATTCTTCTTCATCTCGGGGTAAGGGCATGCCAGTAAATAGGACTTCGTCAAGGCCGACGAGAAGAGAAAGAAGTTTAGGATCCTTCTGTGCAGCGCGAATTTGCATAGCCAAGAAGGCGGCAAACTGCCTTAGGCGGTTGAGCCCACATCTCGCGACCATGTCAAACAATTCCGCCGAGGAAAATGAGATGACGGTGGGCTGGATAACACAAGCACCGTGCTCAAGAACGCCTAGAAGCACTGAGAACCGAACGTCAGTGTGTGCTTCCCGTGCGAACAAGGAGATAAAAACATACTGAATGATTGTCCTATGTGGCACATGCTTCCCCTGTGGAAACGATTAGAGAGTTGAGCGTTGCACGTCGATCACAAATACACGTACATCCAAGTTGTAACGTCTTGCTCGCTCGGGCGGGATGGTTCCGAAAGCTGGCGCGACTTATCCACGCTAGCGTCCAGCCACTGATAGGTACACGGCACCAATTTGGGACTTCCTGAGGTCGACCCGCTGGTGTGGAAGATCAAGGCGATATCGTCAGGTGCGCATTGTGGCATGAGTGGCAACGGTCCTTCCGAAAACGATGGGTCCACGGCGTTAATGAAAGGATGTGTGGGAAGCGTAGCATTTCCCAAGGCATCCTTGAAAGAAGAATCGAAGATAAGAGCCTTGGCGTCGGCGCGGTGGAGTAATTCAAAGATTACGTCCGGGTTGGGAAGGCGCAAGCTGAACATCTGAGGGATATAGCCAGCTCTAGATATGCCATATATGTGAAGAACATCGGCGTAGGTAAAGCCGCCAATCCTATGAACACGCTCAGTTCGTGCCGAATGAACTTCGAAAGTATGCTCACCATAGTCCTATCACCGATCGCTGAGGTATGGCACTGGATGCCAATGTTGATGCCCAATATCTCGCGTATGTCTCGACGTCGCGTTGGAATTGGCGGTATGTTATGACATTCCACTCGAGTACTGCATTGGTGACGGGGTCGACGGAGGGCGTTCGGAAGACAGTGCGGTCGGCGTAGAGTTTGGCACTGGTCTCGAGGACAGAGAGGTGGGTACTAGACATAGGCTGTTGAGATACCGGAGATGGTGATGAATCATAGGGATAGGTACTTGCCTTTATATACACAGCAACAGTCCATGGAGGATGTACAGCGAAAAGTCTGCCTGACTCGGAAGCGGAACCCTGGACGGATTAGGTGAAGGTACTTCGTTGTTAGGCCTAGGTGAGGTTTTGAATAGCCTTGCCTCCGAAACCCACTATGAAACAAAGGTGCCTGGTGAAAATTAATCAACGCGCCCGGGAAGGCTATCGCCAGAGAGCATTGACGCCGTCACGTATCAGGTAAGAATACCGGAACACTGACGCGCCAGGATACCAACTACGGCACGGATTGAGTTGAAAAGCTGACTCATTTCGAAGGCAATGTCTGTTGATCCATTTAGAACAGGTCGAACATGGGTGATGTATCAGCACGTCCGGTCTGGCAGTCCAGTAATCAGGTAGATAAGTTCGCAAAGCCCGAACTGATAGCAAATCATCCAGGATGTCCATCGGAGATCAGGCCAAGATGTTAGAGAAAATTATAAGAGGAGAAGATCAGAGTGAGAGTGGGGGCCTTGCTTACAGTTAGAATGCGTCGTTCACGGAAATCCTGCCAACTGAATTCAGAAAACCTCCACGTGCAGGAAAAGCGGTGTTCGCCATCATTGACATCAATGTTATCGTGCGCCATCAAACCACGGACTGACACTTTGTCCTTGCGAAATAAACAGCTTGTATGATTCATTCCGTTGTTACACCCAGGGCTCTAAACATTCTTTCGGGAGTATCGATGGGGCTAAGTACTCACCGCATCTTGAGTCACCGTGACGCGCCCGCGAAATTTCACGATGAAGAGGCTATCCAGAATTTCAATTTTACTAGCCCAAGTGTTAAGGATCTGGGACGGGCGAGTTGTCCGAACATACCAGTCAGAAAGGTTAGAGAGGGCGGTGTACCAGGACCAGACCCTCTCCCGCTGGACGCCACCGGTCGAACTTATCATGCTGCCGTAGTGCCAATTCGTATTTTTGACCGCATAGCACCTTCATCACAAGACCGTCGGTACCCGTCGGGCTCCTTCGAGAAATAGCATCCGTGCGAACGGCGTAAACGGTTTGTCTGTCCAGAGGAAATGGCCGGCGTACATTCGAACGCGCGTCCACTATGTGATCTAGCGTGCCTTCGGCGGCGTCACCGTAGTTTTACATTGAACCTGGAGTACAGCAGGGATAGATATGAATAAGGATTCGACCGCAGCGCTCATACTGTCAGCTGACAGAGACCAAGACGAAACCCGTGAAGGCGGTACCAACCATGGGCTAGCGCTAAAGCGAGAAACCTTATCTCTATGAAGAGATTGTGGGAGGCGTACTATTAGTGGGTCCTATTGGCAACCTGCAGTAAGCGATGTCCAACAAGATGACCAGATGTTGGCTCATGAATTCGGGTATTCGATGTTCAGATTCGTATAGCAGTAAAGGGTTTCTGTGGTGCGACAGCCAGTCAGAAGACGCGTCGATAAGAATGATCAAGTCGCTTAACGCGCTTAGGCCTCAACTGTTTTAATTCCCTGCAGTTGAATGGCAAGTTCATGAGCCGCCGAGGTACTATCTGTGTGAGGTTGCAACAAAACGCCTGGATGTGGGTGCGATCTGCTCCACCCGCTCTGACAAGGTAGATGCGGGATTGGGACTGACACAGACCTGAAAGTTGATAGGCACATGCCATTGCGCGTAGTTCCACGATTGGCATCCCGAGGTCGTCACAGGCTACAGCCACAAGAGGCCCAGGAGGACCACCGCCAATAGGGTTCCATCTTCGATGCCAAAATTGGTGAATTTGGCCCTCGCCAATTTTTGAGATTTGGCCGAATTTGGCACGAAAAATCGGAGTTCCTGCAAGAGAGTTGTTTTTGGCACATATCGAATCGGACTTGTAGGGCGCTCGGTATTTTCAGCAGCAGGCGAGAGGTGCACTGAGGTGAGTACATACCATGGCCGGGCCCACTGCTCCCGACACCTTACAAATTTGGCACCTTAGCACTGTACTTGCGCTGAGGCAGGTATCATTTGGCCCTGGACGGCACTAGACTTAGGGTGTCAAAAGTGCACAGATTTGGCACTATGGATCGTAGTTCGGCCTCAAAATCAACAAAATTTGGCACTTTGGGATCGAAGATGGAACCCTATTGGCGGTGGTCCTGGCCCAGGTACCTGCAAATTGATGTTATTTAAATGTGTGGGCTCAAACGGTGCAGGATTGAGATGCGCGAGGAGTATCGGTGTGTTGAAGGACCGATGTGTGGGTCCGCATTCTTTGCCTCAGGCTGTCGAGCGCAAAAAGGCGAGTACAGCAACATTTTGACCGTGGATGTGACACCCGTGGTGGTCGAGAACAGAGATGCAGTCTCGACTCTTACTGGGGTTACGTGATCCCACGTGTTGGCCTCCGACTGTTTGGAAAACATTCGGCTTTGCACCGTCAAGCGGACTCGTCCGTCGCCTTCAGCGCCCTTTCACTGTGGGAGGATTCGGGTTGCGCGTCACCCAAGATCAATGCACAACGGTCTTCAACCTTGTGAGTAGCAAAGTCCAACAAAGTCAAGCATTTCCGTGCAAAACCTTATTCACTTTCAGGCTGGCGTTGGCACTGATTCGCGGGCCTAAAGCCCATGCCAAAGAGGATAGGTCTCACCGTCAGACCTCTGTTCACCAGCCTCGTCTCCCGATATCCTCCCTTCCCATCCCTCCCATGTCGGCGCTTTTTCCCAGCGGCAGTAGCTCGGCGCGCCGACCTGGCCCAGCCGCGCCAGGCCAGCCCCCATCCTCCAGAAAAACCAAAACGCCCCAAGAAAGGCGTGTTCCCGCCGTCGCCAAAGACGCCGGCGTCGACCGGGCCCGACGTGTCCCAGGCGTACACGTCCCTTTCGCGACTCTTGGCCTGTCCCCGCACGCTCGAGATGCTGCACGTCCAGGCCCGGAGGTTCCCGGCTGTCATACAATGTTTCGCCGATCCTACATCCGCCAGACTGCTTGTCGAAGAGTTCAGCAAGTGTCAACCTCGTCACACGCCTCTTGTCCTGTGCCTCGCACTCTCGCTACACGCTCCCATAAAAAAGAATGTGTACGAGTGCTCGTCCTATCATCTTTCCACAGACCAGCACTGGGACATTGTGCTGGATGTTTATGCCATTGCCAAAGACCAGGGTCTCCTCACGATCCGTACGCTCAATTGGTACACGGCAGCACTCATCAACCTCTGGAATTTCAACAAAATCGACCTAGTGCTCCAAGAGTTCGAAGCGCATCAAATTCCCCCAAACAGACGCACGTACCATATGCTGCTCGGTGCGTTTATCAGAAACAGAGACCTCCCACGCGCAAAAGAAATCATGGACATCATGCAATCGAACGGTATCCCAGTCGATCCTTCCACACACGCCGCCATCGCCCACCCATATCACAGTCTTGGACGCAATGCCCAGGTCGAACGCCAGATTCTTAGTATCCTCCCCAAACTTTCTCCTCCAGAGGCAACCTCGGCCCTCAATTCTATGTTGAAGCTCCAGCTGACGTCGGGAACTGTCGATGGTGCTTTGAATTGCCTCTCTCACTACAGACTTTCGCAAGTACACCCCATACTCCACTTACTACTGCTTGGTCGCAAAGACCCAGATGAGGAGTTCTATATGTCTTCATCTGAGGTGGAGGCCAACGCTGGAACGTATGCCAGGGTCATAATTTCGTTGGCGCGTCAACAAGACGCGATCCGGGCCACCACCCAGTTGGCCATTGGCATGCTACGCGCCGGCATCCCTCCGACTGCAGAGCTAGTGGCTGCCATGGTGTACGCGTATTTCTCAGCTAGTCAGCCCGATCTTGCTGTCCAGTTAGTTCTCCGAATGTGCAGAAAGGAAGGCAATGGCGCCTTCAAGGGCATCCTTTCACGCGCTCCTCCTCCAGAATTGCCTTTCGACACTCAGGGGATCAAGCCTACCATCAGGGTGTTCAACTCTCTCTTCCGAGGCGTTCTGTCGGTTTATGGACTCGATGGTGGACCGCGTGTTCTGCGCATTATGCGTCGTAACGGTGTCAAGCCAGATATCCAGACGCTTTCGATTCTCATCACACGCCTCGTCCGATCGGAGGGTGTGCCTCCGACCGGCTTGTATCGCCTGATACGACGCTTCGCCCGCGGGATGCAGCTTTCCCCTAGGCTTTTGCATATGATGATGAGCGCCATGCTCCGGCGCGAGCGTTATCTGCTTCATGGAGCTGGTTGGGATCGATCAGCACTCCCATTCTCCCCCACGCGGGCATATGTCCCTCCTCCTACCCCCGAGCCGACCCAGCTAACCACCACAAGCATCGGACGCTTTGACCCAACAGCCGGGCTTGTCATACCACTCGATATGCATAAGCCTGCTTGGCTCTGGCAACGGAATGTCCTGGCCTACTTGTTGCGGCGTGGTACCAGGAGCGACGCGGTCATGTTCGCATTGCGTCTCCAGCGCGATGCAATGAGGGTGGATTTCCAGAGGTCACAGGAAATCTTTGACGTGATGCTCCGGCGAGGTTTCCAGGCAAACGCATACCATTACAGTGCATTGATGGAGGGCTTCACACGTTCTGGGGACATCGACGCAGCTGAGGCGCTCATGGAGAAGGCTGTCCAGGCAGGCATCACGCCAAACCTTGTCATGTACACCATCCTCATTGTGGGTCATGCACGACAAGCTAATCCTGAAGGAGCGATGGCTGTATACCAACGTATGATTGACGCTGGTCTGACCGCAGACGTTCCGGCCATTGACGCTCTGGTCAGCTCGTATCATGTAGCTGGGCAGTACGGGGAGGCTCGGGATTTACTCATACAGCTCTGGGAGACCATCGCTCCCTTCCCGGTCCATCTCACCCAAGAGTCTCTCCGCATCCTCTCTGCCGAGTTCAGGTCGCTGACGGGACCCAAGTATCTCGAGCGCGCGTGGCCAAAGAGGAAGCGCAGGAAAATATACTACAAGACATTACACTACAAGCTGAAGCAGTTTCTGAGGGCGAAGGATGGGCGATGGGTTCACTTCACATAATTCATCTTTGATTGTAATAGAAGGGATACATATTACTATGTACTTATGAGAACTTCGCATCCAGAAGGCGCAATGCGTCGCGAACGCCCGCTGCCTGGACTTGCTGCATACGTTGTTGACCACAGCGCAACAGCACTTCCTCTGGAACCAGCATAGGAGGTGGTGATGATGACCGATGAGCACTGCTGCCAACCCTCAACTCCTCAATGTGCGCAGGCGAAGAACCTCGCTCTGGCGTGATGGAGCCTGGGGCTGGAGAGATGACAACCCTGGGGCCAGTGCATTTCGAACGTCGAGCAACGACATCGGCGAGGAGTGTCAAGTCGGAAAAGGAGACATTAGGATGCGACTTGAGCTGACGCCAAGCGCTGTCAGTGGAGATGGTGTCTTCATCAACCGGGGGTTCAGTTGCGGTGGATCGCAGACTGTTCAGATCATCGCGCTGCGAGCAAGGACAGCCCGTGCACGACTCCTTCGAGGATGACGACTGCTTGATCGCAGCACAGAAGGCTTTCCCAAACGTATCGTCGGCGCAAGCTGCACAATTGTCTGGATCACCAGAACAAGATGGGGCTGCTCTTTGCAAAGGGGGAGGAGCAACGGGGAAGATGCTCCGTGTCTGCGAGCTACCGGGCTTCCGCCGCAAGGGCACAGCCGGTTGATAGGCAGGAAGGTTGTCGAGAATGGAAGGAGCAGTTGGGGACAGATGAATCACCGGACTGGGATCGTCGTCGTCGAACCGTTCCATCTTGAAGTTGGAGTTCGGGTCGGCAGCGGTTTGCATCGCGATCTCGCGACAGACGCATGACGTGTCTTCACTACAGTAGCCACAGCCGAACGAAGGCAGGAATGATTCGAACGGGGCTTTGGGAACGTATTTGTAGGGAGATGGATGGGATAAGTCGGGGTTAGGGTCACAATCAGCCGCGGATAAGGGTGTGCCCGGAGTGTCATTGGACTCTGGCGATGAGACGGAGGGCGAGGGAGAGAAGGCCTCTGGAGGCATGGATGACGACTCGCCGGAGGATGATCTGTTTTTTTTTCTTGGCTGTGATGAGATCGACGTAGGCGACTCGTCGCGGGGCCGCTTTTTGCCCGTCGCGAGTGCGGTATCACGTTCCGATTCCGCCTTGGCAAGGCGCTCCTTGAGACATTCATTCTGCTGGCGCAGATGCTCGTTCTCCTCCTTGAGCCGTTTGGCAATATTTTGCAATGCTACATTGCGCTCGATTTCTCCCTGCTCGTATGACTGGACGCGGGCCTGTAGTTCGGCAAGCTGTGACTGCTTGCGCTCACGGAATGCACGCTGGGCGGCTCTGCGGTGCAATGAGTAGATGTGGAAGATTAGATACGTATAAGCGTCACCTGTTCTGCACGCGCCGGCCTTTGCCATCGGGCTAGAGTGTCTCGGTCAGTCGACGTGTCAAATAGACTGGAAAGGGTGCGCACATCTATGTCGGCAGAGACTGCTGGTGTCTGGTCTTTCTTTGGTTTACGACCGGGCTTGGGCTTGGGCTGGATGACCCATTCCTTGGACGCTATGTAACGCTGGTCATCGAGGGAGCCGGCCTGGCAGCACAGGGGACATACCGGTGGCCCAGAGTGTACTTGAGGACGCCACACTTGTAGCCATGGCCCTTCCCGTCGACGTTGGTTGATGACAGACCTCCGGTCGACGTTGGTTTTGAGCGAGATAGTGACGGTGCAAAGCCTATCTTCTGTGCTCTTATCAGATATGATATCGGACTGTGTCGGGTTGCTTCACGTGCCTGATGCTCCAGAATGTCATCGGCTGCCGCATCCGAAAAAAGCCTGGACTCATCGGCCGACACTTTGTTTCCGCCACACAAGTCGGACCGGTCCCCCTTGACTCTTTAGGTTTGAAGGCATGAGCTTCACCATGTAAGCAGGCGGTACCGATTGAAAGCACGATAACTACGGGAAGTATGTATTGACTTATGTCTTTCTGAGCGGTGATGAAAGTACAGTAATAGTAACACACGCGGGAAGCGAGGAAAGACAAGCACAGGATCATATGGCTACGTTGAGGCCGGATCAGACCTCTTGTATGTGAGAAAGCGCGGAGTATGTTTGTATTGGTAACTAGGACTGAGAAGCTAACTTAGAAGAGAAGGGAGACGTATCTACACGCGGCGTTAGCGCCACCACCATCGACTAACCGAAAACAAATATTGGACTTACCCAGCCATCAACGCGAGCCCGCCCAGTGGTGTTACAGGTCCAAAGGCCTTCAGTTTCGGAGCTAGGATCAAGGCGAAGATAGACCCGGAGAACATCAAGCCTCCCGCGGCAAGGGCGGGGCCTGCGAAAGCATGCAGGGAGAAACGAGGATGCATAGAGACTACCATGAGAGCGAGCCCGTTGAAACCCTGTGTCGTTGACAGACATGAGCTACAATGCGCACATCAATATCGACAAGCTTACCGCGTAATGGGACGCGGTTTCCCAAGCATGGAGCTTCTCAGGTGTGATACCCGGTCTGTTCTTCAGACCGTGGGCTGCATTTCAAAGTTATGACAGGTCTTCAACAGGGAGCAAGACGACTCAATGACCTCCAAAGGCGCCTGCCACCACACCAACAGTAGCTACAGTCGATGTCAATCATGTTGAGCTGAGGAACGACTGTTGTTACGATACGAGTAAGTGAGTAGCTCAGTCGGACCCGATGTGGGAAAAGACTGAATTAGCTACCTGTTACGATACGAGTAAGTGAGTAGCTACGAGTCCGTGTGAGTAAGGATACATGTAAGGAAAGTAGAACGAGCTCACCTCAGTCGGACCCGATGTGGGAAAAGACTGAGGTGGCCTAGATACGAGTGGGATATATATATGAGTGATCGGAATGAAAATGAAATATGTATCGGTTGCGCATTGCGCCGAATCACCTATCTCAACACTCCCCCGGATTCGCGCAATGCCAGCCCTAACTTCTCTACAATTCCGAAATGCGTAGATCTTGGTAACGGTTTGGTGAATATATCGGCCAGATTGTCGACACCTGCCACGGGTTCAACCACGAGCTCCCCCGACTTCACATGGTCCCGGATGTAATGGTGGCGAATGTCGATGTGTTTGACCAGCGCAAGTTTCTTTGTGTTTTCGGTGAGACTGACTGCGCCTAGATTATCGCCTCGAAGAGTCATCGGACGCTTGACTGGTAGCCTAACTTCGGATAAGAATGACTTCATCCACATCGCTTGCTGCGCTGAGCGCGCCAGCACGATGTACTCCGCCTCCGTCGTTGACAACGCTACAACCTGCTGAAGTTTCGACGACCAGGACACCGGAGCACCGGCCATCATGAACACATAGCCTGATGTCGACTTGCGACTATCCAAACAGCCAGCGTGGTCTGCATCGACATAGCCATATGGCTCGAGTCCCATACCCGAGTCGTCTGTGTCGCCCTCGCGTGGTGCCATGTAGGTAATTGAGTAGCCCAGAGTACCACGAATGTACTGGCCAACACCGACAAGGGCCTTCCAGTGCTCTGGCCCAGGGTTGTTCTGAAAACGAGCAAGAACGCTCATTGCAAATGAGAGGTCGGGTCGAGTACCCGCTTGAGCCCACATGAAAGAACCAAGAAGACGGCGATAGGGCTTGTTGCGCATGAAGACAGCATCTTCGTGTGGCATGGGATCCTCGCAGGACTTGAGTGTGACATTGGGAGCGAGTGGGGTGGATTTTGGAGGAAGGTCCCAGATATCAAACGAGCGGAGAACACGTTCCAGATAGTGTTGCTGGCTGATAGTAATGTCGCCGGTTGGTGCGTAAGTCTTCGAGACGCCAAGGAAGGATTCGCTATCCTCAACATCTCTAATCTCCCAGCGTTCACCTATTTCCTGTACCGCCCTCATTGCCCCTTCTTTTGTCGAAGAACCACCATGAACGTCATCCGTGTATGTGTTGGTGAGCGTGTACTCGCCGTCGACCTCTCGAACACGTACACAAGGGTCGGCCTGGGACTGATGATAGCCCATCTCGGTGTAGCTGTCGGACAAGGTGTTGTACCAGATGTTGCCAGCTTGCATGGCGCCGTAGAGCGGTTTGTCAAGAACACATACCAAATGCTCCTTCCCCGGCTTGACGAACCCCTTCGGCTGTTGCATGTATACAATCTTGTCCATTTTGCCGTTGAGATAGGCACCCGTGAAGTCCAGCTGGAACGGCGTGAGTCGCAAACGAGCCGCAATCGCCAACGACATCCTCCAGGATTCAAATCGAACCACGCCGCCCCAGGTCTTGTCGTACTCGAGCCCCTCGATCTGGTCATATCCGCGCAGGACGAAACGGCCCTTCCGTTTTGTGATGTTGCCAGATCCGTCGTATTTGTTGGCATATACCCACTTGCCGTCCATGATATGAGCACCTTCCGGCGCGTCAACAAGGCGCCAGACCTCTCGACTCTCCAGCATCGCAATCTCCGCTTCCATTGCCGGCCTCCATAAGTCCGACTCCCTCATCGCCTCCTCGTATGTCTGAGGGACTCGATGCGAGTCCGGATCGAAGTCGGTGAGAAACGACCAGGGTCCTGTATCTACAGCATCCGCGAGGGGCGTGTCGGTAGCCCACTGCTCGCCCTTTTCAGCGGCGGCTAACTCCTCCTGTTCAAAAATGTCGGCACGTCTGGCGATCCCTGACTGTGTAACAGGGCGTCCCGATCGACGGGGTAACGGAGCTGGAGGATTCAGTGGTGCGGCAGGGATAATTGGAGCAGGAGGTGCAGGAGCAGCGGGAGCAGCTGGGGTTGAGGCGACAGAGTCGTCGCGATTCAGTCGCGAGGATCGGCGGAGCGGTGCGGGATCAGTAGCAGCGGGCGCGTCTGGATTAAGGCGTGATGAACGACGAGGCGGAGCGGGATCTGTTGCAGGAGCAGGAACAGGCACAGGTTGAGAATCCCCAGGCTGGGGTAATTTGTCATCGGCGGCAATAAGCGGATCCGAGTCATCAGCCTCGGCTGCGGGGTTGCTCAACGTTCTGTTGGCAACACCCTCCTCGAATAGCACGTCGCGAGCCTCGATGATCTTCCGTTCATCTGAGAGCCATATTCGGTAACCGCGACGGCCCATGTAGCCAATCAACATCCCCTCTCTCGACTGGCGACCTAGTTTCCCATCGCCACCGTGAAGTATCTTCGCAAAGGCTTTGCAACCGAACGGGCGCAAATGTGAGACGTCCTGGCGCCGGTTCGTCCATTTCTCGGCAGGAACGATATCTGGGTGACGAGAGGATGGGATGAAGTTGCGGATATAGACGTGAGTGTTACTGGCTTCTCCCCAGAATGAGTGTGGAAGTCCTGACTCCTCCAGCATTGTCCGCGTGCCCTCGATGATCGTGCGGTTCGAGCGTTCTGCAACACCATTCGATGACGACGAGTATGGGAGGATCCGCTCTATCTCGATACCGTGCTCGAGACAGTACTCGTCCATCACGTCGTTATCAAACTCGCCTCCACCATCAAACCTCACTTTCTTCAACCTCTTCCCCGTCTGTCGCTCTGCCATGACATGGTAGTGTTTGAACACCGTCAACAACTCTCCCTTCGTCTTCCCTGTGAGGTAGTAGGGTACCCGGTACGAGCTTCCTCCATCTGTGCAAGTCATCAGGTAGTAGGCTCCGCCGCGACTTCGTGTCCTAGCTTTCCCCCAAAGATCTAGGTGCACACGCGCAAGAACTTCCTCCTCTGGAATCACCACCTCGTCGAATGGGCGTCGGGCATGCTTCCCGTAAATGCAGTCCACGCACTTCCCCGATAGAGTTTTGTTGGTGATTTTGATACCGTCGACCAGGTTTCTCGACGCCATTCGCAGAATCTGCTGTGTGTCGGCATGGCCAAGACGTCGATGCATCGTCTCGAGATCTGTGGGCTTCTCATGAGAGCGAGCTGTAGCTGCCACGACGTGACCAGGCTCATCGGGAAGAACATCAACACGGTACATCTTCCGCATAGTTGTTCCCGGAACCATCACGCCTTCGAATATAGATGTGCTGCCCCCTTTTGGCTGTATGACAAGCTTGCCACCACCCCAGACCCCGTGGAATCCTGCTTGATCAAGAGTCGAGATGGAGATGAGGTTATGCGCCAGCGCCGGTGTGTATACCGCATTCTTGAGAACAATATTTCGCGGTTCGCCATTGACCTGAGTACGGAACTGGGCTGTCCCGCGACCAAGCACTTTGAACTTTCCCCCGTCCTTGACAGCAGTAGAGCCCTCAACCTCGTCGGTATCCATGAACTCGATAAATCGTGAGCGATCAGGTATACAATGCTCCGACGCGCCTGAATCCAGGAATGTGTCAAAGTGTGATGAAGGACGAGTGTTATTGGCGATGACTGGGAAGCAATGAACAGTGTGGAGATCTATGTAGGCACCCTCCCTCTCACTCGCTGTAACTCCTTCACTCAAAACAGAATCAGACTTCCGTCGACATCTGGTAGAGGAGGAGTCAGCACTTGGGAGTGAGCTCAAGGGAGGACGTCCACCTTCAGGACCGAGAGTAGCAGCGAGGACATAGGTGGGGCCAGCAGCAACAAAGGAAGCGACAGCAGCGGACTCGGGAGACGGAGATGTGGTGGTGCTGTTCACAGCGGGAGCAACCTTCTTTCCGCCCTTGAACCACTTCGGTGCCTTTCCTTCACTCCCGCCTCCTTTTGCCCAGCATCTCTCGACGGTGTGACCCTTCTTCCCACAGTTCGTGCACTGCAGAGCCGCGGCGGCGGCGAGAGCCTGGATCTGGGCCTGCATGGCCACCGCAAGCGCCTGAGTAGTCTCCTCCTCTGCCTCTTGTTGCTTGAGTCGACCAGCGTATGCCTTCAAGCGATTCAAGGCAGTGGTAAACGAGAGGCCATCCAGGGAGGAAACGATGACGTTGAACGATGCGGGAAGTGCCATGAAAAAGATGACGCGAAATTCATCGTCGTCAATCACCGCGCCGGCATTGTTTGCGAGCATGCGAAGACGGCGCATATCTTTGATGAACTCCTCGAAGGCAATCCCAGGAAGGAGACGATGAGCGCGCAAGGCGTTCTCGGCGATGATGCGGTCCGTTTCCGTCGCGCTGTCAAACTCGTCGATCAGGGCCTGCCAGATTGCGTTTGCCTTCTTAGAACGATCGACGCCGCATCCGGTCGGATCCACGATGTTCTGGACGATAAGAGTTGCGAGGTGTCGCTCGCGGATGTGCCATTCAAGCGCAGAGGGGTTGGGGTCGTTCCAGGATGTGGGAGGAGGCTGAGGGTCACCAGGTGCGACGGGAGAGGGCTCGAGAATGACATTGTTCTTGTAGCCGTTGAGGCCAAGTGATGAACAGGTCAGCTCGAGTTGATCCCGATAGGCCACCCAGTTTTCGGATCCTGTGAGTCTCTTGTCCTCGGTAAAGAACTGGACTGCTTGAGGGCGGCTGTGCGACATGACGACGGGATGGAGGTAATACGGCAGGGGATGAGTCTTCGTGTGGGTGTATGTCGACGTGTAGAGCTAATCAGAACACCAGTCTCATAATCTGTTACGATACGAGTAAGTGAGTAGCTCAGTCGGACCCGATGTGGGAAAAGACTGAATTAGCTACCTGTTACGATACGAGTAAGTGAGTAGCTACGAGTCCGTGTGAGTAAGGATACATGTAAGGAAAGTAGAACGAGCTCACCTCAGTCGGACCCGATGTGGGAAAAGACTGAGGTGGCCTAGATACGAGTGGGATATATATATGAGTGATCGGAATGAAAATGAAATATGTATCGGTTGCGCATTGCGCCGAATCACCTATCTCAACAACTGTGAGTATTAGGCTAACCAAAGAGTACGCCAGTGCGCCACAAATTTCCTGGGGTGATCATTGGGGTTCTGCGTCTTACAGCGTTGGGAAGTAAGGAAGAGTGCTCAGTCGACATCGTGTCCAGGCTCAGCCAGACTCACGCGTACAGTTTACCGGCGCGGCACAAGGACAGGGGCTTCATGCACCATTTTGGGACAGCGTTCACTTTTTCGATCAGCGACTTCTTTGCGTTTATACCCTCACCTCCGCTCAGCACCCTTCAAGATGGGAAAGGCGCAGAAAAAGACCGGAAAGGGTCGTTTAGATAAATACTACAAGCTCGCAAAGTGCGGTCTTATGCTCGAACGTTTTCCTTCCTAAACTGATGAACTTAATAGAGAGCAAGGATACCGAGCTCGTTCGGCTTTCAAGCTTATTCAACTCAACAAGAAATACTCATTTCTCGAGTCTGCGCGATGCTGTATTGATCTTTGCGCTGCTCCTGGTGGTTGGTTGCAGGTGGCAAGCAAGTACATGCCAGTGAACAGTGTCATCGTCGGTGCGTGAACACCAGTTTTCATACGCTTATCCATCTAAACCGCCTTAGGTGTCGATCTCGTACCCATAAAACCCATTCCTCGCGTCGTGACCTTTGCATCGGATATCACTACCCCCCACTGTCGGCAGTTACTCCGCAACGAAATCAAGGACTGGAAAGCCGATGTCGTGCTTCACGATGGTGCACCCAACGTCGGAACAGCCTGGATTCAGGATGCCTACTCTCAGTCTGAACTAGTGCTTATGAGTTTGAAACTTGCTGTGGAATTCTTGGTCAAGGGAGGAACCTTCGTTACGAAGGTCTTCCGTAGTGCCGACTACAACAATCTCCTCTGGGTCTTCAACCAATTGTTCGGCAAAGTTGAAGCAACAAAACCTCCTTCTTCTCGGTGAGTACATTTCCTCAATTTCTCTCATCGACTGATTTCTTCCAGAAATGTTTCTGCCGAAATCTTCGTTGTTTGTCGCGAATTCCATGCACCCAAACACATTGACCCGAAATTCCTCGATCCCAAGCATGTCTTCAAGGATTTGGCTGCCTCTATTCCTGCAGATGGAGAGAAAGCTGCTGTTGGACATCACGCACAAGCAAACGTTTTTCAGCCCGAGAAGAAACGCCGTAACCGCGACGGTTATGCCGATGGGGACTACACTCTATTCAAGTCATGTCCTGTATCTGAGTTCGTTCACGAAGGAGATCCAATCTCTGTCCTCGGTTCGGTCAACAAAATCAGTTTCGAGACGGATGAGGAGAAGACGTACGTTACGCGCTCCCACATGCACACTCTTCTTGACTTTTCGGTAGATGGCGAGATATGGATATCACAACCATAGACATCAAGGCCAACTTTGACGATCTCAAGGTTCTCGGCAAAGGTGATTTCAAAGCACTGTTGAAATGGCGACTAGCGCTTCGGGAAGAGGTCAGCTCACATCGACGCTTTTCCATTCACCTTTCTAAATATGCTCACCAGCTCGGCCTCGACGTCAAAACTAAGTCAACCGATGATGCCACCGAGACCGTGGAAATCACGGAACCGGTGGATGAGGAGCAAGAAATTCAAGAAGAGGTACGAACTCAGAAGTACTCTGAATCAACTTCGACATGCTGACGCGTTCTCTGCAGCTTGAGCGCCTTAATGCGGATGCTGCTGCTCGTACAAAACGTCAACGTAGAAAGGCCAACGAGATACGGACGAAGACGATACAGCGCATGCAACTGCAGATGACTGCTCCTCTGGACATTGGTTTAGAACAAACGGACGCATCTCTGGGAGGCCAAGATGACTTCTTCGATCTGGAGCGCACGGAACGCGAAGCCCGCCGGAAAGACAAGCTCTCCGCTTGGGCTGAGGGACAGGAAGATCCAGAGGAGTCTGAAGGAGATGACGAGCCTGCTGGGGACGATGACTCTGATGCTGATCTGGATCGTGAAGCGGCCGAGGAACGTCGTCTACAAGGCCTCGAGCAAGAGATGGACGGCCTCTACGACATGTATCAAAACCGGATGCGCGAACGCGACGCGAAGTACAAGGTACAGGAGTCTAGGCGGCAGAACAAGGAGCGGACAGAGTGGGGAGGCATAAAACATCCAGACCCGGAGGACAGTGATTCTGACGAGAGCGAAGAGGGTGGCTGGGAGGATATGCAGGATAGGCGCCTGGAGGCCTCTGACGATTCTTCGGACGAGGACAGCGACGCAGAAGAAGAGAACGAGGTCCGGACGGTCTCTGGTAAAAAGCGAAAAGGAGCGGACCTTCCTGCGACGAAAGTCAAGCGGACTCGCTTCGTGACAGATCTCAAGGAACCTCGGCCTGCGCCTAGCCAAGCCTCCAAAGTTTGGTTCAGTCAGGATATCTTTGGTAGTATGGACGGTCTGGATGAGATTGTCGATGACGATGAAGAGGAGGAAGTGGAAAGTGATGCCATGGAGGTGAGTCTTCCTCAACACTCACACTAGGACTATACTCAAACCTTGTAGGAGGATGAGATTGATGCTTCCGACGAGTCGGATGACGACTTTGAAGTCGTTCCACAAGAGGTGGATGACGATGAGCTAGGCTGGGATGTCGACGATGAAGACGAGGATGCGGCCAAGCAAGCGAAGATAAAAGGTTTGCCCTCCAGCTTGAAATCTAGGCAATCATTTACGATTACATTCCAGCATTGGGTCTCGTTACACCAGAAGCGGTGACACTCGCACAACAGCTGGTGAACCGGGAACGCACAAAAACCTCCCTCATCAACGACGGATTCAGCCGCTACTCCCTTAACGCCAAAGACGGCCTCCCATCATGGTTCTTGGACGAAGAAGCCAAGCACTACAAGCCCAACATTCCAGTGACCAAGGAGGCAATCAACGCTCTTCGTGCTCAGCAACGTGCCTTGGACGCTCGGCCAATCAAGAAGATTGCTGAAGCCAAAGCCCGCAAGAAGTTCAAGGCCGCCCAGCGTCTGGAGAAGGCCATGAAGAAGGCCGAGGGCGTCAATTCCACAGCGGATATGTCGGAGCGCGAGAAGGCCCAACAGATCGAGAAGGTTATGCGCAAGGGTATGGCTCCGGGGCGCAAGAAGGCTGAAGTCAAACTCGTCGTGGCGAAGGGTGCGCATAAGGGTGTTAAAGGTAGACCCAAGGGCGTCAAGGGCCGATATGCGATGGTTGATTCTCGAATGAAGAAAGAGGTACGCACTTCACATTCAGTACTGCGTTACGCTTCACACTTACTGACCCCAACCTAGCTTCGAGCCAAAAAGAGAAAGGAGAAGGCCTCCAAGCCGAAGCGGAGCTGATTCATTTCCTATTAGTGCGCTGCATATATACTCATACTGTAGATCGGAATATGACGACTGGACATATAAATTAATGTATTAAGGACCTAGTCTTCCGGTGGGGGCGGTCTCTACTTGAGATAGTAGTTCGCAAGTGTCTGCGAATCGTGCCCAGCTTTCATCTGACGACGGGTTGTCGCAAATAATCTGCAAGAAAATGTCAGAGAAACAGACGGTTGTTCTAGTTGCTTCATATTACCTGACACAAGCTCGACTTCTCGTTACTCTCGAGGTCTAGGGCACTCTCTGTGATGAAGCCGGAATCCGCGTCGGGTAGCTGTTGGCGCACGCTGGCGCTTGAACGGAGGATGTACATGTCTCCTTCGTGTTGGAGGGTGAGAGGCGCACTTTCCGGCTGAGACAAAGTGCCCGTGGTATCATGAACACTGGAGATGTGCGGTGAGATGAAGTGAGCTCGGGGGAGTCGGAGCAGACTCACTATGCTTCCAAACTTGCAACGTATTCTGTCAGCTCCGATGGCCAGGTCTCTTGTGGCAATGCGGTCATGTCAGACACGATCATCTGAATATCCACAGGTCTGGCAGAGGAGTCAGTACGCCCGCCAAAGAGAGAGGTGGCGAGAGTACCGGTTGGGGAGCATGAGGTCAACCGTCGCCTCAGTGCCTGCATGACATTCATGCACCAATGGCTCGTCGGTATCAATGCCGTTAGTAGTTCCAGGTTGCAAAACCATCTCTAATCTGATTGTCTTCACAGGCGAGGGGTCAAAGGCCATATACTCAAGTCGGTGTAGGAGTCGATGCCGTGGTGTGCTCTGGTCAAATATAGCAGGCGGTATACTGACATATGCGTCAGTAGAGGACGCTGTCTCAGTGTAAAGGGACAAACGTGGGGACGAAGAGACGATTCAGCGTATGCTTTCCCAGCCAAGAGAAGACATCGTTTATAGAAAAGGATCCTTTGAGGGGCGGTGTTAAAGATGCGTGCGAAGATCCCGGTGTCGTTATAAGAACATGGCCCAACCTGAAGCTATGAGCAAAGGTAATCAAATCTGGGGAAAAAAACTCACGAGGCGACCACCTTCTTCTGTCCATTGAAAGCATTGAACTCGTCAAGAATACTTCGAAGGCGCGAGTGCTTGCTGTAGATATGGATCAGACAAACCTCATCGCCTCAACTTTGAGGGCTTACCCAGACAAAGAAACAAGAGCGCCACTAAATGACTGCAGTGATCCAGACTTCGGGACTGAATGTTCTGAGCCGAAACCAAACCACTCTCCTACACGACGTAGCCTGAAAGCTCCTGCGTTGATGATGGATGTTGTCGACAATGACCGAGAGGGTAGAAAGGGAAATAGAGAGTAGTTGAACTTCGCAACGGAAGTAGGGCCAGAGACAGTCGGGTTTGGGACGTGTGCAAGCAGATCCCCGGGAGTGAATGAGGTCTCGCACGAAGCTCGCGCGGCATGTCGTTTCGCTGCTAACAGCGTCTTGGGAAGATCGGAACGGTAGAACACTTTAATCTGCAAGGGCTTAGCAATTATACGCGTGTTTCGCGGGATCCAGTACCTGTCCCTCCTCGATGCTTTCTGTGAATGCACCGGTCAAACGAGATACGCGCTGAAGAGCATCTGGTTCTAGATTCTTCTGGGTCGGGATGTCGTACACTTCGTCGAGAATGCCCTGTAGAACATGAGAATGGCCATACTCGTAGTGACAGAAACGTACCTGTTTGAATTCGGCGAGATACTCTCCGAATGCGTGGACGTTTACGCGAAGACCACTTGCTTTGAGGCCAAATGGATTTGACGAGAATGACATCCGAAGGTTGTATTGCCTGGTCAGATCATGCAGATTAAGGCCGTCTATGGCGATGTTAGACAGACGATGTACTGTATTGCTTTACGGACCTTTGCCCAGCAAGAGAAATGACTGTGGTCGGGTCAGCGGGAAGCCTGACATCAAATCAAGTCAATTGAGATGGAACAGTGCAGCAGTGGATGTCCTCACTCTGAGTGACTTCTTCTGTCGCGTCCTTCCGTTGAGTGAGAACGTCTGCTAGTGGTGGATAGCCCCAGGCCTTCTCCATGATCTGCGCGGCATATGAGGGCTTTGTTGGATAGACGCCCTTGAAGCCGTAGAGACGCAGAAGCTGGCGCAGTTGTCTTATGTTGAACGAGTTGGCGAGGACCTCCTGCAGAGCATTGTACTCTTCGAGGTACTTGTCGTGATCGAGTGCGGGATCTGAATGCGTCGCCGGCTTGTGTCGTTCGATATCCTCGAACGTGATGGTCTCCTTGGAGGCTGAGATGGTCGCAAGGAAGTTGTGCACCTCGCTGTTGTCCAGCACACTGGGGCTCGTGTCCTTCGGCATGGCGGGAGTCCTAGCGGCTTTTTTCCTGGTCCTCCTCTTCGGCACGTCGCTGCTGGTCTCCGCGGCGCCTGAGGATGGTGGGGACAGCGCGACTGCTTCCGCCGAGGCGTACTGTCGGCTGAGCGCGCGAAACGCAGAGGAACAGCAGCGCCCATGCCGTCCAACGCGAAAAATGGACATCCAAGTCAATTACTTACTCTGCCATCAATTTTCGGCACGGAATCAGCGACTCGCTTTGGCGCAAGGCTCCGAAACAAACACAGCCAGACTTTTTCGACGACACCGCCCACAGCCAGCCCGCCGCCAAAATGGCGACATCGAGCGTCGACTTGAACGAGGAAATTGACTACAGCGATATCGAAGCAAAGTGCGCCTTTTCTCCTCCAAAAACGCACCGCTGAACCTGCTTTTTCTCCAGATACCGTGTCGAATACGACGATGGACTGGACAACACCCTGGTAGTCGATGGCATACCCGTCATCGACAAGTCCAAACTCGAAAAACTGCTCGCAAAGGTCGCCAAGGAATTCTCCAAAAAGGGCTGTCCGATAAAAGCAGACGATATCTTCGTTCCTTGGGATGACTCTACGGGCAAAAGCAAAGGGTGCGCCCATCCCGCATCGATTCCATCTGCAATCCCCAATATACCATCCCCAGATTTGCCTTCATCGACTTCCGCTCCGCCGACGATGCGCACTTGGCTTTAGCAACAATGCATAACCATCCTTTCGATGCAAGACATACCTTCAAAGTCAACAAGTTTTCCGATATCGAACGCTATGCGAATCTGGATGAGACCTACGTTGAACCCGAGACCGAAGAATACGTTGCCAGGGTACGCATATTGCCTCCAAGTATAGACGTCGTGTTAACGCGACGAGCAGGAACATCTACGTGCTTGGTTGGCAGATCCCCAAGGACGGGACCAGTACGTGACTTTCCGTGGAGAGGAAGTCGAAATCTGGTCGCATGGCAAGCCATCTCAGTGCGAGATCGCACACAAACCTGTATGTCTCTGCATATTCCCCAATCGTTTGCATCTCAAATGGCCGTCAGACCTGGAAAGAGTTCTTCTACGTCGCCTGGTCTCCGCTCGGAACCTACATCGGAACTATCCATCGACAAGGTGTCCGTCTATGGGGCGGTCCATCCTTCAAAGATCAACAGCGATTCGCCCACCCCCTCGTAAAATTGTTCGACTTCTCTCCTTGCGAACAGTACATCGTCACTTGGTCCAACGAGCCCATTGTCGTTCCTGAGGGTGCCGTTCAAGGTCCTCAGTACTTCACACCCGACGACGAGGGCAACAATGTCGCGATCTGGGATATCAAGTCTGGCTACCTCCTCCGTACTTTCTCGACCAACCACGAAAACGACACCACTGGACCAAAGAAACAGATGCAGCTCCCTGCGCTCAAGTGGAGTCCTGACGACAAATACGTTGCTCGCGTTGTTCCAGGACAGATGATCAGTGTCTACGAACTCCCCACCATGACTCTGCAGGACAAGAAGAGTATCAAAATCGACGGCGTTGTCGACTTTGAATGGTGCCCACAAGGCGACAAGGACAAGGACGATGCTGAGAAGGATGCCGCGGCTGCAAGCAAGGGTTCAACCGCCGCCAAGAAACAGCGCGAGAACATGTTGGTATATTGGACGCCCGAGGTGGCCAACCAGCCTGCCCGCGTCACTCTCATGGCATTCCCGAGTCGCACAATCCTGCGACAGAAAAACTTGTTCAACGTGACCGAAGTAAGATTCCTTGTCAGTCCAGCATTCACTCCGCTAATCTTTCATTCTGTAGTGTAAACTGTACTGGCAAAACCAGGGTGACTTCCTTTGCGTCAAGGTTGACCGTCACACCAAAACGAAGAAGTCCATCTTTTGCAATCTCGAGATCTTCCGAGTTCGCGAGAAAGACTACCCTGTTGAGGTTGTGGAATTGAAGGATACTGTTACCGAGTTTGCATGGGAGCCCAAGGGCGAGCGTTTCGCCATTGTGTCGACGAACGATCCCAATCTTGGAAACCCTGGCCCTGGTATCACTATCAAGACCGATGTCAGCTTCTACCAGCTGGAGCGAGGCAAGAATGATTTCAAGCTTCTGCGTATAATAATTTTCCTTCGCGTGATTTCCTAGCGACTGACATATTTTTCACAGGCACTCTGCCTAACCGCACCAGCAACGTTATCCGCTGGTCACCTCGTGGACGTCACGTCATTCTTGCTACTGTTGGTTCTTCCAGCAAGTCGGAGCTGGAGTTCTGGGACTTGGACTTCAGTCTCGACGATACCCGGCGCGAAGGCCAGGACTGGGGCACTGGCATCCAACTGCTCGCCACGTCCGACCATTACGGCGTCACAGACGTAGAATGGGATCCCAGTGGCCGTTATCTCGCCACTAGTGCCAGTGCATGGACCCATACCGTGAGTCCTCTTGTGTTTGATCCCCGACCAATCTCCTGACGATGGATGCAGCTCGAGAACGGCTACGCGATCTGGGACTTCAAGGGCCAGGAACTCGTGAAGGAGATCCAAGACCGTTTCAAGCAGTTCATCTGGCGCCCAAGACCGCGCACTCTTCTGACCAAGGACCAGCAGCGTCAAGTTCGTAAGAACTTGAAGGAGTACAGCCGTCTCTTTGACGAGGATGATGCCAAGGAGCATCTCACTGTCAATGCCGAACTTCTCGCTCATCGTAAACGCCTCGTTGACGAATGGAACGCATGGCGGGCTCGTTGCCACAAGGATCTTGTTGAGCTGCGTGGTCAACAAAAGACCTCCAATGGCGATAACGGGACTCAGCAGGAAGAGATTGAGGTTTGGGTCGAGGAGGAAATTGAGACGATAGAGGAGGTCGTTGAGTAGTTATCTCTACTATCTAATGCTGGAATGTTATGTGTATGGTTTCTTTGCGGCACAAACGTAGTCAGCTGGAGTTTTTATTGATCTACTGGCGTTCTCTGGATCTCCCTCTATGTGCGTCAATGGTGGGAGCGGATAGGTTTCCGGGAGGTTCCGTGGACCGCCACAAGAGGGTCGAATAGGGTTCTAATGAGTGTGAGCAACCCTGACATGGTCCAGATGGAGAACAAAGGAAGGCGATGCCAAGACGGCGGGCAAACGGCGGGTGTCTAGTAGGTTTGAATGGCCGTTTGCACGAGTACTCAAAAGCACACCAAGCTCAGACCAAACGTAAGAGGCGGTCAAGATTCAGACAGAAAAGAGTAAATAAGACGCATGCGCATGCATGCTTTCATGAACCCTAACCCACATGTATGATGTCTATCAAGAAGGGCCACGTGCCCCTACACGCGCCTAATTTCAATTTGGCTTCCCACGCAGGCCAGTCAACAAGCTCCTGCCACCACCCAGCCTCCATCGCCCTCCGCTCGCGACACGGCAGGGGCACATCTCCGCCTATCCATCTCAGGTATATCTTGTCTAATCTTTATAGGTCGGTGTCCTGTCTTTTTCGCCTTTTTTGCGCGCCCTGCTCACCGTTTTTACAGCGCTTACTAGCACACCGCCCCGCCCGCCATGACAGCGCCCCCGCCCGCAACGAAGGAGATCCGCTCTCCACCATTTCCGCAATCCATGTCTATCTCTGGATCTGCCTCGACGTCGCTCGCCAGGGCCTCGCTCAAGCGCTCCATCACAGGCGACTTCGACATCCTGCCAGCAGAAGACACCTTCCGCCCGATGCCATACAGCCCCGCGCGCGCCTCCTGCTCCACCAACTCGCGCCATAAATACGGCCACCCCACGCGCAGCACATCCAGAGTCGCCGTCGCGTCACCTCCGCTGGCTCTTGACGTCTCCGAGAGGGACCCCGACGTCGTCTTCATCCACCCGCCCTTCACCGATTATCCCGATGCAGAGTCGCATCCCGATGGCCTCACATTCGCTCTCATGGCGGAACACACAGACTGGTTTCTCGACGCCAGAGACTACATCCCGCTCGAGGGACCTGCCTACTCCAAGATGGCTATTCCATACCCCACCAATCTAGAGCCTCCTAGAGGCTGGTGCCCCGCCAAGAAGCGGGAAATCAAAGACAAAGGCTCCGACTGGGCAGAGGGCGAGGAGCCTAAGCTCCGTTGCACATTCTGCCGCCGCTCGTATGCCGGCGTCAATGCTAAGAGTATGTGGCGTAGGCACGTATTCGAAAAACACAAGGTCGCGATGTCCAATCGCCGCGATGGGTGCGACCGCCCTCGTGGCCGCGGATCAGCGAGTTCGTGATCGTATTACTCGCCTTTTTGCACAGTCATCTAACCGCGTTGCAGAGGAAAATCGCCGACCAATCAAAACCAGAGAGGAACACGACAGTCTCCTCGGTATCGAGGTCGCTCCTCAAACGAACGCTCGCAACACCGTCCATAGATCCCGCTTTCAGCTGCCTCGAACAGACAGTGAAGAAAACAGTGACGGTGTTGTGGAGCCAGCATTTGTCTCTGCACCTGAACTGTCCAACGGCTCTGACGACAGTATAACGCCACCTTCGACACCCCCTCCTCTTATGTCGGATCACTCCGAGCACTCATCCTCTTCTCCTTATGACCCAAGCTTGACCCCTGCCTTCCGGCATTCCTCCCCTAGACTTCCATCCGACCAACCCTGGCGCTTTCCGAGCCCCAGTCATCCCCTCCATTCGCGCCAGCGTCAGGTATCGCTGACCCAATTGATCCACACTCCTGGCGCGAAATCATTTGCAACAGCGACTCCTGATCGCATCCGCCAGCTGTCCAAACAGCTTGTGCACAATCCTAGTCCTCTGAAGTCGATGATGCTTCCTCCCAGCTCGCCTAACTTGACACCAGTGACTTCTCCACATCGTCGTCGCGCCAGTGATTCTGATGTCTCAATGACCGAGTCCGATGAGGGCGAAGCTGCGGACAAGTGGGTCGTGTTCGAGCCGGTCACTAGCACCAGCAGCCCCTTCAGGCTCGCATATGAACAGAGCGCTTCGCCCCTGCCGCTTACTGTCGACAGTCCCATCTTGCGGAATCCTAAGGCGCCAACGGCCGGTCTTGGTCTTCTTGAGCCCATTTCTCTCGTTACCGAGAAGAAATTCTTCCTGAAGCGCCAGTCGGTTTGGGACGACGAAGAAACCGATGTTGCTGGATCGTTGCTGACGTTGGGGTCTCCCTTCGGTGCGAATGATGACTATGCCTCTCCGCTGCCCAAGCGACGAAAAATCTGTTGTACCTAGTAAGCTCCCTATCTGTCTTACCACCTTGATTTGATCTGCTATCCTTGCTATGCGTATGTCTACTGTACTCACCTATTTGCGTCGAACATTATTCTTTCTGGTCTGTTACTTGGCATATCTTGACGAGTGTCTACACTATGATTCTTCTCTTTAGCTTTTTCTGTATTGTTTCTGCAAGCCGTGTAGTGTACGTATGTAAACGAGTGTACAATAAGGATATGAGTTGCGTAGACATCGTGTTGAACGTTGGGAGATGGCCGCGGCGTGGGGGCGGTAGGTAGCTGGAACTGCTGTCGCCGTTGCCCTGCTGTGCTAGATACGCAGGAAGCCTTCCAATTGAGTGTGCAGAGGCAGCAGTTAACTGTAAAATGGACAGCAACGTCAACAGCGGATCGATATCGTGATAGCCTAGCGTCACGCTCAGGCCTTCTGATCCTGACGTAAGGAAGGTTCTCATCGCATTGCTTCCACAACCCCACCCTCAGCTCCCTGCGTCGAACCCCTTGGTCGACCAGCTGTCCCCAGGTGCGCCCCGCTCGTCGCTGCCCGCCATCGTGCGCCTGTGCCCCGTTATCTGACCTGCGTCGGCGCTCGTTTTAGGCTTTCTTTGTCTCCAATCAGACCGCCCTTTTGGTCGGATAACACCCATTCCATATTGGCCTCCAGAACGATTTCTCCTCTTCAAACGCAGTCGTAGACCGAGTTAGAATGCAAGCCATCAAGTGTGCGTAGAGCTGTTTGCCCACCGGGAGCACGGGGATGTTGACTATCACGCCAGGCGTCGTTGTTGGGGACGGTGCTGTCGGAAAGGTGCGTTATCCAGCCGCCCTGGCCAGCCCAAGTCCGCTCATGCGTCTCGCAGACATGTCTGCTTATCTCGTACACCACCAATGCCTTCCCGGTAAGTGTCGCTTGTCATTTTTTGATGCATGTCTGACGGTTCCACCAGGGAGAGTACATTCCGACAGGTAAGGCAGTGATCCGCGGAGCCTCCTCTCGCACCGACGCTCACTGCGCACTACAGTGTTTGACAACTACTCTGCCAATGTCATGGTCGATGGCAAAACCATCTCCCTCGGTCTCTGGGATACTGCCGGCCAAGAGGACTACGACCGACTCCGCCCTCTCTCATACCCGCAGACGGACGTGTTTCTGATCTGTTTCTCCCTCGTTAGCCCTCCCAGCTACGAAAACGTCCGGACCAAGGCGAGTTGTTACGTCCGTATCCACACTTTATCGCTCGTACTCACGCTACCTGCTTGCTTGTTCTCAGTGGTTCCCCGAAATATCCCATCATGCGCCGCAAACGTCGGTTGTCCTTGTTGGAACGAAATTAGATTTGCGAGAGGATCCCGCCACCATAGAGAAACTTCGTGACCGGTAAGATGACAAGCCATCGCACCGAAGCTGTCTAATCAGAGTTTCTAGGCGCATGGCGCCCATTCAATACGCGCAAGGCGTGGCCATGTCCAAAGACATCGGCGCGGTGAAGTATCTGGAATGTTCTGCATTGACGCAGAAAGGTCTCAAGACTGTTTTCGACGAAGCCATTCGCGCAGTTTGTACGTGACTACAGCTCTGTGGTTGCCAAACCATCTGTAACTGATTGCGTGTTTTAGTAAACCCCCCTCCACGGACTGACAGGGGCAAGAAGGGGAACAAGGGATGTATCATCGCATAGGCGCATCCGGGCCCCAAACAGCGTCCGGCGGTAAAGGAATGCATTCAATTGCTGACTGACGCCAAAGGACAGGTGTGTTTTTGCCCTGCGACTATACGGTCGACATACATATTATATCATGCCATTTATGTTCCTATTCGATTCTTTGACGACCTGTATGCCCTTCTACTATTGCTTCAAACATTCGCGACGTCGTGTCGACGGTTGCTATCAAGATATCCAATTTTTTTTCTTTCTTGTTCATTAGCTTTCGAAGTTGATTCGAATGGTGATAGTCCGCCTTTTCAGTTAAATAGACACCTGCGCATAGAATATACCTGGAACATACGGCGACGGGTGCCAAATACGTAGCGTGGTAACTGTCCAGAGAACCATCATGTGCCCCACGCTGAAGACAGGAACCAACGAACCAGGGGTGCCTGTGGAATTTCTAGACGGTTTACGGCAGAAATGCAGGGGAAACGAATGCGCAAGAGGTTCTCTTTGCTTTCGACCTTGACGACCTACGGACGTCTTCTACCGCCCTCTGGGATAGGTCGTCTGTTTTTCAGACACATCGCACGGTTGGTATGAGCACCATTGGCGGCGGCAACACTACCGGAATCGTTTGACCTCACTCCGGGGATCTGCACAACAATTACTATACATTCTCTTCAGTAAGTCGCCTGGGTATCATTGTATCTTGTGATACCGTCAAACCCTGACCTCTCAATATCTACAGCACTGTCGTTCTTTTGATATCTACACACACTCTACTATGAACCCTCGCAGACACTTGTCTACGAGCCGTCACTTTCGCCGTATATCCCAGGAGACCGCAGCCTCCGGCATTGCTGAAAGCACCATCAGCAATGCAGAGTCTCTCTCACATTTCCCTGTCCCACCCTCCTCAATCCCTACAACACCTATCAGCTCAAATCCGCCGTCTCCACATAGCGGTTACTTCAGGCGTCCCCTACCTAGGCCGAGACCGACCCCGGCGCCGATAGCGTCTGGCTCCTCCCACTCGGAGCCATTCCATTCTGATTGGCACGAAGGCGCCAGCAGCATAGACGACATTGATGCTGCTGAGGACCGGCTTCTGTCTACCTCTTTCATCACCTCCCTACTGAGGGAGCCAGACGTGCGCCGAGGGACGTCCATTGGAAGCGATGCCTTCAGCGGATTCTCAGAGATGACCTACCCACCGGCTACCAATCATCCTGACGCGCCATCAGACGTTTTCCCCGGTTCTTCCAATCGACTTTCTCGACCCCTACCAAGGCCCCAAGGTGGGCGGCCACCGCGCCACCCACCCACAGCGTTCCCCGCCATACCCGAGGGTGCTAGGCATGATTCCGAGTACTCTGACCACACACTCTATGAACACGATCTGGAAAGCGGCTCTGAGAAAATGGGTCCTACCGTGATACGGACAGCAAGCCACACGCGGAACACCCAGAATCTCCCCGTAGTCGGAATCGCATCGGCGACCCTTCGCAACATCAATCCAGAGCCTCGCCACTCGACTGTTCTTGGGAACAATGATGTCTCATTCAGTTCGACCGCAGCACTGCGATCTCACTCCCGACTCTCAAATCACAGCGTCGCCACCTCGTTCTTCTCAAAGATATCGGCCAGTGGCCGGTCAATTGCGCGGGTCCTTCCATGGAGACATGTAAAGCCTCTGCCGCCTGTGCCTAGGCTACCAGACATACCTGTGGCTACTGAACGTGTCCTTATGGAGCGAGAGGCGTCTATGCCACTTTCCCGTCTCGCACGACGAGCTGATGTTGTGCATGGCATGTTGCAGAAAGGGGACAACCCTCATCAGAGCATGCGATCCTACGAAGCCCATCGTCTAACGATGACCCCAGAGGGAGGATATTCCAAGTATCCAGATACATGGCAGTTCTCGAGCGGCCCTACTTCACCAACTTATGTGGGCCCTGAAGGAATCGACGAAAAGCCGGCCAAGCAGAGGTTTCCCCTCACTCGGAAGAGGAAGAAGATTCTGATCGCCTGTCTTTTTCTGATGCTTGTGGTGATAGGTGTTGGTGTTGGCGTTGGAATTTCACAAAGTCACAAAAGCTCCGTGTCTAGCTGTGCTGTCGGCCTGGCAGGTGCGACATGCAGTCTTAGTAAGTCTTACCCTGATGAAGCGCGGAGAGTTTCTGAGATTTATATCGTCTTCGCAGATGCGACTTGCGTATGCACTTCATCTATATCGGGCAGATGCAATGGTCTGGCCCGGAACATTGTTGATCTGACGCCGACCATGAACGAATTGTTTGGCACAAACTACTCCCTGCCGGGAATCTACAACTCTATCTGGTCCACCCAGGGCTCACCGGTTGGGGGAGACTGTTCATCTCAGTCGCGTCTGGTCGATGTCAGCGCGGCTCTAACCAGTGATTCCTCCCCCAATCGCACCACCTGGGCTCAGGCAGCATTGTTATGGGATCTGGTGCAGTCCCAAGATTCTGATGCCGTCGGAGATCTTCAATCTTTTGTTGTGCACGCCCCATGGTCAGATGCTGCCTCGACAGATGGTCCCGTTCATGATGATTCTGGCTCATTCTCCGCTTCTGCGTCTGGTTTCATCTTTGACTTTGCCAATCAGTCTATCAGCGAACCAGCGGTTTCCTTCACTATGAGTGGGCAGCCCAGTAGGGAGCAGATTGGAAGAGTTGGAGATGTGGCTTTAGCGGCCCTCGACCGGATGTATTCTATCGCGCTAGGTGGGTTATGGCACTGCCAATAGTCTCAACTCATTAATCGTTTTCGCTGTTAGCTTCATCGACACAGACACAGGATGCATTATCAACATACTGGACGTCTGTCCTGTCACAGCGCGCAGCGGATCTGAGAGTCTTCACCTCACTTGTCGCCTCTGCCCCAATCCTACTACCCTTCGATGCGACCATTACTCAGGAAGTCATGGCCAGCTCTACCACGGCAGCCTTTCCGCCCCCATTGTCATGTTTCCCAGACTTGACAGATGATCAAGTGACATTGATCAACAGCATAGAAACTTCCGTCTTCGCCATTCCTGCTCTGACTCAATCAACACAGTTCGATACTTCCTGTTATCCGGATCGACCTATCTATGGTGTCGTGGATCTATTGAACCTCCGTCTGCCCTTCGGCACGGTGGAAGATGGTATTGCGCTACAGGGCGTTTCACTCAATCGTGATGCTTACCCCCGCGCAGTCATTCATAGCGGTGGAGTACTTAGCACTCTACCAGACGTGGCTTCCACTATCGCCGCGCCCAATCCTCGCGAGTTTGGGACTCTCAACAACATGAACCATGTTCTCCTTTCGTATCTCTCCTCTATGGATCCAACGGTGGCCACTGCGCTGGTCACTTACGTGCTGTCTTACAAAACAGTTCCTCCTGAAGATGACTCGGTTGTCGCGCAGGCTTTGCACACTATTCCTGCCCTTGAAGTCGCTGTGTTTGGTAGTGTTCTTCCCGAGGACATAGCCAACACGGTGTCATCATTTTCCACGACGTCGGGCTCGTTGTTCTTTGGTTCAGAGGCGAGCAGCGTGCTCCGCAACTGGACCATCACGGGGCAGGGAATCAATGTTATATGGACCGACAACAGCACATCTGCTGAGGTGGCGTCTGACTCATCGCTAACGGATAGCGACTTCAGCGCAGTTTTCTCGGCGGCGGAAAAGGCAGTGTCAAATAACGTTTCGAGCGTAACTGCAGCAAACGTTATCGCTTCTTTGAGGAGTCTCGGGAAAATGCACTCGTAAATTCTAGATTATGACAGCATCTTTATCATTATAAGATGACTTGGGAGGGAGGACAGATCTCTAGTTAGTTATCTCGGTTAAATTTATGCGATATGTATGTGGATATGTACACTACCGACTGCTTTCGAAGCAAGTGATGTTCGGTAGAGCAAGTATGGGCAACCGAGTATCCAGAGGAAACACAAAATCAGTGATCGAGAAAACCATGCAGGATTCCCGCCGAGCAACTAACTATAGCTATTGCCTCAAGTGTAGATCTTTGACCACGACGAGAGCTCTAATAGGGTGCCGTCAGAAGGAGGCTGCCCTCCGATGAATTCGACCCAGTCCTCTCATTACACGCCATCGCTGACTGCAACTCAATGCATCCGGTTGAAAACATGCGGAGATGCTTCCGCCGGCGCCGTGCGAGCTTCCTGTCGCCTGAAATAAGGGTGGCTCGTACTGGTACTGACCTGCGGCTGGGGGCCTTTTACACCCCCTCTTGCACAGTAATCAGAGCTTATCTGCCGAATGCGCGGCTGAAATCCTATCGCGGCTGGGTTTGAGGAAGAGCAGCACATTAAAGTTGAGGAACGGTCTGGTCCCTGCTTAACAAGAAGCGTGATATCGGCCATCAAGAATTGAGTTGCCGATACCAATTCGTAAGTAAGTACCCCAGACTCACTCGACTTTGTTTCCGACTTCCATCTTGCGCGCGTCCCTCTGGAACTCCCAGCGCCGTACCGTGGCGATGCCAAAAGCTACCACTGCTTCACCTGTTGCTGGCCCCCACCCAAATGTCCTCAAACGAAATCAAGTTAGTGCATTGTAGTATCATGGCGCTGTTGTTGAACTAACTGCTGACAGGCTTGCCACCAAGTCAGTATACAATCTATATTCTTATAGAGCGCATCTGAATGCTTGCTGCAGTGTCGGCGTAGGAAGCTGGTATGTCTATGAAGCATGCTACGGTCTCGTGGTGGTGGATTACTTAACTCATCTTTCCGCAGAAATGGTCTGTCGCCAGCTTTGAACACCCACGCTGACTACAGTACTGATTGGACTCTAGTGATGCCAAGCGTCCGTGCTCGACCTGTGTTCGCTCTCACGCGCATGCTGTGGCGCATGCGCCCGCCGGCGGACCTTCACCCAATGGACCGGACTGCACCTTCGATGAAAGTTCGTTCACCGCTCCGCATTGATTATCCAGGCACCAACACTCACCCCGGCGTCTAGTTCAAGAAGCTCCTGCAAGTATCTCGGATGCTCCCAAAAACAAGTACGAGAGATTGGAGAACCGCATCTGTGCGCATCATATAAGCTTCCCTTCGGCTGATTCCCTTGTGCTGACACGAATCATATACCCAGCTGAATTGGAGGCTCTTCTTCGCCAAAAGGAGAATGGTACGAAAGGTTGTTCTGATCGATTCCATGTTCTAAGAACGTATGCCGACACAGGCAGCCCATCGCAAAACATTCTGAACGGTGCCAGCCCGTACTCCCGCGAACAGTCCTCCAGTCCGAGGACTCTACTTTCTCCGGGTACCACAATCTCTCCGGATGCGAGTAATAGCACTCAAAGTTGGGATGTCATGTGGACCAACTGGCCCGCAAACCTACCTGGCGCGGAGCTTCTGCGGCATCTGTAAGTTTTCATCCAGGCCCCGCTCATCTCCGGGCTTAATGCCTCTTCGCAGTGTCGAAGTTTTCTTTCTTTTCCATCCCCATGCTTCGCGACTCTTTCATCCTTCTACTTTTGTCGCAACCTTGTCTTTGTCTCCGACACATCCCAAGTTCCCCGCCACGCCAGTCCTCCATGCAATCTGCGCGGTTGGCAGCCTGTATACGGGAATGGTCACGTCTCCCCCGCTACCAAACTTGGCAGAAGTGGAACCAGGTCTGTCCGTCGTCCTCTTTGGGCGTGTTTTCTCACGTGGCGCTCTCAGACGAGATATTCTCTGAACGTCACCGCATCAGAGAAGAAAGGCCTGATTCATTTGCGGAACAGCATATCAAGCTTGCGAAAGAGGGTGCCAAGAAACTGGAGCTGTTGGGACAAGACCTACTTCAGTCTCTACAAGGTAAGAGCCCTCAACATAGGGACCTGAATCTTTGTTGAGGTAATTGAAGCGTATGTAATATGTTGTTGGTTCTACACCTCACATTCGAAGTGCGTCTCAATCTTTCTTTACGATGTGATGTGTTCATTTAGTTGAACATACTTCTAGACACGTAGAGGTACGGGTTGCATCAGCATATATTGGAATAACAGCTCATTGCGGCATGCCAGTTGTTCTCCACTGCCGGAGAAGCTTTACGACTGTCTGTTCCTCTTGGTCTGAACATGTGCCCCCCTTTCAATTCCATCACTGTGTCCCCAAGACCGGCTTCCCTTCTTCCACCTGCTCGCACTGTGGTCGAAGACGAGATGCGGCGGAATGCGTTCTGGCTGGCATATGCGAACGAGCGACAACATGGCTGCGCTAACGGATGGGCCCATGCCTTGGATGACCAGGACATCTCTCAGCTTTTGCCTTTACGCGGTGATCAATTCTTGCAAGGGGTAAGTGACCTGTGTGGTGTGTCGTTGAATAGGCGTTTCACAACATTCCAGAAACTCGTCACCCAGAATCGACAATGGGCCCATGCCAAGGATATATTCCTCGTACACCCGAAAGACCAGGTTGACTCCTTCATTTTGTACATGAAGAGCACCATCTTGATATGTGTGTCTTCCTTCCAAGAGGAACAACGGGCCACTTACGTGTTTCTCAGCTCGTGTCAAAGCGTTCAATATGCGATTTCGAGCCAAGCACTACAACGGAGAAGAGGTTATGACGACAGACAACCCACCTATCAGGAGCGCGACATTTTCCGGTCCTACAGAGGTCGATGCGCGATTGTCGGCCAAATTCATAGAGTTGGACACCATAATATCGGCTTTCTTGGGAACCTTTCCTGCCCATCTACGGATCCCTATCATCAATAATACGGTGGACAATCACCTGTATACTGCATGCCTCATTTCACACGTGTACGATATCTGAGTTTCTTTTTGACCGCTGGCCACTGATTGCTTCGACGCAGAGCAAACATTGTTCTACATGACCCGCACGCTGACGTCCGCTCGTCTGGATGTATATCGGCACTGAAGATACTCGCAGCTGCTCGGTCCATTCTGGATTTGATCTACGGTGTCTGGTCGACTAGCTTTGATATCACGCTTCTTGATCCATTTTGCTCGGTGTGCACCAAACGCAATGAATTGATTCCTCGACTCATATTTCGGTAGTTCTGCTGGCTGCATGCCGGTCGCGTTCTGGTCAGATTCTACCACGCTGCCTTGGAGTCGAACAGCCAAGATCAAGTGACCACTCTTCGAGCAGAATTGGATACCATAGTGTACGCTTCGGTATCTTGCCCGTACTTTTACCTCAGACACTCATGTTTGTTTAGGACCGTACTAAACAAAGTCGGACAGCGGTATGCTATGGCGTACCGCAGCGCCAAAGTTCTCGAAGATCTAATCTCACCCAACTCTTCCTCTGGTATCATGAGTGTCTGACGTCTTGCTATCTTACCTCCTCGTTGCTTGTTTCTCGTAAATTATCTATCCATATCTCTGTAATGCTCAGTGTACCTACCAGTGTATGTAACGCGGATGCCCTTCTCAGTCGTGTCGGGTGAAGTAGGTCTCATGGCTGGATTGTAAGATTAATATTAGCCTGTTGATTTCGGGCGATGGAAGACAACGAATGCGTCATCGTGAGGGCTGAACGTGTCACTGTCGTCGGCGCGCACCCCAGTGCCGGGTGCACGCTAAGGGCGTCGCGACTGCCACAGTGTGGGCACCGGCAATCGCGGTTCTGAAATCGTTCGCTTAGTCATCACGATCGGACTCGATTCCTGGCAAATGTGCCGTTTAGTCTATATGCACCTTTGCTGCCTCCATTGCCTGCATTTGTGATATCCGTTACTGACAGAATGACTATACAATCTGCCTTGAGCAGCTTTTCAAGAAAAATGCGCGCCCAGGCATCACCAAGGGGCTGATCTTGCAAGAAAACACGTCAATGTGGCTGTGTTTCCACTGTACTTCTGGGCCAGGAAGTGCACCTAGTATGGGCTCCCTCTCGCTGTCTTTGGCCCCAAATATGATTTTAGATGAGAGATATAGATGAAATGCATGTATTCTCCGAGAGAAATATATTTTAACGACTCTATTTGCCGGGTATCGATAGCTGAAAAGGGGGACCGAGGACTGGAATTAATAGTTTGTCTCGGAGAATACCTGTAGAATTGGATTGTGAATACTTTCTCCCAGCAAAACTTATCTCATATGTGCCGTGGTGAGTCTACAGTAGGTGCATCCAGTTGACGCGACAATTTGGCAGGGGATTCCGAATTGGGCGTGAACGCATCAAAAATCTGATTTGGGTGCGGTCCGAGTCCCGATTGCCGGTGCCCACACAGTGGATCGCGTTCTCATTCTTGGTAATCGGTTGGCGCGATGCTTGATCGATCATCATCGGCGATCGCATCATCGCAATTTGTCTCGTCTCTCCGACAGGACATGTCCACGCCCACGGTCGTCTTCCTTGGCCCCACGGGAACATACACCCACCAAGTATGTTGAAAAAGCACCTGCAGCTCTCGTGTGTTGACTCAAGTAGGCTGCCTATAATCGTTTTGGTCCAAATGCCGTCTACAAGGAGCGATCAAGCATACCAGGTGAGACGGCACTGTGTGCTTTCATCCGTTTCTAATAGCGACGATTCAGAGGTTTTTGGGTCACTTTCTTCGGATGAGATTGGCGTAATCCCTCAAGAGAACTCTACCTTTGGATCGGTTATCGAGACTTACGACTGTCTTCGGCGCCCTAGCTCGTATTTCGTCCAGGGAGAGATCACTCTGGGAATTCAGCATTGTCTCCTTGTAAAGCAAGGGGCAAAGCTCTCGGACATTGACTGTATCATGAGTCATGAGCAAGTACGTACATCTACCGAGATGATTGGGAAAGATCTCATTGTACACTTCAAGGCTTTAGGCCAGTGTAAAGAATTCATTTCTAAACACTTTCCCACCGCGACCGTAAAGAAAACATTATCTACTGCTGCTGCGGCAAGGTCTCTGCAATATGGACCTGCCACTAGCGCAGCAATCTGTTCTAAACTTTGCGCCACCATCTTCGAGGGCACCGAGATCCTGCAAGAGGGGATACAAGATCAGCAGAGTATGATCTTTGAAGTCGTTCACGAAGACGAGAGTCATTAACGCTTTGCAGACAACTTTACAAGATTCTACATATTAACTCGGGACAGAAGCGTTTACATCCGTCCCTCATCGGAAGCGACTCGGCGTGCAGCACTCCTTCGACTGGTGTCGCCCAATTTGGGCGACGTTCTTTCTAATTTGCAACTACGCATACAGCGCATTGATCGACGTCCGCTTCTGAATCAAGTACCTTTTCAGGATATCTACTTCGTCGAACTGGGAAGCGAAAATGAAGGAGAGGATTCTGCTTCATGGCAGGAAAAAATAGATAAATATATAGAGCACGGGCGGGATCGAAATATCGAGATAGATCTGGTGGGATCGTGGTGAATAACATTCATAGATCAAGCGTGGTTTCTCCAATCAGTATCGCTGCCTCCGCAGATCTCGGCGTAATGCGACATGGGAAGGGCAAAGGATGACTATCCGGATAGCTTGTGAGCGTGATGTGTTTCGGAGTAGATTCATACGACTTCACCTGAGTAGGGACGAGCTGAACGCTTCAGTCGGTACAATCGGATTGCCGTGCTCATCAATTTCGTTGGTGATGTCGTATGTCGCCAAGATGGATGCCACCACAATCCACAGAAAGTCAAAGGCAAACCATCTTCCGGGACACATGCTGAAACTCGATAAACTACACTTGTATACTCATGTAAGAGGATTCACAAACCGGCGTCCGAACCCGAAAGCTGCGTCTGGGATGGCGTTCAGAGACGAGTATGTATCCCCTTCAATATTTTTCGCAAAACGATCTGGGTTGAAGGCAAAGGGCTCTGGATATACAACCCTTGCGGATGGGGAGATAAGCTCGAGCGCATGCGTTGAGATAAATGGCCGTACGGGTCATGCAGAATGCCCCAAACATTAGGTATAACAGTCGTTCCCTTGGGAATTCTATACCCACGATACGCGTCCTCCTCCGTGACAAAGTGTGCGAGACTCAGAGGTGCGACTGGATTCCACCGAAGTAGCTGTAAGTGATGGCATCGTGAGTAGAAGTGCCGATCACTTGATAGTAGACCAACTTCATAGCATATACAGTCCTGTAGGAGATCTATTTGAGGATATCCTGATATGACAAACGTCTTCACTTACGATATAAGGTAAATGATATCTGTCTGCGAAGTCTGGTAGACGTTTGCCGAGGACAGCGTCTAGTTCCTTTTGAGCAGCTGTCAGGACATGTGGATTCAAGACCATGGCAAGGAATAATGAATGCAATGCGCCGACGACTGTGTCCGAACCCGCTGCCAAAAATGCTCGTCACGAGCGATAGAATATCAGATTTGCGCATGCTTACCAGCATAAGTAGTTGCTGCGATGTTTCTGATGGTTTCCTCGTCATCTGCGCCTTGACCTAGAGCAATGTTCTCGAGTTCTTTCGCTACCATACACGGTTGGGCCGTGCCATTCAACTGAAATGACGGCTCAGATGACCAGCCGCCGACATCGAGAATAACGGAACTGACCATACGATTCTTAACAACATCAAAGGGCTTATTGACGAACTCTGATGATGTCTTCTTCCAAATGGCCGCATTGCGCTTGAAAGATGCGCCCGGAAGCCAGGAAGGCGTGTGCTTCAGAATGGGGATGTAATCCTAACAGGAATTCACACGTCGGTCCTCAGTGATAGAAAGACAACGTACAACAAGGTATGTCCCAAAGATGCCAGCGCGAGAAAGTCGCGATATAGCTGCGTCAGCGAGGGAAACATAGTCATCGCTGGATGCGTCGATTCGTTCGTCAATTTCAATACCATACGTTATCTTTACGATGATAGCTGCTGCCGCGCTGTGTTCAGGTTTAGCGTATGGGGTCACCAACCCATGATGAACACACACCTTCTCAGATGGTGAGCGAAATTGTCTGGGCGATGAAGCAGGTTCCTCAGAAGCGCGTGAGTTTGTATGAGCTGGAGTGGGCGATTCTCAGAGCTGCCGTTGATGGGGAAATGCTTTTGGAAGACATTTCTGTGTCGCTGGACATCTGATCGGTTATAGCGCGATAAACAGACGAGGGAAGCCCACCTTCCACCGGTTTCCGTATGGCATTGAGGATACCAGCCAGTCCCATCCCATCCTTCATGATCAGGTACCTCGTAAGATCGGGTTTGGATATGTGAGCTCTGAGGAACGTACAGTTCGGTAACCATCGTTCGGTGAGGCCTCGAAGAGTAGTTGGCACTTCTCTTCTCTAGTAGATCAGATATCACTTGTGACGAGTTGAGGATAAGGATGGGGTTTCCCAGTACATGGATGTAGACCAAGTCTCCTGCGGTGGTATTGGTATCGAGTCCGCCTTGAGAAAAATGAAAAGCACCATATGTTTTGCGCCAATCAGCATAAGTGCGCCACGGGTGAAGCTTGGGAAGATCCACAGATCCTAACCATGAGGTCGGGGGCCCCGGAGGGAGAGGAAGAGGATTAGAGCGTTTTCGTCGCACAAGGTAGACAACAGTAGCCAGACAGACAGCCAAAAGACAGAGATTCCAGAGGGACATAGTGGAAGAGATCCAAGCAGAGAGGATGGGGATCCAGACGCATTGCGCTCCGACGTAGCTGACTTTCAACTGGTATCATTTAGGTATCATCATCGCGAACCTTTCACATTCTTCGTGTTCAGTCACAGTGTCTTGTGTCAACCTGGTGTCAACCCTTCAAGGTTACCTCGGTCATCTGGGGCTAGACGGCCCTTGCCGGCAGGAAGCCGTACTCGGCCACATCACGACTCACCGAGCTTGTCCTCGAACCACCATGGCCACCGCAAACCCACTCTCTGGCGCCCTCAAGGACATCATCGATCCACAGTTCCACCAAAACAACTTTCCTGCAGAAATATACGCGAAATCCGTGCTCAATTTGAAGCTCGACAAGGGTTCGTTCGAGCCTGCTTTTCTGCCTTTTCGCATTCACATGGAGGCTTTCAGACGATCAAATCTGCAGACTTTCCTTGACCCCAACAGGCTGTCCGCTTGGGCCGCTTCACTGCCCCCTGCGACACACCACCCCGTCTCTCTTGAACTTTCAGCCACCAAAACCAGCCCCCATACACCCGAGAGACCGCGAACGCCTTTCCACGGTTTGCAAGCATTGGTTGCGTGGGCTTTGCAAAAAGGGCGATGCCTGCGAGTTCTTGCACGAGTACAATCTCAGACGCATGCCCGAGTGCTGGTGGTATGCAAAGTATGGCTACTGTTCAGCAGGAGATGAATGTCTGTACGCCCATCCGAAGGAACGTAAAGTCGAATGCCCAGACTACAAGAGAGGCTTCTGTAAACTAGGTATAAACGCGTGTTTTTATATCACTTGCTCAAAACAATGTCATACTTTCCCCCAGGTCCTACTTGTCCTCGAAAACACGTCCGACGAGTCGCTTGTCAGCTGTATCTGACTGGGATGTGCCCGTTAGGTCCGGAGTGTCCGAGAGGGCAGTAAGTCATCTTACTGTCACTTCGCATCTCGCTATCTGACATACAATACTATAGTCCAAAGCCGAATCTACCCACCCAGAAGGACTACGACCCACCGGCACCTCCAACTCGAGACTTGGGTCCACCACCGCCTGGCTACAGTAGATTTGGCGAATTCGATCGTAACTTCTCTGGAGGCGGGGGCGGATCTGGATCCTTTGGTCCCGGGGGTGCGTCTGCCATGGGACCACGGAGGAACTTGGACGAGGTGCTTTGTTTCAAGGTGCGGCTTGTGTTGTATCTGTATGACTCGGATGCTCAGCGCTTCGTAGTGCGGTGAGAAGGGACATTATGCGAACCACTGCCGCAACCGGAATGTGCCCGGTAGTCGCGGTGGCGTAGAGCGTAGAAGATTTGAGGAGCAACTATAGCTTGAGATTGCTGTCATTCACTGTATTTGTATTATCCTGTATCATTAATTCTCTGGCCCTTGTGAGTACGGGATATTCTTTCCACCTCTAGTTCCGCCAACTTCTCGATTAGTAGCGGCAGTGCGAGCGGTAGCGACATGTATTCGGGCATTTCTGGTTTACTCATGGGTGCAATCATCCAACCGGACGCACGCCGGGGGCACGAAATTCATTGAAGATACGAGATATTGGTGAACACTACTAGTTGCATGCCAGTGATCTAAGGCAGGTCCTTCTATGGGAGGCGAGCTCACGATAGAGCTTGCCTCCCATTAGAACGCGCAGGTCACCAGGCTAGTATCTCGCATTGTAGATGACCTGGGCTGGCGGCCGGAATAATATTAACAGCTATTGGTATTACTTTTGTAAAGCTTGTAATCTATAGCGTCCGTTCTGAAGTCCTTGCATAAGTTACCGAACCAGATCACACAGTCGTTGTACGTTTGTGAATCGCCACACGCTTATACAAATCTCAAAAGTAGCCAGCCATCGAGGGTGCGCGTGAAGTGGTTGCCGAAATAGTTCCAGCTCTCGAAAGCGACCGGGGGGTGGTGGGAAAGGGTAGCGTCTTTCCTCTCTGAGGTGACGAGGTCAAATCATAAGAGAGCTGCCGCCTCGGATGCCTGCTCCTTACTGACTCCGGGGTCTTCAAGCTCGACAGACTCGATTGCCGTGAATGAACCGCAGAGCTCGGCAGACTTGAGTTTCGCCTCCTCGGCTGTATGAGAAGGTTGGGGGCGGATGCCTGCTCCTGAGGGTTGGCGTAAAATGAAGTTGGGATGGGTGGAAGTGGTAGATGGGGAGGTGGAAGTGGTAGTGGAGGCATGTCATTCCATGCCGGTCGCCGTCTCGGCGCTCTGCGCTCTGAGTAGGTGCGTCTCAATGAGAGATCAATATTAGGGGATGAGGGGGATGTCTCTGCGGAGCTGCGAAAGCCAAGCGACGAAGGTGGACGACGAATGGCAGCGGCAACTAGTCTTCGTTGCCTCTCCTCTGCTATTCTCGCCTCCTGCGCCGCCTCCGCCATGACCCGCTGAGTGTCATCAGGTCTCTCGGGAGAGTCGAAGTCCATCTCGTCATCAGCCACCCCGTCCTCATGCTTTTCCTTTTTTCTGAACCAACCCAACAGCTTGGATTTCTTTGGTGTGGTGAGAGAGAAGAAGCGGCGATGACCAGGCTTGTCCACGACTTTGGGTGACTCGGTAGTCAGATCCAAGGAGCGTGATGCCTTGTGGAGTTTGTTCCGTTTCGCGAGTTTGAGCATGAGAACTGGAGGAGAGGAGGAGGATGAAGAGATCCCAAAAGAGTCCGCATCATTGCGAGACGGAGTAACTGTCCCAAAACGACGGGGATTGATCTTCAAGTCATCTTCACCGTGGGTCCCAACGCTCGAGGTGGTAGAGAAGGGATACTGTGCTTGATCGGAAGCCCTGGTCAACGTCCATTGAGATGAATCTGTCTGTAAAGATGCTTCAATATAGAAAAAACTCTGATCATGCTGTTTCAAGTACCTTGTTTCCTCCGGTGTAAGCATTGACGATGTCCCAAGAGACGCTGTCCCCGGTCTGGAGAGAAACTGTGAGATGTTCGGCGTTGGCGCGTGTGATACCCCGCGTAGAGAGCTCAGAGACTGCCATCCAGTGGCCACAAGCAGAATCACTGCCGGCTGTGCACGTTATATACGAGAATTGGCCTCCCGTCTCGCCATCTATGTTTCCTTGACGATGTGCGCAAGTCCTACAATGGTCGTGCTCTGCCTTGATGCTGATACCCTTCCTGTCACTTGGCATCGCCCTCACCACGCCCTACGCCGCTGCTCAAACTCCAACGTATGTCCGTAAAGGTTCTCGATTTGTCCTTGTATCCAGATCGTTGGGTTAGTTGAATCGACGGGATTCTGAGAAATATGGAACCATACTGTTGGGTAAGAATAGCCCTCATGCATCCGATAGGTGTTCGTCCTGAGAGAGCCTCTCACATCTGTCGCTCATGAATGAATTCGATGGACGACTTGACGGTGCACATGTGACAGGCTCGGTGGGAAACGGGATCTGTCTATCACGCTGAGACTCTGATAGAGAGCAAGAAGGCTGTGATGCTGACAACGACACTGATCTGGATAAAGTGTTTGGTGTCGGCTGTATCATTGTGTCTGCAGAAGGCACGACGGAGGAGGAAGAGGAAGCACGGAAAGACAGTGCGCGCGGTAAAGATAGTAATGTGTCGTCGTCAAGAAGGTTCTTGCTTTTTCGAACCCTGGATAGTGACAGCGGGTAGAGCTGTCGTCCAGAGGCATATTGACGCATGAGAGCATCGGGAGTAGGAGGGTCGTTGGTAACAGTTTCCTTGTCTGGGTATTGGGGAATCACAAGCAAGAAGGGTGAAGAAGGCAGAGAATTTGCGGAATTGGACCGCGTGGATCTGGTCTTAGGGATAAAACGAAGAGATTTGGGTCGCCGCAAGGCCTTAAATCTTCTAAGAGCAACATCAGTTCAAATATAGTGAATTGCTAACAGATATGCTTACGGTGCCAGATCCTGTCCTGCGACGTGTAGCACCGGGCCATTCACCGGGATAGAAGCGTCATCCATTGACGGCCGCGATATCTCTTCCCACTCCCACTCTGAGTCTGACAAATCATCGGGGTGTGGTACATCCAACTGTCTCCTACGGAAGAAAGACCGACGCGCCTTCGATGAGGCTGTGACAGACGACTCGTTATCAGCGACAGGTGGCCTAGACTGTTTCCGTAGACGCGCATGACGGTCTGGCCGGCGTTTGATCGACGAGGGGGAGACATAGCCCTCGTCGGTATCCTGTGATGCCTTGCGTAAAGTTTTCTTGGGCGAAAACCGAGACGTAAGCATGGAGAGTTTGAACGTCCGTGATTTAGACGGCGTCGAATGCACACTATCCGTCATAGCGCCAGTACTTCCGCTAACGGTCTGTGCGTCTGCATTGTGTGTTGCGTCGTCGGCTTCGGGGCTCTCTGTATTCCTTGGCGACTCGAAGTCGTCGTCAAAAACCAGATCTGATATGGCTCTATTTTCGTCCAGAAGTCCAAGCTCTACAAAGGCATCAAACACGCTTGCTCTGAGGCTGTCGTGCCGCACATCTGCCATTATAGCTGTCCGGTGTCGGGGAAGATGAGTGAATGAGGCTGAGATGACGCAGTAGCACATATCGGGAACGGAAGCTGCGGCAACAGTTTCCTTATCAACTGACAGTGACATCGAATCAAACCATAACCATGAGCTCACAAATGTTTTTCCTCTCTCCAGAACGGTTCCAAAGAGACCTTGGATGGTTTTGTTGCAGCTACTCTACCACAAACACCGGCATGTTTGCATAGAATTGGCCATTTAGGCGTTGGCCTACACAGACAGAGGAGCCTGCAGGCTCAAACTTTCGACGAAATTCTGCTTGATCGCTGTTGAAGGGAAGAAGGTCAAGTTCAACGATCGCGACGCGTTGGTGTCTTCGATAACGTGAGTCGTTCCCTTTGAGTATACAACAATTTCCCATCATCTCAACACCTTCCCTCTGGCATTTGTAAGGCATCTCACATTGCCGGCTGGCGCTTCCAGAAGTGAATTCACAGAAAGTCATGGGAACCATGATCCGAGCCTGTGAGTTTGAGTCTCATCGACACAGCACTGACACAAGCTTCGCAAAGCTCGCAAAGGCGACTACATGGCAGCGGCATCGTCCGTAAGTCATGTTTACGTTCTGACTGCCTCGACAGATCATATTTATAGAGGCAGATTGCAAAGCCTACTTGGATGCATGCGCCACTAGAGAGCCTCGAATTTACCGTAGTCCCCGTTTGGCCGCGCTTACCCAGCCCCACTCAGTCACCTGCTATCCCCGGACGTGGCCACCAAGACAGTGACACGATCGCATGAGTGTCTTCTAGTGTCCTCCCAGCGCTGCATGTTGGGAATCCTAGCAGGGATCTGGAAATATGGGACCAAGATGGTCCTTGCTTGACCAAAGTCCCCATATCCGACTGGTCAATCCGGCAGGTTATTTTACTCCGCATGACTGACGAGTGTCCGTAGTCGCGCGCGTCGGACGCGCTACGTCCCAGTATAAGGGGCTACGACACTGTCATGAGAAGTAGAAACCGAGTTGAGACCTACCACGTGCAAGACTATCTACGGATCTTCGTTCTTGGGGTGGCTACATAAGAACGCTCTCATCCCCATTCCCCATCAAACGCCATGATACTCGACTTCCTCGCCGACCATGCCATTCTTCTGGCCTCAGCGTGCATCGCCTTCTATGTACTAACCTCCCTTCGACGCCGTAAACACCATCTACCTCCTGGTCCTCCTCCGAACTCTATCCTTGGAAACACATGGCCAACTGCATTTGCATACCGCTTCTTCGAGCATTGGACCCAAGAGTATGGACCTGTCTTCAGCTTGCGACAAGGACTAGAAACCATCATTGTCATTGGCCGATACGATGCAGCCGTAGAACTCATGGAACGGGAGGGTGCCTCATTGGCCGACCGGCCTCGGAGTGTTGGGGCTGGCGAGACCTTGAGCGGTGGCATGAGAGTCCTGCTGACACCCCACGGCGAAAGATTCAAGAAGGTGTGCCAAATCGCGATCCAACACCTGCAACGCGTTCTGAATGGAATGCACCCAGATGCGTAGAGCTCTGCACGCTCACTTGCAGCCTAAAGTGCGTTGTTCGACTTTCTTCTCGTCAAGTCGTAATCCCTTACGTCTTCCTTGTCAATTGCAGAGTGTTGCGGGATATGAAGATGTTCTCACCAGGGCATCCATTACACATCTCCGCGATCTCGTCCAAGACCCATCAAGACACCAAGACCACGCGAAGCGCTACGCCGCTGGCGTAGTTATGGCTCTCACATACGGCAAGATGGTCAAGTCGTATGAAGACCCCGAGGTCCAGAGTGTAAACAGATGTCTTACCCGCTTGGGTTTCGCTATGCGCCCAGGTGCATGGAAAGTCGATGTATTGCCATTTCTCAGGTTTGCCAATCAATCATCGTGAGGATCTATACTGCATGCTAAGTATACGTTTGGCGGACAGGTTTATTCCTGGATATCTGAGCCCACTTCGTGAAGGACACGCAGAGGAACTATCTCTGTTCAAAAACCTTTTGAAAGAGGTTAAAGACTCTCCGGCGCCACCACCCAGCTTCGGCGGGTATCTTTTAGAGCGTCAAGCCGAATTAGGGCTCAGCGATGACGAGACAGCATACTTGGCGGGCAGCATGTTCGGAGCTGGCAGCGACACCACGGCCTCAGCTATCAGCGTTGCTCTAATGGCGGCTGCTGCATACCCAGAAACTCAAAACCCTGTCCGGCGTGAGCTCCGGGCATTGGGTCGGCCACCGACCTTCGCGGACAAGGACGCTCTTCCTCACACCATGGCTTTCGTGCACGAAAGCTTCCGATGGCGTCCTGTCACTGCTGGTGGCTTCCCACACAAAGCTACACGCGACATAATTTGGGCAAGCCCAACTTTCACGTAGCCATTTCCACTCTGACTGATTTTCTAGAACGAGTACGTTATTCCAGCGGGCTCGACCGTCATCGGAAACGTTTGGAGTGTAGGCAGAGACCCAACATACTTTCCCGATCCCGAGAGATTTGATCCCTCACGCTGGCTTACGCCCGAGGGGGACCTACGCACAGACGTCAAGAGCTATCCATTTGGCTTTGGACGTCGCGTGTGTCCCGGTCAGCATTTAGCGACGGCCTCGGTATTCTTGAATACGGCTTTGGTTCTCTATCATTTCAGCCTGAGGGTTGATGAGCAGCATCCAATCGACACTTTGGCGTTTACGCATAGCGCAAATGCCCACCCCGAACCATTCAAATTGGTATTTACACCTGGGGAGGGGTCTGGGAGCAAGGCGGATTGGGATTCGATGCGAGAAACAGTTGATCAGTTATGGAATAGTGTACAGTAGACTGTAGTTTCAGATATCAACATATCGCTCTGTATGTATACTTAGGGCGCATTGACGCCAATTGAATCGAGCGGCACCGATGTTCCGCTCAGATGATGTCAACCTTGGTTCAGGCCGATCTGATTATTATTATTATTACACGGCACGGACCTGTAAAGAATCAAGATCATCTTGAACCTCGACTACGACCATGGGCTGGCAGAAGACCTTTACTTTGGCTCGGCGCGCTAAGGGATGCCATCTCATCACTGACGAAGGTTTGTGGACAAGTTTCACATCCGAAGGGCTGAGATACGACCCGGAAAGCAAGTACGCACCCAGATAAAAGAAGGATTGGACGGCGTTGCTGTAGGACTCCTCCTGTACTGATTTTGTGTTTCTGTTGCTCAAATAACTGAACAGGTTGGAATGCTGTTTCTCTTCATGTGCGCCTTTATTCGTGTGCGCTTGTGTCTATTGATTAAAGACCGATTTGTAGCAAGCATACATCTTGCGCGTTGACATTGAATGAGAACTGGGATAAAGGTCTGCACCCGCACGTTTCTTTGGGAGTGTATGGGTTCTTTCATACTGACGCGCTGGTGTCGTAAAGACGTTCGCAAAGGTGAACGATGTTATGATGAATCTTATAAGCAGCCATTGACATCTGTGTTCCAGATATGGACATGGCGCTGGATCACGTCGTACCAGAGAGTCTCGATTGGCTTCATACAGACGAGGGTCCGGAGTGAGTGTAACACGCTCTCAATTAGACCTACTCTCAACCTCCTCTCAGCGACTCGTGAGTTGTGGCTTTCGTGGCCCTCGTTAATGATAGGAATCACGCAAATTTCTTAGGGTCTCGCACACCAAAGCATCACTTATCGGTCCGACCATCTCTATCCCCATAACGTGAAGAAATCTCCTTGTCTTTGCCAGCACATATGCTGACGGTGCAAACATCAGGAACGGCACCCTGAACTTGGGCACCTGGCAAGGTTGTTCATGATTTCGCCCTCCCTTCTCAGTGTTGCTCATGCATTGCAGGTATCTACTTGACTGAGTTTCGCCACATCGCACACACACGGCAAGTCGTGGCGACAATCATGTACGTGGTATTGATATATCTGCACTCGATGTCAAGAAGCTGAGTGTTGTCCTTTGTAGATCCTGATTGCACATGCCGCGTAGCTACTGTTATAATAGTTTGAGTGTGTCTCGACCGTCCCGACCGGCGCCTGCTTGGAATTGGGAAGGATCAATGCAGTAACCCTCGACTGAATACGGCTCAAAAATTTCCACTTTCCCTGGATTCTGACTGAGCGATGTCCGAAAATAATATAGACGCCCGTTGAGGTATAGACTATAGCTCGGGATTCGCTGATGTGCGTACCTCTGGAATGATGCCGTGGTAAGTTACACTTTGACGAGGAATTGAGAGCGCTACGTCTCTCAGCGCCTGCTCAGCACTACTTCCAGCTACGAAATCCGAATTGTAGATGGTGAATACTTGGCGTCTGGTACTTAGTGCGATACATACATAATTCCAGCATGATTCCGAATGAAGATCTACGTGGATCAGAATTACTGAAGGGTCACGACGGCATTCTGTCTGGGTCCACGTGCGGGCCGATTATATATGGTCAAGCTTACCTTCGATTCTACTTCCATCTCCTCAGCATTGTCTTTCCATTACAACTCAAACGAGGAGCCACAGTGCTATTCACCGCCAGGCTCCCGACCTATATCCCTGTTTCCTTGCAACAGGTCTTCTAATCTTCCTGACGACCGTTATATCACGCGATACAGCTACCTCTGCCCCAGTCCTCCCCTTCCATGCCAAAGCAACCTACCGTCCCAGCACCCGGGCGCCCAGCTCTCCGAAGAAATCAGGCTTGTCGTTCATGCAGGAAACGCAAACTCAAATGCGACGCTCAACGTCCGCATTGCGGCACTTGTGTCAAGTACGGCTCATTCTCCGATGTAGATGGAAAATCTAATGAAGGGTTGGCAGGCAATGGCAGGCCTTGATCAGTGTGCCAGCACCAGTCGGATACGCGTAAGCCTATCGGGCGCCGCGCAATTCGCTCACTCACCCGCTCCCAGACACCCAACTGAACCCCAATGTTCATACGATCCCGTCGAAGGCTTAACCTTGGCACCAGACACTGACCCAGTTGACAAGATTCGCCAACTCGAATCGCAAATTGGTGAGTCCGACATGCCTGTTGCACGATGGTACTCAATTCCTACACTCGCAGCCCTATTGAAGGGTAAACTCTACGAACAGCAAGGCAGATCATCCTCCCCTGCTCAAACTCCATTTCTTGGCGGCAGTAAATCAACGCCGCCCAAGGTTCCCAGACCACTCGCAGACAACGGCGGCATATCACTGCCCCATGTATCACTGATGAGTGTGGTCACCACCTCCGCAGAGAGCCCCGAATCCCGCTTCAGAAGCGAGAGTGGGAGCCCGGAATTGCACTCCGCTGGAGGTTCAAACTCGAAGCAGTCGGATCCCTTCATGGAGCTACTATTCTCTGGGTGGAATCCAGACCTTCCTGATCCTACAACATTAAACCACTAGTCAGTCCTATTATTGACCTATCAAGCACCCTTCTCATTGTTTTCCATTCTCTAGCATTGAGGTGTTCTTCCGCTGCGATCCCTGTGGCTCAAGAGTGCTTCATCAGCCATCGTTTCTCGCCTCAATGCTGTTGTCACCGCGCGACCCGGGTTTTCCACATTCTGCGATTCTTCATGCAATAGTTGAGCTCGTCTCGTCTCGCTCCTTGATGACAGTATTAACTGTTGATGATGATAGTGTACGGTCGCCTCTAGATGGTCACCTCAGAATGTGGTAACTCTGCCTGACGGCACTCGTCGCGACCAGTTCGCCGAGTTTCACGCAGGCAAAACCCGGCAATACATAGACAAGACCATGGCGAGTGGAGAAGACATATTTTGCGTCATGCAAGCGTGTATCCTGTTGTCCTGGTACTTTTATCAAGAAGGACGATGGGTAGAAGTTTGGATATTTGCCGGCTTTCAGACTCGTGTCGCGGTGCCTCTTCGTTTGAATTATCCTGGCACGTTTTCGACGCATGGAAACAGCTCTCCTGGCGCCTACCTTGCCCCTCCGAAAGACCTTCGCGACCTAGAGTCCCGGCGGCGAACATGGTGGATGACTATTGTCTTCGATCGTATTGCTTCCGTGGGCGGCTGGATTCACGCGGTCGATGAACGAGATCTTGGAACTGAACTCCCGTTGCGCAACGAAGACTTCGAATCCGAGGTCAGTTGATATCATTGTAGGTCCTGATGTCAAGTTGACAAGTGCATCGTAGGTCTCAATTCCGAGTAACCCGCAAGATCTATCGACTCCCGATGTGTTCATCCGGCACCCCCCGCAATACACGGATAGCTTTCTGCTTCTGATCAAAGCCATCATGCTCTTTGGCCGCGTCACAGATTTCAACGTCCGGGGGAGCTTGCGGGCTGCGACAGCTCCAAGCAAAAGCCAGAATCCTTTCTTCCTGGAAGGATTTGACGCTCTGGACAAGCTGGTCTGTGTCGACTTCCTAGAGAACCTCCCACATATCTTCAAGAACAACTCCGGGGTGACCGATGCTGGGTCACTCGACACAGACCTGTACATGGTTCATATTGTCCCTCACGCGTAAGTCCATCGAAACTTGTTTTGCCCACGGTCTGATATCGGGGCGGTTCAGGGCCACGATTACGCTGCACAACCCATATCTGGACTTCACTGATTCGCAGTGCATGTCCACTTCACGCTGTGTCAACTCCGCACGGAACATATTGGCTGCATATTACATGTTGTCAGCCACCTCGCTGGACATCACGAGGCTGCATCCTTTTGTCACGGTCGGTCGCCAATAGCGAGCGCCACAATCAGGTTCTCATACTTCTTTTCCAGATATGTTGGTATCTTGCCGCGGTTGTCCAGGTGCAACTCTGCAAATATTTCATCGAGATCGGCGACACCGACAGAGAATCTACTGTCTGGGGTGAGATCAACGTCTTAAGGTATGTCCCTCTGCACGGCAAATCTGGGTATCAAGCCGACGCAACCCTCAGATTCGCTATGTTGGCTTATGGACAACGCTCGCCTATCGGAAGTGAGTGTTTCGAATTGGTCTGAAGCCTTTTCTACGAGGCTTATGAATACTTTACAGCTCGTCAGGAGAGATTGCTCCAGGGTTTGATGCGAGAGATAGTCAGGATGACCGCACAGAAACAGCCGCTGGAAGTCGGTGTACCGCTCTACCCCTTCTCGTCTTCTACACTTTGGAGTAAAGATGCAACACTATCCGAGGATGGGGCGTCGGCACCGTTCCCTGTCGGTCCGCCATTGGACAGCCAAGGAGGACAAAACGGGACGCGTCCGAGTTTGCTGTGGAATATGCAACCTCCGACGGCAAACTCTTCTCCTGGTAGTGAAGGTATATCGAATTATGTATAGGAACCGGAATGGTTCCATTCACTTCTCGTGGCTGTTGTTTGTCATAATGCATTTGTATACCTCTACCCATGTAAAGTGCCGCTTAGTTTGTAGGCTTTGGGAGTGCGGACATTCCAAACTTACCGGTATTGTTGTCTATGGTGTCAAAGTTCGGTTGTTGTAGATTAAGTATATGTACTTGTAAATCAACAAAGACCTCTTTCGACTGAAGTCATCCCAACCTTTTCCTTGATAAATGTACATTGTTTTTTCCAGTGCTAAGTAAAGGTACAAAATTGCAATAATTCCTTATGACCATCTCTTCTCTGTTGAATCCTCCGCCATGAACTAATCGTCTCCCTGATAGAAGGGATCCTTCTCCTTGGGTTTGGCGGACTCCTTCTTCTGGCGTAATGCATCCCAAGACGAGGTCTTCGTCTGCGGGGAGTTGGCCGCCCGAAGCTGATCCCATCGGCTCAAGGTCTGCGGAGGAGTTGACGTCACGGCAGATGGTACTGGTGCACTCTCTAGACAAGACAAGAACCGACGTCAAGTACAATCACGAGGGGAATTAGTGGAAATAGTGACCTTGACTTTCATAGGATGGAGGGGGCTCGTCAGATTCGGAGGCGAAAGAAGGGCTTTGTGTTGTCTGTTGAAGTTGTGCTGCGACGTCAGTGCGAGTTGCACGCGCCTCAGCATTGACAATAGCCTGTGCAACGCCCTGGGGGTTTTCTAGATGATGGTAGAGCTCCTGGTGCACATCAGCCTCCTTGTTGGCAAAGAGCAGCGAGGGGCCAGCTGAGCAGCCGAGGAGCAGCAGAGCCAACGGTGCTTTTCTTCGTCGAGCTGCAATGGCGGACCCAACCAATGCGGCGGCCATACCCTATGAATATGGGCGCATGAGAAACCTCAGCCCCATCCTGAAAGTGAGACCTACGAATTTGACGTAACGCTGCCGCTTCCCCAAGCCAGTGTAATAGCGGCCGACGGTTTCATAGTCTGAGCGGGTCAGGACACCGTCGTCAATGTCTGGCTGTACGAGATGTCGTGCGGCAGGGGACGTGAATGCTGAAGCTTCTGAAGCACCGCTGAAATGCCTCAGCAGTAGTAGACTCCATTCCACGTCGGGCCGGGTCATCGTGATGGTACTGGATCAAGGACGTGCCATCAGGTGCACGATCGATTCGCGTTCGCGGCCAGTCGCGCCACGTGCTTAGTCAAGCGCAACGCGTCCCAAGACCGTGGCTTGCTCTGCGTAGACGGCTCACAGACGGTATGAGAAGAGAGCACTCATATCTCAAGGCAACTCAGCTGCGTTGGCCTGCTATTCCTCCCTTCATGCGCTGTCCCGACCCTAGTCGGGGATGATAGAGCGCGTATGTCAGGACCTGCTTGACGCTATCCGCACAACCGCTACATGTACAATGGGTGACATATATATATCTGTGCCGCTCCATGTTGCCTTAAAGTTACAACGCTCTACATGACATAGTATCATTGTACTTGAACTGTGGATGGATACCACACCGGATGGACTCTGGATCTTTACGCTTACGGAGTGATTATCACAAACCACAAGCAGGAATTGGCCTTATTCGGCCTCCGGACAGGATCACAGCACCATCTTACGCCTTGCCTGCGCCTTGCAGCCCTCGAATTTGACTCTGGCACCGGTACCACAACTGAGGGACCAGGGGAGATGACATGAGAATCTCTTGCTACATCCCCGTCGGCCCAGGTCAACCATGCGACAACCAGAGCCGGCTTACGCGTACAAATGTATTGCTGAAGACTGATTCAACCGGCGAAGATGATGTCTCGAAGGCAGACGCCGACGGTGAGAGTGGGTGATGTGGGATTATCAGGGCCACAGAAGTCAGGTACACGCGTACGCTCAATTGAGGTGGCAAGCTTCGACTCCGAGCAAGACAAGTGCGATTCATAAGTGAGTATTGTTGAATTAAAATGGAGCCGAAGGGCTCTTACTGAAGGATGTGTATATTAGGGTTTTCTACTGAAAGATGTACGTTTGACAACCCCAAGCCTGAGAATGATGATGGTCAATGTCAGTTCATCAGGCGAGGGTGCCTGGAAGTACATAAGTACCCCGGGTAGACAGCCCGCACGTGGTCGGCCTTGAGTCGGGCAGCTCAGACTCTGCCTGCCACTCGTCCACGAGCGTCTTGCACTATACTTGACATCCGACTGTAATCTCTGGTCCGCGAGCTCATGACAGCTGTGGCGCTCGACTCTCCGGTACCCAAGCCATCACCGTCGCCAGTCGGCCGCGACACCCTGCCGGCACCTCACGAAAACCACGACTCAGACGCTGGCCTGCCGCCGAAATTTAGCCACAACGGCCCCCAGTCCCTCTCAATTCCCCCGAGACTCGACTCGCTCGGCTCTCCAGGTGCATTGGGCTCAGGTGCGCCTTGGAATGGCCTTCCGCGTCCGACTCTTGACCTTCCACAGGCTCTTTCCCCTCCAGCTCTTCTGCGCCCAGCACCCCACTTTCCCCTACGAATCCGGAGAACAAGCAGAAAAAGAGCAACCCTCTCGTCGACCTCATCGATACTGAGAAGCACTATGTCGACCAGCTGGCGGGGATCATCAGGGTAAATTCTATTCCCTGTCAGCGCCCTGCACTCCCTGATCAGCTCCTCCTCGCAGCGTGTCGCCTCCGCCTGGTCGCGCTCGAATCTCCCGCCCAAGGAGCTGGACACCATGTTTCGAAGCATTGAGGGCGTTTACAAGGCAAACCGTGGCCTCCTCAATGTATGCATATCACTCTTATCCTACACTATTCCCCGTATTCACGCGTTCCGTAGAAACTGAAGGAAATTGGCACCAATCCGAAAGCTTTGGGGGACCTTCTCATGCGATGGGTCAGTCCGCGTCAATCGTCATCATCACTTTACCCATCATCCCTATCAGATTGAGGATTTAGAAGTCCCGTACAGCAAATACTGCTCCAACTTTTCTTGCGGCTTCGACGATTGGGATCCAGTCCGCAACAACGCCCGCCTACACCCCATAGTCGCCGAATTCTCCCAAAAGTTTCCTCCGCCTACCTCTCTGACCGACACTCCAGTATGGACTCTAGATGCGCTTTTTCTACTTCCCAAACTTCGGCTCCGATACTACAAGAAGCTCTACTCCCGACTACTCAAGAATGCTCAAGCTGGTCGCCCAGATCACGCCCTCCTCGTAAAAGCTCTTGACAATCTCGATACACTTCTGGATACATTAGACTCGCGAGCGCAAATCATCGTCAACGCCACAGAGCGGTCTGAATCAAACCCTCCTGTGCTCGGTGAAGATGAAGTCGTTGTCGATTTTAGAACCGAGAAGGATGGCGGGAGGTCGCTCACGCCGAACCGAAGCAGTGATGCCGATGTCACACACAGCGAAAGCAGCTCAATGCGCGGCAGCAGTGTCATGGGGTGAGGGTTGTCTTCGTCGGCATTAACGCGATTTGCTCATTTAGTAGGGAACGTTTGTCGAGGGAAACTGCAACCACATCAATGAGCCGGGTGTCCACGCAGACAATGTCGATGCCTATCTCAGACCTGGAGCGCCGGCTGTCAACAGAACGAACTTTGGACATCTTTACTATGAAACCAAAGGTGGGATCCCGTATGCCATCAATATCATTGACTGATTGAGTTTAGATGGTTCGTTTGCAAATGTCGCCTCCGACATTGACCTTCAAACGTGAACTGCGTTTATCCATGGATGTCATCATCCGCGTTACGCCACGTGCAACTGGAATGGAGGTGGTTCATCGCCAAGGGCACATTTTCTTATTGTCCGATCTGTTCCTCGTCTGTGAAAAGATGACATCGGAAGAGCGTGCATCGGGTGGGAGCGATGGGCCCGATATGTGGTTGTGTTATCCCCCATTGGCTGGCAAGGTTCTACGCGTCACAGAAACCAATTCAGGTATGATATTTCAAGCGTACTGTATCTTGTTGCTGACGCTTTCTGTAATAGACACTATTCAAATAGCTGTTATGCGCAAGGAGAACTTTCTTTTGCAAGCAGAGTCAAGCCAGGCTCGCAATTTCATGCTCTCCGAATTTCGAGAATGCATCGATTTCGCAAATTCTGGTGAGCACCTTATTTCGACGGCAGGAATTGAGGACGCTCACGCCTTGTGTGCAGTCGTAGTCTCAAAGCAACCGCCCCCGCCAATGCCACCTTTACCAGGAGAAACGCGCCAGGCAGAACCGAATAGTCGGAGTGGTAGTATGAGTCCGCCGCAAAGGTCATCATCATCGCCAGCTGGGCCGCCGCCGTTGCATTTCAATGGAAATGGCCCGCCTACTGCTTTTCGACAATATGATGGCAACATGCACGCTTCACCGGACGGACAACGTTCGCCCCCTCCCGCCGTCCAAAGGGCTCCCTCACTGCCACACGTACAAGACCCACGCCAGTACCCCGGAGGCCCTCCATCTCGCGCCCCGTCAATACAGTCCAATCACAGCGGACCCAACGGTAACAACATGTCTTTCGCTCCCGGCCAAGTCATACCGCCGCAACGCAATCCTAGTGTAGCATCCCATCATACCTATAATGCGCCTACCCCTCCTCCTCCTCCAATACAGCATTCTCTTCCAATGCGTCGTTCCGACACCGGGGACACCATGAATGGGCCTGTGCCACCACCACCTCCCGGAACCTCCCTTCAAAATTATCCACCTGGACCTCCTCCTCCGGGGCCTCAATACGGAAGAAATATGCCACCAGGCCCGGGACTTCCCCCGGGTCCGGGATTGCCTTCTGGTCCTGGAGCTCCCTTCCCGCGGCAGCAGGGCCCACACGGTCAAGGACCTCCTTCCGGCCCAGGATACTTCCCGCGACAGCAGGGCCCTCCAGGTTCTCAAGGAATACCACCACGCCCACCATCCGAGCCCTCGTACCAAAACAATCATGGTGTACGGCCTTCTGCTTCTTCCCGTTCCCTCCATTCCCAATATGAGCAGCCACACTCAGCACCTCCAGTTCCTGTGCCTTCCAGACCGTATAGCGGACCTGGTCAGCCCAACAACAACTATATGGCGCGGGATCCCTCTGCCGGTAGTCTCGCTGCTCCCGTAGCCCTTCTTCCGTCAGCGATCAACTCTCGCATCGCCTCAGGACTCGGCACAGACCAATCATCCTTCGCTGAACCAAGTCCACCAAATTCCCCTGTCGAAGAGACACGCGAACTGCCCGGTCCAGTAACCTCTGCTATATCTGCACAGATGAAGTGCAAGGTGTTCTTGAAGCAGCAGCACGCTCAGTGGAAGTCTCTCGGTGCAGCGAAACTCAAGCTGTACGTGCAGAGTCCCACGAACATTAAGCAGCTCGTCGTCGAAGCCGACACCAAGGCTAGCACTCCGCTTATATCGACCATCGTGTTGACGGATGGTGTTGAACGAGTGGGGAAAACCGGTGTGGCTATCGAGCTGAGCGACCACGGTGCAAGGACTGGTATCGTATACATGATACAATTACGCAACGAAAAGTCGGCGGGTGGGCTTTTCGATAGTTTACTGGCAGGATCCGATAGAGCCACATAATATATATACCCTTCACATACTTACATTTTTCATGGGGTCAAATGGGTGCAGCGGACTGTTCGTTTTATTTCTCTTCGCGCAATTATCATACCGCTCGTTATATTTCAATCTGCTTTTCGGTCATTCTTTACTAATTGTACTGTAGACGACAATCTCATGCATTTTATGACGCTGATATCATTCGATAAAGAGCATGTATTCTACCCCCTCTACGCATTCTGAGGAAAGACGATCTCAGCACACAAGGAGACGTGATCGCTGCCACATATTCCGGATTGAGGCAGACCCAGTTCTAATGTTTCCGTTTTGTGCGGTTGCAGGAGACCGGTCACAACCGGCGCCAGTGTCGTGTCTTTTGGATCTATGATGAAGATGTAATCTGCAATCCATGTGAGTGACGGAGATGTGCAACTAGTCTGAAAGGCAAACCTAGTACAGTCTTCCAGTAGAAGGTGTAACTCGTCCATTCCGGTTCGAATGCGCCCAGACGAGATGAGGGTAATTTCAATCTGTCGCCGAAGGTCCTCCCTCTGACAGTGTCGGTAATCTTCCTCATCCCGAGGTCGTATGCACTGCGTAATGGACCACCCAATGAACGAAAAGATTCCTCTAGTTCTTGAGATGAAAGAAGCCCGTCGATGAGGGTTGCTTTCCGGGCGTTCGTGATGGGCATGCGAGGATCTGTGGCCTCCTCCTCTGCTGCCTCATCACCCTCACCCTCCGTTGTCTCGGTAGTCTCCTCTACTTTATCATCGCCGTCCGATTTTGTTGTCGGCGGTGGGGCAGACTTCGGTACGCTTGGATCTATTGACGAATGTACGACGTGTGATGACTTGATCAAGTCGTCGTGTCCGGGATAGAGGTCGTCGCCAACCAACAACGCGTACGCTGGGTCATCGGGCGCGAAGTTGAAATCTTGGAATCTTTGAGAAGGGCGAGGTGAGAATGACACTCATGAACGCACCTCCCGCGAGTATACATGGCCAGTGGTCTAGTCTTTTGTGTGCACGATATTCGAGGACAGTGCGTTTCAGGATACTGGCTTGTCTAGAATGAGGGGATCAGTTAGACAATGTTCGGGCCTATCGATGGATGTATCATCACCTAGCCCGTTCATAATTGTATCGTGGATGCCAGAACAGATGAGTGGTAGCCACTATCACTCCGCGACCAGCATTCTTAGCGTCTTGAAGAGCTACTATGGATCCGATATTCTTCGTACGAAAGCTAGCCCCCCTCCGGGTGTTCTCTTCGCCTATTTCACGCACGTCCTCGTTGTCGTATTGCACCAATCTCTGTCCCACAAGAGTATAGAGATCCTTTTTGAATGCGATGAGGCAACCGTGTAGCTTTCTGGGACCAGCGGCGTAATGATGAGAATAGGATTCCTTCTCGAGGGCAGGAAGGATCGATTCCAGACGGTCCGTTTCCTGGAGTCTGTTCAGACTTATTGGTCAACTCGATGGAGCTTGGAATACCTGGAGGCACATGATGTCTGGGTTATGAGTGAACATCTCACTGAAAGTCATTCCTTCTCGTTCTTTGGCTTTCAAGCAATCACTAGTGGGAAAGAGCTTTCGGCCTGCGATGGCACTGAGCAGATGTATGTAATTTGGCTTGAGAATGCTTACGGACTAGACATTGGGCAAGAAGCTGAACAGATGTTTAGCTGCTGCTCGACTTGTTGAATAACATACGGACGTTCCAGGTAAGAACTTTGATACGCTGTCCACCGGGAGGAGGTTCGGATGCGACCTTTAACCAAGGACGGTGGACGATTGCAGATCGTTTCGTCTCGGGCTCAACACTCCCAGCCTGTTCTTTGAGTAACTTCTTGAGTCGGCGCGCCTCCTGCTTTGCGAGTTGTTCCGGTGTGAGCTCGAGGGGGCGTTTGGTGGACATTTGAGATATGAATCTAGATGTTTGCAGGCGAATACACGCGCGTCCGGCGCGGAAAAGGCGAAATTCCAGGCTGAACAGAGTGGGACAAGAAAGCAGATCGGCTCGCTCGCCCCGAGTCATGTGATAAGCCCGACTAAGCCTGAGGTCGTCCACGGTGACAAATTTCACCCTGCTACAACAGGCGCGCTGGCCAGTCTATGCAGAGACTGTCCTCCATGCTCCGGCATGGCCTCCCGCTGCGTCCGCGCGCTGGACGCCCCATGAAACGGGCGTTGGCGCCGGAACGCCCAGCGGCCCACAGCCTGCACGGCTTCCGCTTTCGGCAGACATTGTCTACTTCCACCACCACCACACCGCAGTCCGCCGCAATGTCTGGCGCCCCGGAGCAGTTTGGAAACTTTGATCTCGTCCGCAGAGTCAAGGTCGAGTACACCGACGTCGTCATCTCCAAGTGGAAAAGTCGCGAAACCGGTCTGAGCGTCGTGCATCTCGACTATGAAGGTGTGGCTCGTCAACGCCTCAAAGATCATTCGCTGACACGCGTATAGCGCCAATCTTAAACGGCTACTTTGTTGTTGCTACCGAAAGTCAGCCATCCGCCCGTGTCTAACGTAGACAGCACTCATCCATCCTTCCAACAGTCTTCGATGATTCAGGTTGCCCCCACACATTGGAACAGTGCGTATCCGGGCGCTCAGTCGTCACGCAATCTCTAATCAACCACAGTCTCGTCTTTATGGGCTCTGAAAAGTATCCGTACAAGGGCATCATCGACCATCTGGCCAATCGTGGATTCTCCAACGGCACGAACGCGTGGACAGACACCGACCACACCGCTTACACCGTCTCCACCGCTGGAGAGCAAGGATTCCTCCAACTACTCCCCATATACGTTGACCACATCCTTTACCCGACCATTACCAAGGCTGGGTAAGTTTCTTCTTCATCTCGCGCCACGTACATTCCTGAATCATCCTCCCTCTAGATTTGTCACGGAAGTGTGTTTTTGTGTCTCTACATTCTTCCTTACGCTAATCCCCACTAGGTTCACCACATCGATCCACAAGGTAAGGATTCCGGCGTCGTATACAGCGAAATGCAAGGGCGTGAAAACACGTCTGGTGACCTCATGGCACTCGAAATGCAACGTCTAATGTACCCTGCCGGAAACGCGTACCGCAGCGAAACGGGTGGCTTGATGGAGGCTCTTCGCGTCTTGACCGTGGAACAAAGTACTAGACCTCTTTTCTATGTCACTCACTCCCTTCTAATCACCCTCCAGTACGGGAGTATCACGGCACATATTACGTTCCACACAACACATCTCTTATTGTTGCCGGTAAACTTTCCAGCGGAACATCATCCATATTGTCCGTGATCCAGGACAAGGTCGAGCCCTCACTGATAGCGCATGGCGCTAACCGTGGGACAAAGCCTGCAGGATGGAAACGACCTTTCTTAGAGACAGCCAGTTCGACCAGAATCTCGATACCGAAGCCACTCAAGGAGACAGTTGAATTCCCTGAGAAGGACGAGAGTGAGAACCTTACTCGTCTTCCGGAGTCCACGATTGACCGTGGACCATAGGCATGGGTGAAGTCCTCATCAACTACGTTGGTCCCGCGCCCAATGAATTCTTGAAACTCAACGTTAGTCTTTCGAGCGAATCTGTCACTTGCCAATTCTGACTCCCATGTGAAGGCCTTGGACATGCTTAGCACCTACCTGACTTCTTCCCCTGTTGCGCCTTTGAACAAGGAATATGTGGAGGTCGAGAATCCGCTTTGGTGAGCTATCAACTTCGCTGTGGCTAGAAATCTCCTTACACTTTGTAGTTCCTATATCTATTTCTACCAAGAAGTCCGCGCCAACCATGTTGAACTGCCCATATATGTTGGCTCGGTTCCTACAGCCAGTCTGAACGATTTCGACCAAAAGTTGAAGTCCAGTCTGCAAAAGATCGTAGACGCAGGTATCGATATGGACCGTATGCAGATGCTCATCAATCGCGACGAGCGTCAGGTGAGGCATATACTACTCCAGTTGTATAACAGAATATTCATATTCCTCCTTAGCTTCGAAGCAAACTCGAATCAGCCAAGGGCGATACTTTCTCAACGACCGTGATCAGCGACTTCCTCTATGGCCCCGAGGATGGCTCGGAACTCAGTAAAGCTGTGGATGACATGAACCAGTACGCGGAACTCCGGAAATGGACGAGCAAGCAGTGGACAGACCTTCTCACTGAGTACGTTCCCCCTTCCCCCACTCTGAGTCGTAATTTGATCACTTTTGCAGAATGTACCTCAAACCGTCCTCGATCGTAGTCATCGGTAAGCCTTCAGCGGCCCTTGCCAAGAAGCTGGAGGAAGACGAAAAGACGCGCACCCAGGCTCAGGTCGAGAAATTGGGACCCGAAGGTCTCAAAGAAGCGGAAAAGATTCTGGACGAGGCCAAGGCCGAGCACGATCTGCCGATTCCTACTGATGTCCTCACGGACTTCCCCATTCCTGACGTCAAGTCCATCTCTTGGCTTTCGGTGCAAAGCGTTCAGGAAGCTGGAAAGGGACGCAAGTCTGTTCCGTTGAAGGAGAGCCCTGTAGCATCGCATGTGCAAGCTGATGGAGAACCATTGCCGTTCTTCGTTCAGTACGATCATGTCGAGGTACTGATTTGTTCTGTTCCGTATGAAGCAGCGCTAATGTTGGATCACAGTCTGATTTCGTGACGGTTCATGCGTATTTCTCTCTGAAGGACCTCCCGGATCGTCTGCGCCCGTGAGCCTATGCCTGTTGATCGAGGATTCGATAAATGCTCACTCGGATCACAGACACATATCTACTTATTTGTCGGCCTTCTTCGCTTTGCCCATACAGAGGCAGAACGGAGAGATTCTCACTCATGAGGAGGTCATCAACAAACTCGACGACGAGACCGTCTCGTACGAAGTTGGCCTCGGTAGCTCTGGTGTGTTCTCTGAGACATTCCGTGTCTCCATCAAGGTGGAGACGGCTGCCTATGACATCGCTGTTGCGTGGTTGAAGGACCTTGTACACGGGGCTCGTTTCGACAAGGAAAGGTGCGCTTGAAGTCATAGGTCCTTTTAAAATACCGCCTTCTGACTCGGAGATCCAGATTGCAAGTCACTGTCGCTAAGATCCAGCAGTCGCTCCCTGAGATGAAGCGTAATGGGAACACTGTTCTCGGCTCTCTGTGGACTGATTTGTTGTACAACGAGTCCTATACCTCCCGTGCTGGTGGCGTCCTTGAGCAGGTCGACTTCATTCCCAAGCTATCGAAGCAGTTGCAGGATGACCCGGATAGCGTTATTGCCGACTTTGAGACGATGAGGAAGACTAGTACGGACTTGTTGATTTCTTCTCACCCACGTTCGCGACGCTGATCAGTTCGACAGTCACTGAACCTTCGGGTATACGCTTCTCAGTGGCGGGCAACGTTTTGAAGCTGCCTGAGCCGCGAAGCGTGTGGGGCAAGCATTTCGGCTCGGTTCCTGTATGCGCCATATCGATCTCTTTTGATTTCATGCTGATTGTCCTAATAGGAAACACCTCTTGCGCCAATTCCTCTCAGCTTTGATTGCTTGAATGAAGTTGGCAAGAACCCCGTGAAGAAGGTGAGAGCATTGTCTTTCGCATATCGAATGAGTCCTTGACACACGTTCTTTCATAGGCTATCGTGATGAGCCTCCCTACCATCGAGAGCTCATACGTGACGCATAGCACGAAGTCTATCCAAGGGTTCCAGCATCCAGAATATCCTGCCATGCGTGTGGCACTGGAGGTTCTCAACGCTACGGAGAGTTACCTTTGGGTGCGTGTGGTCTCATTGATGAGAATACGATACTAACTATATACTAGCGATACATTCGAGGCTCTGGTCTAGCATACGGGGCTTATGTATCGTTGGACTTGGAGTCAGGTATCCTGAGCTTCTCCTTGTATCGCGTAAGTTGTTTCTGGAGCATAGGTGATCAGCTACTCATAGACCTCTAGAGCTCAAACAGCATGGGTGCCTTCAAGGAGGCATCTACGGTGCTCAAAGGACTTGTGGACGGTTCCGTAAGTGATTCCGCTTTCAAAATTGAGCCGTTGTTGACAAGTGTACGATAGGTTGCTTTGGAATCGACAACCCTTGACGCTGCTAAGAGCAGTATTGTGTACGGAGTTACCAAAGGTGTCTCGACTGCTGGTCGCGCAGTAAGTTCTTATGATTCTCTTCACCCGAACATGAAGCTAAATATCGCAAACTCGTTTAGGCTGGAGTGTCTTTCGTCAACCAGGCGCTGAAAGGCGTACCCCAAAACTATCAGGTTGAGCTTCTAGAAAAGTATCAAGCTGTGACCGCGGAGGACGTTCTGAGGACGCTCAAGAAGTACTTCTTGCCATTGTTTGACTCTTCGTCGTCTGTGGCAGTTGTCGTGACTGCACCATCCCAGTCGGAAGAGATATCTAATGGTCTGACTGCGGCGGGCTTCGCTGTCGAAAAGCGAGAGCTTGAGGTCACCCCAGAAGATATGGAGGGGAGTGAGAGTGGGAGCGGAAGTGAGAGTGGCAGTGAAAGCGGGTCGGATAGCGAGTAGGGAGAGGACTAATACTAAACTGCTCATAGGATATATAGCCATCTAATATCACGACATCGATGTTGGAATAACATCTTCATCTACGACTTGAATCATCTGCTCAGAAGCTTCTCCAGGCTTCATCTCTACATCCACGAGAAAGTCGTTCTCGACCAGAAAGTGAATCGCTTGTGACAGGTTGGACACGGTCATGCGGATTTCGGGTAGGAGTAGCTAGATGAGATGTGTGAGTTGAACCGTTGGACATTCGAGTTATCAAGGCACGTACATTTCGCAGGAGGCCACTAGAATTCTGTGGAGGTTTTGGTTGAGGAGGCTGCCGCTTTGGCCGAGGTTGTAGAGGCTTCAGAGGTGTGATTTCTTCCTCCATTGGAGCATCATCTGGAGCCTTGGATGTCAAGACCTCTGGGTCCCCGTCCTCGGCGCTGTCTTCGTCTGATGATGAGGAAGACATATCGACGTCGACTGTACGAGATGACGGGTTTGCACCTCCTCGACCACGCCCTCTCCATCCGGCATCAGGTTGCCCCCGTCCCCGTCCTTGTCCCCGTGCTCTACCTCTCCCTCCACCGCGCCCACGACCATTATTGCGGCTAGACTCCTCAGGGTTTGTAACCCGCGGTCGTTTATTCGCAAATATCCCCAAGTCTTGCGCAGAAAGCTGACCGCGAGCAACAGCCTCCTCCATCTTGCGTTTCTTGTCCTCCACCCTGGCGGTGCTGGGCCATCGTTTCTTCCGTTCGTTTATCCATGCGCTCACCGCCTCGGGTGTATCGAGGATTAAACCTGTTCCCTGGATTGGGACGGGCTTTCTGCGTGAGGCGTCAACGAGTTCCGCATGATGTGATGCTGCATAATAACATACCCTTTTAAACTCGGATCTGCGTCCCACTCTGGGGCCTTTTTGTAGCCAGGAGGATAGATGAGATGTCGGTCCATCATGTGGATTTCGACGGTTTTAGCAGAGCCAGAGAACGCGCAGTTTTTGTGAGTGCATCGTACATGCCCTGGTTGGAACCAAGCAGTGGGTGCAGCATTAGACGAAGGTAATTTTGACGAGGACGACGCCTGAGCGTTGTAAGATGAAGGCGGAGCGGCAGCCGGTTGCTGCTGCTGGTACGCCTGCGCGTAATGGCTGGAATACGACTGCGACCAAGCGTAATTCATCCGGCGTGATGGTGGTGCAGGTTTGAGGCAGAAAACATCAATCGAAGTCAAGATCACCTCCACGTGAATGACAAACAACGCGTACACGCGTCTGACTTGAGCATACGAGAGAGATGGTATTCATACAACTTTTATGTCACACAAAGTAGCACGATATACTTTACTTGGTCAGCCAGCAGAGGTATTGTACTGTATCAACGAGGGATTTTTCCTTGAAGTCCAAGGGGTACTAGGGCAAGATGGGGGAGGATGGTGGGGTTCAAGATATGGAAGGTAAGGTAAGCGGAAGAGGAAGAGGAGCATAGGGGAGACGGGAGATATGGGACACGGGAGGGAAGGAGTTCACGGGGAAGGATTGCACGAAGGCATCGGGGAAAGGACATGGACAAAGGCAGTCAAGCCCTCGTTCGATTAGTCGTCCAACTCCTGCTGCTGCTCCCTGCCCACCCTCCTCTCCTTCTCACTCTCCAGCTGGTTGTACAACAGGAACAGCGCCTTCTCGTTGGACTCGGGCGTGCCGACAATGGTGAACATGCGCTCGCCCGTCTCGTCATGCGGCGCCTTGGCGATGGAGATTTTCGAGCCGGAGAGACGCCGGATCTCAGTGATTTTGGTACCGCTCCGTCCGATGATGCAGCCGACCATGTCAGAGGGAATGGAGATGTTTTGTGTCCGCAGGTTGGCGGCCATGGGCAGCTGGCCGATGCTGGGCGACGTGGGCGGCGACAGCTGGCTGCGCCCGGCGAGATCGCCGTTCGACCGACGGGTGCTGGGGTAGCCGTTGGCGGTAGAGCGCCTGTTGCCGGAGCGCTCTTCGCTTGTGCCGGGGTGGTAGAGCACGGTGCCCGTGCCGCGCTCGTAGTCCTCCAGAAGACACTTGCCAATCTCCTCGATGGCGTGGCCGATGGCCTCGGGCGAGCCCTGGACCTCGACGATGCGCTCGGTCGACTGCGGGAGCATGTCTTTTGACGCAATCATGCGGGCGCCAGAGCCGTCCTGGATGGCCTTGATTTTGAGCCCGTTGCGCCCGATGATGGTGCCCATGAGGTTGTGGGAGATGAGGAGGCGGATGGAGGTGTGCGGGGACGACGGCGAGGAGGGGATGGGGGACGTCGGACTGGACGTGACCAGCTGGGAGATGATGAGAGTGTACGCCTAGATAAATGCGTCAGACACGTCCGCGTCGGCAGCAGCGAGCAGGGTTACCTTTGCGACAGCCTCGACGAGGCCGGTGACGGTGAGCACACGTTCGTGCACGCCGGGGATGACCTTGCTGACGCCGGCCTTGACACCGGTCTGGTCGCGCAGGTCGGCGACATTTTTGCCAGCCTTGCCGATGATAACGCCAGCGTCCTTGGTGCTGACCAGGGCACGCAGAGTCAACAGGTCGTTATTGGAGGGAGAGCCAGAGCGCGATTGGGCAGGGGACGCTGCGGCCGCCAAAAATCAGCAAAAATAGGGATAAATCCGCGGAAAATCAGCGCACCCGAATCACGTCGTTCGGAAGAGTCGGAAGGCATGGCAGGGAGGAGGGTGGGAGGAGGAGAGGGACGGGGGCAGGAGGGCGGGCAAGAGAGCTGGAGATGATGACAGACTTGAAAAAACTGGTTTGCGCGCTTGCGATGATTACTCTTTTCGGGTACCGTGGCAATTGGCTCCGGTGACTCGATCTCAAGTACTTGCAGCTCAGTTCACACAGATTACTTAGTTTCTGAAGCTATAATGTATATCTCCTCAAGGCGCATAAACAGCTCTGCAATACATGGAGTACTCATAAGGCATATGTGTAACAGTGGTAAGCAGCATCCGTCTAGTAACCGAGCTGGGTCAGCTTCTCGAAAGAGGGGGCGGCGTCGACAGTGGCTTTTTGGCGAAGCTTGATGGCCGCAACCTGAGCAAAGGCCGTTAGGGAGTGCTACACAGGCGCCACAGATGCATACCTTGCGCTCGTGGAAGGCCTGCGCCTTGATCTTTCTCTTCTCCTCCAGACGGTCAACGACGTCCTTGTATCCCCAGCCAACCTCATGAGAAAGACGCTGCAAGGCTGTTAGCGTTGTTGATGGCAGACACAGAGCGAACTCCTACCTTGACAGTGCAGTACTTCCTACCAGGCTTCAACCTCAACACCCTAAGGGCCTCCGGGACAACCATCCGCTTCTTCTTGTCGTATGGTGGGGGGACACCCTCAAACAACTTGAGACGCTCAAGAGCAGCGGCACCGCGGGCGCTCTTGTGGGGAGTCATGCCGCGGATAGCTCGGTATAGGATCTTCGAGGGCGCGCGGTGATGGAAAGGACCGGACTTTTTGGGGTTCACGATATGGCGTTTGTGGAGGAAGTTGTGGTAGCGGAGCTGCAGAAAGTCGGCGCATGAGATCCCATCCTGCTCGCGAGCCGGCGGAAATGCAGCGCACCTTGTTGCGGAAAAAGCTCCCAGAAATGTTAATTTCTTCGCAGCGCACCACCACGATTTTCTGGCCGGACAGAATCTGCTTCGTGATAATCGAGGCCAGCCGACCAAGGAGATGACCCTTGCCATCAATTACGATGGGCGTCGAAGAGAAAGTGGCCATGGCGGGGTGTCTGAATGGAACAGTAAGCTCAGATGTCGACGACGACAAAGCGGATTTCGGGCGGGCACTGACCTAAATAACAGGACAGCGGGGTCAGCAGCGGGAGAGGGTGATATTAACAATCCCGCTTACCTTGAGGTTGTCGATGGCTTTGGCACCGCCTAAACTGGGTAATCCTCACTTGGCCCGACCTGAACCTTAATTCCGTCCGACAGCTGTACAGTTGCACGTTCACCGTGATGCCGATCAAGCCGGTGACTTCGGCATGACGACACCTGCCGGGCTCGCCGGCGAGTCACGGCTCCGGACCGTAAGCCGGCGTACCTGGCCAACGAATGGGGTGACAGAAGCGCGTCTTGCAGCAGTAGTTGTATTTCTCAAGCTTTCTTATTGAACTGGTGACAACCTCGTGAGGGAGTAACTACAGAGTCCTCCCTTCCCGCCCTCAACAGATGCATGATTCCAAGACGAGATGGTGATTGGTCAGAACGAGTACAGAGGTAATTAGCATTTTATGACGCTGGAACGATACAGTCAGTCAGCGAGCAGCATACAGAGTGTATGAATGTAGCGCACCTTCCGGGGTCTTGGCAATGTAGTCGATTGCTATGCGGTCCAATGAGTCAAGGGAGATGAGTAAGTAGCGACTCGTAACGCACCCTGCGCAACAGTCTGAATCTCGTCCGCCTCAACATCAGGTATCTCTATCGAGAACTCCTGTACAGCACTGTTAGACCCTCCGGAACGCGAGAAAGCAGAGCGCCCGTACCTCCTCGACGGCCATGACCACTTCAACGGCATCTAAGCTGTCGAGACCGAGGTCCTTGGTGAAGGAAGCAGTGGGGGTGAGCTAGCGCAACACAGCAGTTAGCAAGCGCGTCCCGCAAGCACAAGGCGACGCAGCTCACGTTGGAGGACTTGACCTTCTCAAACCCCTTCAACACATTCAAGACGCGTGATTCTATAATGTCCCTGCTGAGGGCGCCTCCGGCCGAGTACCAGCGGGCGGGCATCTGGCGCTGTGCAGCGGGGACTGCGCTCAGAACGGAGCGGGAGAGGAGGGCGGGACGGGCGGCAAGACGGAGAAAGGACATGGCTGGTGGTGGAACGGGTGAGAGACTTGGCGTGCTATTTTTTCCGAACGGGTTATTAGGCCCGGCTTTCTTTGGACGCTGAACATAACAAACCGCTTGCTCTCCATTGGATGCTCACAAATTTACTTCATTACATTGTGGTATATATGGTGTACTCTTGGCTTGCGCGTTGTGTTAATTCTGTGAGGGTATTTCTTGAGGGGAAACGCTGTTGAGAATACAAAATATTCGGCAATGAATTTGATGATGAAGCCATTTACGTCAATCGCACTTGCTTCTTGCTTCCAACGCGCCCAGAGTCACTGTCGAGGCAAGGACCATGAAGCATGGCATAGCATTCCGCAAATTCTCGCGGACGTCGTCGCACAGAAACCTGATGCTGAGGTGCGCAACCAGCCCGTTCACTAATCATCTGCTTTATACATGCAACATCCAGGAATTTGGTCACTTCACTCTTTGAACACGAACAAATCCAGACCACACTCCCCAAAGCCCGAGATGCTGCGCGTCTAGCAGAAAAGGTGCCTCTTTCCCTGCTCACACTCCATGCTTGGCCACCAACCACCCATTCCAGATAATCACCCTCGGCAAACGGGGCAACGCCCAAGCCCTCTCCAAAGCCACCGGCTTCCTCCTGAACCGCGACCTCCTCCCAAAACTCTTCGGCACCTTCGCGCAGCGCTACGCCGACCGCCCCGGCGGCTACACCCGCATCCACAAGTTCGGCAACCGCCCCGGCGACAACGCGCCGAACGCCATCCTCGAGCTCGTCGACAACCCGCGGGACCTGCGGTGGCAGATCACCGCGCGCTCCGTCGGGTGGGAGATGGTCAAGGAGGAGCTGAAGACGAAGGAGCCGATTGAGCTCATCCAGAGCGGGCTCAAGGACGCGGAAAAGGTGGTTTTGCGCGAGCGGGACACGGCGCATAGGGACCAGGCTGGTGTGCTACGGCCGAAGACGAGGTGGAATCTGCAGAAGGTGCTGAGGTACCGCGGGGCGGACGGACACAAGGATCTTGCGCAGCGCGCGGAGGAATACGCTGTATGTTTCTGCTTTGGTTACATCGCGTCGATGCTAACAAGCCTATTATCAGGACTCTGTTCTCGCGAGTACAGTCGCCTCCAAGGTGCTTGCCAGTGACTCACAGGAACGGAGAGCTGGTCAGATGCCGGTTGGCGAGACTCGCAATGCTTTGCACCTCGCGAAGGGCGAGCTGGGTGTGCAAAAGCCCGCCCCATCCGCTTCACAAATCCTCTCCGTAAAGCGCATGTTCAAGAGGAGGTCACTTGCCGAAGCGTAGTCCAATATAATTTATCGATCCACTTGAATGTCCTTGGCATGGAAATAATAGGCTGCAGTACTGCACTAAGAATCATTATAGGTACAACTATGAGTGTCCAAAAAGTCCGATGACTCAAGCCCGACCCCATGAATAGTCATCAGCTCGAGGCGTTTTCCGTCTAAATGAGCCTTCAGCTAGAGGAAAGGGCTGATGAGAAATGGGTAAAACAAAGAGAAGGTTAGCCACCACAGACCAGCTTGAACCGCAAGTGCTGCCCATGCCAATACTGCATGCTAACACAGCAATCTCACTGACCGGGATGAGCTAATGCATTAGCGGGCCTTTCGCCGTGTGGCGAAGGTCCTCCATAGAATGCATCACTATGTTTGGGAGTAGCCGTTTCGTCGGATGTATAAGCGGCTTCAGGCGGATACGCCGAGCGGTGGCTATAATCCGAGTATTCATCCGTGTGGCGATGGACAGGTTGCGACATCACATCAGACATGCTGATAGTGCTGTTCTGCCGTTTGTGGGCCTGGGTGTAGTCGTATCCGCCTGTTGCTCCCACTGCGGGTGCTGCTCCGTTATTCGGTCTGCCGTCCCAGACGTCCCCACGAGTACTCATAGGGATACTGTCATTGAAAGCATTGGCAGAGTCGTTGAGAGCATCGTACTTGGCATGATCTCTCACTTGGCCTTTGCTGTAGGAGCTGAGCACGATGTAGAGGTATAGCTGCACAGGATGATGAGAGGCGTGTGTAGCGGATGCAGGGCCGAGACGTACGTGAACGATGGCGAACAAAACCCATAGGCCGCCCATGATGCCAATGTCAACCCATGGGAAGATGTTGCAGAGTTTGTCGGCCTCCTCGGTTTCGTCAGAGTTGGACATGTCGAAGAACTCGCTTTCACAGTCCGATTTGGCGTCAGAGTGGCGGACTGCGGACCAGGCTATCCAGGCGGCGCCAAGAGAGAATGCGGCGAGGGTTAACATGGTATGGAGAGTGAGGAAACGGCGGAACATGATGGATTTCTCCTTGGGAAGAATGAGCCAACCGATGGAATGAGGTGCGATGAGAGTACCTTCGCCACGGCAATGAAGCCCAATATCTGCAGTAATCCTGCTACAAGACAGACGATTCCAAAGACCCAGCTTGTGAATGAAGGGGTCGCAGCGCCGACGACTGGTAGAGCATGAGTTGCATGGGACAGTCTGTTACTGAAGGTACACACTATCAGGCGTGGCCATTGCCAGCACACCAATTGTGACGCCCGCGACAAACTGCTCGGTCAAGGCGGTGTAAATGCCCGCATTGATGATAGGGATGGCACAACAGCAGTATTCTCTCGGCTTCATGGTGTCGTTCAGAGAGGGAGGAGAGGAGAGGAGAGGAGAGAAAGGGCGCCTGCGACGAAGATGGAGGGAGAAGGCAAGAAAGTAAGATGGCTGTTCGACTGTGCAACAGAATGCGATGCTCTGATGGCAGGCTCCTACCCGGATTACGTCACTGGCCTCACTGCGGTTAAGAGGCAGTGACATAAGCAGGGGCCCTCCGCTTCACTCCCAACCATGATTCGACCGCTGCTGTCCCTTCTCCTGCTCGCTGTCACCACCAGCTCTGTTCTGGCCGAGCCCATTCCCCAGGTCGCACTCGACACCCATGGAGGGGCTCACACTAACGGGGGCTGGGAGTACAACGACTGCGGTACTTGCTGCTATCTATCATCCCTATAGTTCCGGCTCTCATGCGTGTTTCTCAACAAGGCGACACTACCGACCCCATACAGCTCAAGTCTCTAACGGTATCACCCGACCCGCCCAAACCTGGCGAACCGCTAACAGTCAACGTTGTGGCGGAAGTACTTGAGAGAATCGAGGTACTTATCACCGACCATGCCTGGTGTCCCCCTCACCATGCCTGCAGGAAGGCGCCTACGCGGACGTCACTGTAAAGCTTGGACTTATCAAGATTCTCACAAAGACATTCGACCTCTGCGAAGAAGCGTTAGTTTCATTTACCTCATGCGCCGCAATGACGCCTGACTGGAGTGTCTAGGAGGAATGCCAACGCCTCAGTCTCGTGCCCAGTAGAGAAGGGCGATTATATCATCGAGCAGACTGTAGACCTTCCCAAGGAAATCCCTCCAGGTACATCCTACAACTAATCATTTCCTCGCTCTCCCGCTTACGCTTCCTTAGCCAAATTCAAGGTCGAGGTCGACGCATACACCGTAGAAGATGAAGACTTGCTTTGCCTCAGGCTGTCAATTGACTTCATGAAGAAAAAGTTCCTTGGTCTCGGATGGTAACGGCGCTCTACCCACGAATGAACGATATACTTTACGTTCCACTGTCGACGTCTTGTTTGTAATGTTCCATATATCTCATGCAATTTACGTGCAATGACCCTTTCCAAGCATATCCTTCCAGGCAGACCCACTCTCATCATGTAGATGGACTTGAAGCGTTTCTCCATCACACTCGCGGAAGGCATCGATTCTCGCTTCTCGCACCCGATAGCAATGCTGCTACTGATACTCGTGGGCGGCATAAGTGAGCGACCGTACAGCCACAGACACGTGGCGCTCCTGTGCAAAATTTGGGTGGTGCCGAGTTGCCGATGTGGCTGTACGGTCGCTCACTTTTGCCACCCACGAGTAGTATAGCGAATATGTAGCGCCAATTAATGGCCAATGTAGCTGCCAACCCCGAATACGTCACTGGCCTCACTGCGATTAAGAGGCAGTAACGTAGGCAAGGTCCTTCCCTTGCACTTCCGACCATGGTTCGACTGCTGCTGTCCCTCCTCCTCGCTGCTACTGCCAGCTCTGTGCTGGCTGAGTCTATCCCCCGGGCTGCACTCGACACCCATAGAGGGGTCCACACTTACGAGTCCTGGGAGTACAATGATTGCGGTACTTGCTGCTATCTATCGTCCCTATAGTTGCGGCTCTAATGTGTGTTCTAATAAGGCGACACCAGCGACGCCATACAGCTCAAGTCTCTAACGGTCTCGCCCGACCCGCCCAAGCCTGGCGAACACCTGACAGTCAAAGCTGAGGCGGAAGTTCTTGAGAGAATTGATGTGCATATAGCCGTTGATGCCTTTTGTCTCCCTCACCATCCCTGCAGGAAGGCGCTTACGCGGACGTCACTGTAAAGCTTGGAGTTATCAAGATTCCCGTCAAGAGGCTCGACCTTTGCGAGGAAGCGTTAGTCCTAGTCACCTCATGCGCCGCAATGACGCCTGACTGGAGTGTCTAGGAGGAATGCAAACGCCTCAGTCTCGTGCCCAGTAGAGAAGGGCCATTATAACATCGAACAGACTGTAGACCTTCCCAAGGAAATTCCTCCAGGTATATTTCACAGATAACTATTCAACCCTCACTCTCCCGCTCACGCGCTCACAGTCAAATTCAAGGTCGAGGTCGACGCATACACCGTGGCAGATGATGACTTGCTCTGCCTCAAGCTGTACGTAGACTTCGCGAAGAAGAAGTTCGTTGGTCTCAAATGGTAACGGCGCTCTACCCACGAATGAACGATGTACTTTACGTTCCAATCGGCATGCCTTCTTTATGTTCCATATTTCGCATGCAATTTACGTGCAATTATCTTTTCCAAGCATACCAAACTCACTCTCATCGTGATGGATGGACTGCAAGCGTAGCACCCTCACACTCGCGGATTCTCCCTTCTCGTACCCCTACAGCAATGCTGCTGGTGAATCAATATCGAACACACAGTGCTAACCAACGGTTTATTATACTGGACTAAAGAACGCGGTCGCGAAGAACCGACACTCGCTTGACTGCTTGCTTGATCTTAGAGCAATGTCAAGTTGCTAGACCCGTCATTCTTCTTCGGCCAAGGTATGCAAAGTAATCGTAGCGAAAGACGTTCACCACCAAATTTACACGAAGGTACAAGAATCAGCAGGGGCATCGAGCTGTGAAGTCCTCAACACCGACTCTCAGTCCGTCCCTCAGTCTTCGTCGTTACATATTGCAATGCTCTCTTGCAGTCGAAGCACATCCCTGTTGCGTCCCGTGAGTGTTGACCATACATGTTTACAAATGTGGCGTCGATGTTAGGCAGCGCATGCAACGCCCACACGTGCTCAATTGTGAGCGCAATTGCCGACGGTCTAATCGAGCGCACTGTTCCCGTAAGGTTACCCCAATCAGCGAACAATGAGATATCAACTTATTGTTCGACCCTCTGGACACACAATTGGGCTTGTGTGTCCGAGAATGAACGTCTCATTCTCCATTCTTCATGCCGACAAGCACTCTGCCATTTGAGGTTGACTTTGAACTCACCAATGACACCAGCACGAGTGTTGTGCTGCAGACGACTAGCAGTGGCACCAGCATATCACTCCCGAAGGGCGAAAGCATCATGATGTTCCTTGACGCGGGTCAGAAGTACGTCTACGTTGTGGAGAGTGGGTCCAGGAAGGCACAAATAATGTGCGTTGCTCTTTTCGTGCACGAACATGCCTCTGACCGCAAAACGCTAGGATACGTTCATGGAGGAACGTAGAATGCAAAGTCACTGATATTTTTGGGCAACGATGATTGAACCCGTATACGGTGACTAACTGTCCTACAAAATGTAGACGTTTATGATCACTCATGCTTGGTTCCAGGCAGGCCCGATCCCAATTCACATTAAAGAATCCACGAGCGGGCATTCTGTACTTTCGCGGCAGACCTGCGGGCTATTTGTCAGTTGGAGTCGACAGTGGAAGCTGAAGGACTATACGTGAAGATATTCCACACGAAAGTCTGGTTTTTGTATATCGTGAATCCTTCGCAAGTTTGACTATTAGTTACAACCGTCGATAAGTGAAACTCACCGTCATTGGGTGAAGCACCGTCGAGGATGGCATCCTCATACTTGATGATTCGATCTCCTTCAGTCAGGTTTAGGACACCGAACTGCCACGGTAGGATCCTGTGATCATTCAGCCTCGCCTATTCCACACTTAAGCTTGATGACGACTTGCCCGCTAGCGTTCGGTGAGTAAAGAAAAGGACGTGCAATGAGGGAGTGACGCTACCTATGACCTGTATCGAGGGCTCTCTTCACCCAAGAAGGGTAGAAGGACGTCTTGTTGCTCAAGCCTGGGTGTCCGAATTCTTCCAAGATGAGTGGCTTGTTGACGGCCTTGGCAGCTGGAGGGGAATCGTGCTCAGCGACGCTAGGCCGGAGAGAACGCCACTGACCTTTTGCGTGCTGAGATATCCAACCAAGACCCCAATTCTCCACAGAGAAGTTCGAACCAGGGGTGTCCTAGAAATAGGGCGCGCCACACGGCGTTAAGATACAGATGCATGAATCGCATGGGAATTACTCACCAGGTTGCTGTACCAGTAGGTGGGATACATGTGCTAGACACCGCGTTGATCGTCTGTACGTCTACGAGAGCAGCGGCAAGCACTTACATATGTCGAGAAATCGATATTCTCCAGGCGGAAGTCACGATCAAAATCCTCACCAGCTTGATGGCATGAGACATGTACTTAGTTCAGCGCCGGAACCACAAATGCTCACCTTGACCATTGTAGTTGTAATCTGAAACGTACGTCCCATTGTACCAGTAGTGGACAGGATGCTTCCAGTTGAATTGACCTTCGCCTCCAGTCGTGATCAAATGATGCGGATCCCTTCCAGCAGCGTCAGTTCAGCATTCAATGACAAACCCCACGATATCACTCACAGGCTCCTGACATAGTCGGATTGCTGCTTGTACCAATTGGTGAGCAGACCGGTAGTCCCACCACAATTTGCACTGCTGGGAAGGTCGCCCTTGCAACGCGCTTCGTTCATGAGCTCCCAAGCGAAGACGGTAGGTGAATTCTTGTATCGGTCTACGATGACCTTGGCATATCGTTCTGATCATGATGAACCCGTTAGGAGTGTTTGCAGAGAAGAAAAGGTCCCACTGACGATAGGACGCGATGATGTCTGGGTTGGAGTAGAAGACATCGTGGGTAGCCTCCGAACCAGCAATCCAGTTGACGTACAGCTCAGCGCCCTGCAATAAAACGCCTGAGTTTCAAATAGTGGAATGGTATGAGTCGATACATACACCGTAGCCAACCCAATTGTTGGTCAAGGCAATGATAACTTTGATGCCGTATTTTGCAGCGGTATTGATTACATTGTCCAGGCGTTGCAAGCCTTGGGGTCCGTCGTTCAAAGTCCACTCGGAACTGTTCCAAACCTAGAGCGTTATTAGCAGACTAGGAAAGCCGGATGGTGTGAAGCACGGACCTGGTAGTAGGTCAAGTTTGATTCAAGAGCCCCAGCAAGTTCGGAACCGTTGATTGCGTTGAAGCCCTACACGGTTGTTCAGCTTTTCGCTCACCTGACTTGACAAGACTTACCCAAGTCCTAAGAACCTTGACCCCGGCGTCGCTCATTTCCTTGAACGTATAGTCTACATCCTCATTGGTCGTGAGGAGAGGCAACCACTGATTCGTCCGTCAGTACACGAACGTGCTGGCAGACACACGGAAGATTCCTACATAAGAATTGGCGCCCACAAACGCCTACCCCCATACTTAGCACGTCGAACGAAAGCGCAAAATCACGGTACTCACGAAAGGCTTCCCATTCAGAACAAAGTTGCGACCTTTCGTTGTTACAAAGTCCTTTGGAACAGACTGCGCGGGAGTTGCCCCCAGCGTGGCGGACGCAAGCGACAAGAGTAGGGATACGAGAGTGAAGCGCATCAGAATCCTCCTTCTGGCCTCCGAAAGTTTTCCACTCGGTATTTATGCACTCACAGGCGTCATTGGGAGGTCATGAGCGCAAACATCGGTCACAAGCTTGCAACTTCCTCGGGAGAATATCGGTGGATGCGCCCCGCGCTGATTCTCGGACCGTGACTGCAGAGTTATTCCCTTTGGCCGCAGCCAGATTGTGCCCGAGAGCGCGTATCACTTGGCGCGCGAAATGGGAAATAATTCGGACAATTTCAGTGCGCCACCAATACTTTTTGGTGCCTTTGAGAATGGGTCCTATCAATCAAGCGAACAGAGGCGGAGACGGAGTTACAGTACACCAACTTACGAGGAAGTCTCCTCCGATTCCGTAGATTTAAATGATGGCTGGCGGTTCTTTGAGACGGCGCGAATGGCGTCAAGATGTATCATTGTATGATCCTTGGATCAATGCGATATGCAGTCCCAGTGGCAGGATGTTCGAAAAGTGTAGCGGATACAAAGGAAACACGTATTTGACATCGCTCTGTATGTCATGGGCATTGGTGCCGCCTGACGGGGGAGTCTGTAGTCGGCTAGTAGAATGATGGCGAATCCAGCTGCCTCGACGCGCCCTGACTACTGGGATGAGCCCAGGTGGTGTCTTGAAATTACTGGTAAGCCATTCTGAGAGTATGGTCATCAATCCCCGATAACGAGCGCCCCGCCATATGCATGGAAGTAGATGTCATCACTTGACCAGGGCAAGGCGTGCTGGGTGATGGATGTCGAGTTGAAGGGCCAGGCCGGCTATCGACTTGAAGGTGAAGGTAGAGTAATCCGCCACGATGGAGGACAGAAGACGAACGCCAATCCGCGCAATACTTGGCAGGTGATGGAAGGAAGAGAACAAGCCTGGGCACCCTTCCGGATTGGTGTGTGCCTCCTTGCCTCCCACCACGATCGAGTTAATGTTTTGATTGAGCACTGGCTTGCTGAACACCCGCAATGTCGCTCGCCGATTTGACGCGCAACAGTTTCCAGAGTGGCATTTCCGCGACCAAGGTCAGTCGCCACGTACAAATCGCGTTGAGCGCTGACTGACCGCGAAACAGTGGCTTGGACTGTGCAAACTCTTCATAGCAAAGGACGCCGAACTCCAAAGCTCCGGAAACGTACAGGAGGCCCTCAGCAGTGTGTATCCCATCCCATCTCTCGCGGGCTTGTCCTTAATATTGTCGGACAGACTCTGTCCTTTCCGTCCTACGCTTCTACCCCGGAGACCCTGATCTACAGCAATATCTCAAATGCGCAATCCAAGATGGCGTTCTCAGTCTCGCATGCTTCGTGTCAACTCTTCTCCAGGCTGCGCGCTCCCCCGACCTCCACAATCCCGCCACACTGGACATGCTTTGTCGTATAGCACTCGACGCTCATTACGCGTCTGGCCTCACAATGACCATAGGATCCATCGTTCCGTACGGTGAATCCGCTATTGTTACGCTTGGCACCGTTCAGGATGCTCTCGCCCTTCTTCGAACTGCGCACTCTCTCCCCATATCCCACTTCCACCAGCTGACAACCTCAGCCTCCGAACTCGTCATCCTTCTACTCTCCTGCGTCTCAGATATATCACAAATATCTACTGCCCAAGCCATCGTTCATTTCAACGATACCAACGATCTGCTGCAAAACCTCCGCCTGTCAGCCGACGTTCGACAAGTGTTGGAGAATTTCATGCTTTCTCTAAGTCTTCTGATCGGAGACGACGCCAAAGCGGCTCGCGAAGCACAAATGATGCATTCCTTGCAAGTCGCTCTAGGAAAGGGAGATGTCCTTGGGCCTAATTCTAGCACAGACACCGTCAGCTTTGGTCTACTTTTGCACTATGTAGTAGGTAATGCCTTCATTTCGATCTTGACTCTATTGAGCTTTCGTTGTAGATTTCTCGACGAGCTAGACCGTTTGGTTCTGGGTCTAACACCGAAGTTGTGGCCCTCTTTGTCGGCGCTTTCCAGTGGTCTTCCTGGCAAGCAGCGGAGTTTTACACGCAGCTTTTTGTCTCTGCGCTACTCTCCCTGGCTCAGAGCCTACCGAGCAGCGCCTTGTTGTGGCGTGACTTTATACTTGGGCGAGTGAGACTGAAATTTGTCTTATCTTCTGTCCAGCACTGACCTTTCGCCGAAGCTTCCACCACTGTTGACCGCTTTTGAACAAGCGATTAAAGATGACTCGCAAGTAGAAGCGGACTGGGTATCTTGTCCAGTATTGTTTTGGCGATTGGCCCTAATGTCTCTGTAGCGCGCCGCACTCCAGACTGCAATGACGACGGTCACTCAAAGGAACCTCGCTACTCAGTGTGACCACATTCTTGCGACCGCTGGATCGGAGGCTCCAATGTAAGCTTGTGTAACGCTATGTATTGCCCAATGTTAACCCCTTCCATTACAGCGCTCCCATATTTCCCGAACTCTTACACCGCCTTGTCACCTCAAACCTTCTCGATGAGACTTTTGCCGAAAGTCTGTCTGGGCAGTCCATTCGACAATGGAAGGGGAGTGAACTTCTCGCAGAAGCGAACAGCTTGGATCTGGGGCTTGAGGTAAAGACCTGCTACCATTGCCATGCTGTGGCAAGTCAATGACCATCCCCAGGCTTACATAGACTCCAAAATCAGCATCGAGATGCCTTCGTACGACGATTTGTATATGCTTATCGACCGGATATGCAAAGATCCAGTCTGTCACGCCGCTTTTGCGAACGTGGTGTATCAAGTTGGTCTGCACCTCCTGCTCTCGTGATTTTGTTCTGAGCCTTATAAACAGCGCTTCTTCTCCTTGTCGGCGGTCTTCGACGTCGAAGCTCTCAGTCGGATATGTAAAGTGCTGTACATGCATAATAGGGCATTGGACGTCTTATCATTGCACGCAAGAATAGAGGGCCTTCTTGCTCAAACCCTTGTACTCATAGATCGCTATGATTGCGAGACTATAGGTAGGCATCCAACTGTCCCCATGCGCGTCTACTCATTCCGTTCATGCAGGCGATCCCCAGACAGCCGTCGTTCATCTTGGCGATATTGTGCTATTCACTCAACATGCCCTGGCTCATTTCAACGTACGGCTCTGTGGTCCTTCCGATTTGCGTAGCACTCACTTTTCTTTCTAGATGGACACAAGACTGTTCAGCGATGGACACAAAACCGTTTCCCCAAAATTCCTGCAGTCCACATGGGATGTATTCTCACCGGAAACACTTTCGAGCGAAGACTCTTTGGCATTCAATGCCTGGTTCAAGACCCTATTTGACAGTAGCAGTGAGGGTATTGAGGACACCATCCTTCGGTTGGTGTTTGTTTTCCTTGGTCGCTTCCAACTTGACTGAATGACTTTTCCAGAGCAAGCAGACCGAAAACGCTTTTGAAGATGGCTGCGTCGCTGTTCTCGTCGGCTATCAAGGCTCGAGCTGAAGGGCGGATCGACGCTGACGTTCTGAACAACGGCATATCCTTCTTTACGGGTCCATTACTGAGTTGGACGCTCATCGGTGTTGTGAAATCTCTACTGAAGGAAATACACCGTAAAAGGTAAGATTTACCTTGGTCGCTATACAGAGTACTGACGTGTATGTTACAGATTCAAGACGCCCATTCACTTGGAAGTGATACAAACGCTACTGCTCTCCCCCGCGTGCCCCAAACCTGTCATCGTCGTGTGCGGCTCGCAGATCTTAGCCGTCCTCACGTCAAAGGCCGCTAAAGCGCGTGTTCCGCCCGCACATCTTGACGTCGCCGGAATACAGCGCATCGTCGCTGAACACCTCGCATCAGGGGAGATTGCGCACATCCAGCGAACACTCGCGGCAGGCGCACACGCCGCCTGGCAAGATCACCCCCGCCAGGTCATCCACAACGCGTTGGCCATGGCGAGGACGAACAAGATCCCGTCAATAGACGTAGACCGTCTTGCGAAAACCATAACTCCTACCAAGCTGGTTCAGGCGCTCTGGAGCGAGGTATCCACCGCGGCTAGTTTAGGCGAGATGGAGAATTGCAGGCGAGTAGCGACGTTCGTGTTGACGTGCCCGCCAAATCCGAACAGCCCGCCGTTGCTGCCTATCTTTTTGCACAGGGCGCTTCCTTCCATCATTCTCTCTGTTGACGCACTGGAGACCACCCAGCAGACGCCGAACGTCGAGTTGTTGGTGATCCTGGTGTCATCAGTCCTCACCGCAGCTCTACAGTTAGAACTCGCTTTGCGGGAAAACCGCTCAGTACTCGGAGAGCCCATCATTTCGATGGCGAAGAGGTTAGCGACCGACCTTCGTAGCATGAAACAAAGCTACACAGCTACAGCGATCGTGCAGCGCCTTGGTTCAGCGCAGTCGTTTGTTTCGAATTTCCCTGTATTTATGGGCGAAATAGGAACATAAATTATCTAAGTACGATATTAAGCATATAAGAGTTCACTTTTGAATCAGACCTCATCAGACCTCGACGGGAGGAGGAGCTAGAAACAAACGGTTGAACAATCGGCCGAAGCGCATAGAAAGAAAAACACGTACGACAACAAGCGTGCTCTCGTGGATCACATTCGTGGTCTTGGGGACACACGATGAGGCAAGCGGAGTCTTCCGACACCTGTAGAATATGAGACGGTAGGAAGATGATCATGGCTCGAGGGCATACTATTTCAGGTTCTAAGGCTTTCAGGTATTCGGGTTGAATGGTGCTGGAATGGATCCCGTGGTGATGCAGAGTTTCGCGTATCTTGGCCGCCACAGGCATAAAGTCGTGGTCCCGGGAGGTGAGGACGTGCACAGACGCGATGATCTTGGTCTCAGAGAGTTGCCAGACGTGCAGTTCGTGCAGTGAAAGAACACCTTCCACGTCCAAGATCGAAGAGCGAACCTCTTCCAGGGAAATGGAAGGAGGAACACCTTGTAGAAGAATGAAGGAAGCGCTGCGCACTGGAAGCAAAATCAGAAAATGACTCGAGTCACTGAAAAGAGTACACATACCCAATGGTAGAGCAGAAGAGAAAATAATGACTGTGATGACTAGACTGATGATGGGGTCGCAGAAGTATTTGAAGCTCCAGGAAGACAGCCAGATGATCAAACCAGTCGCAATAACGCCGACGTTGCCCAAGGCATCACCAAGGACATGCAGAACCAGCGCACGCATGTTCATGGAACCACCATGAGAGTGCCCTCCGTGTGAATGAGAGTGCCTGTGTCCGCTCTCAGAGTGGTCGTCATGTTCGACCTCGTGAGTAGTTTGCAACAGTGGTGTTGTCTCGCCGGCGTGTTGGCTGGGCTCGCCTTCGACAGGCGCAGATGCCGTGCTAATCGTTCGGCTGTGGTTACCTGACGCCTCCAAAGATGGACGGGAACGTGACATTGAGTGGCGGTGACGCGAAGGGGAAGGAGATCGGGCGGCGATTTCCTGTGCAGTCTTGACCAAAGATGCCCTGGTCGCGGCCGGATGACCATAGAGAGACGAATAAGAATCCTCGGAAGGAGAGGGTGAGCGGCTTCTACTTTGTCGGATGGGAATCTTTTGCGTTGGAGTGACATCGCCTGAGGTTGCGGACTCCTGTCCTAGGGCTTGCCGAGGTGATGAAGTAGAAGCGTGATCATGAGAGTGTCCATGCTCTGCGTAGAGTATTATGGCGGGCGAATGACAGGGTGATGGTGACAGCTTACCATGGAACAAGAATAGACCGACGATATTCGATGCAAGCCCAAGGGAGCCGACAATAACCACCAGGCGAGGATTAGATATTTCTGGATGTCTGTTGATCAACGTGCGCAGACACGGCTTCACCTGACTGACCTGGAGTGCTAAAGAAACGCTCAATGGCTTCTAGGGAGATGGAAAAGCATAATGCGAGTAGGAAGACGCCGTTGACCAAGGCCGCAAGTATCTCGGCGCGGTGCCAGCCGTAAGAATAACGCGAGTCGACGTCGGTTTTGGCAGTGAGCTGGGGAAGGTTTAGACAATGACGCAAGACCAGGCCGGAATGAGGAAGACCTTGATGGCGTAAAGAGCGACGATTAGGCTCATAACATCGCTGTTAACCAAGCAAGCCGTTAGTACAGGCGGTCTGGTGTAGTTGCCGAGAAGAAGACGCACTTGAGCATGTGGAAACTGTCCGCGACGAGCGCCAGGGACCCAACGGCATACCCTTGGAGAAATGAGCGAAGAGTAGGTAAGCAAACGGCTAGTTACCCACCAACAATTAGTTCAACAAAGAAAAAGGCAAGGTCAATGACGAGAAGGAGAGTTATCCTCGCAGAACGCGAGATAGGCATGGCGGGCCAGATTGTGGTGGGGGTTTCTGCCAAGTGATGAATGACATGATGATTGACCGCTTCGGGTTATCAGATAAAAAAACGTTAATTCTGCATTTCTGACATAGCCGTGCTTGGCTCTGCTTGCCAACAGCCACCAGTTTTTCCTTGTCCATCAACGACGAGCTCGTCCAGTCCTCCGCAAAAATGGCCGCCCCTTCGATGGCTGCGGCGCTGGCCGCATCGCTACCCGCTCAGAGCTCTACACCGACTCCGTCTGCGCCGTCCTATGAGGCTATTCCCGCGTCCATGTCCGAAGTGATCGACATCGAGGCCGACATACCACTGACCTCTGTGCAGCTGGATGGCATGGTATGCCCTGCCGTTCGACGGCCATCCTCGTGGGTTCTCAGAATAACAGCCATCTCCTTAGGTTGTCTCCAAAATAATGAAGCACGCGCGGGAAGCACCTGCTACATCTGCGCACGGTCTTTTACTTGGTCTTGATTTAGACGGCACCCTCGAAGTCTCCAATTCCTTCCCCCTGCCTCATCACAACAGCGATGAAGACGATAAGACATCGAAATTCTCCGGTGAGCCTTCTGTTTTCCCCACAAAGTCCACTAATCGAACTGCGAAAGCCCGTTATCAAACCTCCATGCTCAGATCATTAAAAGAAGTGCAAGCCGATGACAGTGTCGTCGGTTTCTACCAGGCCACTACTTTAGGCGCGTTCTACAACCAAAGCCTAGTCGAAACACAGGCCATTCATCAGGACAAGCTTCGACACGGCGGTGTGGTCGTTGTCCACGGTATGGCCACAGTCATGTTCCATGCTCTGATCGAAACTCACTTGCGCGCAAGATATCACACAAACTGCGCGAGGGAACGCATCCTTCCGTGCCTTCCGCTTGACGTCGTCGTTCTTGGATGCTTACAAGAAAAAGAGCTTCAACTCCGCAAGGTTAGTGTGCACCGTCGCCAGTGGTTCTTCATCTCACCCCTACGTAGCTTGGTTAATCATCGGCTTACATTCTCATCGATCCTTGAAGAAATACCTCTCAAAATCCGCACCAACCCGTTACTGACTGCGTTCCTCGGCGGACTCGCAGAGAGCGACTCCAAGGCTTCGGGTGATTCTGGCCTTCCTCCATCGTTCTCGGTTCTCGATCTTGGATCGGCTGGCCTGACAAAGAACCTCGAGCAGATTGGAGAGGCTATTGATGGGTACCGAACAGAGGAGGGCAACTTGGCGTACTTGTCTCGCCAGATCGCCCGAGAGCGGGCGAAGGCCGACAACTACGTCGCGAAACGCAAGGAGGAGAGTGCCATGCGCGTCGCACAGGGACTTGCACCCCTACCGGAGGAAGACGTGACCCGACTGTTCAAGATTCCTGCGGAGCCTAGCCGCTTGGAAAGCATGATGCTACTGGGGCAGGTAGATGCGTACGCAAAGAGCCTGGCAGGGACGGCGAGTACAGGACTGGTGAAGATGTATGCTGCGCGGGCAGGGAACAGTGCGTAGACCTGCACGCGGAACGCATGTTTGTTGTACATATTTTTGCATGCAGCTTGACGACGCCCGTCTTTGTCTGTGATTATCCAATCGATGAAAACGAGAAAATTGGCGTGTAGCCCGTGCCTTGGAAGGGCTACCCGGTCTAGCCTATTTCGTAAGTACATAAAGTTAGGGCCGCGAGCCTGAGCCTGTGTGCTTGCTTCCTCTCTTTCCTTCCTATAAAGACTTGGCAATCCTCGTCCCCTCCTTTAGCTCCTCCGTTTCCCTCACTCTTTTCGGATACCAAGATGCTTTTCTGCTACGCTCTCGCCGTCATCTTCGCCACCTCCGCCATCGCCTCGCCGTCCCACGTCGGCCGCCATGCGCCTCTGTCCCCGCAGCGTATGCAGCGCCATCGCGGCCTTTCAGCTCGCGTCGCAGAGCCTGAAGCAGCACCCGAGCACGCAATCCCCAGCGCTCGCAGGAGCAGGATGAACCGGAGAGGCGAGTGCAGGAGCCGATCCAGCAGCTCATCCGCAGCAGCCTCGACGTCGGCGGCCTTTTCAAGCCAGGCCGTCGCTGCCGTCGAGCCCACCTCTTCGACCGAGGCTACCACATCCTCCTCTACGAAGAAACACCATCACACTTCCACCTCCACCGTCGCTGCAGTTGCACCTACGACAGAGGCTGCCGCCCCTACCACAGAGGCTGCCGCTCCTACCACAGAGGCTGCTCCTACCACCGAAGCCGCTCCTACCACTGAAGCTGCCACTACTACCAAGACCAAGACCCACGCGACCACCACTAGCAGCTCAAAGTCGTCCACCTCGACCGCCAGCTCCGACTCTTCATCCGACACTTACACTGGAGAGCGTACGTCGCTTTCACCATTTCCGTTTTCCATATTCTGATCACAATGTCCGGTAGTCACCTTCTACGCTACCGGCCTTGGTGCTTGCGGAATCACCAACTCCGACTCTGACGCCATCGCTGCAGTATCACAGCTTCTCTTTGACGGATTCGAGTACGCCCCCTTCCTCCCGATCTGTTTCCGGGACTCCGCTGACCGATGTTTTCCACAGTGGTTACACCGGCGGCAACCCCAACAACAACCCCGTTTGCAACAAGCAAGTTTCGCTCACTTGTATGTTCCAACGATTCCTCCCTTTTTTTCTTTTACTCACCCCCTACTTCTTAGACGGAGGCGTCACCAAGACCCTCACCATAACTGACCGTTGCACGGGATGCGCCATGTACGATCTCGACCTTTCACCCGATCTTTTCTCGGAATTCGCAGACCAGTCCGAAGGTCGTCTCTACGGCGCGACATGGCATTTCATTTAAATTTCTCTTATACCTATCGTTATGTCCCTCGATGCTTGATGCTATCCTCATGCCTGATGCTTGACGCATCCCTGTCCGTCGACAGGCTAGGAGCACGCTAAATATTGCATGTAGAACTTGCTTTGTTTTTTTACTTACTGTACGAGTTACAACACGGAAACGGAAACGGAATATAGATATTGTTTTGATAACAACCGTCATCAGCGCTCGGCAAGGGAACCATTGACGTTACATATACACGCGTTGATATTGATAAATTTTTCCCTGTCGTAACAGAGATGCGGAGATGAGATAAATTTGGGGTACGAGCAACACAGCGCTTAAAACTCGTGTACACCCTGTGTACACCGACCCTCCGTGATTATTTTCTCAAGAGAGAAATGAAATCTCAAAGCATGCAAATCACATCCGGCCAAGCTGGGTAATTGGACACCTACGCGCAGATTCAAGAATGGATCTCGTCATTCAAGCCATCTGTTACAGATCATCGTTGTATGGACACCCAATATGCTTCTTCGTTGGAGCCCACCAGCGCCTCCCGAACTGCTTCCCTCGGCAAAGCCAAGGTCGCCGCGACATCCAACGCCAAGCGCCGCAACACGCTATGATGGGGTAGCTTCGTGTACGGACCTGCTATTTGCCCCCGCGTGGCGTGCACAATCATGAAGTACGGCATCATCCGTGTCCGCAGCGAGGCGACCGCCTGGCATCACAACAAATCAGCGACTGCGATGGCATCTCCGGGCTCGAGGGCAAGTGAGGGACGTTACCTTCGTCTTTGTTCCTTTTCGGAGGAGGAAGCGTAATATCACCTGCACGGCATGCGAGTGAGCGGCTGCCCACTAAACAAACACGCCTCCTACCTCTGACAAATCCAGGTTGCTATTTCCAAGCTCCCAGAGAGTCTTTGGCAGCTCATCAACAAAATTTTCCAGGGTGCCCATGCCCGTCGACATGTGCTTTCCTAATTTTAGGGGACCCGTATAGTGCGCATCGGTGTCCAGCTGCCGTCCCAAATTAGCTGCGAAAAGAGGCGGTTGGGGAATTGAGTCATTACCAGGAGGAGACGACACAGGAACTCTGTCGCAGGTTTCTTGAGTGATGATTTCGCCGAAATTGAGATTGCGTGCAAAGCAACGGCATCCAAAACATCACTGGGATGGGACGCTTTACTTGGCGTGATCAAAGACCATATGGTGGGCAGGAGCGACACATAGGCCGTTGATGTCGATATACGGAATGAGGATGAATCGGCTGGGGCGAGGCAAGCCAGAATGTAGCTCTTCACTGCCTTGTTCCGCAACGCGATGGTGTTTGCCAAGCGGGAGCTCGAGTCGCTGTCTGGATACGCTGATGACAACAGCGAGGACAGCTCGCAGTAGATGATGTTCAGCTCTTGGAAGCCTTGTTCCACCTTGGGGAATATTGAGACATTGTTTCCAGCACACTTAGTATACCCTCACCTTGATGTCACGCCTTCCGCTAGGCGTAAAGGGAAAAAATGGCGCCATATGTCCAAGCAAAGCCGAAAGCTCGTCAAGCGAGGATGATGATTTGCCTTTCGACTATGTATATCATGAGAAACATAAAATCACTAGAGAAAGGACTCCTTACTGAGGTGTTTTGGAGGATCTCTCCATAGATGGTACGAGCGATTTCAGTTACGGCAAGTACTGATTGGAGTTCGGTCTCCGGAGGGTTACCAGCAGGCGAGAACACCACTGGTGAACAATCGAGAAAGGTCGATACGAGCGTTGAATTCAAGACACGTGCCAGATGCTAGAAAAAACCGCGTCGGTTGGAAAGACGGATTTCTGAGGCGACGCAAACTTACCGTGTTGAAGAGTTCACTATTCACCGTAGACCCAGAACCAGTGAGCTCAGCCACGTCAAAGATGTCGTTCAGATACAAACCACTCGCACGTAACTGCTGAGAGGAAGTCGATGCTGTGGCCTGGTGCGGGAAAATGAAGTCCTCGTTCCTAGTCTCATCGTCATATTCCGCTACCCACTGCCGAGATATCGGTGCATGGGGTTGTAGAAGAGCGTCAAAGGCCAGATATGCCTCGGGAGTGGTGAACGAAGACGCGAAGTACCAATGTGGATTGCTGATAGTCTTGGTAGAATCGAAGGCATGGCGAAGGAACGTAGACATAGACCTGAGGACCACGAGCTTCGACTGGTAAACATAGGGTTAGGACAAGTGCTGACAGTGAAATGAACTGACCCACAGCGGGTGTCAAGACTACGCTTGCTGTAGAAGTTGCTTTCAATGGCCCTAAACACAGTGAGACTATGAACCTAGACTGAGAGAAAAAATCAACCTTCATTGTCTCCGTATTTGGTTCCAGCACTGAGCAGACCTAGATATCCTTCCAAGACTCTTTTCCCCGTTTGATTTGAGCCTTCGTTCCAACCTGAGACCACAGATTCGGGTACATATAGCAAGAGAAGATCGAGAAATCGTATCGCATCTACGCGGATCTCTGGGAATATGTGTGTTTGTGCGGAAGTTGTGAAGAGAAGGAGAGTGGATGCGTGCGGAGAGAGTTGGTCCTATAACGATGTTAAGTTGTTAGGAAAAGAAGAAATACAGATGTCTCGCACTTTGGGTATTCTTGGTAACAACCAGGTGAAGAAGGTGAGGAGTGCTTTACGAACGCTTGAGTCCTCATCAGCGATAAGTCGTGCACAGGCGGTGAATAGGGTGGTCAGGGAGGGTTGTAAGAGTTCTGGATGCGCTTCAAGTAGCTCTCTGAATCCAAGGATCGCGTCTAGAGTTGTTGCAATGAGCCCTCGGTGGCAGATGCTGTCCAATCCGCGTACCCTTTCTGACTCCTGTAGCATAATGCTTCGCGTGCGCAACTAGTTCCTCGAACGTGAGACGACGTTTGGTCGTGGGAGCATCCTCGTCCTTGTCTTTGGTTATGCTCTGAGTGGGAAGTGCAATAGCTTCTTCATCTATGAGTCGGATGGCAACGGACGAGCGATGTTAGACCTTACATCGGGCTTTAAAGGACGTGTCGATGGCGTTGTTTGCAAGCTGCTTTCCTTTACCGAGCTTGAGCTTGGATTTCTGGGATGGTCTTAGATTTCTGAGTCAACAGTTCGTCGTATTCTCTCACAGTGAAATCAGCCGCCTTGTCCTTGCGTTTTTTAGCACTTTTCGGCATGATGATGGGTGGTAGAGAAAAAGCTAAAAGCACCGAGCCCGCGTCCAAAAATAATCTACGGCCCGGACAGTTCAAGACTTGATCACTTTAGATCACTTTGCAGTGCCGCTGCTAAGCGCTAGACACTTGTTTCGACCACCTTGGAACAAAGTGCCAAGACCCGTGCTACTGGATAAACGTCCCCGCAGACAAGCGCTGTTCAGAATCCAGCGGGATTTTTCTAGTTCGCTGATCTCAACTGAACTTCAACTGGTAAGCTCGTTGAAGTTCGAAGGCCTAGTAGGCTAACGCGAACGCACAACCAGACCGAGTAACCTCCATCCTCGCTCAAATCAATAGATAATATCCAATGCCGTATAAGGTGGCAGAGCTATGTACTAATCTGCGTGCCATGCTACACTTTCGCCATTAGACGACGAGTCTCCTGCGGCGTGAACCGCATTATAATCGAAAGTACTTGCACGAGATTCGGCTACAGAGGACCATCAGCACCTTTACAGAAAAACATCAATGAATTCAACCCACCCTCATCTCCTTGTGCTCAAGGAACTGCAATATGACGTTTCGCAGATACTCCATATTGATATCCTCGTCGTTCTTGCTAGGTGCGGTGGACTCGGGGGCTGGTGACTTAGGAAGAGACTCTGTCGACGAGGAAGAACGGACGTCGCTCTGGCTGCCATTCGCTCTCGTCGTCCAGTAGCCGACACCGGGATTGCGCTGCTTTTCCAACAAGGCAGCGGATGACTGCACTTTTCTAAGCTCCTCGCGCAAAGTCTGACTGGCCATTAGCATCCTATCCGCTTGATACGATCGGTGATTTGAGCTCTGACCTTGTTGTTGACGCGCAATTGCGCCTCTCGAGACTTGCCTTCCTCAAGCTGTTGACCCACAGCTTTCAGCTTCGCGTCCATATCTGCCAAACTTGAACGTAGAGTGGCCTGAGTGCGCGACATAAGTCTCGACGCGGAAAAATCTCTATAGAAGCTCACGAACCTCATTCCCTATCGCCTGTTCCATCTTTGAGCGCATGTCCTCTCGCTGCTGCTCCAAAAGAGTGCGATTCGAGCGTAACTGCTCAATCTCCCGTTGGAGACCCTCTGTAATGCCTTGGTCCTGCTCCTTTAGCTTCGTAGTGGATCCCAACGCCCGTTTGAGCTCATCCGTCTCCTTGGTCTTCTCGCGCAGTTTGCGACTCCACTCAGCCTCGGTGTCATTCCGTTCCCGCTCAGTGATAGCGAGATTACGCTGCAACTCTGACAGCTTGGCCTCGTACTTGGCTTCCGTCGAAGCGATGAGGCGTGAGAGCTCTTCCGAGGAGATACCCTGTTCGTGCACCTGATCCATCTGTCCACTTCGCGCTTCCGATAGTTCTTCTTGTAAGAGCGCGACGCGATCCTCGACCTCGCGGAGCTGATACTGGAGTTCGGCATTCTGACTTTGTACCGATTCCAGAAGAGACTGAGAAGATTCGACTTCTGCCTGCCGTAGTTGTAGGTCATCAAAGAAGGTGTTTTTGTCCTGGGTTACTCTGTCCAGTAGAGCTTGGAGTTGAGATATCTGCGTAGTCTTCGCACTGAGGTCGCGCGTGTACGATCCCTATAGAGGTGATCAGCTCAGGAAACAGGGCCTGCGTGAATCACAATAGCTTACCTTACTCGTAACGGCTTCCAGTTCAAACTGACCTCTCTGGGCAACAAGGTCTTTCTCGTGGCGTTCCTTGAGCGTAGCGACCTCCTTATCAAACTGAGCGCGCAGACCAGCAACGGCCTTTTCTCGTTCCATGTTGGACACGTCGATTTCCTTCCGCAGGCGGGTCCTCTCAGCTAAATCCTTCTCTTTCTCCACTCTCTCCTTATCGCGCAGAAGGTGGGTCTCCTTGACTAAGTCTTCCCTCTCCTTCTCAGCCTTCACCAACTTTTGTCGGACAGTCTTGAGCAAACTGATTGCTTTGACGCGTTTCTCCTCTTCCTCCTTAGCCGACTCCTTGCTCTTCTTGACCTCCGCCTGCATTTTGTCCAGCTCTGCTTTATGCTTGGCCGACTCTTCCTCGCTGTTGGCCACAGAGCTTTGAGACGCGGTGAGCAGCGCTTCTGTCTCGGCTAACCGTGACTTCAGCGTTTCGATCTGGTCAGACTGTGATTTGGACTCTAGTCGGTGCATATCTCGGATTTCCTCCAGCCGTTCATCCTGGACTAGTGTCGAATTAGAAGAGGGTATCTGAAGCATGGTATATCCTCACCAGCAATTTTGGCAGTCAGTCGGACCGTCTCCTCCTGTGACATCTATGACGGAGACGTTAGCAGAGGATTGTGGGTAAGAGAACTGAACGGTACCTCCACTTTGGCTAGCATGGCTTGCAGGTAATCACGCAGAGTATCGGGGTCGCCAAAGGTTTCCAAAGGTGTCAGTTCCCTCAGGATAGCATCGGCAGCCAGTTTCTCCGCCTGTAATCGCTTAAAGGACTTTGACACGTCTGAACGCGAAGTGAGTAATGTATAGACTAAGCAATATATGCGCGCACCTGAGAACCGCTGCTCTACAAGTTTCAAACGCTCTTGCAGTGATTCGACGTCGACACTAACGCTTGCTGCCGGCAGCTTCGCGTCCTGTTCCGGGGACAATTCATCCGTTGTCGGAGAATGGCGCTCTACCGGCGGTTCTTCGTGTGGCTTGTCCTCCGCTGGCGGTTCCTCTACCAGTGCATTCCCGGCTATGTCTTCCACGGGAGACTCGACTATTTCTTCATTTGGAGCCTCTGCCTCAGGCGCTGGTTCCTGTTCTGGCGCCGGAACGGTATCCGCCTCTGCGATTGGGGGTAGGGAGGCAAACGGTTGGATCGTCTCCGGCGGTGCCTCCAGTGGGGGCGACAGAGGGAGTGGTGTTGATGTCGGGGACAGAGGACGGTCGCTGGGAGCCGAGATGGGGGCGGGAGACGTCCTTGCGGAGACGTCTGGCGTGTTCCCTGCCGAAGCTTCACCAATCGTAAAGGATGCTCTCAGCCGGTCCTCCAAGCTAAGATGTTGTCGTGTTGCGCGTTTCGGAGACGTCCCGGGACTGTCGGGGCGCTCTGCTACAAAGGTCTTGCGCAGGGTGGACAGCGCAGAGTCGGCCGACTGCGCGGACTTCAGAGGGGATGTGGCACGGTCATTGGTGTCCATCGACTGTGAGCGCCGCACATGGGTGTCCTGGTGTTCGCCAGACAGCGGATCATCGACGCTGCGTCGCGGTTGAGGGGCAAAGGTCTCGACAGCGTGACGGAGCTGAGAGAACATTGAAGTCCGAAGCCAGGCCAATTGTTCTCACGTGTGCTATATAATATGCCGTCGCGTCAATTTACGGTAAGTCAAGCGTGTTGACTGTTCACTCTTTTTGTACAACTTGAGCGTAGCATGATGCCTCTTCAAAGTACAACATCAACCCGAACAGTCTACAATTATATCCTTCCCATTATTACGCGCAAAGAAACTGAATAAATAGTTATAGCACCGTAGTGCAATTTCAGCATTCTCTAGATGGGTGGTACTAGCATGCGATGTATGTACTCGAGTAGCAGCTCAGATCTAGAGCGACTTCTAGGATATAACGGGTTCACATGCCGTGTCGAGATTAAGTAGATAAATCACAGTGCTAGACCTTGTATTACCGAGAGTCCGTTCTCAAGTTGATCTCCTATATGCTCACTCTTGAGCTTCTCCCGCAAACATTCGTCTAGATCAACGTCTTGATCCACCAGCTGCAAGACCTTCCCCTCAAAGAACCCATCCAACGGAAAAGCGATGCTTTCATCCCGATCGCGATTCCGATTCCAGCAGACAAGATCCTTCATGGTTTGACAACATTCCCTCCACGACACTTGGGAATGATGGGAGCAACGATCCCGAAGTGTGTGCAGATTCAGCCCAATGGGATCCTCGGTTGTGCAAAGTACCATGATTACCACCGTGAGGGTGCGAGGGTGGCAGAGCAAATCAAGCGATGCTGGCGTCGGTCTCAAAAGAACAAAGACCACGAATGCGCTGATCTGTTGGGACAAAACGGATTCGATGCCACTTGCAAACACACCTGCCACCCATAGCTCTGAAGTGGTCGTCAGCCAGTCATCATCTACGAACACTTCGTATGCCTCGTCGTGGTCCGCGTTGAGAGCATAAGCCATGAGATTGAATGTGAGGCAGACTATGGCAATCGATGGGTCAGCTACTCTCGTAGCCGTGTAAGACAATGTAACCTGGGTGCGCACAAATTGAGCAATGGGAACTCCTAGGAGACGACGGAAGGATGGCATGGACAGAGAAAGTTTATGTCTGACAACTAGCCGATAAAAATGCAGGACTCCAGGTAGACATTGAGATCGAAGCTCAGACTTGGCTGGCTCCAGGATGCGCGTCGAACTGACCAAGTCCATCACCAGGCCGCCAAAGCCACACTGTATTTGCGGATTCTCGAGAGAGAGGTCATCTTCATATGCGGCAATGAGCCGGTTCTCGATGTAGAGCAGGACCAGACGCAACAGCGAGACGAATGCATCTGGCCCTGGGTCATCTATCTGGATAGTATGCACAGCGAGCTTCCCAGCTGCAAGCGCGACACGGTCTGGAAGACCGAATGACTTGTCCGTGTCAAATGAGGAGAGCATTGAGATTGAGAGCAAGGCACTGAGAATTCCAGGCTCCAGGTTCAACGTTATTTTCGATTTTATTGTCATTTCCGTCTTCAGTGACTCTGCCATAGTCACGAGATCATACGTATATGTTGAACAATCCTGGTTGAGTAGCGCAATCAGGAGTTTTGCGTACAATATGCTGTTTTGGCCATCCGTGAATGCGAAAGCACCGGAGTCGGCAGCAAGTTCAAAAAGGCTGTGCCATACGAGGCGGTGGAGCTTGACATTGGAATTGGCATTGTCTGCCAGAAAGACCAGCAAGGCCTGCCGGTCAGGTTGCCATTCGTACAACAACTCCTTTGGCCAGTCCGGGAGTTCCACGTCCCGGTAGGAGAGCCACGCAGCAGAGGCGTAGTGGGGATCATCCACGGCATCAGGAGCAAAGGGGAAGCCTTTGACGGCTGCACCAAAAATGGAGGAACGGAGAAGGCGTTCAACCACGGTCTCTTGGCCGGGCACAGGTTGCTTTCCAGTACCATAGATAGTTAGATTTGCGAGGAACAAAGTCCTCTCATAGTGGAGGTCATGTCTACCCGTCCAAGTCTTGACAGCGTAGTCTCTGACCGCAACCGGCAGACCACCAATTGCTTGAATAACAAGGCTTCGGACGGAGGGATTAGAAGAAATGTTGAATAGCCAATCCAATGCGTCTACCATGAGCATTCTATGGTACGGCAGGGATTTGACAACCTCGAGTTCCAAAGTGTCCAGAGACGTTATCGATGATGCCCTCGGAGTCATTATCACTGGTGCCCGCGGAGTGAAGAATGGTGATTTTAAGAGCTCCCGAATTCGAACAGCAATAACACGCAAGCGCCAGGATGCCACAGCCAGAACTTGCGACGCAATATGGAGGAAATCAGACAACGGAGTCTTATATGGGCACTGGGGGAATATGATGGGCAGACTGTTGCTGACGAGGTAGAGGACACAGACAACAACGGTCATCATGCCAATGGTCCATGCCAGGGACGTGCGTAGGGGAATATAGAAAAGGATGAGACCAGATAAAAAGAGCGTGAGCGAGACATGCATCAGGATAGGCAGTATTCCAATGATGACAGCAACGCGCCAGCGCACAAGGCCATTGCACCGGAATTGGCGGATCTGACTACGAAGACCGGGGGTGCCGGAGGGAAGAGTCATATAGTGGTGAAGCCATTGCTTGACCAGTACTGCGGCAAGAGCGACAACAAGGCTGGCGGTCAGGCTAACGACCCAGAGGCCATTTACCCAGACATCAAGTGTGGCGGGTTCAAACTTGGCGGAGGGATCGACGGATGGCACGGTGATGTTCAGAAGTGTGGCCCCGTCGCTCGATGCCAGTTGAAGCGCGATATCGTAGAGCAGGAGCGCCGATATCTCCGTGAAATCAGCCTGGAGGTTTTGGGAGACTTGAACAAGGAAGGAAGTAACGACCGCCGAGAAGAGACCGGCCTAGATACTACGTTGAGAATGATGATACCAACACTGCAAGGAAAGTACCCACAAACACCAACATCACATCAAGGCCGTCGCGAGACTGCCCAACCATGTGTCTATCAAATTCGGCCGCCTCTTCATTATATACGCGCCAGATCCTTGCGTTCGGTGCAGTTTCATGACCGTATTCGTCTTCGGGAAGACGTTCTTCGTAGTTGTCGTTGAAGATGTGCTGTGCACCACTCTGGTTTAGCCCAAAGAAGTGCTTCGGGTGTTGGTCGGGCTGAGCGGGAGGGTGATGGACAACAGGCGTTGGCACCCCGACTTGTGGCACAGCCGGTGGAGTCCGCGGCCGTTCCATACCGCTAGAGGCAGATTGCCGATGAGAGGTTTGCGCGTCTTGTCGATGAGACATAGACCCCGAGACGCGCGAAGGAGATTCAATCCGCGATGGCGACTCGTGGTCTGCCATGGACTGTACTGTGAACCGGATGAGATACAAACATAACGTATGAGGAACATCCCCTACTGTAGCTGTTGATGATGACGGGGAAGAGCGAGTACCACGGACAGCCTTCGCACGGTATATACGGCGATGATGGCTTGCAAATCAGCTAAGTATACAATCATCGATATGTATCCGTAGCTCGAGCGCTGCCACCTGGATGCGGACCATCGACGCTGTGCCGCGGTACAGTAGAAGGGCAAAAATCTTGACAGCGTGACGGAGCTGAGAGAACTTTGAAGTTCGAAGCCAAGCCGCTTGTTCTCACGTGTGCTATCATATGCCGTCGCGTCAACTTACGGTAAGTCAAGCGTGTTGACCGTTCACTCTCTTTGTAGGTCTTGAACGTAGCCCAATGTATCTTCACGAGTACCACACCGACCTGAACAATCTACCAGTTTATTCTTCCATTACTGACAGCATCCGAAGTATCATTTGTACCAGTGCCAGTCGGAACTTGAAGCTGGCTGGCGACACACTCAAGGTGGTCGGTGTTGAGCTTGGTGCGGTGTTGGTGTAGTGTATCTTCAATATACGTATTCTTTAGATGGGTTGTATTCGAATGCAGTGTACTCGAGTAGCAGCTCAGAGCAACTTGAACTTCTATGATAACGGGTTCATATCTTGTGTCGAAACTCAACTTGAACAGATAAATCAAACCGCTAGACCTTGTATTATCGAGAGTCTTGTTTCAAGTCGCTGACCCCTCCGCTCATCCTTGAGCTTCTCCCGTAAACATTCGTCCAGATCAACGTCTTGATTCACCAGCTGCAAGACCTTGCCCTCGAAGAACCCATTCAACGGAAAAGGAATGCTCTCATCCCGACGATGATTCCGATTCCAGAAGACAAGATTCTCCATGGTCCGACAACAATCGCTCCACGACGCTGGGGAATGATGGGAGCAAGAATCTCGAAGTATGTGCAGATCCACGTTGGGATCTCCGGCCGTGCAAAGTACCATGACTATCACTATGAGGTTACGAGGGCGGCAGAGCAAATCAAGCGACGCCGGCGTCGGCCGGGACAAAATAAACTCCACAAACTCGCTGATCAGCTGGGTCAAAACAAGATTGTGGTAGACTGCGGCCACACCTGCCACCCATAGCTCTGTAGAGGTCGTCATCCAGTCATCATTTACAAACACATCGTATGCCTCGTCGTGGCCCGCCTCGAGGGCGTCAGACATGAGGAGAAGTATGCGGTAAACGATCTGGTTTGAGGGGTCCGAGTCAGGTACTTCGTCGGCCGTTGGAGACAGCGCAAAATGGACGCGCACACACTGGGCAATGGGAACTCCAAGGAGACGAGGGAAGGGCGGCGTGGGCAGAGGAAGTCTGTGTTCGATAACTAGCCCATAAATTCTAAGAACTTCAAGACGTAGGCACCGATAACGAGGCTCGGACTCCGTTAGCTCCAGGATGCGCGTGGTCGTCACCACGTCCATCACCAGGCTGCCGAAGTGACGCTGGATTTGCGGATCCTCGAGAGGGATGCCACCTTCAAACGCATCCCAAAGGCAGTTCTCGATGTAGACCAGGACAAGATGCAAGAGCGGCACAGATGCATATGGGTCTCGGTCAATTGTCTGGATATTACTCAGAGCATGCTTCCCGGCTGCGAGCACGACACGGTATGGAAGGGCGAGTAACTTGTTAGTGTCGAATGGCGAGAGCATTGGGATCAAGAGCAGCGCACTGGCAATCTGAGGCTCCAGTACCAACGTCATGGTCTTAGGCATTTCTGTCTTGAATGACTCTGCCATAGTCGTGAGATCATGTGTATCCGTTGTCCAATCCCTGTTGAGTAAGGCAATCAGAAGCTTGGCATACAATATGTTGTTTTGGCGATCCGTGAATTCGAAAGCACGACATTCGAGAGCAAGTTCAAAAAGGCTGTGCCATACGAGGCGGTGGAGCCTGACACTGGAGTCGGCATTGCCTGCCAGAAAGGCAAGCAGTGTCTGACCGTGAGATTGGGGGTTTGCTCGGGACGTGTCAATATGCCCGTTGACAAGCCACGCCACAGAGGTGTAGCAGGGATTGTCGCTGGCATCAGAAGCAAATGTCTTGAAAATTCGTACTGGAAGCACAACGGAGGAACGGAGAAGACGTTCGACAGCCGCCTCTTGGCCGGGCAGAGGTCGCAAGTTTGAGGAGGTCCGAGTAGTAAGCTGAAGGAGTGTGTTCTCTCTCTGGTCCTGGAGGTCATCTCTGCCCTTCCAGGTCTTGGCAGCATAGTCTCTGGCCGCAGCCGGAAGGCCGCCGATTGCTTGAATAACAAGGCTTTGGACCGAGGGATTGGAAGACATGCTGAATAGCCAATCCAACGCGTCCACCATGAGCATGACGTGGCCAGATTTGACAACCCGGGTTTCCACCTGGCTCAGAGTCATTATCTTTGGCGGCGAAGTGTCGGATTGCGGCTCTGGGAGTTCCCAACGCCGAGCAGTGATAGAAAGCAAGTGACAGAATGTCACAGCTAGGACTCGGGACACGATGTGGAGGAAATTCGTCAACGGAGTCTGATATGGGCACTGAGGGAATATGATGGGCAGACTGTTGCTGACGAGGTAAAGGACACAGACAACGACCGTGAACACGCCAATGGTCCATGCCAAAGACGTCCGTAGAGGAATGTAGAAGAGGATCAGACCGGAGAGAAAGAGCGTGAGCGATACATGCATCACGATAGGCAGTAGTCCGATGATGACACGAACACGCCAACGCTCGAGGCCCTTGTATCGGAATTGACGGATCTCACTGTTAAGACCAGGGGTACCAGAGGGAAGAGTCATATAGTGATGGAGCCATTGTTTGACAAGCACTGCAGCGAGCGCAACGACGAGGCTTGTGGTCAGGCTAACAACCCAAAGGCCATTGACCCAGACATCGAGCGTGGCGGGTTCAAAGTTGGCGGATGGATTGACTGACGGAATCGTAATATTTGGAAATGTGACCCCATCGGTCGATGCCAGCTGAAGTGCGATATCATAGAGCAGCAGTGCAGACATTTCGGTAAAATCTGCCTGGAGGTTTTGGGAAACTTGGACAAGAAAGGAGGTGACGACCGCCGAGAAAAGGCCAGCCTAGATGTTGCTGCTTAGAGTGTCGTTGCAATTTGCAGAGAGATCGAGCACTTACAAACACCAACATCACGTCAAGGCCGTCGCGAGACTGCCCAACCATGTTTCTATCGAATTCGGCCGCCTCTTCATTATATACGCGCCAGATCCTCGCGTTCGGTGCAGTTTCATGGCTGTACTCGTCTTCGGGAAGACGCGCCTCGTAGTTGTCGTTGAAGATGTGCTGTGCGCCACTCTGGTTCATCCCAAAGAAGGTCTTCGAGCGTTGCTCGGGCTGAGCGGAAGGGTGATGGACAACAGACGGTGGCACACCGACGTCTGGTGCAGCCAGTGGAGTCCGCGGCCGTTCCATACGGCTAGAGGCAGATTGACGACGAGAAATTGGAGGTCCCGGGTCTTGTCGATTTGAGGGAGACTCGGAAGCGCGCGAAGGAGATTCAATCCGCGGTGGCGACTCGTGGTCAGCCATGGGCTGTGAACCAGGTGAGATACAAACATAATGTATGAAGAAAATCCCCTACTGTACCTGTTGATGATGGCGGGAGAGAGCGAGACTCAGCGAGTATAGTGCCAGGGACAGCCTTCACACGGCGATGATGGCCCGCATATCAGCTGAGTATACATCGATAGGTATCCGTAGCTCGAGCGCCGTAACCTGGATGCAGACCACCGACGCTGCGTCGCGGTAGAGGGGTAAAGATCTCGACAGCGCGACTGAGCTGGAAGGACATTGAAGTTCGAAGCCAAGCCAAGTGTTCTCACGTGTACCGTTTCAATTTGAATTTTTGAGAGTGAGTGAGTTTTGAAGGTTGTCGATACCAGCGTGTTGACCTTTCACTCTAATTGTCAAGAAAACGTAGGATCGCACATCAATGCATCATTCACGAGTAAAACATCAACCTGAACGATCTACTTCTTTACCCTTCCCATTCCCGATAGCATCAGTATCACTTGTACCACTAATGGGAGCTGGCGGTACACCGACGGGGGTGGGTGTAGAGCTTGAAGTCTCATTGGCCCCAGCCCTCTGCCATGCTGGTATGGTGGGACGTCCTGGAAGAGATATCGGAGAGGCTAAAGAGCCGATAGTGTCACTGTTACTGTGAGAGGAAGCCGGTGGGACACCCAATGTGGTCGAAGGAGAGCTCGGGGTCTCATTGGCGCCGGCCAGCTGCCATGCTGGTATAGAAGGACGTCCTGGAGGAGGGATTGGAGATGCCGAAGGAGAATGTGGCATTGTAGAACCTCTGGTTAGGAGAAGAGCTTTGAGCGACTTGAGCTCTTGTTGCAATTCTCCTAGAGATTGCGTCTGAGAATCCTTCGCTTTATCCATCATCTGAATGTATCAGTTCAGTGATAAGCTCATTATCCTCAAACACAAACGTACCTTCGGTAACATGTCCCGAATTGTGTTGACCTCATCCCGAATTTCGCGCATCTCGTCGCGAGTTTTGGTCTCACTACCGCGCATTTCTGTCACCACCGCTTCGATGTCCGAGGTTGTCTTGTCCACCCGTTCCTTCTGTTCTTCCACTGCTGATCTTACCAAGGAGGTTTCGGCTTGTATTTCTTTGAGCAGAGCTTCAGCAGCATCGAACTGGGCCGTCAACGCATCCCGGTCCTGTTCGTAAGCCGTAGAAGTAGGTGGTTGCAGATGTGGTAACAGGTGTTTCTAGAGTGACGAATAAGTGGTCATGAAACGCTTCATGGGAGGCAAACTACCTTGAACAATGCAACAGCACCATATGCGAGAGTCCCAGAAACGACGGTTGTGATCTATGCATATTGGGCTTCAAGAGTCGCGTACTGAATGTGTAAGACTAGCTCACAAAGTAATCACGCCAGTCCCATCGGACAGCCGGGGGTGGCAGGAAAGACATCGGAGGGTAAGGTGACGCGTACGATGGTCCGGCAGTCTGGTTGGTTGATTGGCGCAGAGCAAGGTCTATTTCTGCAGGATTAAGACCTTTTGACTCTAAGAATTGGATGCGCTGTGCAAAGGGAGTCCCTTGTGACTAGAAGACGTCCATTAAGCTGTCAGCTAGCGAGAGCAAGGCCTACCTGGGGGTCCGACAGGAAAGCGACTGCATTCCGGACGAGCTCTTGACGGTCTGGGGTAGACATTTCGATAATCACACGCATCTGGCAGTCCCGGCAGTCGAACCGGAGCCCGGGGATTGCCGCCGTTTTTGCCGTGGCTCATCCGCTTCAGCAGCAACCACCATGTTGCAATTCGCTGTGAGGGGAGCCTCGCGCGGGCTCCTTTCCCCGCGAGGTATATTCACACCTGGCAATCAACGCGACGCGATGCTCAAATCTTGCTCTAGTTGTCCTAAAAGCGCCGGCTCTGCGCGTATGCATCATATGTACGCATTACTTCGACGCGTCCTGAGCGAATTTCTGACTACTCACCCTCTCAAAAGTTACGAGAAACTACTCTGATGTGTTCCGGAGAACAAAACCGCACTTGAACATTGGAACTATCGGTCTGTCCTGAGGAACCTGCCAGCTTCTTCCTATTTGAACGCAACGTTCAGGTCACGTCGACCACGGCAAAACTACGCTCACCGCCGCCATCACCAAAGTCCTCGCTGAATCGGGCGGAGCGAAATTTACAGACTATTCCCAAATTGATAAGGCACCTCAAGAAAAAGCTCGCGGCATTACCATCAATACTGCACATGTTGAATACGAGACGGAGACTCGCCATTACGGTCACATAGACTGTCCTGGCCACGCTGACTGTACTCATCATCTCCTCATCCTTTTGTCCCACTCAAAGCCAGAACAGACATCAAGAACATGATCACTGGAGCCGCCCAGATGGACGGAGCCATCATCGTTGTTGCTGCTACAGACGGACAGATGCCCCAAACAAGAGAGCATCTACTCTTGGCGCGCCAGGTCGGCGTGAAGAAACTCGTCGTCTTCATCAACAAGATTGACCAAGTTGAGGATACGGAAATGCTGGAGCTCGTGGACATGGAAATGCGCGACCTTCTTTCGGCCTACGAATACGATGGCGACAATACACCGATTGTCATGGGCTCAGCTCTGGCAGCTCTTCAAGGCCGTGACGATCAAGTTGGACGCGATAAGATATTGGAACTTGTCAAGGCTTGCGATGACTGGCTTGAGCTTCCTCCTCGTAAGACGTTTTCAAATCTCCAGTTTTCACACATCTCTGATACTTTTGTTCTTCAGGCGACCTTGATAAGCCATTCTTACTCCCTATCGAAGGTGGGCCCCCATCATGTCGTTCAATATCGTCTTCTTCATACCGCAACAAGATGTCTTTTCAATCGTCGGCCGCGGGACGGTCGCCACTGGTCGCGTAAGTGCCATTTTCCCGTTTCATTCTGTCACATCCTAAGCTATGCCTTCCCAGGTAGAACGTGGCTACGCCACTAAAGGAACTGAGGTTGAGGCTGTTGGCATGGGGGACTCTTTCCGTACTACTCTGACAGGCATTGGTGATTAACTCCTCATTTATTCAATACCACCAGCCATCTCACAGCATTTCCCAGAGATGTTCCACAAACAACTCGACCATGTAACTCGCACTGCCTCCTCTCATAAACCGTACTCACATCTTTCAGGCTGAAGCAGGGGACACCATGGGAGCGCTAGTCCGGAACGTCAAGCGAGACAGACTAAAGCGTGGCATGGTTATATGTCTTCCAGGCTCCATGCAATGCGTCAAGACCTTTACTGCTCAATTATATGTGCGCGAATTTCTGTCTTGCTCTTACTTTCTCGTTACACCAGAATGTAGGTGTTAACCAAGCATGAGGGCGGCCGGTTCACTCCCTTCTCTTCGGGATACAAGCCGCAAATCTTCCTGCGTACCGCCAGCATTGAAGTGGAGATACAGTTCCCCGAACCTGACATGATGGTGACTAATTTACGCTAGCTAAGAGTACATGTTCTCACATTTTCAAGGCTATGCCCGGCGACACAGTCAACGTCCAATGTATCCTTCACACCACACTAGCTGTCGAAGTTGGATCTAGGTGTGTAAAAGTAAAGCGTTTGGGATGTTCGTGGCTGACTTTTCTCTAGGTTCACTCTGCGTGAGAAGGGTAGAACAGGTAGGTCTCTACTTCGTGTACGTGGACGTCAGATGCTCATGGTCTTGTAGTCGCTACCGGCGTTTGCACGCAGATCATAGAATGAAAGGTGGGGATTATGTTAGTTTCATCGTTTGCGGTCTTGACTCAAGAATCAGAATGTCAGTCTCGATATGGCGTCCCTGCCCACTACATGCAATGAGAGCCCTTCGAGAGAGAAAGAGAGAGAGAGTAGTTATTTCTACTCGCGGGAAACAAAACGATGAATGAGAGAGGCCGAAGTTCTGGGGGCGTTCAGCTTGCACACTTCTGATTTTGAAGAGATCTTCCTCCTCGCTGGACTATGATATATTCGAATAATACACTACACCTCCCATAACAACAATGCCTGCTTTCCACGAAGCGCACGTCAATTTATTAGCGTCACCTCTCCGAAGACATCGCTTGAAATTCTCTGCCTCTATCTGCGCACAATTGCGGCTATCATAAGCAGTGGATGGTACAGTACACTCAACAAGGAGAGAAACCAATCTCGTCAGTCTTCATGGGAGGGAGCATTTCAATTTGTGGGGACGATCTTGAAGTTGAAGTCACGCTTCCGGCATTGTCCGGCAAGGGCCGCTCTGGGTGCTGAAATTTTGGCCGGCCGACTTGCCTCTTTCCCGTCGACTACCATGCTACACCTCGCAGCCTCGAAGGGGGCTTGCCGCGGACTGCTGTTCGCCCGAGGTATGGGCGCATAACCTGTGGCACTCCCTCTTTGCTAATGCCAGCCCAGTTGCCGTCAAAGCGTCACCGAAATCCGCCCCCATTTCCGTCTGTGCGTACACTCTCGACGCGTTTCCCGACGTTACAGGTCTCCTAACTCTGCCCTAGGCAGGAGGGGATATGCGGATGTGTTCCAGCGCAATAAGCCGCACATGAACATCGGGACAATTGGTTCGTCTCGTTCCCGGCCGTTCTGCCTTTTTGCTCAGCTCCACGTACAGGTCACGTCGACCACGGCAAAACCACCCTCACCGCTGCCATTACCAAGACTCTGGCCGAGTCTGGCGGTGCGAAGTTCACCGACTACGCGGCAATTGACAAGGCCCCCGAAGAACGGGCTCGTGGAATCACCATTAACGCTTCGCACGTCGAATACGAGACTGAGACTCGTCATTATGGCCACATTGACTGTCCAGGTCACGCTGATTGTACGCTCTGCTCTGCGCTCTAAGTCGTGTGCAACCCTCCTCATCTCTCACAGACATCAAGAACATGATTACTGGTGCTGCTCAGATGGACGGTGCTATCATCGTCGTCTCTGCTTCCGACGGTTCCATGCCTCAGACTCGCGAGCACTTGCTGTTGGCTCGTCAAGTCGGTGTCAAGAAACTCGTCGTCTTCATCAACAAGGTTGACCAAATCTCGGACCCGGAAATGCTGGAACTTGTGGACATGGAAATGCGTGACCTGCTCTCGACCTACAACTTCGACGGTGAGAACACACCAATCATCATGGGCTCTGCTCTCGCCGCGCTCGACGGACGCAGCCCGGAGACTGGACACGACAAGATTCTGGAATTGGTTCAGGCTTGCGACGACTGGCTCGACCTTCCTGACCGTAAGAGCTTCTGCAAATATGTCCTTGACCTACACTCATCTCTTTTCATTGGCTAGGTGATCTTGACAAGCCTTTCTTGCTTCCGGTTGAAGGTAACTGAATCATTACTTTGAGTTTGACTTATCCTCACGACGTTGCCAGACGTTTTCTCCATCTCTGGCCGTGGCACTGTCGCTACTGGACGTGTACGTAGAATCCTCTCGACCCATCGGACTGACACTCAATTCAAATCAGGTTGAGCGTGGTGTTGCCTACAAGGGTAACGAAGTCGAGCTCGTTGGTATGGGCGAGACCATCAAGACCACCTTGACCGGCATTGGTGAGGAACTCGACATTTCTCTGCCGCCTCATACTCACACATTCGAACTCAGAGATGTTCAAGAGGGAACTTGACCGTGCTCAAGCTGGTGACAACATGGGCGCTCTCCTTCGCGGTATCAAGCGTGAGCAGGTTAGGCGCGGCATGGTTATCTGTGTCCCTGGTTCCATGAAGCCTGTCAAGACCTTCTCTGCCCAGCTCTACGTAAGATATCCACACCTACAGGATCAAACTCTGGCGCTGATATGTCGTCCCAGGTTTTGACCAAGGACGAGGGTGGCCGTTATACTCCTTTCACTTCTGGATACAAGCCTCAGCTTTTCCTTCGCACCGGTGATGTCCCCGTCCAGCTCAAACTTGCTGACGCTGAAAGGATGGTACGAGTCACCTCTTGCCTTGCCGTCACTGCCCATTGACTGTTCTGTAAGGTCATGCCCGGTGACAACGTCGAGGTCGACTGCTACTTGAGCAACACCCTCGCTGTCGAAGTCGGATCCCGGTTCACTCTTCGTGATGGACACAAAACCAGTAAGCACAGTCGCTGCAATGACTTCGAACATGCATCTGACCTTCCCTTCTAGTTGCCACTGGAGTCTGCACCAAAATCATCGAGTAAACGATGAACGGAAGGTTCTTTGGGGGATCCAATTCACTTATTGCACCCATCTCATTCGTTGTCCTGTGTAAACTACAAACCAAGCGCCGCATCTAATGCTTCCTCTACACTGTATTTATTCTCGTAGTTAGATTAACTCCAGACGGCATATACTCGAGTAAACTGCGAGAATGCCGACGGCGAAATCGGGAGCGGCTCTCCGCGCCGCATCCAGGCCCACAAGTCACTTATCTGACCGCCCAAAATTTCCCGTCATACATAATTCTCTTCCTCCATCTACCCACAATGCAATCCATCTTGAGACGTGGCACTTCTGCGCGGGCTGGTCTTTTTACACGCACTTCTCGGCCGCTTGCCTCGACGTACCGTTCGCAGACTATTCGAACACTTATCAGTACGCTCAGACTTCTCTCCTTTGGTGTCACTCAGGGATCATTCGACTTTTGCAGCGAAACGCTACACAACTGACCATGAGTCCGTTGTATTCGACGACGCTACTGGCCTTGGGGTTGTGTCAATCACCGAATACGCCCAATCATCTCTCGGGGACGTGGTTTTCGTTGAGCTTCCGGCCATAGGGACAGAGGTCGAACTCGGATGTGAGGAGAAAACCCCGAAACCGCGCGGCAATCCCTGACTAGTCTTTATAGCCCAGATTGGCGCTGTTGAGAGTGTGAAGGCCGCTTCAGACATTGTAAGCTCGCTTGTATATGAATGCATTTCCTTGCTGAGTTGAATAGTACGCTCCGATATCCGGGACAGTCGCAGAGGTCAACGAGGCTCTGTCTGAACAGCCCGGACTTATTAACAAGTCACCCGACGACAAAGGTAAGCGGATGAGGCAGAGGGACATGCACTAGGCTAATCCACGACAACCAGGCTGGCTCTGCAAAATCAAGCTCTCGGATGTGAAGGAGGTCTGGCTGTTTCCACCATTGCTTAACTTGAGGATGCTGACTTGCGCGAACAAACAGCTGGATACCCTGTTGTCGGAGGAAGCCTACAAGGCGTCACTAGAGTAGACCGGGATTGGTGAAGGGATTTTGGGGTAATGGTCGCTCAACCGTCCGCTGCTTCGTCGACGATGTTGTCCGGGTAGATACACGTCGAGTATTCATGATTACAATAGATATATCCTTTGAGAAAGGGTGCAGTGCATTTGTATGGGTGTGACAGGCTGCCGCTACGACTCCGACTTGGTTTCTGAGGGCTCGTACTTGTACTTCTCTCCGCGCTCTTCCATTCGCCTCTTTGCTTCAGCCAAAGCCCATGTTTGAATACTAGACAGGAAGAGAGAGTGAGCTACGCGGATAGTCGCGGCGGGGATCGGGGCGCACCTGGTATCCGGTTTGTAGTAGAGAACGACTGTCGCGAAGGCCATGGTGCCAAACATGCCAAAGTACCACAGATTTTCCCAGTCTTCCTTCACTCGCTTTTGGCCGGGCGGAGGGGGCTGGTGTGGGTCAATCATCTGGACTCATGCATATTAACCAGCACGTACCTTTTCGCCAAAGAGATAACCACTGGGCTCGTTGAATTGTGGCGGTCCGTGGGACGCAAATCGCGCATTTGCCAGCCGAGGGAGCCCAGTCCGGACCAGGCGTGAGGATGTACTTCGTAACATCGTTGTAATTGAGGAAGCCAGAGGGGAGGAGTATTACGCTAAGCAGGTTGTTGCAATGAAGGGATGATGCCAAACAAAGGCATTGAATGTACTAACTTGACTTATAACTACTCCTTACCATTTCGCGCGCCAAGTGATACGCGCTCTCGCGTACAGTTTCGCTGCTTGCTTTAATGGGATGTCTCTCCAGCCATTAGGATTGCACGGTCCGAGACTGAGCGCGGGACGCATCCACCGACATTCTCCCGAGGAAGCTGCAAGCTTGTGACCGTATGTTGTGCTCATGGCCTCTAGATGACACCTGCGAGTGCATAAATACCTAGCGGGAAACTCTCGGAGGGCAGAAGGAGGTTTGTAATGCGCTTCACTCTCGTATCTCTACTGTTGTCGCTTGCCTCCGCCGCGCTGGGGGCACCTTCCGCGAGCTCTGTCCCGAAAGGCTTTGTAACAACTCAAGGTCGCAACTTCGTTCTGGATGGAAAGCCTTTCGTCAGTACCGTGATATATCGCGCTTTTGTTCGACGTGCTAATATGTGGGTAGGCGTTTGTGGGCGCCAATTCTTATGTAGGAGTGTCACTGTTTGCCAGCACGTTCAGGTATTGACGGTCGAACCAGTGGCTGCCTCTCCTCTTGACCAATGAGGACGTAGACACTACGTTCAAGGAAATGAGCGATGCTGGGGTCAAAGTTCTTCGGACTTGGGTAAGTTATGTCAAGTCAGGTGAGCGAGAAGCTGAACAACGTTACCGTGTACACGGTGTAGGGCTTCAATGCAATCAATGGTTCTGAACTTGCTGGAGCTCTTGAATCAGGCTTGACTTACTACCAGGTTCGTGCTTCACTCGACCCGACTTTCCTTGTTCGCCAACCTCGCTTTAGGTTTGGAACAGTTCCGAGTGGACACTGAACGACGGCCCCCAAGGCTTACAACGCCTGGACAATGTAATCAATACGGCTGCAAAATACGGCATCAAGCTTATCATCGCCTTGACCAACAATTGGGTCGGCTACGGTGTAAGTATCGATGAAGTTAATCTCTTCCACTGTTCATTCAAAAGTTTCATTGCAGGGCGCTGAGCTGTACATCAACTGGATCGTTGGGTCGGGGGCTACCCACGATGTCTTCTACTCCAACCCAGACATCGTCGCGTCCTATCGTCCGTATCTCCTTTCTTCCCTGCAAACACTCCTAACGGGCTCATCATGATCAGAACGATATGCCAAGGTCATCGTCGACCGATACAAGAATTCGTCAACCGTTTTCGCTTGGGAGCTCATGAACGAAGCACGTTGCTTGGGCGACCTTCCCAGCAGTGCCAACTGTGGTGGGACTACCGGTCTGCTCACCAATTGGTACAAGCAACAATCCGACTTTGTCAGGAGTTTGTGAGTGATATCTTGAGGGTCGTGGTGAGGCTGAAGTGACGCTGCTGAAAGGGATCCCAATCATCTGATCACGACTGGAGGCGAAGGTCAATTCAACTGGAAGAATCCTGAACACTATTGGTTCAACGGGACGTTCGTGTCGGATTACAATTACAATGGTCAAGGTGAATATCTGTATCGGGGTTCGGCGCTGAACGACATATCTGATGCCATTTTAGCTGGTGAGGATTTCGATCGTGACTTCCGCTTGGAAAATATCGATTTCTCGACATATGTAAGTACTAGCGAGTGCTCTCTTGACAGTACACGCGTTGAAGGCGGGGTCTAGCATATGTATCCCACTGCTTGGTACACCAGCTTGGTGGGTACTCCCCCATGCAACACGCGTGTTCACTATCTTGAATGTAGCGCCCTGTTCCTAGGACTTCCCTGGCTCGAACTTTTCCATGGAGGATTGGGGTCTTCATTGGATATCTCAGCACGCAGATTGTAAGTACTAGTAGCGTTCTCTCCTGCTTAGCCTTGCTGAGTACAATTTCCTCCAGCTGCCAAGGCCGTCAACAAGCCTCTCATCTTGGAGGAATTCGGGATGCCAGGCTTGAGCAACAAAACGACCATCTACCCTTCTTGGGTTCAGAGAGCCATCGATACCGGTCATAGGTAGCGTCACTCCCTCATCGTACGTCCTTCTTTCCTTTGCTTACTGAACGCTAGCGGGCAAGTCGTCATCGAACTCGTAACTTATAAGGCGAAGAAGCTAAATGATCACAGGATCCTACCGTGGCAGTTCGGTGTCCTGGATCTGACTGAAGGGAATCGAATCATCAAGTATGCCGATGCTATACTCAATGGTGCTTCGCCCAACGATGGTGAGTTTCGCTTATCGCTTGACGGCTGTGAACTGATTTCTGACGTGCGAAGGATTCACGATCTACAAAAATGACACTGCCGTGTGGGATATCTTCACGTATAGTCCTTCGGCTTTAACTCTCGATCCGAACTGACAAATGGTTTGCAGGTCCGCCGCGAAAGTACAGGATGCCCGAGGATGGATCCAGTGACGAGTTTTGATATCGGGCCTGCCTGAATTCAAGTATGCTCGAAGTGGTCATGAACATTCACCACTCTGAAAAATAGCTCGCATCTTGTACCATATTGTAACATATACACGACTTTTCCTGTTGTTCGATACCTCGTGTGAGTCCAGTGGCGAAGCTGACTCCCTCATGCGGCCATGCCTCTAGAGGAGGCTACCTATACAGATCGATTTGAACCGGGCGGAAGCGATATTTCAACATACACAAAAGCCCCTTCGCGGCCGCTTGTTTAGCAACTTTGACATGACTGTCAAACAAGAGAATAGCACAAAATGTCATAGTCCGCTCCATCGTCTGGTGAAGTCTCGTCGATTGTGAATCTATACGAGTTGGTAGCCTAGCAAAGACACGAGGGTAGATCACATACCCCATACTTTTGTACAATGCAAGGCCGGCGGAGTTTGCTAGGAAGAGAGTAGATGTAATCTGGCAGCCAAGACGTGTAAGAGTGAATGCTCTTACATTTGAATACCGTGAGGGTTATCTTTTCCATCTTACAGCGCTTGCCGATGGAGATCAGGTGGTCCATGAGGGTGCGGCCAATGCCTTGACGTTGGCAAGTATTCAGAACCTGGACTTCGTAGCTGCGTCGCAGTTAAAATGTGCCACCTAAGTGTTTATTAGAATTCTCACCAGTACAGGATATCATAGTCGTATTCGTGCTCGAATCGGAAGCTACAGAAGCCAAGAAGAGCGCCGTCGACGCGACTTCGAGCCAACACGTATCTTGAGAGTTCGTCAAAGAGCTCATCACGCTTGTCGGAGGCATCCCAGCCCATGGATGATTCTACATATCTTGCGTCGCGTAATCAACGATGTGTTGACGAGGACAAGAGAATCAACGTACAGGTCTTCCATATTGCTCTCTAGAATGGAGAACATGACGCGTTTCTCGTCTTCAGAGACCAAGTTTGGCAATGAAGTAGTGTAAGTCGGCCTCCAAGGAGGCGTTAAAAGAAGTGGTACAGGCGCGATCAAACGTTGACCACCCACAAAGTGGCTGTTGAGTCGCCATCGACAGGCGGAGCGAGATATTTTTCTAGATCTTTGGCTGAGAGCTGAGCAGACAGTAAGTTAGATGCAAGAGCCGCAGAGAAAGGCGGTGTAGGACCTTGTTGGCGGCGCGCACGGGTGCTGAGCCATTGTGCAGCTGCAACATGATCGCAGAGATAGGCGGGACGTGAGTTATTTTGGGCGCCGCCATCAGTGAGCCGGATTACGTCAAACACTTTGCTATTTTCCTCCTACCATTGACCGCGCATTTAGCAGTCATGAAGCTGGATGCCACCGATCTCAGATACATCACCTCGGATGAGTTCAGAGTGCTCACTGCGGTGCGGCGATGTTCATTCTGTCTTTACAGTTTCTGAACAATCACCAGGTCGAAATGGGCTCGAAGAACCACGAAGTCGTCCCAACCACGCTCATCACCCAGATCTCTGGTCTCCGCAACGGAGGAGTCAACAAGCTCATCGGCTCTCTTGCGAAGAGAAACCTCGTCGCAAAGGTCCAAAACTCCAAATGTGATTCCCGTGACATCTCCGGCTCTCCATACTGCAAACTTACGGTATGCTAGACGATGGGTATCGACTCACTTACGGCGGCTACGATTACCTCGCCATGCGTGCCCTATCCAAGAGAGATTCCATGTATTCCGTGGGCAATCAAATCGGCGTTGGAAAGGAATCAGGTACTCATACATTCGCATTCACCGCTTTCGTCTGTCCCCTCATTTTTTGTTGTATAGACATCTACATCGTCGCAAACGCAGAAGGGAAAGAGATGGTTCTCAAATTACATCGGTATGTCTGATTCGTATACTTTGCTACTCGGATGATAAACGGATATCCTTCTGTCCAGGCTAGGCCGTATCTCTTTTCGAGCCATCAAGGACAAAAGGGACTATCTCGGGAAGCGGAAATCGGCCTCTTGGATGTACATGTCTCGCTTAGCCGCCCAGAAGGAATGGGCCTTCATGAAGGTAGGTACGGAATGTCTCTTCCTATAAGGATTCACCGTGACATAATTCCTCAGATTCTGCACGAACATGGCTTCCCTGTCCCAACTCCTGTGGACCAAGCCAGACACTGTATTCTCATGGAATTCATTGACGCCTATCCATTGTGAGAGAGTTCGCCGTCAAGCTAGCTCAACATCCTGATTCAGTCTCTAGGCGCCAAATCTCAGAGGTGGAATCGCCTGGGAAGCTCTATTCGACGTTAATGGATCTCATTGTACGCTTTGCACGGGCCGGACTCATACACGGCGACTTCAATGAATTCAACATCCTGATCAAGAGGGAAACCGGCATACCAATCGTGATTGACTTTCCGCAGATGGTTAGCACATCGCATGTGAATGCGGAGTGGTCAGTGTCTTCCTGACTCTTCGTATCCACGCTGAAGCAGAGTATAACTTAGGTATTTCAACCGAGACGTCGAGTGCATTCGGACTTTTTTCCGGAGACGTTTCCGTTACGAGAGCTCTCTTTACCCTCGATTCAAGTCGATAGCGAATGAGGACTCCGAAAGTCCCAATTTCCGCCTCGACGTGGTCGTCGCTGCGAGTGGCTTTGGAAACAAGGAAATGCAAGTCCTTGAAGATGTCAGTATATTATTGTCTTTCCCTCGACGTCTTCGTCCTTATCTAACCTTTTTTGACAGTACATGGCACAAGTTCAAGAAGATGAACCACGAGACGCTGACACCGATAGCGAGGAAGAGGAGGAAGAGGATGATGACACCGATGAGGTTTCTGAGGATGCGGACCCGCGGGTCGAGTCCCCGGAAGAAAACGCCACAAGCGCAGAATCTGTCTATCCAAGGAGTGAACCCACGCAGCTGGATCCTGGACCTTCTCAGCCCAAACGGGATTCGTCTCCCATACCTACATCTCCCCGGGGCAGGAGCGATCACTCCGACTTTTCGGAGGCCTCTGAAAGTCGACCGGTCTCGAGATCTCCTCCAAGATCTCGCTCCGTCTCTCCCGCCTCGCTAGCCAAAATGGCAGAAGCGATGAGTCTCCAAAATCCAAATGTGAAAAGTATCGTGTCCGCGAACTACTCAAAGAATCGGGCACAAGAACAGCGGAAATATCACTCAAAACGCAATGCGAGGAAAGCCGGTCGGCCACAGGGTAGCAAGGCGAAGCAGGATAATCGCGTGAAGCTTGACGCTGGCTGGGATTGAAGTAGATAACAATTCGAAAGTTTACTGTAGTTCGAATGTGATTGGATCATTGTTTGCCATCGGCTTTGTCGGATGACTTAGCAGGCTTCACACCCGACCACCAGCATCACCCAGCCCCTTCGTCACCTCATCCTCGATTTACCCGCTATGGACGCGTCAGACTTAGAGACGTACCAGGTCCAATTATCACAAGTAGAGCTCGCTCTGACCAACGACCCCTCCAACACAGACCTAGAGCTGCTCCGCACTGAGCTTAAGGATCTCATCGACCTCACAAAAGCTGCTATTGCTGAGGCCGAGGCGGCGTCGTCCTCCAAGGCAGAATCATCTCGGAAAGCCGTAGCATCCACACCCGCGGTTACGTGGAAAGCCGGCGACGAATGCCTCGCCAAGTACTCCGGTGACGGGGCGTGGTATCCGGCACGCATAACGTCTGTCGGTGGCTCCGCAGAGAACCGCGTCTACAGCATCATGTTCAAGGGTTACAACACCACCGAACAAGTGAAATCCTCCGAGCTCAAAGCCCTACCCCCAAACCACCAATTCACTGCGCCCTCCAATAAGCGGAAGTTGACGAAGCAGGAAGAGGAGGAGCGGGAGCGGAAGAAGAAGAAGAACGAGAAGAAGCTGGAGGTGAAGGCGGCGAAGGCGAAGGAGCAGGCTGGGAAGCAAGCGACTTGGCAAAAGTTCGCGAAGAAATCAGAGAAGAAGGGTGTGCACATCGCGGGCGTCGCTGGGACGAGTATCTTCAAGACTCCAGATAATCCTTTGGGTCGAGGTAAGCGTCGTTTCACAATCTTTTCATGCTGCAGGTCCGGGTATTGACCAGCTTTCTTCTGCTTCAGTCGGTGTCACTGGAAGTGGAAAGGGAATGACAGAATCGGCTTCACGGGGCAAACACGTCTTTACGGCGAACGAGGATGACAATCCGTAATCCACTTCAGACTCGTTTCCGTATACTGATGAAGAGTAATAGAAGTCGGCGTTGCGAAATTGAGCATGAACTCCAGTCCGTGAATCTGACAAAAGCATATGTGATGTCCTTGCCTTTTTTTCTATCGTCCGTCGGTTCACCATGTCTCGTTTCGCCCCATGTTCTTTCTCAGATCTGTTCCCTACTCTCACGTTCATCTCGCACGAGATCAAGCAACCGCTGGCTTCTCTCCTCCGCGTGTGAACGGAACGTATGTCTGTTCTCGATGAACGAATGTCGTAGCGTTGAATGTGCGCCACCTTGTCGACGCTTTGAATAAGACGTTCGCGTCCATGACATGGTCACAGGTCCTCTTATCTGAAGGTTCTGTCCATGGGATATCCTCAGACTGCCTGTCTATATACCAGAGTGGATCGCCGTTTGAATGTATGACCTGGTACAATGTGCTCAGGGTTTGCAATGTGTTCAGGGCTACTACAACATCGCATCACTGCGATAGGGCCAATCACTACTTTGAAAGTTTCGCGGGAAGGATTGAATTGAGATACGTATTGCCTACCGCTTTCTCGTTCTGTATTTGCTTATTCGGAAGGTCAAGGCGATCTTAGCCGTAGGCCACACATGACGCGGACTCTCTCAAAAGCGGATGTTCGCGGGGACTGTTGACCTGAAGCTGTAGAGCGGCGACAAGATGGTTGTACGTCTGCGTGCCACGGAGGCTGTTCTGTTATTGGGCAGGACAAGGACTACTCGCGGGAAGGTTCGACTCAGGCACATATGCTTTTCAAGTTCAACTGTCTGTGTGTACGGCAGTATACATTTTACAATCCCAGATTTTGTCTTCCTATTGCGTGCTCTGATTTTTGGCCTCCTCAATACGGCGCTCTAGTTTCCCATTCTGGACGCCCAGGATTGTCGATGAGTCTCCAAGGTAGGACGAGATCACATGGAAAGACCTACCGAGCGCTCAAGTTCAAGCAGTTGTAGATTTGCCATGGCCGTGTCGTGCTGGAGACCGGATACCATGCTCTGTTCACGAATTGGATGTTGCTGTGGCATTCGAGTCAGTGAAAGAAGCCGTACCTTTGCGGTCTTAGAGTTGAGTCCTTTGAAAGGTTCAAGGTCTTCGAAGGCGACAGGCCAGTAACCGAGACTTGAAACGCGTGACTCAGAACAGGAAGAAGAAACAGTGGAAAAAGCCGACCAACCTGAGCAGCTGCGTGTGAAGCCGATCGATGTGCGCTTCGAGACTTGCCATATAGATCGTTCGGCGTTGGGGTGCTCCCAAAGAGGATCTATGCGAATAAGAAATTTGACAGTCGGAGACTAGTGGAGACGGTACGTACAATTCATACGTGCTGAATAGCGATTTCTCCAAGGCGTGATTCCAGATTTTTCGGCGCTTGCCATCCTGGTTTTTGGCGTACAGGCGCGCGTACGGATGGACTATCGGTGGATGTCCAGCGCCACCGGAGGGTTTCTTGAGCTCGAGCGGGTGGTCGTCGGACGGAAAGCCCAGGAGAGTGGTTGGAACTTCAGACAGAGAGGTACCGGAGGAGCAATCGGAGACGGGAGAGTTTTGTGAAGACATCTGAGGACGATTGCCGCGAAAGCTACGGTACAGAAAAGAGGTGTCGCGCGCGCTGAACTCTTTTTATAACGGGCCTTAAACTGACAGAGACAGATCATTCGTACGTATTAGCGGAGCTGATTAATTGCACTACCAGGAAGCCGATGCCTGAGGAAGACCTGTCCGCCGAGTCGCGCGAGTCGAGAAGCCAGATGACCGGGGCCACCTGGAGTTGGCCGTCGGATTCTAGGAACTGTGGGAGATACAGTGTATGTCTTTCGTTATCGCATGTTCAAATAAGGTAACGAGCGTGCCACATGAAGGTACTACGCGGGTGAGAGTTAAATTTCTGAAGTTTGAACATCAGTCTGGGCTGAATTCGCCTGGTTTCCATAGATGGTCGCGGTGGTGATCCAGATGACGCGCTCGCGAGGGATTTGACGGCCTTCTTGTGCCCAATACGAATCTGAACCGCACTAACCGGACCATCTAGATGGCCACTGACAGACAGCCCCGCCCCAGCCTGGCTTCCACCCGCTTTTACAATATGACTGCCGCCAGCTTGTCGTAAATCGCGCCACTTGTTTCTCTGTAGTACAGGTGCAAGTATACGCATGGAGTCAACGGGCACAAGTCATTTCTGATCCAAGTAATTTCGATCAAACGTCACTCTCACCGTTCACTTATTCACTCAAAGCGTCTGTGTTCTTTGAGTGGTATCTTGCTCCATCTGGGTGCTGTCTGGGATCTTGTGGCCTAGCGGCAGCCGAATTCGCACGCATCCCAGAACACTGTGGCCAAAGCTAATTGCGAAATTTATCAAAAAAAAATAGCGCAGATTAGGAACGTATTCAATCGTCTTCTCACCGCTTGCAATGGCAATCCACCTACCCGCGTCTCTGGGTCTGGCAGAGAAGGGTTCCTTTCGATCGACGTCGCTCGCAGTGATGTTTTGACCGTCCCTGCATCGATGTGCTCTTGTATTCGTACCAAATCGACTTGGTCCGCCCTCTTGACTCGGCCCTCTCCCCACGCTGGGTGTCCTTTTCCGTGTCTCTATATAAAGTCTACCAATCGCTCTCTGTTCTGTTCTCTTCACCTTCTCTTTCCGTGTCAACTATGTCGTTCGCGTACTCTGCGCAAGCCGTAGGTTCTCTCGAGCTTTCCTTGAGAATTCGTCGGCTAAACGCACCGTTTTCCCTCATTCTCTCATTAGGTCTACTCCCCGGAGACACTCAACGCTTCTCATATTTACCATTACGCTCCTCCTCCTCAGACCATGCCTGACTCGTCCGTGGCGCCGTACATCGACTCTGATGACGGCGCTCAGTCTCACGGCTACCAGGCCTATACGTATGGCTGGCCGCCGCTGCCATCGCCTCACTCGAGCGTTGAAGTCTCTGCAGATGGATACCCATTGGCCCAGAACTTTGTCGTTGCCCCTGGTATCCCGCTTCATGCGCCTGTCCCGTTACCCCATCAGAACACCATTCTTTCCGTCGATACTCAACCTGTCTATCGGCCGGCTGACCCAGTGCAAACTCTGCATTATAGTTATCCACCGCCTTCACCTCCATTTACTGAGCCTCTACCTCAATCACCGCAGTCTGTGGCGGCACCTGTTCAAGCTCCCCCACAAGACCAGTTTTCGTCATTCTGTGCCTCTCAGAACAACACTGAACCTCTGTTCACATTTCCGACTCCAAGCGAGCTCCTCGGCAACTCTGCCTCTCCCAGAACTCCGAGCCAATCCTCGCCGAAACAGTCGTCCTCGACACAGCCGTCGCCGACACGATCCATCTCGGGATCTCGCGCCTATCCTACGACTGACAAGGCCGAGTCGGCTCGCAAGGCTCGCCGCCGGGAGATGGCCAAGAGCATCGGTTTCCTTCCCACTGATCCGTCAGTATATTTTCCGTTGCAAGTTGTATGGACTAATGCTCAATTCTTCTCTAGGGACACCATCTCGTCGCATGAAAAGAAAAGGCACTATCTTGAATGCCTCGAACACTACGTCGTGTACCTTCACGACCAGCTCAAGCTCATCGGCGCGCAGCCCGTTGCACTGGAACGCGTGTCCAATTATCGCGGCTTGAGCAGTCGATCCATCAGGGTGTGTATCAACGTAATCATATCTGAACGCTGACAGGCTGATAGGCTTTACATAGACCCTACTAGTCCACATGGAGAACACGACGCGCAAACTGAATGTGCGGCGAGTGGAAGAGGAGCAAAGGGTTTGTTTATTTGTTCGTCACTTTTTGCCACGCTTGAACATTCTCTGCAGTTCTTGTCACTGCGCGACACTTTCATCAAGCAAGAGGCGACCGCCGACGCACTGCGACAATTCCAGGAAAACGCCGCTCACCAGGCACCCGACGTAAAATACTCACCCCAATAATCGACTTCCACGCTGTAATCTTTCTCGAGTCCTGATAGGCTTCCAAAACTGTTGTTGCTCTCAAGTATGTTTTCGCTACTACTGAACTTTCCTTTCGTACTTCTGCATCCAACATCCTATATGCCAGCCTTTTTCATCTTTTTTCCGTACGTTACCTCCATACTTTTCTTATGTGCTGCATAATCGCTTGTTGAAGTCCCGTCGGGGATTTAGTCAAAGACCTAGGACGTTACTTTCATTTCGTTGTACTATCCAATGGCAAACTGTTGCTCAGACTCAGACTTGTTATGTGATCTTTGCCTCCCAACCGGAAGATACCCACCCGTGCAGATACTCTCGGTGAGCGGAGAGGCAAGCTTCGGATTGGTCATGTATACACAAGGCCGCAAACCTTCTTCAATCTTCAGATTTGATCCTCTGAAACTCGGGAGGCATTCGCTGCGGGAATGATTATTCACCGACGCCGTTCAATGTCAGGCGTGCGTCGCCACTTAGATCTAACTGGGCTCTAGGCTCTGGCGTAGCTAGCGACGAACATCCTATTTTGGTCAAGTGCTTGTAGGCTTCTATAGGTCCTTGACAGATACACCGCGAAACCGTAGCATTTCCGGGCACTGGCAAAAAATCTCTTTGTAGTGGCTATGAAATAGTAGATGGAATGCTGATTCAGACTAATTACCAAATTGTCCCCGAAGAGCGACAGAGCTTAACGATCTTAAGGTATTCACGCGTCGTAACTAGACCAAGTCGACTGGTAGCTACGAGCAAGACAACCATAAGACAACTACTTCTACAATGTCACGAATCGTCACATAGGTACAAAAGGTCGAAGGTCCCGACAAACAATAAGCCTAAGAGCGTGGCGCACAGCGCCACACCTGTTACAAGAAGCCTCTCCAGTTGCATGTTTTTTGCTTGCCGCCGCTTGTCAGGAAGCTATTGCATGGTGAAACTATGTGAGACCGAACCGTAGTACCACCGACATTCCGTAGGAGACCTGACAATTCCGAGTCTTGATTGTAGACCACACATGTGTATGACAATGATTATAGTTGAGCCAATTCAGGATATATACAAGCATGGGGTAGTAGTAGATGTTACAGTGAAAGTACAAAAGTGTCCTTGGGCCACCAATGAAGCAGACAATTAGATGTCTTGGTAAGGAGGAAGCTCCTCCTCGCCTTCAGTTCTGGACCCATCATCCCGGCGACTGGTGCTTGGTCCTCGGAATAGTCTCTCCCTCTCTTCCCTCTCCAGCCTCTTCTTCTCATCTTCTGCGCTCTGCTGACCAGTACCAGTACCAGGCTGGTATGCTTGCGAATACGCCGCAGCCAGACGTTTCTTCTCATCTTCTGCAGATTCAAAGTTGGGGGAGGAGCCGAAACTACTGTTCGCGGGGGCTTCGATGCCAGGACGTCCTTCGCTGCGAGGTCCAGCATCTGTCGACGCCGCTCTGATGTCCCGAAGTGAGCCACTTGCGGGCCCAGGGCCTTGGGGACTGGCAGCCACAGGTACTCCCGTTTCGGCAATCGTAGGCGTAATAGGCGCAAGTGCACCGGTGGACTTCGGTGAGTCTGTGGCGGGGATGGGGATGGAGGTCGGTGATGTTACGGACAGAGCGGCATGTTCAGAGTTGTGTTCTTCAAGATGAGGGATCGGGGCAGGTGATAGATTGAGGTGCGATGGGTTGATGGGAGGGGACTGACTCTCAAGAGGTGGTGAAGTAGCGACTGGCGGGCTTGTGGGAGCAGCGCCAGGGGGAGGACCAGAAGGAGACGCAAATGTTTTCTCAGGCACCTGCATGGGGCCCTTCTCTTCGGCGGGCGGAGTCAGAGGGAGGTTCGGGCGAACGGCAGTCGTGAGGTCGGATGCATCCGATGACATTCGGGACAGCTCACTGGCATGACTCTCGCCGAAACTACGCGTATCGGAGCGACTGAGATCTGAACCAGCGACCTGAGGCGGCAAGTTGATGTGACCCGTCTTGTAATTGTCAAGTGCACGTTGAAGAGAAGCACGAGCGGCCCCAGTTGCTTGGGCACCAGTATACGGGCTCTCTGGAGTCGGAGGAAGTGTGGGAAGCACAGCAATGACCGGACTTGCGGCTTGAGACAGAAGCACCAACTTCTCACCGTACTGCATGAGAGTGAGCCGAGTATTTCGCAAGTTGGACGGCAAAATCTTACCTCACGAATAGCATCCCACTTGATCTGTTCGCTTTCACGGATAGCCTTCCTCTTCAAGAGCTCGACCTCTTTCTCTTGGGGCTGATCGTCAGATTCGGCCTTTCGGACCTGGTCTTTGAGTTCCGAGAGCTTTTTCTCAGTGCCCTTCGCATTTTCGTGTTCGATGCGAGCGATCTGGGTGTGCAGGCCAGCACGGATGTTACGGCGGGGGGTGAGGGCAGTTTCCGCATCACGGAGAGCCTTCAAGGGAGCGCGAGCAGCATCCAACTTGACCGCAAGTGAGCTCGCCAAAGATCCTTGCACAAAGTTGAGGTATGCCAAGCGGTCGGTCACTGTAGAGCAGTTTGTGACCGTCGTCATACACAGTGCGGAGAAAACACGAACCATCCTTGAGATCATCGGGCTCTGTCTGGCCCCAAGTGTACAGTTCCTTGCTCTGAGCCTTAGCGTCTCTTGAGAGACTGTCAAAGTCGATCGCCACTCCCTTCTCGCTCGTGATGATCTTCTGGACAGGTGTTGTGGAGCTACAAACATCATGAGCAATCTGGGGAATTGTGGGGAGATCGAAGGGGATCTCTCTACCTATACTGTTGTCCGAATGCACGCAGCTGGTACTGAATGGCATCGAAAGCGTGTGATCTGCCACTGAAACTACCGCCAGCAGCTTCGTTGGCGCTGGGTTGAGCCGCAGCGTCGGGGCTGCTTGCGCGATTGTTCGGGAGGTGGCCGGCGAGGGGAGACGCGTTCAGTGCGTTCTGCGCCTTGTCTGCAATGGAAGATAGGAATCCTGGCATGGTGGTATGAGGTTGAGTTGAAGGCCCAAAGGAGAGCCTTATAAGTGAACGACGTCACTGCGGGAAGCAGTGGTGTCATTGCCCACACGTGGCGGTGCCCCAGCCACAAAGACCTGCTCCAGTGCACTGCGCGTTCACTCCTGTATACAACGTTACGTCGATTGATATGTGTAAAATAAAAAAATATCCCATCATACAAGGCTACGCTAAGAGGCTTCAGATAACCAGCTTCTTTGATTTTCCCTTCCGCTCCGCGTCTTTGTGTGACATGAACTCTACTTCAGTCGCCAGAGGTCCTTGTAACCTCTGCGCTTCTTGATACCCAAGGACGCTCGTCTTGAAATGTCTCCCAATACCTTCGACCCGCTCCTTCAAACCATCATCCTCAGCGGCGTTGGGTGCCAGACGGGTCCATATTGAGATACGGTAGAACTGTGGTCGTATAGACACAATGACACCGGTTATCAGGGAGCTGGGCGGCGTTCCACCGTCGGCAGCAGCCGCTGTCAGCAGAGGATCAAACGTCTCTCCGATAGCGGCGAGCATCTGTGGCGCAAAGTGAGTGGAAGTCAACGCTGAGAATATTAGTCAACTTACGGTATAGAGCCACATCTTGTCCACCTGTTGCCGATTTTTGTCCCTCGGTAACTGAATACTCCATTTTCCGCCGTTTTTGTTGGCTTCGTCCTCCCAAGCCGGAATAATCCCATCCTGTAGCAACGATCAGCGAATGTCACGACAAGGATCAGTCCAGAACACACCTTGAAGAGGTAGTAGTTGGCTTTCTGGGGGAGCTGAGAGGGCGCGACAATGTTGTTGTACAGTCTGGAACTCGTGAGCAAGCGCCCGAAGGCTGGGTGACGAGGACCTTACCCCCAGAACTCTTCGACACTATCGAAACTGATCACCCGCTTGATATCTTCCATCCAGCCCTGCGCGGCAGCGACTCCAGGTGTTTGAGGCGCGGGAGTTGGAGGGAAGGCAGACATGGGAGTCTGAGGAAGATTGCGACCTTTGGTCGCAGGAGAGTCAAACCAAAGCGTCCATGCCGAGTAAAGAGGATGCTGAGTAGGGCACGACGCGTGAGAGCAGGTCGTCAGCGTGGACAGGCAAAACTGACCTTGACGTTGAAATTAGTGGGGTCGCTGAAGACAGTCCGAATGCCGTCAGCCTGGGCCTGCATGTCGACCTCTTGAATCTCGCCAGGTTCCAAGGATGGCTTTGATTCTGCTTGATCAGCCAAAGCTGCAGCAACCGCAGCCTTTGACGCCATGAGAGAGGGTCCAGAGAGAGTAGATGCCATGCAAAGGTGTCGCCCGGGTCGTGATCAACACTTTCTGAGCGGAAACGAGGAGGAGCGCAGGAGAGGAAAAAGTTTTGGTGGTTTTGGAAAGAGTTACAGGGCTTGTCGACTGTTTGGCACCCGAATTCGCGGCATTTCGGCATGGCATTTCTTGTCTGATTAGATCGGACGGAGGAGCCCATATTTCTCTCTCCTTCCGCCATCATCCTCATGACGAATGGCCTGGAACCCCACCAGGCGAAGCTCGTCGCCGCAGCAACGGGCTCGACTATGACAGCGCTGACTAGTGCGTGGCTCTCCTTTACTTTCTGCACACTTACTTATGTCTCTACAGTGACTCCATTCGATGTGGTCAAGACACGCTTACAGACACAGCGCCCGGCTCCGTCCCCTCTTCTGTTCCCAAAACCACCCGCAGGCTCATGCTGCCAGCCTGTCACGAAGCAATGCGTAAGGGGCATGTCCTCCTTGGCCCGACCTGTGATCCAGGAAGAGCTCGTCTGCGTTTGGGACCATGGCGTGTTTCGTGCCGAACGAGTCAACGGCTTCTATGACGCTGTAAGGCATGTCTGGAGAGCAGAGGGCCTTCGTGGACTTTGGAAAGGATCCGGCACAACATTGTGAGCTCACATCTTTGACCTTCAGGGTACTCATTGCTTATCGCTTTTCGACAGAGTTATTGGCGTCCCATCTTCTACTGCATACATGCTCACTTATGACCACCTCCTCAACGTTGTCCTTCCCCCCATACTTCCCTTCGAGAGCATGATTCCCCTCACCGCCGGTATACTCGCTCGCAGTTCAATATCCACCATAGCATCCCCCCTCGAACTGATACGGACGAACCTCCAGTCGACACCACTGTCTGCGGATAACCCACATACCCTACGCTCAGTTTTAACATCTGTTCGCGGAATGGTCCGCGCCAATGGTGTACGTTGTCTATGGCGAGGTCTCGGTCCAACGCTATGGAGAGACGTGCCTTTCTCCGGTTTCTACTGGCTCAGCTACGAGTCGCTCAAGAAGGGGTTTGCACGGAATGGCTACGACGGCGCGTGGATCGCTTTTCTATGTGGCGCAACCAGCGGGACCGCATCGGCATTGATGACGTCTCCCATGGATGTCCTAAAAACACGACGGCAGGCTTTAGTCATGTCGTCTTCCGCAAGTCTTGGAGGTCCGACATCGAGCGTCGGCCTAATAAGAGAGATTATCCGGGTGGAAGGATCATCGGCTCTGTTTGCCGGGCTGGTACCACGCATGGCGAAAATAGCACCGGCTTGCGGTATCATGATTGCCTGCTTCGAGGTATGTGCTCCTGCATTTCTGTGCGACATTTCTTGACCTCTCTACCAGGGTGTCGGAAAATTCTTGGCCAAGGACTAAACTACATCATGCATTCTAGACTTACATCTACCCCACCACTCACGTTGTGATTTACTCCAGCATAATAGCTACGATACCTACTCAGCTACATGAACATATTGCGTATGTGATATGTGAATACAAATGGTTCCAGAAATCTCAGGTCTACAGACCAGTATAGTCATAAAGTCATAAGAGTAGTCAAAAGGTAGGCTAGCCGATTCGATGCAGTTGCCTGTTCGTCGACACGAGCCGTGCCCCAACGCGATCCACATCATTAGACAACCCATCCAATAGCTCGTTCTGATACCCAATCTCTGCCCCAATTGCAGTCCCCAGATTACGCTGGCGCTGCAGTATCGTCGTCAACTGCGACAACTGCTGGTCTTGTTGGTCAATCAGCGTCTGCTGGTGGCCCACAAGACCAAGATTATCCAGCGGGCGAGTCTCCTCGGTTTCCTGAGGTGGCGCGGGTGCTCCGAATACTCGTGTGACCCTGGTGAATGTGTTCCCTTGCGAACCAAGGAGAGCCTCACGGTCTGTCGACGCAGCGGCAGTCATAGACGTTGTAGCCGATGATTCGCCTGCACGGCTCGACGTCAACCGGGCGACGGTGACCATCTTCCCCAGCTTCTCACAGTCGTCCTGCAGCCTCGCCACCATATCCGTCCGCCGCTGCAACTCCCCCTCACTCATCCCACCCAACGCCAGCTCCTTCAAGCTATTCGCAAGATTCCCGATCCGGGCTAGGACGCCGGCAAGCTTCTGCTTCGCGGCGACGTTGGATTTGTGCGAGGCGTTGACGTCGTTCTGGCTGGAGAAGGTTTCGCGGGCGTTGATGTCTGCGCGGACGTCCCGCAACCGCGATTGGATGTCGCGGTGCTCGTCTAGCCACGTCATCACAGAGAAGTGTGGGGGGCCGTCACTCGCAGCTGCGGGGTGACTCTTCCCGATGGGTATCCCCAGGAACTGCTTGAAGGGTACGGATTCGCGCCATTTATCATCCTTGGAGCTGACGATAGCACGCAGATAGGCCTCTAGTCCAGTGCGTCGTTCTTCTAGTAGCGCATGGTCGGTGTGAGAGCGAAATATGGAGAATTTGTGCTTGGGGGGAAGGGGGGCAGGTGGTGGGGAGCCTGTTGTGTCAATGAGGTCGGTGTTTAGATCGTCGAATTCTGAGTAGCGCCGCCACATAGACCATGGCCGTATTCGTGCATCTACGACTATTTCGTAGACTGTGTGGGGTTTGGGGTCTGTACGCTCCTGATAGGACCGGATGGATACAGCTTGGATGGCCGTCATGAGCAAGCAGTCAGTGGTGGCTGTGTAGTGATTCTAGCAGGCCTGCAGCTGAAGTTCAAGTGAGACTATAGCGCTCATTCACGTCGATTATCGAGCCTTTTTGTATGGTATGTCAAGAGGTGTGGTGAAACACAAGATTCCGCAGCACATGTTCAACCACGGACAATTGTAGCCATAGTATAGTGCTATCGCGTGTCCAACGTTGCTCAACGCGACCCATACACTACAACAAACCGTAAAGAAGACACATTCAATCCGAACAACGTTGCGAAAATATACCACCCCACTCCCCGAGGCTTCAAAAAGCGCAAGAACCCAGGAAACACCTCAGCGCTGATATCCTCCACTTTTACATCCACATACCCCATGCGCCTCATCCTCGCCTCATACTCTTCCAACGTGATACAATTCTCTAGGGGCATGATTTTGAGCACCCTCAACAGGATCCGACTCGTCAAACTCAGAGTGCTCCACTCCTGGCTGCAGCAGATGTCCGCGAGGGCTATTCGCCCCCCTTGTGCCAACCGGACGAGGGACTGTCGCAGGAAGTCATCTCGCGTTTTGAAGTGGTACGCGCAGTCGAGAGCGAGGATGCCGTCGTACTGCTCCGTCGAGCTGGGATCCAACGGATGCGCGATGGCGCCTGGACGATAGACGGCATCTCCTAGATATAGCGTCGTCTTGTCGGCAAGCTTCAGATCCAGCAGGCGTTGACTTGTACGCGAGTGATGGGCTGGTAGACTGGTTATGCCTGTTACTTTGGATGGGGTAGGAAAACCTGGGTCGGTTAGCAGGGAGATGATGGAGTCCCCACTCCCGTGCCCTACGTCTTGTGTCAAGTGAGCAAAATCACGTTGAAGCATCGAAGTAAACAAGAGACCTACCTAGTAAGTGACTATTGTGCTTCAGTTTGGCCGCCGAGGTCAATTTCAAAGCTAGCGCTGCGGGAAACGCGCGTCAGATGCGAGCACCCAAGCACATTATTGTATAGAGAAGATGCCCGTACCTCGACACGCACTAGGGAACACGTCTGTATCCTGGTCCGTGGCGCATAAGGATTCCCGGAATCATGAATAGGAAACTTGAGGCCTGCCTTCCAGTAGCCCATGTTCAGCCATTCGGTTTTGGGAGGCGTGTTATCAGGTTCTCCAGGGAGTCTGTTCAGAGCCAAGTGGAAAGACCCGTAGGGATCAGAGGACTTGGTCGACGTCCACTTCAGGCTGCTGTAGAGAGAAAGAGCGATGAAGAGCAGATAGCCGCAAGCCCTGAGCGTAGTGCTATCCGAGTCAATGAAGACTCGACCGTCCAGTAGTGTCTCTCGTAGGCTAAGCATCCGAAGATATACGCTTTCCACCACCATAGTCGATTGTCAACGTTTCGGACGACGGGTGAAGCTAAACTGAAATTGTCCCACGACTTCGAGTCTCACGTATACAAACACCGCGTCATTTCCTCATTCACTCAACTTCCTCCCCCGTCACTTGACTCCGATGCATACAAAATATATAGAGGATACACTCCACGTAACATAGCAAGATCAAAACATCTAAATGTACAGGTATAGGAACAGAACATCGTACTATCGTGTCGTCGCGCTATCGTGGGTGCGGTGGTGAAGAAGGCTGCTCGCTCAAAGCCTCGTGCTTTTTTGCTTCCTCATCCTGATCACCGCCGATGGTCGACACGCCAATGATGTATCGGAGAACATCACTGAGCGTGATGATTCCCAACAGTCTGCCCTTCTTTCCTCCCTTCCGCTCTTCCTCCTGAACAAAGAAGTCAGTTCATGTCCCCAGAACGGAGCAAGTTGATGCGAACCTCTCCTTCAACGACCACCAGACGATGTACGCGGCGTTTCTTGATGAGCTGCAAAAGTGTGCCCAGAGAATCAGAGGCGTTGCAAATGACCACACCGGGGAAGTCAGTCGACCGCTGCGTGAGTGCCTCAGCGATGGTCAAATCCAAGGAGTGGTAGGCGCCTAAGCGGACAAGTGTCTAGTAAACCAGTCAGAAGACAGCAAAGAATGAATCGCAGCGGGGATCTCACTATGACATCGACAGTCTCGTAAAGGTTGACAACAATTCCATCTTCATCAATGATTGGTACCGCTGACACGGAGAGCTGGGAAAATTGATGGACAACATCGAATACGGTGGTGTTCAGAGTTGCTGTGGCGAGAGGGAAGAAGGGTTTTTGGCCGGGAGCAGAAGATGCAACATAGGTTCCTATTTTCAGTTTGCGGAGGGGCAGGTTCAACTGCTGTATTTCCTTTATGCACTGGAACGAGGTTGAGGTGATGCTGTATTTATTGCGGGAAGACGTACGTTGATGGATATGAACTTGAGTAGTCGGTATGTGGTTAGTGTGGACACGATCAGTTCTTGCTTGGTCTCGGTGTCGTAGTCGAGGAGAGGGAGGCGGCGGGCGTGGGTTTGGATCAGGACACGAGCAGCGTCGAAGAGGGAGGATGAGGGATGTTCAGATAAACGTGAAGGCTGCGCGACGCCGAGGCCTTGTTCGATTTCTAGACCATATACAAATTCAAGGACTGACAAATATTGGAGATGGAAATGGCCCACCCCGCAATTTCTCTAGGCGCAGGTTCTCGACGTCGGTGGCAGCCTCGTCGTACGAGGTGTGGTTGTAGTAGTGTTGGATCAAGTGTATAATGTCGAGCACTGTCAGCATGCCGGCAAACCTGCATGTATCACTGTTCCATAGTGGAGCGGAGACGACACCTGTGGCAGATCAGCGTGGGCGTCTACAAGATCCGCGGCTGCTCACTGTTGGCCAGGAGACACTGCAAGGCTTTCTTGACGTTGAGCTTGGTGTCGAGGACGATGAGCCTGAAGCTAATCGGGAAAACATCATAACAAGTGCGGCCTTTGAGGAAGAGACGGATGGCGGAGATGGCCTGATTGTGCTCGCTGGGCGGCGGAAGATGGGAGCCAGCGCGGCGGCGCGAGCCCTTGTGCTTGAGCGGCGACGTGGATAGCAGGTTGCGGTTCATCGAGGAGGCCATGCACAAGCTGCGTTACGCCGCTTTTGGCGACAATATCTGATTATGTCAGGATCCCTGGGGTGCCGTGGGGAGACAGCCAGGATCCGCCTCTGCGAGCCCAGTGCATGCTGTATTCTGGCGGCATTTGGGGGTTGCTCGCCGACCGCAGCGTCGGCCGCACGGTGCACGCCAATCTGTGCGCACTGCGCTCGTCGACGCTGCACGTCGCAGTCTTGGACTGGCTCGGCAGGCTCGGCCATCACCGCCAAGTGGACCGCTTCCAGGAGCGGCACTGCACAATACATCCGTTCTCGCTCTCTCCACCATGGACGACGACCAGGCATGGCTGGTCTTGCTCCCTCTGCTCATTGTCCTGTCCACATTCTTATTTCTCCTCCTTCTCTTCCTATTATGCATCCTCCTACTGCGCCGACGACGAAGCATCATCCTACGCGACGCTGATGGGCCCGTTGATATGAGCCGGGAGGAATACGTTGACGGCGACGGCGGGTTCGACGGCATGGAGTCGCGGTGGCTCGAGAGCGTGCAAGAGCATGTCCGGAGAGAGTATCTCCGCGCTAAAGGTGAGTGCACGTCGTGACATGTGTCGCACTCGCGGTTAACCATGCCCGCCAGAGTACCAGCTCCAGTACCCGCCAAATTCCCTCCCGACCGACATCACGCTCTCGCAGTTCCTATCCATACAGGAGAAGGGTGTCTCTGCCTGGTCGTTTGAACCCGATTACGAGACTGTAAACTCCCTTCTCGTCCACGCACGGACGGAGATCACTTTCCTCCCAGACCCGGCCTCATCGTCATGTGTGCAGTCCAATTTGCCGCTGCCCAAGCTCAACGAAGTCTACTACTGGGAGGTCAAGATGTTTGATCTCCCCGCCACGACCAACGTCGCAGTGGGGCTGGCAACAAAGCCTTATCCGCCGTTCCGACTGCCGGGCCACGGGCGATACTCCGTCGCATATCATTCCAACGGCGACAAGTCTCACAACTATCCGTTCACCGCCTCCTCTTTCAACTCGTCTCTCCTAGAAGGTGATATCCTTGGCGTGGGCTATCGACCTCGAACAGGCACCGTTTTCTTTACAAGAAACGGACGAAAGCTTGATGACGCATACGTCGGCCTCAGCCGCTGGAACCTCTTCCCGACTATTGGCGCGGATGGTCCGTGCAGCGTCCATGTCAACCTCGGGCAAGGCGGCTTTGTATTTGTCGAGGCCAACGTTAAGAAGTGGGGGCTGGCCCCAAGTGTGGGAACTCTGGCTCCGCCGCCAGCATACGGGAGTGAGCGCGGTAGCATTCTGCTTGACGTTGGCGGGCGCATAAGATCGTCCGATTCAGCACCTCCAGGCAGTCCCGGAGCATCTTCCCCTACACCTTCCCGGCGGCTGCCCCGCACGCGCAGGTCGAGACCGCCAACTGGCGAGCCGACTGTTTCTTCGCCCTTACGAACGTCGGAACCCGTCACACCACCACCACCTATCACACCTATCGAGGAGGAGCCTGGTGAGAATGCTTCCTCAACACGGAGATGCATTTCACCCACAGACCTTCCTTTCCACGCTCCTCCCAACACCACAAATCTACCTCCTCCCGATGATGACTTCTCAGACGACGACGCGCTTTCTATACGCTCTTCCTCGGCCCTCTCTTCGCGGTCACTGTCACCCGAAGGTGCGAGAAACCCCTTCACGACTCCTCGTCGTCACCGTTACTCTCTCACTCACGTCGCGGCATCCCTGTCCGACTCAGGATCCCCAAATCTCACTGTCCAGGTGCATCCTCCTCCTGATTCTCCCATGAGTCCCAATCCCCCGACGCCTAATCACCGCGACATACATCTACAGGCTCTCTCTTCCGAGCACCGAAGAACGGGCAGTTCAGGCAGTGCACATGGCGACGAATCCTTCATCGAGGATGACAGATTGAGCGAGGGCAGCATCTCGAGGCGCGAGCCACCGGCGTATTCCCCTTTGGATGCCTTCACATACGCTGACGGCGTACACATTGATCTTCCTGCGGAGGTCATAGCTGCAGCGCTGGAGGGCAACGCGATCCCCCAGAGTGCTTTCGGTCAGAGCAACAGCTCTAGGGACAGAAGGCGGAGTAGGAGGCGGTGATTATAGCTCAGTTGGTGCGTTTTCTTCCCTATCAGGTTCATACGGTGCTGATAATCCCTCGACAGTATTAATTTGACAAAGTTATATCTCAGACTATTTGTTGTAATAAATTTCTCCCGCAAGTTCTTTTCGGCATTCTGGGACACTGCTTTCGTCGGATATCTATGTTCACGTCCATTTTCCACGATACATAATCACACTGCGCCGCCGAAGATGTCCCAGTTGTTTGTGTACTCAATCATCATCGTACGGTGTGCTCATTATCCTCCTAGCCAACAGCCTATGTTCTATGTACCATCAACACAACACCCTGAAACCCTGAATGAATGTCATGTTCAACAACGCGTCAAAAACCAATACGGTAGTGGTTACTGCAATCATCATGTCAGTTGACGTTCTGACAACATTGAAACGACCGCACTTCGGATTAGCATCATGATGATGAACTGCGTCGTCTACCATCAAAGAAGTAGACATCGTCGCGAGGACGCCCCAATGTGGCGACGGCGACGGGCTGCAGGGCGTCTGTGTTCGGCTTCTGTGGCGAATCCTCGCAAAGCGCCACCCTCTCCGGCTTCGATACGTTGATAGCTGCGTGTGTCGATGTCGAGTCCCAGCCTGACGGACTGCCCTCTCGCTGCCGTGACTCTATGACCAGCTCGTCCCAGTCAACCTGCTTGACACCCTGCTCGGTATCGGGCTGCGTCTTTCTCGCGCGCCTGTTATGCCACCACTTTCGTGGGGACCGTGCGCAGGCGAGCCAGACGACGATGACGAGGAGAATGAAGGCGACGGCCATGATGATCCCGATGTACTTGTGGGCTCCGCTGCCTGTTGTGCCCCCGGTGCTCGTGCTATGGGTTGGCCCCGTCTCGTCTGCGGGCGTTCCACACATGGTGGAGCCCGTGCACATTTGTCGTCGTTGTAATGGGAAGCCAAGAAGCGTAGATGCAATGAGCACGACCATGGCTGCTGCCAAGTAAGCGCAGGGAGTGGACTAGTAGGGATAGGTAACGCGTGTGGCGGACGGCTGTGGCGCCGTGCGTTGGTAGTCAAAGGGAGGCTAACGGGGCGGGAAAGATGGATGGTGCCGCGTTGTCAATTGAGACTATAAGTGCATGGACATGGAGACACCCGACTATAGGCCGACTACAGCAGAACCTTTAATAGCTCCACACGCGAATAGCATCTTAATTCTGATTCTCACCTCTTGCATAATCGAAGCGCCGATCAAGCTCAGGACTGAAGAAAGCAAGCTAGACGGGGGCTATTTACAGGGACATAACGTCCTAATCATTAAACTGTATACATTCACAATCATTTAATATGTTTAAGGCTCCAATCGTTTCGGGTCGCGGGGGAACATGGACGCCCGGCGGATGTTGTTCAGCTTGAGGAATAGCATGAGTACACGCTCCAATCCGATACCTCCTCCTCCGTGGGGAGGGCAGCCAAGCCGGAACGCGTCCAAGTAACCTTTCATAGATTCGGGATCAACTCCCTTGGAGCGCATCTTCTCGGCCAAGAAGGTTGGCTCGTGTATACGCTGGGCCCCGGATAGAATTTCTTCGCCGCGCATGAAGAAGTCGTACGAGTTGGAAAGCGTCTTGGGAGGACCATCGTCAAATGGCTTCTTGGGTGGAGAGCTGAGAGGAAACTCACTGGGTCTTCAGGATCAGGCATGGTGTAGAACGGGCGCAACTCCATGGGGAACTTGTCAATGATGTAGTAATCCGTGTCGTATTTGGCTTTGACGATCCGACCAAGTCGCTTCTCGTTTTCGGTGCTGGGAGAGATATGAGTACGTGGGTCCTTCGGTGAAGAAGGGGCAACGAGTCTTACTTGATGTCGTCGAGGTCTTCTCGGGGAATGCCGTCCTCCACCAGCAGGTCGACGGCTTGCTTGAATGTAAACTTGAGCGTTCCTTCAGGCCCCTCTCTCCATTTAAACTCGTCGGCGGGGAACTGTCTTCGAACGGTATCGATCTCCTTCTTGTAGGTGTCGCGAAGTCCTCTGAAGATGCTCAAGAAGAGCGAGTCAAGAAGCTCCATTACTTCGTGGTAGTGTTCTTCGATAGTCATTTCCAGATCGAGACCCATGAACTCGGTCAGATGCCGGTGGGTGTTCGAGTCCTCTGCACGGAACACGGGCCCGATCTCATAGACGCGCTCAAAATCAGCTGCAATGGCCATCTGCTTGGCAAGTTGGGGAGACTGGGCGAGGAAAGCACTGCCTGTATGTCTATCAGAGGAGGGTTGGGTGGAACTTTGAAGAGGTGATTACCTTTGAAGTAGCTAACTTTGAATACGGAGGCACCCGACTCCGTTGCAGCGCCCTGAAGCTTGGGACTGTGGATTTCCGTGAAGCCTTTCGAGCTGAGGAAGTTTCGGAAGAGGTCGCTGATTGCGGCCTGGAGCTTGAAGACGGCTTGATTCGTTTGAGTCTGGAAACAAAGTCAGAAGACGGGCCAACGAGGCGTGCGGTGCACTTACGCGAAGATCGAGTACGCGGTTGTTCAGCCGCGTTTCGAGGAGGACCTTGTTGAATTGACTGTCGGCTGCTTCCATCTCCGCATCAGTGCGGGAGGCGTCATCCAAAGAGAACGGCAGTCTGATAACAGGACCAGCAACCAAGTGAATCTGATCGATGATGGGAGTTGAGCTGTCTGGTGTTATGATATTGACCACTAACTCACCTTGGAGACGTGCACCTCTACATCGCTGACCGTGGCGCTCTTGATTGGTTCCGGAGTCTTCTTGACAACACCTTCAACAAGAACGATGCTCTCATCGGCCAGCCCGGCCGTCCATTTGACCATCTGTTTCGATATTTTCTCGGGAGTGACGAGAACAAGGGCCTGAACCGAGTCGATACGTTGGCGGAGATTGAGGAACACCATCTTGTTTCCCTGGGCACGCGATGTCTGCACTCGCGCACGGAAGACGACCGTGGCATCGTAGCGATCGGACAGCGAGGTTATATCCACACGTTCAATACCAGGTCGTGAAGAAGACTGGTGGAGGGGGAGTGCGCCATAGTTCTCGGTCGCGAAGTCCTGTGATGCTCGGTCAGATCCTGGATGACTGCGACGACAACACGACGGACAACTTCAGCTTCAGCCTGCTTCTGTGCTAGTTCTGCTTGTTTGGCGGCTTTCTCTGCGGCTTTCTTCTCTTTCTCTGCGGCCTTTGCCTGTTTCTTGAGTTCGCTTTTGGACGGACCCTTGGGCGCATCGTCAGCACTGATTTGGTTTGAGATAAAGGTCAATAATTCAGCAAAGCAAAGCGTACGGCGGTTGAGCTGGTTGTTCAGACATGATTGCTGTTGTCAGTGACGAGCAAGGCCGTTTTATTCAGTGGAGTCGAGTCGGGTCGAGTCAGGATGATGGTGTCGATAAAGGCCTCTCGGCACTGACTCGGCTTGATGCTATCTTATCTTATCTAGGCAATCGGCTCGTGCAAAGCCGGGACTTGGCCGGGACTCAATCACCGCTCTAGATCACAAGGCCAAGCGGTATAATTCGGACTCAAAAAGCTGCTCTCGTCCACCACCTCCTGTTGCTTGTGCCACTATGCTTGCCGCCGCCGCCGCCGCTCGCCGCTCAACAGCCAAGGGCGCCCTCCGCGCCGCCTCCACCTGGTCCGCTGTTTCCGCAGGCCCTCCGGACCCAATCCTGGGTAAGTGCCAGGCTCTTCCATCTCTCGTCTCGTCTCGTCGTGACTCGACTCACATTCGACAGGCGTCACCGAGGCGTTCAAGGCCGACAAGGACCCTCGCAAAATCAATCTCGGTGTTGGAGCCTACCGTGACGGGAATGGCAAGCCCTACGTGCTTTCTAGCGTGAAGAAGGTCTCGTCAACTAACTCCTGCTTCCCGCTATGCTCGTGGCTGACGCGACTGCATCCAGTCCGAGGAGCGCATTGTCGCCGACAAGGAATATCTTCCCATCACTGGCCTGGCAGACTTCAACAAGAACGCTGCCAAGCTAGCTTACGGCGAAGACTGCTCTCCCCTCAAGGATGGTTCGGTGAGTTCTGTCTTCGCTTGTGTTCCAAGAAACTTAGTTGACTTCAAAACAGATCGCAGTCACCCAGTCCATCTCTGGTACTGGTGCCCTCCGCATTGGCGGCGCATTCCTTGCCCGTCACTACCCTAATGCCAAATCCATCTACTTGCCCACCCCGTCATGGGGTAACCACACTCCAATCTTCCGGGACTCGGGACTGGAGGTCAAGGGCTACCGCTACTTTGACAAGAGCACTGTCGGTCTTGACTTTGAGGGTATGAAGGCTGACCTTAAGGTTTGTTTCCGTTCTCATTGTACTACGCATCCTTGCTCACTGCCTCCGTAGGCAGCCCCAGAGGGAGCCATCGTGTTGCTGCACGCTTGCGCGCACAACCCCACCGGCATTGATCCCACCGTGGAACAGTGGAAGGAGATCTCTGACCTCCTGCAGGAGAAGAAGCTCTTCCCCTTCTTCGACATGGCCTACCAGGGCTTTGCGTCTGGCTCCACCTCACGCGACGCGTTCGCTCTGCGCCACTTTGTTGCCCAGGGACACCAGGTTGCCCTGGCACAGTCCTTTGCCAAAAACATGGGTCTGTATGGCGAACGTGTTGGCGCGTTCTCGCTGACCACCGCCGACCCCGAGGAGATGGCGCGCGTGGACAGTCAGCTGAAGATCGTCATCCGCCCTATGTACTCTAACCCTCCTATGCACGGAGCCCTCATCGCAAATGGGATCCTCAGCGACCCTGCTCTCTACAGCGAGTGGGAGGGTGAAGTCAAGGGCATGGCCGACAGGATCATCTCCATGAGAGAGAAACTGTATACTACCTTGAACGACTTGAACACTCCCGGGGAGTGGGGCCATATCAAGAGCCAAATTGGCATGTTCAGGTACACAATTTCTTCCGCTTTCTTGTTGCGATTAGGACGTACTAATCGCTTTTTCTAGCTTCACTGGACTCACGACACCTCAAACCAAAGCCCTTGCTGAGAAGGCGCATGTTTATATGACCGGTAAGCGCTCTTCCAGAAGTCATTCTTGCGCTTGCTCATATCCGTGTTAGCCGACGGTCGTATCAGCATGGCTGGCCTCAACGCCAACAACATCGACCATTTCGCTTCAAGCGTTGCCGCTGCCGTTAAGGGTACTTTGTAGACTGCTGATAGAGACGACGGTGAATACGGACTATGCAAAATGTACATCACCATGTAGAATCTGGAGGCTCAATGGAATTTATACGATAGAGCGATTCACCGCCTTTCTGGAGGAGGGGAATCTGTTCTCAAGCTGTGTGGATTGTATGCTCAGTTTTCATTACAGGTAGAGCTTGTGCGCAATTTCGCAGTGAGTGAGACTTGCAGTATTACTTCTTGACTCTAACGCGTCTCCAGTCGTCTGCATGCATCACTGAATTCCAACATGCCTTTTGTCTCCAATATACGTTAGTGCATACAGCTAGTTTGTGCCATGTCGCGTGGCTATACAATCACGAGGACGTGGCGTGGCGCTTCGATTTTAGCTCAAGAGCGTTTGCTGGAGGGACTTCCCTGTTATCTTGACTTCTTACGCTCAACATGGCCTCGTTGCAGGTGCTTCTGGGGCCGTCGCAGTCGACGACGCCTGCTCACACTCGCAGCCCTTCTCCAGCAATACCTGGCGGGTGGCCGAGAACACCAGGGAACCGGACACCCGCCCACAAACGCTCTCATACGTGCCCATCGCTCTCTGAACCTCAATTGGTGCCACCTGTCCCGACGTCGTCAGCAACATCGCCAGACCGTCTCCATCTTGCCCAAGTCGCGGAATTCCACCGACGGTTGTCCCTCACTCTTTTGGAACCTCTAAACACCCATAATGATTCTCGCTCGTCCTTTGCTCCTGTCCACTCTGGCGAACCGATTAACTCTTTCCCTTCCGAGGCCTCTGACTTTGATAAATACACGCATGTAAGCGTGCCCCATTTCATGCCCCTGCCCCGCCTTCCGCTCAATATCCTTCCACAGTATGGCAATTCGTCGTCCTTGGCCGTGAGTAGCTTTTAACGTTGATCCCTTCTCGACTCAATCAGCTCGCGTAGGAAGCTTCTCTGCTCACTCCATCGTCCTCTGCCACGCCTGAACTCCAATATGCCTCGTCCTATGCCAGCCCTCGCAGTCACGACGCGTCCTCCCCGGAAAATGACGGCGAGAGGCCTCCGTCCTACCCATCCAACTCTCCGTATCCATCACCGCTGTCGGCAATGGTTTTTACGCCTCCGAGCCCCAAAGACAAGCCTGTCCAAGTAGCTTCTGCTAACTCGTACACGAGTTCAGGCTATTCGACATCCTCAGAGGAAGATTACTTCAATCACTTACGTACGGGCGACAGTCCTCGATCTGCATCCTGGAGTCCCACCTCTAGACATCTTTCGCCTGGCATGGACGTGTCGCGACAAGTTTCTCCTTCGGTGGATGAACTAGCACCCCCTACCATTCCGATGCTGACGGCCCTCTCGCTACCCAACACGCCAGATGACAGCCCAATGAACGATTCATTTGGCAGCGCCAGTTCGCCTGCTTCTCCCGATGTCGAAGAAAATGATGCCGAATGGACTCTATCGCTCTCTGCAATGACCCCCACTGAATCTGAATCAATGCTTCCCACATCGCCCTCTCTCTCCCTTTCGCCTACCTCGTCCTTCCGCGCGGAATTGAGTCTCGAGGCCAGAGAACATATCGTCAATCTTCCTTCGGATGCTTCCCACTTGCCCACGTCCACTCTTCCTACGCCTGCGACTCCCGTAGATGACGGTGCCGCCGTTGAACAGCAGGGAAACACATCTGTGGAGACAAGCGCAGCCGAATATGCTGCAGCTATCATGTCTTCCGTTTGGAGTTTCGATGATTCTCCCTTGCCGCCTATTGGCATCGAAATGCCACGGCACGATCCACCAGACGGTCAAGATCAGCGAGATCTTGACAGCAGCGAAAGCCACCGCCCTGGCATTCTCGATGTACAGAAGAAGAAAGGGCTTTTGACCAAAGTCAAGAAGATTGGAGGACGGTTTCGCATGTTGCTGAGCGGGAAGTTGAAGAAGGAACTTTCGGCGGAGATGAGGCGTCCTCAGAGTGCACCATCTATTCGCACTACCACTATCGTTCATACCAGCGAACGTCCGCGATTACCCTCTCTCAGACTCGACCTCGAAGAGAGAGTTCTTCCCAGGGTGGCGACGCCCAGACCGAACATGGAAACTAATGTAAGAATTCTTCTTACTTTTGAATCCTGTTTTCAAATGACGACTTTCGCAGCGCTTGCGACGCCGCCGCCCCAGCTCCGCGACTGGACTAGGAACGGCAAACCTCCCGAATATACATGTTTCCCCTCCCAGTGCACCGAATTCCCCAACGCCAGCTCCCAAATCAACAGCAGTCCCACTTCCTACGCACCAAAAGACTCTCGCCGAAATCAAAGCTACCCGTCGATTTTCTCTATCTGCTATTACGAACCTTGCCAGACCGTCCTCGCCTCCCCCGACGCCTCCTCCAATTTTGGTCGCCCCAAGGCGTAGACCCGTTTCGGCCAGGTTGGCGCTACCCACCAGTCCCAGGAGACGAGGGAGTCTACAATTCGAAGAGGATGCACGCCCTGTTTCGCGCTCTTCTAGGCTGGATCCACCTGGGTTGGCTTTGCCTTTGATGGAACATCCCAGTACGCGCGTGCCAGGTCCGCCCAGTGCTGCCACACCCGTAGAGCCTAAAGCCAAAGACCTCAAGAAAGGTCGCCGTTTCTCGTTGTCGGTATTATCCAGTTTAACCTCCACTGGCGGAGGTGGATTGAAGGAGGATGGTTCTTCTGGTTGGGCTGGGCCCAGCAGGCTTCGCTGATTATGAGTACCTTTTACATGAAATTGCACCTGGCCCGCTTAGATTATCAAATTTTCTTCTGTAGACGTTCGCCGCTGTAATAGCACTTTGCATGTTTGTGCGCCGACCGCATACTTTGTCATTATGGGTCGGATGTGCCGTCGGGATTTCCGGTTTGCATGTTGGCCTCGTTCCCTTTAAGTTTGGAAAGTTTTAGGCTGGCTTTTGAAGCTTCAAGTCTACACCGAGTTTGGTCCGTCAGAGGTTGCAGGGCCCTCTCAACTGAATTGCTACGCCCTTCGGCCCACGGCTCAGGCTGTCAGGCCGTTGACGCGACTTTCTTATTTCTGGACGGATATGGAACCGAGAAATGCATCCTTCAGTGTTTATTAAGAATGCGCGTCTCGTCTCCCAACGCCCATCATCTGCTTGTCATGTCTATCCTAGTCACTGGAGGAACCGGCAAAACCGCTACACCTCTCGCTCACCTCCTGCACGCTGCTAACATACCCTTCCTTCTGGCCTCTCGCAAAGGAGAATTCCCTGCACCCTTCAAGGGGGTCAAATTTGACTGGCTCGACCCATCGACGTTCGAAAACCCATTCATCGCTGATCCTAACATCAAGAAGATCTATATCGTTGTTACGATCGCGAGCGGCGATGGGAGCTCATTGCCTGTTGTGCAGCCTTTCATTGACTTGGCTATCAAGAAAGGCGTCAAGCGGTTCGTGCTTCTCAGCTGGTCAGCCGCCGGCAAAGGAGGTCCCGCGATGGGAAAGGTGCACGAATACCTGGACGAGCTGGGTGTGGACTATTGTGTGCTTCGTCCGTCGTGGTTCATGGGTAAGAATGTTCTTACTCTCTGTCGTCATGTACAAGTTATTGATTTTTGTGGCCAACAGAGAACTTTAGTACCTCGTATTTGGTGCATACCATCAGAGAGAAAAGCTCCATAGTCTCAGCCGCAGGTAGCGGCAAGCTTGGCTTTGTTGCAGCCTCAGATATCGCTCAATGTGCATTTGGGGCCCTCACTGCCGAGGTAATTCAGAACAGAGATGTTCTCATCACAGGCCCAGAGCTGTTATCGTATTATGAGGTTAGTTTGAATATCATGTCTCTCAGACGAAAACTCACTCACCTTGAATTTAGGTGGCGCAGACTTTCAGTGAGGTTCTCGGTCGTGAGATAACCTACTCACCCGTTACAATCGAGGAACAACGCGACATGTATATGTCTACCGGTGTACCCCAGGCCGCAGCCACAGGCTTGGCTCATGCAGTCGCTCAGATCGCAACTGGGACGGAGGAGAAAGTATTCACGGACAAGAACAAGTTTTGGGGAGAGAAGACGTTGAGGGCCTTTATTGAGGAGAATAAAGGCGTATGGGAAGCTTGACGATAGTGTACCTAAGGAACACCGGAACGATGTGAATTTACAGTGTTCACTTCTCTCTGCAAGCCTTTGCCTTCCGTCATTCCCTTTCGCCTTCACACTTGGCAGCACGAAGGTGCGGAACCCGCAATGCGGACACTCCACGAACGCGTCCTAATGCGCTCGGATCACCCCGAAGCTCAGCGCTCAGCACGCATGAGTGTTACTTCGATTGTCAAGGACATCCTGGCAGCAAGTGATTATATGTCGAGGTCCTCATCCGGATCGTCATCGTCAATGTCATCCCCGGAGTCGGGATCGTAGAGTATAGCGGCTGCGGGCGTTGGGACGTCAACGGATTTGCCTTGGGACTGCGTCAATGTCAAAACCAAGAGAGGCAAGCTGTACATACCCTCATGTGCATATGGGAGGGGAACTTGGGCTCGGGCCTGTTGTTGTGACGACGTCAAATTGAGATTGAATGATAGACTTTGCGTAGGGTTTGGAGCCTGAAGAATAATATGAATGGCAAGTTACGATGTCAGTCAGAAAGACGGGCATACCTCGTCTACTATTGCCGGTGCTTTGTCAAAGAGTGACTTGAGGCTCGACATTTCCGTCAGCTCGAGAGCGGCAGACCGCTGGACGTCCCATCCTTCTAGAACCCTCTCAACAGCTTTTCTTCGCCCACCGGTCTCCGCGCCACGCGAGATAACTTCGACGACAAACTCGAGATGTCCTCCAGATCCTTCCCCGCCGTTCCCGTAAACGATTCTTGTAACATCTGAGACGCGCTCGCTTACAGGAATGAAGACACCCCAGAATTTAGCTTCCGGACACGCGGGAGGAGGAGGTGAGAGATATTCCACAGCCAGATAATGGAAGAGCGCGGGTGGGTGTACAATGAGATGTTTGAGGGAGGACGCGTATGAAGTGTCTATGATGTGAGGAAGAAGTGGGGATGGGGAGCGTATGTGGAGACTGAGTTGGAATTTTGCTACATCGAGGTCAATATGCGACAGGTATCTGAACAAAGTTCCACGCACGGGACCGAGAGGTCAAGAGAGACTTGAGTTGACGAAGAAATTTGACAGTTTGTGAGACGCTCCCCACGTCCGCAAGAATGGTATCAACTGAGTCGATTACGACGTGCAGGTTCTCTGCCTCTGTTATTTTTGAGAGACTGATTCATTAGATGGAGGATCGAGGAGTCTCACTGCAGTTATTGACGGTGGACAAGATAAATTCGCATGGATTTGCCCAGTTTTCATCGTAGTCCGGGACACTTCCGACCATATCATAGACCGCTAGGGATTGGGGATTGGATGGCGTGTCGTGGATACATGAAGGCGGATGAAGGAAGCAGAACAATAGAGTCTGCCTGCTCTCATCGGATAGGCTTTGCCTAACAAGTTCACGCAAGACCGGTAATGCAGACTGAGCCAACGAAGACTGCAGGACTAGAAGAGGTTGATGGTCGTGGATGACGGTTGTGAGCAACATTTTCGATGATCATCGGACCGTAAGTCCGTCGTCGCTCTCGTCCGACGTCGGTGAGGTGAACTCAACATGGTCATTGGAGAGACGCGTTGAATCATGGCGCAATAAACAGATAAAGAAAATTATCTGACGCTGCCGACGTTCAAGAGCAGTAAGACGCGCAGTTTTAGGGCAGACCTGATATTGTGCATATACATATTCTGGCATGAGAAATAATTAAATAAAAAAAGAAACCCAACGATTATGTACACATCAACTACTACTCTTCGAGCGGCCACCACAGACTCAGTGTCCAACACGCATGGCCTACGTATGGACTTGTTAATGCTCTCATATTCCGCTGTGTTGACCAACAACTGACTCTAGTAATCATTGCGTCCGACTTTGGCAGGAAACATTCTCGGAAGGGTGCGTATATGCAATTCGTCCGTTCAGGTGCGTCGCGTGCTCAGTCCACAGTTGTGCTGCGAAATAACAAAGCCGTTCAGCTCTCAATCACAGCAACGCTCCTTGACCTCTCTCTCGATTCTTCTCTCAACACCCTCTTGAGTCTGGCACTCTCCCACTGCTCCCCACATAGCCAGTAGCATGCAGCAAGTCGAGATACGACGGCCTACACGCAGCGACACATTTGATCTTCGGGATAGAATACACTCGGCGGACAACGACCAGATTCAGGCTCACGCAGATTACATGGCCATGGAGGACGAAGAACAGCACTCCGTTATGGAGGTTGACTCTGACGGCGAGGAGGAGCAGGAATACGAGGATGATGATGTCTCCTCTGACCTCTCCATCCCCAATGAATCCATCGACTTCGACCTCGTGTATGCATTTCACAGCTTCGCGGCGACGGTGGACGGTCAAGCCAACGTGGTCAAGGGCGACAGTCTATTTCTCATGGACGATAGCAATAGCTATTGGTGGCTTGTCCGAGTCCTGAAAACCCAGGAGGTTGGCTATATTCCAGCCGAAAACATCGAAACGCCATTCGAAAGGCTGGCTAGGCTGAACAAACATAGGAACGTTGATGTGAGTACACTGCTTCTATACGCGTGCCGTAATTCATATATCGTACTGTACAGTTGGCGAAGGCGACAGAAGCCGAGCATCTGGAGCGTCCGCCTATTGCCTCGCGCAAAACTATGGGTTCGCGTCAAGGATCCAATCATTCACACTCCCCAACCCGCACGCGTTCTGAACAGACCCGATCTGTCATATTCAACTCCAGCTTCTTCGTGAACCGATATCCTCCCGCGATTTGGTTCGAAGAGGACATGATCGACGAGGATGCCGAGTGGGACGACACGCCATATGAATACGAGGATCTTGATCTGGCTGAGGAACAAAACAATGGGCTTCCTCGAGTTGACGAAGGTGGCCCGAAAGTCAACATGTCAATGGAACCGGACGACGGCATGGATTGGGATGATTCTGCCACAGAATCAATGCGAGCCCGGCAGGAGCAGCAGACACGCAACACCGAGACGCTCGCCGCAAATCCCCCTGCTACCGAGGAGCGTCTCAGCCCGACGACTATCAAACAGATTGACCCAGCCGAAGCTACCGAGACCAAGAAGCTCACTGTTACGCCGAACATCGCCCGCGACGAAGACCTAGCCTCTAAGCCACGCGGACCCAATGCGCCCTTGCTGCCCAGTACCAATCTGCAGCTGCGCCAGCAAGAGGAGGAGAAGAAGCGGGTTAGGGAGGAGGAGGAAGAGGCAGCACGCAAGAAGGCGCGCGGAAAGATGCCTCCGGCTGTCAGTTCACCTGTGACCGCTACAGGAAAGCAACCGGCGCCGGTTTCTGGCGGGAAGCTGAGGAAGGCTCCATCCGAGTCGGATGATGATGGAAAGAAGAAAAAGGGCGGCATGCTGTCCAGCATCTTCGGGAGGAAGAAGGACAAAGGCAGCAAAGACAAGATTTCCGTCGACTTGGGAGATGGTAGGACCTCTGCTGAGTCGAGTAGATCCAGCGGCGGGACTCTTCGGCCTGGTGTCGAAGGATTATCTCCCACGACCAATGCAGCTATACAACAGCAACAGCAACAGCAGCAGCAACTGCAACAACAGGAGCAGACCGGTCGTAACTCGACGGATCCCAAGAAAGGGCCTGATTCGTCGGCCGGGATTCCGGGATCACCGCCGCAGGTATCTCAGCTTCGCCAGCGCGACCAACAGCAGCAGGCCTTGTACCAGCAGTACCTCAATCGCTCGCCTTCATCTGCTCCTGAAGCGCAACCGTCTTATGGTTTGCAATCAGCTTCGGCCGTTATGCCTGAGCGCAATGCCTATCACCACTCCTCTGGCTCCGCAGGCTCTGCGTCTGGCTTAGGGCCTCCCACAAACCGCCCACGCCCAGGTTCCCTCATCCTCTCACCTTCGGCTATGGACGGACAGAATGTCACCGTACCAGATCTTAGCGTCATTCGTGTCTTTGCTGGCGATAACCTGCAGACAGATGCGACATTCAAGACGGTTCTCCTCAACTCATCGACGACCTCTCACGCCCTCATACGACAAGCCTTGCAACGCTTCCGTTTGCCTGCTGGAGAGGAAGCCTCAGATTACTATCTGACGATAAAGCAGATTGAGGGCTCTTCTGCCCGCTTGCAGGACGAAGAGAAGCCACTGGTGGTGTTTGAAGAGCTGGTGGAGGCGGCGCTGGAGCTGCCGAAGGTGAAGCGCAGCAGCATGGGGAGCATCAGCTCAATCTCCAGCAACCTTTCCATGCACCCGGCCATCAAGAAACTTCCGATGAATGATTTCACGGACGATTCTGCGGTCAAGTTCTACCTGAACCGCCGCGGAAGTGACGACGAGGTTGATTCAGATGGCAACGATACGCTGCTCGCCGCTGATGTCACCGGGGACTCCTTGGAGGTATCGCCGACGAAGAACCAGTACTTGACTGTCAACACCGTTGGCAATGTTACACCAGAGCGCTTTAGCTCCCCTTCGTTCAGGTTTGCGCTCCAGCTGGTCATCTACCCAAGCGATTTACCGGAGGATATGGCATTCGACACCCTAACAGAGGCCATTGTCTTCAAGGAGACGCTGAAAGATCGATCACACTCCGGCTCCTTATCCAGTGCCATAACACAGGACTTGAGGAGAAAGGTGTTTGTTTTCCCGAAGAATGTGACAGTGGCGGAGGTTATCGAGATTGGTCTCGAGAGGTTTGGTATTTCGGAAGGCGTGGTAGACGGTGGGGATGAGGTCGAAGACAAGTCAGTCAAACGACGCAGTCTTGCTAGGGTGAGATACGGACTGGCAGTGAATGTTGGTGGACAAGGTACGCTTTTATCCGAAGCCGACCGGCGTTTACTGACAGTACTTTTTCTGTTGTTTCAGAGCGCGAATTGAGTCCATCAAGCAAAGTCATCGACGCCTTCCCTCGCCCGCCAGTGTACCGAAATGTCGACCGACGATCGTTCGACGCCAAGCGCCGATCTATCGACTCTACCATGCTCTTGGGCACGATAGAGGATGTATCCGAGGATGATCCAACCTTCGTCCTGCGACGAGCCATCTCATATCGCAACTCGACCTCGCGGCATCGTATGTCTGCACCACTCGACGAAATTGCTCTCCGTAATCTGCACCGCGAGTCCGCCTCCAGTCAAGGTTCTGAAACGCCTACGGTGGCTCAGTTCATGACACCGGAAGCTCCCAAGCCTGCCCCCACACATCGGGAAATTATCGAAGCCCAGCGACAAGCAAAACGAGAGAACCAACGTGCAATCTTGAGCGCACAGACGAACTCCGTGCGAGGGTTGGACGTTCTGCTCCCTGGCAATGCGATGCTGCGTAGCGCACGTCCGGACGCGAACGACGACCGGATGCGATACTCGTATGTCGATGGTGACGGCGAGACATACGATATCAGTGATATTGTGGAGGAGGAATGGCACGATGGAGACCTATTGGAAGGCATGAATCGCGATGGCGGGGCCACATTGCACCGCGTGCTCAGCAAGATCAAGAAGGGGCCCAAGACACCGTCGCTGCGTTCGTCGTCCCCCGTGTCGCAATACTCGATGGAGGACCGGTCGCGCAGCGTCACTCCAGGATCTGCGGGTCTGCAAAGCCGAATGCCTGGGGGACGGACTTCACCCATGCAGAATAACAGCGGGAGCAGGCCAGGTACAACTACGCCGACTGGGAAGCCCAATAACCGGCGGCAACCGAGCATACAGAGTGTCATGTCTGATCTGTCGGGATATGTCACCGCACCAACGCCAACACCTCTTTCGCGCAGTGGGTCTTCTGCCGATCAGCACCGCAAGACGCCCTCCTCATCGCATTCGCATTCAAATCCCCAGTCGCGAGGCTCCCCGTATGGCGCATCTCCTGCCCATTCATCCAGCCCCAAGAAAAGGCCATTCCTTCCCAAAGACGACTTTGGTGTGGGGCACATGATTTCGGTCATCGAGTGTCGTGCATCCAAGGGCGTCACCAGGAAGGAAACGGACCCTCTTGATCCTGTTGAGGAGATGCTGTTCGGAAGACGTTTGGATACCGTGGTTGGTGGGTTGCATCCCAAAGTACGCGAAGTGTATGAAGGAGCGTTTAGAGAAATAGAAGAGGTTGAGAGTGTGAGTTTCTTTCCTTCTTTTGCCTTCCTGTGCTCACCGCCATTCAGTATCTTGATAACATGTTGATCAGTCTGCGGGAGAGGGAGACGCAAGGAAGTCGGGCTGGGAGCCGATTAGCGCAACAGCTAGCGTGAATATCTTGTTACATTCCGTTATAATTATTGGACGAGTTAGATACCCTCTATACCTCCTTCTCTACGGTCTTTCATATTTGCAAACAGCGACTTCTACGCCGCGATTGTATTGTAAGGTTTGAGTAAGTAGAGTTCGACTTTAAGTTTTCCGAATTTAGTAATCATGGATCTTACCTACAGACAACACTCTTCATCATCGTACGGCCTTCGAGGTAATCATCAAAAACGCCATGGGCCAATGGCTTCGATGTCGCTGTCACTGCCACTGACGACTTGTCCAACATTGCCAACTTCTTTGCTAGGAACGAAGCTCGAAGCCTTATAACGTCTTTCACTCCATCGTGCCGAGGAGTCAGTCAACCATGGACTGGAGACTCCTCAAGCTGCCTGCTAATGCATTGCTCATTGATGCAGCGCGCCTGGCATTTCACAACCGCACTGCACTCCAGCGCCTCTCTGTCCTCCTGGAGCGTCATCTCTTGGACTGTCCTCTGGACGCGCCTGAGCCTACCGTGGCGCCAGACGCTCCTCTTTACAGGACCTTTGTCGCTTTTTACGCCGTTCTGACATTCATTGACCATGACCGCAATGTGCTCCAGCGCCGCCACGCCGCCGACGCCAGGGCGCTGGTTATCAGTCTCATGCTCAAGATGTACAAGTGGATGCAGTGCACTTTGGATCACCTCGTTGGCCCGGGGCGTATCCACGAATTCGACTTCAACTACGTCCAGGTCTCTATGTGCATCCTCGATCTCCTCACGTTGACGCCTCGGTACGCGCCTGCATTATGCAAAATCGCAATTGGATCCGTCGAAGCGTCGCCTCGGTTCTTCTTATCCCACCTCCTCCCCTCGATCCTCTTCCATCGCGCCGGAACGCCAGACTCCAACTTGAGAAGGACGATGATACTTGTGGCTTTCGCCGTTACACGGAGGGCTCTCATTCACCAGACGTCGCACTCTGAACAGCTTTGGCTATCTCAATTACTGTACAACTTCGGGCAGAATATCCCAACCACGATGCGTGCGTTCAGCATCGCTCTATCCGATTCGCTTTGTGCTCTTGTGGCCGCCAAAACTCGCTATGCATTCGATGAGGCTGTCGAAGCACTCATTTGTGCTCATTGGGTTCTTGTGACAGTAACTGAAGATCAAGTTCAGCTGAATCGCGGGCTGGATGACGACCAGAAAGCTTTGACGCATCAACGCTGGGTTCTCTCTACTGTCTCGACAGTCGTCGCATGCACCACCAAGTCCTGGTCCACAGTTGGTTCTCACGACGCGAAAGAGGTTCAGTTCACTCTGGAACTCGTTACCGGCCTCATGGTCACGATTGCGAGATATCTACACATCCAAGTCTTGTTCAGCGGCCCCAGTGCCGTCGACATCGCGCTGAAACATGGCGCATTCCTCGCTTTCTTTAGGCTGCGCTATCTTCTGGGCTGTATGAAGATCAAGAAGGAGACACTCTTGCCCATGGACCAGAAATTAGACGAATTGCTGAATGCGGTCTCGCCGTATCTTGTCTACTATTCGTTGCTGAGACGCTTCTCACGCGAGCTGGGAACCTTACAGGCGCAGATTGTGAAGGACCTCAGAAACTGGGCGCATTTTAAACGCAAGGTGGAAGCAATGAAAGCCATCAGGCAGGAATACAAAGCTCGCCAAGGCACGGTGTGCGACGCTCCTCAGGTATGTTCTTCGCTTCGTTCAGCCACAGGTTTTCAACTATTGCATTGAGTGTCAACAGCAAACGTTTCGGGCGGAAACAACCTGGCAGTGTGTGGGGTGCAAGATAATGTGCTATTGCTCTTATGGCTGTCAAAAACGCCATTGGAAGGCTGATAACAGAGTAAATTGCCCCCGAGTTGAAACAAACTCGCAGTGCTATGTCGTTATCCTCATCAGTTCCCTAACGCAAATACATATCAGGATACTGATGCTTGAGGCAGATGGCCTAAACTCTCGACTGAAACGCTCACTGGACATAGCTTTTTTGCGTGTTATCTTTCTCCGCCTTGCGCGGAGTCTTCAAGATGCGTTGAACTTGTGTCTATGAAGAGGGTTCACGATCTCTTTGGTATGCCGTACGAAACGCTCATTGCTGGTTCCAAACGTTCAGGTGGGATGATGCTCGCGACTAGTGTTCCCGCCGGTCGGCAGACCAAACTGCGCGTAACATGGCAAGAAGCGGATATTGGTCCACTCATATATTATCAGCCCGACAGTAGCAGGCCTCCAGTCAACTGTGGTACCAGGGGTCAAGTCAGGTTGTAGTACATACATCAAATTCTCAGCATTCATCAGATGGCTTGCAGTTGAAGCCTTCGAAGAAATGCTATAACAGCTCATATCAGTTTCATAATTGGCTTAATCAGATACTGTACTTTGTAGTATTGAGAGTCCGTTTGCAAGTTGATGCCCTATCTGCTCTCCCTTGAGCTTCTCCCGTAAATATCCATCCAGATCAACATCTCGATCTACCAGCTGCAAGATTTTTCCCTCAAAGAACTTGTCCAATGGGAAGGAAATGCCTTCATTCCAGGCATGATACTGATTCCAGAGAACGAGATCCTTCAAGTTCTGACAACACTCCCTCCACGACACTTGGGAATGATGGGAGCATCCTTCCCGAAGTCTGCGCAGATCCACCTGTGGATATTTGAGTGTACAAAGTACCATGAATATCACTGTGAGGTTGCGAGGGAGGCAGAGCAAATCAAGTGATGCAGGCGTCGGATGGGACAGGACAAAGCTCACAAATGTGACAATGAGAGGTGTATCCACGCCCGCCACCCATAGTTCTGAAATGGTCGTCAACCAGTCATCATCTACAAATACTTCGTATGCTTCAGCGTGGTCAGCTCCAAGGGCAACATGCATGAGACTAAGTGCACAGTAGATGATACAAGTCGGCTGGTCGGCCGCTATAGCCACTGGCACTTCCGCGGGCAAGAAAGACAATGTGAAATGGGTGCGCACACATTGAGCAATGGGAGCTCCAAGGAGACGACGGAAGGACGGCATGGGCAGAGAAGGTTTGTGTGCGACAATCAGCCGATAGATACGGAGAATCTCAGGTAGACACTGATATCGAAGCTCAGACTCGGCTGGCTCCAGGATTCGCGTCGTGTCCACAACATCCATCAGCAGGTTGCCGAAGTGACACTGAACTTGCGGATCCTCAAGAGACAGGTCCTCTTCAAACACGTCCCTGAGGCAGTTCTCGATGTAGAGTAGGACAAGATGCAAGAGCGGGATAAATGCATGTAGCTCCCGGTCATCTATCTGGATATTATGTAGAGCAAGCTTCCCAGCAGCAAGTACGACACGGTATGGAAGACCGAGTAACCTATCAGTGTCAAATGGCGAGAGCCTTGGTATCAAGAGTAGCGCACTGGCAATTGGAGGCTCCAGTGCCAACGTCATCGTCCTAGACAGAATCACTTCAGTCTTCAAGGACTCCGCCATAGTGACGAGGTCGGAATCATCTGTTCTCACATCCCTGTCAAGTAGCGCAACGAGTAGCTTTGTGTACAGTGTGTTGTTTTGGCTATCCGTGAATGCGAAGGCGCCACAGTTGACAGCAAGTTCAAAAAGCTTGTGCCATACAAGGCGGTGGAGCCTGACACTGGAATTGGCATGGACTGCCAGAAAGGCAAGCAGGGCCTGCCTGTCAGGTTGGTAGCGGGACGTCACATCCCCTTGCAAAACTAAAGGATCATGGCCCCGCGGGTAGGAAAGCCACGCAGCAGAGACGTAGTGAGAATTGTCGATAGCATCAGGAGCAAGGGGGATCCAGTCAAAGGCTGGACCAAAAATGGAGGAACGAAGGATACGTTCGATCACGGACTCTTGGCCGGGCACAGGTAGCATTTTCTGGGTTTCAACATCATAGGTCGTTAGTTTCACGAAGATATCACGCGTCTGGTCTTGAATATCACCTCTGCCCTTCCAAGTCTTGACAGCGTAGTCTGAAACCGCAACCGGAAGGCCGCCAATTGCCTGAATAACAAGACTTTGGACAGAGGGATTGGAAGACATGCTGTATAGCAAATCCAACGCGTCCACCATGAGCATTGCATGGCCGGAATTGACAACGTTGGTCTCCACCGTTCGCAGAAATATTATTTTTGACGGCGACGGCGAAGTGTCCGGTTGCAGTTCTGAGACCCCCCAAAGCCGAACAGCGATGAAGCGCAAGCGAGAGGATGTCACCGCAAGAAGTTGGGACACAATATGGAGAAATTCGGTCAATGGAGTTTGATACGGGCACTGGGGAAACATGATGGGCAGACTGTTGCAGACGAGGTAAAGGACACAGACAACGAGGATGATCACACCGATGATCCATGCCAAGGACGTCCGTAGAGGAATGTAGAAGAGGATCAGACCGGAGAGAAAGAGCGTGAGCGATACATGCATCACGATAGGCAGTAGTCCGATGATGACACGAACGCGCCAGCGCTCTAGGCCCATGTACCGGAATTGACGGATCTCACTACGAAGACCAGGAGTACCAGAGGGAAGAGTCATGTAGTGGTGAAGCCATTGCTTGACCAGTACTGCGGCGAGAGCGACGACAAGGCTAGCGGTCAGGCTAACGGCCCACAGGCCATTAACCCAGACATCGAGCGTGGCGGGTTCAAAGTTGGCGGATGGATTGACTGACGGAATCGTAATGTTTGGAAGTGTGACCCCGTCGGTCGATGCCAGCTGAAGCGCGATGTCATAGAGTAGGAGTGCAGACATTTCGGTAAAATCCGCCTGGAGGTTTTGCGAAACCTGAACGAGGAAGGAAGTGACAACCGCTGAAAAAAGACCGGCCTAGATACCGTGTTGAAGACTGATGATAGCATTACCACAGGGCAGAGACTCACAAACACCAACATCACATCAAGGCCATCGCGAGACTGCCCGACCATGTTTCTATCGAATTCGGCTGCCTCCTCATTATACACGCGCCAGATCCTCGCATTCGGTGCGGTTTCCTGGCCGTATTCGTCTTCGGGAAGACGCTCCTCGTAGTTGTCACTGAAGACATGCTGTGCACCGCTCTGATTCAGCCCAAAGAAGTGCTTTGGGTGTTGCTCGGGCTGAGTGGGAGGGTGATGGACGACAGGCGGTGGCACCCCGACTTCTGGTGCAGCCGGCGGAGTCCGTGCCCGTTCCATACGGCTAGAGGCAGATCGACGACGATGAGAATTTGGAGATCGCGTGTTTTGTCGATGAGAAGAAGACCCAGAAGCACGCAAAGGAGAATCACTCCGCGGTGGTGACTCGTGGTCTGCCATGGCCTGTGCAACTCTGATTTATAAAATATGAAGAAAATCCCTTACTGCAATGCTGTTGACGATGACGGGGAGAGAGCGAATGACACGGACAGCCTGAGCCTTTACACATGGTGGTGATGATCACTTTTCCACGAGTCGTGCCTGTACAACAGCTGTAGAGTGATGCACGCCGAACACCTTGAAGTCAGTTGGAGATCAGAGTCGTATACCGCCCGGTTTTTTCAGCATCAGTACATAGCGATGGAGGATGGTTTAAGCCGCGTCGACATAGTGAGCGAAGCAAACACGAAGGAGACAAGATGTACGTCGGTAAGTCAATGCACTGCCTGGCCTGGTCCGCGGGTGCTATCTTTCAGCACTCCAAGGCAAACGAGGGGTTGCCAGTGAGGCGGCCGGTGTCAATGTCCTGTCGAATTCGAAGTCATCTCGTCTTGAAGGAGAAGAAAGTAGCTTCAGCGAGCTAGACATGATCTAACAGGTACGCTATGTAATTAATTCACTAAATCACATTTGAAAGTGCCAAACCATATCTCACCTCAGAGCCTCGTCTAGCGTCCTCAATCCAAGATCGTCCACCGAGACCAACCTCAACTCCCCCTCCTGAGACTGCAGCGCGTCAATGTACGGAGTCAACGAATCGTTATCCGCCTTGACGACATTTATCTTCCCATCCCCAGACGCGACGTCTGCGTCCTGTCTAACGAGGTCTTCTTCTTGCGTGTCTGCTTTGCGCAAGGGCTCAGGGCAATGAATATGAATATGAATATGAGTCGGGAGGGCAAAGGTGGGGAGACGCAGGCCTGATCGCCTGACGGTTCATTCGAGCAGCCTTAAAGATGAGGGTTTCCAATCTCATTGCGGGAGAGAAGAAAATTGTCACGGGCGCCGTCGAGTATTTCTGGATTTGCTCCAGATCTTGTGTCCGTTCACTATGAGTAGCCCCGAAGTCGTGCTGGGAAGGTGGTACTTCAATATCTAGGCTGCCATGTCCATGCTCTTCTGTGTGTCCCCCCTCTTCCACGGCCTTCTGGACTCAACGATGAGGTGCATAACCACCGCTCATAATCAAGGGACCAACACGCCACGGTCCTTCAGAATACACCAGCCTGCCAAATAGAAAGGGTGGGGGTGTAACTGCGACTGGACAGCCTAGCGGCGCGGAGTTTTCGATGGAGGGGTGCGCACACCAGCCGTGCTTTCATATCGCAAGCCAATGAAAGTTGAAAGTGCGGCCGTATTCGAAGATTCACATCCTGCGCGATGCGGATGAGAATGAGAGGAAGGTATAGGAGGAGGAGGAGAAGTCGGGGCATGGGCCGCGCATTTCCAGCTGAACCAACTGAAAGACAATCTATATTGGGGAGGGATTACGAAGAGATGACCCGGAGAGTCAGAGCCGGAGACGCGCCAACAACTGAGCGCTATAAAACGGCGCGACACACGCCCTAGACAACCGAACCAGCACCAGGTACGCGTAGTCTCAGTGCCAAGTTAGAAGGAAAGAGAGAAGTCCGTAATAATTACGACGTGCAGGATTGCTGTGGAGGGAGCGTTAACGCGAGATATGTGTGAGAGATGGGGACAGACGCACTGGCCAGTCCCTCTATGCACGATTTTGCCCTCATGGACCGCCCAAGCTTCGTATCCACCTCCGAGTGTGATTTCGCACCTCCTTGACCGTGGAAATCGCGTCGGTAGTCTGGCAATTATCTGCACAAAACCGCCATGATGGCGCCGGTTGAAAGAGACATCACAACCCTGGGCCGATGCACACTCTCACCTTCACTCTCATGACCGTGTGCTGTCGCCCCGCCGTCTTGTGTAGCGTCTCTTGCCGAACAGGTATAGAGCGCTCGCGCTCTACTTCTGCTTAGGACAACAGCAGGCTCCAAGCTCTCGAGGCGGTTACTCGGTCCTTGCTCCTCCTCCTCCTTCCTCCTCGCTTTCATCCCCCGTTCCGCGCTGTCACCATACAGAAAAAGCACCTGAGAATTACAAGATAAAACGATAAGAATGCCACACAAAACAGGATTATGTAATATACCAAATAAGGGCATGAACGTCGCTATTTATAGATATGACTCAGAATGACTCATAACGCCTATGCACAGTTAATCTGAGTCACAACGAGTCAACGTACTAAAAATAGCTCAACCAAGTCAGCATGACTCAGAACTAGTCAGTACGACTCAGTTTGACTCAGAACTAGTCAGTACAAGTCAGAAATAGTCATACACAATCAGAACGAGTCAGAAGTAGTCAGTAGAAGCTATTTTTAGCCTGTAACTAAATGAATATAAAAAGGGAGCAAGAAGCGGCTCAAAAGCCTTGCCTCACTCCCCGAGTAAAGCATCCGGCCTCACACTAGCTCAGCTCCTAGACCATTCTCAAGCCTAGACTCAAGCATCTTGCTTCCGATCGCAGGTACTATCTTCTCACTCTCAAGTCAAGTCAAGTCAAGTCAAGCCAAGTCAAGTCAAGTCAAGTCAAGCCAAGTCAAGTCAAGTCAAGCCAAGTCAAGTCAAGTCAAGTCAAGGAAGGTGCCTAGGAGCGTATATCCAACGCAGACTAGCCCTCAAGTCAAGTCAAGTCAAGCAGCAGAACAAGCCAAGCCAGTGGCTAAACGCGTTCTTTCACCAAAGTCAAAGCCGCAGCATACCTCTTAGCTATTTCGATAGCTCGCTACCACCGAACTCATTCCGGTACAGGAAACGTGTCTAACACTTCCGCACCGTGACATTAATTTGGAGCCCACCGCGAGGGGGTAAATCACCCTTTTAAACCAAGTCTTTGTATGAATCAAAGCAACTCCAACTTCTCTTCCAAAGCAGAATCGCACTTCTCATCAGCAAACTCTTCTCCATCAGAGCAAAACCAGCCTCTTATTGATTCGGAACAGCTGCAACAACACATAGTAGCACTAGCAGAATCAGACGCTGTGCACACCACCCTCTACACCACTACAGACCCAGAAAATCTTGGAAACGACAGTTCTTCAGAATCATCTGTAACCACTACCAGTTCACAAAACTCAACACATAATATGGCACAGCCACTCCGTACTCCAGCCGACATTCCCATGGGAAATACTCGAGACGCTATCAAAACCTTCAAAGGCAAACCCCGTGATCTCAAACTCTTTTTCAAAAGATTAGAGCGCCTATTCCAGCGTTATGCAGTAACCACCCATCGAGAAAAGATTGAGACAATGGTGGAATACATGTCTCCCAAAGTTGTTAAATTTCTAGAAGGATGCAGTCATTATCAAACACCCAATTATAATCTTCTTAAAGATGATATAATGGAGTATTATGATGCAGACAAAATAAACAACTACTATCAGCCCAAGCATCTGAAGAAGTTAACAAGCAGTTGGCGGCACAAACGAATTCATCGATTGGACCAATGGAAAAAGTATAGACGAGAGTTTGTTACAATTGCTGGTTGGCTCCAAGGCCAGGGCAAGTTGACAAATGACGACTATAATGCATACTTTTGGCATGGAATCCACAAAAGCTTGAGGAAGGACATAGAAAAAATACATATTTCCCGAGACCCAAATACAAACCTAGCCCAGGCCTTTGCACACGATACGGTTAACCAGATTGCTCGAACCATACTGGAACGGAATCGCTTCGAAAAAAACTTGGCTGATTCAGATTCAGATTCAGACTCCGACAACTCCTACGATGCGCAGGACTCAGACTCACACAATGATGAGTCGGATGCTGAAACTTCAGACAGTGAAGTAGTAGTCAAACCACATCGCAACACAAAACACTCCAGACATCGCGCAGAAACCAGAAAGACAATAAAGGAGCCAGAGAAGGAGGCACCTTTCAAAGAAAATAGAGCAAAAGAAGGGAATGAAGGACTAGAGGAGATCATCCATAAAATGGGAAAGCTATCCTTGGAAGATCCGCAATACAACATTCACTATGCCTCGCTGTACTACCAAGCATTGCAACGAAATCCAGCTGCAGCCAGAATGCTTGCAGCACCAGCACCACCACCAGTACCATACAGACCAAATGCTAGAGTACCCATAGACATTAGCGGAACTCAAGCACCCATCACATACCAGCCAGGGTATAGGCCAGCCCCGTCTCAAAATACACCTCGCAACACGTCATGCTATGGATGCGACGACCCCACCCACACAATGAAGAACTGTCCCACAATCAAGGACATGCTCAAAAATAAAATACTAGCACAAAAACCAGACGGGCGAATTGTGATGGGAGATGGAGGACCAGTCATGCGCTATAACAATGAAAATATCGCTCAAGCAGCTCAACGGCAGCTATCTAACAATACTGGAGCTTCAACAATAACACCCTCTTCCGCCTATATACAAGACATTCCCGAAACAGCGTATCGAACCAACTATATCGAACTCACTAGTTCAGATATTGAAGAAAGTCAAATATACTTGGGCACAGAAACCACGCACGAGGAAGACGCTAGAAAGGAAATAGGCTCGGAAGAGGATGAATACCCTTCTTATTGGGTAAGCAACAAAGGAAAAACATACAGTGCCGAACGACCAAAGCGAAACATTACTCGAAGCGCGAGAGCGCGAGCAATGGAGGAACAGTACAAACCACCCAATAAATCCACTAGTCAAAAAGCCAAAGGGCAAACAACGGAAAACGGAATACCGGACACGGGATCGCGAGATTCAGAAAGTCAACCAGTGGTGATACAGAAACCCGTACAGTTCCCAGAACCAAAACCCATAGATGTACGAATACCCGTCCAAATCGAACGGAAGGAATACGCCGAGATGGGTGTGGACACACCCCAAAAGCCAGTTGAAAATAATGCCATTCGACCAACAGAGGCAACAGTAGGACCAGGCGATGCTGGGCGGAAACCAAGGAACAGCAAACGAACATCCAAAATCAGTAAAATGACGGATAAAACTGATTTAATGAAGGTTATCCTGAATACAGACATCACTATAAAAATGTTCGAACTCTTGGGAGCCTCACAGGACATTAGTGAAGCTCTGGCCGAGTTACTCAAAAAACGAAATCAAAAGGAAGAAAGCCGAACAATTATAACCGAAAACATACCTGTCCTTCTGCAAATGGAGGAAGTGTTCGACAGAGGCGTTCTGATCACCATTCCGCTCACGGTGAACGGAGTGACTGTCAATGCCATTGTCGACACGGGTTCGCAGCTAAATATAATTAAGCGATCGGCAGCCGAAAACCTGGGCTTAATGATCGACGAAGCGGTCATCACAACAATGCGGGATGCTAGCGGGCGGAATACGCAGATGAAGGGATTCATTCGAGAAGCAGAGCTTTCGCAAGGATCAGGTCAAGTAAAAACGCGAGCTAATCTATTCGTAGGACTCGAAACGTTTCCGTTCGACCTCCTACTGGGACGCCCATGGCAACGCGGAAACTTGATCTGCATAGACGAACGAAGCGAAGGAACATATTTGCTGTACAAAGACTTGCAGGACCCCACAGGAAACAGAAGACACGTCTTTAGAGCCTTAGGAGTGCCAAAACCGTCCGAATATCGATTGACGCGTGTATCATCCGAAGACGAAGTAAATACAGGACTAAAAAACCTGGCCGAAGGAACGTACCTCATCCATGAATCACCCGTGATAAAAGTCTGTAGCTTCCTTGACGCGCCCACAATATCAATGACGCGAATTGAGTCAAGCGCCAGCGAGGATAATGACTCTTCGGCAGTCTTTCGAGCAGCCGATGCCCACGTCAGCATCGCCAAAAAGGCTCAAGGGTTACGCAAGCTCCGCGAAAGCGGGCAACAGGACAAAAAAGTCAAAAAACGGAAAAATAATGGAAAGGACAAAAGCTTACAGTTAATAATTTTGCTGTTCTCAGCAGTTTACTGCCTGAAAAGAATAATAGACCGAGGAACCGAGAGGTTGCGCAAATACGCCATAAGCGCCGGTCAAACGAATAAAAGGACGATGAAGAGCGAGGAAAACGCCAAAAATCCGACGCAACCAGAGCACAGCTTATCTAATCTCGAATCGGCAATGTCCGGGCCACCGCGTGAGCCGAACGCGAACATCCATGCCCACCAATACTGCGAACACCCCGACAACACTGTCATTACCGACAAATATCCATCCACGGCTGTCATCCTCCCCGCTGCACCAGTCAACCATGATCTCAAAACAGCTTATTTTCCTCTCTACCATCTAGAAGGACCAACATTCGGAGCAGAAAAAACTCCAGCGGGACATCTGCATCGTGTCGACGAGATACACCATCAGCTCGAGCACTCCACCTTCAAGCGCTATGGGGAGATCAGCCAGGGTGCCTATCAATACACTCCCTTCCAACCACTGGAACGACCATCCAGTTATCAACCCATCCAAATCTTTGGCGAATACTCCATCCATTTTCCACGCGACCAGGTAGCTCACAGAACGTATGAATCTGGCGTCGTTCTTGGAGCAGCCTTGGTGCGAGGAGTCTGCCCTCCTTTCCAAGGATATCTTTACTATCGCCTCAGCGCAGGTCTTGTTTCGTTTGACGAGAAGGGAATGGCGGAACAGCGATACGAGAAAGGGATGGCAAACGCAGACGCATGGACGGAACGGGTTAAAAGTTATGTACCGCGTACAATGGAGGCAGGAGGTGGACTCAAAGGGATATTGGAAGCATGCGAGCGACGAGCAGGCAACCCTGTCCCCGAAGAACCCACTGTTATTGAATTAGCCAGCGGGTTACAAATTGCGCAAGGAGGATCAATCTTTCCATATACCACCTTGAATGAACCATCTCCGCTTCGTGACGAAGATCTACATGACATACGAATGGCCACCATGCAAGTGCAATCAGCCTACGCCCGATCAGGCGCAGAGGTCACCACCGACCAGCACATTATAGAGGCTGAATACCCTACCTTTCATTCCTTTGAAGCCCGAGGAATGGGTGCAGTCTTTTCGCCGTATCCAGGACACGACGCCGTAACCTCAGGAGTGATTCTTGGAGCCCAATACCGCTGCGCAGGAGGGAACATTCGAACGGGTCTGTTGTTCTGGACAATGATGCTCTTGCTTCCCAATCTTCGCCCCGCTATGTGGGACCTGGATTATAGTCTCACGTACCCTGATGAAGACGACGAGGATGTACCGCCATGTAATCTGTCAACCGATGACAGTTCAGAAAGCGAAGACCCGTGGGGAACGGAAGATGAACCAGACAAGGATGACGAGGGTACGAAAATGTTTATCGAACATAAAATCAACACTTACCCAAATTCAGACAAGAAGCGAAAGAAACAACGCCTTCGAAGACGCCGCGAAAAGTTACCTGCCCAGCCGTACGAGCCCCCAAACAGTGGCGCCCTACTGGATCCATTTCGAATTGTTCCGGCAGGGAAAGTAGCAGAGTTGGTGTTCCTCGCCAAAACTGAGCTCACAAAATGGGGAGAGCCCGGACTCAGAAATCATGCGCGAAGTATATCGGCGGCCGGAACCTATTACATCCATTCCAAAATCGCAGTACAGATGCCACATCGCGAAAGAATGGAGGAAACGATTCGAAGTATAGCATTGGTTGACGCGCGAATCCAAGGACCTGACCGTGAGCCGCATCGAGCGCACGTGCTCTGCTATCAAATCGATGCATTTTCATACGGAAATCTAGCCGCGGAACTCATGAATCTCGGTTTCCATGTGGCGTCTAAACCCAAAACTACTACTGCTCATCAGGCCCCCGAAAACCGAACCACGCACACGCCCGCACCTTCCAGAAGGCCAGATTCCGTTATCGAGCCACCGGTGGCTAAACTAGGGAAACTTCACGAACTGTTTACCCATCTCTGTGGCCATTACCGCGCCCACAAACGCCAGCATACTCCCCCATCCGACGATGAACTTCAAATCCAGCACATTGCTATCCATGGCAAGGTCTGGACCGCTTTTGAGGCTGTTAGGATTGGCGAATCCTGCGTACTACGAACGGGAGTGCTGTTCGATGCTGTTGTGACAGGAGAAGGAGACTCACGAACTTTTGGGCCTGCACTCCTGGTTCTGGTATACGGGTGCGAACCAGACCCAGACGATGTGTGCAACGGAACAGTTCTACTCAAACGAGATGTCGGGCTAGATGAATCCAAGGAACAGTTCGCCAGACGAACCACTGGGGATGTAGGGGACTTTGTGCGAACAAGGGTCGGAAGTGACGAATGGGCAACAGAGGACGTATACCCTACGCTGTTGCGGGGAACCTTGGATGAAGACGGGGCACCCAGATATGTCACCACTAATCCCATGGACGAAGGATATAACGGGGTAACCTTTGAGAAAGGGAATTCCTATCAGCCCGCCGGACCCTATTATCGACCCGCTGTCTACTTCCGACCGCTTCCTTCATACCTTGACTGGTTTTACTTGGCCAAGCCACCATTTGACCGGGGAACGCTCAAATTACATCGCTCCGCAACGTTCGACACACGCCTGCATGTTTACATGCCGTTAACGCGCAAAAGGGGCGCGCACATTTCCCCAGACTATACTGTCATCGACCCATTGCGTAAGTGCGATATTACAAACTCGGAACAAACACTAAAATGTTGTAAAGAAAGAGTGCTCAACCCACCAACAAGCGCCGAATGGGAGGCAATGGCTACGGCCTTTATGGAAGATTACCCAAAGCCGTCACCACAATTCCAACCCCATTACCTTGAGAGCGACTTGCTCAGCGTGTGGGCCGCGGTCACAGAATCATTCCGTCGGTATCACCACATAGACGACAACGAGACACTCGACTCCCTACTTCCACCAACGCGTTTTGATCCCCAGCTCATGCATGTACTACGGGTATCGTGTCAGAACGCCATCACCTTGCCTCCAGTTCAAATGGGTCATCTCTGCGTGCAACAGCTCGTAATGCCGCAGGCCATGATTTATCAGTATCATGACCATGGAACAGCTAGTTCACGTCTAGGCACGTTCCAGTTGTGGCTAATCGACGACAGGCAGCTTCCTGGGTATGCAGACCCCAGATACAGTAATCCGACATTCGACAACGAGTATCCGGCTGAAGCATTCAACCGATATTGGAAGGATAACGGAGGCGTTGACGAGGATGGACTTACGCAAGCACAGTATCAAGACTTTGTAACCTGTGCGAACGAAGACGCCAAACGGTTCCTGGACCTTCAGAATCGGCATCTGTCAACCTACGGACGAGTGCCTGCTCCGCCGTCAGTCCCCAAAGTTCGAGGATTAGATACTCCTTCCTCCATTTTCGATCCGCCCAGAAAACAAACATGGGTACCCGGAGTTCAGCCTATCCCTCGGTTAACACCGAACTTATCCCCCCAGTTTTTCGAGTCTATCATATCCGTCGCTCGATCCGCCCAGAAGATTGCAATCTTGGCCCAGTCAGGCAAAGAAACAGAGGCTGAAACACGCCGCTTTGACTTCGACAGCGACTATACATTCAAACTCCCTGCTCAGCAACACGGAAACGTTGCAATCGAAATGGGAGTAGCGATAGAGGCCTCCTTACTCCAAGACGATGATCCATATGCATCCGAAGTTCATTGTTTCTACACATTTGTGCCCAACTCATTCGTCACTGCCGACACACACGTTCAGTTGCGCGCCCAAACCGACATGGACCCAGGATCGAGCAACTTAGAGTATGGAATGAACATGAACGATGGGGAAATTCCGGAACAAGGTAACAGTTCCTTCGCATTATATGCAGATACCAAATTAAAAAACCAAACATTAGACGGCGGCGAAGTGGCAACAAGTTCAGCGGATACGTCAGCCATACATTCGGTCTTCCTGACCTCGGACGTTTCCGTCATTTCTTCCATGATGGAAACCGAGGGAATCCACTACAGAAAGGGAATCATACCTGAAGGAAAACTGGTATTACGGTCAAAAGGTGCTTCCCAAAACGAAACCGTTTATAGTGGACATATCATTTATACCTTCTACCCAGACACGCGCGTCATACCAGCATCGCTACGAAGCCATCCTTCCGTGGATGATTCCTCAGATCATCTTCGCCGAGAAGCGCTAGGCCGACATATTCTTCAGAAAGCAGTCAACGAAGGCAAAAGAAAATGCTGCTCGCCTACACTCTCGCCGGCCGCGAAACGGATACATGACACCCAAAAGACGTCCACACTCATCGAAGACGATCTCGACAATCAAAGCCGACGAATGAATATCGACGAGGCCGTACTTTCGCCATACGAAACAGAGGAAGGACATAGTGTTGTCTATTCGCCATCATCGTCGGACACACTATCAGTCTACTCACGGGATCTGGATGATATCGATTATCAGAATATTGCCGAAATCAATCTGGTAATTGAGGATCAGTTCATGAGGAAACGCTACGCCTTACCCACCCGACAGCCGGAAGCAGACGGGCTCAATTATCGTGATTCTTTTGTCATCCGCTTCCATACCGACTGGGGATGGGGATCTTCGGAAGAGAGCGAACAAGTCGCCAATCTCACCGAAGACTTCTCCCGTCTGCAGAATGGATCCATTCTACCCCGGAAGAAGGCAGTCTCTGTGTTCCACGAACCACAAGACAATCATCCCTTGCGTTTCCATGGAAACGGTCTACTGGATCCAGAGACAATCAACTGCTTTGTCTGGACCCGGGAGAAAGATCGACAAGTTGGCCTTCCCTTCCGTTTTGCGGCCGAGTTCGCCTTCACAGCCACTCTCCAGCTGGACGACTGGCCCTATTCTGGGAATCCAGTTGACAATTTGATTAGAAGAAGGATCGTCAACGGGATTGAAGAAGCCTCTTCAATCGGCTTCCGAGACCTGGAGGATAGAACCATCGACGAAATACCAGGATTACACGCCGATGACATCACCCTATTCGCGGACATCCTTACGTATGGAAGGGGCAACATGTCTCTTGCCATCGAGGAACCCTTCACTCGTCGCTGCCGCGACATATTGCTTGCCGCCATCTACCCAGACAGAGTGGAAACGCTGCGCGATCCGGATTCAGGAGTCGCCAAGCAGTACCTACGCCTCGACTGTGCGACGTCCATGGAAATCCGAATCACGCCATGGGGGAAAAAGCTGGCAACCCTGAGATATGGGAGACAGTACTTGGTACAAGGTATGAACCGCCTTGCCCAGTTCCTTCTCTCTGCAACCTGGCGACAAGTGATGGATGGATTTCCGTCCTCGGATGATACCTTTCATTATTTTCGCAACCATTGTCATTTTTTTCGACTCCTTGATGACGATCTATCAACAGAACAGGGGTTTCTGTCGTTATGCCTTCATGGCGGTATCATTCGGAATAATCGGGTCGAGACGCGCGCGCCCCTCGTTCCACAAAACCCTCTGCTCAGCTAGCAAGACGATGAATTCCTTCATCATTCTGCGCTTACGCTTGAAGCAGGCGGTCACGAGCAACTCGCCAATACCCTTCGGACGATTCGCAACCAGCGAATCATGCTATCAGACGATGTATGCCGACTATTGGAGCATGGATATTTCGATCCGCTCGACTGCTTCGACGACTCGGGCTATAAACGAAGCTTCATGGCAGACAAGTTGTAAAGTGAGTAAAAAATTTGATAAAAAAACGAAACATGACCCAAAGTATTACAGACAGTCAACTGAATGCTGCAACGGCTACCTTCTCTTATTCCGCCTTCTTCTACTTGTACGACCAGGACGTTGCACAGCGACAACAAACCCCAACTCAGCCATACCATTCTTGTACCAGACCAACGAGACGATGAACATTGTTTGTTCAACCCAGCCCCACTCTATACACACTTGTGTTCCCGAATCAGTTCCATCCATTCCGTATACATACTTGTATCCGTCTAGCTTACTTCGGTCGTCCATGACATACCCCACCTCAAGTTACGCGCTGTACCCTGTACTTCTACTGATACTTTCAACAATCGCTTGTTCTATGATGTATTTCTGGACCAACACCGAAGAACGCCATAACAATAACACATTTAAATTGGAACAAGAAAAGTATTCCAATTTAAAAAGAACCGGGGAAGGGGACATAGTAGGAATGGCCTTGCTGTTGAACAGCGAACAGGAAATCATACTGGACATGGAAACATATTTTACAGACACATATCAGTTAGACGAGTCTGATCTGTTGATCTGTTGCACTAATAACGACCCATACCCAAACAAGAACACTGCAGAAGTGCTCACCATGTACAAACGAGTCGACAAAAAGATCAAACCAGTATCAGGAACATTCCCTGAGGAGGCACGAGTCAGGCGAATCATTCCCACAGACCCATTATTAACCCTGGAAATTTTACCAGTGCATCCACCCGATTTCACTCCATCCGAGCGACTAACCAACAAGAGGATGGATGATTTATGCGTCAACAAGGACGGCTTCTTATTACCAGAAGAAGAAAAACTGTTCAAACATGTATTGCAAATACACGAGAAGACACTACCATACGAGGAAAAAGACAGGGGAACACTCAGCAGGGAATATTTCTCAGACTACGTAATGGCCACCATACCGCACGTACCATGGGAATACAAGAATATTCCAATACCCCCGGGTATTCGAGATAAGGTGGTAGACCTACTCAAAGGAAAAATAGCAGCCGGAGTATACGAACCGAGCCAGTCATCCTATAGATGCAGGTGGTTTTGCGTTCTCAAAAAGAATGGAACACTCCGAATGATTCACGACCTACAGCCACTGAACAAAGTATCAATACGAGACGCTGGACAGCTGCCAATGATTGATGACTTTGTAGAACCATTCGGGGGAAGTCAATGCTTTACGGTATTTGATCTATACTGGGGTTTTGATGCACGGCTGGTACACCCAAAATCCCGTGATCTTACAGCATTCTACACACCGTTAGGACTACTGCGACTCACTGCACTACCTATGGGATACACCAATTCACCAGCAGAGTTTCAAAATTGCATGACATTCATCTTGCAACCAGAAATACCGGAGTCTGCCAACATATTCATTGATGATCTTGGAGTCAAAGGACCCAGAACAGCATACCTAAATGAAAAAGGACAACCCGAGACTCTAAAAGAGAACCCAGGAATAAGACGTTTTATCTGGGAACACGCACAAGATGTACATCGAGTCATGCACAGAGTGGAATGCGCTGGTGCAACATTCTCTCCAAAGAAAGTACAAGTCTGTCGACCAGAAGCAGTTATAGTAGGACAGACTTGCAGTGCCAAAGGACGAACACCCGACCAAGAGCGAGTCAGCAAAATCCTAAAATGGCCCGTACCGATAAATGTCACAGAAGTACGAGGATTTCTAGGATTGTGCGGTACAGTCCGAATCTGGATAGAAAACTATTCATTCCTAGCACGACCACTCACAGAGCTGACACGAATAAACCAAGAATTTGTCTGGAATGAACGACAAAACCAGGCATTTGAAACACTCAAAACCAAAGTTGCGTCAGTACCAGCACTCCGAGCTATAGACTATAGATCCCACAAACCCATCATACTATCCGTAGACACAAGCTTCATTGCGGTAGGAATGATTCTATCCCAAGAAGATGATCTGGGAAAACGACGACCAGCGAGATATGGATCATTACCCTTAAACTCGACAGAAAGCAAGTACTCACAGCCAAAACTGGAACTGTACGGACTATACAGAGCACTTCGACACTGGAGAATATACCTAATAGGCGCGCCAGCTTTGATAGTAGAAATGGACGCTAAGTATATCAAAGGAATGCTTAACGAACCAGACTTACAGCCAACTGCAGTTATAAACAGATGGATACAAGGAATCCTAATGTTTGACTTCCAGTTAGAGCATGTGCCTGCTGCCAGATTCAAAGGACCAGATGGATTATCCCGACGAAGGCCTACATCAGAAGAAATACCTGATGAAAAGCAGCACGAAGACGATGAATGGCTAGACAATATTGCGTTAATGTCCTTAATCCCAAACCCCGGAAACTATTATTCAGGAAAGGATCAGCTAAACAAAGTATTAGAAAACGCGCAGTCACCATTGTCAAAGCCAGAAGTGGTCAAACAGGCAACTATAGACCGCGAACTGGAAAAGATATATCAATACCTAACCAGTCAAGAAAGCTCCCAGTTGCAAATGCCCCAGGCATCACAAACACTTCAGCAAAGAAAGCGTTTTATCAAAAAGACGCTACAGTTCTTTGTCAAAAACAGAAGAATGTATAAACGTAACGGACAAAACCAACCATTAAAGGTCATATTCGACCCAGCAGCAAGACCAGCAATACTAGAATGGGCACATGACAAACTAGGACACCGAGGAATTCATACCGTAATGGAACTACTGCGACAAAGATTTTACTGGCCATACATGCAGAAAGATGTCCACGACTATATATCATCCTGCCATGAGTGCCAAGTCAGAAATTTGATCAAAGTACAGTTACCACCTACTATATCGCAGCCCACACATATCATGCAAAAGGTATTCCTGGACGTAATGTTCATGCCACCAAGCGCTGGATATATTGCGATCGTAGCCATTAAAGACGACTTAACAGGAGCCACGGAAGCCAGAGCACTGCGACAAGTCAAAGCAGAAACAGTAGCCAAGTTTCTGGAAGAAGAAGTCTATCATCGCTACGGTGTAATAGGAAAAGTCATAACCGACAATGGAGCTGAAGTTCAAGGAGCTTTTCGGCAACTAGCAAAACGACTTGGAATTCCGCACGTGACCATAACCCCATATAATAAACATGCCAACGGCCAAGTAGAGCGAGGCCATTACATACTCCGAGAAGCCATTATACGGACCTGTGACAAGGAACTACCAACAGGAGCGCCAAGACAATGGCATACAAAACTACGAATAGCCCTATTTGCCGATCGTGTTACAGTCAACTCAGCAACCGGATACTCACCATACTATCTGCTACACGGAATGGAACCGGTATTACCCGTTGATCTCCTCGATTTCACATGTTCAGACGACTTTTTCTCCGCCCCCCTTTCTACTGCTGAGCTGCTTGAGAAACGCATCAAACAGCTTGAACGGCGAGAAGAAAGCATAGCCATAGCAATCCAAACTTTGCAGAAAAGTAGAATGCGGAATCGTGAACAGTTCAACAAGCGATATTGGCACTGCTTACAAAAGCGGCAATACGAGTCGGGAGAATTAGTCCTAGTCAGGGACGTCCGCTACACCACAACTTACCAAATAAGTAAAAAGACCAACCCGAGGTATCTAGGGCCGTACCAAGTTCGATATCGAACCCAAAAAGGAAATTACCAGCTAGCTGAACTAGATGGCACATCATTCCAGGACCTTATAGCAGGATTTCGCATTATACCATATATCACACGGCGGGAAGGACTAATTAGGATTCTGGAAAGCGGCATGGAAGCTACTCCGGCCGGAGCCGAAGAAGTTGTCGGGACCGATGACGAAAACAACGAAATGGCCGAACAAGAGTAAAAAACAGTCTTAATTGCATTCAGCCACGAACCACACCAACACATCCATGAGCAGCTCAGAATCTTCCTTCCAGTACGCAATCAAAATACACTCAAGACATAATAATTACTAACAGACATTCCCACAAACACAGGATTGAGCGCCCCGTCGTCTATCAACCCCGTGATACGCAGGCCACGGTCCATGCATTCTGGGTTGGTGGAAATGCCGCCCTAATCTATGACCCCCAAACCAAAAGCGACACTGTTCTGGAAAACGTCTTCGAAGGCAACCTCAGCCTTGACAAACAACAGCTCCAAGATTTCTTTTTCCCCAACATCACCTACGACAAGCCCCTTTTCCAGTTCATTCCAAAAATCGGTGCGCGCCATGTCGCACTAAACTACATCTTCGACCACCAAATCGGAGAAATCCTGCTTGGTTGCACATCGGCCACTGTAGGCCTTCGCACGCACCAAATGTGCTTCAGCGATCGCATCGGAAACTTCTTCATCACACACGTTGATCTCCATCGCGGAGACGGCACCCGCTACGTATACATCATGTGCTTGGAGGATTTGCCACAGTTCAACTACCACTCCTACCAACGAATCGTTGTTGCCAACGAACATTTGGAATTCTTCCCTGGAATGCAACCAGACGAACCAAGGCCAAACAGCAAACGCTGGGCCAAAATAGCAGACGAGCATAGCGACCAGTTGGACATCATATTCTTGGAGAAGAAAGTTAGATTTACGTAGGCAGAAAGTGTGTAGAACGTCGGAGAACAACAGAACCAAAGCAGGATCATCACAAAAAACGAGCAGGACCAAACAAAGAAACCTTTCAGCGAACCACCATGCCACCTAACAGCAATATGTTCCAACGCCTACTACGTGCTATTCACAGGCAACCAGCAGGAACCGGTGATCGTACGCTTGAAGAACGACAAGAATTTACAGAAGTAAGCACGCTTCGCCGGCAATCTACCATGCCTCACACAAAGATGAAGCAAACGCCGGAAATTCCACCCACCTACGCAGAAGCAATCACCCTTCACGAACGCTGGGCGCTTCCACGACCCCCAAGGTTTCCCATTCCTGCTCGTCTAGAGCACCCACAACCTTTTATTCTGCCAACCCTGAACCCTGACGACACACATCAGCTATCTCGACTTCTCCCTGACTTAGAAGTCTCTCCTAACACCTCCCACTTGGTCAACCCATACGATGACGAGCTAGTCAACTACACTCGTCTGTATGCGACCCAGCGCCACACTTCCGAATCATCTGGCCGAATCTTTAGCATTTCCAGTTCGCTAGTAGCGACATCGGATCACATCCGGGACTATGAAGTCCAAACCATAGTAGGCCGCCCAGCCGAATACTTCACCGTAACTGCGGGACCACCATCATTCCGAAACGTCAGTCACATGCACACGGAACTTACCTACGCCGTAGAACTAGGCTATCTTGCCTATGTCCCGTCAAAGCAGGTATTCTTAGCCGTCACGTACACACCCTACGCTATTGGGCCCTGGTTCTATGGGTACAATGAAGCGAGAATGGGAAATTTCCGTGTCGAAGGATTCTACTCAAACCGTAACGGGCTCGCCATTCTAACCTGCGCCAGCTGCAACGTAGAACACGAGCCAGCAACCACCACCCATCCCCGACTTCTAGCCGTCCCTTACGAGTTCTTAAGCCCTCAATACCAGAAAATGATGAGGCAGGAAATCGTAAACACAGCAATCTGGCAACAGATTCCTGAATCAGCATTCGAAGAAATAGACAGGCAAGCGGAAACAGGGAAAGGAACTTGGTGGAGCGCTGCGACGCCAGAGTTGATCAGGGTATACGACGAGTAAGAATAAGGAAGAGATTTCTTGACAGTTTTTCTTGTAATTCTCAGAAAAAGATCGAGGACGATCAAATCTATCAGTGCCCCGCAGAATGTCACCATACAGAAAAAGCACCTGAGAATTACAAGATAAAACGATAAGAATGCCACACAAAACAGGATTATGTAATATACCAAATAAGGGCATGAACGTCGCTATTTATAGATATGACTCAGAATGACTCATAACGCCTATGCACAGTTAATCTGAGTCACAACGAGTCAACGTACTAAAAATAGCTCAACCAAGTCAGCATGACTCAGAACTAGTCAGTACGACTCAGTTTGACTCAGAACTAGTCAGTACAAGTCAGAAATAGTCATACACAATCAGAACGAGTCAGAAGTAGTCAGTAGAAGCTATTTTTAGCCTGTAACTAAATGAATATAAAAAGGGAGCAAGAAGCGGCTCAAAAGCCTTGCCTCACTCCCCGAGTAAAGCATCCGGCCTCACACTAGCTCAGCTCCTAGACCATTCTCAAGCCTAGACTCAAGCATCTTGCTTCCGATCGCAGGTACTATCTTCTCACTCTCAAGTCAAGTCAAGTCAAGTCAAGCCAAGTCAAGTCAAGTCAAGTCAAGCCAAGTCAAGTCAAGTCAAGCCAAGTCAAGTCAAGTCAAGTCAAGGAAGGTGCCTAGGAGCGTATATCCAACGCAGACTAGCCCTCAAGTCAAGTCAAGTCAAGCAGCAGAACAAGCCAAGCCAGTGGCTAAACGCGTTCTTTCACCAAAGTCAAAGCCGCAGCATACCTCTTAGCTATTTCGATAGCTCGCTACCACCGAACTCATTCCGGTACAGGAAACGTGTCTAACACTTCCGCACCGTGACAGTGCTGTACGCCTCGGTAATAAATGCCTCGGGCCTATTTCATTGCACTCTCGTCTGATCCTCAAGACGTCTTATCATGCAACTAGTCAATTTTATGTCGGGTCAAGTTCTTCTCAGTCGCGTCGTTGCTTCACACAGAAATTGTTCCCTCGCCGCTTATGTGTAGGTGTACAGGCTCTCTGCATACCTCACCGCCTCGGCCGTACATCGATTCGCTCATCATTGCCATGTCTCTCCCACCGTTACCATGACCGCGCTGCAACAGGGTTGCTACCGACGCAATGTCTGCGCCCAACATCCGACCCGTGACGAACTGGGACACGCAGTTTCTTCAAGACAGCGAAATCTCGCATGGAGAAGTTGACTAGTACAATGCTTGCAGTGCGTTGTCGCCTTTGTCTCTCGTTCTCCCCTTCTCTCCGTCTCTCGGTTCATACTAACGTTCCCACAGCACTATCCCACCCACCTCTACTATCCCCGTCGGACGGGCCTATCTGCTCTCCATGCATGCTTAGTGGCCTCTCAACAGCTCGACGCTTGCACTGCGCGTATCCTATGCCCCGCCCCCGCGCTCATGGCAGAGTGTGCCGGGCTGTCATTTTGACGTGAAGTTACTGGTCACCCCCTCAGTTGGAATCGCACAGTCAAGGAACGCTCTGCGCGCCAGACTTTTTCCCTACATCACTCTCTTGCCCTACGTTGGGTGTGGTTCTCGAACACGGACTGACCTTCGTTGGACTCACCTTCGCCGTGTACTCGGACTCAGCGGGTGCATCGCGTGTGTTCGTAGACGAGCCCCTTCACAACGTAGGCACAGAGTATATACTGTGAACATTGCTTTGGAGAATGGGAAGATCAAAGGTTAAGGGCGAGAACATTCCGCTGAGGAGGAATGTCGGTGACGCACTCAATGCACCACACCTGAAGTATGCCGGTGGTAGATCACAGAGCGCGTGTTGAAGAGTAGGGTATGGGGTAGGCGAGGAGCTCTTCAGTGGAATTTGTTTTGACGGTATCTGAGATACTAAGTGCTGATGTGTCAGTGATACAGGGTACAGTCATACATGGTCATAGCTACCAGGTAACCTAGAGTCTCAAATGCTATTGTCAGTTTTGTGGTTGAAGTTCATCCTCAAACACAACTAACCAGTTCATAGTAGCTTCTACAGAAATTTTCTTGTCAAAATCTAACAGCTAAATTATGGTACATGAATCCGTAGTACTGAGAGTCTGTGTTCGAGTTGATCCCCTATTTTCTCACCCTTGAGCTTCTCCCGCAAACATGCATCCAGATCAATGTCTTGATCCACCAGCTGCAAAACCTTTCCTTCAAAGAACCCATTCAAAGGAAAGGAAATACTTCCATCCTGACTATGATTCCGATTCCAAAAGACGAGCTCCTTCATGGTTTGGCAACACTCCCTCCACGATACTTGGGAATAATGGGAACAATAATCTTGGAGTGTGCATAGTTTCACCTTGTGATCCTCAAGTTCAGCTGTGCAAAGTACCATAATGACTACTATGAGGGTGTGGGGGCGGCAGAGCAAATCAAGTGATGCAGGTGTCAGTCGAGACAAAACAAATTTTACAAATGCACTAATCTGTCGGGACACAGCAAATTGAAAGAGGAAATAACCTGCAGTCTCACTTGCCACCCATAGCTCCGAAGCAGTTGTCATCCAGTCATCATCTGCAAACACTTTGTATGCCTCATCACAGCCTGCATCAAGGGCAACAGTCATAAGACACAATGTGCAAGGGATTATAGATCTTGGGTCAGCCACTTCTTTGGCTGTGAAAGCCAATGCAAACTGGGTGCGTATACATTGAGCAATAGGAGCTCCAAGGAGACAGTGAAAGGATGGCATGGGCAGAGAGAGTTTGTGTTTGACAACTAGCTTATAAACACTAAGTACTGCAGGAAGACACTGATCTCGAAAGTTTGACTTCACTGGGTCCAAGATGTGTATTGTGTTCACCACATCCATTACCAGGTTGCCAAAGTGACACAGGAATTGTGGATCCTTGATAGACAGGCCTTCTTCCAATGTGGCCGTGAGCCAGTTCTCAATGTATACCAGTACAAGATGCAAGAGCAAGACAGTGTCTGGCTCTGAATCATCTATTTGGATGTTATGTAGAGCAAGCTTCCCAGCAGCCAGCACAACACGATATGGAAGACCAAGTAGCTTGTCAGTGTCAAATGACAACAGCATTGGGATTGAGAGCAATGCACTGGCAATTTGAGGCTCAACTGCCAACAAGATTGTATTAGACAAAATAATTTGAGTCTTCAATGAATCTGCCATAGTCACTATATGTGTATCTGTAGGCCTATCCTGGTTGAGTAGTGCAATAAGAAGCTTTGTGTACAATATGTTGTATTGGCAATCCGCAAATGTGAAAGCACCAAAGTGGACAGCAAGATCAAAGAGCCTATGCCATACAAGGCGGTGAAGCCTGACACTGGAATTGGCATTGTCTGCCAGAAAGGCAAGGAGGGTCTGACCATGAGGTTGAGGAGTTGACCAGGACCTGTAATATTGCCCATTGAAAAGCCACACAGCAGAAGTGAGGTGCGGATTGTTGCTGACATGAAGATCAAAAGGAGTGAAAGGAATTTCTGTAGGATGAAAGATGGAGGAACGGAGAATGCGTTCAACAGCTGTCTCTTGGCCGGGCAGAGGGTGAATTTCTGGGATCCAAGCAAATAGCTTGAAGAGAGTAATGGTTCTCTGGTCTTGAAGGTCACGTCTTCCCTTCCAGGTCTTGATGGCATAGTCTTTGGCCCCAGCAGAAAGGCCTCCAATTGCTTGAATGACAAGGCTTTGAACAGAGGGATTGGAGGACATGGTGAACAACCAATCCAGGGCATCCACCTTGAGCATGGCTTGACGGGAATTTACAACCTTGGTCTCCACCTTGCGCAGTGATGTCACCTTTGGCGGTGACATTAAAGTGTTGGGTGGCAACTCTGAGAATCCCAAAATCCAAACAGCAATAGAACGCAAGCGAGAGAATGTCACCGCAAGAACTTGAGACACAATGTGGAGGAATTCGGTCAATGGACTCTGATATGGGCACTGGGGGAACATGATTGGCAAACCGTTGCTGACGAGGTAAAGGACACAGACAACAACGGTGGTCACGCCAATGGTCCATGCCAAGGATGTTTTCAGAGGAATGTAGAACAGGATGAGACCAGAGAGAAAGAGCATGAGCGATATGTGCATCAAAACAGGCAGTAGTCCAATAATGACACGAACGCGCCAGCGCTCGAGGCCCATGAAGCGGAATTGACGGATCTGAGTACGGAGTCCGGGGGTACCAGAGGGAAGGGTCATATAATGGTGAAGCCATTGCTTGATCAGCACTGCGGCGAGAGCGACAACAAGGCTAGCAGTCAGGCTGACAGCCCACAGGCCATTAACCCAGACATCAAGGGTGGCGGGTTCATACTTGGCGGATGGATTAACTGACGGAATCGTAATGTTCGGACTTGTGACCCCGTCGGTCGACGCCAGCTGCAGTGCAATATCATAGAGGAGCAGTGCAGACATTTCGGTGAAATCCGCCTGGAGGTTTTGCGAAGCTTGAACGAGGAAGGACGTGACGACCGCCGAGAAGAGACCAGCCTAGATATTATGTGTGAGGACGATGATGATATTGCTGCAAGGAAGGTACTCACAAACACCAACATCACATCAAGACCATCTCGAAACTGCCTGTCCATGTTTCTATCAAACTCGCCTGCCTCTTCGTTATATACGCGCCAGATCCTCGCGTTCGGTGCAGTTTCATGGCCGTATTCGTCTTCGGGGAAACGCTCCTCGTAGTTATCGTTGAACACATGCGGCTGTGCGCCACTCTGGTTCATCCCAAAGAAGTTCTTTGGGTGTTGCTCGGGCTGAGCGGGAGGGTGATGGAAAACACGCGGTGGCACACCGACTTCTGGTGCAGCCGGTGGAGTCCGCGGCCGTTTCATACGGCTAGAGGCAGATTGACGACGAGAGATTAGAGGTCCCGGGTCTTGTCGATTTGAGGGAGACTCCGAAACGCGCGAAGGAGATTCATTCCGCGTCGGCGACTCGTGATCTGACATGGACTGTAAACTCGATGAGATACAGGCATGATAATGATATAAGAAAGAAATCCCCTACTTTAGTGCTGTTGATGATGACGGGGAGAGAGCGAATGACACGGACAGCCTTGACACATGTACGGCAGTGACACTGATCAGGATCACTTTTCCACGCAGATCAAGTACAATCTGATCAGGTTTAACGAAGTGCTTCACATCTCTAGTGGGGCGGGCGACGAGCGCTGAGTCAAGGCGGCAGTGGAATCTGGAGCGGAATCTGTTCCAGGCTGAAAATACTAACTAGTTCAATCCACGACGCCAAATTTGAGCGTCTCCGACTCCGACTTGCCAAGCTCCGGACTATGAGTACACGAATGCAAAGGATACAGACGCTGCATCAGTACCGGCTTTACATGGTCCCTCGATTTATTTCTACTTGTGAACCTTTCAAACACTCATCCTAGTGGAATCTCCAGGCGCGATAATGGCTGCATGCAAATCGGACACTCCAGATTTCTGTTCCGCAACACCGAATTGGATCGTCGGGAGCTCCTGCGAGCGCCGGACAGTCCTCCCAGAATCGATGTGCATGGAACGCATCTTCGACTCGTCAACCACTACGCTCATGCTGCGCTGCATGCTGACTAGAACGATCACGGCCGTCGGGTATATGCCCTATCATCGCCCAATGAACAAAGTCCATTGCCAAGTGGTGAGTCTTGAGCACGCACCGAAATCTGATCTCCCATCGAAGAGAGGACCATATAGAGCACGGTCACGCCCCCCGAGTTAAAGTCGAAGTTCAAAAATAGGATGACTTGTGAGAACTAACGAAGATTGGTCCAAGTCGCGAAAGGAGGAGAAGGGGTCAACCCACCCAAAAGAGACAATACACAAAGCCCGATTCCACCAGGATGACAAGCACGCGTTCGCTCGCTGAGCGTTGATAGTGCCGGGAAGCTCCCAGTCCGGATTTGAGGAACTGGCGGTGCTGCCTGCATGCGCATCTCATCAGCTCAAAATGAAATGGCCTTGACATGGTCCTACCAAGCTTTAACAGCGATCAGCCCCGTGGTAGTGCAGTTCGTCAAGAGGGATATCGCCCACGCGATGGGCTCGGCCCACTGACACAACCGCGAGCCGTTGGACTGGGTGCTCTCTGACGACCAGCTCTCTGTGGCTAGGCACACCGTGGTGATGATGGCAAAGACTAAGAAATCATTGAGCTTGGACCGACGACGATGGGAGCAGAAAATGCGCACTCGCTGAGACCAGAAGCATCACCATCGGGACGAAGACGACTTTCTGGAGGCGCGTGCCCTGCCAGATGACCCACGCGCGCCATATCACGACCGCGTCGCCGATGATCATCTATCTCGAAAGTTGAAATGGCATTAGCAACACGATAAGATTTATAAGTACATACGTTAACAAGGAAGAGCGCCTCCATCGGGAGTCCGTACGGCAGCACGCAGATATCGTTCCCCTCAACGATGCGATTCAAGAGAGGGTCGTCGGCAGGGGCTCGGAGGTACTTCTTGACGCGGCAGAAAAAGGACGTGAAGTTCATTACCCAGAGAGCGGTGGAGGACGCGAACAGCAGGCAGGTGACCGCGAACATGACGATGTTCGGGATGGTGCGTAGGCCACGATGACTGGAGAACCTGTTCAGCGTCCGAGTTCTGGTGCTTGGGTCGAGGTGGACGTACATTTGTATGCGCACAGCAAAGACGAATAGGACAAGGTATATGGACCAGAATATGGGCTCGCAGATCTGCGCGATGCTGAACTGGACGATGATTATCCCTATGAAGTCCGCATAGTAGGCGTCGTTGGCGCCGAGAGGCGTAGGTTCGCTGGTGTTTGACATGTTCTTGGGGTGGGGCTGATAGCGACATTCGAGTTCCTGTCTTATATTGGAGGGAGAGAGTCAATTGGTTGGTACTCATCCGTTCAGTGGCATGATCGCCACGGCGAGTATAGTTCAAACAGATAAGCAGAGGGCGATGAGGCTCTAAATTGATTGGCGCTGCGAGATTCAGGTTCATGGCCGGGTGCAGTGAGATCCATACGAATCATTGTCGAACTCCAGTAATTCAGAACGAGCACAGCCTACGTGTCTTGAAAACGACACTGTAAGATTATTCAGGTACTCATCGGAAAGCAGCGTACCAAGACTTACATTCGCGTGCAGACCTCGCAAAGTCGCATGTTCCAAGTCTGAGTAGCTTCCTCCAATATGGTTAGTCTGCTACATACATGATGACAAGAATAGAGCACCTCATCACTGATTGCATCAGCAACCATAGCTTGAAAGGAATGATTGCGATGTGGACGCAGTCGGCGTCGCGCAAGGACCGCCCAGCCACTGTTCAGAGTTAGACCAAGATGACTGCCAGAGCAATCATGATCGTGATGCAAAGTATAGAATCGCATTCTTGTTCGGACGGAGGTAGGCAGGAGGGGTACTCACACATCACAAGGATTTTCGGGTCGGTTGAAGAAGCCTGAGATCACCATCACGCCACGAACAGGAAACGTCTTGGCGAAGGTAAGTCGAGTACTGTATACGTGGGAGGGATAGTCCGCGACCTATTCGATTAGAGCGCGCAAGGAGGTTCAAAACTGGTTCAGAGCCAGTCGAACAGGCATCCAGATCAGAGTTACTGGATGACTGCCAGTGATGAAGCAGCCTGAGGAAGAAGCAATCAAGGTCATGATCGTGATGTACAGGGAACGAGAGCGGTAGCAGAGCTGTACTGGTCAGTTGAACAGTGTATTCTCGTATTGGCAGAGGTATTCAATATAAGACCGAGCACGCAATGACGACGAGGAAACGCTGCTAAAGTCAGTCGGCTGAGGATCAATTGAAGAAGGGGTGTTCACATTACCAGGACCGAGGGAGATACTGACTTTGGGTGGACATTGTCAATAAGTACCTTCAGATCGCCGGGCTAACGGCGCGTTTCGAACGAACCCGAGGCTGGGGAGCGGGGACACTGATGCCCTCACAAGACCATCGACTCTGGCGCGTCTTTGAGTCGAACGGAAGCACGGTAGTTATCTATATGTTTGTATGTCCGCCCGCCGAACCCCCGTCAGTTAGTGTTATCCCAGTCCGCGTGCAGAACACGTTCAAGGGTGTGGGTATACTTGAACCTTGAAGTTCAAGTTGGATGGCACGCGATCCGTCCAGTGATACTTGCCTCGCTTCCGATGTTGTCCATTCTCGTCAGTAAATACCGCCTTGGTCGATTTCTTCACACGTCCTATAGTGGAAGGTTCAAAGACAATAAGAACGGGCCCGCGGCCGGGGGGTATGGTATCGCCGAGATCGAGGTCCAGTCAATGATTGGTGGAGCGGGATGCCGGTACTATTACTCTGCGGAATGGAGGATGCTGAGAATCGGATTTGGGGTGAGGTTGAGTTGGACTTTGGGTGTGGGAGGTTGTGAGATGTGAGACTATTTCACGGGGAAGGGAGGACGGGTTTGAAGCCGAAGCGCGGCATGCGTGGGATTTGATTTCTCTCGATCTCAGCAACATACCACCACCAACCCACGGTCAGGACACGGACGGGCGCTCTCTATTGGACAGCCGACACACACGATGTCACAAACTGGCGCCATGCCGCCGCCGCCAGCGCCAACCATGTGCGTCTCCCGTATCACACATCCCATCGTCAACTAAGTAAGTATGTACACAGAGAATACGACCTCAAAGTGCGGCAACAGCCCAAGCAGGCGCGCATGTGCGGCGTGGGCGGGAAAGCCGACCGCCGCCCCATCGACCCGCCGCCCATCGTACAGCTCTCTGTCCGCTCTACGGGGTCTGGGTCGGGGTCGGACAACAGCTTTCTGCAAAACCCCTACTATTTCATGTTCGCGAGCCTGGCGAAGCCGGATGACGACGCGGAGCTGCACTGGCTCAAGGATGGGAAGACGCGATTCACGCAGGGAAGCGTTGTTAGCAGCTTGTATCATCTGAGAGACGGGGAGGAGGATGTGGGGTTTTTCGTGTTTCCTGATGTTAGTGTGCGCACGGAGGGGAGCTATCGGTTGAAGGTGAGTGTCCCGTTGAGCAGAGCATTGGAGTGAAGTATTGAATATTTGGCAGTTGTCATTGTTCGAAGTCCAGGGCAACTGTGTACGGCATTGCAAGAGCATCTTCAGCTCGCCGTTCTATGTATACACGGCCAAGAAGTTTCCGGGGATGGAACGTGAGTGACCAAGATTACTAACGGTGTTTCGTTGACTGACGAGTCTGTAGAGAGCACGCAGCTGTCAGTGAACATAGCTGACCAGGGCATCAAGATCCGGATACGCAAGGACATACGGGTGCACAAGAACAGGGAGCGCGAGGACCGCAAGCGGGCAAAGCTGGGTGACCACACTGGGAAGGACAAGGACCAGGACCAGGAGGAGGGCGAGCCCATTGCCGTGATACCACAAATCATCCCGCCGCCGCCTGGTGCTCAGACGATTCCACCGCCACCAGGGGCACAGACGATCCCGCCACCGCCTGGAGCACAAACGATTCCGCCACCCACAGCGAGCAGCTCACAACCACAACAGTATCCGCCACAACATGAATACTACCCGCATCACCCGCCGTACGACTACTACTATCACGCACCGCCGCCGCCGCCGCCTTTGTGGCATTACCCGCCTGGTCCTTACGGCGAGTACGCGCCGAACCAGAGGATGCCGTACTACTATCCGGCCTGGGGCACGCCGCCTGGATGGGGTGCACCGCCCAATGCCGAGTATGCCCAGCGGCCCGGCGAGTACCCGCCACCGCCGCCACCACCGCCGCCGAGAGAGTACCCGCACCCGCCGCCCCGGCCCGAATACGCTCCGCCGAGGGAGTATCCGCCACCTCAGGTGTATGCGCCACGGACGGAGTACGGGGTGATCCCTCCCCCGCCTGGTGCTCAGCGCGTGGGGGGTGAGGAGTATCAGCCTCCCCCTCCTCCTCAGAGAGAGTATGTCCCCCCTCCCCCTCCTGCACAGAGGGAATATGTCCCTCCTCCTCCGAACGCACAGCGGGAATACGCACCAGCACCACCACCCCGCGACTACACTGCTCCCCCTCCACCCAGGGAGTACTCCGCCCCTCCCACCAGAGAGTACTCCGCCCCACCACCACCTCCTCCCCGAGAGTACCCGCCCCCGAGGGAGTACACACCTCCCCCGACGAGGGCGAGGGAGTACGTGGCACCAATCTCGAGGATTGGCGGGTGGAGTGCGTATAGCGGTGGCAGCGGCGGGTTCCCTTCCGCCGGCTCATCGAGCGGCGGGTTCCCGTCGGGCAGCAGCTTCCCGCCCAGCGCAGGATCAAGTACCAGCTTCCCACCGCCGTCGAATCCGAATTTCTCACCAAATCCAAACTTGCCGTATGGGTCGCCAACCACGCAGGGGCAGTTCGGGCCCGGGAATAAGCTGAGCATTGGGAGTATCTTGCGGAAGGAGAGGGAATGAGGATTCGGACAATCTATTACATAGTGTACTGTATTCGTTTTCTTGTGTACATCAATCAATTCATCGCTTTCCGAAAGAGTGCCTCTAGAGTTGACAATGGAGATACCAGAAGTTGAACGGAGCAGAAGTTGGATAGAACAGACTGAGTGAGATGGTGTGGTGGAACACGGTGGAACGGGCGCGGCACGGCCTGCGTGGTCCTTGATCATCAATCAGTGCCTGACCGGTGCCTCATATATACCGCGTCAAGGCTGTCCGTGTCTTTTGCTCTCTCCCCGTCATCATCAACAGCACTACAGTAGGGCATTTCCTTCTCTTATTATGCCTGTATCTCATCGAGTTCACAGACCATGGCAGACCACGAGTCGGCACTGCAGACTGAATCTCTTTCACGCGCTTCCGAGTCTCCGTCTAATCGACAAGACGCGGGACCTCCCATTTCTCGTCGTCAATCTGCCTCTAACGGTATGGAACGGCCGCGGACTCCGCCGGCTGCACCGGAAGTCGGTACACCACCGCGTGTTGTCCATCACCCTACCGCTCAGCCCGAGCAACGCTCGAAGACCTTCTTTGGGATGAACCAGAGTGGCGCACAGCCGCATGTGTTCAATGACAACTACGAGGAGCGTCTTCCCGAAGACGAATACGGCCAGGAAACTGCACCGAACGCGAGGATCTGGCGCGTGTATAACGAAGAGGCAGGCGAGTTTGATAGAACCATGGACGGGCAGTTTCGAGACGGTCTTGATGTCATGTTGGTGTTTGTGAGTACCTTCCTTGCGGCAATATTATCATCGTCCTCACGCATAATATCCAGGCTGGTCTCTTCTCGGCGGTCGTCACATCCTTCCTCGTTCAAGCCTCGCAAAACCTCCAGGCGGATTTCACCGAAATGTCTGCACTGCTGCTCTATGATATTGCACTGCAGCTTGCGTCGACCAACGGGGTCACAGTTCCAAACATCACGGTCCCATCTGTCAATCCCTCCGCCAAATTTGAACCCGCCACACTCGATGTCTGGGTTAATGGCCTTTGGGTTGTCAGCCTGACCGCTAGCCTTGTCGTCGCTCTCGCCGCAGTACTGGTCAAACAATGGCTCCACCATTATATGACTCTTCCCTCTGGTACCCCCGGTCTTCGTAGTGAGATCCGTCAATTCCGGTACATGGGTCTAGAGCGCTGGCGTGTTCGTGTCATCATCGGACTACTGCCTATTGTGATGCATGTATCGCTCACGCTCTTTCTCTCTGGTCTCATACTCTTCTACATCCCTCTTTGGACGTCATTAGCATGGACCATTGGTGTGATCACCGTTGTTGTCTGTGCCCTTTACCTTGTCAGCAACGGGCTGCCCATCATATTTCCCCAGTGCCCATATCAGACTCCATTGACTGAATTCCTCCACATCATGTCCCAAGTTCTTGTGGTGACATACTCTCGCTTGAATACTATTATTTTTCGGCTTCGGGGGCCCTCAGTGTGGCGACTCATCCCTTATCGGTCGCCCCCACCAAAGATAATATCTCTGCGCACGGTGGAGACCAAGGTTGTGAATTCCAGTCAAGCAATGCTCAAGGTGGATGCACTGGATTGGCTATTCACCATGTCCTCCAATCCCTCTGTCCAAAGCCTTGTCATTCAAGCAATTGGGGGCCTTCCGGCTGCGGCCAAAGACCATGCTGCCAAGACCTGGATGGGCAGACATGACATTGACAACCAGAGGAATGAAATTCTCAGAAATGAAATCCTCAGAAAACTAAATCCTTGGACTTCAGCCCTTCCTCAGCTACCTCTGCCCGGCCATGAGACGGTTGTTGAACGTCTTTTTCGTTCCTCCATCTTTCTTCCTGTAATATACCCGTTCATCCCATATGATCTTTCTGTCAGCAACTATAATCCCCAACTCACCTCTGCTGTGTGGCTTTTCCAAGGGCAACAGTACATAAGCTACAAGTTTTCTAAACCTGACGCTCAGACACTGCTTACTTTTCTGGTGGACAATGTTCATTCCAGTGTCAGCCTCCACCCCTTCTTATGGTACAGCCTTTTGGAAGTTGCTGTTGAAACTGGTGCTTTTACATTTATGGATCATCAAAACAACATATCATACACAAAGATTCTCACTGCGCTACTCAACTACCACTTGTCAGAGAGTTCAAATGATCTTATAACTATGGCCCAGTCATTGAAGACATCAGCTCCTGATAAGAATGGAGTATGGATGACTGTCTTGAGACCTCAAATTGTCAGTGCGCTGCTCTTGACACCACTGCTCTCAACATTTGACACCAACAAGCTACTTAGTCATCCATATCGTCTTATACTTGCTGCTGGAAAGCTTGCTTTACATAATATCCAGATAGATCCAGAGGCAGATGCATTTGTCTTACTCTTGCATTATGTTCTAAAACAGATTTATTTCTGCCTCCACTACATGTCTGTAGCATCTAGCCTCTATCCTGAGGATCTGCAAGTCAAGTGTCACTTTGGTGACCTGGTGATGGACGTGGTGAACACGACGCACATCCTGGAGCCAGCCAAGTCCAAGCTCCGATATCAGTGTCTGTCTGATATTCTCTGTATCTATGGGCAAGTTGTTGAACAAAATCTTCCTCTATCTATGCCATCCTTCCGCTGTCTCTTTGGAGTTCCCATTGCTCAATGTGTGCCCAAGCACTCCTTCATAGCCGATGACCCATCAAGTACTATCATCCCCTGGACATTCAGACTCATGATTGTTGCCCTCAATGCGGGCCACAATGAGGCATACGAAGTGTTTTCAAATGATGACTGGATGACAACTATCACAGAGCTATGGGTGGCAGATGCAGCTACAAGTGACCTCAATTTTTTTCTGCCCTGGGATTTCAAAGCATTTCAGGCAAGTGTGACTGCAGACTCGCTCATACTATCTTCTCTCAAATTTGCTCTGTCCTTGCAGATCAAAGCATTTGTGGAATTTGTTCTCTCCCAATCGATGCCTGCATCACTTGATTTGCTCTGCCACCCCCGCACCATCATAATAATCATCATGGTACTTTGCACAGCTGAATTTGAAGATCACAAGGTGGATCTGTGCACACTTCGGGATCGTTGTTCCCATCATTCTCATGTGTCATGGGAGGAGTGTTGTCAGACCATCAAGGAGCTTGTCTTTTGGAATCGAAACCATTGTCGGGATGAAAGTATCTCCTTTCCGTTGAATGGGTTCTTTGGGGGGAAGATTTTGCAGCTGGTGGATCAGGACATTGATCTTGATGCATGTTTACAGAAAAGGCTTGCGGATGAGTTAGTAGGAGATCAACTTGAAGACGGACTCTCAGAACTGCAGATTCCTGTACCATAATTTAGCCATTAGAATTTGACATGAAATACAAATAAATTTCTGTCAAAGCTGCTATGAATTAGTTAGTTGTGCTTGAAGACAAACTTTAACCACAAAACCGACAATAGCTTTTAGAGGCTAGGTGTGACTGTACCCTGTATCACAAACACGTCAGCAATTAGTATCCCAAGCCGTCAAAATGAATCTCACCAAAAAGCTCCTTGTCTACCCCCATACCCTACTCTCAACACGCGCTCTGTGATCTACCACCGGTATACTTGAGGCACAGTACATCAAGTGCGTCACCGACATTCATCCTCAGCGGAATGTTTACACCCTTATCATGTTGATCTTTCCATCCCTAGAAGCAACGTCTGTAGCATATGCTGTGCGCCTACGTTGCGAAAAGGCTCATCCACAAACACACGCCGAGTCCACGGTCAAGGTGAGGCCGACGAAGGTCGATCCATGTTCGAGGATTCACATCCGACCTGATAGAAGAGAGTCAAATGTAGAAGGAGACGCGCAGAGCATGACTTGAGTGTGCAATTTGAGGAGAGGGGGTGGACCCAGTAACTCAACGCCAAAATGACAGCGCGGCACACGCCACGAGTGCAGAAACGGGGCATAAAATACGCGCAATGCACGCGTCGAGCTTTTGAGACGGCCACCAAAGCATGCATAATGTTACCAGAACAGAGAGGCCCGTCCGACGGGTGATAGTAGAGAGGTGGGTGGGATGGTGCTGTGGGAATGTCAGTATGAACAAAGGGGAGACTGAGAGAGAAAGACGGCAACGCACTGCGAGCCTCTACACTGGTCAAGTTATACAAGATTTTTCTGTCTTGAAGAAACTGCGTGTCCAAGTTCGTCACGGGTCGGATGTTGGGCGCAGACATCGCGTCGGTAGCAACCTTGTTGCAGCGCGGTCATGGTGACAATGGGAGACATTGCAATGCTGAGCGAATCGATGTACGGCCGAGACGGTGGGGTATGCAGAGAGCCTGTACACCTGCACATAAGTGGCGAGGGAACGATCTCTGCGTGAAGCAACGACACGACAAATTGAGAAGAACTTGACCGACGTGAAATTGGCTAGTTGCTCTAAAGAGAGTGCGAAGAATTAGACACGAGGCCCTCATTACCAATGCGTACGGCGCGGTACGGGGAATGAATGGCAGAGAGAGGAGAAGAGGGTCGAGCAAGGACCGAATATGTTCGCCGCGAGAGCTTTGAGCCTGGTGTTGCCCTAAGCAGAAGTAGAGTGCGAGCGCCCTATGAGTGTTCAGCCACACGCTACACAAGACGGCGAGCCGCACACGGTCATGAGAGTGAAGGTGAGAGTTTGCATCGGGCCGGAGTAGTGATGTCTCTTTCAACCGACGCCATCATGGCGGTTTTGTGCAGATAGTTGCCAGACTACCGACGCGATTTCCACGGTCAAGGAGGCGCGAATCCACACTCGGAGGTGGATACGAAGCTTGTGCGGTCCATGAGGGCAAAATCGTGCATAGAGGGACTGACTGGTACGTCTCTCCCCCCCCCCATCTCTGGACCATTTCTCGCGCTAACGCTCCCTCCACAGCACTCCTTCACCTCGTGTTCACTACGGACTTCTCTTTCCTTTCGCCTTCTGACTTCGCACATGCACTGGGACCATGCATATCTCACGCTGGTTCGGGTATTCAGGGCGTGTGTCGCGCCGTTTAGCCCTCAGTGATTGACGCGTCTACGGCTCTGGCTCTCCGGGTCCTCTCTTCGTAATCCCTACCCAGTATGAATGGTCTCTCACTTGTGCGACCTGCCAACGCGCGGCCCACACCCCGACTCTCCTGCTATACCCCACTCTCTTCCCATCGCGCAGGATGTGAATCTTCGAATGCGGCCGCACCTCCATCGGGCCTGTGTGATGTTCGAGAGCACGACTCGTTTGCCCACGCCCCAGTCGATAATCCCGCGCCTCTAGGTTGTACAGTCGCAGTCACATCCCACCCTCTCTATCTGGCAGGCTGGTGAATTCCGGAGGGCCGTGTCGGATTGATCCCTTGATTATGAGCGGTGGCTACGCAGCTCATTGTTGAGTGTTTAGAAGGCCGTGGAAGAGGGGAACACACAGAAGAGCATTTGACATGGCAGCCTAGATTTTGCAGACCACCTTCCAGCACGACTTCGGGGCTAGTCATAGTGCACGGACACAAGATCTGGAACAAATCCAGAGATACTTGACGGCGCCCGTGACAATTTCCTTCTCTCCCGCAATGAGACTGGATTAAACCCTCATCCCAGAGGCCACTCGAATGAACCGCGAGGCGCTCAAGCCTACGCGTTTCCTCGCCATCATGTTCATGGGATGTGACGGCCTCACCTTTGCCCTTACGACTCGTACTCAGTGCCCTGAAACCTTGCGCAGAGCAGACTCGCAAGACGACCTCGTTAGGCACTAGCAGATCAATATCGTCAAGAAGGAGAACGATCCGTTGACTCCGTACGTTTGCAATGCGCTGCAGCTTCAGGAGGGGGAGTTGAGGTTGGTCCGGGTGTATCGATGGATGACCTTGAATCGCGGGGGTAAACGAGCTCTTAGGTGAGATTCCGTTTGGCGCCTTCGGATGTGATGTACTGAATCACATAGCGTACCCGATAGATCATGTCTAGCTCGCTGAAGATACTATGTCTGACATTCTTCAATAGAAGATGACTTCGAACCCAGTCAAGTAACAAGACAGGGCATTGACACCGGCCGCCTCATTGTCATCCGCCTTGGATTGCTGAAAGATAGCACCCACGGACCAGGCCAGGCATTGCATTACGGCGAATTGAGTTACTGACGTACATCTTGTCTCCTTCGTGTTTGCTTCGCTCACCATATCGACGCGGCTCAAACCATCCTCCATCGCTATGTCCTGGCGCCAAACAAACCGGGAAATGTACGGCTCTAATCTCCAATTGACATCAAGGTGTTCGGCGCGCATCACCCTACAGCTGCTGTAAGGACACGACTCGTGGAAAAGTAATCATCATTGTCATGTGTAAAGGCTGTCCGTGTCGTTCGCTCCCTCCCCATCATCATCAACAGCACTACAGTAGGGAATTTCTTCATATACTATGCCTGTATCTCATTGAGCTCACAGTCTATGGGAGACCACGAGTCGCCACCGCGAATTGAATCTACTTCGCGCGTTTCCGCGATCTCTCATCGACAAGACCCGGGAGCTCCAATTTCTCGTCGTCAATCTGCCTCTAGCCGTATGGAACGGCCGCGGACTCCGCCAGCTGCACCAGAAGTCGGCGTGCCACCGCGTGTTGTCCATCACCCTTCCACTCAGCCCGAGCAACACCCGAAGCACTTTTTTGGGCTGAACCGGAGTGGTGCACAGCATGTCTTCCATGACAACTACGAGGATCGTCTTCCCGAGGACGAATACGGCCATGAAACTGCGCCGAACGCAAGGATCTGGCGCGTATATAATGAGGAGGCGACCGAATTCGATAGACACATGGTCGGGCAGTCTCGCGACGGCCTTGATGTGATGTTGGTGTTTGTGAGTATCCACCTTGTGGTCATACTATCATCAGTCTCAAACATGATATCTAGGCTGGTCTTTTCTCGGCGGTCGTCACGTCCTTTCTCGTTCAAGTCTCCCAAAACCTCCACGCGGATTTCACGGAAATCTCGGCGCGCCTGCTCTACGATATCGCGCTTCAACTGGCATCGACCGACGGGGTCACACTTGTGAACATCACCGTGCCTTCCGTCGATCCCTCCGCAAAGTTTGAACCCGCTACACTTGATGTCTGGGTTAATGGCCTCTGGGTCGTTAGCCTGACCGCTAGCCTTGTCGTCGCTCTCGCCGCAGTACTGGTCAAGCAATGGCTTCACCACTATATGGCTCTACCCTCCGGCACCCCCCGTCTTCGTAGTCAGATCCACCAATTCCGTTATATGGGTTTCGAGCGCTGGCGTGTTCGTGTCATCATCGGACTACTGCCTATCGTGATGCACGTATCGCTCGCGCTCTTTCTCTCTGGTCTCATTCTCTTCTACATTCCTCTACGGACCTCCCTGGCATGGACCATTGGTGTGATCAGTGTCCTCATCTGTGTTCTCTACCTAATCAGTAATGGTCTGCCCATCGTGTTTCCCCAGTGCCCATATCAGACTCCATTGACCGAATTCCTCCACATCGTGTCCCAAGTTCCTGTTGTGACATTCTCCCACTTGTGTTCTATTGCTGTTTGGCGTTGGGGGCTTCCTGGGCCGCAATTCGTCACTTCAAGGCTAAAGATCAACCCTCTGCGCGAGGTGGAAACCAAGGTTGTCACTGTTGGCCATGCAAGGCTCATGGTGGACGCGTTGGATTGGCTGTTTAGCATGTCTTCCAACCCCTCGGTCCAAAGTCTTGTTATCCAAGCAATTGGTGGCCTTCCAACCGCAGTCGCAGACTACGCTGCCAAGACTTGGAAGAACAGATATGAGCTCCTAAACCTGAGGCTTGAATTCCTCGACCAGCTGGCCAGCTTTGACACCCAGGAATGGAAGCAACCTCTGCCCGGCCAAGAGACCGTGGTTGAGCGCCTTCTCCGTTCCTCCATTTTTGTTCCATCCGGTCTTTATAACTCCATTCGGTTCCAGCCATTCGCTCCTGATGCTAGCGAAGATCCTCACTATGCGTCCGCTGCATGGCTTTCCCTGCCAGAAGCTGAAGACTTTCCAAAGCAGTCCCAACCTGACGGTCAGGTGCTGCTTGCGTTTCTGGCAGACCATGCCGATTCCAGTGTCTGTCTCCACCCTCTCGTGTGGCGCCGCCTCTTCGAACTTGCTGTCGACTGTGGTGCTTTTGTGTCCACGGATTGCCAGAACATATTGTTCGCAAAGGTTCTCCTGGGGCTACTCAATGGAACCATCACAAATACACATAATTCCCTAACTATGGCTGAGTTTCTGAAGACGGCAGTGGTCATGACTGAGACAATGACGCCAGATTCTCGGGTTGCGAGTGCTTTGCTGTCTATTTCCATGCTCTCACGCTTCGACACTGACAAGTCACTCAATCTTCCATACCGTGTCGTGCTCGCAAGCGGGAAGCTCGCTCTGCATAACATCCAGACACAAGACACCGAGCCAATTGCATTCGTCCCGCTCTTACATTTTGCCTTACTCTACATCGAGGACTGCCTCTGTAAAGCGTCTGGAAATGGTCTCTCTCTCGACCATCTGCAAATCCAGCGTCACTTGGGCGACCTGGTGATGGACCTGGTGAGCACGACGCGCATCCTGGAGCCAGCCGAGTCCGAACTTCGCTATCAGTGTCTACCCGAAGTTCTCTATTTGTATGAGCTGGTTGTGAAACACAAACTCTCTCTACCCATGCCGTCCTTCCGTCGTCTCCTTGGAGTTCCCATTGCTCACTGTGTGCGCACCCAGTTTTCACGGTCTTTGGCGGCCGAGAAACTATTTTCATCATCTTGGACCGTCTCTCGCACATTCAGTCTCATGGTTGCTGCCCTCGACGCGGGTCACAGCGAGGCGTGCGAAGTGTTTGCAGATGATGATTGGATGACGACCACTTCAGAGCTGTGGGTGGCAGGCGTGACTATCGAATCTGCGTGGCTCCTCACTGCGTTTGTGGAATATGTTATGCACAGACCGACACCAGCATTGCTTGATGTACTCTGCCGTCCTCGCAACCTCACAGTGATTCTCATGGTCTTTCTCGCCGCAACGTATTCCAAGGTGGATCTGCGCACACTTCGGGATCGTTGTTCCCATCATTCCCAAGTGTCGTGGAGGGAGTGTTGTCAGACCATGAAGGACCTCGTCTTCTGGAATCAAAACCACGCCTGGGATGAGAGCATTCCCTTTCCGTTGAATGAGTTCTTCGAAGGGAAGGTTTTGCAGCTGGTGGATCACGACATCAATCTGGATATAGACTTGCGCGAGAAGCTCAAGGGAGAGGAAATTGGGCTTCGAATCAAAAACCGCCTCTCAGTCCTCCAAGTCTCAGATTGAGCCGTCACATAAAAGAAACCTGATATATCTGATGTGAGTACGCTAGTGCGTTCGAAGACTAGCCTTCCGACTCGAACATTGTCTGAAATGAACTCTAGTAAGTATAAGTATACGCTCTAACAAAAGTGCCAGTGAATGGGCACCTTTCCGTAGTCCTTGTCATAGTATGAACGACAATTGCTCGCCACATCATCTCTCTGGGCTCTCGATCGACGTGGGCCGTCAATAATCGTAATCATTGCAAGAACAAAGACAAGAGCCGCATGAAACCCAGTCGAAAGTTAGCCTCTGGTGAGGCCGGTGAGGTGTGATTGCCATAGACCGACAAGGAAGAAAAGCTCAACAAGAACTGTCGATCAGACATCCCGCTCAAACACAGTATTACAACTTCCATTGTACTGTTCATTCGTGTGGTCGTGGCGTAAATACAATGTTAATGATGACAAGTTGCACAGGTGAGTGAGAATGAAGGAGACCGAAAAGCAAAAAAGAAAGTAAAAAGAATTACACTAGTTCTACATCTATTTACTTCTTCTTGGCGGCCTTCTCGGCGGACTTCGTCACTAAAAATGGATTGAGTACGATGAGCAGTGGACAGTAGATTGGAATCAACTAACCCTTGCCACCCTTTTCGGTCTTGTCGACGGACTTGATGACACCGACAGCGACGGTCTGCCTCATGTCACGGACAGCGAAACGACCGAGAGGAGGGTACTCGTTGTAGGACTCGACACACTGAGATATGATGAGTACTCATTCCCATCACGACGGATGGAAGGAACACACCATTGGCTTGGAGGGCACAAGCTTGACGATGCAAGCATCACCAGACTTGACAAACTTGGGCGAGGCCTCCATGACCTTACCACTTCGGCGATCGATCTTCTCGATGAGCTCGGCGAACTTGCAGGCAATGTGGGCAGTGTGGCAATCGAGGACGGGTGCGTAGCCAGCACCGATCTGACCGGGGTGGTTGAGGACGATGACCTGGGCGTTGAAGGACGCAGCCTCCTTGGCGGGGTCGTTCTTGGAGTCAGAGGCGACGTTGCCACGGCGGATATCCTTGACCGACACGTTCCTGCACGAAGGATGAATATCATGAGGAGTATAAGAGTAAAAACTTGACGCACTTGACGTTGAAGCCGACGTTGTCTCCGGGCTTGCCCTCAACGAGCTGCTCGTGGTGCATCTCGACGGACTTGACTTCAGTGGTGACGGCGGAGGGAGCGAAGGTGACGACCATGCCGGCCTTGATGATACCGGTCTCGACACGGCCGACGGGCACCGTGCCAATACCACCAATCTTGTACACATCCTGGAGGGGGAGACGGAGGGGCTTGTCGGAAGGACGGACGGGGGGCTCGATGGCATCGATGGCGTCGAGGAGGGTCTTGCCCTTGGAGACACCGGCCTTGGTCTCCTTGGTCCAGCCCTTGTACCAGGGCATGCTGAGAAAAAGGTCAGCAAGGTAGGGTGGGGGAGAGTAAGCTGTCGGCGTACTTGGGGGACTCCTCCAACATGTTGTCTCCGTGCCAGCCAGAGATGGGGACGAAGGCGACGGACTTGGGGTTGTAGCCGACCTTCTTGATGAAGGTGGAGGTCTCCTTGATGATTTCCTGGAAACGATCCTCCGACCACTGTGGAGATTTGGATCAGAGGCGATCCAGGTCAAAAAGAACATCGATTACGAACCTTGGTGGTGTCCATCTTGTTGACGGCGACGATGAGCTGCCTGACACCGAGGGTGAAGGCAAGGAGAGCGTGCTCGCGGGTCTGGCCATCCTTGGAGATACCAGCCTCGAACTCACCAGTACCACCGGCAATGATGAGGATGGCACAATCAGCCTGGGAGGTACCAGTGATCATGTTTTTGATGAAGTCACGGTGACCGGGGGCATCAATGACCTAAGGACAGATGTGGATGAGCGATGGGGACGACGATGGCGGCGACGGCGGTGACTTACGGTGACCATGTACTTGGGGGTCTCGAACTTCCAGAGAGCGATATCGATGGTGATACCACGCTCACGCTCGGCCTTGAGCTTGTCCAACACCCATGCTGAAGAAAAAAAAAGATCAGATGCGATCGACGATGAGATGGATGGGTGCACTACTCACCGTACTTGAAGGAACCCTTGCCGAGCTCAGCAGCCTCCTTCTCGAACTTCTCAATGGTACGCTTGTCAATACCACCGCACTTGTAGATGAGATGGCCGGTCGTGGTCGATTTGCCGGAATCGACGTGTCCGATGACTGGAGATGCAGCGATGAGCACAGGCGCAGGCGATGCCGATGATAAGGCCACTCACCGACGACGTTAACGTGGAGCTTTTCCTTTCCCATTTTGGTGGATCTGCAAGTGCGAAAGCAAGTCAGTTCCAAAGATCGCAGGACATCGGACAAGTAGATGGAAAACGAGCGTGGGCATCGACGGCGCACGACGGCGGCAGATGGCGGGCGATGCGGGCGGTGGTGATGGGCGACGATGCAGAGCGAGGACTCACTTTAGATGTACAAAAGTGAAGACGAGGTGGTGGTGGGTGAGGAAGGAGGGTGCGTCCTCAAAAAGGACCTGTTTGGCCTAGTTATACTCACGCCAACGAAATTTTCCATCGATCAGATGGCTGTGATAGCATGCCGCGTGACACGCTCTTGACTCCGATTCGGCTCCGCCCGTATCTGAACTCTATTCCGCCAACATTCGTCGCGGCTCACAAGCCCACAACCCACGGCGCCTTTAAATACTGGATAATTATCGAGTATACGCTGTACTACTACAAATCATCGCTTGTGTCTACACGGGATGTAATGCTATTATTTAATGAGTGCGAGATAACAATCGATTACAGGTGAGTACAATGTGAGGAGAATGATACAGGCATGTGCGTCTTGAATACAAATCAGCTGCGAACTCCTTGCTCTTTCTTTTACCGTCGCTCCACCAGTATTTAGATTTCGTCCAATCCATCCCGCCCCGCGAGGAATCGACATTGTAGCACCCTCTCAAACGTTGGACGGGCTGACACCTGCAAGCGAAGACACGCTCGGACAAGCGCTGCGGCGTCGCCAAGAGCCCCGCCCCCATCCGCTTCTTCACCATCGGATTCTTTGCCCTCCGCGCAGCGTTCATCCAACGCGATCGACGCGCTGGCAAAGGGAGAATCCAGCCCCTCCTGTGCCTCCGCGGCAGTCATGAAGGGACACTCTCCTACCAGTAGCACGTACGCCACGACCCCGAACGCCCAGACATCCTGCTCCTTGCCATGATAGCGCTCGCCACGCAGTATCTCCGGACCAGCATAGTCCAAACTGCGTAAGCCGGGCCGTCAATTGGCGGGGAATGCGAATTACAATAAGACACGTACGTTCCACTGAAGGAATCCCATCCGTTCTTTTTGACAAGCCCTGAACTTCCGAAATCGATCAAGATGCACCGGCCACGCGGGCTCAACACGACATTCTCATCCTTGATATCACGGTGGACTGCAAGAGCACACCGCCGTCAATGATGAAAGCTGTGAGGACGTAAAACACTAACCGATGCCATGCGAATGCAGGAATGAGAGCGCGTCGGCAATCTGACCGAGATATGTACGGATCGAGCTCGGGGGAAGACCTTGAGGGAAGCTTTCGACGAGATCAAAGAGGTCGGAGGGCGGAGGTGGCTCGTCGGGAAGCGCTTCAGGGGTGGATGAAGGTAGTACGAGATAGTAGTAGTGGTTATCCTCGAAAAAGTCGAGCAGCGGGCAGATGTTAGGGTGACCCTTCACGGTGTTGCCTTCTATCCAGACATCTCTATCGTCCGGGTCGTCATTAGATGGTAAATCGATCGCGTTATCTGAGCAGGACTTTAATCGCGACGGATCCCAAGGTCGTCGAGGAGGAAGGACATATGAGGTGTTCGAGATAGCCGACATGACATAGATTTCTATGGGAATTGTTCCATATGTGGGATGTTTCTTCCAGCAATCCGCGAGTATGCGTTGTTTGATAACCAGCTTGATGACGAGCGGGGGCTGCGATAAGGTATTTGTTAAGCCAGAATAGAGAAAGGCGATTGAGACTCCTTACCCCCAAACTTCCATCTTTTTGGATCTCCCGAGCGCGCTTCACGAGTCCATATGCGCCACGTCCAATCTCGCCCTCGATGTGGAACTCGGAGATGTTTCTCTCTCCCAGGAACGACTCTTTGTGTTCGATCGGTGAAGGTGCACGAGTGCTTGCCGTACTAATGGAGCTGACCGAGCTGCTGGTCCGGTGGAGGGATATTGGGAGGATGTTTGGGGACGAGGGTTCCAGCGGGGCTATGAGAACCCTGCCGGCAACCAAGGAGACCCGTTGCTGTGATGAGCGCCGTCTGGCGCGAGGTAGTTGGGAAGGAGAACGGGGCAGAGAGGGCGACTTGAAGGAGGCTGGGGAGTTGGGAATGCTGGCCGTCATTGGTGACGATGAGGGGATGGGGGAAGAAGCAGAATAGATGCCAGGTTCCGAGGTAAAGCTGGGCATCACAAAGGGAGCTGTAGGCGTAACATTCGTGACGGGGAGCCTGATTTTGGGCTTGGATGCGTCGACGATGATGGTGGGAGTCTTGCGGCCAAGGCTCTCGTCGACAAACTCGGTTCGGGGTTCGGGCCACGGCGCTCGCGGCGATTCCTTCTGCACTACAGTGTCGCTGCGGGGAGGGAAGGCCAGGTCGGATGTATCATCGTTTTGCCAGTCGAATCCTCTGCCGATGGATGTCACGCCCCAGCTGCCGACGCTGGCGGCGCGGTAGAGTCGGGGTTGCGGCGACCATTCGTCATTGTCAAAGGCCAGGTCCAGCGGTGGCGGCGCGGAAAGCATATAACGAGCGGCTGGCTGGGCGGTGATGAGCGACAGACAATGGGCGATTAGTTGTCCAAAGAGACGGCGACGAGGTGGCGGGGCAGACTGATGTCTGGCTGGCGATGAGTGTGGACCCGCAAGTGATTTTCTCACCGAGACCCCGACTCGATCACGTCCACGTGCGTCCAGCCTTCCCCGCAATTCTTCCAGGGCCCGCTCGTCGCTGGGCCTCTCGCTGGTGGCGTCTGCGGTGGTGTTCGCCATGGCTGGACTGTGCGCGCAGCCAGGTAGAGAAAGAAAGCCTTTTCGCTAGGTAGTAGTACTGATTGATTGACTTTTCCTCAGGCCGCTTCTGTTCCTCATGGTCTACGTCCCGACGCTAACAGATAGCTGTTAGATCCGGATTGATGTATGTAATTAACACAACGGCGTACCTTGAATTCCGCTCTGTCCATCGTCGGTCAGCGCATATTGCACGCAGGGAAATGGGACGCACCAAATATCAGGTAAACGCACTCGTCTAACCCATTCCTCTTCTTATCTTGCCTAAATCAATCGATACTTGCTACTGGAACTACATCTGTCTTATGTGTGCTGTTTGGACATTGGGGCAAGAGCGGAACTGCTAAGTATGATTTGACGTAGTAGTAGTACAAGGGTAAGGAAGGGGGATGCCGATAGAAGGTGCTGGGATCCGTGGCTAATGCCGAGACTGGAACGGCTGAGGCCCAGTCTCAACGCTTTCGAGTCGCGACCAGCCGTACAATTGATTAGACTGCAAGTGTCACACGCCGAAGGCCAGTCAGAGCATGCTTCCAGTCACTGCATGGAAAGGGCAGAGTTCTGGTGTATCGCCAAGTAGTGTTGAAAGTGGATGCAAGTAGAGCAGATGTGATACTACTACCAAGTCAATCGGTAGAGTTGGCCAGTCAGTCGTTGAGCAAAGTGTCAAGTCAGTCGTATGTCGAATGCTTGCCGGACATCTCGGATTTGGCGGCATCACATTAGGTAAGCACGTCTTGATTTCCCGCTTGCCCTCCAGCCCTCACCCATCCGCCTCCCTCAAGACCCACTCTGTACGTCCCGCCATGCTGCTCCGTTGCGCTGCTCCCTAGAAGCCACGCCGTCTGGGAGTCTGTCGAGTCGTCCAACTCGCGAGTTGAGGAAGAATTGGGCTGGATGGAAACTCGGCGATTTGGATGACGGACCCAAAATTTTCATCTTCAACACATCCCCCTCAGCTTCTCCGGAACTGGTTCTAATACGCTATCTGCCCGTTTAGATCGCAATGGCCGTCAAGATCGTCAAGAAGCGCACCAACAAATTCAAGTTCGTTTATTGCTATAATTACCACTCCTCGACTTAACGGAACTCCAGGCGCCACCAGTCGGATCGCTACCACGGTGTGAAGGAGGCATGGAGGAAGCCCAAGGGTATCGATAACAGGGTGCGCAGGCGCTTCAAGGGCCAGACCCCGATGCCCAAGGTGTGTATATATCAAAACCCATCTATTCGCCTGCTAAAGACCCGCGCAGATTGGTTACGGCAGCAACAAGAAGACGCGCCACCTCCTCCCCAACGGCCTCAAAAAATTCCTTGTCAGCAACGTGCGGGAACTTGACCTCCTCCTCATGCACAACAAAACCTTCGCTGCGGAAATTGCGCACAACGTCAGCAGCCGCAACCGCACAACCATCCTGGAGCGGTGCGTATCCGATAGATTTCCCTCCTCCCCAGCGTTCTCATTCCTCTACAGCGCCAAGGTTTTGAGCGTCAAGGTGACGAACTCTGCTGCCCGCTTACGGTCGGAGGAGTAGAGTGTGTTCCATTGTCATTTGCATTCCATTTTTCCCATATGTAAACTTCCACTATGCTGCAATAATGACCATGCGACCATGCACTCTCTGTGGCATTGCATTCGGGGGGTACCGTTCGGCAAAGCGCGCTACTTAGTAGAAACCGTGACTATTCCCAAATCAGCAACTTGAATCTGCGCAACGATCATACCATCACTATCATCTGAAGTTGCAGTGGGTCGCATGTCTTGGAGATCTTCAACAACAACGCAAGGCAATCCTCGTTAGAGACTTTCCTCTTCACTGATATCATATCAGGCGTAAAGAGGTCAGATCGGCGTCGCACGCTGGCAGTTGGTACACCGGCGATGGTGGGACCAATCCCACATGCATCGTCATGCAACTCATCTAGACCATAAGAAACTACTCTGAACGCTCAGCTGGATGGCTGGCTTGCCGATGTTGGCACAACCGATCCTCCCTATCCCGTCAATGGCTGTAAAGCCGTCATCGCTCCGTTCGTTTCTCAGCCCACCTTCCTGCGCCGGACTCACATCACCTTCAGCCATGCTGGATACTCTTACTCTGGACCTGCTGCGGCATGGGCGTACAAGAGCATCGACGTAGCAAACTTGTAATGCCTCGTCGTGTGATACGCGTTTGATTTGGTTACTGATCGTATGCTTCAGCAAGAGAGTCTTCATCTTGGGACCGTCCCACCACATCTACATCGAAGGGTGCGCGTTGTCTGCATGCAAGCAATATGAGACACCCATCGGCAATCTACCTTTGGATCTTGAAAGTGAGGTTCACTGGGAACACGGTGGATGTTGACTCACAGAGCATTCTAGCTATCGAGGAACTCCGCGCCACGAATAGATTCGAGACTCTCAGCATTCACGATGACGAGGCGGAGCATAGTCTGGAGATGCACCTTCCATATGTCCGCAAGGTCTTTGAAGGGTAAGTGATACGTTCCAATGAATGGCCTGTTCTTGATCATGACCCTCTTAGGCGCGACATACAGATTGTCCCAATAGTGGTTGGCAATATCTCTCAACCCGACGAGGCATCATACGGCGCTCTCCTCGCGCCTTACCTATCTCGTGACGATACGTTCTGCGTTGTCTCGAGTGACTTCTGCCATTGGTGAGCTCCCAACGACCACGAGCCCTTCTCACTCGCTCACCAAAGATGTGCAGGGGAACACGTTTCCAGTACACGTATTACTATCCCGATCCATCACCCAGTGCTACACCCGCGCTCAAACTCAGCCGAACCGTGTCCCCCTCGAAGGAACACCCAATCCACGAATCAATTCGACAGCTTGACCATGAGGCGATGTCCATCCTCACGACCCCGCCTTCCTCCGCGGCGAATGTTCACCTCGAATTTGCAAGGTATCTGTCCAAGACGAAGAACACGATCTGTGGCCGGCACCCTATTGGTGTTCTACTGGGAGCCCTTGCCCATTTGGAACAAGAGAACGGAATGCAATCGACAATTAAGTGGGTTCGGTATGAACAGAGCAGTCCTTGTCTCACGATCAAAGACTCGAGTGTCAGCTATGCTAGTGCTTGGGTCAAGTTCGAAACCAAATAGATGTCTAGACTGCGTTCTATTAGACACAAAGAAACTCTTCATCTGTATTACTATGTATAAATCTACGGACCTGACTCTACCTAAAGGTTGCTGTTCTGGATTGATCCATTCTTGATTTGAGATCCTACCGGTTCGTCTACCTCTCCTTCAGAGCCTGGCACTCCCTTGTCGGGAACAAGCTGCTCCTTGTCTGTTTCTATATCTTGGAATCCCCATTCCCGCTGTGCTCCATCTGCCATGTGTGACCCGTCTGCGAGCTTCACAGTGGACCAGCCTTCGCCCTCGGGCTTCCTCTCGAATTCCGAAAGAGTGCAGCAGCCAATCCGGATGGGGAGCTCGCGATCACCACCGAGGACGTGCACCATAGCTGCGATGGGCGCTGCGTGGCTAACTAGTAGAGGCCGGTCCGTGGGTGGTCGGATCGCCACAAAGTCATTCAAGAACTCTTCCACGCGATCGTGTATTTGGGCGATAGTCTCGCCCTTTCGGGATGGATAATGGATGGGCTGCCAGCCTGATGGGTCGATGGCGCCTTCTGGGAAGTACTGGGTGAGGGAGGACGCTGGGCCGGGACGTGGGTGGAGTCCTGTGTTGGGTGCGACCGGTGCATACCACTCGGAGATTCCGTGTTCAATGAAGATGGGGATGCCAAGAGCCTGGGAGACTGGAACAGACGTTTGGATGCAACGATAGTAAGGCGAGGAGAATATCGCGGTAGGCCTCTCAGACTCAGGGAGGGAGAGGAAGTAGTCCGCGACTTCCTTGGCCTGGGTTTCTCCCAGAGCAGCAAGAGGAGGATCGCGAGGCAATCCAGTCACGCTCTTCCTAATGCGAACGTGAATGAGACCATCTCGTTGACAAAGAATGAAAATCGGACCAGTTCGTCGAGATCCAGTTTATACGGAATCCTATGGACGAGCCGGATAAGCGGCGTTCGCCTGTGCGGTATCAACGCGACATACCGTGACGGAGAATGAAGATCTTTTCGACCATCTTAACAGTTCGAAAGGGACGGAGATGGTAGGTCAGAGGCAAGATCGGTTAACCCCAGAGGTAAGTACACCGCGTTGAAAGCTGTCGATGACGCACCAAGCCTCATGTTCCCCATCAACCACGTATTTACGTACGCGCGCTGATCTTCCTTCCTTCCTCCAAGTCTGCTCTTACTGTAGTAGTCGGTGGCCGTCGCGTCTCCGCGAAAAGTGCGACTCTTGATAAGCGAGTACGGTACATACTCAGCGGGAATATCGTGAGTGTCAACTGTAAGCACCGAACCGAGTCTGACAGCATGAAGCACTAGCTAATTTAGTTGCGAAAACGTCACTCAATCTCACACTGGAACTTAGCCCGGAGCTACGGACATGCGAAACGTTCGGGCGGCTACAAGGCGTTATGAGCGCCGCCGAGCGTAGCTCCCCTCACTAGCGCCTTGCTGCCCTAGATTATCATCTTCGTTAGATCTTGTTCGGCACACATTGACTCGAGCTCCAGACGAAGCTGGTAGGGTCATGTGTTTAATGAGTAATCGTGGTACTTAAGCAGGCGTTTCGCTCTCCCGGGAATCCCATCCAACTTGACGACTCATCATCATGGCCTACACTTCAATGGATGAACTGCCCCAGGTCGGTCTCACATCGCCCTCCATGTTCCACATCCATCATCTTCAACGCTATTGTTGCAGATACACGCAGAGCTTCGCAAGACATTCGAGTCAGGCTTGACTTTGCCCGTGGAGTGGCGCCAACAACAGCTCATGCAGATCGTCAAGATGTTTCGCGAGAACCACAAGGCTCTTGCTGACAGTGTACTGCAGGTATCCGCTCCTCCATATCAGTGTATTATACATGGGCTGAACCATGTATAGGATCTCGGTCGTCCTTACATGGAGACGTACACGGTTGAAATCAGCGGAACCATTGACCGTGCGATTGCTGCTACCAAGATGCTTCCTGCCTGGTCGTCTGTCAACGATCTTAATGACGCTGTGGCTGCCCCCTACAAGATTTGGACTCCAAACACAGTGAAGCGTCCTAAGGGCGTTGCTCTGGTAATTTCGTATGTCAACTCGCTCTCGCATCTACTACACCAAGCTTACTATGAATGAATGACAGGCCATGGAATTATCCCATATTCCTTTCCGCTGTCCCATTCATTGGAGCTGTTGCCGCGGGGTGCTGTTGCGTCGTAAAACTATCGGAAATATCTCTACACTTCTCTCGGACAATGGCTGAGCTCGTTCCAAAGTATCTCGATACACGCGCATTCAGAATTGTTCTTGGCGCTGTGCCCGAAACAACGAGACTCCTTCAACTCGAGTGTAAGACTAAGTTCTTATTCTTTCACTGCGATTCTGACGTTCTACATCATCACAGGGGATCACAGTAAGTGCTCGTAACCTACGAAATCTCCGCCATATCCGAATCTGTGCAGTATTCTACACTGGAAACTCTACTGTTGGCCGAGTAATTGCGCGAGCCGCGGCAGAGCATCTAACACCGATAACACTCGAACTCGGTGGAAAATGCCCTGTCATTTTAGATCCTTCCTACGACCTGGATGTTGCCGCACGCAGGATCATGATGGGCAAGTGCACCAATGCCGGACAAGTCTGCTTCCAGTCTGACGAATCTGTATACAATACTGATACAGGCCCAGATATGTGTGTCTCCCGACTTTATGGTCATCCCGCGCTCTGCTCGTGATGCCGTAGTCGCGGCTTTCCAACGCGCTGTCGCCCAATTTTACCCCGAAGGCTCTTTCCAGTCGAAATCATACTCCCACATCGTATCGCTTGCCCATTTCCGGAGGCTACAGGCCCTTCTACACGATACGAAAGGCCAGATCGTCATGGGCGGCAAAACAAATGAGAGCAGATTGGCTATAGAGCCTACAATTCTGGTAAATGTGAAGGAAGATGATGCTTTGATGCAGCAGGAGATCTTCGGACCTCTTCTACCCATTATTGAGGTCGACACCCTCGAAGATGCCGTCCTGTTCGTTCGTGGAAGGTAAGCCGTTTGTGACCGCTTATATATGAAAATTTGACGATGCGATTGAAGAGAAACTCCCATGGCGATCTACGCGTTTACCGAGAATGAAACTCTCAAGAAATCGAGTTAGTCTTGGTTCCTAATATGTCCAGTATCAACTCACTGATGGTATGATTTCAGTCGAGTCGACAACCACCAGTGGAAGCATCATATATAACGGATGTTTCTTCCAGATGGCGGGTCAGTGAACCTTGATACTCCCCTCATCCGCTTCCTGACAACGTGTGCTATTTAGTCCTCGAGCTCCCGTACGGCGGTGTGGGGCAGTCAGGATGTGCGTTCCCTGTTGTTTCCTAATTTGAGCTCGCCGGTCTAACATCTAACAGCGGGTCGGTGCAACTTTCCCTTCGTTATGGACGAGTTTTCCTACGTGCGCGCGTCCATCGATATACCTGCCGCGTGAGCATTCTTTTCCTCAAGTTCCAACGTCACTCTCAGTCATTCCGATCAGCATCGATCCTCATTTGACGGCTTTCTATCCTCCGTACACGGAGCAGGGCCTGAAGATGGTCAATGCCGATGTGTTTACGCCTCCTCAATGAATGATTTGGTTCCCGTAATCCCTGTGAAGCATGTACGTATGTACGCGTTCTGATCTACAAATTCCTCCCTATGTAGCTAGAACTAGTCACTCAATCAAGTTGACCGGAAACTCGATTGCCGGGAGATCCCAAATGCCTGGGTACGTATGCTAAGGAGACGAAAACACCGTGCTGGCACTGGTTTGTATATGTCGAAATACGTATGGTATCCAGCTTCAGTTACATGTATTCTGCTTGAAACGTGTTCTGATAAGACGGTCCATTGGACTCACACTGTGCTTACACTAGGGTACAGCAAGACCATAACGCGGATAGATTTAGCTATCGCGATCGTGGCAATGGCATTGATTGATCACATGCGCCGAGGCTGTCCAGGGTAGTAGTACTAGTTGTACTCCTCCCACCATCGTCAACAGCAATTGGAGTGTAGTTATTTTCACCCTCTACTCGTGGCTTATCTCGTTCACTGTCCATGGCAGAACACGAGTCGCCACCCCGAACAGAATCTCATGTGGACGCTTCGAGCAGCGTAATCCCTCATGAACCCAGCACAGATTCTCAAATACCTCTCCCGAGACCTGCCTCCAGCCCACAGGACCAGCCGCAGAACCCTTTGACCGCTGCTCCAGAACCTGCTGGGCCACCGCCTGTTGTCCACCACCCGCCCGCTCAGCCTGAACAGACCACAAGACACTTCTTTGGGCTGAATCAGAGCGGCGCGCAACATATCTTCAACGACGACTACGAGGCGCGCCTTCCGGAAGACGCCTACTGCGAGGAGACCTCCCAAAACGCACGAATATGGCGTGTATACGTTGAAGAGGCAGCTGAGTTTGACAGGATCATGGTCGGACAGTCTCGCGACGGTCTTGACGTGATGTTGGTGTTTGTAAGTACTCGATATCTCTACGAGTTGCAGAGACATTCTCAACTAGGACAGGCTGGTTTATTTTCGGCGGTCGTTACGTCCTTCCTCGTTCAAGTTTCGCAAAACCTCCAGGCGGATTTCACAGAAATGTCCGCCTTGCTGCTCTACGACATCGTCGTTCTTCAGCTGGCTTCGAGTGATGGGATTACCATTGCGAACGTAACGTCGCCAGCCGTCAATCCCTCTGCCAAATTCGAACCAGCCACGATCGATGTATGGGTTAACGGCCTTTGGGTCGTCAGCCTGATCAGTAGTCTTGTTGTTGCTCTCGCCGCTGTCCTGGTTAAGCAATGGCTTCATCATTATATGTCCCTTCCCTCCGGCACCCCCCGCCTTCGCAGTCAGATCCGCCAGTTTCGCTTCATGGGCCTCGAGCGCTGGCGTGTTCGTGTCATCATCGGACTACTGCCTATCATGATGCACGTATCATTGACGCTCTTCCTCTCTGGTCTCATCCTTTTCTATACTCCTCTGCGGACCTCCCTAGCATGGACCATCGGCGTGATCACCGTCGTTGTCTGTGTCCTTTACCTCATCAGCAACGGCATGCCCGTCTTGTTCCCTGACTGCCCATACCAAACTCCGTTGACGAATTTCCTCCATTACATGTCTCAGGTCTTCAACGTGACGTATCGACGCTTACATTCTATCACGTTGCGTCCGTGGCTATCATCGTCGACTCCATCCTCCGACAGCGTATTGCCGAGGTTGGTGTCCTTGTCCACCACGGAAAGACAGACTGTCAAGTCCACTCATGCTACACTCATGGTAGATGCGCTAGATTGGCTGTATGCCATGTCGTCCAATCCTTCCGTGCAGAGTCTTGTCATCCAGGCAATCGGCGGCCTTCCAGCTGTGGTTAAAGATTACGCCGCCAAAACCTGGGAGGGCACAGTCCTCCAAAACCAGAGAAAGGAATTCCTCGACAAGTTGGGCGTTTGGGATTACATTCTACGAGGAATGAAGCCTCGACCAGGGGAGGAGAAGGCCATTGAACGCTTTTGCCGTTCCTATACTCTTGTTCCCAAGCTCCTAGACGAGCGATTATACTTCCTGTTTGAAACAGAGGCAAACCATGACCCGTACTACTACTCCACCGCATGGCTTTCGTACTCGCCAGATCATACCCAACTCAACGCCTCAAAGCTTCTTGACTTCTTGCTCCATGATCTGGCTACTGTCAAGCTCCATCCGTTGGTCTGGCGAGGGCTGTTGGAACTCGCGTTTGAAATCGGCGCCTTCAAGACCAAGGATCCCCAAGTCGACGTCTCATTTGCTGAGCTTTTTTTGAGTTTACTGGGTGGGACCGACAATCTGGATTATCTCGCACGTGCGAGAAATTCATTGGAGACCGCATCGACTATCGGTCAGGCCGTGCCATTGCCTCTCGAACCTCAAATCACCAACGAGCTGCTTTTTACACCAATGCTCTCCCCTTTTGACAGTGGCTATTCGACCAACTCTTCATATCATCGTGTTCTTTACGCAATCGGAAAATGGGCTTTACATCAAATTCAGATGGCAGAATCTCACTCACAACCATCTACGATTGACTGTCATTCTTTCATTGACCTTCTATATTGGGTTTTGGTCCGCATTGAGCGCAGGCTGTCTGCATTTCGCGACTCACCTGCTCTCGAGGATCGGCAGACTCGGCTTCATTTCGGCGACCTGGTCATGGACATAGTGAATACGACTCACATTTGTGAGCCAGTCCAGATTATCTCTAGGTCTGCAGAGTCTGTTCCGTACCCCGCAGCCGAGTGTCGACGGACATGTCTACCTGCCGTTATCCGTGCTTATCAGTTACTGGCCCAAACAGAATCTACTTTCTCTATGCCGTCTTTCAAACAACTACTTGGGCTTCCCATCGCACGATGTGTGCGTTGGGAGTTTGCCCTGACAGCCGGACCAACCAACCACTCGAACGCCGTCCTCTCTATCTTCGATCTGATGGTTGCTGCCCTCGACATGGGTAGAGAAGAAGCTCACCGGGTTTTCGTCGATGATGACTGGATGACTACTATATCAGAGCTGTGGGTTGCACAATCTGGCAATCTTTGGCAGGCTGGGGAGGCCATTGTCGCGTTCACAAAGTTTGTTCTATCTCGACCGACGCCAGAGTCACTCAATCTGCTCTGCGAGCCTCACCACCTCAAAGTGATCTTCATGATCCTTTGCTCGCGTTTTGACTCTGCGACTTTGCTGGCACTTTCCGAAAGTTGCTCCTCCCAAACCTCATGGCGTGAATGTTGCCAGACCATGAAGGACCTCGTCATCTGGAATCGAAATCGACACGAGAGCCTTTCATTTCCGCTAGATGGATTTTTCAAAGGGAAGGTTTTGCAGCTGCCGGATGAAGACGTCGATTTAGATGCGCGTTTGCGGCAGACGTGGATGGGAGAGGACGTCGTCCGTTGGGTCGAGTTCGGACTGTCTCAGCTATCCACAGCTACCCTACTCTCCGAACTGCGATCACTATAAACGTATTTATCTGTCCATCCGAGTCGCATAACCAGATTGGTGTGAATGTTGCCACTGGCCAGTCTATTTTGAAGGACCTCGTCATCTGGACTCAAGAGTAGGAGCGTGACGAGAGCCTTTCATTTCCATTAGAACGGTTCTTCAAAGGGAAGGTTTTGCAGCTGGTGGATGAATATGTCGATTTGGACGCGCGTTTGCGGCAGATGATGTATGATTCGTTCCTCGTCCGTTCGCTCGAAGACGAACTTTCTCTGCTACCCAATCCTACACTACCCTCCAATCTGCCACAATCGTAAAGTGAACGTGTTTATCTGTCGACTCGAATGGCATTACATATAGACCATGGCCTCAGCGAGGTGTCACTGTCTACCCCCATTGATTAGTCGATCGCGACGCGTCGCAAGATGGTTCAAGGGTAGAAACAACATGAGAGTTATAAGATATCAGAATTGGTATGTACAATGAAATACACTGCAGGCCCCATTGGATCAATTACAGACATACAAGTCGCTGCGCAAGTGTTAGATATGTAGCATTTTGGGGCGCCCGTTCAAGAAAGGGAGGGGAAGGCCGACTCGTCGTCGACGTCGACAGCGGCGGTGTTCGCTGGCCGTGCAGCTCCACGGCCTGCGCCACGACCACGTCCCTCGCCACGACCGCGACCGCGACCCTCGCCACGACCACGACCATCGCCGCGTCCACGGCCACCTCTCTGAGGGCGCTCAAAGTGCGCGTCAATTTCGAGGAAGACTTTGTCCTCCTTCTTGGTGCGGGGCTTGCCGGAGGGCTTTTGCTGCAAGTGGTGTTAGGCAACTGGGAGACAGCGTGAAGAGACGTGCGCATACCTTTCCGGTAAAGTAGGCCTCCTCCTCTTCGGGCTTTTGGAGCAGGACGGCGTCCTTCCAGTCGGCGCCTTCGACCTTGCGAGCCTCGAGTTTCTCGACGCCAGCGAGCTCGTTCTCCTTCTTCTGGGCAAGGTACTGCTCGAGGGTGAGGGTGTTGTCCTCCTCCTCGGGCTCGCGCTCGCGGCGAGGCGGCCTGTCGCCCTGGGGCTTCTCGGTGGGCGTGGATGCCTCGCCGTTGGCGGGAGCGGCGGCAGGAGTGCCCCAGTCGGCGGCATCGGCAGCGGGAGCGCCCCATCCCTCTGAATCGGCCACGGCGTCGGTGACAGCGGCCTCCTCCTGCTTGAGCTCGGAAGCGCCGTCATCGCCGCCCCAGCCCTGGTGGATTTTCTTGTCAGAGTCCGTCTTGCCGGTCTGGCTCTGCCTGTCGAAGGGTCTGCCGCGACCGCCGCGAGCACCTGCGCCACGACCGCCGCGACCGCGTCCACGGCCGTCGACTGGCGAGCAATGAGCGCGATTCTGTGCGATCTGGGCTGATCACGACGTACATTTGCGGTCAGGCGTGGCGGGCTCTTGGACGCCGTCCTGGTTCAGGTTTCCATCTCCGGGCGCAGAGGTGCGTGCGCCGCCGCGCGAGTAGTACTTGCCGCCGCGGGACGCTGGGCCGCCGCGGTTCTTGGCGCCGCCACGGGCTGGGGCAGGCGCAGGAGCAGCGGGAGCGGCCTGCTTCTGGGGAGGAGGGGATGCCGGACGAGAGCTGTCCTCTGGGAACGGTGAGATGGGGCTGATAAGCACGGCGGCAACGCACCATCCAACAAGGCAAACGGGTTTTTGGTAGCCACCGACATTTTCGGGGCCCTTTAGGGTCTGCTCAGTGCGCGGTCAGTGGTGCGTCGGTGGTGGTCGTCGTCGATGCTCAGACTGCAAAAAATCCAGGCCGGCTGCAGCACCCCTGACACCCAGTCCCCGGGGTCCTCTCAGCCACCCGATCCGGCTGTACAGTTCTGGCCCGGCGCGCCGTATAAAAGGCTGCGTCTGCCTCGCTGTTTCCCAACGCAATATCCACTGGTACGTTGCCCGCTGTCTGCGCCGTCGCCCACACTGACGCCCGCCCAGCACCACAAAAGCATCTTGACGAGGACACGCCGACCGCAAGGACTGGCGGGTCGATGACCTTGAGACCGTAGCGTTGCAGGAGAGCGATAGGCCGCCGTTACTGGCGGCCGACGATGGGACTTGGGTGCGGGCCGTCTATTCTGCCTTGTTCGTGAGGCGCGCATGGGCATGTCTGCAATGTCTCGTTGTACAAATGCTTGTAATAATTATCAGATTACCAAACAAATCACACTTCTCTCCTTCCCCCACCATATGTCCTCTCGCCGGCTGACCATATCCTCGCTCCTCAATGAAGACGGCCAGCAGCAGGACACAGACACGGGCAGGGACACTCAGAGCAACATAGCCGCCGCCGCCGCGCACCCCGTCACCGGCCTCGATGCGCTCGTCCACGCCGCCGCGTCGCAGCTCCCCAGCATATCAACGTTCGATCCCGCGCTGTCCCAGCCCAAGAAACGCAGACATTCCGAGACAATGCACGACCATGTTCCCCAGACCATGGGCCCCGGCATTCCGCCGTTCAGGGAGCGCGAGCTGCCGAGACCACTGTCCATGGACGGCAGGCGGCCCCAGCTCATCAACCAGTATCCCGAGCCGCGCATGCTCATCGACCAGTATCCCAGGCCCCCAGAGCGTGTCGAAGCTCGTGAGCGTGTCCGCAGCCCCATCTTTCCCCGACCCGTCCAAGAACGCATCCTCAGTCCGTCCGGCGAGCGGGCCATCCTGTCGCTCGACTCGCACCGGTTTGCGGTCCCATCGCCAACAATGGGCGGCGGCGCGGCGCGGGACTTTGTTTCGCCGAAAATGAGTGCCAGGGACTTTGCCAGGGAGGGCAGGGAGCACCCCGGCGCCGAGCACCCTGGCATGCAGCGGGAACACTCGAGAGAGCGCAGAGATTCGATACCGCCTCGCGATCACCCTCAACATCTTCCGCGTGAACATCAGTATCTTCCGTCAAGCCGGGATATCATCATCGGCGCAAGAGACGGCCGGGACCCAGCAAGATCCCCAATAATGTCCGCAAGCGCGTCGAGGGAACATGTTCGGGACGCAATGATGCCGTCGACGTCGAGGGACCCGCTGAGGGAGCAGCTTGCGCGAGAAAGAGAACAGATGTCTTCACGAGAGCCCGTCCACTCTCCGCCAGGTCCGTCGTCATTCTTGCATCAACGCCGCTCACACTGACAAACAATGATTCAAGGGCACGTAATGTCTCCCTTTGCGCAGTTCCCAGAGCGTCGGTCTGCCATGGCGCCCACATCGAGACAATCGCCCTCTCCGTTCCCTCAATTTTCGCAACCCCTCATCGGCCCTGGGACCTCGAACGAACACAATACGCCCAGTTTCATAAGGCAGACGACGTCTCCGTTTGCCCGAGATACGTTGCCGGCATTGTCCAGGGAATTACAGCCGCACGACACCTTATCGCCCTTCTCCCGGGAATCGTCTACATCCGCGCGACAGTCGCCTGCCCCATTTCCGCGAGATCCCCCTTCGCACCGAGAACCCCCACCAAACGCCTTTTCTTCGCGCCATTCCCATCCCAGAGAACCCTACCCGCGTGAATTTGCAGACGTACAAGTTCCGAGGGACTCACAGCTATCGTACCATCATCGAGATGCCTTACCCCGTCGTGACTCGTCTGGTTCACATCACGAAGCCTTGTCACCGCGGCCCTCTTCCTCATATCATCCCCATGACACGCCACTTCAATCAACACCACCTGCTCAGCATACACGAGACCCATACACAACCTCCCCCAAGCTGGATCGGCCACGCGACGTCCACTATGCTTCTGACATTGCAACATTTCCACCGACTCGCGCGCGGGAACTCGATGTTCGGTCCAGAGACCAAGACATGCAGATGTCTCCCTTTCTCCAATCGACAGAATTCCATCACAAGAAGCAGCCGCCACACTCGGCACCGCCATTTGCGCAAGAGTCTCTGCATTCCAACCATAGCCGTCCGCTCTCATCCACAGGCCCGCCTCCGAGACCTCAGTCTGCTCATTCCGCCATGAACGTCTCACCACAGTCAGTTTTTGCTGCTCTCCCTCCTTACGAACGTCGACAGGACAGCGTGAACCACGACACCCACCGGGAAGTTCATCTCGAGAAGAGGCGCAAATCTTTCGAGTCGCAACCACCTCCGCCCTATCCATACCCGGCACCACACCATTCTCCTACCCTTGATCAGCATCGCCGTCGCTCTCCTGCAAGATCGCCGGAACACATCGTTCGTCAGCCCTCTCCTCCGCATCCATCACAACGCCGTCGCTCGTCGCCTCCCTTGCCAGCCCTGATATCTGCTCCTTCGCCCTTTGTCGACGCTCCTCATCCTCCTCCCACATCGCAAGTTCGTCCAATCCACCCAGTGGCTACGACCAAACGTCACCCTCCCGGTAGTCAAGAAGGTCGCGCTCACGCCCATCGCAACCACAACCCTGTCGAGATGCTTGACAAGGAGCGGGAGCGGGAAAAGGAGATGAGCATGAGGGCGGATAAGGAGAAGGAGGTTAAAGTCGAGAGAGCAATGAGTGTTATGCCGCCTACGCCCATCGTTCCGAGTCCAGTCAACGCGCATATATGGCCCAAGCCTCCGGTGCAGCATAAGGAAGAAGACATGGCGATGGATATCGACGAGAAGCCCTTGGAGCCAGGCAAAGGGAAGGAAAAGGACGCCGCGAAACCGAAGAAGGCAAAGGCGAAGCCCAAGGAGAAGAAGGAGGAAAAGCCCAAGGCGAAGGAAAAGGAGAAGGAAAAGGTGCCCCCGAGAAAGCGAGAGTCGAAGCCTAAAGACAAGGAGGACGCGCATGAGTGGCTGCTCGAGCACTTTGCGGACTCGCCTGGTTCTAGTGGCGCCAAGCGGGAGACACCGACACCGGCGATGGACATGGACGTCGATGCTGAGCTAGAAAACACGATTATTTCGCGCGCGCCGACGCCGTCTGTGCGAGCAGACACGCCGATGGAGGTGGACGTTGATAACGAGCTGCTGAAGCTCATCACGCAGACGGGCGCGTCCACTCCCGTTCCGCAGGCATCGTCGTCGACCTCGACGCCAGCGCCGTTGATGCCCATGGTCCTCGCTCCTCCGATGCGCAAGGCTGCGATGAAGAAGCTGGACAAGGACAAGGACCGCGAGTCTATGCCTCCGCCGCCTGTGGTCAAGAAGCGCGCCCCCGCCAAGCCTGCAGCGAAAAAGAAGGCACCGGCGGAGAGGAGAGCGCCGGCGGAGAAGAAGGGCAAGGCCAAGGTCGCGGAGCGCTCGAGGTCGACGAGCGTGCTGCCAGGCGAGAAGGAGGCTGAGTCTGAGAAGGTCGAGGAGGACGAGAAGATGGATGACGATCGGTTGTACTGCGTGTGCAGGGCAAAGTACAACCAGGACGACACGATGGTGGGGTGTGATCGCTGTGATGAGTGGTATCATCCTGCATGTGTCGATATGGGGGATGTTTCGCTGGATTTGGTGGATCAGTTTATATGTCCGCCTTGTGTGCAGAGTAGGCCTCTTTCCTAGTGGCTACTAGCCCTTGCTGATCATTTGTGCTCAGAGCATCCTCACCTCAACCTCAAGACGACCTACAAGGCTCGTTGTTTAAACGGACTGGAGGATCCTGATCCTGCAACATCCTGTCCGCGTCCGGCGCGAGGAGCAGTCTCCAAGTATTGTTCAGCTGATTGTGGCTTCAAGGCTCTGACTCGACGGATCGATGCGTACGCTGCCAAGGGCGGGAAGAAGGACGTCCTGTGGGAGAAGGTCAAGGATGCTGAGCGCCGGGAAGGTTTAGTCGTGCGGCTGGGGAACGCGCCTATCGGGAAGAGTCGCACGAAGAGGGAGCGCGAAGTCGATAGGCTGAGAATCCAGCTGGACAGTGTCGCGCAGCAGAGGGAGGGCGTCAAGCAGAGCATGGATGTCGCGTTATGGCGGCAGCGTCTGCTTGAGCTTGCTGTTGATCGTACCGAGACCAAAGAGGACGAGTGCGGTTGGGACCAGCGCCTGTGCTTCGGAGAGGAGGAATGGGAGGAGTTTGGAGAAGGAGTGTTGGAGAATTATGGCAGTGCTGAGGAGGAGTGGTGGTGTCCTGGGCCGGCTGATTGTGAGAGGCATGCTGGGTAAGCATCCGTGTTTTGTGCTGGTGTTTTCGCTAATTCACGAGCTCGTAGGTGGCAGGCCGTACGTCAGGACGATATCGTGCACGAAAAGGAAAAACAGGAAGAGGCTCTCATCAAGCTGACTACCCGCGAGCGGGAGATCCGAAAGCAAATCGAGGACCTCAGCGAGGCTCCTGCTCCTCTCAAGACTAACGCCAAAGTCGTCAATGGCGCGGGTGGTGCTACCAAGCGCAACGGCCGCAGTAATAGCACGAGCAAGAAGAAGAAATGAACACACTGTTTGCATTCACGACTCACACTGCCATTAATTGTATCGCTATCATACGTATTTACTCATTTGTCGTCTTTTTTGTAGCATTTTTCTTTGTTCGATTCAAGTTGGAAACATTGACAACACATTGCATTGACTAAGATACACGCTCATAAGTAGTAAGAGCCGGACGCGCATCAGTATTGTAGAGATGGGTCCTCCTGGGCATGCCGCAGCCGCCTGTGGGATAAAGTAACACAGCAAACAGTCCCGCTCAATAGCCATCGCCCTCGCCGCCTTCCTTGCAAAAGCCCTTTTGGTCGAACAGGATTTGTGCTTTTATCTCTTCGCGCTGTTTCTTGTCTTCGATCTCCGCGTGATGGTAGGGCTCCAGTGTTGGGTAGTCCACCTGCCGTAGAGGAACCTCGTCTTCTTTGTCTAGATCCTAGGTCGGGGTGCACAGTCAGTTTTTCAGCGCGTCCCCAACGAGTGCAAGATGACGCACAATCTCGCCCAGCAAAACAACGTTCTCGCCGCGGATGAGAAATAGGCCCCGCGGAAAGTCGGCGTATGCGTTCTTGTGGTATATCCGCTCGATGGTGTCTTCCAGGACGAGATTGGCTGGACGGCGTGTGTGAGTGCGGCGGACGATGCGGGCGTGCTGGACTGACTGACCGAATTGATCATAGGACCTGAGGACGCCTTGGAGTTTGCGGCCGTCTCTGAGGATGACAAGCATCTTCCCTGGGCATGTCAGGGAGGCGTCGGGCGTGGACAAGTCCGGAGAGGAGACATACTGTCGACGCAATCCACTAGGGAGCCAGACGTCGTGAAGGGTATGAGTGAGTCCATCTATGTCACTCGTCACGCTAGTCGAAGTCGTTTCTGTACAAGCAGTTAGCGGTTCTCAATTCCTCGAATTTGGGTGTACTGCAAGGTGGTGTTAAACTCGGGGGATATCGATTAAGATTGGGATAACTGGTTACATGTTGATTCTTGAATGGACAAAACTTCAATATTTAGACTTGTCTGAATTCCAATCTGTATCACAGGGCAAAAAAGGCTACACTCTCTGACTGGGAGTCGAACCCAGCTTTCGCGCGTGACAGGCGCGTGTACTAACCGATATACTATCAGAGATGTTAGATGGCGCTTAGATAGTGTCAGATCACAAGTTACCATGACCATATGAGGCCCAGGGCCCGCCGCACTTCTTGCCTCTTTCCGCCATGTCCAATAGCAGTGGCAATAGCCTGCCAACTTCACTCTATGCCAGCCTCCTGGGAAAGCTTGTCGCAATACTGGAGCTGGATGCAGGCACGACTGCCACCGTTCAAGGACGACAAGCCTTGTTGCAGGCTGTACGCTGGCTTCCTGACGCGTATAAAGCCTTTTGCTCACCTGATTGCTAGACCAACGACTTCAAATCTTCTTTAGCTCAAGCTAAAGAGCTTGCTATAAATCTTCCAGGCGGTGAACTGACGACAAGTGAACAAGACGCGATTATAAACATGCTCGAAGATGTACGGGATCGTAAGCGGTACGCTCTCCCCAGCATGCTATCGGACGCGATCTTGACGCGCGTAACTCAGAGATCAGCTGGCCGAATTTGCCAACCAAGTGGAGGTCTTCAAGTCTGCGTCCCGAAAAGTGGACAACGATGTGATAATGGCGGACATGGATTCGACAGCATCAACGCCTGCGGTCTAGCTAGCGCACGTACTGCCTCTCATCTGCCAACCGGAGCGCATGGATAACGAAGTATACGGGATCTGCCATAACCGAGAGCCGTAGATTCCGGACATGGCGTTGCTCGCAAGAGCCGCAAGAGCCTCTATCCTTGTGTTTGTTTCCAGAGGCAAATACACTCTTGCAGTGTCGTATGATGGAATGCTCCTGAACTATACGCATGTTAACCTGGGCTGCTCATTCCATCTAGCCTTGTCAGAAATGTTCACGTTGTAATAGTCCGTCTTTCCGATCGAATGTTCAAAAACGTTGCCACCACGCTTTGCTGTCGTCACCGCAATGAGCTCGCCGTCTGGGGTGTTCGACAGCCTTTGAACCGCTCTATGTTTGGAGGGTTTTTCAAGTTCAAACATGGGCCTTTGTTCGATGAAGCAAGACGCGTCGGTATTACGAGTCCCGGCGACAGCTGGAATGTTTTCCAATCGAATGAAAGCTAAAGGGATCAGTCTCAGTCCCTGCTCAGTCCTGAAAATACGCGGGTAATTCCAAAGACGTCCGCTCGACCATCGCCTCCGCGACTCCGCCAACCGAGCGATCAGTTCGTCCACAGCTCGGTTGAAACGGTGATGCCGCAGTACTAGTCTGTGCAAGGTTGCAGCGAGATGCTATGTCTACCGCGGGCTTTCATCAAGGTACGGTTTGCTCAAATGACCCACGGAATCTATGCACATGCCAAGAACATCATAAAGGTGCTGCATACAGCCCGTCAGAACTCTACTCAACCCACCCATGTTTCTCTTCACTTTGCTTCACAGAAGCTATGTCTTCTTCGTTCGTTTTATGAGAGTGGCGCTACGAGTACCGATGGCTATAATCTCACTGCTTGGCGCCTATGCCCACAGCACGCCGGGGGACCGGAAACTGCCAACGGAGATCACTATGCAGATACTATGCCACCTTGATGGTGGCGATCTTTGCAATGCACGTCTTGTCTGCAGGGAATGGGATGCCATAGCTCGTCGCCGAAATCGGGTTCTCCGTATATCCTACTTGGAGGACGTCCCATGGGCGAGGCAGCTGTTGAAATCTATGTCTGGTGATTACGTTGACTACCTCGACGTGTTGACGAACCGCATCGCAAATCGTGATCTCATCATACTTCGTATCGCCCGTGATGCACCAACCACTGTCATTGCAGCACTCTCAAGCTGTACGGGAATGCACCTCGTCACCACCGTCGTCATCCGTCCACCCTTGCGGGATGAAAGCGACACTGGTATGGACGGACACGATCTTCCTCCGTTGCAGCTCGAACGTCTGCAACGTCTCGAGCTCATGCCCAACTTCCATCTCCCACAAAATCTATTCACCCATGAATCCTACCGAAGGATCACCAAGCTCACGGCTCCGAATCTCGACATAACCATCGCAGAGCTACAAACGATGCTGAAGCTCGAACAGCTCCAAATCCTTGTCCTTCCCTATCTCTATATCCGAGACTCAGCAGAAACAGCGACAAATCTGCCTGTTACTGCCACACCCTCCCTGCGCTATTTGGCGTTGTCTTCCGCCATGGCACGCTTGACTTTGTCAGAGCAGCATCCTCTCTTCGACATTCCTTCGCTCGAACACCTCGAGATATATAATTGCCCCCCTCAGTACTACTTCCCCCCGGATTCGCTCCCAAATTTACGCAAACTCCGATTGGGTGCCATTCGTCCTCAGAGCGGGTCGTCGGAGGCCAGAGAGCAGTCCATTTGGATTAACAGCTTGCCCAATCTGAAGACACTCCAGCTCGTCCAGGTCCCTTGGGCGGCTCTGGTCCCATCGTTGATCGATCTGCGCATAAAGACCATCGTGATTGAGGGGCCTACATATCCGGACAATTACTTCGCGTCCACAGAGCATTGGGAGTTTCAGAAGGTGAAACTTTACCGCGCAGAGGATGTACAGGTACCCCCGCGGACGAATGTCAAAGTCGTCCGTGTTGGCAACCCGCCGGAGAGTTTGATACCTTCCGAGTGAGTCACACCCGGTTTGAACGAGATGTCCGTAGACCAGTGAGTGTATTTGCACTAGATGACAGTCTAAGTATAACGACATAGACAGGAATTACTTGCGCTTTTTTATGGACTTCCTCTCCATCTCGAAGCGAGAGCGTTTACGCTTCATACCAGGAGGAGGTTCGGTGGGCTCCGTGTCCCTCTTCGATTCCCGGCTTCTCTCCAAGACAGTTCCCCTCTTGCTTCGCTTCCTCAGCTCATCGTATCCGTCGCCTTGTCTGCCGACACGGTCCACGTCACGCAGGACATCAGCGAATTCATCCTCCAGTCCACGATTCCTCCGCACGCGCCCCTTTCCTTCTTCTCCGACCCCGCTGAGAGCACCTCCCATAGCCAAAGTCTCTTCGTCCCTCGCTCTTCTGCGTGCCTCCTTCTTGCCCAACATGACACGACCAAACTGTTCTTCTTCGAACTCCGTAAGCCGTTTGAGGTATCGGGCTCGGGAGGATTGATTGTTGAGAGACGGCGTGGAGCCGAGACCAGTTGTAGACTCGACATAAGGAAGGGAAGGATCGGTGTGGCGTAAGGCAGCCAAGGTAGTTGGGATGGGTGCGCGCTCCCTGTTTTTGTCTTTGGCGGTGGGCACATATGGAACGGGCGCCAGCCTTGGGGCGTGATAGAGGCCATCATTAGCAGTAGTTTGGCGACGCTCGTTGCCCCCCTCATCTTCAGAAGGCATATCGTTGTTGTCGACGAGGTTTTCAGGATTGGGTCGGAATGCCAGTGGATCTGGAAGTCGGGTTGAGAAGTCTGCTTTCTACGATACTTAGAAGAGAGTGTATACCGTTTCCGACCTCTGCTGTTTCGCCTTCCTTTGCGAGACGCACTAACTTGTCGATTTGATACCGCATGCGTCCTTCCAAAGCCTTGACCTTCTCCATGGTTATCCGACCTTCGATCATCGAGTCCACAAGATCACCAGTACCGTCACCGCGTGAGTCTCGCTCTGTGTCACTGAAACTCTGCTTGGGAGGACTGCGGACATTCAAGGAATGCCCCAGAGCGCGCCGACAAGACAAGAGCAGCATGGACTGGATGTAGTTCACTAGTAGGTGGTTTTTTAGTGAGAGCAGAGAGATTCCGTCCGAGGTATCAGTCTGTCTGGAAACGTGAGCATGCTCACATCGTCTACATAGATAGTGATCTTACTGTTTTCCCAACTCCTGTATCAGTGTCCGGGCAGAGGATATACTGGTAGACATTTCATCATATCGAGCGGCCAGTTGTTGTGAAGGAATTTCCGAGTCCATTCTGTACACAAAGATATCAGTAAGGCTTGAAGATACGTCGCAGAGGATTTGCGTACGCAAAAGCGTTTGGGTGACTGGAGATGCGCCGTTGCCCGTCGCGGTCGATGGCAAAGAAATAATCAAGTTGCCGGAAGAAAACTTGAGTAGCCGGTATCCACGTGATATGCGCATCCCAACCGCCGGCAGCATTTCTTCGAGTTCCAAGTCAGAGTCTCGCTTCCAGTTCTCGTTTGGCTAGACAATTTACGCTCAATATATGTGACCAAGATATGTAATCATTATTCCAATGTGTGTGTTGTGGTTGTCATTCACATCTAGCTGCTACTCAAGTGATAGTACATGTCCTGTACGGTACAAATTCCATGATTTTCTGTCCAGCAGCACTCCGCACTCGTCATTTACAATCGCATATAGTTGATCTAGTAGCTTGCGTTCTCCTCGTATGGTGACAATCCTCAGGACATCCATTCCACCCAACGCTTCGCCCAGAGCTCGCCACCTTGCGGGTTGAAACCACGACCGAGACTGGTCGCCTGTCGTCGTCATTTCTAGATTGATCCTGATGGCATCTAACCACAATTTATCCTTCCCATCCACGCCTCTGAAGGCATCCACCCACCACTGTAGCTGCGTATAGAGATCCGCGACAGTAATCTCGAGTTCCCGAAGTCGATGCAGATTGAGCCCAGGTCCCCGCGTGTCTCCCCCATCCCTCGACCAGAAAGTTTGCTTGAAAGATGTGCATAGATGCGACCTTCCAATCCGCAACTTCCTCACAGGACATCGCGACAACACGCCATTGATAGTCGAAACGTCGTACGCGCTACACCCGTTGACTTCTAAAGTCTCCAGGTTGTGCAATGTCATGGAAAGCAACGAGTGAACGATAGGTCCACTCGATCCCATGTCTATGCAGAGTTCGGTGAGCGTCCAAACCCCATCATCCATCAGAGTAGCGGGCGCCGGGGTGGGCAACGCCAGGATCGACACGACGTGTAAACTTTTGAGGGACGATATCGATGACAACGTCTCGTAGAGATCTTTGGTGTCCTTGAGATAGACCTCATCCAGGTGGAGGGACCGAAGGGGGAACGCCATCAACGCGTCAAACAGCGGGGGATTTTTCTCCGCGAGGAACTGCCCGAGGAACGCGCGTCGAATATGGAGATGGCGCACATTGGGGAGATTTCGAAGGGTGGATGGCAGCATCGAGTCAACGATTAGATATTGGTCGCGCGTCAGCGGTCCTCCGTACAAGCGCAACGTACGGACAACGTTGGCAAGGTACGGAGAAGATGCAATGACCTCGATGAATGTCCAATAATTGGCAGGATGCAGAGACACGTCTGCGAATAGCTGGGCCACCGCTCGGTAATGTAATTGGCGGCTGGTGCGAGAGCACACGATGAGAGCAGATGGGGTGTCGCTCAGTTCATCAACAATCGCGTCGAGTATCTCCTGCGGCAGCATCACCTCCAGGGCACGGAATCTTGGGAGGGCCAGTTTGTGCCAATGTCGTCTGGAGCCTTTGGCTTTATGAAGGAAATCAAGCCGATACAGTTCCTAGAATGGCGTTTGACCCTACGTCCGTTCATTCGTAACGTCACCAATCAACAAGCAAAGTAATCCAGGGAGATAAGAAGCCAGTCGATGATGAATGGCCATGACCGCGCCGGTGTTACAGACTGAAGGTTTAGTGTATCTCTGTTGCATCGACCATACCACAGTGGATCCTAGGCCTTCATCGGAAACAAAACCATGAATATTGAGGACCCGTTTGCAGCGGTACTCTCAAGTCCAAAAACGCCACGTACCGTTCAACAGATAGTGTCATGATCATGAGGGACTGGACGGTTTCTAGTGATTCGCCATTGATGAACATTGAATACGTTATCAATGCGATGGCCGACCATCACGGCGTCGCGAATGACTTGGGGGCTGTAATCAGCATCATATAAAGGAGTATAAAGGGCGCAGGCGATTATCAGCAGTCGTCGCCTGATTATTCGTATGCCGTTGTAGCCCGCACTCCTGAATACAAAGCGGTTCTTGGCGCAAAGCACATGGATGCTCATACTTTGCCTCTTCGAGAATGCGAAACGTGCCAGGAAAGCTGAGAACGCCCGTACTCGAGTCTCTGGCAACCTGGACTCTGAGGCACTGATCCGTATGGCGGCCCCGAATTTCGTCGTCTAACAGTCCTTGAAGCAGAGACAGTATGCATACCGTACCCCGAGCAATGTCGGATTTAGTCCAGGTTCCGCATCATGTTCGCACTACAATCATGATCAGCTTGCGAAAGGAAAGAAAGCTTGGACAGTAGCTAACATGTGGACTGCGAATAGACTTGCTCGGGATCGAGAGTCATACAGCATATATACCAGCAAATTTCGGTTCTCGTAAGTGTCGCGTCGTGATGCCCGTCTCCCGACCTAAAAACGCGCCTCTGATCGTGCGATTCGCTCCAGCGACCCCGCCATCCACATCTGTAGATCAAGCAGTTGCATTTGGGGATTGAAGCGATTGACCGGCAAGTGCTGAGACGAGTTCGGGATCCTCGCGTGCAGAATGCAATACCCAACGGTTTAAACCAAGCTGTTGAAGCTGCAATTCTCCACCGGATCCGAAGTAGTAAGGGAAAACAACTGGAGGGCAACGAGATGGACAGTGGAAGGTACGGTTCCTGTCCTGTGCAAATCCTTCGGCGCTCAAGGATCGTAGTACGGCGCGGTAAACCAAAGCTGGAAGCTGTACTATGCAAGGAGGATGTGGGCTGAGAGCAAGGTCAGAGTTCAGCAAGGTCAAGGCAAGGATACCTTTCCCCAAAGTGAAAGCCTCAATGGGCCGCTGACAAATGATAGAGGAAGCCTTACACGAGCAAGAGCAGGAACGTTAGTGCACATGTTACTTGTCATGGCCAGATAGCTCTAGAGAAGATGATGAGGGTCTGCATGGATGCAAGACGCGCAAGACCGAAAGAAACATCGCGTGAGAACATAGTGCTCTACCTCAGATTTCGAGAGAGGATTCATGGAGGAGTTGGACAACGAGGGATTGACGGAGACGCATCTGAATGTCACAAACAAGAAAAAGGAAGTCGACAGTTGGATCCTGACACGGGAAAAAGGGTTTCCTGTGGTGCTGTCAGTTGATGTAGATTGTTACTTTGGGGGTTGTTTGATGCCACAGAAGTAGGTGAATATCCAATGCACAGTCATGCAACTGTGAGAAGGCTCATGGGCCGGAGAAAGTTTATATTCGAATGTAGTGTAGGGAGAGATGCGCGACAGGCGACGTTCAGTTTTCGACCTAAGCGGCGTCCTGACCGAAGATGAGAGAGACTGGGGTGCAATGCAGTCGCCTGAACGACTGTTTGACGATGAGTCGGCGACTTTGCTATAGTGTAATTGGATTAACGCATGAATTGGCTGCTATAACGCATGCACGCACCCGCTCTCTCTTCATGTCAATTTGGGAATCTTCTTCCACATACGCTTCAAGAACGAATAACAGTGCGGACATAAGTTATGTGCCAGTTTTGGTGACCCGCAAGCCGAGCAATTGACAATGTCTGTCCACAAGTCAACACGGCGTCTCGAGTCGCAGCCAGCTCACTCACTCTGCTTGTCCTTGAGACCCTTGTTGGCACTCCGCATAGATTTACGCGAATGCGACACTTTCTTCTTCGGCACAGCGCGTAATACGGCCGGGAAGAGCGTCTCCCATATGGAGGGCAAGGTGGGAATGTGCCATGCAGCGGAGAGGAGGGACTGGTCGGCGGTGCGAAGAACGAGCGGTCGCAGGAAGGGCGCCTTGAAGATGTTGGGCAGGATCCATCTGGTCTGCTGCAGCGCCAGCGAGGCCATGGCCAAAAAGTTTCTGGGTAAGGAGCGGGTTCCCTAATTGGGCAACCGGCTAGCGCCGCTCTCTTCCTCCAGCCACCATGTTCCGCTGCACACGCCCTCTGTTCTCCGCCCTCAAAAAGACCACGGGCTTGACTGGCCTCAGAGTCCATCCAGATCCTCTGCCAGAGTTGACAAAGACCTACGAGGCCACCCTCGCCGCCCTCGGCGATATACCCACCACCTCCATCTATCGCCAGGGCGTTGAAGCCCTCACGCTCCGCAAGCTAAGCGTCGTCAAAGCGGCACAGGGAGATATCGAGGCAGCAGAGAAGCAGCTGGACGAAGGGCACATCGAAGAGTCGTTGGTTATTGCTTCGGACGAGCTCAGTCTCGCGTCGAAGATGGTGGAATGGAAAGCGTAAGTGCTACTGTATCTCATCCTCTTCAGTAAGCTAACAACCTCGTAGTTGGGAGCCTTTAGAGGAGAAGCCTGAACGTGGCCAATGGGAATACTTCAGCTAGACACCCGCGTCACCCGTGTATAACAGTGAACGAGAATACCAACCCTCTCCTGGATGAACAACACTTATCAGTGGCTCAAGATAGGACCGCGAGTTATCATACACCGATGGACGTAGAGACAGGCCATAATGGATTACAACCTGACTAGGCGCCGTTTCTCGTTAACCAAGGGGAGAGATTATCTTCTTATACAGTGCTCCGTACTATCATGCTACGCTATATTAATTCCTCTCATTGACAAACAGCCCAGCCGCTCCCATTCCAGATCCAATACACATGCTGGTCATCAAGACCTGCTTGTTCGTGCGCCTCAACTGTTCGAGACCAGTAACAACTTGGCGGACACCAGCTATGATAACGGTCAGACAAGATCATGCATACTAACTTTGAGACATACTCATTCCTAAAGGATGCGAGACAGCAATTGCTCCACCGCTAGAGAAACGTCAGAAAATCGGCTCATAACGCAGGGACCGCGGAAGCGTACTTGGGGTTGATCTTGTCCATTGAGACGCCAAGTTCCTCGACACAGTACGCGAACTGGGACGCAAAGGCCTCGTTGATCTGGAAGACAGTCAGCGGTTACCACCTTTGGATCGCGTATTGGGACGTTACCTCATACACATCGACATCCTCCTTCGCCAAACCAGTCTGTTCCAGAAGCTTGGGAATAGCAAAGATCGGCCCGATACCCATATACTTAGGCTCGACGCCAACTACTGAGGTCCCAACCCACTTGCCGACGATGCTCATACCCTCCTTCTCCGCGTTTGCGCGCGTCGTCATAACGCACAGAGCAGCGCCGTCACCCACCCCACTCGCATTTCCAGCCGTTGTTGAAGGCTCCTTACCCCAGTTCGGGAACACGGGCTTGAGTCCAGCCAACGACTCGGCAGTGGTGGTCAGACGGATGGTATCATCTTGCTCGATGGTCTTATCGCCTATGGTGATGGGAATAATCTCATCTTTGAAGGTCCCGTCTTTGAATGCCTGTAGGTCATTTAGCAACTCATGAGTCGGTTAACGACGCGTCCGTTCGTACCTTAATCGCACGGGAATGCGAAATGATGGCATACTCATCCTGTTTCTGACGCGACACTTGATAAGTCTCGGCGACCATTTCCGAGGTCCACCCCATGGGCTACGTGCATTGTGAGTTCTCGGACGACTAGCAGTGCAGTCATCAGGTATACCTTTATACAATCCTGGGGCTCAGCAGATTCCGCCACGACAGGTGCGATTTTAGGGTCAGGCCGGGGACTAAGAATACCATTAGTCGACCTTCATAAGGACACGATAATACACACTCTGTGCTCATGCTTTCCATACCCACAGCAAGACCCAATGTGACCTCGCCAGATTTGATGGCATGTGCCATGTTCCGTATAGCCATGAGACCAGATGAGCATAAGCGGTTGACAGTGGATATCGGGACATGATTTGGGATACCCGCAGCCAGCGCCGCGGACCGTGAGAGATAGAGAGGGGATGGGGGATGGCAGACACCTGCACCGCGTTAGGTTATGTCGACAATAGCCTACACAATACAACTCACCGACACAGATATCGTCAATCTTGGCCGGATCCAAGTTGGTCTCCTTGAGTGACGCCCTGAGAAGACCGTGAAGTACTTCGTCGATGGTGCTGTTCGCCAGTTGGCCCTTCTTAGCGCGACCCATAGCAGTGCGTTTCGCGAAAGTTATAACGACATCGTCGGGGTTCTTTTGGAGAATAGCGGAGAGACCGCGGGGTGCAGAGGTGCTGGCGGCGCGTTTCGCGATGCGTAGTGGAGAGAGCATGCTGGTGAGAAGCGAAAGTGCTTTCTCCGGATTCATCATATAAGGTCGTACCCCGGAGAATCCACATTCCGCCCCGCCGGAGGGTCGGAATGGAGCTCGAAATGGTCAGGTGTATGGATTCTGAGGTGCACAAGGCCTATTGACTCAATGCAACGCGTCCAGACGACAACTTACGCCGGCGCAACGAGTTTGCGTGCACACATAGAGCCAGTGAACCTCTCATTCTTTTCGTGAAAGAAGCTCATTCCTTCGTTGGTCGTGGATACTCGAACGACAGAAACAGGCGCGTAAGTACTTGCGTCCGATTGCATGAGGAGGCGACAGGGTTTGGTGCGCATAAGCCATTGGAGGTTTCACAGAAATACAACAGAGAGCACAGCAGTACGTGTTCCGATAATGTAAATGATCACAGGTAAGATAAAACTAGAATCCGGCCTGCTCGCCGCTGTAGCCTTCAGCAGCAGGGTAGGAAGCATCCTGGGCAGGGTACGACTCCTCTGCCGGGGGTGCGGCGGCGGGGATGGAGACAGGCTCGCGCTGCTCTGACTGAGGCTCAGAGATGATTTTGTCAATGGGGGGCTCCAAAATTTGGACAGAGTCAGGCAGAGGCTTCTTGGGTCCGACGAGACCTTCGGGGTCCCAGCCCTTCATGCTAAAGGCGAAGTTAGTGGATTGAAAGCATAAAGCGCGATCGAAGACACGTACATCTTGACCTTGATTCCGAGCACACCCTGTCTTAACAGAACGTGGCGGACGGCAAAGTCAACAAAGTCGACGGCGGGCTGACCGGAGTGGATCATGAAGCCGTCGGTGAACTTCATGGATTTGGCACGGGCAGCACGGAGCTTGCCAGAGACGACGACTTCACAACCCTTGGCGCCAGACTCCATGACGAAGCGGAGGACACCATAGCAGGCACTGGATACTCGATGAGGATTTGGCGGGGATGGCTGGACGGACAACTCACCGACGGACAGCAAGACCACCGAGGAGCTTGTACCTCAAACTCTCGCACTGAGCGATGGCAGAAAGACCACGGTACTGGACCTTCTCGGCGTAGAGCTCGAGCGAGTTTTCGGGGAACTTGAAACGCTTCTGGACGAGGGCAGTCAGCTCGCGGATGCGGCGACCCTTCTCTCCCAAAACTTCCTGGGTGTGGGTAGCACGGATGATGATCTAGCGATATCCATTCAACGACGTCCAGGATTCCCGACGGCGAACAACATACTTCAGTGCGGGCGTGGGTGACACGGACATCACAGCCAGAGTAACCCTCCTCTGCGAGCTCGCGGGTGAAGAACTCGTTGAGTTCGGCGCGGAAGACACCGTCAGCCACGAACTTTCTCTTTTTGCTGATAGTAGAGGCCATTTTGGTGGTGGGCGATAAGTCTTGAGCAAGGGAATCAGTACAGACGACCAGCAGCGATTTGTCGAAGATAAATACCTTGCTGTCGACGTCAGGTCGGGGCCGAAACTCAGCTCACGATAGAAAATCGACGGTGGGAAGACACTGCCAAATCAAGCACAGCTGTACAGCTGCTACCCACGATGCCACGTGGACAGTCAGTCTGCCTATAAAAGCCGCGGTTTACTCTCCTTCCTTCTCACCAGCGCGTCTGCGACGCCAGCTTTCTTCTGGTGAGTCTACTGTTCTACGCTTAACCCTTCCCTTTCCCATCTTCCTTCTATACATGACGAGTGTTGTTTTCAACCCATTGGCACCTCTTAGTCGAACTGCGCCTTCAAGTTTACTTGTTTGGCTCACTGACATGAATGACTGTTCTGATTCTTTTTTCTCGCTTGCATGCCCTCTCTGTGTTCTTCTTTACTGATTCCTTCTCCAGTTACCTCTTCTCTTGTTCTCCTGGCTACGTTCTTTGTAGTTTACACTCACAATGCCATTGCTTTTGTCTGCCTTTCTCAAGTTTGCCATCTGACTCAGATAGCTCGTGTTCAATGACCTCTCGACGCGAATGTACATTAGTCTCGAAAAAGTGCGCTGCTGATGTTGTGAAGTCGAATTATTAGTGCAGCGGATGATCGAGCTTGCGAGATCAATCCGCCACGTCCAGTCAAGCAAGCGCACGAGGGATGATTCCCACGCTGATTTTTCTCTTCCGACCCACCGACAAGCCTCGAGCACCGCTCGGTTTATCGCGCTCTCTCTCATTCTCAAGATATCGACATCCTAACAACTCTTTGAAGTACCTTTCGCTTCTGATGACTGGCTTAAACCCCGATACCACAGGCACCCAAGCCAACCCTCCCTCGGCAGGGTCCTCATCAACTTCCCAAGAGCTGTCACAAGCGCAAACCCAAAACGGCAGCGCGCACAGCACGCAATCTTCGCAGACCGAAAATGGCAGTGCGTCAAACCCGCAGCCTCCCCAAAACGGCCCCGCTGGCGCCCCTCAAAATGGTCCCGGTCCCGCCGCCGCGACCGACTCCCAGAACCCCGCCAATGCCGGACGCACTCAGTCCGGACTCGGTGCGTTCGGTTTCACCGCAGCGCGTACCAGCAACGCCTCTGCCAATCGCGGGCTCGGCGGCTCAGGTCCTCCATCCGGCTCAGCCGGGTCCGCTGTTGGTATGGGTAACGCTGGCGCCGGACGCGTGGGAATCCATTCAGGCCAATCCCTGCTTGGCAACCCCCTCGCAACTAGCACCGGCACCTCCGCGATCGCGAGCCAGCTTGCTCCCGCCAACTGGTCATCCTCGCTAGCCAGCGACGAGACAACTGTGCGCGCCGCCGCTATAGCTCAGCTGCTGGCACACAAGCAACCCGAGCGCAAGCAGCTCCCGCCCGCTCAACCTGGCTTCAAGCTAGACTTCTTTAGCAACAGTGAGCACATTTTCCCCTGCCTTTTCCTTCCTTCCTTGCCTTGCCGTCCTGCCTTTCCTGCCTTCCTTGCCTTGCCTTGCCTTGCCTTGCCTTGCCTCGCCGTCCTAACACCGTCCTTAGTTGTCTCCCCCAAACTCGAGCGCGCCTTTGCCGATTTCAAGTTCACTCCGTATGCACTCCTCGTGAACTCCAGCCGCACCGCCCCAGACGACGATTCATTTTCTATCTCCGGCGACCTCGGTATCGTGCAGCGTGGTCTCGACCGCTCCGGTGACCACTCTATCTCTCCTGTCAACTGGGCCTCAGCAGCTGGCACCGCAGAGGACCGGACTCGGCATCACCAGAATGCCTCTCGCGCTGACGCCCTCCGCGACCACCACAGGATCGTTCAGAGCATTGCCAGTCGGCTCGGATGGGCAATCGCACTGGCGTATGACGTCCAACAGCGCGAAGCTGTCGCTTTCGACCCCCGCGTGGATATATCCTGCCTCGATGCCATAGCCCTGCAATTCGCCACGTCGTCCGCCCGCCCAGCCGCTGTCACATCCTCCTCAGCTCGCTCCACATCCAACTCGTCTCCGAGCAAGCGACCCTTTCCTGCCGATGCCAATCACTCGTCCCCATCCAAGCGTAGCTTTCGAGACCATTCAAGCCACCCCTTCTGCTTTCGATGCGGAGACGCTGGACACTTTCCCGCCTCCTGCACCGCCTCCACCACCTGCGCAGGAAAGCCCGTTGCCTCTCTCTCCCGTCGCGCCGGCAGCAGTGCCAACACAATGGTCACAGCGGCCGGACGAGAGTACTGCTTCAACTGGCTGCGCGCCTCTAGCTGCGACTATGGGCGCAACTGTGTGCACGAGCATTCCTGCACCCTCTGTGGCAAGTCCGATCACGGCGCCGGTCGTTGCACCCGCGCCAACCACTGAGGACCCCAGGTGGGTCACCACTCCTCTGCTGGCAGACGAGTGTGAGGCGCTCTTGACGCGCCTCGGCATCTTCGACGCCTGGGCACATGTTGTGTCCGGCATTCGTCTCGGTTTCGAGACCGGCGCTGCGGCCGTATCGCAGACGTTGTTATTTCGACAATCACTCATCTTCCTCTCGCGACGAACCTTTCATCGACTCGTACATCTTACAGGAGCAAGCGGCTGGCCGCTACTCCTCATCCTTCACCCCATCCCTACTGGAACGGCTAATTGGCCCCTTCCGAACATCACCGCTTGGTCTGGTACCCAAGCCCCACTCCGAGAAGCTCAGGCTGGTCCAGGACCTCTCCTTTCCTCGAAACAATCCTTCCACCCCCTCTGTCAATGCCCACATCGACTCCGACGATTTTCCCACTTCTTGGGGCACCTTTTCGGATGCCTGCTCTCTACTCCGCTCCGTACCAATTGGCTCAGTGGCTGCGACATTCGACGTCTCTGCCGCCTATCGTGTGACACCCATCCGTCCATCCTTCCAAAATGCATTGTGCATTTACTGGAAGGGCCTTGTTATCCTCGACCGTGCTGCATGTTTTGGCATGGCGTCCAGTGCCGGAATCTTTGGCTGTATAGCCGATATGCTTGTTGGTATGCCTTGCACCTTCTCACCGCCGCTGTTCATGCCTTGACATTTTCCTTTACCAGCTATCTACCACGCTCATGGGATCTGTTATGTGATCAAATGGGTAGACGACTTCTTTGTCATCCGTCCTCCTGGCGAGTCCTGGACAGAGGAAGATTTCATGTCTCTCACTGGTCGTCTTGGCGTCCCATGGAGTCTCGACAAGCTTCGTCGATTCGCAACAGTTCAACGCTATATTGGCTTCGACTGGGACCTCTCAAACCGTTCGGTGTCTGTCCCGGCCGACAAACTCTCCAGCATCCAGGCTCTCCTCGCAAACTGGTCCATCGCCAAGAGTACCTTTCTTGCGTCCGAGGCCGAGTCATTGCACGGGCGCCTTGTGCACATCTCCTGCATCTTCCCGTGGATCCGCCCTTTCACACACTCCGTCACTCGCTTTGTTCGGTCTTACAACTCTCCACGTGCTCGCCTCCACCCATCCCGTCCTCTTCTTGCGGATTTGGGCTGGATCACCCATATCCTAAGCCATGCACCCAACTCCATGCCTGTTTCCCCACCCGAGCCTGTCGACATTGGCTGGTGGGGGGATGCCAGCTCTTCTTTTGGGGTTGGAGTTGTCGTCGGGCCTTACTGGGCTGTCTGGTCATGGGCACCCGGTATCTCAGTCGGCCCTCACTGCCAATTCGACATCGGTTGGGCCGAGGCTGTGGCGGTCGAGCTTGGACTTCTGCTCGCACTGCACACAGGTTTGGTCTCATCGCACTCTCACTCCTCCAATCGCTTTCTGGTGCGCTCGGACAACTCTGGCGTTGTTCACGTCGTCAATGGTGGCCGTTCGAGGAGCCACAACACCAACACCGTTCTGAAGGAAATCTATGCGACACTCGCCTCACACAGTCTTCTCCTCACTGCGTCACATGTTGCAAGCCGCGACAACGTCTCGGACGCCCTTTCACGAGGCGACATTGCCGCTTTCCTCCATGGCTTTCCCACCGCTACGACTCGCGTGCACCTGCCCCTTCCTTCCCACCTCATTGGCAAGCTGAGCCAGTTGTAGTGTTTCCTGCCCGTGCTTCCGTTGTTGTTCCCAGTGACGGTGACTTCGAGTGTACGAGCCTTCCTGACCACGTGGATTCTTACTCACTAATTATTCTCTCTAGTTGAGCTCCAGGCTTGCGCACCTCTTCAACTGCTCCCCAGCCCTCTCCGCCCTGCTTGCAAAGCAGACCAGAGGATATTTCTGTGGAGAGGTGTCAACACACCCCCGGCACACGTCTTGCCAGGTTCTGATCTGCTCAGCGGGCTCGCAATGATGGCGTCACGTGCATCGCTCCGGGACTCTAGCGCATATGGCTCGGGTCTCCGCAAGTTCCACATCTTCTGTGACGTCTTCTCTGTCCCAGATGCCGACCGCCTTCCCGCCTCTTTTGCCATCCTCCACTCCTTTGCCCTATGGGCAGTAACTGATCCCGACCCATTGCACCCCCTCTTCGCACTCAATGCTGGGACCCCATTCGAGACAGTTGCATCCTCATCTCTGCACAAGTATCTCTCAGCTGTGCGAGCCTGGCACCTTGCACAAGGCTTCCCAGCCCCACTGAACAAGGAGGACATGGATCGCATCAACTGGTCGGTGCGTGGTCTGGCCAACATCCAGCTTGGTCGACGAACCCGCCCTCCACGCCCTCCAATCACTCTTCCCATGTTGAGGGCTCTCCGATGCTCTCTCAATCTCTCCGACCCGTTTGACGCCTGTGTCTGGGCCATGTGTGCATGCGCCTTCTTTGGGCTGATGCGCTTTGGCGAGGTATCAGTCTCTTCCCGAGCATCCTTCAACGGTGCCATCCATGCAAAACGGGCAGACGCTTCCTTCCTGGTGGACCCGGAGGGACGTCCAACTGCCAAAATCTCCCTTCCACGCGCAAAGACAGCAAAGCCTGGTGAAGTGCAGGAGGTCACCATTGTGGAGCAAGTCAGCGACCTCTGCCCGCTTGCTGCTCTGCACAACATGGCCACCGTCACTCCCGCCCTATCCTCCGACCCTCTCTTCTCATGGCGAGACCGACATGGCGCTATCCGCCCCGCTGTCAAGGGAGCTGCTCTCAAGCGCATCAACGGGATCCTTCAGGATCACAAATGGGGCACTACCTTTGGCCACTCTTTCCGCATTGGTGGTGCCTCTTTCTACCTCGGTCGAGGTGCCAGCCCGGAGATTGTGCGCATAGCTGGCCGCTGGAAGTCCTTAGCCTACGAAGTATACATCCGTGCCTTTGAGCAAGTGGCATCTCATCATTTAGCTTTTCTTGCATAGTCTTCTAGTGTGTGTAGTTCCCAGCCTGCTAAATAAGATTCATCTCTGCGTCACTCTGTTTGGGCTAGCGTGTGTCTCACCCGCGGTTGTCGTGCCTCGTCTCGGGTGAGCGGGTGAGCACACCCAACGTCCGAGCTCAAGCGCTCACGCGCTGAGCCCAGCCCAACCTACCGCTCACTTATCAGACGAGTGCCAGACGCGACTGGAATTAGTGCAGCGGATGATCGAGCTTGCGAGATCAATCCGCCACGTCCAGTCAAGCAAGCGCACGAGGGATGATTCCCACGCTGATTTTTCTCTTCCGACCCACCGACAAGCCTCGAGCACCGCTCGGTTTATCGCGCTCTCTCTCATTCTCAAGATATCGACATCCTAACAACTCTTTGACCATCCCACCCTCCCCACGTGTCTCAGTCCGTGTAGCTTTCGTCTGACTGTGAGTAATCGTCAAGTGTGTCCCACCCGCCCAGCGGGTGAGCACACCCAACGTCCGAGCTCAAGCGCTCACGCGCTGAGCCCAGCCCAACCTACCGCTCACTTATCAGACGAGTGCCAGACGCGACTGGAAAGACTTGAAAGAGGCGAAGTTTTCAGACGGTGACAAATGGCCGAGAGTTCTCCTTAGCGCTACGGTATAACTTGATACTCTGACGGGCTCGTAAGTAAGAAGAAGCACTACCACTGAGGCTATCAAGTAAATCAGAGTTCACGACGGCATAGAATCACCCTCGACGCGTCGCGATTGACTACTCCACGGAGACATTGATCGAGGGTGCAGACTTGTTGCTGAGGTCACCTCTCTTGAAAACTAATGTACATGATTCACACAGGATCTAGGAGACGTGAATCTTCTGTGAGACCCGGTCGTATATGAGGGCGCAATTCGTGGTCATGATGGCGAGACGAGACTGCAAATAAACAGGACAGTGGTTTGAACACCATATTCATCTGGGTAACACGAATCGAATGGACAGATTACTACGTTCACATTACGATTGCAGACCGGGGAGTAGGTTAGCTCTGGATAGTTCAGACAGCCCGGACTCGACCCAACGGACCATGCGCTCTCCCATCCACAACTCCCGCAAACGCGCATCCAAATCGACGTCTTCATCCGCCAGTTGCAAAACCTTCCCTTCGTAGAATCCATCTAGCGGAAATGAAAGACTCTCGTCGCGGTGTTGATCTCTATTCCAGATGACGAGGTCCTGCATGGTCTGGCAACATTCACGCCATGAGGTGTGGGAGGAGTAACATTCGGAAAGTTCTCGCAAAGTCGCAAAGCTACGAAACGAGCAAAGGACCATGAAGATCACTTTGAGGTGGTGAGGCTCACAGAGCAGATTAAGTGACTCTGGTGTCGGTCGAGATAGAACAAACTTTGTGAACGCGACAATGGCCTCCCCAGTTTTCTCAGCCTGCCAAAGATTGCCAGATTGTGCAACCCACAGCTCTGATATAGTCGTCATCCAGTCATCGTCGACGAAAACCCGGTGAGCCTCTTCTCGACCCATCTCGAGGGCATCAACCATGAGATTGAAGATAGAGAGGACGACATCCGAGTGGTCGGCGCCGGCTGTCAGGGTAAACTCCAGGCGCACACATCGTGCGATGGGAAGCCCAAGTAAGCGGTTGAAAGACAGCATGGAGAAAGTAGGGTCTGTTTGGGCCAGTAACTGATAAGCATCGATAACAGCAGGTAGACACTCCCGTAGAGCTGCGGGGTACGGTACAAGCTCTGCAGACTCAGAGGTAGTCTGGACTGGCTCACAAATGTGAGTCGTATTAATTATGTCCATGACCAGGTTGCCGAAATGGAGCCGAGTCGGTCGATCCTCGAGAGCAGGTGAGTCGCGGAATGCAGAAAGCCAGCCCTCAATGAAATCCAAAACCAGACGTAAGAGTGGGATGAGAGAAGCCCAATCAACCATGGCTGGTTGTGAGTGGGAGTCTGCCATCTGAATATGATGTAGAACCCATTTTCCGACTACGTAAACGAGGCGATGGTATGAAGTGTCAATCGAATGGCCACTATCAAAAGGGGAGAGTATTGGTGTGGAAAGTAGCCCGTCGGTTATTTGAGGTTCGAGGGGCAATGTCACAGCCTCACTGATAGTCGATGCGGTCTCCAATGAGTTTCTCGCACGTTTGAGATCATCCAGATCGCCGGTCCCACCCAGTAAACTCGCAAGAAGCTTCGTGAATGAGACATCGACTTGGGGATCCTGAATCGTGAAGGCACCGATGTCAAGCGCGAGTTCCAACAGCCCTCGCCAGACCAACGGATGGAGCTTGACAGTAGCCAGATCAATGACCAAGAAGTCAAGAAGCTTTGAGCGGGTGAGTGGACCATACATTGTCGGGTACAAAAGCCATGCGGTGGAGAGGTAGTACAAGTCCTGATTGGCCCTTGGATCAAATGAGAAGTATACTCGCTCGTCTAGAAGCTTGGGAACAAGAGCATAGGAACGGCAAAGGCGTTCAACAGACTTCTCCTCCCCTGGTCGAGGCTTCATTTCGTGTAGAACGCCATCCCAAACGCCCAACTTGTCGAGGAGTTCCTTTCTCTGGTTTTGAAGGACTGTGCCCTCCCAGGTCTTGGCGGCGTAATCTTTGACCACAGCCGGAAGGCCGCTGATTGCCTGGATTACAAGACTCTGCACGGAAGGATTGGATGACATGCCAAACAGCCAATCTAGCGCATCCACCATGAGTGTTGGATGAGCGGACTTGACAGTCTGTGTTTCCGTGGTTGAGAAGGACACCACCGTCGGCAATGTCACGTTGAGAGATTGAGACATGTAATGGAGGAAACTTGTCAACGGAGTTTGGTATGGGCAGTCAGGGAACAAGACGGGCATGCCGTTGCTGACGAGGTAAAGGACACAGACGACGACGGTGATCACGCCGATGGTCCATGCTAGGGACGTCCGCAGAGGAATATAGAAGAGGATGAGACCAGAGAGGAAGAGCGTCAAAGATACGTGCATCATAATAGGCAGTAGTCCAATGATGACACGAACGCGCCAGCGCTCGAGGCCCATGAAGCGAAACTGGCGGATCTGACTGCGAAGGCGGGGGGTGCCGGAGGGAAGGGACATATAATGATGAAGCCATTGCTTGACCAGGACAGCGGCGAGAGCAACAACAAGACTTGTGATCAGGCTGACGACCCAGAGGCCGTTAACCCATACATCGATTGTGGCCGGTTCGAATTTGGCAGAGGGATTCACGGCTGGCGACGTTATGTTCGGGATTGTGACCCCGTCGCTCGAAGCCAGTTGAAGAACGACGATATCGTAGAGCAGCAAGGCGGACATTTCTGTGAAATCCGCCTGCAGGTTGTCGGAAACTTGAACGAGGAAGGACGTAACGACCGCCGAGAATAGACCAGCCTGTCGTAGTTAAGAATATTGCTGCGATTCGTAAAGATATCGAGTACTCACAAACACCAACATCACGTCAAGACCGTCGCGAGACTGTCCGACCATGATCCTGTCGAACTCAGCTGCCTCTTCAACGTATACACGCCATATTCGGGCGTTTTGGGACGTCTCCTCGCAGTAGGCGTCTTCCGGAAGGCGGGCCTCGTAGTCGTCGTTGAAGATATGTTGCGCGCCGCTCTGATTCAGCCCGAAGAAGTGTCTTGTGGTCTGCTCAGGCTGAGCAGGCGGGTGGTGGACAACAGGCGGTGGCCCAGCAGGTTCTGGAGCAGCGGGCAGAGGATTCTGCGGCTGGTCCTGTGGGCTGGAGGCAGGTCCCGGGAGAGGTACTTGAGCATCTGTGCTTGGTTCATGAGTTCTGACGCGGTTCGAAGCGTCCACATGAGATTCTGTTCGGGGTGGCGACTCGTGTTCTGCCATGGGCAATGAACGAAATAAGCCACGAGTAGAGGGTGAAAGGGTTCAGAAGCCAATGGCTGTTGACGATGGTGGAAGGAGTACAACTTAGTACTACTAGTACCCAGGCCCTGGACAGCCCCGGCGCATGTGATGGTACTTAGTAGCGATCAATCACTGCCACGATCGCGATAGCTAAGTCCTGCCTATTCCGATTCATGGCCAGAGTCTTCCTGCTCATACAGTGTAAGTTCAATCAGGGACCATCTTATCAGAACAGACTTTCCGCAATAGAAATACAGTACGTTTATGCTACACAACTTCACAGAGTCAAAGACACAACCTGCGTACTACCAGCCAACCCATCTCTCGGGAAACTGACATCGACAATCCTCTGCAAAGAGGTGTCCTCCTTCCCTTCTCTCTTGAAAATTAACGTAACCCGCACAGAGTCCAACAGCTGAGACGGGTCGGAGACGTAAAGTCTCTGCAGAGGCCGGTCGTAAATGAGGGCGCAATTCGCAGTCGTAGTGACGGTCATCAACCTAGTACTCTCGCACGAGTTTGATATATTGAAGGTAGCAGAGCCACCGCCGCGATCCCAGAAGACAGCCATCGCCATCTTGTTTACCTGATCATAGACCGCAGACACACGAAAGTCGTTGATCGTGGTGCGAAGAGAGAAATGCCGACTTCTGTAGCGGAACGTTGCCTTATCAGATCCTGGAAATGCGGTGTAGGAAATAGGCGTAGCGAGCGAGTTTGGGTCATGTTCCAGCCACGCGGTGAACAAGTCAACCGTAGCCGGAGGCTGACTGGAGATGCCAATGTTCTTCCAATCGCCAGTCCTCTGGCCTACTTGGACCGACAACGTTGCCGAAATGTTGGCAGGAAAGAGATATCCGACATTGTCATGCCACAGACTGGACGTGCCGAGTCGCTTCGTAGCTTGCGCATTTGCGAGCTGCACATCATCCTCTGCGTCAATCGCGATAGAGCCTGCGCGACGTTTCTGATCCAAAACGCTGTATACCGGTTTGCCCGATGTAGACGCGAGACCGGAAATCATGACGTGCTGGATATCGTCCGCGAGGAAGAACCACGTCTTTTGCCACAAAAGCGTCTTTGTGAATGGATTGACGTATTGCATCACCCCAATTCCAACACAGCCGGTAGAGACTCCTCCAACGAATGCAGTCGTGCCGGTGAAGCCAGCACGATCACAAGAGAGGGGAGTCGCGCCGTAATCCACCGTGATACCTGGGATCTTCTCCCAATCCCAAGCAGCAGATATATCTTCGTATTCGTTACCGCGCTGGTAGGTATGAAGGACGCCATCTGAAAGATGGAAACCAAATGGCTGGGAGTCATAAGCATTAGACGTGACAATGGGGGCAACGACGCCCTCACGTTTTGTGAGTTCGTGCACTCCGTATTTTTGGTTCGCGTAGAGAACATCTTGAGAGTCGACACAAATCCCTTCGCAGACCGATGTACCTGAAAAATATTAATCTCGTGCACCTCAGTCCACTTTATTGCCCACCATGTAGTCATTGTCGAAGAACATGCGATTCCCCTCCAGGTTGCCAGCATTGGCGCCCTCTGCTTTGTCCCTATCTCCAAGCCCTGCGAACGTTTGCAGTGCCTTCGAGCCCCACGAAGAGCCCAAGTAGGCGATAGATGATAGATTCATCTTGAGTCCGCTCGTAGCTCTATCATCGATAAATATGAGACGTGTTGTAAGAACCGTTCAACGAACTGGGAATCGGCAACCGGAAAGCTGATAAATCTCCCAAGTACTGACTGATTGTGTAAAAGAATGGCGCATACATAGGAATGAACGAAGAAGACCACGTACAAAGTCCCAGTAAGGTTTTCCGCTGATGGTATTGAAGTAGACCATCCACTGGTTTCCGTCAAACAGCGTGCTGAATGCAGTCCTGGCATCTTGCCCGGCTGTGTATTGGGATCCCAAAGCTACCGTTTCCAGATCCAGAACGTCGTTAGCACTGCATGTAGCATAAATATGAGAGGTGTTCCGCGAAAAGAGAGAACGAAACTGACTAGTCCTTCCCTGAAAACAAGATCAATTGCAGCCTGTCTAAGTGCGAGATGCCGACTGACCATAGTTTCCATTATAAAGAATTCCAGCATGCTGCCTGTCCTTCTGTCAGTTCGAGCCAAGCGCGAGCGATAAAAATGTACCCGAAACTTCCGTCTGGTCTAATACCATCCGCCTTGACGTCCGAGCGTATCGTGACCTCAAGGTGAACGCGTGTATACGCGTCGTCCAGGAGAGTGCCATTATCAGTCAGTAGACCGAGATCAATGCCAATCTTTGCGACATCGAGGGTGTTGGCTCCAGTGAGATATCCAGCGCCATTCACGAACTGGTCAATCTTGCCGTAGGAACGACTAGACATACGCGTGCAGCCAGCAAGAGTTGTATCGGATAATGCGCCGTTCAGAACCAGGCAGGTCTGACTGACTAGTAATGGCGTGCCAATGAGCTGGTTCAAACATTTGACATCAGTTACTTGAAGCTTGAAGCCCAGGTTGCTCACGTTGCTATACCAGTTCGTGTTGAACATGACAGGATTATCGGAGGTTCCGCCTACGCTACAAGGGCATTTTGGGGTATTTCCAGAGTCCAAGCAGTCCGGATTGTTAGTAAAGTCGTGGTCGAACCACCACTGTATACCCAGGAAAACAGCCGAGAGAGTGCGGGAGTCGTTCACGAAACGATCTAAACCGGTCACTCCTCCGTGCCAAGCGCCAGCCATAGTTTCTACATAACGAGGATCAATTGACAGAAGAGGCCTTGCACGTGCCGAACATACTCAGACGCAACCAGTGGTCCTGAGCTGGCCAGTTTGCTCGCTGAGCGGCACAGCCTGTGGCGTAGTTGACGTCAGGCCATTGTCCATTAGGTTTGAGTGTCGAGAGCCTGTCTTAGTGCTGAGTCTACTAGTCAGAGCAGACCAAAGTTCGCGTACCATGAATCGATGACATCGCCGGTGCCAGAGAGAGATGACACGATAGCCGTCACGCGTCTATCGCGCATAGTACCCAGAATTGTGTCACGATGAGATGTAGATGTGCCATTATTCGGGGTATAAAACTTTGAGGAGAGGGTGTCTCGAATAGCCGGAGTTGTGCTCGCCTGGTGGGTGGCGATGTGGTGGGATTCAGAGCAATAGACGGCGCTGAACAGCAGGAACGGGAGAAAGACGATAGATAGCCTGGCATAAATCATAGCGGGGACAGGATGAGGGAGAACGATCATGAGGGGCCACAAAGCGAAGGAGCTAATTGCTAGCGCTTCTATACGAGCGGGGTGTCAGTAGTTCTAATCCCGATCTAAAACCAATAGCGCTTCGAAGAAGTTTTAATCACGCATGCGTGCGGATTGATAGACATTGCATCGTGGCTTTCGGCGTGTCCTGGCGTGCTGGGAGACCTAAGCTGCGTGTACATGCATGGAAGACTTCAAGTTGATCGTCCCTTACGAATTCGAAGTTTGATGTATCGTTGGTCCGAAAAGGATTAGCCAGGCAAAGCTACTTAGCCCAGCGAAGCACTTGAAAAACACATCGTTACTTAGGTATATGCCATCCGGCGTTGTGCGCTAGTGTGCGCTAAGCTTTCGTGATGATGGATGCGAGCAAGTTGGGAACGTCACAACTTCAACGTCACGGAACTCGCTCACACGAGGTTGAACCCAGAGGAGGGTTGAGGAGCAAAGAAGATCATTTCTGGGCTCTATGTACTATGTAAGTCAACACGTCTGTCTAGATTATGGATATGCTATGTAGTCCGCAGGTGTAAAGTATGTAAGGCCAATGCGAGCAAGTATGAAGGTCAATGCAAGCTAGAAATACAATGGGTTCGTGAGGAAGAGCTCATGCACAATGTCCAAGTCAAGTAGATCATTTCGTTGCCTTGACGTGTAGCTTGGACATGGCCACAATAACAGGTACACCGTAGAAAGCATACGCAACCCAAACCACTGCCATTTCAGATAAGTATTGACATAACATAGAAACTGGAAGCTCAAACGTACTAGTGAAACCGTTGCCAAAATCAGCTCTCACTTTAGGCTGGTCGGTCAAGATGTCGATACTGTCGTTGAAGTCGCCAATATTCTTTCCGAACCACATGCGAACGATAAGGAACGTCGTCATCCCTGAGAGAAAGATGAGATCCTCCTTCTTCGTGAAGCCATGAGATAGACATACCAATGAGAAATCCGAGGAAACCAAGCCACGCAGAGATCCGCTGGATCATGGGCTTGTCGAGCGACGCCGCCATCTTCTCGCCCATCTTATGACGGAAAGATATGACGGTGAAGGTGAAAAAGAATATCACGGAGAAGAACAAGCCGACAGCAACAAAGGCAGGAGCGCTGGGGGGTGCTGACAACAAAATCCGAGGAGCATTCTCAGGGAGTACGGAGAAGTCTAGCGGAAGTGTTCAGTTCGAGTGTAACACAAGAGGAATCCCGATGCGCGTACCATAGGTTGGGGAGAAGGACGTGACTGTACAGTTGACGTCCGCTTCACTCGTTGAACGAGAGCAGGATCCCAATAGGCCGACCCAAACAGATGGACCGTCAAATTGGTCTCCAGTAGTTGAGTCGGAAGTAGGATACCTGAGGAGCGTGAGCCAGGGATTACAAAGACAGCGCGACAGCGTACACTTGAAGGAGCGAAACCTTGGTCTGCAAGACCAGTGTCGGCGCAAGGAAAGTAAGCAAAGACAGGATAACAGCTGTCAAGGCAAGGATAGGCGTGAGGTACAAAGTCACGGCTTTGGCGAGTCCTGCAATCATAGTAGTCGCGTGAAAGAGTGTCGTGTTCGTAAGATGTGGGGAGCACGTCGCGTCAAGCGTACAGCAGTGAGAAGGCGTGAAGATGAAGGATCGGCAGGACACAGTCGAGCGCTACAGGACCTCCTGGAGATTTTTTTTCCACTTTATATAGCGTTTCCCTGTAACCCAGCAGGGAACAATGGCGATCGTGTACGTACGCATAGACCATTGATGAAGAATGGCCTTTTTGTCCGCGCCATGCGACTGCCTTTCCGGGAACAATAACCCGCGCGCCAAGAGGGGTATAGGGAATGGAAGGGCAAGTTACGGGCCCACGAGTTAGCAACGGGGGCTCGAGTCCTACAGCAGTAACAGAATCAGAGCGGAGATGGTCGTAGTCGGCTTGCAACGAGGTCTTAGACTTTTGGAGGATGGCACAAAAGAATAGACAGAGGATCCATTGTCCTCAATAAGCGCAACAGGGAGCAGAGTGGCCATCGTCGTCGGGATCTTCAACGTGGGCGGATCGCGGCGCGCCCTTGCCGACTTTGTTACCAATCACAGGAACAAACAATGTCACTATTTTTCCCTCCGACTATTATGACGGAGGTCCAGAGTCGTATCCCGCCCGTGCTTCAGGATCTCTCCGCCCTCGTCGACCAGAATCCCCAGCAGTATGTCCGCGGCAGTGAGGACGTGCAGCGCGCCGCGCTAGCAGCTGCACAATACATCTTCGAGTTGTGTATGTTATATCTAACCCATCTTTTCACCTTGCTAACTCCAGGTCCCAGCCGTTCAGGCAGAGGGCTTGTCTCTACCGCCGATAAATGACCTTCTGAACTCTCTCAATCCATCCGAGGCGCCCGAGACGCGTTCACAAAGCAAAAAACGCAAACGGACTCCCGACCCACCTGCACCGCCGATCAATCCATTTCACTCTACTCCGTTGAATTCTCTCTTTGTCGATGGCCTCGAGGAGGAGCAGATATGGGCACAGCTCGACTTGAAGGCCAAGCATATGGCCGAAGTTCTCGAGCGAGCCCTGGAACCAGAACCGCAGGATGTCGATTCCGATGATGGAAGGGAGGACGCCCTTACCAAGGCCTTGGAAGCTTTGGGACAGGGCGAACAGGGCGATTTCGACTTGGGCGACCTTGCTTTGGATGATGATGATGAAATGGGCTTCTCAAGTGGCGACTTGGAGGACGAAGACGAAGATGAAGACGAGGATGAAGATGAGGAGGAGGATAGCTCTGACGAAGAACTTCACGAGGAGGGTATCATGAACCTTAGGCAGGAACCCGACTCCGACGATGCGGCCGAGGACGAATTCGCTCCGGGACCCTCACAGCGACGACCTAAACAGAAAAAGTCGCGTTCGAACTCTGAGCTTGACGATGGATTCTTCGACCTCAGAGCGTTCAATGCAGACACGGAAAAGGCCGAGTCTCGCACCGCGTCCAGTGGGCGCTTGAACGACGCAGACGAATCTGACGACGAGTTCATAGACCTCTTCGCTCCGGTAGACGACGACGCAGGACTTGAAGAAGTGGACCCAGACAGGGACTCTCAAGGCACGAGACCATGTCCTTCATATTCAGACCAGGTTACTCATCTCTCAATTATCTAGAGGCCTACTACACCGACTTCTTTGCACCACCGCGGAATTCACGGCCACCCAAAGTCGATACAAAAAAGTCGGACAAGAAAGCTGGCGGTGTACGCTTCCACGAGGAGGTGCGAGTCAAGAAAATAAAGGCAAAGGGCAAGAATCTGCCTTTGTCGTCAATGTACGAAGAAGACGACGAGGACGACGATGAGGATCTACCTCCTTTTGACGCCGGTGACGACGACGAAGAGGACGAGGACGACGAGTCAGACGATGAAGAGGTTAACGGAGATGCATCAGATTCTGAAGATGGATTAGATGAAGATGAGGATGAGGATGCCTCAGATGACAGCGAGTTGGATGAGGAAGACGAACAGTACATGGACGATACCATAGACCGCTTCAAGGACGACTTGTTTGCAGAGGAGGACGAGGATACCCAAAAGGGTACGTCCTCTGATCGCGCTTCATTCATTCGTCGCTAACGTGTTATCAGATTTGACCACCCACGAGAAGCGGATGGCATTGCTCAAGGAGCAGATCTCTACACTCGAAGAAGAGAATGTCGGCAAGAAGGATTGGACGCTTATGGGAGAGGCGACTGCTCGCTCACGGCCGCAGAACTCCTTGTTGGAGGAGGACTTGGAATTTGAGCGCGTGATGAAGGCTGCTCCGATAATCACAGAGGAGGTCGTGCTGGGGCTCGAGGAACGTATTAAAGCCAGGATCCTCGATAACAACTTCGACGATGTTGTTCGCAAGCGCGCCCACGAGGACAAGCCTTTCCTACCATCGCGACTCTTCGAACTCAAGGACACCAAATCGACGCAGTCTCTCGCACAGATCTACGAGGATGAGTATATGGCTGCTCAGACTAGCGGGTCAACAGACGACCGGGATGGAAAGCTGAAGAAGGAGCATGACGAAATCGACAAACTTTGGGATGGAATCTGTTTCAAGCTGGATGCGTTGTGTAACGCTCACTTCACACCGAAGCAGGTTAGTGTTCACATGCTTACTATTGAAAGCATTGATCTCATATTTCTCCAGCCCAAGGCGACGATCTCGTCTATCTCCAATGTGTCGACGACGACACTGGAATCTGCTCTTCCCACGACCCAGTCTAACGCAACGATGCTCGCACCAGAGGAAGTGTTCAAGCCATCCTCGTCCGACCTCAAATCGCGGACCGAGATGACCCCCGCTGAGAAGCGCGCGCTCCGAGGCAAGGCCAGGAAACTCAACAAGAAACGCCGAGATAATCTCGACAAGGCCGTGGACAAGTTTGCAAAATCCAGAGGCGGTGTGAAGAAGCAGAAGGAGGCTGCTCTGGAGACAGCTGTGAAGAGCGGCAAAGGTGTAACGGTGGTTGGGAAACAGAGGAAAGATATCCTTCGAAAGGACAAGAAGGGCAAGCCATAGTCCTTACGTGTGTATCCTTTCTATGCACGTAGATTATCGCGTCGTTCTGCACACAATGCATGTAACGTCCTGGCCTTGACGTTTGAGCGCTGAAACTGGCTGAAGAAGTCTCAATTGCCTCCAATGGCACAGCAATCAATGAAATGATGGGCGCGCCGCGTGTCACAAGTTCGCCGAACAGCGGGCCTTATTACTCTTTCCCCTCAACAACCATCATCTGGCCACCATGTCCTTCCTGTCGCGACGCAAAGACAAGTCACTGATTCCTCCTGTGGAATCTGAGCGCTACAGCTCGCCGGCTTCGAACAGCACCTCGCCTCGTCCCTCGTACCGTTCAAATGCTAGCACCTACATTCCCAGCCGTGACGGCGATCCCTACAACGCCCCTCCTCCCAACGCTTCATATCCGTCGAAGGGGCCGGCCCCAGACAATAGCTATGCAGACACTTACACTCGCGACAAGTACAGCAGGAACAACGGCGTTGGAGATGTCTACTCTCGTGGCGGTGGCGAGCTTGATAAAGACCGCAATGAACTGTTCTCCGGCTACAATCCCCAGAAAGCCGGCGCTGGCTCCGGTCGCTTCTTTGACGGACCTTCGCTCAAAGAGCCTACTCCTGGAGAGGAGAACGACGAGGATGTGGAGGGTATCAAGCAGCAGACGAGGTTCGTCAAGCAGGAGAGTGTAAACTCCACTCGTAATGCTCTCCGCATGGCCCGCGAGGCCGAGGAGACTGCTCGTAACACTTTGGGTAGACTCGGAGACCAGTCAGGTGCGTATATTCTATCTCCCATCTCTCCATTCCTCATATCACTACTGCAGAGAGACTTGCCAACACCGAGCGCCACATTGACGTGTCCAAGGGCCACTCACAACGTGCTGACGACAAGACCGACGAGCTCAAGAAGCTCAACCGCTCCATCTTCCGCCCTGCCATCACGTTCAACAAAGATGCTAAACGTCGCGCTCAAGAACAGAAGATGCAGGACCGTTATGATGAAGACAGGACAGAGAGGGAGAAAGCGATGATGGACATCCGTGATACCCAGAACCGCATCGGACGCGCCCAGACCTACGGACAGAGTGGCCCGTACGAGGATGAGCAGGGCATTGCTACCCGATACCGCAGTGAGGCGCAGGTCGCGGACAGGAAGGAACAGAGGAAACGGTTCCAGTTCGAGTCCACGGGGTCCGACGATGAGATGGAGGACGAGATTGATGGCAACTTGGGTGAGATTGGGGATATGACCAAACGTCTCAAGGCCCTCGGCATGGCGATGGGCCAGGAACTTGATTCCCAGAACAAGCGCATCGACACCATCGAACAGAAGACTGTTGGTTTGGACGGCAGGATCTTCCGTAACACTGAAAGGGTACGAGTCGTCGTCTACTCTTTGCGCTGGTGACTGAAATCATTCCTGCTCTCTAGCTCAAGAAGATCAAGTAGTAGACCGCTCGCGCAGTTAGATCGTTTGAGTATCATCTCTCTTTACATACCCCCCTTCTGCCTCCTTCAACCTTCTTGTCTCTCGGGGATCTCGTCGTGTTTTTGCTCTAATTTCGTTTATAATATATCATGGACTTGGATGGATGGTTGCAAGAAGTCGTTCCTAAACTTTCAAGAGTCAAGGCAAAGACTATGCCGGGGTCATCCCGTCAGACTCGGAAGCGGGTCTAAGTAGGACCGATGGCCCGGAATTTCTTTTGAGTCTTACCACCATGACCGATCTATGAGTTCCGTTTCTACGACGCTCCTTTGCTGTAATATCAGCTTCTTGAACTAGATTTATGTTACGCCTTCAAACTGCCACCCGAATCAATCATGGACAAACCAATTACGCAAAACGACAATCCGCCTGACACACCGGGCGCGATTGGTGTCTGGTCAGTTTCAAAGATTTCCGATTCTTCCATGCTGGACTAGTTCTCTACAGGCATCAATTAATCAAAGAACAAACCGGTACGGCTGCTTTACGCTACCCATTTCAAGACTGGTCACTGATTGTATCAAAGAGCTTTTCAGCAAAACGGTTTTGGAAAATGAGAGACTTGTTACTCGAAACCGCGAGCTCGAACGAGAAGTCTCTGTATGGAAACAGGCCTTGACCAAGGCAGACGGGGATCAAGAGACTGCGCAACAAACAGCGACCGCTCTCGAACACGAAGTCGGATTGCTGAAGCAACAACTCCACTCGGCTCGTGTATGTTCAATAACATTCGACAGGCTCTCAAAGGTTCACAACATCAACAGGAAGACAACCCTCTTGTCATTGCCCTTGTGGATGGTGACGGAAATATATTCGCTGAAGATCTTCTTCGTGACGGTATAGCGGGCGGCAGAAGAGTACGATATGCTTCAATCTTCATCTCGTCATTCCCTCACATTTTCCGCTCTTAGGCCGCGACAAAGCTGACTAAAGGCATCGCGGACCACGTATCGACTATCAATCCCCGGATTGCCTCCAGAGCCCGACTCTGGGTCAGTATCTACTGTAACAAGCAGGGCTTATCGGAAACTCTTCGTAACAATAATATTTGTACGAGCGAGGATTTCGAAAGCTTCTGTCTGGGATTTAACCAAGCTGCACCTCTGTTCTCCATCATCGACGTGGGACCAGGGAAAGAAGCGGCTGACGCCAAAATTAAAGGTGAAGTGCTCGTCAATGCGAGGTGCACATCAGCTTTACTCAATCTGTTCTTCCAGAATATTTGCGGGTCTTTTCGCCTTTTCCTCAGACTGCTCTGTTATATTTTGGCGGTTTGTCTCCCAATAACACTACGGACGCACACTGATGCTCAGAATCCAGGTGGTCACGATAATGGCTATTCCTCCACTCTATCTTCCCTGCAGACAGAGGGTCTCCTCAACAAGGTCATCCTACTGCATGGTTACAAGGAGCTCGCATACGAGTTGCAACACCTTAAGCTTCGCGCGTTGCATATCGATGGTCTTTTCAGACCAAAGAAAGTGCCTTCACACGTCCCGAAAGCGAAGACCTTCAAACGGCCCACGGAAGGTCGCCAGCTTACGGAAGAAACAGAATCCTCTGGTCAAACTGGACACAAGAAGAAAATGAAATCCAGTCTCGTGCGTATGATTCGTAGATTTAGTCTCATTCTTGTACTCATCAGCCCCGTCGACAGCCCATCCACAAACGTCGGTCGTATCTATCCTGATTCACATATGAGCGCTGATCGTCTCTGACCATTATAGAAAACCCTCCTCCGTGTAACTTTTTCTATCTGGCAGCTTGTGACAAAGGCGCCAAATGCTCCTTCGGCCACGAATACGAGCTTACACCTGAACAACTGAACGAAGTACGCCGGTCAGCGAAGAGGTTTCCTTGTGTGAATCTCAATCGATGTGCGTATCCACGACTCCTCCCTAAACGTCTTCCAACCTACTGTTGAGCAGCCAAACCATGCCCTTTGGGAGATGACTGCTTCTCAAGTCACTCCTGCCCCGCCGGGATCCATTGCGCGTATGTGAAGATAGGAAAGTGCCGCTTTACCGGCAGTAAGTCGTTTCGAACTCAACTGTGCGCGGTTCTGAAGAGACATTCAAGAGGACATGCATCCAAAGGAGTCACCTCACGATTAATTTCTCGTAAGTACAACAACGAACAATGACAAACAAGTAAGTATTGAATAGTCTACACGGGAGCGGCAAGTCATCAATCACTGCCCTCCCGTGCCACTTGTGTCCTCACTTCGACATTGCCTACGAGTCCGTAGCATCGAAATACACACACCATCTATGTACTGCAGAGAACTGCATGAGTCTCAGAAATGATTTGAGTTTGGGCGTCTCGAGTCTCGACTCTCAACGCGCACTGTCACAGTCATGTGCCGGCGGGTGACCGTGAAATAAACCCAGAATTGAAATGAATATTCTCACGGAAGCATTTCTTGTTGCTCTTCGCTGGTCGAAATGGTCTCCGAATATGAAAGGCAACGCGACCTTAACATCGCGCGGTAAGTGGTACCCTTCGTACTGACATCTCAGCTCTGATATCAGCACCCCAGTAACAAAGCGCTCTTGCAATCTCTGGGTCTCGACACGCCGCTCTTCGAGCCGAAGGAGAGTGTTAAAAAGCCGAAGGCAGCAGTCAAGAAACGAAAGCAACCACCCACACCGTCGGAGGACAGTCCACAGCCCGTAGAAAAGGCCGCGCGCACTGACGATGCGGCCAGTGAACTGGATTCTGGTCCTATTCGGCGTAGCGCGCGTAACAAGGGCAAAACCGTCGACTACAAGTCCGAACAGAAGATATCCAGCCCCATGCCTATCTCTTTCCAGGCCGGTATCAGAGTTTCTGGTAATGAGGGACCCTTGGGCAGTGGCGGTGGGACGAAACGAACAGCGAATCCGTGAGTTGCATTTCAACGCGCACCGTGATTTCGCTCTACATACTAAAGGTTTGTTCAGAAAGGTATACGGGTCAATTTCTGGTATCGCGGTTGGCACATGGTGGGAAACGAGGGAGGGTTGCAGCAATGATGCTATTCACGCGTGAGTCGGTGGCTGCATGTTCGCATTGTACTATATTAACGAGTCTTTACAAGTCCCTGGGTGGGAGGTATAGCCGTGGGTCCTCAAGGAGCGTACAGTGTCGCTCTTAGCGGAGGGTACGATGATGATGTAGACCTGGGATACGCGTTGTAAGTCCGCACGATTGGTACATGCATTGGTGGTACTCATGACCTGTGCAGTACATATACGGGATCAGGTAATGTTACTGTGCCAAATGAAGCACGTTGTGATGCTCATCCCACCTAGGTGGGCGCGACCTGAAAGGAACAAAGGCCGCCCCAAAGAATGTATGAAATGCCCGCAAGGGCATCACGACATCCGTTCTTATCGTCTCATTCAATTTCGTAGCTCAGGACCGGACCCCAAACTTGCGACCAAGACTTCGGGAACAATGTAGGGCAGCCTTTATCACCATGTTCTGTGCTCAATAACCCCATTCTTTCTTAACAGTTCAACAAGACGCTGCAACGTTCATCGGAAACCAAGAAACCCGTGCGCGTAATCCGTGGCTTTAAATTGAGGTCGCCGTACGGCCCTAGCGAAGGGTAAACACGAACTCTTACGTGTTGTATTTAGCTGGGGACTGAGAGATCTTTGATTTTGCAACAGATATCGGTACGATGGCTTGTATGAGGTCGAAAAGGTGAGCGGTCGCAATTCTCCTGCTCGTGCATTGAATGTGCTTATCTTCTTGAAAGGCCTGGTGTGAGAGAGGTCTCAACAAAGGTGGATTCAAAGTCTGCAAATTCGCCTTCAAGGTGATACTTTCAGGCTCGTTTCTCTCTCTGCGACTAAACAGTGACACAGCGGCTTCCTGGACAACCTCCCCTTCCCAGACGGGCCACTGCCAATGATGACGCATGTACGAAAGGAGATTTGTTAGCATCCGAGAACAATCATTCTGAAGATGGCGGGGTCGGCGAGCCTGTGCCAGTGACCGAGTCTCCTTCAGGTGCTGTAACCGCATAGCCCTCTGATTACCTGGCCTAGCAGGGGCATTCTATCATATCATATCACACATTTACCTGAATATTTACCTGAATATTTATTCATCTCATGATTTAATTGTTCTTCTTGATCGCATCTACACTACTTAGATATTCACTTTCTTCAGTAGTGGCACTGCGGCTCTTCTGACGAGTCTGTATCATCACTCACGACGTCGAGACCCTCCTGCGCTCTAACGACGCGCATTGCCTGCCCTTTCTTGTTCTTGTAGAAGGTGATGCCCTCATCTTCCTCGACGAAAAGGCACTGGGTAAAGGAGCGGTAAAGGGCGTAGAATGAGGGCTGAATATGAATGTATCAGGGCGGATAGCAAATGATTTCTGGCGGCTCTTACACTCGAATCAAAATTATAAGAGTCGCCAAGTACGTCCTTCACGATACGAGTGATATGAGGGCCGTTATCTAAGTCAAGAGTCAATGGAGTTTCAGAGTCCATTCGACAGGGTTAGCAACGTACAGAACGGCGCATAAGAGAAGAAATCTGAATAGAATGAGGGCGTTGATTCATAAATATACTGAAGGAGACTCACGGTGTGCGACATGATCGTGGCTGATATTGTGGAAGAAGAACCTACCCATCCACCCAAGCAAAGGTCTGTCAACCGTCGCGCTTGCTCCCCTCAAGAACGACCAATGGTCCTTCCTATAGTGGGGGATGGTGGGATCCGAGTGATGGAGGAATGTGAACATAACTGAGTAGAGCTGTTAACACGCGCTTAGAACATTCCATGTGGACTCTCGTACCGATCCTGGATGAGAGAGTCGATAAGAACGAATACAGCCAAACCTGAGGGTACTTAATCGCCACTCACCAGTGATTGGTTAGCTACGCGTAAGATCATCAATGATGAAACGTCCATCAGCAGTGAATCATCTATCGCTTACCAGATACGGCACGAGATAATAACGCATGATGTTGTTCGACCCCAGATGTACCAGTAGTGCGACCATAGCTATCAAGCCAATGTTTGACAACACGATCTTAGGCCCTGTGGATCAAGATGTCAGCCGCAATGGCAATCCGAGGGCGGGAGGCACAGACTCACTCTCGGCATCGCGAAACAGTGGAGAACTTGGACTGAAGTGGTTAGTCCCTGGAGGGTACATCTTGGAGCCCATCGTGTTTTGTCTGTCGAGAGATTAGATGAATCAGGACCCAAACTTATGGGTATAACGTATACTCCTCACCCCAGATACAACCACCAACCCATCCCCTGCATTATGAGCAAACGAACCGCCGTGAACAGCGGTGTCTCCCCAAATACCTCCTCGTAGTCGATCCTCTTGGCGTCTTTCTGCGCTGGCAGTTTGAATTCGCTACGACCGTATGGGACGTAGTTCTCATCGCGTTCCATCGACGACGACGCTTTCTATATTCCTTCTATCAGCGTAATGAAGCTCTTAGTGGGGGCGAATAGCATACGTGATGAGCGTGATGCGTGGCGCGCCATGCATAATATGGGATCAGCAGAAACTATGTTTGACATTATAGGTAACGCGGCTGAAGAGGACAGAGAGGCGACGAACCGAGTGGAGAACGAATCCTACAATATTGTTGGCCACGGACGAGGGGAAAAGGGTTCCATGCCCTGCTTCGTGTCCTGAAGGGGGCCTCGTTAGTACAAGCTCAGTATCTACAGAATGCTCTTACCGAGGCAAAACAAACCCCCGCCGACCAAACCCTGAAACCACCAGTAGACCATCCAAAGAGAGGTCTTCAACAACAGCTTCGATGGGGCAGAGGTCACGATGCCGCCGTAGTTGGAGGCATTCCAAACATCGATTGACATGGCAAATCGTAGACCAAGTAGTGCCAGAACAATATCACGAAGGAGATATACAGCGGCGATGAACGAGTTGGCTGAGGAACGGTGTCGATGACTGGATTCAACAAAAGACGAGAGGGCGGGCTTACGCTTGAGAAGATGCTTCGGGACAGCATCGTGTATTTGCTTCAAGGTAGCGGCAGGCGGGGAGAAGGGAGTCTCACATCTGTTAAGATTCGATCAGCAAATTGGTGGAGGATGGCGGACGGCCAGCCGAAGCTAGTCTACCGTTTACGATATTCCGGACTATCCCACTTGTGATACTCCATTGTGGCAATACTCAGAGAGACACTCGAGGGGGCTTTTATACCTCCCCAAACGTGCCGTATGGCCCGGAGAGCGGTAAACCACAAAAGCTTAGCCTGGCTCTCCAAGGAGTTACTACGAGGCCTGAACTAATCCAATGTATAGACCGGAAACACAAACGAATGCCGTCGGAGCCTAGGTATTCAGGATAGTTAAGATCCCAGCAAGAGGATAGTTGTTTTGGGGGGCGAAAAGGCGGAGTGAGTCCGAGTGATAGGTTCGTAGTAGGACTGTATACGATTGGCCCGCCCACGGGGACTCGAGCGCTCGCAACATGCCTTCATCCGTAGAGCGAAGTATAGACGAGGATCCGTAAGACAGGCTTAGCTTAGAACACCCAGCAGCGCGAATAAGACTTTCAGGTGACAAGGTCCTTGAGGGCTGTACTATGGGCGAGTAGCTTTTCAATTGAAGGCAAAGCGGGTATAGCCAATCTGAAAGGAAAGCTGTCGAATCCAGTAGGCGTTGAAGTTAGGATTCGACTTCAAGATGACGGCTGACTTCAAGGCCGTCTCCTAAAGGGTTTGGGTCTCTTCGGACCGGGGGAATTGGTCGAGGTTTAGATCTGAATCACTATCGGTACCGGCAGTACGAGGCAGGTACGAGGAGAATCAGAGGATCGAGTCTGCCTGGGGGAGACTGGTCCTGATACACGATTGACACCCAGAGTAAGGATCTGTTGAGAAAATCATTGCTACTTCCACGAGACACGGCCCTACTCTAGCTCATGAACCACTTGTTTTACAATATGAAGGAATTCGTCAGCAGTTTCAACCTTGCCGTTCGTGTTTCCTTTCCCCATCCTCCATAACGTATACATACCGCGTATTGCTTCTCGTAGGGCTGTGTCTCCATTTACACCCGCCACTTTCTCTGACTCCTTCCCAGATGAATCCTCCAGTATGTGTGGCGGGACGGCGACTGCAGCAGCTTCTAGATCCTCCAATCGACAGGGCGACGCCTCCGGTGACTGTACAGTGGTAGAGTCCGTTTCGGACGTGGATTCAGTCAACTCCGGTACTTCATCGTCGGCAGGGAGCGAATCAATGCGTGAGGACAGGGCATGTAAGCGATCCGATAGATCTGCAGCATGCGTGTTTGCGCGAAGGGTGTTCAACGGCATGGCGACGATCGGCTCTTCGCCTGCGACTTGCTCGTCGTGATGAAGATGCATGTACGGCCCAGGCTTGCGTCTCTCTGGCACCGGTGACGGTATGGTGGAGTCTCCCGAGCCTGGTGTCCGCGATAAGCAACATGAATGACTGACGTGGAGGATCACATACCATGTACGTTGGCGTACTGTGCCCAGTACGCATCTTCGGTATTTGAGTGATCGTGTTTAGTGAGGTGCGCATCTCTATCATCATCGTGCAGATCATCATCCTCCTGGCCGTAAGCAGCCCAATAGGCGTCCTCTTCGGTTGCCTGCTCTACGTGGATGAAGGGCACCTTCTCGTCTCCCGGCACGCCCCATATGTCATCGAGAACATCGCAAGATTGAGGTGGGAAGGGCATGAGGGCAAGGTTGTGGTATTTCCAGGCAGAGTCAGGAGGATCCCACTGAAATACCAGCCGGAGGTCCGCAGAAGCATCGGAGCTAGAACGGAGACCCACATGCGCGAACAGGTTTTCTTGGTCACCTGAGTAGGCTATTGACATTTCATCAGCGGGGCCCGGAATCGGAAAGCCTTGGAGAATGTCAACGATGCGGGGCTGGTCTGGGGAAGGCCAGGCCAGGTAGTTTGCGAGGTCATCCTCGGGTGATATGTTGAGATAGTGGTGACGCTGCAAAAGCGGCAGGGAAAGCAACGGGGAAGGTATAGGATTTGTGGGAAGCTGAGCAGGAGGGATCAGATACTGCAAAAAGGCTTCGATGGTTGCAGGAGCAAGTGATGGTGGACGTTCCATGGAGAGTGTGTCGACGACGTTATCGACGGCGTTCAGAAGCTTAGATAGGCTACTCCAGGACACCGGAATTGCACTGGTCTAGATCATAGGGAATGGCTAGGAATGGGAGAACGGAAAGGCACGTGTAAATGTGTGTACTCACGGTGCTTCGCGTTCAGATGTCGGCAATTCTGGTAGCCAGCCCGACTCGGAGTGGCGTTGTCTTCCAAGCAACTTTGAAGTTCTCTTTCTTGGTGGCACAACAGTCAGTGCAGGGAGGTACGCGCGAGTCGGAGAACGATGCGGGAACGTTGACCGGACCGGAGACGCGGTAGTCGGAGTCCAGATTTCACGGACACCGACCACGGCGGCAACACGGCGCGTACTCCCCTCCATGGATACATACTGGCAAGATACTGGGGCATACTGCTCCCTTGGTACCGAGAATCTTCCAACCATAGATCCGCAAGCTTGCCGGAGTGGTAAGTATAAGTCACGGCGGAGCTGTCTTGTTTCCTTGGTGTTCTCATCGCCACTTTGAGACTTGCTAGGCTATGTGCGTACCGACCGCAGCTGAACACTCGAAATAGAGCTGTAACACTTGCCCACCAAGGCCATTCCTCCCACGACATGGGCTTCAGCCTGGTAAGTGAATTAAGCACATTATACTGTCCGCGTAGTAGAGTGTATCGATAAAATGCAAGTGTCTGTCCCGTCCAGTGTCCACGCAGTCCGTCATCATCATCTCTCTCTAAAGCATCACCATCCCACCACCAATCAAAACACCCACACAAGTGACCGTGATGAGATGGCCTGCACCTGCCAAAGCCGGAGCGGAGGAGATATAACTGTCGTCTGGCCCATCTGCGCCGCCTGTTCCACCTGGAGAGGGAGCTCCGTTGGATCCCCCTCCACCATCAACAGTCGACGCGGCAGTTGGAAGTGTTGTCGGTGTGGTTGTAGTGGCGCTTGTATGGGAAACAGTATTGTTTCCAGTGGTGGTGTTCGTACTGTTGCCGGCGGAAGTAGAGGGTGTAATGGTGACGACTACTGCAGTGCTTTGAGTGACAGTAACTCGGTTTGACAAGAAGGTAGTCGTTGAGAAGGACGTGGAGAGTTGCAAGCTTTGGCTCGTCGTGCTGCTTGCGCCGGTCGAAGAACTGGTGGTAGTGGGCGTGGAACTCTGAGCAAGACAAAGCATGAGTTCAGGACTCCAGACCAGACAAATCGATGCCAACCTGCGCAAGAGCAAGAAGTGGGAGGAGAAAGAGGAGCAAAGCGCTCTTTTCGTTGAATAAGCGCATGGCTCGTCGTGGTCGTGGATCAAGTCGTTTGACGGTGACCTGCCTGCCGTGTTTGGCGCCATTGCCGAGTCGGGCATTCCCGAAGGCAAATTGAGGCGTTCAAACGGCCCGGTTCTTCCGGATTCATAGGCGCCACACTTCATGAAGTCTCTGCTTTGAATGCTTAGAGCACCCAGATGGCGAGATGGTAGTATCTAATGCCCTGTCATAGTGCTGAGCATGTTTTTCAGAGGACCCTGCTTGGGCTAACAAGTCTATCTCCTGTGAGCTCAACCGGCCTGCTGGATGTTCCAGCACGCCAAGGAGTTCATCACAATGTATTGACAAAGTTGACCCCGCAAAAGTTTGGAGAAGATGTATTTACGCGGCACTGGCGGTAACACACATATATGCCGGCTCTTGAGCAAGGCAACGGTAGGCAGCGGCTTGGATCGCGTACAACGCCACAACGGATCATTTACTGTCTGCCCTATCACAACCACTTCATAGTTAAGCTCTCAAAAGTCTCAACTGTCTCTGGTAGCAGTATAATCTTCTGTATACTAGACAACACTCTACATCTCAAGCGCCATCTGCGCAAGCTTCAATGCGCCCTCTTTTGTTTTCGTGCCGCCGATGAACCCGCTCGCATGGACGAACACGCATCCTTCCACCCCGGTGATCTGGCTGAGCGCCTCATCCCTAACACCCCTCCACGCACTGGGCAAGGCTTTGCGGCTCTCAAAGCTGTCTTCCGACGAAGGCACAGCCTGGACACGCCAGTTCCCACCCTCATCGGAATAAACGACATAAATCGAGGTTGCGTCGATGACAGACTCGCGCTCGAGGTCGAAGAGGTGTCCCTGCAGAGTCAGAGTACGGCGTTCAGTATAGCTCGCGGATAAGGCAACGGCGACGGACCTTCCACGGTAGGAATTGCTCCAGTAGGACGATTTTGCCAGTGGGGTCGACGGTGCTTTTACTCTTCTGGAGTGCTTCAATTAAGAGGTCGCGCGCGGGGAGCCAGGCGTTCGCGTAAAAGTCTAGCTTCCCTAGGAACTCCTCTCCAGTCAGCGCAGAGGCTTTCGAGAATTGGGCCTGCGGCGTGGGGTGTCAGAGTTGCGGGCATGCAAGGGGGAGGACAGAGTGTGTACATCGACGGTTTGTGAATCAGAGGGTTGATTCCAAGCGGGATTTAGCGACCCGACGCGACTTGATAAACCGGTGTTACTCTTGTATGCAGCCTTGATGTCCGAGGGATACTGTGAAATACCATTATCGATTGCGTCTATGGCTTCGATGAATTCCTGCGAGGGGCGGCAGGGTTAAGCGGGTTTCAATGTGGTTGACACGGAGTGGGGCATACCTGGTACATTTTGAGCCATAGCGTGTGGACCTTGGTATCCTCCACGGGCAGCTGCGCCCTGGTTGCGATGATTTCTTTTCCGAAATGTCTGCCGCGGCTTTAGGGTACACATACGGGGGAGGCGGGAAGGCCAACGCAACTTGTACACAAGCCCGGCGGAGCTCAGCTTTGTGCTGAAGCCATGTCCGAAGACTTCTTCGAATCCGCGCTGGTGGTGGTCGAAGCGCTGCTTGGCCTCGTCGTAGATGGCACCGACGTCGACGACGATGTCGCAGCCGTCGAGAATGGATGGATCGCGAGATCGCTTCAGCTCTAGACGTGGATAGGCTTATTAGGGACGCGGAGGCGGATAACAGGCGACGGCGTGCTTACCGGCGCCTGCATACGTCTTTGTTAGGCGGAGCAGAAAGACCGCGAGCGCCTCGTCACAGTGAAAGGTGCCATTGTGCGTCCCGATGATCTGGAAGCAGGTTTGAGCGCCAATGAGGCTGCGCGTATTTCGAGTGTGACCTTTTGGTGCTCCGTTTTTTGCTTTTTGACCTGCGGAGAATCTGACATGACAGTGCGGAAGAGAATCTGGCGTTGCAAGGGCAGACAAGGTTTGGGTCGATGAGGAAGGAATCGAGAAGCGGTGGTAAGGCTAAGCCTAAGTTGGCTGAGTTGACACATGAAAGACACATCGTTTGCTTTCAAACGCTAATCATCGTGTTCTATGTATTCAAACCCAGTCTCGGGCTCGCCTATGCTCTACCCGACGATTTCACCAATATTTTGAAAAAGTACATAGCTATCGTGTATCGCCGACCAGCCTGGCGCCTGCACAGTCCGGACCGTTCTGTTGCTCCAGCTCCAAGTCGCCATTGGAGAGAGATACGTCTTTCATTGCCAAGGCGCTGGTCGTCGGGCACAGAAATTCGGCTCCTTATCAATCAGCGTATTACACCTGAATTACTCTTTCTTTCTTGGATTCTTTCTTGCGGAGACCGTAAGTGCCGACCCTGGATACTTAGCCGGGTATCGAGTGATCGGGGCTGAGCCTTGCTTTTCTTTATAAGAGTCGCTGTCAATGGCCTTTCTCCCCTCCCCTCCCCTCGCCATCGTCCGCGCCCGCCATGGACATTCCCCGCCTTCTGCACAGGCCAGCTGAGGCTGGCCCAGCGCTGTTCTTTGCCCATGTCATGAATTGGCTCGAAGGCGTCGCCAACGCCCAGAGAAATGGCCAACTTTTGGATCCGTGGACGGCCTCGTGCGACGACGACCAGCTCGCACCGGCCGCGTTCCCCGCACTGTTCGATGGACATGTGCCAGCCGCGTCGCACATCTCCTTTCACCCGGAACCCTATGGGACCTGGGCGTCCAAAGAGCGGCCATCGTCTCCTGTGACAATCACAGGTGCTCCGTGCCACATCCAGCCCTTCTTGCATGATTCCCGTCGCCCTACTGGCGCCTCTGACGTGTGGGCTTTCTCCCACCACGGCCCTTCGTATGTCGCGGGTGCACCCCTTCCACATATAGACACGTTCGGATACGTGGTATGTTTCCTTTCACTCGCTTCTGGCTTCTTTCTTGACTTCTCATTCCGTTCGCAGCCAAACCCCATACACGTCCCCCAAGCTCAGCCGCATGACCCTTCCCCCTTCTATGCCCTTCCTCCATTCCTCCACGATCTGAATGTGAGCTCGGATAAACTACAGCACGCGCTGCGGCAGCACCAAATCGCATCCACGCGCCAGCAGTGGGCCGCATCGAATCCCTCGCTCTGCTCGGCGCACGAGAGATCGCGACGGACTCATGTGGCACATGCAACCGAGCGGCGCCGGCGTTCTTTCCAGGCGACACCCTATTACAAAATGGCCCTTCCGTATCTCGCATCATGACCAACGCGGCCGGTATGGTAAGGCCTCTCGGCCCCATATCGCCACCATCATGTCCAGGATGGCCGTGGGCGGAAGGAAGGAAGGGCATACGTAGTGGGCATTCACGGACAGATCATCATTCATTGCATTATTCTATCATACTTGCATTCTTGTTAGCATACATACCACCAAACCATCGATTTGATCTGGTTTTATTCTCGACGCTCTATCCAGGAGGACGACGACCTCAGTCGAGACAAGTCTCCCGTCATGCAGCTAGATCATTGATCAAGATACTCCAGTCGCACGTTCTCGACAGACCTGAATCGCACACGAATAACAAGTTATGCGTATTATTCGAGAGAACAAGCTAGACGACATCGAAACCAGTAACCAAGACCGAAACTCAAAAGGACAGGAAGACATCACGCATGAAACCTACTTGACCGAGGCCATTTGGCCGGCCATAGCGATGCGGGCCATCTGAATGATGGCTTCGTTGAGGGTCTCGATTACTCCGGTATCCGTAGGAAGAGCGGTCGCGCTGGGAGCGGCTGAACTGGTGGATGACGCGACGACCGTGGATGAAGGAACAGTGGACGAAGGTTCGACGCTGCTAGAAGGAGGAGGAGGAGGAGGGGGTTCGGATGACGACGAGGGGGCAACCCAGGTGGACTCGGGAGCCGCAGATGTGGATGTCGTCTTGGGAGTCCACTGACTGCTGGTGGAGGAAGACGTCGTCGACGTCCGCTGTTTGTGAGTGCTCGTCGGCGGCGTCCATGTGCTCGAGGTCGTCGCGACCTGTCCGCTACCATACTCCCACGATCCCGAGAGAACGCCTTGGCTGGTATCTCCAAAGTGCTCGAAAAGACCCTGCGAGAAATCGAGATCTCCGGAAGCACAACCCATACACTGTCACGCGCGACAGTAGGTAAGCGTTTGAGGGGATACAACGGACCCGACAACGCACCTCGTCCACGATGGTGGCTGAAGCGCTCTTGCCATTGATGGTAATGGTTATTTGAGCGTTGCAGTGCGACCCATTGTCCCAATCCTGTGTGAAAGATGTGTAAGTAAGGCGGGAGCTGTACGCTCCAACGCTCAACCTACTTGGGCACTCATGGCAACAATCTAGTTGATAAAGAATAAGAAATTGGGAAATCAAGATACTGACTCGAGACGTACATAGTCACTGGGACTGTTATAGCCCCCACAAGCACCGCTAGAGAAATCTGAGCACAACGGCGGGAGATGCAAGGATGGGGAACGTACAGGCCCGTCTCATAATAGGTGAACTGCGAGCGTGCATTCAGTTTAGAGCGATGCGCTTCGAAGGGGTGGCTTCTGTTTGCTACAGCACGGGCGTGGGGGATGGTTTGGCGCAGGGCACGGTGAGCATCTGCGGCGTCACTGGGAAGGAAAAGGGCGAGAAAGGCGACAGAGAAGAGCGGAATATGCATTGGTTGGTGTGGGTAAAGAGCGACGGCGGCCAGCGGCCTACTGTATTAGAATCCTGTACGAAGGTAGCGATGTGGTAACAGGTCAAGCTTCGTGCCAGCATGTCAGCGTCGCCACGCGATGGCGATCTGCGACACGGCATATTCCTTTTCGGGGAATTGCGTGCGGAAAGTACGGTGCACCAGGCAGACGTGGACAGACAGAGAGGAGGCGCGCCCAAGGATGATGGTGTCAGGTGAACATGTAGGAGTTCGCGAATTCACATGTCGCCATCATCATAACCCTCACCGACCCTGCCCTCTTGCCCCGGTACAGTATTGAATACCGAGATATTAATGCTCAATGCTCGTTGACTCTTGACTCTTGACACCATGCCATGATAAGTACTTCAGCCCAATTGACTTGCCTTCCAGTCCCAGGGTGAGTAGCTGACTGCCCAATCAAGTCAGAAGCACGTCCACATTTAAGAAGTGACTCAAGTTATACTGTAAGTACTCGACTTCCTGGAGGCGCGCTCAACAGTGATCGCCTCGAAGTTGGTACTCTGACAGGCTCGTATGTAATAATACTGAGGCTATCAAGTAAATCAGAGTTTACGACGGCATAGAACTACCCTCGACGCGTCGCGATTGACTATTCCACGGAGACATTGCAGTGTAGACATGTTGCTGAGGTCGTCTTGTACACGTCTCTTGAAACCTAACGTACATAACCCACACAGAATCCAGGAAACGTGAAGCTTCTGTGAGACCCGGTCGTAAATGAGGGCGCAATTCGCGGTCATGATGACGAGAGGAGATGGCGCGAAGTCATCAAACAAACAGGACAGCGATTCAAACACCATATTCATCTGGTAACGCGACTCGAATGGACAGATCAATACGTTCACATTACGATTGCAGACCGGGGAGTAGGGTAGCTGTGGATAGTTTAGACAGTCCGCCCTCGACCCGATGGACCAGGTGGTCTCCCATCCACAACTCCCGCAAACGCGCATCCAAATCGACGTCTTCATCCGCCAGCTGCAAAACCTTCCCTTTGTAAAATCCATCTAGCGGAAATGAAAGGCTCTCGTCGCGGTGTTGATTGTGATTCCAGATGACGAGGTCCTGCATGGTCCGGCAACATTCACGCCATGAGGTTTGGGAGGAGCAACCTTCGGAAAGTGCCAGCAGAGTCGCAGAGTCAAGATGCAAGCCAAGAACCATGAGGATCATTGTGAGGTTGTGAGGCTCGTAGAGCAGATTCAGTGACTCTGGTGTCGGTCGAGATAGAACAAATTTCGTGAAGGCGACAATGAGGTTGCCAGCCTCCCAAAAATTGCCAGATCTTGCAACCCACAGCTCTGAAATAGTAGTCATCCAGTCATCGTCGACGAAAGCGCGGTGGGCCTCTTCTCGACCCATGTCGAGGGCATAAAACATGAGATTGAAGATGGAGAGGACGACGTTCGAGTGGTTGGTCAATCCGGCTCCCAGGATAAACTCCAGACGCACACATCGTGCGATGGGAAGCCCAAGTATGCGGTTGAAAGACGGAAAGGAGAAAGTAGGGTCCCCTTGGGCCAGCAACTGAAAAGCATCGATAACAGCAGGTAGACACATCCGTAGATGCTCGGCTGCGGGGTACGGTACAAGCCCTGCAGACTGGAGTGGCTCACAGATGTGAGTCGTATTCACTATGTCCTTGAGCAGGTCGACGAAATGAAGGCGAGTCTGCTGATCTTCGAGAGCAGGCGAGTCGCGAAGTGCAGACAGCCTGCTCTCAATGCAGAGCACAACCCAACATAAGAGGTCGATGAAAGGAGCCCAGTCAATCACACCAGTGGATGGTTGTAAGGGGGAGTCTACCATCTGAATATGATGTAGAACCCATTTTCCGACTGCGTAAACCAGGCGATAGTATGAAGAGTTAATCGAATGGCCGCTATCAAAAGGGGAGAGCGTTGGTGTGGAAAGCAGCTCGTCGCTGAATTGAGGTTCGAGGGGCAATGTCACGGCCTCACTGATAGTCGATGCGGTCTCCAATGAGTTTCTCGCACGTTTGAGATCATCCAGATCGCCGGTCCCACCCAGTAAACTCGCAAGAAGCTTCGTGAGTGAGACATCGACTTGTGGATTTTCAATCATGAAGGCACCGAAGTCAAGCACGAGTTCCAGGAGCCCTCGCCATACCAACGGATGGAGCTTGACAGTGGCCAGATCATTGACCAAGAAGTCAAGAAGCTTTGAGGCGTTGAGTTGGTTAGGCTCTGGCGAGTCAAAAAGCAAGGCGGTGGAGAGGTAGTACGGGTCGGGGTTTGCCTCTGGATCAAATGAGAAGAGTACATACTCGCCATGGAGCTTTGGAACAAGAGTGTAGGAACGGCAAAAGCGTTCAATGGCCTTCTCCTCCCCTGGTCGAGGCTTCATTCTTCGTACAGTGTGATCCCAAACACCCAACTTGTCGAGGAATTCCCTTCTCTGGGTTTGAAGGACTGTGCCCTCCCAGGTCTTGGTGGCGTGATCTTTGACCGCGATTGGAAGGCCGCTGATTGCCTGGATAACAAGACTCTGCACGGAAGGATTGGATGACATGCCATACAGCCAATCTAGCGCATCCACCATGAGTGTTGGATGAGCGGACTTGACAGTCTGTGTTTCGGTGGTTGACAAGGACACCACTTTCGGCGATACACCACCGGAGGATGGACTCGACGATGCTAGCCAAGGACGCAACATAATAGAATGTAAGCGTCGATACGTCACGTCGAAGACCTGAGACATGTAATGGAGGAAATCCGTCAACGGAGTTTGGTATGGGCAGTCAGGGAACAAGACGGGCATGCCGTTGCTGATGAGGTAAAGGACACAGACAACGACGGTGATCACGCCGATGGTCCATGCTAGGGAGGTCCGCAGAGGAGTATAGAAAAGGATGAGACCAGAGAGGAAGAGCGTCAATGATACGTGCATCATGATAGGCAGTAGTCCGATGATGACACGAACACGCCAGCGCTCGAGGCCCATGAAGCGAAAGTGGCGGATCTGACTGCGAAGACGGGGAGTGCCGGAGGGAAGGGACATATAATGATGAAGCCATTGCTTGACCAGGACAGCGGCGAGAGCAACAACAAGACTAGTGATCAGGCTGACGACCCAGAGGCCGTTAACCCATACATCGATTGTGGCCGGTTCGAATTTGGCAGAGGGATTCACGGCTGGCGACGTTATGTTCGGAATTGTGACCCCGTCGCTCGAAGCCAGCTGAAGAACGACGATATCGTAGAGCAGCAAGGCGGACATTTCTGTGAAATCCGCCTGGAGGTTCAGGGAAACTTGAACGAGAAAAGACGTAACGACCGCCGAAAATAAACCAGCCTATGTTCCAGGTCAGAGTGTTGTCGCAACTCCCGAAGATATCGAGTACTCACAAACACCAACATCACGTCAAGACCGTCGCGAGACTGTCCGACCATGATCCTGTCGAACTCAGCTGCCTCTTCAACGTATACACGCCATATTCGCGCGTTTTGGGACGTCTCCTCGCAGTAGGCGTCTTCCGGAAGGCGCGCCTCGTAGTCGTCGTTGAAGATATGTTGCGCGCCGCTCTGATTCAGCCCAAAGAAGTGTCTTGGGGTCTGCTCAGGCTGAGCGGGCGGGTGATGAACAACAGGCGGTGGCCCAGCAGGTTCTGGAACAGCGGGCAGAGGATTTTGCGGCTTGTCCTGTGGGCCGGAGGCAGGTCTCGGGAGAGGTGTTTGAGCATCTGTGCTTGGTTCATGAGAGATTACGCTGTTCGAAGCGTCCAACGCAGGCTCAGTTCGGTGTGGCGACTCGCGTTCTGCCATGAAGAATAAACGAGATAAGCCACGAGCAGAGGGTGAAAGGATTCAGAATCCAATTGCTGTTGATGATGGTGGGAGTACAACTACTACCCTGGACAGCCTTGGCGCGGTAGCGATATCGATCAATCACTGCCACGATCGCTAAGTCACTTCAAAGTCCTGCCTATTCGCGTCATGCGTCGTGGCCATAGTCTTCCTGCTCATACAGTGTAAGTTCAATCAGGGACCATCTTATCAGAACAGACTTTGAGAAATACACATAAGTGAAGTTCTTGCCATACTGATTTCGCCATATCTAATACTATGGTCACTTCATATGACAAGGTGGATTCAAACCACAGGCATGCCATATTCGAGTGGAAAGTTCATCCGAAGATCATGCAGACGAAAAGCACATAATCAACATCACTGACCGCAATAGAAATACAGTACGTATATGCTACACAACTTCACAGAGTCAAAGACACAACCTGCGTACTACCAGCCAACCCATCTTTCGGGAAACTGACATCGACAATCCTCTGCAAAGAGGTGTCGTCCTTCCCTTCTCTCTTGAGAATTAACGTAACCCGCACAGAGTCCAACAGCTGAGACGGGTCGGAGACGTAAAGTCTCTGTAGAGGCCGGTTGTAAATGAGGGCGCAATTCGCAGTCGTAGTGACGGTCATCAACCTGGTACTCTCGCACGAGTTTGATATATTGAAGGAAGCAGAACCACCGCCGCGATCCCAGAAGACAGCCATCGCCATCTTGTTTACCTGATCGTAGACCGCAGACACACGGAAAGTCGTTGATGGTGGTGTGCGAAGAGAGAAATGCCGACTCCTGGAGCGGAATGTTGCCTTGTCAGATCCTAGAAATGCGGTGTAGGAAATAGGTGTAGCGAGCGAATTTGGCTCATGTTCCAGCTACGCGGTGAATAAGTCACCCTTGGCCGGAGGCTGACTCGAGATGCCAATGTTCTTCCAATCGCCAGTCCTCTGGCCTACTTGGACAGACAATGTTGCCGAAATGTTGGCAGGAAAGAGATATTCGACAGTGTCATGCCAGACGTGCCGAGGTCGCTTCATAGCATGCGAATTTGAGAGCTGCACATCATCTACTGCGTCAATTGCGATAGAGCCTGCGCGGCGTTTCCGATCCAAAACACTGTAGACCGGTTTGCCCGACGTAGACGCGAGACCAGAAATCATGACGTGCTGGATATCATTCGCGAGGAAGAACCACGTCTTTTGCCACAAAAGCGTCTGTGTGAATGGTTTGACGCATTGCATAGCCCCAGCCTGTAAAGACTCCTCCAACGAATGCCGTCGTGCAGGTGAAGCCAGCACGATCACAAGAGAGGTGAGTCGCGCCGTAATCCACCGTGATACATAAATAACAAGATACAAAATACACGGACCCGGACAAGACACAATTACTTCTTCGTGCGCGCCTTCTTTCCCTTGGACGTCCCCTCATCCTTGTCAGCCTATGTTTGAGAGTGAGTAGGCAACTCGCGTAGAAAGACCATGTCGACTAGAAAGACATACCTTCCGCTTCCCCTTCGCCGGTGCAGCCTTCCCCTTCTTCGCGTCTTCCTTTGGTTTGACCGTGAAGAAGCCATCCAGTCTCCCTTGTTGCTTGGTGTTCAGAAATTTGGTGAGCTTGTCGGCGCCCTTCCTAACACGCTCCTCACTACGGACGTCAGAATGCAATCACAGAAGTATAGAAAAGGCGTACTTGAAGCCCTTCTCAGTAACAAGGAACTTGACAAGCCCGTCAACGTCAGGATTCTTCCACTCCAGCTGATGAGATACATGAACACTATTCAAAAATGGCATTAAAACAGAATGACTGACCTCAATCTCATCTGCCGGTGTCACGTCAGGTTTCTTGAACACCTTTTTGGCCTCTTCCCAAGGCCATTCCTCGGGCATTACAACCCCCGCCTTTCCCTTGCCCTTCTTCTTCTTGGGCTTGGGTTTAGGCTTCGCCTCCTCAGCGTCAGAATCGGGATCAGGCCGCTCGACGTCTGAAGTGGCAGCTGGTGGGTCCTCCTCTTCTTCTTCCTCTGACGCGACCGCGGCTCCTTCCTTCTCAGCTTGTCTGAGATGACATTGAGTGACATTGGCGCTGACAATGCACCAGACTCACTTTGCGCGTAGATGCTTAACAATGTTCTTCAAACTGCCGTGCTCTCTTATCAGCTTCAGTGCTGATTTCGGCCCCACTCCCTTTATAGGCTCGAGATAATCACATCCAAGAAGTATACATAAATCAATGAACTGATATCGTCAGTCATGTCGGTTGCCATCTGGGAGTCAAGAACTCACTTTGTCCATGTCCATGTCTAGTCCTTCCAGGGCAACCTTGAGATTTATTTCACTGATAGGCTGCTTCTTGGCTTCAGAGAAAGTGAGGTGGCGGAAAAGAATCGGTGCTGAGAACGTCAAAGTGTCCATATCCTCTGAGCCTGCTGCATACACCTGAAGAGCGAGGTCAGATGAATACTCATCTATGTCATTCGATGCGCACCTTCCCGCCGCGAGCCAGTTCCGCGCATTGTGCTTCCGCTTCGGAGGGCGCCTGGTCTAGCATGAGCGAAAGATGCGCTGAAACACAGACAATGACGCACAATGACTACGGGGATGCCCATGAGACGCAGCAGTCGTCGACATTCCTCGTTGTGTTCTCTGGTGACTTTGACAGTGCGCCGTGAGAATCGGTCGACGTCCTCGGTGGTTCCGGTCTCCTTCGCCTCCTCGCCGCCCTCCTTTGCCTCCTCCCGTCGCGCCAGTCGTTTGACGAGCTAAAGGCGTCGCGTCACAGCAGTCCCAGCCAGCACAAGACCAGAGACACGTACCACGCCCTTCTTCAGCTCTGGTGGCTTGCCATCGAACACATACGCGGGCTTTATGCCATTCTCCACTATGCGTATTGTGCGGTAGAAGAAGCCCATCAGATGGCTGGTTGTCTCGCCCGAGTCGTTCGTGAGCATCTCGCCGTCGCGTTGGCGCACGGCGATGAGGAACTGGTAGATGGACATGGACGCGTCGATGGCGACCTTTCGACCGAACAGTGTCTTTATTTCGTGTTCCTTGATGGCGGCGGGTGCATGCTCGGAGATGAGGCCTGTGAGGCCTTTGATACCCATTTTGGTGGTGGTGGCTGGTGGTGAAGCAGAGGTCGCGTGTGTCACGCGTTGAGGGTGACACAGTTGGCGTTTGTTGGGCGCAGCGCTGACCGGGAGCCCCGGGACCCTGATACTTACCAGCTGTTCTCACAGCTAGCAACGTCTTTTCATACAAATCACTCATTCAATCTCTAGGTAACCAATGGATTTGGCACAACAAGTGTATGTGCGCCTCAAGGCGTTCTACGCACTGCAGATAGGCATACTCAACGAGCTATACTGCATCCTCCTTGGAGTCATATCCCCCATGGCCAACATCATCATGTCTAATCCCGAAATACTCCTCCATCCTTCCGACTTTCGTCGGCAGTTCTTCATGAACGTCTGGAACTTCATGGCAGACAGTGTGGATGAAGGTGGCGCGGAGACAAAGCGCGAACTCCTTCCGACTCGCGCCCGAGGAACCGTGCTTGAAATTGGAGCTGGTCAGTGCTCCGCCAACTCGAGCCAGCCTCACATAGCTTACGATCATCATAGGCAGCGGTCACAGTATTAAGTATCTTGATACCTCTCTCGTCAAGGCGTACATTGCCCTGGAGCCAAACACACTCTTACACGAGGACATATACAACAACGCCACCAAAGCCGGCTTCCACCCCGCACAGATCACAATCTTGGACTGTGGCGCCGAAGACACAGACAAGATCATGGTAGCACTACGCGGCAGACAGGTGGACACCATCATGTCCATCCTCACGTTGTGCGGTGTCCCAGATCTCGAGAACACTCTCGAGAAGCTGATACGCGACGTGCTGAAGCCGGGTGGGGCCTTCATTTTTTATGAACACGTTCTTTGCGACGTATCCCACGACGTCAGATTGTCCCAAAAGTTCTGGACGCCAATCTGGCAATTTATCGTGGGGTGTCGCTTGGACAATCCCTCTCATCGTATCCTCGAGCATCTCTCTGTGCAATGGACTGCACAGAACGTGAAGGGAAAGAAAGATGAAGCGCCCAATCTATGGTGGCACCAGCAGGGATACTTCGTGAAGGCATAGGGTGCTTTCGCTCCTCGAGTGTTGGCGTCAATAGAGGCAGGCAATTTTAAAATGTACAAGTAGAAGGACAGCAGTTATATATATGTGATGGTATCTTACTAGCAAAATGATGATGAACGATAGCGATGCATACAATTCCACGCGGGAGTTGATTAAAGATACATTTACCAGAATAATAACCGACGCAGCACAGCGACATTCGGCGGTGCGGAGTCGCGTGCTGGTGGTCGCGGATGAGGACGGTAGTCGTCGAACTGCGCGTCCGGAGGGGTGATTCGCGACTTCTGCATCTGTGGAAAAGGCATCAGGAGCAGGGCCTTGAACATCAAGATCTCACAAACCTCATCGTCCATCAGATAGGTCGACAGAAGCATATCCCGTATATTGTCAGAGTTAGTGGACTTGTTCTCGAAGTTGTAGTCTCCGGTTGACCGACACTGGGCCTGACACTGTGTCGTGCTGGTTATAAACCTGCCCATCATGTTGAATTTGCCCCAATGTATCTTCGAACGATCGTCGGAATTGAAGTCATCATTCGCTTCGTGTGAGCGAATGAGATCGGATATGTGTACCTCCCTGTCACAGTTCAGTACAAAGAAACTCACTGAATGACACCACTTACAGAGCCGGAATGCAGGCTCCCTTAGTGTTCCGCAAAGCCAAGCGATATGCACGATGTGATCGTATGTGTTGGAGGAGGACGTCCCAAGACTGCAAGTTCTTTGCCTGGTCGGGACACCGCGCCTTGAACTCTTCCATCGTTCGGTCACCAGGATAGCTCGAGTTGTTGATTCCAGCGACAAAGGCACGCAACGCAGAATAGTTATTCAGAGTTCGAAGCTTCTGAGCAACTTCGACGAGCTTTTCGATTTGCTTCGCTCGCGCACGAGGCTTATCGTGACAAAGAATCAAAGAAACCACCCTGTCAAAAAGTAATCATCAGTCTCAAGTACTTAGTGAGAGGAAACGAGCAGCAATACCAGTCAGCAAGATGATTGGAGACATTGTTGAAACGAGCAATGGAATTTGTTTCCGGGTCTTTCTTCCCCGAAACAAACGTGTAATGTAGCCAATGCCGAGGCTGAGGAGACAAGTCAGTGACAGGGGATAGACCAAATGCCGACAATAGGCCTTACCTCGATATCAAGGAACAGCTTCGCCTCAAGACGCGTGATTTCTCTGGCTAGCTCCTCCGGATCTGCATTATTGACTTCGATTGCCAACTTCTGCAGTTCTCGGAGCTGTTGTTTGGGGTTGTCCGGGATGTGATCATAAGCGCTAGCGTCCTCTAGCGGATGTGGTAGTAATGCCTTGGCAGTCAAAGGTAAGCTGCCTTTCCGCTCCCGTAAGTTGGACGAAGTTGACGATTTCCCCTTGGCAGGAGAGGTGGTCTGAGGGCGAGATGAAGAATTTGGGAGGTTTTCCTGCTCATCCTCCCAGAGACTGTTCGAGTCATCGCTTTCGTAGGCGATATCTTCCACTTTCAGGGCCCAAGACGCGTCCTTGTCCACTAGGCTGGGTAACAACTCGAGAAAGGGAAGAAAATCCGAGCCGTAATGGAGTAGGTACGTTTTGGATATGATGGACTTGATAAGAGCGGAAAGTGCACCGGCTGTCCCGCGAACGGCGAAGTCGTAAGGATAATCGCGGATCCAGAGTTCCAAGAGATGACATATCCTAGATGCAATTTCAGAAACTTGATCATGATGCTATGTCTTGCGTACCTCATCTGCGCGTAACATGCAAACATAGGGTCACTAGACGGATTATCGAGCTGTCGCATCCGCTTCTGCATCGCCAATAGCAGACTTCGCGGACTAGCGAACCTTCTGTACGTCAAAAGGAAATGAGTGATATATGTCGGATCTAGAAGATTATTGATAAGAGTGAGATTTCGATTTCGAATGTCATACCGTCGCCGCTGACAGCAAGGAACAATAATTTGTCCAGAAGCTCGTCCAGAGTAGCCCACTGAGCGGGCCGCCTGTAGTCTTCCATGAGCAGACGTAATAAAGCAGAATGAAGTGTACAGACGTCTCCTTTGGTTGGACTGGCTTGGGTTCATCAGCAGCGGACCCTACACCATTGACCTCATCTGTCGCCATGATGCCAACCGGACCAAATGGCGCATCATTGGGTGGGTGAGCAAAATTTGGCAGGTGTTCCTTGTCGGGCGGTGGCTCAATCTCAACCTCGTCAGCCGGTGGCTGACTGGGGGGAGGTAAGCTTGGAGTGGTCGTACGTGATGCAGGTATGGTCGGGAGAGAGGATGATGCCACTATTGGTGCAGCAGTATGGGTGGTCACTGATGAGGATGAAGAGACTGTGGGTGTGGCATTCCGGGATCCTTCCCACGGCGGGGTGGATATAAGGTCCGGCGAAGCAGGATTCCGATAATCGTCGAAGCCATGCCGCGATGATCCTAACAAAAAATCAGATATCGATGACTGAAAAGGGAGAACGTATGCTCACGACGGTCGCGGAGAATAGCTTTGAGCAACCAATCGAAGGAACGCTTCATCTTTTCTCGCCCTGCATCTGACGTATTGGTAACCTCGACGAGGCCCACATCGTAGGTGAGAAGAATCTCAACAGCGGACTGGGGATCTACACCCTTATCCTTTGCGTCGGACTTGCAAGCCAGGACAATCGTAGGAAGCTGGATGGCACGATAGCCGCCTGTAGGAAACGGAGTGTCAATGGTGCTGTTGCGCGCAGAAATGAAAGAATGGAATTCACGTAGAAGGGCTTCCACGGGCCGGAAGGAGGATTCGTCGGAAGCGTCATAACATATAAGGGCACCATCCACACGAGGCGCTTCTGGTAAGAAGTTGACAGTGACCAAGGTTGTATCAGGTATTGAGCTCGGGATGTCGACCTCGATAATGTTTAGTGGACATTCCGGGGTGATGTCGCTCTTGGGAAGCTTTCCGACTCTACGAGTATCTGAACAGCGTGATGAGGGGGGAATGCTGCAACGAAATAGTGGACTTACAACGGGACGAAGAGTGCGTGCCGGGTAGCGGAGCGCCTGGTTCTGACAGACCGAATCCTCTCAAGCCTTTGCGAATGACCACAGATTTCCCGCAACCGGCAACACCGACTACCACGAGCGTTATAGCAAGGTGATGATCAAGCTGTGCGTAACGTCAGGGATAAGATGATTGTGTATGACCGGATACGCACTGAGGTGCCAGACAAGCTCGTATTTATCATTATCGGACGGCTAGAACTGTTCGAAGATGACGGTGGATACATTCCCAAGCTGCCACTGCGTGACCGACCCGCGAGAGACGAGGCGGCCGGGTTTCTCCAGACCATGGACTGGAGCGAGGATGTCGAGTGCATGCGAGGAACGCCTTCCTGGGTGCTAGAGCTCGTGGAAGCGGTCAAGATGCTACTCATGCTCGAGGTGGTGCTGAGCGCGGGGGTTCGTGAAGGAAGCGGTAGCTCGCCGCCGCTGACAAAGGGCTTCCCTTTCTCCTGGCCTTTGAGGGTTATGCGGTTGTACCCATCAATGGGCGAATTTAGAATGTCGGAGCGTTCGACATCAGATTCGCCTACGACAGATGCGGCACGGTCATCGGTTGCGGAGCTGACGCTCGCCCCGCGGCTTCGGCCTACAGCAGTGCGTCGGTCGCGATCTATCTTTTGAGTGGGATCGAAGAGGAGACCTTTGGGCGGTTCCAGGGCAGAGCTGGTGTGACCGCGGTTTGGCCGGGTGGCTGTGGGGAGATGTTCACGTCCGTACTGCACAAACGAGTCGACAGATAGCGATTTGCGCAGGCTGGACGGCTGGTGGAAAATGGAGGTCGACGTGGACGGCGAGGGAGAGTCGGGATTGTCGAGTGTCACCTGCGAGGGCGAGGTGAAGGCCGTCGAGAATGATTCCTTGGAGGCGAACGACGGCGCGGGAGACTTGACGACGCCGGCGTCCAGCACATCCGCTCTGTGTGGTCCCACGCATGTGCCCATGCTGTTTCCAGGAATGGTGAGGGCCTGGAGACTCGGTGGTGATAGCACCGGACGCTGGTCTTGCTGCTTGGGCGCTGACATCGTCGAGGGTCCTGCCGTCGGAGTCATCCCAGAGAACCGAGGCCGCAGCGGGCGGTCGGCGGGCTGCAGTCGAGGAGACGTCGGGCAGAGCGCAAAAGGACGAGACAAAGGTGATGAAATGTTCAGAATCAGGGATCCAAGGCCGCGACCAGGACTCCAAATACGGTCAATAACAACATCATCAATTGCCAGGCAAAAAGCACTTGCCTAACCTGGACACACTTTCAGTGCAAAAGTCGGATGTCCGACCTTGATCGCAATATACAGTCACTTCAATAGACACAACTCACAGACAGCGGCATAGTGTTTGACTAAACAATATCTACTCCATCACCATGACTTTGTGACTTGAGCCTCCGTGAGACGAGATACGTTAGCTCTGCCATCACCAATTGCGCTAACTTGACGATACAGATTCACTTGTACATGTCTGAACAATCCCCGGGACTCGGCGATCAATTCGGCTCGGGGTTTGCATACCCATGCTCAATGCTATCAATCAGTGAGTATGAATGATACATACTCCTGGGATGGGAGAAGCAATACAAACGTTTAACCAGCATGACTGCCAGTGGCGATTCGCGATGTGCCGGCTGGTTTTTGAAGCCCTATGATAGACGACTTGCGGCTCGAGACTTGCACCACAGCTGTTCAGAGCTTATCTCCTAAGTCGCTGGCCTCTCCTGCTGCGGGTCAAAGTTGCCAAGACAAGAAATAAAGGTAGGTTTGTTCAAAAAGTCCCCGTCCACCGGCTCTACCTCATGCCAGTACTCTCAGACCGACACTGCCATTGCTGCCAAGTTCTCTAGCACCTTCGGCACCGCACATACCGCCTCTGTGTGTAAGTCGCCTGCTTTGGCCGAGGATGAAGGGTACGCAACTCAATAGTTCTGTCGAGCAGATGGCTGCTTCCATAATTGATCCAAGCAGGCAACTACAGAATTGTATCTAGCCTGGAGCAGTGCAATCAGCTTGAAGAGCTCGCTCCTGCCATCCCTGCAAGGCCGATTGCTGTTGGAGGTGTGCCCGCTACAGCTCGCCATCCGACGGCTCAGGTCCTAAACACTAATGTCACGCAGCAACCTAGCGCACCTGTAAGTCGCGGCCATAAGTTGGTGAAATACTCGAGAGCCATCCGAGTCTTGGCTGAAGTTCCTGACCGACGCTTGGTCATTTCTTGGGGGTGGTAGCCGTAGCAGAGGCGCCAGAGCATCAACCGGCGCATATTCGATGGACGTTATTCCTCACAGGTCTTGTGCGCAGAATACTGAGCTTGCTAAGATAATATGAATTGAGTTACAAGTCAGTATTCCGCACAAGTGATGCAGCAGTGCGTGCGTAATGCTGTGCCAATCATACCGCAGCCTACGGAGAAGTAGCAAGGGAGCTGGGACAACTGCGCGATTCGGAGGTGTCATACTCGGATTGATGCATCGCCAGACTGATCTTGTAGGCAAGATCAAGGTTTATGTCGCGTTTACAGACATGCGATCCGTCAAGTCGGCCGTGGCGTGAAGTTCGTGGTAGTGCAAAGTGTGGGAAAATTTGGCAAACCAAATTTGGGTGAGCTGCACGTGAAAAAGTTCGGCAAGAGTCAGTGACTGAGTACTGTACTCTTCACACTTCACACAAACGCGACCATCATCTGAAATTGTCTCAAACTGTCCCAGAATGCCCATCACTGTTTTACTTACTGTACTTGACTTTGCTTCTTCCGTGGGCTCATTGATTTGAACGGTTTACAGAACGATGACGGCCCACCCAACGCACGCGAATCTCCGTATGTCTTTGGTCTCTATCAACATCTCACTCAAGATCTAGGTACACACATGCACGAAATGTCACCAGACACAATCATAGCTCATCTACTTGCAGGATGGAACGTCAAAGTCGTCTTGCCCAGTTCTCAGAAGTCTTGGATCGGTGAACATCATCCCCCGACCGTTGGTACAAATGTTGTTTCCGTCTAACAGTCATATCACAACAGGCAAAGCATACCATATCAAAGAAGTCACAAAGGGTGTGTACTATTATCCAAAAGGCCCAGACGGATATGGGGAAACATCTCCCACCTCACGTCCACTCAAGGACGGCGAACTCGTAAGTGACCCCATATTGGGGAGTGTATTGTATTGACCGCCGAGTCGACTGTCCCCAGGCTGAATGGATTCTTCTGGATGGTGTATGACACCACTCCGATGCTTCTCCGTTCCACCTAATGATCATCCTAGACGCCCGCTACGTGTTCCAGTGTTGCTCTGCACAATCTGTATCCCGGTCAGATTGATCTCGTCGTATGTGGTGATGATACTCTCATCACTCGAGTCTCCATTCAAGTTTTTCCTATAGATCTCCGGACCCAACCTCGGACGGAACACTTCTTGTTCGTGTGCTGTTCGTTCCATTCACTGGGGGGCTATCCTTACTCATTGTGATCAGCCGCATTTGCACTCTCATCTGGCACGATTGGCGCTGCGCTATCTTCGTCCCTTTCGACGATACGATCAATTGCCATATCTTATGGAACCGTCCTGTATCCGACTCCCAAGACTCTATTCGAACCAGCGCATGTCCTCGGTAGAAGCATCATTGCCCACTTGTGGGACAACTGGGGTTCTGACGCCGGCGGGCTGAGGAACGGCGAAGTTGACTTGTACAGTGTCAACATTCCTCTTGTCCAAGACCTTCTGTCGGAAGAAGGTCTCAAAGTATACTGGACAACCATATGGCGCAAGTCTTATGGTCGCCTGTTCAAGCGACTCGAGGAAGGACAGCCTGTAGCTCCTGGGCCTGACGCGCCCACTGTAGAGGATCTGCCCAACACCCTCTCATTCAAATGGTCTCCGGAGATGGAAGGACTGATTAGACCTGATACATCTTCTCTCCCTGTTGGTTCAGATGGGTGGGCAATCAGCCAGGGGGCTGTGAGCGTCACGCCACTTCGAGCGAGCTTTGCGGAGCCACCAACAACAGAAGCGCAGTCCATCGAGGAGAAGCTCTGGAAAGTAAAGTTATAATTCAGTAGATCTACACGTAGAAGGTCCAATACGACCCGAGATCATAACACGATCCACATCGCTGCCGCTGCGACGAAGGCGAACAACATGGAAGATAGATGATCAAGGGCATTTGCGCCAGACACTTGCCCTTTTAGGGTCTGTTTCCGATACACCTTGATCGAATTTATACTCCAGGACGCATTCTGGGCATATAACGATTGAGCGACGCCATCCGGGCAATAATGATCGTCTAAGACGTACCACAAAGTTGGACGGGTCCATGATCCGTTCGGCGCAAGTTCCTGGACAGGTTGTCGTAGCATAATTGTTGCCAGCCCAATCACCTGTACGACCGTCAGCTATCACGTTCACCTCTAGACTCGACAAGCAACCGTACCACAGAATGTGATATCTAACATGAACCATCAAGGCCTGTTATATCTTCAGGTGACGGAACTACTCACCAAAGATCATGGAGTGGTTGACAAAGTACTTTATAGGATCACAGTAGTCAGGATCGAGGTACGCGTCGGGTACACCCCACGTCGAAGGCGTCGGGTTGCCATCAATGACATCTTGAGGGACCGCAACACGGTAAAAGGAATCTGTGTGCGTCGCGTCAATATCCGTGCTTGCTTGCTCATTCTACAGATCCAAGACGCACAGATAGCAATACCGTTCTCGTCCCACTTGAGGGCGAAAACACCACCGCCCGACTGGTCAAAGTACGGTCCGTATGACGCCCGACTCCATTCAGTAATGCCACACCCAGAGTTGGAGTTGGCATTGCCGTCGCAGTCCGTGTTGTTCACCCCGTTGGACTGCACGACCGTCCCGGTGAAAGACGCATTGGGGTTCAGCAGACAACCTTCCGAAACGTTAGTGGATGGCTTCCCACCAGAAAGAGCTTCAACGCACCGCTTTTGGTGTGCCATGCGATTTGGTTATGGTAGTTATCGTGCACGCCTTCAATTACGTCGATCTCTCCTGTCTGTACAAAATCGTAAGCTGGCTTGGCGACACGCGAAGGAATGCCTTACTTGTGGCCACGTTCCGCTGCCGAGGGTCCAAAATGCAGGCCATACACCTGTTATTATATCAGTCATACATAATCCGCCAGAACAGAGGTGGTGGTCGTACCGCATCCCCACGGTGCATGGTTAAGATCCAAGATGAATAGACCGGTGTTGTACTGCTTATAGCTAGAGATTCGGACGCTAATCGAAGGTTAGACCTGCGCATGTTCGGTGATTTGGACGATGGTTTACCTGTCTCTGTATCCCCCTTCTGCGAGCCAGGTCGTGTTGTCTCCCTTCATTATCACTTCTCCATTGTCGCCGACATAAGCGAGTCCTTGCGAGAAGGCATAGCTACTGTTGACGTATCTAGAGAAAACGCGTCAACAACTGGGTGTGCAAGCTGAGGTAAACGCGATCGCTCACGTTACGCTTCCACTGCAATACAAAGTTAGATTTTTGGGAGAACGGCGAGGCAGCACACGTACTGGGTTGGATCTTCACCGTCGTAAAATCCAAAGTTACTGCACGCCATCATCAGTCAAACGCAGTACTGAAACTCGCGCCACGCACTCAAAGAAGGTCTTTCCCTCGAATGTATCTTCCAGAAGCCATAGAAAAGTAGAGCCATTCCTATTCGTCTCGACCGTGTTTGCTCTCTTTTCTATCGCTTCGGTCGTTCCAGTCAGCCAGCGTTTGGGCAAAAGGTCGGTCCATCTTGATGTTGGCTTTGGACGCGCTGCGGACACGGGATCGAGAAGCAAGAAGGCCAAGATACACAGCGGAAGGTTGTGATGCATCGTGAATGGGTCGTGGTCGTGGCGGTCGTAAGTCAAGTTAAGTAGGTGCTGGCAGCGAGGACAGGGTGCCAACTGGCGCCGATAATGACGCGGTGCAAGACCAAGTTGCACGTTGTGCGCCTCGTGTACGGTCTTTATTTTGACGGCTCCAACATCGCCGAGATCCGCAGAGGGCATTTTTATCACACAGATTTTGAGACCAAACTGGATATCTCTGACATGGTGTAGGCAAATGCATGGTACATAACATGATGTAGCATAGTAAAACAGTACAAAAACAAACACACACTCTACCGGTAGCGACGGAGGCTGAGCGTGTTGTGCTTTTTCCATGTCGACCGTGCAGGTGCGTGGTTGTGGCGGTGACCCTTGCCGAGGCCACGGTTCTGTTTACACAGTCAGTCGATGCTTGGGGATACAAGGGGATGGCATTCACTTGTTTGCCAATGCTGGTGAGACCACGGGCCTCGCGGCGCTTGTGGACGGGGTTCACGATCCAGTTGATCCTGGCGTCGCGGCGGATCTGATAGGATAATCAGAGATGGGCAAAGGATGAAGGCAAAGGTGGACATACAGCCTTGTGGTTGGGGTCGACAAGGATGACTTCGTAGTACTTGTACACACCATCCTGGTTGATCCAGTAGGAGTTGAGCACACGCAAGTTGCCGCATCGGCGTCCCACCCGCTCCTCAGCAGTGCTCCTCAAACTGCGCTGGAACTTGAGGTGGTTGACACCCTGGCGGACGGGCTTGCCGTAGGTGGCACCCTTGGGCACAGGCTTTTTGCGGTTACCCCTGCGCACACGGATACGGTAGACGACGTAGCCCTGCTTCGCCTTGTAGCCCAAACGACGAGCCTTGTCCGGGCGGGATGGACGCGAAGCACGGTGGATCACGTTGAGTTGGCGGTACTCCCAGCACCTTTCGGAACGACACTATGAGGATCCCAGCGACATGTAGGACTGCTCTGCACGCACCGGACACGGAACAAGAACCTCAGGACATCAGACTGCTTTTTCTTGTACAGCTCCGTCACGTATTTGTATCCACCCATCTTGCGGCGGCGTCTGGTCGAGGTTGAGTAGGAAAACGGAAGATTGTAGCCTCAGCGCACCTTTGATGTCGATAGCGTCGATTTTTCAGTGACGTGACCTACCAGCTGCATTTCTCGGCACAATCGGCAGGCTTGCCACAGTTGCCATATCCGATCAACTGTACAGCTGTCTTCTTCGGCCGAGTTTCGCGAGATCGGCCGTTGCTCGAACCTGTGTCGAGCTCTCTGACTTCTGTGGCTCTGAGCTTGTTCCTCTGCCTGTTCTTCAGCTCTCTGTTGCGTGTTGACTCTCGTTCTTGTTGACACCCTTTCGACACGTCTTTGTCTGACTATTCCTAACTTAGTCTCAACTCTGTACTGCTGATCTTCTTGTCAATTACCACCCCCCCAATTATCGGGGCACCACAATACACATTTACAGTTGATTCGTAATCTATCGTAACTCCAATCACTTCGATCCCGTCTTTCCAAGTCTAAACCATGCCGTGCCCATGAACAACAGCCATGCACAGATGATCAGGCCGGCGGAGATGGCAACGAATACCTCTCCTCGCTTCATCTCCTTCTTCGCCTCGACCTCGTCGCGGGAAATCATAGTCTGGGAGAGAGTCGAATAACGTCTGTGAGAACTTGACCCGTCTAAAAGAGGCTGGTCTTCGTCTATCTGAGACGTGCGGTTATCAGGCGATTTATGTCGTCCGTCGGCGGATGGTTCGCGCGAAAAGGACGATGCGCGTCGGAACGCAGCTTCGGCAGCAGCAGCGATGTCTTTGCGTCTTTGCAGAGCAATAAGGCTGAGGATACTCAGCAGTTGGAGAACATTGAGGCCAAGGAAAATATCCAAGAGGTTCTGGATAGCGGAAGTGTTGCCACGGGGTATCTTGTCGCTTTTCTTGTGCATGTCAAGGGCAAGACCAGCGACTGTCTGGAAGATGGTGGATCCAGTTTGTTCCAGCTATATGGTGGAATTAACTGAGATAGTCAAGAAAGTGGTTGGAAGACTCTTACACTCTTGTGGACACCGAGAGCAGTTGAGACATACTTTAAGGGAACGATCTTTGGTACAAGGACGACAAGCAAGACTGAACCAACGTTGAGTTGAGTACAGTATGTAAAGAAATGGACAAACGAGGAGAGAAGCCATGTCCAACTGCAAATGTCGCGATAGCTGGCTTCGCAGTCTTGGTCCATTCTGCCGGCAGAGCAAGCCATCCGTACGCAGCCATCGTGAGGCAAGAAGAAACAACAAGAAGCTGGACGATGATTGGCCTGTGCTTGTATCGATCGACGACGAAGCCACACTATAAAGCACATAAGTCGGGCTTCTTTGAATAGATAAAATACTGACAATTGGATAGAAAATGAGACTGCCGGCCAAGAGATACGATGCCTGGTTGGCAGCATCGTGCTCCGATAACCCGTAGCGGTTCTCGATTATGTTTCTATCACAGCGATAAGTATATCGTTCGGGCAATCAGGATATTCACGTACGCCGCCAGATGAGTGAATGGCGACCAAATGGTACCACACAGCACATTTAACCCAACATAGCTTAGGGCGAGATTAATGAAGTGAAGATCGATAGAGGGCAGTTCACTGACGACCAAAAGACGTCACCCAGTTTGGTGATCTCGCGCAGATTGACCCTACGCTTCGCAGCCACCTTTTCTAAAGCTTCAGCCTCGGTGACATTGATAATAGAGCGGCGGTGAGCTTCCTCAGTTATGTCGACGGCTTCGAGTTCGGCGCCTGCTCCATCAACAAGCCACTTGGATGCGGCGATATAGATCAGGTTGACAAGAACAGACATGCCGGCAAGGATGGTGGCGGCATAGAATGGAGCGCGAGGGCCGAGCCATTCAGTTAATGGGTAGGACGTGCGAGCAGAGACGAATGAAGCGCCCTTTCCGACGATGAGTCCGAAGGCCATCGACACGCCCAAACCATGCGACTTGAAGAATCGGACAATGATAGTCTCCTGCACGACGGCTACGGGGCTCACGCCAAGACCGAAGATGAACATGCCCAGAGCCATAACTCGGATGCTTCCCATAATGTCGCCAATCAGAAGCACAACCTGGCCTAGTGAATTGTTGATGAAGCGTTCGCGTCAATTGTTTCGACGGGATTGCGCACCTGTGAAAATGATTCCAGTAGCCAGAATACTCGTGTACGTGGTACCGAGCGTGCTTGCAAGGATGCCGCCCAGTAAAGGTGTCCATGTGCTGTTCAAGCTAAAGGCAGAGATCAACAGACTAAACTCGGTGTGCGACGTTCCGAGCTCTCGAGACAGCCGACTCTTCAGGGGGCCAAGAACGTAGGAAGCACTTCCCGGCGATGAGCTGTGTGGATGGCGGCATGGGACATGGGACTGACTAGTGACTTCCGACGCTCAGGCAGCATGCGCACAGCAGGGCGATGGTTCGGATGAAGAACGCACGTCTTCGGAGGGCAGCAGGCTGTATGCGCCGACGTGGTCTGGGTGTGGGTGGGATTTCCTCATCGTCCCGGAAATCGCTGCGGCCGAGAACGCCCTCTGCCTGCGCGGGTCCGTTCTCCTGCTCGAACTCATCGGGTGCGGTTCCAGCCAGAAGATCATCACACGACCGGCGGCGGTATTCTTCTTCACGAGGGGGCGGGTCCAATAATGTCGATGGCATGGTGGTGGGTGGAAGGCAAGAGCACTCGGGGTGACAGATGTCCGCTCAGCGTGCTTTCCCCGGCTCATACTTTTATAGGGGAGTGGGAGCAGCTAGCCCTCTGGTCACGATGATCGAAATGCGTTGCATCATCGTGTCCCTTATCACCAAGTTTGAAGTTATCTGATATCTGCGCTTCTGTCCCATGCGCCTGCCGACGATTAGATGCGGATCTACACGTCCTTCAACAAACAAACTATTCCACTCATGTAGTACCAAAGGACAAGTAACAGCGTGCACCCCCAGTGCACCCCTCATTGCAACCTACGTCGCCATCATGATGTACTTCAGATCTAGCCACCCTCCAGCAAGGAGTAGTCCAAGCCTAGCCTTCTCTCTCCTTCTCTCTTCCCCATTGCTGCCGTCGGCAGAGTACCGTCTCGGGACCGCTTTGACAATCAGATAACTTGGCAGTCGGATAACTTTGAATCAGATAATTTTCCAGGCCTGAGAGTTGTCAGGGAACTGCTTGAAGTTGAAGTCATGAGACGCAGAGCTCGAGCTCCGCGTGTTGATGTGCTACAAAACCCTGTGCCTATGTCAAAGCGTTTCATGCTTCAATTGCGCGCTGCATGCGTGGATCCTCTCCTGTACGGTCGTGAGCACGTACCGTCTTGGATCAAGGGCACAGATCCCGATGGAAGTGTTGGCAAGAGAGAGGGGCAGAAGAAAGTAGGTTTGAACACGGATGAAATACCAGTGAACTCGCGGAACTGGCTCAGGTGAGTAGTACATCAGATGCGGTCGGACGGATAGCGCATGAAGCTCACCGTTCTCTACAGCCTCACTGCGTATGACGCAGGGCACGCGAGCATCCATGGACTGTTAGTCCGATTAAACGCCAGAAGACAACAAACATGGTGAAACAGTCAACTCGCAAGAGTCTTGCTTGACATGTAATACATTGTTCAAATAACCGACAGGGTACCCTGCTGTCGTCGCGAAGTCCTGGCCAGGTCTTGTCTCTTGCGTGAACTTCGCCAAAGCGACCACGATTACTTTGGGTGCCAAATTTGGCTTGACTTGGGCCATGCCAGCCGAATTGAGCATAGCATGAATGTCGCGATGCTGTGAGAACGTGAGCGGATAGCAAGATCTGGAGGTGCACCACGATGAGACAGACTTGTCGTTCAAAGTTTTATCTCAAAGATGAATCCGGGAATACCGTTACTTGTCCTTCCTGGCCAGGTTCTGTCTCTTGCGTAAATTTCGCCACAGCGGCCACGCATTCAAGCTGCTATGTGCCAAAAGCTTGACCTCGAGCCATGCCAGCCGGACTTGGCAGGGCATGAATGTCGTGACGCTGTCAGAACGTGGGCGGATATCGATATCTGTGAGGTGCAAAATGATGAGAGACAGATCTATCCTTCAAGGTCTAAGCATGAAGATGAATACAGGAGAACCGCTAGCTAGGAGCTGTGCCGTCATGAACAAAGGCGGGATCATGCGTGTGATTTGACGAGATGAATGAGAGTTGGGTGGTAGTCAACAATGAGCATGAAGCGTCACTAGTAGCGGGACAAAAATGTGGAAGGTACCACCGGATCCACAACCTTGTCTGAAGACAGTTCCACATACATTTGTTGGCAGCCTAGAGCTTGGGATTTGAGTCGCGTACCTTGTATATGCGCGTCGTTGGGGTGATATAGATATTGCGCCACCCGACAAACACTCACTTCGGCGGTGTGAGTGGGCGTTCGTTTGCAAGTCGACAAGAAAAGGCAAGTGAGAGCAAGACGCCTAGACCCCAGACTGTAGAGTTTGTGCATCCCGATGTCAAGAGTAGTAGTTAGCGAGCGCGAGTGAGGCAAGTTCAAGTTGTGAGTGAGAGTCAGTTGGACCAGGAGTTCGCGATGCGCTCAGTGAGAAAGCGGATCAGAGACGTCATCGCATACGCGTGGGTGGGAACAAGGCGGGAGCATATCAGGGTCGCTGAATTTGTCGCTTTGCTGACCCAGGTTGAATTACTCTCCTTACCTCCGTCCACCATCCCGCCAGCTGCAGGTCTCGCGCGCCCTTCTCTATGTGCTAGTCCATCGCCAGCTCCACGCTCGCTTACCACCAACTCCCCGCACACGCCTTTCGGCTCGCCCATCCATATTTCCCCAGGCGATATACCATGTCGTCCTCTGGCTCTACGGCAAGCCCACGGCTCCTCACAAACCTCTTGACGCACGAAAAAGAATACGCCAAGACCCTCGAACACGCGCTGGATGCAGGCGGAGCAGCCTACACGGCACTGCTTCTCTACCAGCCGGGGTTGAACGACCCGCCCAGGCCAAGCAGCGGCGGGGAGGCTCCTGGTCACAGTGTCATCCACGCTCTGGCGCATGCCGACGCTGGCCTCAGAGTGTATGCCGCAGCAATGGATGCCTACATCGAGGGTCTCAAGGAACTTCGCGATTTAGAAGAGGGTGTTCGGAACCTTGTTAGGGATCGCGAGATACTGTAAGTCTAAATAAAGGACCTCCCCGTCAAGCATTGACGGCCGCCGCTGAATGTACGCTGACCATGCATTCGTAGAGTTACTCGTGTCCTCAAGACCTCGAACAAGTCATCTAACCGGGACTCTATCTTCTCTGCTTCCTCTCCCAGTCACTCAACCCTGTCCCTCGACTCGTACAGCGGAAAATCATACGGTCCCTTAGGCGGTAAAACATCCAAGCTGGCACACTGGCAATCTGAGCTTCATGGCTGCGAGAGCCAACTGGCTGCCGCGCAGCGCCAACTGGAGTCCAAACGGGTCAGCGCGGTACAAGATGGGCTCCGCCTTCGCGCAACGGCCATGGTAGATTGCGGAACGCGGTGGGTTGAAGCTGGTCGAGCAATACTGCAAGTGGAGATGGACGGTGCGCCAAACTACTGCATATGTCGTCCTAGTATTCACATATCCTTCCAGGTCGTCCTCTTCCGCAACCCGAACCCAGAGTGGATAAACCCCTTCCTGACGACGCCTCTTCCCTCACTCCCTCCCAATCAGCATCTCAACTCGGACCTGATGTTGATCTACACATCCCACCCGCCCATTCTATTGCGGATTTGGGCCTACCCACATCTGTTCCACACGTTCTCTCACGGCGTATTACGGAGGAAGACCTCAATGGTGACAGTTCGAGCAGTGACGAAGAGGATGTCGCAGTGGTGGAGAACCCTCGATTTGGCGTTGGATCGAAAAAGCACAATGACACACCTCCTGTGTCGAACCGCAAGGACGAAAGTCCGAGCAAATCGAGGTTTTTCGGGACCATACGCGGCCTTTTTGGCTCCAAGAAAGCGGCCAGTGTCAGTGGTGGTGACGCTGAGGCGGAATTCGAGAAGCCTGCGAAACCGCGGAAAGTCAAGACTTGGGATACACGGACGGATAAGAATCTCCGTCACCTAGATCCTGTTGTCATTGCTGGCAGTCCGTCGGGGAGCGCTCTCGATGTTTCTACTCCTCGCGCGAGGAGGTTGCGGAAGGATACGCCTGAGAAGCGCCAGAGGAGGCGAAGTGCTTCCCTGGACGGAGCGATCCCTTCCGCGGCTGACTCTCAAGACCGGGATGGCTCTTCGCCTCTCCCTAGAAAACGCTCGACCAGGAAGAAGCGCGTTGCAAGCACACCTTCGGGGGTCTCGAGAAGCTCCTCTATAACGAGTGCTCCCGCGACTTACTCTCCTCGAGCAACATCTCCACCTCCTCCGTTGCCCACTGAACATCGCGCTCCTTCTCACAAGAGACATTCGTCGCTCGATCTCGAGTCTCCAACTACTACTCGAGCGGAGCGGAGAACGTCTTCACCTCCAGTACAACAAGGCACTAGTCTGATGAGCATCGTGGAAGATGTTGCACGAGCAAACCGTAAGGCTTCTCTGGAGACGATAAAGGCAAGAGAGAGGACGTCCAGTGGTGGGCTTGTCAGCGTCAAGGCGCCGCAGAGCTATTCGAAGAAGGAAATTGATGGCTTGTCGCTGGAGAGCTTTTTACCTGCGGCAAGGGACACCTCTGTTTCCAAACACAAGGCGGATAAAGTCAATTCGCTCTTCGAGGTCAAAGCACCAGCTAGTCCAACAAAGGAACGCGTGGAGGGTCTCCCAAGTAGTTCCTCTGTGACTTCTTCCTCCTCGGACGCACATCAACCATGGCCTTATTCATCTCAGAGTCCCAAACCGACCTCTCCACCCCCAGTTTCTACGTCCACCAAAGCGAATGGGACAGCGTCATCTTCTTCGAGACCCTCTCGGCCACCAATCTCCTCCTCTGCCAGTCGCCCTCCTTTGCGTAGTGCACTTCGCAACGGAGGAAGCCGCACTCCGTCGCCCATGAGTTCTACGGGAAGGTCGCCATCTCCTGTCAAAGCAATGTTTGTTGTGCAGGCACCTTCGCCCTTACATCTGGATGCGACGCCTTCTGTACCACAGCTGACTGAGGAGGCGAACAAACCGAGATCATCGTCCCCTCTTAAGCGATCCCTAGCTCCGTCTCCTCCTAGAGACGGCGACGACGACGATACCGCCTCGATATCTTCATACGAGACGACACACGAGATGTTCGACGACGACACGAAACCCAGGTCTGCACCTGGATCACCGGCCCCGCCACCACCCGAGAAGGAGCACGCCTTTCTTTCGCATCCTCCTCTTGCAGCTTCGACCCAAAATGGGTTCCATAGCGGCACGGACATCAGTGTCTCGTCCGATTCGACTGTGAACAACACCGGCGCTCCCAAACGAAGGAAGAGTGTCCGTGTCAGTCTCCGGCCGACCTTCAGCCCGACGCCGCCAGCTATCGAGTACGAAGAGTGGCATCCTAGCGAGAACACGGTTATTGACGAGACAGCCGGAGAGTCGAGCAAGGAAAAGAAACACGGATGGCACTCGAAGAGTGACGAGCTTCCAGATCTGTGGGCGGATTCGAGCGATGAGGATCAGGAGTATAGCAAGGCTCGACGACTGTTGAGCAAAGTGTCGAGGAAGGAAAAGAAAGCTCATAATTGAAAATGGTAACTTATTGTCGACATGTTACATTATCATACGCGGATCTCATTTCTTTTGGTTCTATGGTCTATGCCTTTCTTTTACGTAGTTTACAACCACGGTCTCTAATTTCTGCAGGTTATTCTCTTCCTTTTACTGGCTGCCTCCATACATACACATGTTTTCCTCTCGTTCAATTAGCAATATTCCATGTACCGGCAATTCGATTCTTGTTCGATTCAGTTCATGGCCCAAATCCGGCATCAGTGATCGCAAGTAGCAGTTATGTCATGTGAGCGAAAAAGTTTCCTTCGTGCTTCACTCTTCCACCTGCTTTCGCGTACGTCGTCTCTGATCCCCCGGAGAACTTCGTCAACGACCGACATGAGTGACTACATCTTCACCATCGACTCTGACGCCGAAGACGACACGCTACAACCCTCGACGTCCAAAGTCCAGGCGGAGGACCTCAATCCTGATTTCACCTTTGACCTGTCCGGGGACCCGTATGCGGACATTTTGGACAACACCCTGCATGAAGCGGGAGACTTTATCAAAACTGGAAGTCGGCCGGTACAGTCGTTTGCTACAATTCGTTTGCAATCGCCATTGAACATGATCCAAGGAGCCCTTGTCTGTCGACGATATAATCGCTCGACGGAAGCTATCCAAAAAGCGGAAACGCTCAGACAGTGTACACTCTGATGCCTCGAATAGTGGAAGTGATGAAGAAGAGGATGGGTCAGGCGCAGAGGATATTGTGTCGGAGGACGATGAAGAGGATCCTTTAGGCACTTCGGACGACGATGAGGGTGACTATGAGGACGACATGCTCGCTGCAGCGAGCGATGACGACGACATCGAAGACGTAGTGGATGGCGACTCTTCGTCTGAAGACGAAGACATGGAAACCCAGGCCGAAAAGGACAGGAAGGCCGCCTTCTTCGATTCGGAGACTGGTCAAACATCCGAAGAGCATGCCTCGTTCCTTACCATGAACCTATCCCGGCCAATACTGAAGGCCATCACCAATCTTGGTTTCCAAAAGCCTACACCCATCCAGGCCGCTACCATCCCCGTTGCACTGTTAGGCAAGGATGTTGTCGGAAACGCTGTTACTGGATCTGGAAAAACGGCGGCATTCACGATACCTGTTCTAGAACGGTTGTTGTATCGAGAAAAGGGCAAGAAGGCAGCAGCGACGCGGTGTCTCGTCCTTGCGCCCACGCGAGAGCTTGCCGTACAGTCTTTCGATGTCGGCACAAAACTAGCGGCCCACACTGATATTCAGTTCTGTTTGATTGTTGGTTCGTGCTGTCCTCCGCTATGGTGTTGAAGTACTGACATCTCCCAGGTGGTCTCTCCCTCAAGTCTCAAGAAACAGCCCTTCGAAACCGCCCAGATGTTGTCATCGCCACCCCCGGTCGACTAATTGACCATATCCGAAACTCTCCATCCTTCACTCTTGATAATCTCGATATCCTAATCCTTGACGAAGCAGATCGTATGCTCTCTGACGGATTCGCTGATGAACTTGCGGAGATCATCAAGGCGTGCCCCATATCTCGTCAAACTATGTTATTCTCCGCTACTATGACCGATTCCGTGGACGAGCTGGTGAAAATGTCGCTCAATAAACCGGTCAGGCTGTTTGTGGACCCGAAGCAGACGACGGCGAAGAGTTTGGTGCAGGAATTCGTGCGCGTGAAAGCGGGCAAGGAGGCAGAGCGCTCAGCTTTGCTCGTCACACTTTGCAAGCGAACCTTCCGCCAGAAGACCATCATATTTTTGCGGAGCAAGAAACTGGCCCATCAATTAAGAATAGTCTTCTCACTGCTGGGTATGAAGTGCGACGAACTCCACGGTGATTTGTCCCAGGAGCAGGTCAGTCTAAACAACCTTTCTTTCCCTGGCATTCCCATTTATGACCCACCTTTGACAGAGACTTCGCGCGTTGCAGCAATTCCGAGATGGATCGGTGGACTTTCTCATGGCCACGGACCTTGCTTCGCGAGGTCTAGATATCAAAGGCATCGAGACGGTGATAAACTATGACATGCCCGCACAACTCGCTCAATACTTGCATCGTGTCGGGAGAACAGCTCGAGCTGGGCAGAAGGGCAGGTGGGTAATTTGCGTCATCTGCATTTTGCAGCAATTAATCGCTCTATCAGATCGGTCACCCTTGTTGGCGAAGCAGATCGTAAGATGTTGAAGGCGGCCATAAAGCATGGAGCAGGTGCAGACCAAGTACGACACAGAGTGGTTCCTGCAGATACCATCGCGAAGTGGGCCGAAAAATTAGATGCCCTCAACGCGGAAATCGCCGAGGTCATGGAAGAGGAAAAGGGGGAGAAACTGGTATGTGGCACGCCACTTTGCGTTATCAAGTATTAACAGTCGTTCAGCTCCGCAAAGCTGAGATGGAATTGAAGAAGGGACAGAATATGATTGCGCACAAAGACGAGATTTATTCACGACCTGCACGAACCTGGTTCCAATCGAAGAAGGAGAAGGAGAGTGCCGAGGGTACGCCATTCTCAGTATTGGATTCTCACTGGCAATTAAACTTTGACTGCAGCGGTCAGCAAGCAACAGTACCAGGTCGGTATGGAGGGCTCGAAAAAGGTGAAGGCGAAGGCTGCTGTCGAGTCGGACAAGGTAACGTTCTGCACGGACTGCAAGAAGAGAAGGAACTGACTCTTCTCGTCAGCCGAAGAGGGACAAGCTCTCTGGACTGTCAAGAAAGAAGAGACGCAGACTAGCCGACGACGATGAGCCCGGCGACAGCCGAGCGATTGAGGCGTCCATCCGCTCAGCGAAGAAATCAGCACAACCTAAGAAGATAGGTGTTCCAGAACCTCGCGCAGGGAAGGCGTCGAAGGCATCGAAGGCACAATCTAGGAAAAAGCCGAACGCCTCTCGTTCTAGCGCTACTTTTGACCGGGACCTGGGGCAGAGAGCGTCTCATGAGGGAGCTCGGTCGAAGAAAGGTGTTTCCGCTGGGGCTGGGAAAAAGGGACCCAAGCGGAAGGCTAAATAGATGCTCTCTGTGGCTAGCGTACATAGAGATATCCTATACAGTTGACGACTTGTCGGGCACTCTTTGAAAGCCCACAGCACGGCCGTGACCTGCCGCGTGACCTCGCGTTTCTTTTCTTGATGCTTCCACGAATGATTCACCGTCCGCCTCCATGATCCCAACGCCCACTCAATTGCCATAGTCAACATGCAGGGCACCGCATTTTCGTCGCTTTCCATCGTCCATCTTTCCGCGCCTTCCCGGCTGTTAGCGTCCGCATGTTGCCCAGATAAAGACCTGGTCGCATTGGTCACCCGCCTCGGAACCCAGGAGCGTCTAAGCTTATGGAAGCTCAGTGGAACGAGGACCTGGGAAGTCGACCTCTCCTCTGGGCCCGAAGATCACGTCGTCGACGTGGCGTGGAGTCCCGATGGTGCGTGTGCGGACATCGAGTGGGCGTAGCCGCAATTGAAGCGTTCGTGAAGGAAGAAGTCTGGCCGTCGCACACAAGCAGTTTCGCGTGACAATCCACTCCATCCAGGATGGCCACGAAGAGAAGAACATCAGCGTTGTCAAACAGGTTCCTGACGGGTATTGTGCAATCTGGTGGTTCAAGCAGGATCTACCGGCCTCACCGAGTTCTGCGCCGGATATCTTCCAAAGGGACGACGTTCTGGTCGGTTCTCCCCTCATTCTGCGCGTGTGTGCGTGTCTCGATCAATGCGAATACAGACAGGATCCTCGCGTTCCATAATTCAATCACTGCCCATGCTCGATTATCTGCCCGAGGAATCTCAACGCTCAAGGTACGTCCACGCGAATCTGCTCCCGACGTGTTCATCAAATCTGTCAAAAGCGCGACCGATTTGTTCGCCTTCCAGGGATCGCAGACGCGACCTGCGCAGAAGTCGACGGTACCCGCGATCATGGAAGAGTGGCCAGCTCTCAACGCCAATCCTGTAGCAGCTTCCATAGACCTTCCAGGTCAACCGCACGATCCTCAGAAAATATTCGACGACAAAGACGACGCGAACGTGAATAGCCTTCTAATGGCAGTCAGCGATCTAGGAATGTTGCATACCTACTACGAGGGCATCTATCCCGTCGGCTGGGTCAAGACGCACTTCAAACTTAGTTCTCTTTCAATGCACAAACATCCGAACAGACCTACCTTCTACGCGCACTCGCATGCGGTATCTGGCGAAGACGAGTCCACAACCATACTTCCAGTCATCATTGATATGCCATTACTAGCCGGAAAGCGAGTCCGTGATATGGGAGCGCTCTCGACTCTTTGCAAAGATCTCGCTTGGTATCTTATGCGTGTAGTCAAGGACATGCGAACGAGCTGGTTTGGCTCAGACATATCGGTTGCTGCTCGAGAACTTGGACCGAAATGGGTCCGGGCTCTAGATGCAAAGATAAAGGACCATGTCGGACGTAAGGCCTACCACTTTCCAGTAAAGACTCAAGAACTTAACCTATGCGTCCATAGAGAAGGATAATAATCCTATCTTGGATCTCACCAGTCTCCTCTTGACCGGGCGTGCCTCCCAAGCCCTCAACGACTTCCTGGGAAGCGGCGAGCAGATGAGTGAGCGGGTATGTGGCTTGCAACCCTGGAGAATCCATTGGTGTCTGATGGAGCGTACCACAGGCTTTGCAGAAATGGGAAACGACCATGACGGAAGCCCTCATCAAATTACGGGACTTCTCAGAGAAACGCATTGCGCCTGCCTGTCAACGTATACATCTGGTACTGGAAGAAATACAGGGATGGTCGCATATGTGAGTCGGCTTGCCTCCGAAAACGATACTCGTTCAATTTTAGAAGACCAGAGTATGCAAAATTCGAGCTACAGAGTTCGGATATCAGCTATTGTCTCGAGGTTGTCCATCGCACCATTGTTCTGGCGGCATGGCTCGCTGCTGCAGCCCGGCGCGAACTTTCTCGTTTCAAGGAATTCATGACGTGGGTCAAGTACGGTAGGTCCTTCCGTTCGCGTGACGCGACTTCATACTCACAGATGGCGTGTCTTAACAGAGATAGAAACAACGGCTGCTGTGAACGCTGGAAATGAGGCGCCCAACATCCAGATCCAGCACGACATACTCGAAGTCAACAAGTATTTCACTTCAGGCCTAGTCGTGAGCTCTATCGACAAGTGGTTCATGGGACCCCTCCCGCAGTTCCAGTCCAGCGACCTGCGTCCGCCTGGCAGCACTTATTTACAAGGTGCTATGAAACACGCACAAGAGGTTCTGGATAATCCAGAGCAAATGGCATGGGGCCATGTAAGATGCTTTCTGTTGTGTGAATCCATGTACTTACTTGCGATCGTTCTAGCAACTCAATCAAAAGGACTTGAATCACATCGATAGGAACATCGATGCTCTTGTGCAGGAACTGGTCTTACAGTGCCAGAATGTGTTCTCAAAGGCGGCTGGTGCGACCGGCCGTGCTGCCAACATCATGGTCGATGCGACAGACAAGCAGGTCAAAAACGCGCTCCCGAATAATTTGATCACCCGCGAGCGCACCATGTTTGATACAGAAATTGGGGTACAACTTGCTCTGTGTTTGGGAACCACATATCGCTGACAGATTTTTTCTTTTGGCAGGACGGCGATATTGTGCAGTATCTGGCTTTAGCCTCTCTGAGTTCGGAAGACCCCAACATGTGTGAGTGTAACTGTGTCCTGATACTGCCTCATTCTGATTAGATTACCCAGTGTGTTTGACACGAGTTAAGTACGGGTCCATGACCTTGACACCGATTGTCATCGAGGGGTGCCTTCTGGAGTGCACGATCCCCAATGAAGACGGAGTGAACCAAGAATTCGACATCCTGGAAGCAGAGTTTTTTGACGATGAATGTGTCGTAATTGTTTACCGGCTTCGTGAAGACAGTTAAGCTTATCATCGTACACGTTTTCTCTGATGCTGATCGCAAACTTGACAGAGGGTGCTTTTATTGCGACGGTTGGCTACGTCGATCTAGGGTACCAGGACCTGGGTCTCGACGCTGAAGCCCAGCTGCGTGGCCGCGAAAATTTGATGCAGGCGGCCTTGTTGCGATGGCGGGAGGGGCAGGTCAGTGTTCCGGCCACTTGGGCGGAGGGATGATGCTGAGATGCCTCATTGCAGCTTGTTCCCGTACAGATCCCGATCAGGCGCTCTCGCCGATTGGTGGGATGTGAATCAGGACGAGCGAGTCTTGCCGTGAACGGGCGCGCGGGACGACGGGTGGCGTGTGTGCTGGACGGCAAAGGCACGACGGTGGAGTCGCTGGACATGGAAGGGGACGACGCGGACGGAGACGAGAGTGGCGACCTCTCGATGCTGAGCGAGGAATGAGCTGCATCAGACGCGGTGGCATCTTGCGGACGGTGAATTAAATTAATGGGAGGCGTGGGGCCTAGAAAGGAGATAGCAGACACGGATTTCGGAGTAGAAGAAAGGTAGACCGTGTGCGAGATCGTGGCGCGGGGAGGATGGCGCCTCGAGGCTGGCGAGCTTCTGTAGGATTGAAATGAGGAATTTGATTCGGTGCTTCTGGCTGGCGGCGCCGTTGTCTCTAAATGTGCAGCCCATCGGCTAACCTGGTCGGACGGCAGCGTCTTAAAAGGGATTAAGGGTCCGCGGCTTGTCCTGAATCCATCCTCGTGCCCCTCGATTCTTCCATGCCATTTTAGTCGCCCAGTGTTCGCCCTCCGCCACCCTGTTGTCGATGCCCAAAGCGCCTGCGAGCTCCTCCACTTCTGCATCCACATCCACCAAGAACATGAGCGAGATTGCCCTCCGCAAGAAAAAGAACGCCGATGCCCAGGCAGCGTTCAGAGCACGGCGGCAAGCGTACATTACCACCCTGGAAGAGACAGTGAGTACTCCCGGCGGCGACGATTGCTACTTGGATGATGCTTACTCGCTGTGCAGGGCGTGTATTCTCCTCGCATTTTTTATCGTCTGTGCTGACCCCGCTGCAGTCACCAACCTCGAGTCGGTCGTGCTCCAGCTCCAGGAGTCGTGTCGCGAGGCCCGCAGCGACGCCCAGGAGCTGCGACAGGATAACGTACGCTTACGACAGGCCTTCCGTGATCGCGAAAACCTCTGGCGGGCAATGTGGCCGCGCAAAGGCGATGGCGACGAGCCCCAGCCGCCGCCACTGCCGTCCTTCCTCCAGCCGCAGACAATGAACGACCACCTCGCCAACTCATACACCGGCGACGCCATTGGCTACCGCGTCAACGGCGATCCGGCGCTATGCGCACCGCAGTTTGCCACACAAAACGCCACCTCCATGTCGTACGTCGAAAACGACGTGTCTGGCGATGCACGCGTCCAAAAGTACCCGCCCGGGGCCTACTTCAATCCCCTCACAGCGTCTCCGCGAGACAGTCCGTGGCCCCAGAATCCTGCTGGTGGAGATGCTTCCCTTGCCCAGAACGGCAGCCACTCCAACTCCCCCCATTTTATCGAATCTCCCACTGTCACTTCCCCGGTCATGACCTACGGCAGATACAACGGCGAAGATCAAAAAGTTCCCATGAGTACTCTTGACGGCACCACGAACGGCTATGTTTTTCCTAATAGCAGATCTATCTCACCCAGCACCTCTACACCCCCGTCCTCCTCGTTCAACACCCTCACTTCCCCGTTCCAATCCAGCTTTGCAGACCAGGGCGTCTCTGGCGAGCGCCCCGACTTTGACTACCGCCGACAGTCAGGCGAAGTCATGCTACACGGGGGGACGGCAGATATCTCATTAGCAGGCCCGCCGAGCGATGCTTTGCGATACCGGCTAGGCACACGCAGGGCGGATTCGAGCGGAGACCGTCCCTTGCTCCCCATCCTCCCGCCGCTTGCAGCAAGCGACAACAGCGGCTCTCCCCACGAGGGCGGCAGCGACGGCGATTCTTCCGTGTACCCCTCCCACCGCCAGCGGACCCGCAGGGGGACAACGTCGCGGAATTCGCGCTCTCCCTCACCCGACATGGCGCCCCCACTGTCCGGCACCCTCGCCGTAATAAAAGCACAAGCTTTTGGCGCGCTGCGACGAACTCGGGCGCGTGCCAAAAAGCCTGATACGGCGGCGAAAGTCGCCATAGATGTCCTAGAGTCTCGGGGCCTTGGCATGGCCCCACCCCCACCCGCCAAACGGCAAAGACTTAGTGATGACCTGGATTCATGACCGCCCCGGTTTCTCGTGGAGGAATTCTTGTATTGCTATGGCTCGTCTTCACTCACGCATCATTCTTGAAACGAAACTGACACTATAGACATTGCATATCTATCTAAATCGTCGCGCTGTGTTTATACATGTATTGTGAATTGTAACATAGCACTATCTTGACCCCCCGCCTAGCAGCAGCATCTTTTGTATATATAGCTCTCAAATAAACGGTCCCAAAACAGCTCCAAAGGTGTTATGCAATTGGAGTCTTTGGTATAAGATCTAATCGTCGGTACGTAGGTCTTTTCGATCCTCCTCGGTGCTCAGAGTGCGCCACGATGTTTATAGCGAGGTCAGGGCCGGTGGGCGCGCGCGAGTCATCTCACTGCCCGCCAGGGACCCATGCGATAACAAAAGGGAATAAACAGAAAGATCCTCAGTCAGCTCAAACTATTAACGGGGAACTGGGAATTCGAAATAGGGCCCATCGCTAGAGCGAGAATCATCGGTCAAGGAATCGCGGCGGAGAGAGCACCATATGCACCTTACGAGAAGCAGAGCATGATAAAATCGCGTGTTCTCCCTCCCCAACTCGTTGCAACAGGGCACTTCGCAAATGTGTTTGAGAGATCAAATCTAAGCGATGTCCGATGGATGACGTTTTTTTTGGACATGGGACTTGACTTGGGCCACAACGGCGTATCAGAAAGTCGGGCTCGACTACGGGGCAAGAAGCGGCCTTGGCTAGTTCACCTTGGGTATTGCTACATCCCAAGGGCCTCTGATTTCGCTAGAACGGGTGTTTCCTGATGAGTCGCGTCCCTCCTGATGAAACGACTGGCTCACTTCTTGTACTTCTGCGCCCAGACAAGTGCACCTGGCGCAGCGAAAGTTACGAACAAGAAAATCAGGGTGTAGAGCAGGGTGACGCTTCGAGACAATGAGCCAGTGAGGTACAGCGATGCGGCTACCAGGAATATCGTCAAGAATCCCTGCAGCATCAGGTGGGAATGCTGTAAACAAATCAATACATTTCACGATAGGAAATCCGCTTTCCTCACCTGCAAACGCCGTCGCAGGAGTGGAAACAGGGCAAACACCTGCACGGAAAACAGGATCAGAGAAAAGACAGCAAGGTCTTCCTGCAAACGTGATGCTAAAACAACGGAAGACGAGATGGCCGCGTTCATGGACAGGACGGAAGTTAATCTATTGAATGGAGGCTGGGAATCAGTGTACACAAAGAGAGGCAGCAGAGTTGAGACCGGAACCTCTCTTGCGCGTGTTCATAGGGTGCGGCAGATGCATAATCCGCCAAGAGGGCGTGGAGAATGAATAGACATGCCGACAGAGCCCAGATCGAGTCCGAGGACGTCGCGGCGCTGAGTGTCTTCAACACCGGCGACAAGGAGATTAAGGAGAGGAATATTAGGATGGACGATTTCAGGTGTTTGACGCCTGGGGGATGTGATTAACGGAGGGAAATGGACAACGCGGATCTGGGGACTGACGATCAACGCGCAGGATTCCGGAGCGACCTGTGGCGAAATCTTGGATCTCCCAGACAACATATCCGAGTACGAAACATATTAACGTAGTCCCTACGAGGCTGCGTGGATCCAGATTGCCTTCTTTCAGGTGCGCAAAGACAGACAGAAAGACGAAAATAGTCGCGAGGTGCTGGGTTACGGGGAAGGACAGCGTGACGAGGTGCCAGTAGGTGTAAGGCCGGAAGTTCGCTAACACAAGTTGTTTGGCGTTGGGAGTGTTTCAAGATATGTTCAGTGTGCTTACGGTTCTTTCTGAGAGACGAAAGGAAGGAACCAGGCGGGATGTACGAGTCGGGGTGGTCTGGTCTTTTCCAGAGCACCTTTTCATGGCCGGACATGCATATGGCGGCGAGTCTGGAGGGAGGGCGCGCGTCGGCGTAGCGGGGGCGCCTGCTGTACGGCTAGGACACGACAGAGAAAGGACAAGATTGACGTGACGTCATGATTCGTATTCGTGCATTTAGCAGATGCCATTTAGCAGGTGTACTTGACACCTGCTCTGCTTGCTTGTTCTTGCAACTCAAGTAAATGTGTATAGCTAGCAGCATTCTACCACTTGTTTTCACTCTTCATCGCGACAGCATACGCGTACAGTAGGGCATGATACAGAAGTCCTCATTAACCACGCGTGTCCTCATTAGACTGGTATATCCCTTCCATTTGACTAGTCAAACTAGCGGGCGAGATTGAGAATCCATCTAGCAAGAAACCAACGATAGCGGGGACTTACCACCAATCGCTCCGGTGGTGACTCCGGGGTATTCTTCACAGGTTTCGCTGCTTGTGCTGCCAGTTTCCCCGCGTTCGGATTCGACGCACTGACCCCCCTAGCTTGTGTCTGTGCATCGTATCGACGTGAACATTGTGCAGCACTAGAAGGGTGCGATACTGACGGCCTTCAGTCTCTGTTCCGCAGCCGCTGCACGGGCTGCTCTTGCTTGATCATTGCTCGCGGGAGCCGGCCTTGAGGTCGGTGTGGCACCAGACGAACGACCGAGGACTTGCGTTCCGCCAGAATGGTTGTCGGGCTTGGAGCAGAGGGAGCCCATGGTGCCAGTGATGGTGGTAGTATCAGGTCAAGCGGGAGACGATGCCAAGACAATATCACACTTGTCCGAAAATAACTATAATACACCCCGTGAATATTGTGTTTAGCGACTAGTTGGCGTCTCTGCGATAGGAATGTACTCCTCGCCATGTCCGTCGCGGTATTCGTCCCGCTGAGAAGAGTAGTTGAATCTCGACAGTCGCATGCCTTCGAGCTGTCGGCGCGGGGTCCAGTCCTGCACATGTGAGCAACGCGGGGTATCGCAGTCAAGCAGGCAGTACACACCTCCCACCATCTACGGCCAGCATCCCAATGTACATTTGCGTCGAATCCAGCCTTGATCATCCGACTGCGTATCCCCGCACCGAGAAGCAGTCCGAACACGGTCAGCAGGAACAGTGTTACCACAAGCTGGTCTCGAGGCGAATCCCGTTCTAGGCAGAGGTCAATAAGAAGGACAGCAATAGTATGGCAATAATTGCGCACTGAAACACCTCGCTTCAACGTCCCCTTCCTTCCCTGTAGCCTTGTCTGGGTCGGTATCTCCAAGCGTGGCTCCCGCGCAGATAGGCAGGTTCTGGTTGAGACACCACTGCTTCGTGCAGGACAGACACGGCTGCGACGGGTTATCGGGAAAGTCCAGGTGGAGGATGGAGTAGTTGGAGGCAAAGCAGATGCCTGAAGCGCCAGTCAAGGCCAAGTAAAGCAAGGCTCGCGCGAACATTACATTTGCAGAAACTGGTCGCCTCCCATTTCTTCAAGTCTGCACTAACGGCGCCCTAGCAAAATATAAGCAATATAAGTGATGAAGGGAGACTTGACACACAAGACAAGTGAGCAAGAGGAATAAACTGAGTAGATGGTGATGGAAGCAAGTCATGGCGCGTCGCCGCATTAGGAACAGTTGGACTCTCCCATAAACCTCCATCACCGACCGTCCGTACCCTCTCCCTCACCATGGACGACGACGTGCTCACCAACCAACCCGTTGTCATCGACAACGTTCGTGTCTTTCTCTGCCCTTCATCCCGTCCCACCCACATCTATCCATACCACAGGGCTCCGGGACCATAAAAGCAGGCTTCGCGGGCCAAGACCATCCCAAATGTTTCTTTCCGTCCTTGTGCGTCTCCCACGGTTAGGACTGCCCTCGGATCGTCAGTAACCAACCCATTCAATGCGGCTTGTAGTGTCGGGCGCCCGAAGCATACACGCGTCATGGCCGGCGCATTGGAGGGCGACGTTTTTATAGGTCGGCGCGCGCAGGAGTTCCGCGGGCTGCTCAAGATCAAGTATCCGATGGAGCATGGCATCGTGACGGACTGGGACGATATGGAGCGGATATGGCAGTGGGTATACAGTGAGGAGTTGGGCACGTTGAGTGAAGAGGTGTGTTTGATAAATACTACTTGACATTGTGGTGTGCTGATGACCAACTTCTCGTAGCATCCTGTCCTGCTCACAGAGGCGCCTTTAAACCCAAGAAGCAATCGGGACGTCGCCGCACAAATATTCTTTGACACTTTCAACGTTCCCGCATTGTTCAACTCCGTACAAGCCGTGTTATCGCTGTACGTGTCCGAAACTCACATCTCGTGACGCGCTAAGCGTTCCACAGATATTCATCCGGTCGAACGACAGGAATCGTCCTCGATTCCGGGGACGGTGTCACTCATGCTGTACCGGTGTTTGAGGGATTTTCTATGCCTCATGCCATCCGTCGAGTAGATGTTGCGGGAAGGTAATCAACGCATGCCCTCCTCGTCCATCTCACCCGAAGCTCACGGCTTCATCCAGAGACGTCACCGAACACCTACAGCTTCTACTGCGAAAGTCCGGACACCACCTGCATACCACGGCGGAACGCGAAGTCGTACGAACGATCAAAGAGAAATGCTGTTACGTCGCGCTCAACCCGGCGAAAGAGGAGAAGGATTCGAATGGACGCACCGAAGAGTTCAGATTGCCTGATGGCAACGTCATCCAGGTGAGTGGACTGTCGTTTGTGCGTTTGGCACAACTCTAATAACGCGCGCGTTTAGCTTGGCTCCGAGCGATTCCGCGCGCCCGAGATTCTTTTCAATCCCGAACTTATAGGACAGGAATACGCCGGCGTACATCAAGTCGTTGTCGATTCAATCAACAGGGTTGACTTGGATCTGCGCAAGAGTCTGTTCTCTAATATCGTCTTGAGCGGCGGAAGCACGCTGTGCAAAGGTTTGTGTTTATCTCAGAGTTACCCTTCCAACTCTTTCTGATGTGCGGACAGGTTTCGGTGATCGTCTGCTCAACGAGGTCAAGAAACTGGCTTTGAAGGATGTTAAGATAAAGATCTACGCACCGCCAGAGCGGAAATATTCGACTTGGATCGGTGGTTCTATTCTGGCTGGTTTGAGTACGTTTAAGAAGGTCTGTTCCAACTCGAAACTGCCACCGTCACTCCCTTATCATCACTTCAGATGTGGGTATCAGCGGAGGAGTACCAGGAGGACCCAGATATTATCCACAAGAAGTCGGGCTTCTAGAGATTTGTTTCCTTCGCGGTTTTATTGGACGTCGCAATGTAATCTTCCCCATAATTATACCCACGTAGCATTTCACTCTAATCTTACTCGGCAAACCGTTTGGCTGGCATATGCATGGATAAAGATTAACGATATGGAGGGCATACACATGTGTAGAAGGTCGTTGTGGTGATGATTCATATGGGCTCCCCCGTACATTTCTCGTCACACGCAATCCAATACAAGAAGAAAGCAAGTGTACAGAACCAACCGAAAGACCACTACTTGCTCTTCTTCGGGGGCTCGGCAGCCTTGACCTTCTTGGTGCCGCGCAGCTGGAAGACGGGTCGTCAGACTGAATACGACTCGCAAGACCATCGCGACGCACCTTCTTCGCCCTGTTCTTCCGCTCCTTCCTGAGTTTGCGGGAAGCCTTATCAGTCTTGGTAGCCAACCCTGACTGTGTGCAGATCCATATGAGCGATACGACGACAGGACACAATCAACGCCACGCACCCGCACTAGCCTGTATTTCGGCTCGAATTTTTTCTGCGATGCCTCATCGTCGTATATCAGAGCAAAGCCCGTGCTGCGTCCACCACCAAAGTGTGTCCGGAAGCCAAAGGTGACAACCTGCTCCTTCTTGGCCTTGTACATGCCGGCGAGCTTCTCGGAGAGCTCTTCCTTGGAGACGTTGGGGCGGGAGGGGTGGAGGACGTCAAGGACGAATTGGCGGCGGGCCAGGAGACGGTTGGTGATGAATTTGCGCGTGCGCAGGGTGACGGGGGCTGAGGAGTCGGCCTGGATCACAGTAGTGTGAGCAAGACGGCGCTCTCGGCGACCAGAGGGTCATTTCTCACCATTTTTGCGACGAGGAGTCCGGGGCTGGAAGGCGGTGATGAGTGGACGCTGTTTCGGACGGCGAGCAAGGGTACGCACCGTGTTCTTGAGGCCGGTAGGTCGTGGAGCGAAAAAAGGCAGGCCGGCAGCGGCACGAAACTGTACAGTTCAATGTGGGAAAGCGTGTGTCAGCAGGACCCTAACCCTAGGCCTGAATGTGGCGCTCACAGCGAGATTTCATTACTCCCAGTTGATTGACCCTTGGCGATACAGGACGCGTATATATCTGGAATGAATGCGCGCTGTCTCTCATACTTTACTGAAGACTAGAAAGTCAGTTCACACTTAATGTGGCCACGGCTTCAGCTGCGCCGCTGACTAAGCATCACACCCTCTCCTGCTTAAAGTCATGAACTCCTCTTCCAAACTAGCGTCCTTCGCGCCCTACGTGAGTCGGACCACTGCGCTCGTGGTCTCCCGACTCAGCCCCGCCACAGACTCCACCGCCGGACGATCCCTCCCATGCATCCACCTCTAGAGCATCCCGGACCTGGTTCCCGAGCGCGGCAGAGACTTCATACCAGTCCGGCGGTATCCCGACTTTTGGAACGTCCGACGGAAGTGGCATCGGATCCTCCCTAGCTGCCGCCGAAAGCCAGCAGAACGAATGGGAGACCCGCTTCGGGCTAAGAGTAGACGCGCTGGCTGCCTTTGCGTACATACTAGGTCCTGTCTCTGGTGGGTTCTGCTACTACAAGTTATCCTCGCACCGTTACGACACCATCCTAGCTTTCTTGGTGCTCATTCTCGAAACGCAAAACGACTACGTGCGATTCCATGGTTAGTGACCGCTACATGCATGAATGACGTCGGCTCATGTTTTGACATTGACAGGGTACCAATCAGCTCTCTTGACCGGTCCTCTGCTCGTTATTCGCATCTTAATGTCGCTTATGGGCTTCTGGCAATGGCTCCGGACGTTCTTTACACTGATGATATGGGTTGCCCAGATATACATGGCGTAGGTCCCGCGTCTCTTAATGTCCATTCATACCAACAGCTACTCCCAGATATCGGGCTTTTGTGGACGCGTCTGGCGTTACCCTTTCACGCTTCCACCTGCCTCGCATTGGTTACATGGCAGAGGACTGGGTTGCGGAAGAGTAACCGCTTCTCTCCTTACCACTTACATCTACTCTACTTACTTGCGGACCTTTGGACGTCACTTTATACCAGTAATCTGACATTAATGCTCTGTATCCCCAGGCTCCTTCCCATCCGTCCTTGCGTGTAGAAAAGGCTATGACTGTCTCCAGTAGTAGAGATTCGATTGATAACTTGATGAATATTTGATTGATTCGGAATGACCGGTCCTACACCCTTGATTGATTACATACTCTAAACCTTATTGTGTCTTTTCTTAACACGCAAGGACGGCTGGCACAACTTGCAGGCCGTGTTTGTTTGGCAGCACCTTCTGGCGCGTCGGGCCCCACGTGCAGTCAGTTCTTTCCTACGCCGCCGCGCTCCCGCCTCATGCCCGCCATGCCTCCGATACGTCACAATATGCCGGCCCGCGACGAGGACGCTCAGGACAGAGTACAGGCGGTCTTCGGTATCCGTCCCTGCCTATGGCAGATTAAAGTCGTTCGGGCCATTCTATCTGGAAAAGACGTCGTCACTATTGCTCCCACCGGATCTGGGAAGTCGATAACGTATTGGATGGCCCTTATATTCGTCGAGGATGGAATAGTCATCGTGGTCGCTCCGTTGAAGCAGTTAGCACAGCAATTTGAACAGTACCTGCAGCCCAAAGGCTTTCCTGCTATTGCAGTCACTGCGAAGAATACAACAGAAGAAGTTTTCAACGTGAATTTCTCCATTACCTTTCTGTGAATCTTGCTCACTCATACCAGGCCATTGTTACATGCAAGTTCCGTGTCGTTCTCTTCAGTCCCGAGACCCTTGTCCACAATCCCCGCTTTGAAGAGATCCTAAGACACCAGAAATTCATGCGACGCGTGATTAACCTGGTTTTCGATGAAGCACACACGATCAAGGAATGGGGGTGTTCATTTCGCGAGGCCTACACGCGTGTTGGAACCTTCCGCCGTCTGATGTGTCGACATGTCCCCATCAATCTCGGATCCGCCACACTACCCCCTGCCCTAACGAATGAATTGCGCTCCCACATGAACCTCGGCGCTGACACTGAGGTCATCCGTCTCGACACGGATCGCACCAATATCTTCCTTCGCGTCAAACCGATGGCGTATCCTGCGAATTCTTATCAGGACCTTGCGGAATACATTCCCAAGAACATCTCACCCGAAACTCCCATGCCGAAGAAATTTCTCATGTTCTTCAACTCACGCCAGGAGGCGGAGAAGGCCGCCAGGGTCCTCCGGAGACGTCTGGGAAAGGAGCAGGAGAGTCGCGTGAAGTGGGTACATGCTGGTATGACAGAGGACTTCCGAAACGATGAGATCTGGGCTCTGAAGGTCGGGGACGTCGACGGAGCGTGCTCTACGGATGTCGTTGGCATGGTCAGTTCTCTTTTCAGCCATATAGAGGGTTTGACTGACGTACTGGACAGGGAATCGATGTCTCGGATCTCTATCAAGTCATTCAGTATCGCGTCCCAAAACTTCTGAGTACATGGTGGCAACGGTTGGGCCGTGCCGTGCGAGATCTTCTGCTCTTAGGCGCAGCTATCATGATTGCAGAGAGGGAGTACTTTGATAATGCGAAGGCGGCAGCGGCAGCGGCAGCAAAGGCAAAACAGAAAGAGGCTGAGGAGAAGAAGGCCGTGGAAGATCAGGCGCGCCTCGACACACTAGCGAGGTCGATGGCTGACACAGATGGAGACTCAAGTCAACGTCTGAACGCGAACGGAAAACGGACACGTACTCAAGGCAGTGGTTCGAAAAAGAAACGCCGTGTTAGCAAGAAGAAGAATGAACGGGTCGATGCGGAGAAGCCTGACACGGAGAAGGTGCTGGATGTTCACGGATATGAGATAAGATGCGAGCCAGGGATGGACGACTTCATCAATGCAGAGAATCGTCCTGAGAGGTGTCGGAGAGAGGTTGGGAATGGCCACATGGGCAACAGACCGAAGCCGAGTAAGCTTGTTCACACACTGCTTCGATCCGATCCATCATGACATCCATCCCAGAACCCGTCACCCCGTACTGTTGTCCGCGCTGTGGGCCAAAAACCGTCGCACATTGCTGCGACCTGTGCGAGCCGGACTACTGGCCCAACCCTCCGGCTGATTCAACTATCGATAAGGCCAAGAAATCACGTCGGTCGAATCCAAAGGAGTACGAGCGCGGGCCACCTGAGATAGCTTTACGTGCTGCTTTGGTGAAAGTGCGGAACGACCTTGCAGGCGAGAAATTGCCATCGAATTCCATGCTTTCACCGCATGCCCTGATGTCCAACAAGGTCATTGATCGCATCGTCGACCTTGCTCATTGGGGCAACCTCAAAACACTGGAACATTTGAAGCACCAGATCTCTTGGGCCTTCCTCGACACTCACGGCCCCACGATTCTCTCACTCATCCAGACAATATGTCCACCATTGCCCAACAGCAAGCCAACTCCCAAACGTCCTCGAACGCAAGTGGTTCCCACCACTGCTTTATTCACAACAACACCATTGCGGCGCGATCCTCCCACTGCGTCAGAGGCGACGCCTATTCCGACCAATCCGGAGGCTGCAAAGAAGAAACGTCGACCGCCGACATGCACCAATTGCGGCGAGATAGGACATCGCAGTGCGTACTTCATTCATTACTCGCTTGCAAAGCTCACATACTCCCACAGAGGATAATCGGAACTGTCCGAAATATGGGAAGGAGAATGCACAGCCCGCAGCCACCTCCGAATCAGATTTGGGACAGAGTTCGGTGCCACAGACATCGTAGACTACATTCAGAGTACGTCTATAGTACACCGACATCATCTCCATTAATCTCACCCTCATCCCCTTCGTCAGTACCTATTCTATTCACATCAAATAGCTCTGTCTTTTCGGAAAGCCCTGCAAATCCATCGTTTACCGCATCCGCTACATTCCACTTCCGCCCTGCACTGGGGATACTACTCGTTCGGCCTGCCTTGAATATGTGTGCATCAAGTTTCCGAATATGCTCGCCCAGATGAGCGAGTGTTTTCGTCATAGTAGGCCGCGAATGATGAACCGTGCGGTGAGTTAAATAGAAATTGTCTTCGATGGTCCTCTGCATTGAGCGATAGACCTCGAGAAGGACGGATCTTTTCATTATCAACTGCTTTGTTCGGTTTGGTCCCTTCCCAGAGAACACGGACTGTTGGAATGGTGAGTGCGCTAGTTAACTGTCAGGCTTTGATCTACCTTCGTGTACAGGTTATTCAATTCCTGGAGCCAGTCAAAAGCTCGGAAGGTGTCTGGCGACTTTTTGCTGTTGTACAGCCAGTTACGAAGAACAGCATCACGAAGTCGCGGCGGATAGGTTCGTTTGATGTCTGTGAGAAACTTCGTGAGGTGAGTCGCGTATTTGTGCTTCCCTGTTGCCGCAAAGATGGCGATCCAATACGGCAGCAGTTCCACGAGACGTCCTACATCGCCGTAGTTCATGGCTCGGCATAGCTCTAGGTATAGTAGACCATGCTGATTCCGCAATGATAGGGACTCGAACACCATGTCGCGTTGGGAATCTGGGGCATCGCGTTTGTCACCGAAATTCTTTTGAGGTAAATGCTTTTCCTGTATGGCCTTTGAGAGAGTGACGATCTCCTCCCAGGCGGGATTGGATGCTGCAAATCGATCTAGTGAATCAAAGCCATGCTTTGCTTTGATCTCGACACGCCAGATATCAAGGACGTCTGCCCACACTACGTGATGTAGTGTATCATGCATGGCCCGGAAGGATGGCCCTGCTTTTGTGGTAAATTCTCCAGTTCCCTTTGGTCGAAGGATACTGAGATACTCGTGAAATCCCAGCTGCTCCGCTCGATCTTGGGCTGGCTGCTCATGAATCCTCCAGTAGGCATTAACGGCAGCCATTTTAACGTGAAACAAGCCCGGAAGGAAGACAATTGCGCTGAGACGATTGTATGCTGTCTTCTCAATGACGCGCGACCGCATCAACGATTCCATGTGCTCCTTTGACGCCAGGTCTCCGTGGAAGAATTCTACCTCGATCTCCAGTGAGCTTTTCGGTATATCTCGCTGCTTGAAGAGATCTTCATAAACTTCCCAGTTACCATCAATGGTCCCTTCGTCAACATCCATGACATTAGCGGGATACTGCTTGTCTGCCGTCTCGCAGGACAGCACCTGAACCCCGACTGGCTTTCCCAGCTTGTCCTTGAACACGACAAACCCGGATCCTCCGTGCTCAACTAGGATCGCACGAAGATGCCAGGCAAGGGCGTCGTGGATTGTTCTACCTGCGGAGTCACCATCGATAAACGGGGAGCCCGGAAGTATATCGTGGATCTTTGGTCGGATGATGTTAGGATGATCGTCGTGGATATGGAATATGCTGGTATCCTGCAGCTCGTCGACGAACTGGAGGTCTCTTTTGGGATCCACATCACGGTAAGGCACAAATGTTGCTGCTGTCGCGCTCCAGTGGTGTTTACGGTTCTCCAGAGTAGGCTGTGATTTCGTAAAATCCATGTCGAAATTGTCGTAGATGTTGTTACAACGGCCCAGCTTTCGGAGACGGTCCTTAGCCTTTTTGTGGAGAGATTTGATCATGTTCCTGATACTCGAGTTGGAGACGGAGACGCCCATGTGAGCTACAAGCTCGACGACAATTTCGGGACAGTTCTTTGACTCTAGAAACAGGCCGACAATCGACTGTAGAGTGTTGAACTTTTCGTTCGTACTATTTCCAAGGATGCTGATGACTAGGACTCGTTTCTGGTACGTAGCTTTTTCAGATGAGCTTATCTTGTGAGCCAATATGAACTCACAATAGTCATAAGCTCCTCTGCTCGACGACGGCGATCTTGGGTCCGTAGTTTTCGTTTCTTCCGTCGAGTCTCTTCAACATCTGACCCATCGTCTTCAGACTCCCGCATGCCACCTCTCAAGCGCATGCCTTCGCTATCATCGCTCTCTATTTCCTCGTCGCCCTCTGTCTCGTCTGAGACTTCTCCGTCACCATCCATATCCTCATCTGTTCCCTCCTCGTCCTCGTCATCATCCACATCCATCTCATCGCTTGAATCTTCAGCTTCGCTATCATCCAGGCGCTCAGTGATCCCAATAGTCGGGATACCCATAACACCACCATCGGGAGTTGGCTCCTGGCCCAATTCAGCAGCCGTTGCCGCCATCATCAAGTACTCTTCCTCCCAACCTGATGGCCCGATATCCAGTGAGTCCTCCGAGGCAATACTCTGCTGGTCGTCATCCGACTCCGATTCGGACTCTCCGCAGCTGCTGGTCTCATCATCGGACTCAGCCTGTCCAGATGAAGTATCGAGTGCAATAGCTTCTGGATGGGAGTCGACGGGCCCCGTCGCAGCTGAGTCTGAGTCGCCTCCGAGGTCATAGTTTGGCTTATACCTCCGCCGACGATGATCATCGGCGTCGAGGAGAATGCTGAGTAGATTCCATAACTGAGGTGCGATGCTCTGCATTTTGAGAGCGAGATCCTCGATGGCAAACGTTTCTAGCTGGTCCAATGTGGCCGTTCGAGCACCAAAGTGCAAGCCCTGCTTTTTCTGTACAAGATCAAGGATCTCCATCTTGTAAGCCCTCTCCGCAACATCTGCTGCACATCTGCTGAATGCCGAGCCTCCCTGTTCTAGAAGAAGGTCTGTGACGGTGTCCAGGTTGAGGAGAATGCTCTGTCGGTGGCGAAGAGCTGGAGCAACATGTTTTCCGTCGCGTAGAACATAACGGATCAGGTCTAGCAATGATGCACTCTGATCGTCGAGAATCTGGACGATCCTATTCACCCATGTATGTTGGCTCGATGTATAGAGGGACATAGTAGAAGGGAAGACAAAGTTTTCATTTGAAACTACAGAATAACACAATTCATTATCAATACGGACATGAGGTCGGCTAGAAGGACATGAGGTAGTTTACAACATGAAGACCATCTGTACGTACTTTGTGAGCCATCAGGCGGAAGCAGAGTTGTCGTCGTGTGAGTAAGACGAGCGAATTGGGCGTCTGTACACCGAGATGTTGTCCGCAATGAATGGAGCAGGTGGCAACAATAGGTTGAATGGGTATGTGTAGCTGGAGTTGCCTGGCTCGTCCTCATCCTCAGAGTCGAGCTCAACAAGGTCGGGCATGTCCTCGTCATCATCTAAAAGCACCTCTGTGTGTTGAACAGAAATGACGGATAGCGAGGCTGCGTCGCCGGAGTAGATGATAGGTTGAGACGGTGTCCAGGCTTGGAACACGCGATGAAGAAGGTCCCAGAATTGGTTCAACATGGGATTTCGAGTGTGAGGAGACAGGATGATATTCTGGCTTTTATTCTACTTTACACGCGGTCGGCTAAGGTCAAATGAGGTGCCAACGAGGTGGCGCCTCATGTAGAGAGTGGCGGGATTGAGGTCACAGCCAAATCAAACCAAACAGGACCTGCCAATTGTGCCAGCCGTCCTTGTGAGTTAAGAAAAGACACAATAAGGTTTAGATAAGGTAAGCAGATCAAGGGAAATTCCGAAGCATGTGTTATATTATTCGGCTTATCTCAAACGCTACAGTATTCAGCCTTTTCTACTCACAAGGACGGATGGGAAGGAGCCTGCTGTATCCCTATCATTCGCTCGGCTTCATATAGTTACTGCTTCGAACACAAGTCAAATAAACGCGTCGCGAATCGATTGATGAAATAGGTACAAAACGTGTTGAGTAGGATGGATACAGTGTGTTTCGAGTAGGAGTAGAGTGATACAAACGAGTCCAAGTTCGAGTCCGAATACAAGCTATCAGTCTATGCTTTTGATGCGTTCCCCTCGACCTACAATCCAAGGCCTTTAAGGAGTCCATCGACGCAGAGTCCAAGGATATTCAATCCACACAAATAGGTACGGTAATCGGTGATGCATCCTTGAAGGAGCTTCTGGAGTCCGAGTCCATCCAAAAGTCCGTCGGTGAGATTCTCCGTCAAGTTGAGGACGTTATCAAGAATACACTTGATCTCATAGACAACTGGTTAGAAGAAATATATCAGTCACGACATCTAAATCAGCTAGCTGGGTCGATGACTTACTGGGGCCAAGATCTTTGCCAACGATGGGAAGGGAGTAGGTCAAGACGGTCACGTAACTGAGGGTGTCCTTGTTGATATTAACGATGTTCTTGAGCAGAGTCTCCAAATCGCTTGTCTTGTCATAGTTGGCGAGACCCTTGTCGGTACCGAGGGGAGCAAGAGCGTTGTTGCACTCGTCAAGAATAGAATAATACTGGCTGAGAGTAGACACGGATTCTTTCCGGAACTCGGGATCGGCGCCATCTTGAGAAGCTCGCTGAGAGAGGGTCTCTGCGAGCAAAGAATGTTTGGTAAACATACATAGACCCAAGGCGGGATGGAGAGAACCCACGCATTTTGTCAGAGTTCAGCGTCAGCTGTGCAAGCAGATCATCCAGATCCAGGTCGTCCCGTCTGTTGACGTCGGCTAGGAATGGCACAGCGGCTGTAGGAACTTGGCGATTTGCGAGAGAGGTATTCGGCTGGGACGAGGTAGAGACAGCCGCGCGATTAGCCAGCGGAAGAGGAAGGGCGAAGGGCGAGGCGATGGCAGGCGAGATCACGCTGGCCATGAAAGCCGCTGCGGCAAAGGCGAGCTTGAAGGGTTGCGAAGTAAGCATGGCGAGATGGCGAGGTAGGCGATGGGATCGGCGAGTAAAGGCGGGGTGAGGCGGCTAGCACACAGTGACAGAGAAGTAGGAAAGGCGGATTCGCGAGGCTTATCGAAAGACGGACGAGGCTTGAGACGGGCGTTCAGATGGGGGTAGAGCAGGAAGGAACGCTGGCGGCGTTCAACTTGCTTTTATCGTCGCTTTGTTTGGCGCTATTTACGCGTCAGGGCATGTGATCGTTCAATCTGGCACAACAAGTTCAACAAGTTCAACTTGTTGAACAACAGATGGAAACGCAAGTTGCAATACACCCTCTGTACGACGACAACGGAGTGAAATAAGCTATATCAAAAACCAAGTAATCCCCAATATCTAGAATGTCCTAAAGATGTACGGAAATTTAAAACGTAACCACCGTATTCAAAGAAGAATGTACAGGAGAAGAGAAGAGAGCGTCCACAAAATCAGAACACGGCGTTAGAGAGTGACGAATGGAATGTCAGATCTAGGCAATGGAGACACAGGTCTGGCCGTCGTAGGATTTCATGAAGCCAAGGGCGCATGAATAGACTTGAAGTACATGGTCAGAGCCACGAAAATAAAATGGCTGACGAAACTACTCACCGACACATTTCCTGTTCTCACAAGCAACATTCCAGGCGCCCTCAATCGCAGTGCAGTCCTGGCCCTGGTTGAGGGAGGGGCAACCACCACATGCCTCGAGATCACTGGAGATATCCATGCACTCGTAATCACCGGCCTCCATACCGGGGATAGGGCATGCAGTAAGGTTAGACGGGCAAAGCGGGGCCGCGCGGGACTTGAGTCCTGAGCGCTTGTGGTGGTTGCCGTAGCCATGGGAAGGCTGGGAGGGAGGGGTAGTCGTGGTGGTGTGAGGGGGCTTGCAGCAGGATTCCTTGTCGTCCCAGCTATGACCGTTAGAGCACGAGGGCGTGCTAGAGGTGGGGGGAGAGATAGGCAGGCAGGAACTTTTATCCTTGCCCCAGTACCAGGTGCTTGGGCAGGAGGTGCCTGACGGTGGGGAGGGATGGGAACCGGTCGGGCCGCCGTGAGGGAGACAGCAGCTCTTTGATTCATACCTGAGCAAAACATTCATGAACGGAGCCACAAGAAAAGATACAACAAGACGCACCAGAACTCGGAGCTGGAGCAGGAAGAGCTGCCCGTGGCTAGAACAGAGGGCACAAGTGCCACAAAGAGAGCAACGACTGCGAAGCGTGAAAAGAACGACATAGTAAAAGAAAGTAGACTGGGTGAAAACCGGAGTCGTTGGTGGGCCGATGAGGGCGTCGTGGAATAGGAAAGGAATAACAAGGAACCAGAACCACGTCGCTTTTATATCACCATGAGGCGCCAAATCAGAAAACAAATCCCATCAATTGGATCGAGTGTCATGTAATGTTCTCGTCATCGATGTCTTCGGGTGTTGTACCAGACCACCTGCCACTCACTGTATTGTTACTTCTAGCCTTTCTGGAACAAAAGAAATGTCAGAACGCAGAGATACGAAATAATGCCAACAAGGACATGTCCATATCAGAACACAATAGATACATAGAGCTGCTCCCCGGGAAGTTTTGAATGCTCGGGGTTGGCAGAATCAGACCTTATGGAACCTCGGCCATCTTTGACCGACAGACGAGCTCAGACGAGTCTGATGCCAATGCGATGAAACAACTTCAAGTACCGAGATCAGCGTGGTTCTTACTTTTTCTCGTTCTGTAGAACTTCCGTCACAGAACTGGACATAAGTGGGTTCAAACTTCACGGCCTGGTATACGAGAGCGACATTTAAGAGTAGGAGAACATGTACAGTCGTGTTTACATCCTGATGACAGGTTCGATCAGTCGTTACAAGTGCATCAATCATGCAACGTACTACTTGATGTTATTCAGAGCCCGTGAAGCAAAAAACTGGACATCCGCGTCTGGATCCTTGCTTAGCTGGTCCAAAGCTGGTTTTATTCTTTGGCTCAGCAAAGCACTCCCATCTGCAGACCCTCCATACGTCGTTCCGAGAACTTCCAGAGCCTTGGCAACGTTGAAGCGTATGTTCGGTATGCCGTCTGCAGCAAGTGAGAGAAGAGGATCTATTATCTCTGAAGTGACGACCTCGATGTTGAGGGCAGGGGCAATGATCTGATCAATGGAGTGAGTGTTCCAGACAGAAACAATTCAACGGGTATCTTACCGTGATCGCTTGCACCGTTGTCATACGGAAAAGGTAATTGGGATGAGCTCCCATACCCATTACGCGAGGTACGATGGCCACCTTAGCCCATTCCAAACCGAAGACTTCAATAAGCTTTCTCAAGTTGATGGTTGCCGATTCTCGAATGCTGAAAACCGTATCTCCGAGCCACGACATGCAAAGATTGCCAAGTTGCTCATCGAAGAAGGGTTTGCCCAACTGCTTCGCGAGAAGGGGAATGTACTCGATGATCGCTTGGCGTACTCTCCACGACTTGTCTTCCGCCAACTCGACAATAGCAGGGAGAAGGTTTTCCGAAAGCATTTCGATACCAATCACTGTAAACGAGGTAAGAACAGCAGTACGACGTTTGAAGGCGAGGGCTGACCTGTGTTCACGGTCTCTAGTTTACTAATGATATTCAATCGGACATCGGGGAAATCATCTTTCAGCAGGTGTAGGAAGAGAGGGAGAAGGTGCTCGATTGTCGGATCCCGTCCTAAGAGTGGGGCGAGTCCACTGATTTGAGTTGCCAGAGCAGCACGGACGTGCTGTGAAGCATCCGTAGACATGTCACGAACACAAGGTATGATGCGGGCGAGGATAACTTCTCTGTCCAAAAGTTTCGCGAAGCCTGACAGTTTGACTCAGCATAAGACATAGGTCCGCGCCTCGCTACTCACCGGGGATTTGGCCAGCAGCAGCAGTACGAACTTCAGCCTCGTTGTCTTTCAACAAGGCAACGAAGTGACTTATGAGCTCTTCGCGCACAATCTCTAATCCAACGGCTTCGGCGAGCTAATGGACGTGTCAAATCGCGTGTACCGAGCCATGATAAAAAACTGACCTCATTGAAGTGATTGGCAGCCATGTAACGGACTCTCCAGCTTTTGTCTGTTATGCTGCCTCTGATTTGCTTGAGAAGCTGATCCTTAACCTCGACAGGCGACATGCTCTGGGCGATAACAATGAGGTCCTCCACAGTCAACAGCCTGACGGAGTCCTGGTCATCCGACTGCAACTTGCGGTATATGGGCAGCCCGTCAGATACGATGTGTGGCGCGGAGAAATGTTTCAAAAGAGGCTGTGGAGAACGCGTCAGTTGCAAATAACTTGCTGTATTGCGATTGACGCACTCCAAGCCACTTCGCGGCCGCCCGACGAACCATCGGCGTGTCATCGCTACCCAGAGCAGCAAAGCCCTTACGGAGCTCGTCTTGAATAGCAGGTGACACTTTTGCATAGCAGGCAGGATAAAGGGCAGCAGAGGATGTGCGGGATGTGAACCATTCGCCACTGGAGAGTCGCTTCAAGAGAGGTATGTAGAACTCCTCAAGCTGGGAAGAGGAGAGGACAGCGGCGACCTTGGTGATGGACTCCGCAGCCTTAATTAGAGTGGGTCAGATGAGGCCTGGGAGGATCATAAGCAGATCGTCGCACCTTGTCTCGCACCAAAGTTTCCTCAACTGCCGAAAGATTCTCCAGGGGCCCCAACAGGATGTGTGCGTATTCTTTCCCACCAATGTAATCATCAAAAGTGCCCAGCTCCTCCGCAAGAGCGAGGAGAACCTCATCCTCGTCATCTACAGAGTCCTGCAAGAATGGCACAAGCTCTTGTCGGGCGCGATCAGGCCCGAGCGCAAGGGCAATCGTCGGGATGTTATGAATGGCGTTCAGGCGTAGCTGAACATCTTCCGACCGCAGTTCATCCATCAAGATGGCGATGGGCGCAATCTGGGCGAAGAATTAGTTGCCATAGAGTAGGAAGGACGAGGAAAGCGGACATCGTCTGTCGAGAAACCGGGATCCATGATGCTGTATCGTCGGTCCTCTGGGGTCGCACTGGAGCGAGAGTGGTCTGATTATGGGGTTGAGAGGGCTCGTGGAATTTTGTGGGCAACAGACACGGATGATGAGCGTAAGGAGCAAGTTGAAGAGTGCAGCAAGGCGCCGAGCTTGCGACCAGATTCGGACAGCGGCCACATGGCGTTGCCTTTTCGGGTGATGCTTGATTGCTTTCATCCTCAACAACTCGAGCCTCGAACTGGGACAGGTATGTCGCCAGCTCAATCTGTTGAAGAGCAAAGATGTAGGCAGCATGGGTATAGCGTAGATAATAAGGGTCCAACAAGTCAAATCTCAGATCCTAACAGGGAAAAGAATTGTACAACTGTCAACAACCACAACAACCAAACGAGTTAATCATTCCGGAGACGATGACACGCCTGGATATCTAATAGAAGACAGCAGATCGACCTTTTCCAGTACTTGCAACAGCTGGGCGCGCGAAGCCGGAAAGATGAACGAACTCATTATATCTGCGCCCTGCGAATCGTAAGTCAGAAAGGATAAATCCCGACCCAACAACAGCACACTGACATGATCTCGAAGCATGGCTTGAATATGTTCGCGTCGTGGCTGAAAGGAAGAAGGTCTGGCTGGCGCTCGTCGCTGCGATGGAAGCAAAGCTTCATCCTCGGTCCACTGCTTCACAGGTTTTGAAACCTCAGCGTACAACCCGAGCCATCGCTTCCATAGCTCTAGTTTCCGACCATCACGCCCCATAGCCTTCATGACTGAGCAATACCCAGCCCAGTGAAGACTGGTATCATCCCCAAACCACACAGCATCCAACACATCGTCGTCTATGGTCGGATCGTCCAACAACGCAGACACAATGGAGGGGGACTGGAGGGATCCCAAGGATATCCGGTTCTGCCGTATATCTTCAAGCTTGCGGTTCTTCAACGTCGTAACTTGGTCAACATCCTCCTCAACAGTGCTAACTCGACCGGGGCGCATCATGAGACGAATCCACCTGCGGCGCCGCACGTAGCCACCCGCACTCAGATTGCCTACTTGAGCCTTCCAGTGATGCTTCTGGAACCACCAGTTGTATTCGAAACCGTCGTGTTGCACGTTCCCAGAGTCGCTCTGCATGTCAATCATCCAGGCTTTCGATACCCAGCGCCAAGTTCCATCCGGAAGGGGGTAGTCAGAGAGGGTATAGTTTGGTTGTTTAGACCGTGCAAGAGACGTTGTGGGGACTGTGAATGGATAGGGGTCGACAGGAAGCAAGGAGAGCTTGGAGTAGTAGGGGGTGGAGAACAGAGTCAACCTAGATATGTCAGATCAAGAGGCATTGAAAAAAGGATGTTGAGTTACCCTCTCTGGTTCTCGTAAAGGACGGCCCATTGGTATCGGTCGGCGGTGTTATGGTCGTCCGCATATTCTGAGGTGTGTGGCCGACGAAAGTATGTGGTGAGGTCGTCTTCCTCTTCATCTGTCTCGTTGAGACTAGTAGTAGACGCTCCCGTTCGGATAGATGAAGCAGACGAGTTGCTGCTCGATCGCAGTCTATTGGACGAAGAAAGGACGGTGTGGTGGAGGTTGGGCAGTGAGATAGGAAAGCGCGACTTCTTCACGAAACGCTGTCGGGCAGCGTCCGCGGCAGAATAGTCATCGACTGTGAGCGCCTGGGGTGGCGGGGGGACCGTCATGATAGTCAGGCATATAGGGATGTGTGACGTCAACAACGTTTTCTCCAAGTCTAATCGCGCCGAAAGCACTCTTTGCAATAAACAGTCATGTTCGCTCGCATTCCCCGACGTGTTTTCCACCCAGCCCGCGTCGCCGCACCTCTGTTCATCCGAAATCTGCCTCGAGCTCGTCTGCATTCCTCTCTGGCTCTTCCCAAAACCTGTCCATCATGTCAGCAACCTCTGCAATCATCCGTACCTGCCTGCAGCAAGTGCGGAACTATCAACAGTATTCCACACGGCATAGACTGTTTCACTGTCCTCGGTTTGAGCTACGATCCAGAGCACTTCATGTTGGACGAAGCAGATCTGAGAACCCGTTTTCGCCGAGCCCAAGCGGCATGTCATCCCGATACCTGGACGGCCCGAGGATCAGTAAGCTCAGTCGTGCTTTCTGCTTTCAATGCAATGACATTGTCAAGGATAGCAAAGACGTGGCCCAAGAATTGTCCTCGAAAGTGAACAACGCGTATCAAACCCTTCGGAATCCCTTGACGCGTCTTTACTATATACTTGACTTGAACGGCATTCCTATGGAGGAAACAGACAAACTCGAAGACATGGACTTCCTTTCCGAAGTCATGATGGCACGAGACACGATAGAGGAGGCCGAGTCCGTAGAAGAAGTGGACGAAGTCGCAGAGGACAGCAATGGTACGCCAGGCTTCGGATTGCATAACTCTGTCGCTGATGGAGACCTATAGAAAAAATGCAGGAAGCCGTTCGGCTGGTCACATCCCTGGTGGCAAACAAAGATTGGACTGGCGCAAAGAAGGTTGGTGTACGCATGAAATACATCGATGGTATCGGTAAAGCTGCAGAGGAGTGGAAGCGTAATCGATGATTCTTGACTATCCTCTCCAAACATGTAGAAGGTGGTCATAGAATGAACAGCTTCCTATGGTACTTTTTTGCTCGCCCCGAGACGAAAATGACCAATCCACACCGTATGCAAGCGACTTGTGTTCGTCAAATCGTGCCACGACATTCCCATCTCGAAGCAAAGGCGCCATATTCGTGTCAGAGTTATCTTCACCGAAGTGAAGAACCTTGAAACCGTCGTGCATGCATGCCACCAAGAGATCACTCTTTCTGTCTGGCGAGGGATGCCATTTCACTCTCCAAGCACCACCGCCAACTTCCACTTGGCACAATGGGACAGAGGGTTTTCTTGTGTCAAACAGACGAACTAGATTGTCGTAGCTATGTCCCGTTTAGCGGGGTGTTTCTTGACAGATATGAGAGAACATTACCTGCCGACACTGATGAGGTTTTCGACGAACGGATGGCTCTGTATCGTCGTAATACCGGCGTCGAATCTAGGAGGGGGTATCAGGAACTTCATCTTGACAAAGCGCGAAATATATGACCTCTTGTTGGTGAATATGGGCTTGCTGAGATCTTCTCGGACATCCCAGCCTTTCAGTTTTAAGTCATCGCCGCCTACCAGCAATGAGATTGTGCCCCCCTCATTGAGAAACAGCATACCCGAGAACACAACGTTAGTATCCCAATAGTTCCAGGCCGCGATCCAAGGTTCGAAGTCGTGCGCGTGCCACGTTGTCTGCACACTCAATCCGGAGCCAGAAGAGGCATCTGGTCGTAGTAGACATAGATCACCACTTGAGAGAGACACCACTAAGGATCCAAGAGACCTGAAGTAGCGTTTGAGTATGGAGACCGCCACTGTCCTTCAAACACGTACGATCCAGGCATGCGGCGGTTCGACCAGTCCAATGACAAGCAAAGATTTGCGGTGGACGACGTGCATGGTATGCGCTGAACCATTTGGAGCATTTCCTTCAGAAGGGGCGCGTTGAAATACATGAGCGCAGGACAACCAAGTCAAGCCTACCTCGTCTCCACGCCATTCAAAGAGCGTGATATTACTTTCAGAGTCGGCCACTGCCAAGGTCGCCGGAGATCGATGACACCTGGACGCAACTATGAGGCAAGAGCAAGGGGACGCGCAGGACTCACCATTTCATGTCCAAAATCGCTGGTAGATCGAAGGATTGTATTTTTTCACTAAGTAGTGGCGGTTATTTTCGGTACGTGGTGCGAAGGGGTGTGAAGGATTCACAAGTCAGTCTCTTCCTCGTTCGTGCGAAAGACAAGGCATTGCCCGCGACGCTGTTGATGGGCTTGAGACGAAGAAGTTTCTTGGGAGTCATCTAGCTTATATGTCCCAACGACAAATATGTCGTGCAAGCCTTCGTGAGGGCAGAATTCGACTGAGTCTGCAGGATAGATCGTGTCGTACATGAGATCAAGAGTTTGAGAGGATTTTGATGCAGCCGATCACTAGCATTTCGTATTGACGATGATCTTCTGCCAGATACTGAGTTCACAATTACATGCAAGTATTTATCCTTCCAAATTCACGCTTTGTTCGGGATCAAAGAGAGGTCATCCGGCGCTCTTCGTGTACCACAGACAGCGTCTGTTCCCCAATCCACGTCTTTCCGGGCTCCAGCTTGACAAACCCTCTTACGGATCCTGGCTCGACGCAGACAAATCTCTCCCTGTGTGTTCGCGGACCTCTTTTAGCGCGCATATCGTCACAGATAGATCAGAAATCTCACCATCCACCGGCTTCCATGTCGCCAATCTTTCCACCAGCTTCGGCTTGAGGGTTCCAGACGACAACATCATTCAGGTTATTCACGGAGATATCCAATCCCCCTCCAGGCCAGGTGACTTCGTACTTGCCGCCTGTATTCTCATACACGGAGTCCGTGAACTTCTTCACGTCGACACCAGCACGCGTCTCCACTTTAGAAGTCGATCGGGCCTCATCGGTGGACTCGGTCTTGTCATAGTAGCTGAGAGACTTCAAGGGGCCGACAAGGACTTCGCTAGATGGCGCCCTGATGTAGTTGTGGAATAATGCCTGGAATTCCAGAGCGTCCGGTGGGAAGAGACTGGATGCTGAGGTGTTCTCGACATGTAGTTCCGTCTTGAGACTGAACTCAGAGAGGGTCACCACATATGTCAGCTTGAACGGTCGTTCGTAGACCTCCTTGATTGCTTCGGTAGGTTCCAGCACTGAGAAGCAACATCAGCTGGAGTATAGCAGCCCGGCGAATCGCGTTGCTCACTCAGTTTGACAGAGACACTAGTTTCATCGTCAGTGGTTATTCCACCCCAGCTCCAGACCGTGTTTCTCGCAAAGCCGTGCTGGCCCAGGCGGGCATGGTCGCGATGAGTCGGTGCTCCGAAGCACGGAAAGATGACTGGAATTCCCCCCCGAACAGGTTTACTCCCGTCCAGAGCCGCCTTGCTGGAAACGAATAGCCGTTCGGTTAACTCAGTGGTGCGCTGTGTTGCGGATTGCCAGGACACCACACTCGCGCCATACAAGAGGACGGTGACGCTAGATCCCTGCTCAATGTTAGGCATGTTGAGAAGAAGTTGTGACTTGGCCGCAGATACCTTGGGATGCGTCAATACAACGCTCTTTTCCGTGGCCTTAGCTGGCATATTGAGTGCTGAGTGATATGGCTGATGGTGGACTGTATTGTAGGTTCGGTGTTATCCGGTGTTATCAGGTCAATGACGATCACGATCATCCCTGGGAACGGAGTTGACGCGACTCGGGGTCGGTCCGACGATCCGGGCTCACCCGCGCCCGGCCCTCAAGCTGCTCAAATTGCATATCACAACGCTGCCCCCCTCGTCGCCCTTCGTCACCTGCAGTCATCTTCGACCAAGCTTCGACTCGACCGTCTCTGATGGGCTCCGATTCCCTGCAGGACTTTGACGACCAACCCCATCTATGAGGTTGCTGCGCAGATAGCTTTCTTGCTTTCTACATACAAGTGGACGGCTTTATTCATATGGTGGCTCAGAGCGACTGGCGACAGGACGGGGCAGATCGTCTGATCTTGCCCCCACTTCTCCGTGCTTCCAGTGCGGCCGTCGTCTTCTAGCACCCGAAGATAAATGCTTCCTTTGCTTCAATGGACTATTCGATTGACCTGACGGCTGGCTACCACCACCGCTGCGGATCGTTCGAATACGATCCGGATTATTGGAATGGGTGGGGCTCCTTCTCGGAGCCCCATGCTATGTCGATGTTGCCGAGTTCTCTGAGCTCTGGCCGTACTGTTCGATTGACCTGTTGGCTGGCTACCACCGCTGCGGATCGTTCGAATACGAACCGGATGTTGGGATGGCTGGGGCTCTTTCTCGGAGCCCCATGCTGTGTCGATGTTGCCGAGTTCTCTGAGCTCTGGCTGTACTGTTGTTCGGAGTTGCTTTGCTGGCGCTGGCGACTTCGTTTGGCATCTTTCGTTACGACTCTCTCACTGGGAGTCGAAACGTCAAGAAGATAAAGAGGACGATTACCGAGCTGCTGTACCGGTCTAGACCAGGTGGGACGCACGAGGTGCTTTGCATTATCGACGTCTCACGTGCCTTCGTGGCGCATCTTGACTCTGGTATGGCTGGCAAGCGATCTCCTGGAAAGCGTCGATCTTCAGGACCGACGAGATCTGTTCATTGCAACTGTACCGTCGATTGCTGGACGACGATCACGAATTATACGGGGCTCGGGTCTGGCGTTTGTCAGGGACTTGGACGCACGAGGTTGGGTTCTCCTGACTATCGGTGTCCTTGCGTGCATCTGCGCGTGCCCGATGCCACGCATGAAGACCCGATGCTACTTGCAAAGTCTACTCAAAAGAGGATGTGTTCTGAACACCCTCTGGAGTTTTACGAAGAACCTATGTGGACACTTCCCAAAGTGTCCACGTGTGGATTTATTCCGAGTGCTCATCATGGCCTCGCGGACTGGTTGCGGACTTGATCCAAGCCATGATTTCCATGCGAAAGCATGCGTTACGACCTAAAACGTCGATTGTCGCTAGCCGACTCCTGTGCTCAGCACGAAGTGTGCCTCTGGCGCATCCGAGGGCGGGTGCTTCGAGCATTCGTCCTTTAGCGGCTTTCCACCGGCGCTCGTCCCTCGAGACTTGCGTCGAGGATTGTCTAGGGCAATGTCTTTGAACTTTGCTCTGGTTTCCGTATAATTTTTGTCTCATTCAATGATGTGCTTTTGGCGCTTCAGTCTCCTCCCTCTCCCTCTCTCCTCTCCCTTCCCCTCCCTCCCATCCCCACCTCCCATTTAGTGGCTCTCCGTCCCTTCGGAGACTGGAGATGTCCTTTGCATCGTCTCCGACTTTGCATTGGTATCCGCACAATCTTTGGAATCCCGTCTTCTTCGTGAAGATTTTTTGCATTTCTCGATATCGTACGCTGCTTGTTTAGATCTCATAATCATGTCGCACCTTGTAGTTCTATTGTAATTAAACCAGTTTGTGACGCCGCTTTTTGACTCGTGAACGATGTTTACACCGCATTACTTTGTCGCACCAGTGCTGCGACTTCCGGCAGTTCAGAGTTGGAGCTCGCCGTGTATTGTAGTTTTGGTATGTCTGTGGTATGTCTGTAATCAATCCAGTTTGTGACACCATTTTTCTTGACTTGTGCACGCGACGTCGTACTTCTATATTAGCGACCGATAGAGATTCCTCCTTTCCTCCGGCAGTCTTCATCCCCGCCACTTTTGCTCGTCCCACAGCAGGCTTGACAATAATGCATAATAATAAAGTTCGCAATAACTCGAGCCTCAAAGTATCTCTCCTCCCGCCATTGGGAAAACCGATTTGAATTGTAGCAGAAACGATCGTGGGAGGCACATTTATTTGATGTAAATAATGCCGGAAAGTGCCGGTTCAATTTTTGACTGCAACAGTCGTGCAGTGAGAAGGTTGGCCTGATGCGTCTTCCTCACTCAGTGCTCAGACGCCTGCCACCGACGTGCATGTCGTCTACACCCTCGCCGGCGGCGCGCGTGCTCAAGCGGCGTGCGTCGACCAACTCCGCCTTTTCCGAAGCGCCTCGCAAACAGAGTCGGACCAACCTTGGCTTTGGCTTGACGGATGAGGACCACATACAACCACCACGCGTGCCTCGGCGAAAAGAGCAACCCAGCCGGGGTCGCGCCCCCTCTCTTCGGCAAATGCTGGAGGCACCTTCTCCCCTGGAGCCAAGGCAGCGAACACGGAACCGAGTCGAAACGCCAAAGGCGCCAAAAGCGCCCAAAGCGCCACAGTTGCACTCGCGGTCACAAAGGCAGAACGATTCCATGCAGGAGCTCCCAGGACCACTGCACGACACCGCTCATATACACGCCACCTTCTCCACCTCCGCTCTCAACCGGCCCGACCCCGAGGCGATGCAAGCCCCCAAAAGCACCATCGGCAACTGGGTAGACAAGATGGAAGTGGAGTTTGAACCAGCTTTCGAAAGGGGCCGCGTGGGACATCAAGTAGTTACAAGGCATGTTGCTGTCTCGCTTTCATCGCCAGTCATTCTCAACATCCCCAAGAGCGACTATCACAATCACTGTAGCCTCATTGCCTGAACCAATTGTTGCGGTGGGCGACGGTCGCGGCGAGAAGGAATCATTGAATATGGCCTGTGTATCTCTGATTTATCAATTGCACAACAACGGACTGGTGCGTTCTTCTCTTCCTGTTTGTCGTTCAGCGTCTAACTTCATCCAGCTCTATGCCAAAGCAAACCTCACCTCATCTGTCATTGCCCTTTCGAACGGAGAAACAGTCACTTACGACATTGCCACCGAATTCATAGATTTCTATTGCCGTCACTTCAACTTTCCCCCACCGTCCATCACCACAGAAGTGCGAAGTGGCACCCGAGGTCAATGGGATTCGGTCATGACAATACAAGGAAAGAACGTCGGCCTAGGCACAGCACGATCGAGGAAGGCATCAGCGCAAAAGTGTGTCCTCGATGTCGTGCGCTACCTGGAAAAATGCGACAGGGCGTTGTGGGAAGAGTTTGTAACCAAATCCAGGACTGGTGAAGGACTTGGCGACATCACCCCGCTACCGCTTTTCATACCCAGGAATGTCCGCCGTGCTATCCAGGACCTTTGCGTAGATCTGCATCACAGCAAGCTCTACGCCGCCAATGCAGCTGCTACGCTCGCCGTCGCACCCTCCCCACCCCCTCGTCGAAACCCTGGCTATTTCAATATGGAGAAAAAATCGCAGTCTTTGTTGACGCGTCGCCAGGCTTACCTGGCATCATCGGAGCTCGCGACTATGAGGGCCACCCGAGCGGCCCTGCCGGTGAACGGTCGGCAGGAGGATGTCCTCAAGATGATCGCTGACAACGATGTGGTGATCTTCATGGCCGCCACCGGTTCTGGTAAAACGACCCAGATCCCTCAAATCATTCTGGACTCGTGGATCGAACAAGGCAAAGGCGCTGAATGCAACATCTTCTGTACCCAGCCTCGTCGGTTGGCGGCTCTCGGTGTTGCCACACGTGTAGCTGCAGAGCGAGGCGAGCAGTTGGGCGATAGTGTTGGATACAGTGTTCGCTTCGATCACCGTCACCCCCAGGACCACGGCTCTATAACGTTCTGCACCATCGGTGTTTTCTTGAAAAAGCTGCAGTCCGCATTTGCGGATCCCGAAGGCCCCATCTCTATGGACCACATTACCCACATCTTGGTTGACGAGGTTCACGAGCGGGACATCGATACGGATATATTGCTCGTCGTTCTCAAGCGGTTTTTGGCTGATAGGAAGGCAAGGGGTATCCCTGTCAAAGTAGTGTTGATGAGTGCTACCATCGATGGCACCCTCTTCCGAAACTACTTCCCGGACGATAACAAGCTTCCTGCCCCGGTGATTGATATTCCTGGACGCTCCTTCCCTGTCGAAAAGTTGTTCTTGAACACCATCGTCCCCAAGATCGAGGGCACTGCCGATGCTTGGGCTCTGAAGGATCCCGCTACTCAGAAATATCTGTTGAACGAGTCCAATATCGCTTCGGTTGCGAATACCAACGACTTCGAAATTCCATATTCTCTCGTTGCGGCCACCATCTCTCACGTTTTGAGTGCTTCTCATGAGGGGCATGTCCTTGTCTTCCTTCCCGGATTGGAAGAGATCATGAAGGTTCAGAGATTGCTCACAGAGTCGCGGTGGTCCACAAATTTCTCAGACCCGAGATTCGAGATCCACGTCCTCCACTCCACAGTACCTCTCGAGACTCAGCAGGCCATCTTCACTGCTCCCAAACCAGGCGTCCGCCGTGTCATTCTCGCCACAAACATTGCCGAAACCTCCGTCACCATTCCTGATGTCGTCTACGTCGTAGACTCGGCGCGACTCAAGGAGCAGCGCTACGATGCCGACCGTCATCTGACATCCCTCGTCAGTGCCTGGGTTGGAAGTTCTAACCTCAACCAACGAGCGGGTCGAGCCGGACGTCATCGCAATGGTTACTACTACGGTATCCTTACAGAGGAGCATGCCAACAGGCTTAATACCTACCAGACCGTGGAGATGGCTCGCGCCGATCTGACGAACGTTGTCATGCATATCAAGGCGATGAACTTTGGTGATATGCCTGTACATGATGTTCTTCGTGCGACCATCGAGCCCCCAGAGCCTCATCGCATCGACCTCGCCATATCGCAGCTTCGAGCCTACGGTGCTATGGACCAGGAAGAAAACCTGACTGCAATGGGACGAGTCCTCCTCCAAATCCCCATCGACGTGCACCTCGGTCGCCTGCTATTGTATGGGAGTTTCCTCCGGTGTGTCGATCAAGCGGTTACTCTGGCCGCGATCATGACGAACAGGGACCCCTGGCTAGCACCTCCTCTGCGTAGGAAGGAAGCCAGAGCTGTAAAGAACTCGTGGACGCCAAACCACTTCGAATCTGATCCGTTGACTACCCTAAGGGCATTCAACGAATGGAACAAACTCCAAGAGGATTGCCGATACGCGGAGGCGGGCGCTTGGGCGGTGAACAACTTCCTGTCGAAGACAACAATGATGGGCATCGCAAGGAGCCGTCAGCAGCTACTTCAGTCCTTGGGCCAAGCCGGTGTCCTCAGGCTTGCCGGCGAGTCAAGCGGAACGCATCGTGTACCGCCAGAACTGAACGAGAATCACAACTCGTACCCCGCATTGGCTGCGCTCATTGCTGTCGCTAGTACGCCGAAGTTTGCCGTTCCAATGACCGCGATGGAACTGAGGACACGACAAGACAAGGTATGGATCGAGCAAGCTATTCGCTGAACAGCCCTGTTCACTTATTCTTCACAGAAAGCTATCATCCATCAGGCTAGCGTCAACTCTCTCATAGGAACCGATAGACGAGACCGACGCGGTCCTCGTCCTTCCCCCATTATCTCCTTCTTGGAGAAGCGCAAGGTCGTCGCTGATGGTTCTGCAAGCAGCCAAACATCGCTTTCCAACACCACATACTTGAGCCCGCTCATCTACGTACTCTTCGGATCGCAAAAGCAGGAAGTCGGGCCCTCAGCCATCCGGTGCGATGGCTGGATAGTCTTCAGTTCTCCTGAAAACCTGATGGACCTCCTACGTTTGCGACAATATTTGGATCGCGCGATGTTGCGCCTGTTCGCTGGTCTTGCCCTGTCGAAAACAAACAGTCGCCAATACTCGGCGAGGGAGTCGGAGACGGATGACGCGGAAGTCCAGGTTCAGCCATTGAGCATGGAAGAACGAAAGGAACTGTCGCTGCTCAGTCGGGATGTTGTCAGCATTCTGAACGCAGATTCCGAAGAGAGGATCTCATTTATGTCTCAACCCAGAGGCCCTTAATTTACCCACAGCTCATTCTCATTCATTATCTTAGTCAATCTGTATAATATCCTCATCCACACTCTTGCATTCAATACAGACTAGCTATAGACATTCATTCATGCTACGACTGGCAAGGCGGGAACAGTATATTTGGCGACTGCCTCCTCGAACAACGCGTCTTTCTCGGCAAGGTCAGTGACAAAAGGGTGTGAAGGGTACTCCGAAGTGAATTTCCTAGAGGCCGGTCAGGAAACGGGTATGGTGTGAGGTTGATGTGATACTCACGTCCATAGAGCGTCAGACTCGACCATTTTCGAGGAGCTGAGACCAGCTGCAACGACGGAGGCAGCCAGAGTCTCAACGTCTTGCTGCTGCTGGAGGGATTCCTCTAAATCCGACCTGGCTGCATCAACCTCTCCGCGAAGAATACGTGTCACGCCCCGCGACGTCAATAAGCGCGGGGAAGACAAGGTCGGGTTTCCAATTTGTTCAGAGAAGAAGGAGATGGGATCCTGATAGCTGTCACTTCCGGTGACCAGGCAGATCGTGGATTCTATGAGCTGAAGCAGAAGGTCGTCCTCTGCCCAGCGTTTGGACCGCTCGAACTCTTTCGTGGCCAGGTCCGGGCGATGGATGGAGAGGTAGATTTGGACAATGACAGCAACACTGGATGCAGTTTGTTCAGATAGGCATGATGCCTGCAGCATTGATTGAGAGACACGTACGCTTCAAGGTCCTCCGTCTCAGAGCCCAGCGTTTCCAACGCCTCCTCCGTCTCCCCAGCCCTTGCAAATGCCGTACCGGCGAGGACGCGGACGAGCGCCTTGTCTCTTTCGGTTCCGTCGACGTCGTCGCCTTCTATTTCGACAGACAGATCCCTGAGTTCCTCCAACGCTGCCTCCTTGTCCGACGCCTCCTCTGCATCAACATAACGCGCCAAAGCGGCGGCAGCCTTGAGAGCAACATTTTCCGAGTCCTCGGGAATTATTCCGAGGGCAGAGGCTGGGTCGTTCAATGCAATATAGGCGCGAGCCTGGTAGAGGAGAGTCGGGGTATAGTCTGGGGAATTGGGATCGGGTAGGGACATGGCGACGAGGGCATTGTAGGCGCCTAGAGAAACAGATGAGCAGCGTGTCTTCAGTCGACTGAGAGAGCCTGCCTAGAATGAACTGCTGTTTGACGTGGTAGAGCTGGGATGAGTCCATGATGGTCGTGTGTAAGTCCGGTGCGATGATGCAATCAGCGCTTGTTGCTCTCTGGCGCCTCCCACCACCCCGACCTCTCATCTACCGTCTGGCGCCCGTCGCCGACATACATCGAGCTCTCCAAGATGGCGTCGAGCATGCGCGGGCTGACGCAGGCAAGCGCACCTCGTATACGACCTGCCGCGCAACGTTGACCCGAGGTCCTAGTTCATTGCAGACATTCGCGGGGCAAGAGTTCGCGACTTGGAGGAGAAACGGATCAACAAGGAGATGGCCAACATCCGCAAAAGATTCAAAGGTCGCGTTCATTGATGACCTCGTTCTCAACAGACTTGCTTACATTGGCGGTGCAGACGGGAATCTGGACGGATATCAGAAGAAGAAGTAGCGCCAGCCGCCACCGCACTTGCACACACAGCGCTCATCATTCCCTGCTAGATATGTTGCCAAAATCATCTTCACCTACATACTGGGCTACAAAGTCGACGTTGGCCACATGGAGGCTGTAAACCTGATATCCAGCTCCAAGTACAGCGAGAAGCAGATTGTAAGGTCAACTCTTCACAAACTGTATTATACTCATGTCCACAGGGCTACCTCGCAGTCACCCTCCTGATGCATGAGAACTCGGACTTCCTGAGACTTGTGGTCAACTCAATACGAAAGGATCTACACGGTAATAATGAAATCGACAACTGTCTCGCGCTACATGCCATAGCCAATGTCGGTGGAAGTGAAATGGCAGAGGCCTTGGCAGTTGATGTCCACCGTCTGTTGATTTCTCCGTACGCACCTATTTCCTTCGCGCTAGCACCTTCCCGTAATGAAGAACGTAATAGCACCTCTCAGAGTTTTGTCAAGAAGAAGGCTGCTCTCACCCTGCTACGTCTGTATCGGAAACATCCCGACGTCATTCCTGCCGCAGAATGGGCTTTGAGGATCGTATCCATCATGGACGACGATGATCTCGGTGTTGTGGTATGCGTAACCAGCTTAGTGATGGCGTTGGCCCAGGATCATCTTGAAGCCTATGCCGTCTGCTACACGAAGGCTGTCGACAGACTACAGCGGGTACGATTCTTCCACCTGTGATATGTCGCCACGCTGACTTGTGTACTCCTGTAGCTGGTCATTGAGCACGAATACGCGGCCACATACGCGTACTATAAAGTTCCTTCTCCCTGGCTTCAAGTAAAGCTGCTTCGTCTTCTTCAATATTATGCTCCATCAGGTATGTCTAACGGCAATGAACATTGGTCTTGAGCTCATTGGTATCCAGAGGATCCCGCTCTTCGCTCGGTGCTTCATCAAGTCCTTCAGACCATCATGAACAACAGCGCAGAACCGTCTCGAAATGTGCAGCACAACAATGCCCAGCACGCTGTATTATTCGAAGCTATAGGACTTGCCATTCACCTTGACAGCAGCTCTCCTCTGGTCGGCACAGCTGCGGTACTCCTTGCTCGCTTCATATCGTCGAAGGAGACAAATGTCCGCTATCTTGGACTTGACACCATGGCGCACTTGGCTGCGCGGGCTGACTCTTTGGAGCCCATCAAGAAACACCAGGGAACAATCATCCTCTCTTTACGAGACAAGGATATCTCTGTCAGGCGTCGTGCTCTGGATCTTTTATACAGCATGTGCGACGTGGACAACTCTGAGGTCATTGTTGGCGAGCTTCTCCGTTACCTCAAAGTGGCCGACTACGCCCTCCGAGAAGAAATGGTGCTGAAGATAGCTATCCTGACGGAGAAGTACGCCAGCTCGTACAAGTGGTACGTTGATACCATTCTGCAGCTCATCTCTGCGGCGGGAGACCACGTTGGAGATGAAGTGTGGTACCGGGTCGTCCAAATTGTCACCAATACCGAGGATCTGCAAGAATACGCTGCCAAAGTTATCTTTGCCCACCTGAAGTCTCCTTCTACTCATGAAAGCTTGGTCAAAGTAGGAGGTCAGCACTCCAAAACGTTTGCCTGCGAAGCATGTCACTGACTCTCTCTCTCTTTCAAGGCTACATCCTCGGTGAATACGGACACCTTATTGCCAACGAGCCTGGTTACAGTCCGCTGGAGCAGTTTACAGCACTGCACTCTAAATCCCAGTTCTGCGTCGCCTCCACCAGAGCTCTTCTCCTCTCGACCTACATCAAATGGGTCAACGTCTTCCCCGAAATCAAAGTCCAACTTCTCACCATCTTCGAGCGATACCGACACGTCCTTGACGCTGAACTCCAGCAACGGGCGTGCGAGTTCTATGCCCTGGCATCTCGACCGGATGATGACGAACTTCTTCAGAATGTCTGTGAAGAAATGCCACCATACCCTCCCCGTGTTAGCGCATTACTTGGCCGATTGAACAAGAAGCACGGTGATACGGAGGACAAGCGGACATGGGTGCACGGTGGCAAAGAGGCCAATGCAGATCGAGAGGCGGCGAGAAAGCGTACCAACACTTTGCCGCCGGATGCCAATGGGCATGCGCCCACCGCACCCGAAGCTGCTGCTAGCGGCGAAAGCAACAACATCATTGACTCTTTGGCGGGTCTTGATCTGTCAGCTGCCGCGGCGTCGCCAGAAGCACCACACGTTGCGACTGGCGTCAACGTTGAGCGATGGTTCGACAAACTCAGCATCAGCGCGGATGGCGTCCTCTACGAAGACGTGCAGATCCAGATAGGCGTCAAGTCGCGATACCAGGGTCACATGGGCCAAGTCGCGATCTACATCGGCAACAAGGTGCCCACGGCTTTGACGTCCTTCACCGCTACCATACACGTCAACGACCCGGCTGCGCTATCGGTTACATTCGCCAAGATTCCGCCAAATAACATAGCGCCACGTTCACAATCCCAACAGCTTTTGCACGTCGAGTGTAAGAAGTTCTTCTCAACGCCGCCCATCCTAAACATTTCTTTCCTCGCTGGGTCACATCAGACCGTCGCTGTGCGGCTGCCTATAATTATCACGAAGTTCTTGGAGGGCGTGAGTCTCGTTCAAGCAGACTTCTTCGAGCGGTGGCGATTGATTGGAGGACCTCCGCGAGAGGCACAGTCGATATTCCCTGTTGACCTCACATCTTCTGGGCATTTGGACCTTGCGAACAACCGGAAGGTGGTGAATGGGCACAATCTCCAAGTGTTGGACGATATAGATCCGAATAAAAACAATATAGTGGCAGCTGCGGTGCTACATACCTCCGTAGATGGCAAGGTTGGGTGTTTACTTCGGCTGGAGCCTAATCAAGAAGCAAAGGTTGGTCCCTTTTTCGTTTACCGGACGACGCCCAACTAACGCTTTTCAGCTATGTCGGGTGACCGTTCGTAGCACATCCGAGGACGTGGCTGCCGAAGTGCAAAGGCTCATCCAGAAACCACTGAAAGCTGCAACACACTCGTAAGGGGGATACAACAGGGTACTGGCGGACATTTGTGTAGCTACATGCGCTTTGTAAAGTTATTAATCTAATACCTGGACATAAAATTTACGCCAAATGTACGATTCGGAGCATACGTTCAGGGATTTAGAATTAAATAAGATTACGAAGAGCAGGGTATACAGACTTGTCGAGCAATATGTGAGTAATACTGATAGCGCAGTGGGGCAGCAAATGTAGAGGTACAGGTATCATAGTACAAAAGAGTGTACAACATAGAAACAGCAAAGATTCAACGCTTTAAAATAGTACGGAAGAGTCCTTTCTTCGTTTTCCTATCATCGAATGGGTCACCGTCGTCTGGACCTCTGTTCTCGCGGGATGGTATAGAGTCGGTGGAGGTAGACTTGATATGCCGTAGTCTGTTTCGTTGGGACCCCTTGCTGCTCTGGATCGGTGACAAAGGAGCCGACATAGACAAATCCTGGAATGGACGATACATCTCCCGGCTGCCATTGAGTGGCGAAGGCGCACTGGTGGGTCGTACCCTGCGGTCAACAGGGCCCGACATATTTGGCGTACGCTGCCAGATCTCGGGCGGGTATGGCTGTTGATTACCAGGCACTTGTGATGCCAAACGGCTGACTCGCCGCAATGCCTGCTCCTCGACCTCATAGCACTTGGCGCACAGGTCTCGCAGAGGGCGATCATCCGCCCTGGTGCACGGCGTCGCCAGATAGTCCTTGGAATGTCGAATCACGGCGGATGCGATGATGGCAAGCTGCCTAGGCATATCCAGTAGATGGGGGAGGACTGGAATGGCCTCCGTATCAAGGCTCGACCTCGGTGATGCCTCCTCCCGTTCCCTCATGGACTTGACGACTTGAAGGCGATCGTGGCGGCCGGGATCTGCGACAGACGAGGCAGTAGCATATGCATCATCGGGCGTTGAAACGATGACGATATAATCAACCATAGCCGGCACGCTCTCTCGGAGGAAGTCCTTCAAGCCACGCATAAACTCCTCCTTTTGGACGGTCTGTACGACACAAAGTCAACGGCTATACGCGTTCGCCGATACAAACTACTCACAGTATTCAGATTGGCCAAACTCTGAATCACTTTGGCTATCAGCGTAAGACTGCGTTGCACGGGGACACTGGGCATGCCTGTTTCCAGTTAGCTGTAAGAATGCAAGTTGGGATGTTGATACAGACCTGGACACAGTCCGAAGAGATGGGGGTGTAATATTGCTGGCACGATGAAGCGAAGGAAGCAAAAGGCAGATACACTTTGCCAGTGCAAGTCGCGACTCTCGTTCGTGCCATCGGCATTATAGCGGCGTTCAACGAGCTTTCGTATCGTTTCGAACAGTACTCTCATCTCGCTAAGAGAGGTCAGCGAAAATTGGAGGGAGGAGGAATCAACTCACTATGGGCACTCTCTCCGTACAGAATAGATCTGCGTCCAAAATTCTTGACACCAATATATGAGAAGCTCGACGTTTCGTTCCACATCCTTGGCGGTACTCCTGCTGCCGTTTCGCATGGGGTCGACTTCTATTGCAACCTTCTCCGCACATAACCTCCGTAGAACAGTGCCTATACTGGCCTCAAGGAAGGCCTTGCCGTACCATGACATGCAAAGTTCCATGACCTTGGTCAAGATCGTATTCCCTCGAAAAAGTGTTTGATGAGCTACGTTGGGTCAATATATATCACACGCGCAAGACGGATAGCACTGACATGACGAAGTCCCGTCGACCTCTCTCGATGCAAGCTCTTGTACCTTCTCGACAAGATTATTTTGAGCGACCGCTATTGCTATGAGTTGTGGCGCAATCGTCTTGAGCTTGAGTTTCCTCTCGAAATCTGTCATCCAGTCGAGGAAACTGCGGGTATTGTAGGTCTATCCGGGATCCGGGGTCAGCCTTGTCCATGACGGGTAGAGAATGGACTGACATCAAGCATAGTTTGATATGCGCGGAAAGGCAATATTATCTCCCTACCCGCAGTTAGCAAAGATATGCCTCGAGGTCGGAGAACTCACTCGTCCACTGTAATCTTCAGCCTTATATCGCCGACCTGGATGTCGGTAGCGAGAGGTCCTGCTTGAAGCACGGGGAACCAGCCCTCGATAGCTTCGCCTCGTCGGAAGTTGAGCAAGTTTATGGAGACCTGGCCCATCGCAGTGGGCTTGAATAAGCGCTTCTCTCGACACACAATGACGTCGAGCGTGTCAAATGGCGGTACATCAGAAAATGTGAAGCTTTCGTGCCAGTCTGGAGAGCCGATGCATTTCTTGACGGTGGTGCTACCGCACATTATCGCGTTGAGATACAGCTCGCAGGACACGTCAAGATCGACTGGATCTGGTTCCGAGCTCGAGTCGTTGGGATTGGAGTCCAGCGGTTTCGGGTTTCCCAGGTTACGCGCTTGGATGACGTGAACCTCGACCTGTCGCCACATCCTGTAGGAACCGCCGTCTTGGGGATATGTCCACCGTCCATATATTTCCGTTATGGCATACGACCTGAGCAGCGCTAGCCATGTGTTGCACTCCTCGGCGTTGGCAAATTGGAGATAAACGGGTTCGATAATATCACTGGCATTCCATCGTTGGGAGCTGATAAGCAGTCAGTCACGGCGGCGCAGACGGAATATATGGGAGACGCACTTGAGACAATAGATACCTAGACAGTTCTTACGGAAGAACAACGAAGTGTCGGCGTGTCGAATGTCTGTGGTGTTGACAAGATGAATTGATAGCGTTTGGAACAGTATTGATTCCTGTTGCAAGAGGTTAGCACCGCGCTCGCAAGTAGGGAAGCGGCGGGGCGCACGTCAACATAGATATTCATCATGGCTCTGTCACCCGCTTCTTCCGTCAATTTGCACTTCGCAGGCCTCCACTGGCCAGTGGTAGCCGATTTTGCCAAGGTCAACCAGCTCGACTTTTCTGCGCGATTCAGACCAATAAGCGCCCAGCACACAAGCGCGACAGACGATCCTAACCTTTCACTCTCCTGCTGTCATCTGCAGCAGCATTAGCCTGCTTGGTATCTCGTTTATTGGGCTTCTTACGGAGCGCCGGAGGCTGTAGCTGTGGTGAGAGGAATATCAGGGGGAAGGAGACTGCAACATACCTTGCGAAGCGTAGTGCTAGCAGCATTAGAAACGTACAGATCCGCAGAGACGAGAAACTCCGTTAGGCGCTCAGAGCGCTCCGGTGACGATGGCTGCGATGGCCATGAACTCGACAATGACATGAGGGAGGAGGAGATGGTGGGAAGAATAGAATCAGGCGTGGTATCCCTCCCTCATACCCAGCCTTGGCGTGGATGTCTTGCTTGGGACTTCCAACCGCGACCGCGCGAGATGACCGCACTTATAAAAGCAGAGGCGCGGCCGTTTCATGCGCTCCCGTAACCTCCCCTGATTAATTGTACGTCAATGACAGGTTTCCTTGACTATTCGCGTGCACTCGCATATCCATTCAGTTCCAATGTAAACGAAAGTGTGGGGAGTCTCGTCTATGAGCTATTACAGAAAATAACGGTAACTTTCTAGATTCGTCTCCAGGTATAATATTATGATGCTGGCCGCCACCGGTGGTAGAGTAAGACACCAAGTCCGTTTCGCAATCAGTCCCTGGAAAGAAGACAATGTCAACAGAGAAAGCAAGGACAGGCAAGTAACATACGATTTTCCATGTGCCTTGCCGTTTCCATTGGCTGTTCCGTTGGTAGATGCCTTCGCGCCCTTGACAGGCTTCTGCTTGTAAGTGTCGATGTAGAACTTGATGAAGAGCAACAAGTAGCTGCTAAGAAGTCCACAGCCGAAGACGGCAGAGCTTTCGGCGCCTGAGCAGTCGCGGACGTGAGGGAGATGCGGGTAGTAGTTGTACACAAAGTGCTGGTATGCTGGCGGCATTTGAGCACAAAGATGGGGACAGAGCATGGGTAACTTACTGCCGAAGTAGACGAGGTGAAGGTCAATAACGAATTGGACAATCTGCATCGTAGTCAAATACTTCTTCCACTGTGGATGGCACCGTAAATAACGCGTGAAGAGCGGAGAGAAGAGAACACGAACCCAAATCTTAGCACCTCCGGCAGTAGCGTAGTAGTAATAATCTGCAAGAAAAATGTCATGGAGACGCAGCGCCGCGAGGAAAGGTGTGCCTACACATGAGGACGTGAACACCGAGGTTTAACGTGATGACGGTCCATGACTGGCTCAAGTTTTAATGTCCAACTCGAAAGACAGAAGGCTTGGAACGTACGATGCTAGTTTTCCCGTTGAGTTGTGAGTAGCAGAGCAGGGCAGTCGCGGAATGGTGGAAGACGTGTAAGAATGCTGGATGATGGGTTAAATGTAGGCCACGAGTAGAGTAATGGTCTATTCACCAAGCGGCTTTTTCTTGAGAGCAAGGAAGATCGTGTCGATTAATTCCAGATACTTGAAGTAATAGTTGATGATATAGTAGAATTCCATTCGCTAGATTAGGTAGAAGACGGTCAACACGGCGCGAAGGAGAGGGGATTCAAACTGACTGGTGTCCAGGACTCGGCATCGCAGATAGCTACGAGATTGGCGAGTCAGATACCAGGAAGAAATGTCGGGTGAAACGGGCTGCAGCTTGGTTGCTCAACCTCGGAGACAAGTCTCGCCAGGCGCGCCCATCCGTGCTCCCAAGAGAAACGCACCGGAGAAAACCCCTCGCTTCCACATAATTGGCGCGATTTCTTCTATCATGAGGACCAGGAGAAGAAGACTACCGCTGCTCAGAATCACATTGTGGATTTGGAAGAGCGTGGTGAGACGGAGCGCGGCACGGTCCTTCATGAAAGCCTGGATACCAAAAATCGCGACCAAGTAAGCCGACAGGGTGGCCAGGACGACCGGGGTCGTGCTGAGCGGGGTCTGTCCGGGTACATAAGAGTACAGGTGGCGGGGAAGCGAGACGGGAATGGCGGCCTCAAGGATATCTGCGAGCATGGTGTGAACAGAGGAAGGCTAAGGAAAGGACCACAAAAACTCGAGGTTTTTTGGGGCCTGGGGGACCGGCCATCAATCGGCATAGTACCACACGTGTTTCCGGATATCCACATTGCCTACGTGTCTAAAAGTGCCTTCTGTTACTGAACACACGTACTTGCATTTTGCAATCCTTCTGTTCAGTCTGTTCCGGAGTATGTTCGAGCGGCGGAGTGGTCTTTGGAGCGTGCCAAGAGCCTTTCGCCCGCGAGCACACTCCTGTATGTACCTTGTGCACATGTCACAACACCTAATATAAACATCGACGCGTTTTCAATCTGTTGTGAACAGTTCCGAAAAGCAAATGCAATTCTAGATGTGCAGTGTATTGTACAAGATGCAGAGTACCCAAGATAGTCCAAGAAAAAGAAACAGTACTAGTAGTACAGAACACACAAGTGTCGTGGCCCATACCAACGAACAAGAACAAGCCCTCCTTGAGACTGGACTGTCAGGTATGCGGCAACTCGATACTCGTTTCCGTTTTAGACGAGGACGTCCCCTAATACAGAAGGTTCAGGTGATGATGACACTTGGGAAGGTGAGGTCCGCAAGGACAGCGTGCTCCCTGTCAACCAATCAGTCACAAGTTATTTGAACGAAATAGTCAGGGAATCGGACCTTTTGCTGAGCCTCGCATTTTGGAGTATGTCAATGGCGTAAGTCTTGACTTTTGATGGCGCAATATTCTGGGCGGAGGCACAGACAAGACAGACAGAGGAATTGGACGGAGCAAGACTGTATGACGCGTGGATCTGAAATGAAAGTAACCCGGACCGTCAGAATGTAATGCATCATGAGAACAGACGGAGCGTACCCCGCAGGCCCGTAGAGATAAGACGAGATCGTGGATGAACAACAAGAGGCGAGATCGTAAATCATGGAGGTCGTGAAGATCGAGGCCTGTAGAGTGTAAGAACAAGGCGCAGGGCTAAGGATCGAGGACATACAGGTATCCGAGGAAGGGCACCAGGTTGGCACCGTGCAGTGAAGCCTGACAGACTCATTGCCGGACCGAGCGATTATTCTGAGTGCGAGCATTGGTGAGAACGGGTGAGTTGAAGCACCGAAGTGACGACTGACTGTGTGAACGGTTCGACGGCGTCGTGAAGGTTGCCCAACTGCATGAAATGTTAGTCGCACGACCAGTAAAGGAATGGGGCAATAGACACCGACCTCGTTCAAGGTAACTTGGAACTTGGGCTTCTCGTCGAACGTGGGGAGGGATGACTGGGACATGACTGAGACCATTGCGTGAGGGGTGGAGACTAGGAAGGCGGAGGGGGAGGTTGGAGGGATCGTAAGTGGAAGACCCTAAGGAAGCAAAGTCATTTTATATGGACAGGGATCATGGGGGGTCCGAAAATCAATGAAACGCTGTCACATCCGAGTATTCACGGCTGGAGTCGGAGGCAACTCGGAGATGGGCGGAGCCCCCTCCCACCTCGTTGTCGACACCGGAATCTAGAGCCAATAGCAAAACGCCTAGACATCGACGTTGCAACACGAGCGTAAATGCCGCCTCCTCAGTATGTAATGAGAGGCAGAAGACGGGATTCTTCACGAAGCCTGAGCGCGAATAATGCTAAATGAACCCGGAGACTGTTTGGGCAAAGCGCCGGCCTGCTAACTCATCGCATCCACCGCCTGAGAACCGTTTATAGTTAGCGGAGAAGTCTATAAAACAACCGGCGGTGAGATTCTTGCGGGTCGGTCTAGAAACGAACGCACTATCGTCACTGACGCATCTACAAATAGATAGACAGCTCGCGTCAATAGATCACTGCGGCCAAGCTACGGCAATGGAATGTACGTTCATGAGTGCTACTTAGCATTGTCAACAATTACGCCACTGATCAGCTGGTGAAGTGATCGGCTGCAGCACTGGTCTTTGTATAGTGTCCGGGATGCGGAGCAAGTCAACCGCACCGTATACTGTGATCCTCCACGGGGAATCAAGTGTCTGGGCGGTCGATAGTGGGGCAGTCGAACGCGGGGTGACGGTAAGATCAATAGATGATATCTGGATGGTCGGACGGCCCGTCGCAGGCCCGGGATAAGGAGGCTCAGGACATGTTACTGTCACGCCCCTCCTGCTTCCGTCCGTACCGTCCGTCCGCCTCCGTCCGCCAAAATTACAGTATTCTCAATCTGGATCTGCCCTCGCAACAATGACGGTCTAAACCTCTGATGATTATCTGTATCTATCGCATGCAATTACCCTGGGTGTAGACGCCGACTTGCCCATCTGAATGACATTCGCGTCTCGACTGTGGAAGTTACAAGGTCTAGGTGTTTCGATGCGGTGGCGAATATCTTATCGGTGTGCATCTGTTCACACTTCAATTCTCCCTTGCTCGCTTGTACATGAGTCGCGCAACACACGGATCTGTTGGCAGCGGACGCGTCGCTCGATTCCTTCACTGGCTTCAGCAGCTGATCATATTCATGTTGGGGAGATCCGGCCAAGTACAGTTCGCTCAGCGAGTTACAGTTGGGTGGCGTTCTAGAATGACCCAAGAGTATTGAATTCCCCATCCTCATCATTGCGTTGTCCATCGTGGCTTATTCTCATACTCACTTGATCATACGGCCATCAGCTGCCTCTTGCTCGGATACTACGCTCTAGTGCTCGCTAGAGCGTGCTAAATGATGTACATACTTCCCGACCATCTGATAAGTTATTGGCAGAAGACCTTGCTTCTCCTTCAGTACATAGCTCGGTCACTTGGCGGCTGGCCTCTGTGAGCTTGTGATTTAGACGATGTTGATCGTAGTAAGTACACTTGAGAGAGAATTAGTCCGTGCACGCTGCCGAGTCTACGGTCTACACTCAATGAAACTGAAGTATTCATTCGTTGCATGCTCTGAGTACGAGAGTAGGCGCGTCCGTGCGCTGCCCCTGTCACTCACCACAGATTTGGCGTTGTTGGGCGTTGATGACGAACTTGACTTGCCTGCATGACATCAACGCCATCCCATCACACCCTCCAATTTTGAGTCCTGCGACCGTCTGGCTTGCTCTGACCGCCGTCCGACTGCTCTTCCTGAACAATGTGGTGGCTGGATCCGGGCAAGGAGGTCCTCAATGTCGTCAGTCCATCCATACACATCGCACAACGACGCACCCTCACCATCTCGCGTAGCTCTTCAACCGAATCCTCGCTCCGTATGTCGAGAACTTGGACATGAACCAAGTGAACTATGGAATCGGACAAGGTGCGCTATCACTCTGTCTTCGCCCGGTGTCGCACTGAGCCGCACACAACAGGACAGCTAACACTACGGAACTTGACGCTCAAGAAAGGCGCGCTTGATAAATTCCGGCTTCCGGTCGATGTCCTCGAAGGTAAGAGTCGCTGCTCGACTTGCACCACGGTCTTAACGGGGACACAGGACATCTTGGAAAGTTCACACTCTCACTCCATTGGATGAATCTTGGCAACCAGCCCGTCGAGATCTTGATTGAGGACGTCTATATCCTCGTTGTTCCGTCCACGCAATCCGAATATAATTCCGCGGAGGAGGAACAGCGCGCCCAAGCCGCGAAGAACGAGCGTCTCCAGAATGCAGAGTTACTGCATATGCGCGGCCAGGCCGAATCATCTCCTGGTATGACGCGTTCATTGTGCTCTATTGATATGTCTGAGTATTCTGTAGATGATAGCAAGCAATCCCAAGGACTATGGGAATCCCTGACTGCCAAGATAATCAACAATCTCCAAGTCACTGTGAAGAACATCCACGTTCGATACGAGGACAAACTCAGTGTTCCCGGGGTGCGCGACTAGCTGCTGACAAGTGGCTCTAATTAATATCGCTACTAGCATCCGTTTGCAGCGGGCCTGACGCTAGCTGGTTTCACGGCCTTTTCCGTGAATGAACAGTGGAAGCCGTCCTTCATTGAGAGCACAGCAGGTGCTATACACAAAGTCGGGCATTCCACCTCGTAATTGAATGTGTAGCTAAACATTGATCATAGCTCGCAAACCTTCAATCTCTGGCCCTCTACTTTGACACGGATTCCGAGAGTATTGCGGGTCAGCCACGGGCAGAATCCGTGAAGACTTTCAACGCCATGGTAAGTCTAATCTAGATGCGAGGCCTGCACTCTTCTGACACCCATGTAGATCGCCTCGAGCGACCGCGAGGCCAGCCATCAGTTCATTTTGAAGCCTGTGTCAGGCGAAGGAAGGGTGAGTACCTTCATTCGTGCCTATATGCTCTGTAATGAATTACTTTCAGATTGTCATGAATCACAAAGTAGACAACGACACTCCTCACTTCGACGTACAGCTTTTGTTCGACGAGATTGGTGTTGCCGTGGATAATCATCAGTACCGCGATACCATCTCCCTTCTGGACATGTATCATGTCTACATTCGTCAGCATCAGGTTCGTATCTCAAGAAACAGACTCTGCGCACGTAAACTCACTCCAAGTAGTATCGGAAATATCGACCCGATCAACAGCTCTTCATTGAGAATCCTGCTAAGGCTCGTCTGCGGTTCGCTGGACAGGCGATTCTCGAGGGTGTCAAGGACAAGAACAGGAAGTGGACTTGGGCCTACTTTGCGGAAAGGAGAGACGATAGGAACAGATACGTCGACTTGTTCCAGCACAAACAATTGGGTGCGCTGTCAGCAGCTGTACGTTTCGCCATTTGGCGCCTGGTGTTGGCTGTCTAAAGCTTACCATCTTCCTGCAGGATGAGACTGAACTCCAAAATCTGGAGAAGAAGCTTGTCTACGAGGACATCCGGTTTTACCGATCCATTGCTCGCTCTCGCATACGCAAGGACAATGCTCTTCGCAAAAGACTAGAGCAAGAGAAGACCCAGCAGCAGCCTGCGAAGCAAAGCTGGTCGAGTTGGATTTGGGGATCTGGCACCGACGAGAGCAAGAAGGAAACTGATCCCGCTTTCAGTGGCTCTATGACGGATGAGCAGCGAAAGCAGCTATACGACGTTCTTGATTATGACGAGCGAGCATCTGTTGCCGATGCCCTGCAAGCTCCTCGCGATGCCATCAAGGCTCGTATCCACGCGAAACTTGATAGAGGTTCTTTTGTGCTGAAGAATGACCCCCATGGCAAAGCCGAGGACATCATCTCCATTGTTTTCGACGTCTTCCGCGCCGACGTCATTCAGCGGACGGACAACCTCGATGCGTCAATATCTCTCATGGATTTCACAGTGTTCGACGGGACCACAAAGGACACCATGCATCCCAAGATCATGTACGTGAAGAATCTGGCGGAGATAGATGACCGAGAAGACCCTTTCCTGTTCGTCAAATTCGAGAACAAACCGCTGGATGAGCGCGCCGATAATGCGCTGACTGTGCGTATGCGACACACGGAGATCATCTACCATAAGGGCTACGTCGAGGCGGTCTACCAGTTCTTCAAACCGCCAGAAAGTCAACTTGAGTCTGTTGAAGCCCTCCTTGTATGTTGGCTTGTCTATGCTTTATCACGCGTCTAAACTTCTCTTATAGACTGCTGCGGGTCAAACGCTCGAGGGCCTAAGCAAGGAAACACGGGCTGGCTTGGAGTTCGCACTCCAGAATCACAAGACCATCGACATTCAAATGGACATGAATGCGCCAGTCATAGTCATTCCCGAGGAGTGAGTATAAAATTTTCTCTCAGGAATTGGCGACTTGGGGCTCATCTTGTACAGTGTCACGACGTACCAGTGCAAGCATCTGCTGATTGACGCCGGTCATGTAGCTATCGAGAGCGATCTGGCCGACAAGGACGCCATCAAAAACATCCACCTCAAGCGGAACCAGCAGTACAACGATGAGGATTACAAGCGACTACAATCACTCATGTATGACAAGTTCACCTTGAAGTTGGAAGCTGCCCAGGTACGATATCTGTGAAATGCATTCTTTTACTTGAGATGACACCAAATTATAGTTCATCCTCGGTTCCGATCTTGAATCTTGTCGTCGCGCTCTAACATCGGACAAGACGGACGTCCTTCACCTTGTCGAGCGCATCAATATCGACCTTCAGGTACAGAATTCGATCGTGCCCAGTGTTCTGAGTCTTGCGCGCTTCAAAGTCTCCGCTGGTCTGCCGACACTCCAGCTCAATTTGTCGGATCTCAAGTACAAGTCTTTGATGCGCCTCATCGACGTCGCGATCCCGAAGTTTGGTGACGACAAACCAGTGGAAGACCGAGCGATCAAATTCTCCATGCCTCAGGGTTTCTTCAACCAGAACGAGGTCGAATACAACTTGGAGGATGAAGGCGACAACGCCGACGCCGACAATTCACGGGAGGAGTTTTTCGAGGCTAATGAAGAGCTGCCTGAGGTAGAAATAACAACTTCCCACCCGACCCGGTTGCTGATTTCATCTCTCCAGCATCCCGACCTTCATCAGCACGTCTTCGAGTTTGACTTCCGAGTTGACCAACTCAAAGTTTGTGTCTTCAAGGCTAATGCGGACAATGTTGAGAAAGCACTGGGAGATGTGTCTCTGGATCGATTCCGTCTGACATTTGCTCTCGCCAAGTTCGACATGAAGGTTGATGTCAATTTGCGGTGAGTATCTTTGAAGCCCATCACTTCCAATTCACTCAAGGATCTCAGGGCCCTGACAATGAATCTCAACCGACCGGACGGTGGACCCATCAGGTTCATGTCATCTGCAGAACTCGACTCCGCCCAAGATATGGACCTACTCACCGTGGCCTACACCCGCGTGCAGAAGGAGTCGCCAGAGTTCATTCCTGTTTACGACAGCATTGATCAAAAGGTCGACGTTCGGATATCCACCTTCATCTTCCGAGCTGCACCAGAGCCCGTAATCTCGTTGTATGACTTCATCATGACTACCTTCGTGCCTCAGTCGAACACGCCAGCTCTTCCGACAGCTGAAGTCGCGACTCAGGCACAAGTAGCAGCGAGCAACAATGATGGAAAGATCTCCGTCTCTGTGAATCTTGCTAGTGTTCAAGGTCCGTAGGCTTTCTTCAGAACAGATAATAAGCCTGACGCCAAGCCCAGTCATTCTCGTGAACGGCCAAGAAAATCTGGCGACACTGTCATTATCCACGGCCGATGTCGGGGTGATGGTTTTGGCCAAGACATTGCGAGTTTCTGGTCGACTGGGCAGCCTCTCTTTGACCAACGATGGAAGCAAGTATGACGCAGATCACGAGTTCTCTCAGATTCTCTCTATTGAGGGCCACAACTTTGCAGAGTTTGGCTACCAAACGTACGATCCCGATGAGGCTGGCTATGACGGCATCAAGTCGACCATATCTCTTTCTACGGCCTCGCTCAAGCTCCACTTTCTCGAGCAACCTTTGCATGACATCTACCTTTTCCTAGTCAAATTCGCGAGGCTCAAAGGCTTATATGATGCCGCTACTCAGGCTGCCGTTCAGAGTGCACCAGAGATTGACAGGATGCAGTACGACATCTCTGTGAAATCTCCCATCGTGGTCTTTCCATTCGACGCAGCTACCTCCAGGGACAGTCTGGTGATGCGGCTCGGAGAGATAACAGCCCGTAATTCATCGAAGGCGGACAGGAATCAGATTGTGGCCGGCTTGCGTGGAATCCAACTGGTATCCAAGATTCATCACGACGCCACGTTGTCTACGCTCAAGATCATCGACGACATAGACGTGTCAGCAGAGATCAATCAGGTTGTTGGTGTTGATCGTTCGCAAGTACTGGATGTGCCCGATTCTCAGGTTTGTGTGCAACTTGTGCGCTGGTTTTGTTTCTGACCATGATACATAGATTTCCGTCAAGATCTCGGACGTCCGACTGCATTTGACACAAGTGCAGTATGGCATCCTGATGCAGCTTGCCCAATCGATACCAAGAGTCTTGGCTGGTGCACCAGAAGGATACGCTCAAGCAGAGACCTCGAGCTCAACTCCCACCGCGGAACAGTCCAATCGCGCCGTGGCCACTGTGTCCTCGGCGAATCTGGCCCCAGAGTTGACTACTACTCAGGCATGGGCCACTGTTGATCTCATCGTGACTGTCGATGTGGTGAAGCTTCATCTATACGATGAGTCTGCTACGACAACTGCGACACTCAAAGAGCACGGAATTGCGAGGTTCGCCTTGAACAAGAACGAACTCCAATTCAAACTCTTGTCTGATGGCTCTGGAGAGGCACAAGTCATTTTGAAGTCCTTCACTGTCAGCAACACCCGTGCCGGGCAGACGAAGTTCCGCGAGATCATACCAGCCGCCCAACATGACCGCAATCAGTTCATGGTACTGTATACGATGGCAGGCGGGCCGGGTGGCTCCTCATTAGCGGTTGTCACTATCGATTCCCCACAAGTCATATTCGCTGTTGATCCCGTATTTGCACTCGCTAGCTTTTTCACATCATATACTGCCAAAGCGACTGCTGAAGATGAAGAAAAGGAAGAGGACGACAAACCTGCTGTAGATGAAACGCCTTCATCCACTCTGGACTTCCGACTCGATCTGCACGAAGTCTCTATTAGCGTTCTCGAGAACGACACCAATCCAGAAACGCAGTCAATCAAGTTGAACATCAAGCAAATCATGCTTTCACAGCAGGTAGGTCATTAGTCTGGTCTATCTATGCCATCTGAAATCTGCTCGTAGGGTGTACTAGCTTTGAACGTCAATCGACTGGGAATGTCACTAGTCTCTATGGGCAAGGACTCTGACAGTGTGCGCTTCTTGGATGACTTCGACTTGACGCTCTCTTTGGATAGTCGTTCGAGCTCGTCTCAACTGATGACAAACATGGAGATCAACGCTAAACCAATTGTGTTCAGAGCCTCATATCGAGATATCATGCTGATATCATCCATCGTCAACAAAGCCCTCGAGCTAAGCGGTTCGACAGCGCCACCTGCCGAGCCTACACCGAAAAGTCGACCGTCACGTATCTCCGCTTCCAAAAAGTCCTCCTCGAAGGTGACAACCAGCAAGTCGCAGAAATCTGTCGGCAAAGCCCGTGTCATTACATCGAAAGAACAGGCAAGTTGTCTACTCTTGAGCAGATTGCATACTGACTCCGTCCAACAGCTAAAAGGGTCTTTCGACGGCTTCCGTTTAGTCCTCATCGGGGATATGCACGAGCAGCCAATGCTTCATTTGAAAGTGAAACGTTTCATAGTTGGCGCGAAAGACTGGTCTGGCGCCGTATGCTTAGTTTTCATTGATGTCTGTGCTTCTTCGCTGACTAAACGACATTAGTTGCATGCCACCACAACCATGTCAACTCAGATCAGCTACTGGAATCTGACCAATTCTCACTGGGAGCCATGTAAGTCCACAGCGTTCTCCAGAGCGTAACTCATCACATCGACTTCAGTGATCGATCCGTGGACTTTCACAGCCACAGTGAGTAGACCGTTCGTTCAGTTCTCTCAACTTATTCGTCCCAGGCATCAAAAGAGGACGCATCTAGTGGAATCAATGTCGGGCTTTCCGCCAGAGACCGACTGGATCTCAATCTTAGCACCACATTCGCTGACATGGCTCTCACCACCCTCAATCTGTGGAGCAAAGAGGGAGAGCGCGTGTTGCAGAACGCTCGCGGCAGCTATGCTCCTTATCACATACGCAACAAAACTGGTTCTCCCATCTACGTGTGGTCAGACGATGATGGTGCGACAGGATCGAAGGAGGCATTATCTGTCAAGGTTCTGAACGACGATGGTCTTGATTGGAGATTCGACGACTGGAAAACTTTGAGAGAGGTAATCAACACTCAATGCCTCCAGTCAAGGGACGTTTTCTCATGCTTTCATAGCATGTATCATCGTCTGGTCAGCACAGTATCGGGGTCCAAGTTGTCGGTCAACCGTGGGAGAAGATTCGCAGTATTCCTGTCGACCGTGAAGGGGAATTTACCTTTCCTTTGCGCCCTCGAACCGAAAAGCTCACCAACAGGCTGCTTTGCGAAGTCAACGTCGTCGACAACGTCAAGATTGTCACGATACGGTCGACATACAGGATACAAAATCAAACGCTGTATCCATTGGAGGTTACTCTTGTTGACGATAGCGGACACCCTGTTCGCTCTCTGGAAAAGATCGTTCCAGGCCAAGACTACGCGTTGCCCATTGATGCGGTCGCTCGCAACAGAATACGCATACAACCCGATCGTAAGTGAACTTATCAAACCTTTGTTTGCGAGAGAGTTCACTGGGAATCTAGAGGGCTTCGGCTACAAATGGTGCCCTGCTATACGATGGGAGGATTTAGTGACTACTCGGAGTTTCACCATCCGCTGTCCTCACAACGATCCACAAGAGGCGGCGTTCAGATTCCAAGCCTGGGTTCAAACAGATTACCAGACTGGTCATTTGGGGTCACGGTTCGTCGCTGCATCGAGCCTATAATGCCCCTACTTGACCTCGTGCAGGAAATATCCGAAGATCAGTCTCAAACTGCGTGCCCCGCTGGAGCTGGAGAACTTGTTGCCTTACAACTTGCAGTATCGTGTATACGACAAGGACACCGATCAGAATTGGAGGAGCTACTTGCGGCGTGGTGGTGTCATGCCTGTTCATTCCGTAGAATTAGGCCACCTGGTACTGTTGAATGTCGAAGTGGAGGACACGGGTGTGTTGCATATCTTTTTCTTATCTGTTGGCTTCACTGAAATAATTATAGTATATGAGCAGAGTGAATTCGCCATCATCAATACGGATGTCAATTCGGATTTCGATGTGGAGAAACGCCTGAATCTGAAAGACGGACGGGGTCGTAAACTTGCACTGAAACTCAACTACGTGTACGATTCGTGGCTGTATTTCCATTCATGCGCTGACAATCTAGGCAGTCGATATCCGGATTCCGGAGGCGCATTCAAAGTGCAAATCTCTGCACCATACCTCGTCATCAACAAGACTGGCATTCCGTTTGCCATTCGCTCCCTCAGAAGCAACAGAACCGGCGCGCAGGATGTCGCAGGCGAAACTCGACCTGGTACTTGTGTGGTCCATACTCTTTGATCATTTTTCTTATGGTTATCTCCAGAAATTCTTTCAACGCCCACACCCTTCAGTAAGAGAACCTTCCTATCTACAACGTCGCGTTCGCAAATACTGAATGTTGACAGTGTTATCGCACCACGTCGATAATGGCCATGATTTCAGTCTGAAAATCGGTGACTCGAACTGGTCCAAGGTAAGATCTCGAGAGGTGGGTGTTGTCCCATAGTCTGATATTCTGCTCTAGAATCTGAGCGTAGAGGCTCCAGCCGCAGAGAGTGCTCTCGTTATACCGTCGCAAAAGGTCAAGCAGGATGAAGTTCATGTTGGACTGTCCTGGTCAGAGGGTCTGGGAAAGTACAAGCTGACCAAGGTCATCACACTGACTCCGCGTTTCCTGCTGAAAAACAATCTGACTGGCCCAATATCCTTCCGCGAACATGGTGTAGCACCTCGTGATCGGTCTATCATCAAGCCTGGCGAACGCTGCCCCTTTGCTCTCATGCGTAGCAGCTCTGAGAAATTACTCACTATAGCTATCCCGGGACTCAACGCACAGTGGTCAGTCTGCCATTCCCCGAACATCCCTCAACTCCGCTCAAAGATTGTTTAGGTCTCCGCCGATCAACATTGAAGACATTGGTTCAGTTCACTTCAGGCTGGCTTCCTCCGAGTCTCCAGACGCTCAGCTCATTCGTGCCGAAGTCAAGATAGACGGCTCGACCATTTTCGTGACCTTCTCTGCCGTTGAGGAGTATCCATTCGTCATTGAAAACGGAAGTGACTTCGTGTTCACCTTGATACAACGAGTACGTCGCTGTCATCGTTCAGAAACTCACTGACCAGTGATTCCAGGACGACCGAGAAGAACCGACTCTAGGTGGAAAGCCATATCCCGTGTATACTGTCAAGCCGCACTCGAGCATCCGCTATGCGTGGGACTATCCAGCTGCTCATGACAAGAAAATTGGCATTTCTTCTGGATCTTCTCGACGAGCCATTGACATCATGGAGATTGGTGATCTGATGCCATTCAAATTCAACGTTTGTCTGCCTCATCTTCGGAGACATTCCGCTTACTTTAGCCTTACAGGACGGTCAAAGAAACCGCGCCGTGTCAATTGATGTCCGCGCTGAAGGTCACAAGCAAGTGCTTAGCATCACCAACTATAATGCTGAGTACAGCTTGTATAAACCCAAGTCCAAGTCTCCGACCAGCTCCGTCTCCCGTCAGGATACCATGTCCAGCACCGCCGAGGCTTTCGAAGCAATCACCGAAGAAGACATTCCTAACTTTGGGTTCAATATCACCTTTGCTGGAATCGGCATCTCTCTCGTTAATAAACGACTTGTCGAGGTTCTATACATCTCCATGAATACTCTGACGTTCGACTACACGAGCAGCTCCGTTGCGCAGACAGTGAATCTTTCATGTGGCACTCTCCAGATCGACAACCAGTTACACGATGCGATCTTTCCAGTCATCCTGCAACCTACTCCCATGCCCAAGGAATCAAATGGCGTTTCCCCTCTCCCGACAGTACAAGCTTCGGTGATCTGGTTGAACGACGATGGCGAGTGGTCTTCCATTTCACACAACATCAGACTTACCTTATCTGCCAGAACACGGAGTCTTGTTCATCAAGTACTGTTCTGTGCTATTGCAAGCCCTTACCATCGAGGCCGACGAAGATCTGCTCTTCTCGATCTACGAGTTGACCCAAATCCAGGGAGCGTCATGGGAAGCGGAAACAGAGGAGTTCGTGTTCTTCCTTTTTGAAGGCCATCTTCGTAACCCTGTTTTCAAAGTGTCTTGATTCAAAATGCGAACGAAATCCCGGAGCCCAAGGACATCGCTGTCGGACAGGATCTGTACTTCGAGGTCCTCGAGCTTCAGCCGATCAAGCTATCTCTTTCGTTCATGCGTACTGAGCGTGTGAGCAGCGAGGACAAGTAGAGCTCTCTCTCCGCTGTAGGACTATATTTTGACCACTCACTATCAGGCTCAGCATCCGCAATCCCTTCGCAGTTGTCTTAAACGCATTGACAATGGCCGTGGGCAATATCAATGACGCGCCGCTCGAGATGAATGCCCTTGCGATCAAGGACATGCGGCTCAAGATGCCCGAGCTTCAAAGTCGAATCACCTACCACTATAGACAAGACGTTCTTCGACAGCTCTACCGGATCCTAGGTTCAGCTGACTTCATTGGCAATCCTGTCGGACTTTTCACAAACGTCAGTTCCGGGGTTGCCGATATCTTCTATGAACCTTTCAATGGAGTAGTCATGCACGGCAACAAAGAGCTTGGGATTGGGATCGCAAAGGTCAGTCTTGCGGCTAGCCTTTTGCAGAAACATGACATCTAATATTGTTTTCTTCGCAAATAGGGTGCCGCGAGTTTCGTCAAGAAGACCGTTTTCGGATTGAGTGACAGCTTCACTAAATTCACCAGTAGCGTGGGCAAAGGTTCGCTCACGATTATTGGACTCGTATAATCATGTCTGACACGTTCTCTCAGGACTGTCTGCGGCGACCTTTGATTCCGAGTATCAAGCTCGTAGACGCATGAACCAACGTCGGAACAAACCCCGTCATGCAATGTATGTCCACGGGATGGTCGGTGCCTTCTTCACGCTTACATTCACATAGTTACGGCGTTGCTTCTGGGGGTGAAGCACTTGCGAGCAGTGTTGCCAGCGCAATGGAAGGCGTTCTTGTCAGTCGACTCCCTCAATTACTGCTTTTGGTCCTCATTATAACGTTTGGTAGATGAAACCCATCGAGGGAGCAGAGTCGGGTGGAGCCTTTGGATTCTTCAAAGGCGTCGGAAAAGGTGTCGTTGGGTATGTCGAATCTAGAAACCGTTGACCTCTTCTCACAGGGACTGCTAGTGCCGTGACAAAACCTGTCGTGGGAGTATTCGATCTTGCGTCCAACGTTTCTGAGGGTAAGCAGTTATTCAAGTCTGGACAGTATGGATCTCATAGCATTATCAGGCATTCGTAATACGACTACGGTGTTCGACAATCCCGAGCGAGATCGTGTCCGCATGGTACGTAGACTTTTTGTCGCTGATGTCGTCCATTGACATTTGCGTAGCCACGGCTTGTGCCCTCAGATGGGGTCTTGATCGTGAGTGTAGCAACCAGTTTCATATATGGTTTTGCTCATGCAGGAGTACAGCCGTATTCACCTCGGGACGCTACTGGCCAGTATTGGATGAGGGACCTGAACAATGGTCTCTATCGCAAGGAGTGCTACGTGGCTCATTTCAGTTCGTATATACTACATCCTAGCAGAAAGTTATTGACCTTGAATGTAGACTCCCCAGGAAGCGACAACGTCGTGCTCTTGACGTCTTCGCGAGTGGTCTCCTTCTGGTCGAAGAAGCTGAAGATGGATTGGGATCTACCACTTACGGAAATCCAAGGAGTTACAGTCGAGGATACAGGCATCCGCTTCGCTCACAAGGCCGGCAAAGAGCATGATAAGTTTGTCTTCATACCGGACAAATCATCGCAGAGCTGGTTCTTCGAGCGAGTGGCTGGCGTTGTGCGATCGTTCAACATCAAGCGAAGGATGGAGGCATAATTACTACTTGTATCAATATGGGACTACTCAGACTACTCAGTCAGTAGAAGATAGCTTCACAGTTTGTATAATAATGTATGTACATTTTCGAAACGAATAAGATAAGGAGTAAATAGGCAAGTGAACAAATTATGATAGATGTCAGCGGAAGGGAAATGGTATGATAGCTACTCTGAGCTGTAGGACGAGTGACGCTCTGGAACAGCAGTACTGGCACTGGATACTCGTTCTCTGCCAGCCTTCGTGAACAAAGGAGCGGGCTTGCCAAAATCGTCTGGAAGCTCGTGCACTGTTTGACCTTCAGTGCCATCGCTGATCCGGGGCTCATGGTTGCTGTCAAAGCTACCGTAGCTCTCCCGAGGACTAGTACTGTATGCGCTCTGGAAGTCCGTGTCCGAATCATCTGCAGCACCAGCGGTAACAGGTGTAGCAGGTGTTAGGCCAGGAGTACTCGGAGTGAGCGGAGGCGGCGAGGTCGGCCGCATGGCGCTCAGTGAGGCGCCAGAGGCTATTTTCCTAATCGGAACAGGCTCGGGAGTGCTCCCTTCGTCCCGGCTAACATCGGATATCGAGCGTCTGGTAGGAGTGGCACTGTCTGCATCGGTTGCCTTCTTGAAAGTGGCACGAATAGGGGTCGTCCTTGCAGTATCGTCGGTCTGATTAGTGCTGGTCTGCGTAGACGATGAAGCGCTCCTCTTTCTCTGCTTCTGGCCTTGGGAAGCTTTGCGTACGCGAATGTTAGGAGGCCGCGAATGTACAGACGCCGTTTCGGAAAGTTCTCCTTCACTAGCATCGGAGACCTGTCGTCGCCACTGCTGAGCGCGACGATCCGAAGCAAGAGCATTTTCCAACTTGAGGTACATGAGCAAAAGTCGCGGAGCAGGACGCCGAGAAGCTCTCACTTTCTGCTGAATCTCTAGAACCTTCTGCGCAATCTTATCACTTTGCTCGGTGATGCCTTCGTCGACAGCGTTCATCCCGTCCTGATGAACGTCGCCTTCCGAAGCTGAGAACCTCTTCTTCTTGGCAGCACTGACGTCCTCTTCCGAATCCTCCTCCGGGTCCTCCTCAATAGTTCCAGTCTCTCGATCAACCATATCGATATGAGACCGTTCTTGGTCGTCCTCCTCATACGACTCCGCCAAAGTCGACTCCGTTCCAAATGAGCGGAGTTGCCGGGCGGCATCACTTGCGCGACGCGACCGAGGGGCAGAGAAGTTGGATAACCTGCTGGTGGGGCGCGAGCTTGGGCGTGAGCTCCCACCATAATCGGATTCATCAATGCCCATGGTCATGGACATCAAAGCTCTCTCAATCTGAGCCTCGACTTCGGCAATCATCTCTGCCCGCTCTTGCTCCATCTTGTCCATGGTCTCCTTCATCACCTCCAGCTCGGTCATGGCATCCTTATGTGCAGTCTCCGTATCTTTCAATTCTATAACACTGTCAAGGACTGCCAGGCAATGCAAAACGAGGACTTACGGTTCTGAAGCTTGCTCTTCTCGACGGCCGTGAGAGTAACCAAACCAGAGAGGCGCTTGGTTTCCCGTTGCTCCTTGTTGATCTTGGCCCTCAGCTGGTTGGCTTCGGCGCTCAGCTTCTCGGCGTATTGTTCGAATGTGACAAATTTGTCTCTCCAGAGGTCACTCTCAGTCATCAAGAAATTGAGACGACGAGAGAGGCGACCGATCTTGGTCTCGAGGTCATCACGGGCGTCTACGAATGCCGTTGCGCGTTTGCGAATCGACAGTTGGATGAGTTCTTCGGCGGCTGTAAGCTGGGGAGGCCGTCTGACACTGCCGAACATGCCAATCCGCTTGAGGAACGAAGGCTTCTTGTACTGCAAACAAGCTTGAGTGAGAATTATCCTACAACAACAACTGACACACGTACCCTGTCCTGGAGCACACTGTCGAATGCTTGAATGATACGCGTCGAATGCCACCAGTCAGGAGGCTTGATTTGATCGGCCACAGCTGACGAGGCCGCGCCCCGTTTCGCCTGGATTTTGCATACAGGGCGGAAACGCCCAGCGGGGAAAGCTTCCTTGAATTCGCTTAATGAACTTGTCAGCGATAGACAGAATGGCGCGAAGGAATCGGGCACACCTGGGCACGGAATGATCGGGGTGATAGTGAGATTCGAAGGCGGCGAGAAGTCGTTGCCGATACTTCTCCCGTTGTTGTTTGCTCGAAACAACATTGGGCGGGGGAGAAGGGCAGCTCCTATAGAATTCCGAGTAAGTGTCATATACTACCCTCAGAGAGATGCGACGAACACATAGTTGATATCCCTGAACAAGACAATTCAGTGGACACAATTAGAAAGCATTCAAATTCACGCACAGATCACAAACACAAATTTCAGCAGCTGGGCGAACACCGTAGCGTGCTTCTGTGGCCAAACCCATGATCCAAGGACCGGGATCATCTATATAGATCTTTGCATCTCGTGAATGCACGGCCGGAAGCGCAATACCATTCCAGCCACGAAGCTCGACTAAGTACTTGATGGTGTGAACGGCAATCTAAGCGTCGTTTAGTAACATTACAATGGAGAAATTGAGAAGACGTACACCAAGCATCGCCGGATGGCGAGAGAAGAACAGAATTCGGCCAGTTGGGGACAATGCGATCTAGAGAACGGTCAACAGACGCTTCACCGAAAGTCGTCGAATTGAATTACCTCGCAGATGGTCAAAATATTGTCGATGTTGAGACATTTGAATAATGGCCACATGGTGAAATTGATGTCCACCAAACCTTTGCCGAAGTCAAGGCCACCAGGGAAACGAGCGATAACTTCAAGACTGGCATCAGTGCCGTCTCCCTTGGGGCTAGCGTCAAGCTTGATCAGATCACCGGCGCGAGGGGCAGGCTGCGCGAGAATCTTCGAAATTTGCAGGGTATGAGATTGGACATCTTTCGAGAAACGGGCCCAGGACAAAGTCAAGTAGTCCCGCATAAGATCGTACACCGGATGCCGTGAGACCAAAGCTGCGTGAGCACATGTAAGTAAACTCAAATGAGGAAAAGAATGTGAAGGTACGAACTTAATGCATAAGGAAGCCAGAAGACAGTGTCGCCTGGGAGGAACAAGGTACTCTCGCCAGGCGTATGTCCGACAGTGCTGGCAACCTCAAAGTCACTTTCACTCATGGCGCCTTCACCCTCAGTCTCGCCATCAGTCTCGGCGTCGGTCCAAGGACCCCGAGCGCCCTTCCTCGCGCTCCTGCGAGCTTGAGTACCAGGGTCGCCGCCGACGCCAGATACATCGGCACGAAGATTCTTGATGCGAGAGGCGACCAGCGATTGTGCGGACTCTTTGCGGGAACGGCCCGCCTCGAGTGTGCGACGGATTGCAGTGCTACGCTCAGCATCCGCGTGCGACCATACTGTCAGGCAGACTCCATGGTAGGTCACGGTGCTACCCACGGCGGTGGTATCAGGCGCAGTAGCAGCCGCGGGTGCTCTTGACCCATGTCCAAGAAGACTGGGGGGACCTAGATAGCTTGATGAGGGCCTGACAAAAGGGTCGTCGCTGTATGGATAGTTGAATGTAGCTGCCGAAGATCTATTATCGGCTCCACTGAGAACAGAGGTACGCAGAAGATCGCCAGATGCGGTGGGAGCGAGAGGGGTGCTAGGAGCAGGAAGGGTAAAAGTAAAAGTATGCACGGTCGAGGCTGGCTGCAAGGTGGACGCAATGACCTCTATCTCACGAGTGAATGAGAGCTGTAGAACGCGCGATAAGCTTCCAGGATGGTTATGCAAACGTAAAAAGGCAAAATTACCTTGAGGGCTTTAGAAAGCATTTTGCCGACCTCCTGTTTGCTGAGCGCGCCGGCGCCTTTGAGGATTTCCTCGGTCTTGCCGCGCTTCTTTTTCTTGCCGCCGCCTGCGCCTGGGCTGACTGTGCTGCCCAGGACCTCTGGGCGCCACCAGCGGCTGACGGCACCATCGCTATGGTGGAGACCAAGGACAGAATCAGGGTCGGCGAGCGTCCAAGTATGCGGCGACTTGGGGAGACCAGAGACGACATAGAGAGAGGTGAGGGGAGTGGTGGGAGTAAACGAGGGTGAGGGCAGGCCGTCGCGGGCAGACCGAGTGGAAACGATTGAAGTGCGAGCCGAGGCGGGAATTGGTTCCATACTGCTGCGATGCTGGATACCGAGGATGCGAGAGGCTTTGTCGGGGCGGATGGGCGGAGACGGCACGGAGGGCGGCGGCTGGCCAGTGGGGGCAGCGATGGTGATGTAGTCTAGCTCATCGGCAAGCTCGTCGTCGTGGTGGTGGTCAGTGACAGAGGGATTCCCGAGATTAATGATCGGACTCGGCGACTCCTTTTTCGAAGGCTGAGCGACTGGGCCGTGCTTGCCCTTGAGCTGCGTGAGACGCGACCGCCTATCACCCAGCGACTGGTCCGAGAACCGTGGCTTGAGCACCGACGACGCCTCGCTTCGGGCCCTCTCAGAGAGGTTGCTCCCGCTAGGCTGCCGGGTGGTCGACATCCTCTGCGCCTTCTATGCGCTGCTGTGCTTCACAGGTTGCGGGCGAGAAGGGCCGAATAAACGAGTGGACAGAGCAGCAGCTCGCGCTACCGCAGAATGGCTGGTACGACTGGTAAGTACAAGTGAAAGCAGTCCCTCCCGTCCCTGCATCGCCCTGCGCTTTGTGGGTAAATTTTTACCATTTGACGTTCTACGTGGACATTCCAACATCAATTGACATTTGGGGACATTGCGCCTCCTGTCAGGCTTTGGCTCCGCACGACGCACGTTGAATCGGTTGATGTCAATGTCGACGAGATCGCCCAAATGCGCGTCTTGTATTATTCCGCGCACTTTCACCGTTGCACAAGCTTATAGGTCGCGATCACGTGGTATAAGGCTATCAATCAGTCCGAGTAGGCCTAACGACGACGTAGGAACATGTAACAAAAGTGCAGTGAGGAAAGCTACGAGCTATGCGCCGCGCCCAAACGCCTGTCGAAGCCACTGCCATCCACTCCGGGCTCCCTGCTTTCCTGCTGAGGGGCTTGTGGAGGGCTCATCAATCGATTCTTCCATCTCATCAATGTCCCTCCTCACGTCACCTTCGCTGACAGTCCGCCGACGCGATGTGCCAAAGCCAGGAACCGCGTCCTCGCCGCCATCCCCGACAGGTGGGTGCCCCACTAGCGTACTCACTCTTCGCCGCCGCTCACGAGGAACTATAGCGAATCCAGGGCTTGTCGCAGCAAGTCCAATCTGGAAACCAGCTCCAGCCAAGGTCGACACCGCACTTCGGTTCGGTAGTGGCGGGGATAGTTCTATATGAGTATGCGACGTTCTCCGTTCATGATGGCGCCGCGTGGATAATGAATGCTCCTCTAGTGTGGGTCGTCTTCTCCGAGATTGGGCGCTCGTTGGGGAAAGAGGGCTTTCAGGAACCGAGATGGTGGAGGCTGGAGGTAAAGGTTGATTACGGCCAAAATCAAGGCCCAAGCCGCTAGTTGGTGATAACGTAGGAACGACAGGTTCAGAGCGTGTACCCCATTCCAAGGTCTGAGAGTCGTCGACTTCGTTCGTGGATGTCGGACTAGCAGGGAAGTAGTTGTCGGCATGAATTGTCATCTCTTCCTCTTCGTCACTGACATCGGTCTCGGTGTCACCTTCTCCGGACTGTATGCTGACGACCCAAACACCGCCGAGCAGAATGACAATTCCAAGGACGACCAGACAAAGATGCAAGGGAGGAATGAGAGCGAACTGGTCGAAATAGACCAACCCGTTCAGGATTGAAGATAGGTTGTAGAAACAGAAAGCCGCTGTAGAAGCTGATTTAGCAAAAAGGCTCGACATTCAACAGCTAAATCCCACATACATGGACACACAAGTGTAGGATTGGCCAGAATTAGCGCTTTGTGCAGGTATCCCAGTTGCAACAGTGCAAAGACGACCAAGGCCAGCAGGAGCATCCATGCCTGCCAACGCCAAAACTGATTATCCCCGGCCAGTGTTACTAGCAGAAGTTCTGTTCCGCTCTTGGCGAATATAAGACACATCCCGGACAGGATCCCAGAGAATGATGCATAAGAGATAGCAAGTACTAATCTAGTGTGATTTGTTGATCGAACGGTGTCGTTGTTGAGTCGGCTCTTGGAAGAGGTGTTATTGGCCTTGCGGTCTAGCAGAGGTGTTCTCTCGGTTGTGATAGTTTCGGTGAGATCGGTGACACCAGTTGTTAGAATAGAAGGATCGTGTGCGTGGAATGAAGGGGACTGAGGAGGAGATGGGGGCGCTGAGGTGGACAACTTGATGCGGCGATACATCGAGTATTCAGCTATATGCGTCTGAGGGGTCCGGATCAGACATGATACTGCAAGTTGAATGTTTCACGCACTATGACGAGGCTAACGACCACGAACACCCCGAGGATAGTAAAGTAGACAATGAATGCTGGTCTTGAGAATAGTTCTAGGAGATCCTCCAAGGACCGAGTTGGCTCCGGGACAATGCCGAATACAGCGATTAGGACAGCACCGCCTGCGATGAGGAGGGTGCCAAGTATCATCCAGGGAGAGAACACGTCGCCGAGGAGGAAGCGCGCAAAGAATGCGTTCCATAGTAGAGATACCGCGCCGAGCGGTGCGAGAATGACGACTGGGAGTGATGCTATCTGGACGAGGGATCCGAGGACATTCGAGGATATGAATATGGCGAAGCCTAACAACCATAGCCTATAACGCTATCAGCAAATGAGGCACAGGTTTTCAATAACAAGACGCACGGTCTACGTGTCTCTGCTTTCTGTGCATGCTCCGGTAAGCCTTGGTTGAGAACATGGCTTTTCCGCTGGATGGTGAGACCGAGTGATTGAACGAAGGAGGCCAGTAGACCGATGACGATGCCTAGTGGAATGGAAACCCTCGTCTCTCCCGTGGCCATCGCTGTCTGTGTTGTGAAGATTAGGGAGGACAGGCTAGCCTCATGTTGCATTGGGAAGCGGGACGTGGTGGAAGGGAGGAAAAGGAAACGGTGACGTACAGGCTCTTGTGACTTGACTTCCATGGACGAGCTGAGGCGCCGAATACCCTTCAGCAGAAGTGATGCCGAAGACGAGCTGGACCATGTACTGGACGAGCAAGGTCCTACTATTGTCCTTTGAAGTGATCAACACAATAATACGACCCTTCGTAGAGCAAGAGGAATTGATACAAACCTTGCGCAAAGCAAATGCCTCATCCGACAGCATGGCTCTTGGCGTTCTCTATGGCGTTCTTGGACTGTCCCTACTCGCGTATGTGGCCAACCAAACCCGGTTTCGACATTCTCAGCAATCACACTAGCCATCTCGTCACCTTCACACCATTGACTCTGCTTCCCATGCTTGTCCATGCGAATCTGCTTCTCATCTTGCGCCACCACACCCAAGCCTTCTCTTTTCCGCTGACATATGCCACTGCATGCGTTGCGCCGACTCTCGCTCTCTTCTTGGGGTTCTCAGTTACATGGTGGTGTCTAACACCAGCACTTGTCTTTCTGGTCCAACACGTGTTAGCGAGCATCAATGAAGGTTAGTGGAATCCTATGCTAAGATGGGTGCTGGCTCATGGTATACCAAGGCACCGAGAACTTGTCCCGTCTAGAGGCCTTGAGATATAGGGCACTAGGCGCTTGATTACTGCCCGCCAGTGCTCGGCGTTTTGGGACACTGCGCCGCGATAGTGCTCGGCGATAGCACGTCCATTCGTATCTCAGAACCTCATTGGCAGTGACAACCTCTGATTGCTGGACAGCACTCTCATCATGATTAAGAGTTTGAGGGGTAGAAAGTGCGAAGCAATTGATATACAGACGTCGATATAGATACAGTACCCTACTTATTGTACAATTGTCCCTTAGCTATTATCCCAGTACATAACTTAGTCCATCTCCTCAATGTCAATGTAGTCGTCGTCGTCCACATCCATGTAGTCTTCGACAACAGTCCCTTCATGATTCGGGACGATGGCAATGCGGTTGTGAGGCCCATCGAAGCGCACCTTCACTACATCGCCGTCCCGCACCCGATCGGAAAGGATCATCATGGAGAGCGGGTTGAGAAGCTCGCTTTGTATCGAGCGGTTGAGAGGCCGAGCACCGTATATCGGCGAATAGCCGACAGACATGAGGTACTGTTTGGAGGCATCGTCAATATCGAGGGTGATCTTCCGCTCGGCCAAACGTTCTTGGACCTCCTTGAGTCGGATGTCAACGATCCTAAAGACGTGTTTCCGTGAAAGGGCGCGCTGCAAACATAAGTCAGTATCAATACTTACGAAAGTATCGTAGACGACTTACGAAGATGATGATTTCGTCGACACGATTGACGAACTCGGGCGGGAAGTGGCCTTGAATGGCACCCATGACAAGTTGGCGGGTTTGTGGCTTCACTGGGCCGTCACCCATGTCGTTGAGGTAGGCGGCACCGAGATTGGAAGTCATTATGATGACGGCTATAAAATCGGTTAGTTGGCGCTCTCAAGACCAGTAATATTTTTACTTACTGTTACGGAAGTCGACGACTCTGCCTTGTCCATCCGTGAGTCGACCATCGTCAAGCACTTGAAGGAAAAGCGTGACAAATTCTCGGCAGGCCTTTTCAATTTCGTCGATGAGAACGATACTGTAAGGCTTGCGGCGAATGTACTCTGTCAGCTGTCCGCCCTGGTCGTGGCCAACATATCCCGGGGGAGCACCAATGAGACGTGCAATGGAGTGTTTCTCAGAGTACTCTGAGCCATCGACGCGTATCATAGCGTCAGCCGAGTCGAATAGTAGCGTAGCGAGCTAAAGACAGAGATGGTAAGCAATCTTGAAAAAAGAGAGGTGCAAAGCAGGCTTACTGTCTTAGCCATCAAAGTCTTACCCGTACCGGAGGGCCCAGCCATAAGGAAGCTAGCAATAGGCCGCGAAGGGTTCGCCAAACCACTCCGAGAGAGCCGTATGGCGTTTGCCACTGCCTTCACTGCCTCAGTCTGACCGACGACACTGCCAGCCAGAACCTTCTCCATGCGCAACAACTTCTCCCGCTCGGAAGACATCAAACGTGTCACAGGAATGGAAGTCCACCGAGCGACGATTTCAGCAATTTGGTCGGGAGTGACAGTGTCGTTGCCTGAAGGCTCAGTAGCTGATGCGTCCTCGGCTTCCTTCTTTGCCTCTAATTGCTTCAGGCGGGCCTGGAGGTCTGGGATGGCGTAGTACTTGAGATCGGAGGCAGTGGCAAGGTCATATCTACAGTGCAGAGTCAGTCATCGTGAAGCAGAGTTTTGAGAAAATGTCACATACCTGCGCTCCGCTTCTTCACTCTTCGCCTTGAGTTCGTCAATTTTCTTCCGCACCTCGTTGATTTCGTTGCCACGTTTCTTCTCGTTCTCGTACGCGGCTTTCAGAGGTTGGAGTTCGTCGTCAACGTCGGCGATGGCTTTCTTCGCAAGTTTCAGGCGTTCCTTGCTGTCGTGGTCCTTTTCACGCTCCAAAGCGTGGATCTCGATCTCGAGTTCCAATTTCCTACGCTGGAGCTTGTCGATTTCTTCCGGCTCGGTTTCGCGGGTGACGCGGACGCTGCAAAAGAATTATCAGAATACGATACAAGGCCTGGGCGACACGACTACTTACCTAGCGCATGCCTCGTCGACAAGATCGATTGCAGCATCGGGAAGACGTCGGGAGGTCAAGTAGCGATGCGCGAGAGATGCGGCAGAGATCAGAGCCGGGTCCTGGATCCTGACACCATGGTGAACCTCGTACTTCTCACGAATTCCACGAAGAATGCTGATGGTCTCAGCGACCGAGGGCTCGTTGACGATGACCTGGGCGAATCGGCGCTCGAGGGCGGCGTCGGTTTCGATGTATTTGCGGTACTCGGCCAAAGTTGTCGCGCCGATACAACGCAGCTTGCCACGCGCCAGAAGGGGTTTGAAGAGGTTGGCGGCATCCATACCTCCTCCCTCTGAACCTCGTCCAGCCATGATCAAGTGCAACTCGTCGATGAAAAGGATGACACCGGGGCCTCCGTCTTCAGCCGCCTTCTCGACTTCGTTCAGGACGGCTTTGATGCGCTCCTCGTATTCTCCCTTGTACTTGGCACCGGCCATCAACGCGCCCATGTCAAGAGAGAACAGCCGGCAGAAGAGACTAGCGGGAACGTCGCGCTTGACGATACGTTGCGCGAGTCCTTCAGCGATGGATGTCTTGCCGACACCAGGTTCACCGATGAGGACTGGGTTGTTTTTCGTTCTGTATGATTGCGTCAATACATTGTCAGGATTTGAGAGTGGCCAGAATGCTCACCTTCGGCAGAGAATACGAATTGCCCTTCGAATTTCGTTATCTCGACCAATGACTGGGTCGATCTTTCCCTCTTCCGCGAGGGAGGTCAGATCTATGGCGTACTTTTGCAAGGCATCAAAGCCCTGCTCAGCAGTCTTAGATTCGACGCGACGGTTGCCCCGAATTTGCTCTATGGCGGTTTTCAAGGTAGCTTCTGTGAGACTTGCGTCCTTGAGGACCGACGCGAGTGAAGGGTCCTTGAGCAGTGCGAGGAGGAGGTGATCCTGGGCAATGTAAGAGTCGTGCATGGTCTTTTGCAGGCTTTGAGCCTCGCGCAAGACTTTAAGTGAGGCGGAGCTGAGGGTGATTTCATCTGGTGGCGGGCTTTGAGTGGGTATGCGAACGATGAGTTTCTGTAGAGCGCGTTTCACGATCGCCTGTGCAATGCAAGTCAGTCAAAATTCGAAATCACGATCGGATATACTTACCGGGTCGCCACCAGCTTTCTGTATGACAGATGAGAAGAGAGACGCTCCGGGATTGGAGCTTTGTGCTGCTTCTCCGGAACCTTCGTTCAGGAGAACAAAGGCAATGTGGGCCGGTTGGACTAAGAATACGGTAAGTATAAAACTGAAAACTGTGCGAATGTCAGAGCAGCTCACCTTGAGCATTAGCATAGTCCTTCGCCAACTGAATGGCGTTGGCCAAGGTATCTTGTGTTTTGTCGGTAAAGTCGAAGTTGCTCGTCATGTCGATGCTTGGGTATCAGTGTATTGTTGGCTTGTGCGGGGGCGGATTGGTCTTTAATAGTACATTCGTGTCTGCTTTCTGGATGAAAGAGGAACCTTCGACAAGTTTCCCGGCCGTTCAGCACATTTGATGAGGTCACATTGTGATGATGTCATGGATTGGAACACAAGATGGAGCGTTCTGGGTCGTTCTCCGGCATTCTCCGCTGTTCTTGATAACACCAGAGGCAAGAGTCGAGACTAGACGTGAGTTTGACGGTTTTGGGGATTACCTGCCCATGATAATTATGGCAAACGAACATAGGATAACTCTGTGAATGATACGCCAACTGGACTCTCAATCTCAAGCCTCTCCTACTAAGTACTGGCCGACTAAACATGGAACAGGTTTCTCACTCTTGAGTCACTCAGTCAAGTCCGTGGGTCAGGACAGCCATGGTCTTTACAACGCCCTCCCATGGCGGACGTATTTTTGGTGAGATCTGACTGCCAATCTCCGTGGATCTCGTTATCTGTGAGTCGTGATCACCATCTATGTCAAACTATCTTTCTGCAGGTTTGGTGGACGAGCTTATGACCGTCGCAAGGCCATTAACTTTGCACCCTTATAGAAGCAGTTCTCGTGGATATATAGTCCCATGTCACCACGCAGGTGTCTTCGGAGCACGAACTCTCTGACCACCACCCGACATGAGCAACTCGGTGCGCATTTCTTGTCTCTGGTACTGCTGGCGTGTCTGATCCTGAGGTCTTCTCTTTAGCAGAATTTGCCAGAGGACGTGTTTCCTTCCTACTCCGACTTACCCTATCGCCTATTGTCGTTTGCCGATGTCGATTTCTTTGAGCACATCGATGGCAAAGTCCGGCCAATTCGTCGCTGGGCGATGCTGGCTGAGATCACGGAGGATCTTACGCTGCCGATGCCTCAAGGCCAAGTGTTCCGATTCGGCTCAGGGGGAGGACACTCTTCTACACCGTTCTATGCCGCAAAGGATCGATCTGGGCAGCCGTTGAATGTTGCATTTCATCTCAAAAGAGCGGATGAGACACACTTTCAGGCGGTTCTCAAGACGAAGTGCGTTCCCGGAAGTACAATCGTCAAGTACTATGCCGAGCAGCATAATTTCGCCGATGGAAGTTGCGGTCTGAGAATCGAGAGTTTGGAAGACGTGCTCGTATGTGGCTCATATCCGAGCGTGTACCGCCGACTGAACATTGCACAGGTCTTGAGCTGTGGCATACAGGCGTTGCTCGATGCCGATCCAGAGGCGATGCGGGACACTGAGGTCTGTCAGCAATGCGGTGCTCACAATGTCCCGTCGAAATGCAGCCGTTGTCATGTGGCGTGGTATTGCAATCGTGTATGTCTCGCACCTTGTTCATCAAGCATCTACCGTTCTTATATCAGCTCCAGGACTGCCAGGTTTCCCACTGGAAAGAACACAAAGAGATGTGTTTTGCGCTGACGGCAGTGCAAGAGTTGAGGGCATGGAACACAATCCGATCCTAGACTGCAAAAAATGTATACGAGTGACGGCATATCCAAACAAGACACTGGAATCTTGACATTTTGGTAGTGATTGCGGTGGAGAGACGAACTCGTCCATTGAACACACGACTGAACGAGCCGAACAGATCGACGCCGTAAGGAGGATATCTTCATGTTGCATGCACATTTTCGATTAGGTGCCAATGAGCGTGCATTAGCTATGGGGTATCGTGTATGTGGCGAATTAGGTAGCCTACAACCAATGAAGTCATTCAAACAACCACGTATGGGTAAAGTGGTCGTACGATACGATAGATCGACTCAAGCTCTGCCCTTGCCCTTCTTACCAGGATCAGCTTCATAAGCATTAGGCTCTGGGGCCTCTGTATGAGATGTCGAGCCAGCATCCGGACTTTTCTGACCGGTTGAGTCGTTGTGATCGCAATGTCGTGAATGGCGATGAGCAGGGCCATCTTCGTCTGAAGACGAATCTTCATCTGACGACTCGTCGAACCGACGTGGTTTGTGGTAGATACAGCAGACTGGATGTTTAGATGTCAGCCAGATGGAGCAAGGGCGGTGAGCGTTACCGACTTTTGCTGCTTTTTCGGCCACAGCCTTCGTTGTCGACCGTGTCTTCGCTCCACGCTACGCGAGGCTTGCGGGGAACGCCTCGTAACCGCAGACTACCGATTGCTGGCGGCGGGTGCGAGGAGGATGCGGCCTCATCCGAAGGCGTCGGAGTGATTGTGACGGTGCGCGATCCATCACCGGGCGCTGCAGTAGTAGGTGGTCTAAGGCGGTTGGCTGATGACATGATGGGAGGAGGAAACAGCTAAATGATATTGTGATCCACGGAAATTGGAGTGCAGTGGCTGTGTTCCGGCTGTGTACTCTGTTTGGCTTGACCCCGGCATCGGCAGGTTCAAGTCCGACTCTTCTCCTCAAACAATCGACTGCTAAGTAAACTGCGCCAACAATCCTTGCCATTCCGGTGGCCCCTGCCTCCAATCGCTTTCTATTTTCTCTTTTCACCATGTCCTCCTCATCGTTCTCATCGCCGGAAATAACGCCAGCAATGGGCCCAGATATCCGCCCTGACTTCTCCTACAAGAACGCAACTCACGACGAAGTCCTCGAGGACCTATCAAGGTTTGCCGCTTTCATCTCTTGTGTTCTTAGCTGACTCGATATGTCCATCCAGTCGTTTCATTCTCAATCTTCCCGACGAGGAGCTTGCCTCTCTAGAACGGATATCATTCCAAGTGGAGCAGGCGTAGGTGGCAGCGCTCACCTCAACTACTTCGACTAACAGGACATCCAGCCACTGGTTCTACGAAGATTTCATCCGCGAGCAGAACCACAAGCTACCCTCTTTACCACTCAAGAAATTCTCCGCCATGCTATTCAATGCCTGCCCCCTACTCCACCACTGGAGTCACGACCACGAACAGGCCTTCAACACCTTCATGCAATACAAGACACGAGTCCCGGTATGCGGTGCAATCATGCTCAACGAGACCTGGGAAAAGGTACTTTGCCTTTGTTGTTCGTATTTGGATCAACGACTAAATCCGTGCAGTGCTTGTTGGTGAAGGGCTGGAAGGCTTCTTCGGGATGGGGTTTTCCGAAAGGCAAGATCAACGAACAGGAGCCTCAAGCGACGTGTGCTGTGCGAGAGGTGTGTCCGTATTTATCCCGGACTCGTCACCTACTGACTCGTCTCAGGTCCTCGAAGAGACTGGCTACAACCTTGCTGGTCAAATCAATGTAGACCATGTCATCGAAACCACCATCAAGGAGCAGCGCATTGCCATGTTCATTGTCCCAGGAGTACCAGAGGATTATGCGTTCAAAACAAAAACCCGAAAGGAGATCAGTGTACGCTCTCCTTTCCCTGTGGCTTTTCTGTGTCTGACTTGTTGGGCCAGAAAATCGAATGGTTCCGCCTCTCTGACCTCCCCACTTGGAAACGCAATCACGCATCCCCTGGAAAGTTCTATCTCATATCACCATTCATCGGGTGCGGTTCTTCCCTCTACATCTCGATTGTCTTTCGAGACTTATCTCTGTGTTGCCTACAGCCCTTTAAAGGCGTGGATCGCATCACAAAAGCACCATAACAATTCGCGCAAACCGAAAAGGGCGCCAGCGCAATTCATGGCATCGCTCATTCCCGAAGCAGACGAGCAGTTCCAGGAGTCCAGTCAAGAGTCCAGCTCACAGACATCATCTGCTGACAACGGCGGCCCTCCCACGCCTTCCCCTCAATCTACGCAAGCGACTCGTGTGATCCATGACGATGACACCATGGCTGGCATGGATCCACACTTTGCGCGCCTATTGTCCTCGTTGCAAATCTCTGCCACAGTCACCAACGATGTGAAAGAGCCTCCAGTGGTTGACTCGTCCGCTCATGATACACCTACTCCCGAAACATCACCGGAATCGCAGCCAGCTGAAGTTCAGCCTTCTGTAGACCCCCAAGGTCCGGTTCACACGTCACCTCCATCCACCGTTCGCAGCTTCAACTCACAATCCACTCTCACTCCTTCTCACTCACGCATCAATGCTCCGACATCAATGGCATCCCACTCACAAATGGCTGCTCAGCCGCGACCTTCACCTTCACCTGCGCCGACAGGTGCCGAGCGCTCAAGTTCCGCGACTTCAGTTTCTGTCGCTTCAGCCACGTCTCCCCGCTCTCCAACCTCACGCCGAACATCGAGCATAGCCGATATATCCCCTTACCTCAAGAAGCAAGCAGCTCCCGCCCAAACGACACCTGGTCACTTGAAGCGGCTAGCATTGCTTGAGGGTATTGCGCTCGAGTCTGCCCGGATGACACCTAGATTGGAAGCAGAAGAGAGGAAGCTATCGTTGCCAGTCACTCACCTCTCACCTGGATACTCATTCCCTCCGCCCAATCACCAGCAAGATCACAACTTACTCTATTCTTCACCTATGTCAGGGCGCCAATCCGTCGCGGAAATGCTACGTCCACTCCCTTTGCCCACGGATTCGTACCACGACCCGTTCCAAGTGCGTCCCCGGACCAGTATGGCGCCGCACCATCGGCCGATGTACAACACGGGCAGCATGAATTCGGGTCAAATGATGCAGCTCGTGCACGGTCTTCCACCCCCTCCTCCGCCTCCCCAGTCTGCCTACGGGTTCGGTCCCATGGGTGGTCCACCAGTTCCCACCCCCGCATATGGCCCCATGAATGGCTACATGTCGTATCCACTCATGCACGCACCCCAGCCTACGCCGATGGCCATGAACGCTCCCACCTTCGGCTCACCGCAATACGCACCCGCGATGCGCACTCCCAACCCCAACCTCCTCTCCATACTGAACCCGAAAGGGCCTCAAACCCAGCTCTAATGGCATCGTAGTCTCGTCCTATTAATCTCGCGTACATATTATATCCCGTCATATTTGTTGCTCTGACTCTCTCCTTCTCTCTCTCAGTCTGGTTGTTTTCCCGCAGCATCCTTGTATACGAAGATTTTTATATCCCTTATCTGTCTTTCTATCGATGTATCCCCTCTCTCTTTCTGTGGTCTTGTTTGCAGCTTTAGTTTACGGTCAGGTATGAGTAGGAAGTGCTGATATGTGAGAAAATACGTACAGTCTAATGTATTCTCAAGTTCTTGGTTTTTTAGAGTCGATTGTGTTGACGTCGATCACGGTACGAAGCTGAGAGCATCACCGTCGGCGTCACTTCGCCTTGCACCATCACGAGCTTTCGAAACGCGGCTCGGGAAACCTTGGTTCACCGCCTCATTCGCTCACGGTGACACAGTAGATCACTGTTCGCTTTGATCAACTGAAGGTATGTCTTCTCAATCGCTATGGTAGGCTGGAAACAAAATCGAAAATGAACTTGAGTGTGCAGTCGCCATGGTCCACGGTTCCAGACGAGTTTTCACTTGTTTCTCTGCTTAATCACGGATAGCCGTTGTCTCTCAGCTGGAAGGATACAGCTTTGGTTGAAGGACTAACACCGACGGCATTCAATTGGCATAACGCGTTGCAATTGAGTGTGAACCTGGACCCCATCACTTCACCATGTCGATTATCTACGCGCATACATATCTGTGTCGACAAGGTGAGGTCATCCCTTCTATCTCTTAGGCTCGTTGCTCTCTTAGGGGGACCATGGGAACGCCAGCTACCGTTTCACAGAAAAGACGCCACACCTTTCTGAGTTATCGCCGTGGCTCAATCTCTTTTCTTGCCCCCCTTTGCAATCAGGCGTTCGATTTGACGACTCTGTCTCATCGTTGACTGACTCGGAAGATTCTGCTCAGGAAGATCTTCGTCGCGGCTACCGCCCGATACATGCGTGAGGCTCAGTCTGAATCACCTTTCGCCATACTCTTCTAGCGCCGCCCGAGCTTCGACCAACGCGTATTTTGGTCAAGTCTCTATCGAACCCCGCTCGTTGTGGGGGCCCAGTGGACCAGACTGTCGTCCGTCAATAACGGTACCGATGGCGATCTCGACATGTCCCATGTGAGGCTGTCAAACTCTTTCATTCAATCACAGCTGCCAATGTCATCGCATTCGGTAAACGGACTTAGCGACCGGAAATGTAATATGTCAGTGGGCACTGGTGACTTTGTAATTATTAACCTGCTTCTTAGCTGAGTCCCACTTCTTTTCCTATGTTTTCTGGAGGGCAGGGCTGAGCGATGGTGAGTGGTTATTCTCGAACGAAACCTTACATTTTTAGGCAACCCTGCTGGTCAATCCAATCCATCGCTATCCTGAGCTTATCCAGAGTACAGCGCGAGGTGACCAGGATACGCTTCAGATGCTGCCCGCCAGCGAGCCTCGAGGCCCGAGGCCGCCGTCAATACCCGTCATGTCCGCATCAATCGATCATCATACCCTCATTGACATCATTGAGTCCCGTCCTCCTAACCACTTCCTAACCCCCACGGCGTATTCTCGGCTCAACGGCTAGCTATTCCATGCGCAGGCTCAACTAAGTACTGCATGTCTCTTGCCAAGGCAGTTCTACCGCCTTGTCTGCACCGCGAAGGACAATAGAGTTGGCGTACAATCTTGTGTGTGCGATCGACGCAATTTGGATCCGGCTGATAATCAATGATATTACTATCAATATTGGTCACCGGTGTACAAAAGTGTATTCGAGCAGATTCGAGCGGACGTACTTACGACCCGGCGCAAGACCCCGCCACGATCCATCATGATCTACCGCCAGATACGCAGCGAGCTCGCGTCCAATCTATCTGCACAGACAGCCCCCTGTCCTGAAATACTCTCCTTTCCATGCAATTGCACTCTTCACAGATACAATCGAAGTCCCTTGATATGCGAGTCGCCACTGTTACGTCTTGAACACAGGTTTCTAGGTCAGTAGAGGTCAGTTCTTCTCTGTTAACCTGGGGTGTATGTGTAACCCGCGGCCTGTCATCTCGCGCATGGCCTCCTTGTCGTGTTGACTCAGGTGCTTTGGCCACAGTCACTCTGAAATCACCGTAGAGCTTGTTCATCTGTAAGCAATATATGTCCTAACTTGAACAATAATTAACATTTTCAAGTGTGTCTCTTGATTGCCGGGACTTGCTTCATATCCGGAAGCAGGCAAGCGCAGCTCGTGGCCCGTGAGGTCCTTCGTTAGCGCTGTTATGCACTAAAAGAAGGTGACACTAAAAGAAGGTGAGTAATCGGCAGAACGGGTCAGAAGCCCTCGCTTGAGTTGAACAGAGTTGAACGCGCGCATTGGACTTTCCATCAATCTACCCTGCATCTTCCAAGTGCCATGGTTTGCCCCGAACAAAGCCTTCGCAGCCTGGCGGGCTCAGGATACCGCCATATTCCCTCAGAAGGATTCCTTTCTGGGACTGACATGGGCCTACCCTGTAACTCTGCGCAGGAAGTCTCGTGCAGCGACGATTATTGAGAACATCGGAAGGGTCAAAAGAGACGCTGGGTCCGAATTGGCATCCACAGCGTGCAGGGAGTCACTACTGTCAGCGAGAATCACTACTGTTCGGAAGGCTCCAGACTCCAGCGAATGACACTTGGCTGACGAGAGCTTTGCCTGCGGGGAATAAAATGTGCCGTCGGGGCTGCGGGAGCACGCTGGATGCGCGCCACGACTCCAGTAATTAGTGCTGAGAAATTAGAATAGAAGAAGTTCCGTTGTGCACGCTCAGTGGTTACCTACAACCTCTTGCGATATGCGGAGACATGAAAGGCTGAAGCTAGCGCCACCTGAGAGCGAGGGTTAGCGCTCTTGAGAAGGAGGAGGAGATTGAGAAGTTCTTCTGGTGATTGTGATTGGGTGGATGACGGAATGGCAGACACAGGATTATCTGGGTTCCCAAGGCCATTCAAGCTCGCATCTCGCATAGAAAGGCTACTGAGCCGCACGCAACAGCACGCAACACGGCGCGGTTTGGGAGTGATACGGTTTCAGATTCCATACTGGGCCTAGGGAGTTTTTTTTAGGAATAATATATTTTGAAATACAGTGGTGATCAAGCTGCCAAGGGTTCGCTGCTTCTGGGCGGGCGTGGCCGAGAGGTTTCTTCTGTTTGCTTCCATGTCCTCCTAGCTCTTCCCCCGACTGCTCGCTGTCCTTCTCTCACTCCCGACACACTTTCTCTGCTCCGCGCTCCGTGCGTTGCGGCCACCGACACTGCATCCCGCCCTCCCTCTCGCAAGAGGCAATGCCCGGCGTACCATGTCAATGTCCCCCAACGTGCACAACAACAAGGAGCCAATTACCTTCGCGGCCGTTCCCTCAGTCCATATTGAAGACAACAAGCTTGTGGTCGGGTCGTCGCAGAGCAGTACGTCCCCGCCAACCTGCCGTGCTACTGGTATTCATCGTCTCCAGGCTCGACGAGATCCTATACACCGCTCAAGGTCCTCGGCGACGGGTCCTTTGGCACCGTGTGGCTCTGTGATTGGCATGGGACCCTACCCCCCAATACACCGCTCTCGTCGATGCAATGCGGAGCAGGTGCGCGTCCGGAGTGGGTTGGCAAGCGCCTCGTAGCAGTGAAGCGCATGAAGAAAAGATGGGAAGGCGGCTGGGACGAGTGTCAGAAACTGAAGGAGCTCGAGGTGCGTATTCTCTGCCCGTCTCATCCTCGCTCATCTCGCGTTGCAGTCACTTCGCGCCATACCATTCCATCCCAACATCATTCCCTTGTACGACTTTTTCCTGCTTCCTGCCACAAAGGAGCTCTATTTTATCTTCGAGTCTATGGAGGGCAATCTGTACCACCTTATCAAGGCCCGTAAAGGGCGCGCGCTTGCCGGCGGGCTTGTCTCCTCCATCTTCCGCCAGATCGTATCGGGCCTCGATCATATTCATACCTCTGGATATTTTCACCGAGACATGAAGCCGGAGAATGTTCTTGTGACAACCACCGGTCTCTTCGACTACAACACGGTGTCTCCCGTCGCTCCTCCCAACGCCCCGCCAGAAAAGGATGTCGTTGCTATCATCAAATTGGCTGACTTTGGTCTCGCTAGGGAGACCAAGTCCAAACCACCGTATACCGAATACGTCTCCACTCGCTGGTATCGTGCTCCAGAGGTGCTCCTGCTGAGTCGTGAATACTCAAATCCGGTGGATATGTGGGCCCTTGGCACCATCATGGCTGAACTTGTCAATCTGCGACCCTTATTTCCTGGAGCTGACCAAGTCGACCAAGTTACCAAGATATGTGAAATACTTGGGGATCCATCCGACGAGTATCGTTCCGAACTGCCTTCCGTACCTGCAGGCGGTGGACCGTGGGCCCGAGGCATCAAAATGGCAAAAGAGGTCGGGTTCAAATTTCCAAAGGTTTGTCCTCTCCTCTGCTTCTTGCGAATGAGTACTTAACTCATTTCGTATCAGATGCGCCCCCAGCCATTCTTCTCTCTTTTTGAGCGAACTGTTCCAGTCTCGCTAATCGAGTGCATTCGAGATCTCCTCAAATACGATCCTGATGCTCGGCTGACCAGCCGTGACTGCCTCCACCATCAATATCTGCTCGAGACGACCCCGCGCAACAATCCTCCCCTGCCTCCACAGTACTCTGCTGTCAATACAACGCCACAGAGAAATGCTGCAACCACGAATGGCCACCAATCTTCACCTCGTCACCCTCCTCCACACGCCACCGCGACGCATCTGCACCCCAACGCTCTTTCAGCTTCTGTTTCACACCGTATCCCACTGTACGCGCCTCAGCCCATCTCTGGCTCTACATCAACCCTCGACGTTCATATGTACCATTCACCTTCGCCGCAATCGTCGGGTCTTATCCACGAAGAAGCTCGCAGTCACATTGGATCTCACACTGCATCCTCTTCTGCCGAGAAAGATTACCCGATGGATGTAACACCAAGCGAGGAGTATCTTCCACATGGTCAGCCTATGGACGTCAGCGGTTCCTCGCCGTTAGTGCCAAATTACCAGACACGTCCACCCGAGCCTGTCATTGTTGTCGACCAACCCGACGCCCAGCCACAGGGAAAGTCCAACAAGCTCCTTGGTTTCGGCAAGAAACACACGAAATGGAACATCTTCGGTGGCGACAAGAACAACGGGCTTCCACCCGTGCAGGAGGTTCCCGCTTCCAACTCTTCAACGTCACTCAAGCGTACGCAATCGGCTGGCTCGGACAGTCGGTCTGTCCGGGAATCATCACCCTCTCGCGACGCGCGTATGCTGGATATCAAGAAGGTTAACAAGAAGGAAGCGGAGCGGTTACAACGTGAAGCCGATAAGCAACGTCGCGCGCTGGCGGAGAAGATGCAGCGTGAACAGGCTCGAGCCGTCATGCAGAAGCGTAACCAGATTGTGCAAAAGCTGTCAACAACAAAGGACGATCTGGACTGGATTGGTGGAGCTGAGCAGCGTCTTGGTTTTGCGGAGCGAGGCAAGCAGGCGGCAACCGGTCCCATACGGCAGGGCGCCCATGGAGGTGGTGTTTCCCCTGGTGGCTCGACCACCGTCAACGCCGCCGCTGGGAGATTCGTGGAACAATCCACACAGAGCACTACGCTTTGGAGGGACGATGTCAATGCTGCAAATTCATGGAGAGGGGAGCGTCCGCTGAAGTCACGGAGGCAGGATCGCGACCATTCTGCGGAGCATCCTAGGCAGTCGGACGGAGGTCGGATGTCATCCTTGTCCTATTCCACCGTCGACAGCGATCCTGGGCCTTCCAGAATTCGGAATCGACCCAGTGCATTCGGTCTGAATCGCATGCAGTCAGCATCATCCTTGCGCACCTCATTTGATGACTTTGCACCTTCCGCGAGGTCGTCGAACTCCTTCTCGATCGAAAGCAGCGTTACATCTGCTCGGTCATCTAATTCTTTCTCCCTGGACGGTCAGCTTGCGCACGACTTTCGGACACGAGCTACTGTGAACCCTGGTACTCCACCCCTTGCCATTCACTCCATTTCGCCTTCCTTGTCGCCTTCCTTACCCCCTTCTCCCGCGTGGATGCAAGTACCACACGGAGAACAACTCTCGTCCCGACGCGGCCAAGCACCTCCCATTATCAACCTCCCACGCTCGCATCAGGGTAAGCCCTATGGTGCCTTCGACATTTCTGCACATCTTCATCACCCTCCGAGCCCTGGCCAGATGAACAAGGACATCAACCCTATCTTCCAAGTGGTGAGTTACAAATGGGATGAGGGAGGATTAGAGCCTGATTATATTATTCCTGGGGATCTTCATCAGCCTCCGATACTCCCGCCTCCCCATCCACCACCACCACTCGATATCGATGACCTTTCATCCGCCTCTCCTACATCCTTACCGCCATTTTCGGAGCTGGACGCCGTTGCAGGCGCTGGGTATGATTATCCGCCATTATCGCCCATGGCTTTCACAGAACCGGACGAATAACATTCGCCTCACACTCGTTTGCTTATCTATTTTCCTCTTTTCCTCTCGTGTACTTATTGTTTACACTATCCTCTCTGATTATTCGGGCACTGTTTGTCTTTATTACTCCTGCTCTGCTTTTTCGGTCTCTGCACACGCATACGCATATCCATCCACTCTCCTTCTGTTCCGGCCTCCGCGAGGTGTAACCTACGACATATGCATTGCAGGTCTGCTGCATCATTCGTCTCCCCTACATATATTGTACTTACACTTGCTTGTTTGCGCCACATATTTGCCGGAGCTATCATAGGCATAATAGACAAACTAAATGTATTTTTACAATATCCGGCTAACCAGTTGACCTAGTGAAGACCACCATCTGACAGACGTAAAGATTGAACGTTGCGTACTGTATGAAAGTCGAATGATACTTGATTGGAACCTGATGCGAGTGGAGGTTATGATACAGCTGAGGCGTGTCGCGTGCAAATTTAGACATATTGCGGATGATATGGGGGAAATAGGCCGGATTTCAACATTCTGACAATACATTGAACTGCCATACTCTACGACAATTGGCTCAGTGCCCGTGGTGCGCGTGATGGTTTTGTTCGAAACGAAGACCGCTAGATCAATGATGAGTCAAAAGAGATGAGAACAGGCGGAAAAGGCTGACCAGTATCTGCAGATAGGAATTGAATGCGCGGAAGATTAGAGACACGGAAGTTTTGGGAAATGAGAAAGACAAACCCGCAAGGACGTGGGCCGGCTGCGTCCTACGAACATAACGGAAGGTGAACAAAGCGCGCGGGAGAATGGCAGATAGATCATACCAGATTTATGTATATCTTGGGGTGGCCAAGGGGTCCTCCGCCTGGATGGAAGGGATGAGTGGGCATTTCCCGAGCCGCCACGACGATATGACAACGCACCTCCGTCGCAAACGGCCTTCCGTCCGTCAACAAGACGAATTGGCTCGTCGGCAATGAGCTGCATCGCACTGAGTGGGTTGGGCTGCGTCTCCATAACGGTCTGCTCAAAGCGGGGGCCAGATTGACCGGCGGGGCGGGGCCGTTGGTTTGCGGACCATGTTGTAGGGTAGTTGGGGGACTGGGGGGCCGTAAGAGGGGCGTTTGTGGTGGGGACCGGCGCGGATGTTGAGCTCAATCTCACGAGCGTCTGCGAGGAGCTGAGAGCGCACTTCGGCGCAGCGGCCTTGAGGAGATGCCCGAACATGATGGCGGAAATGCAAGAGTGGGCTTGCCTTTTCTGGACCTTCACCTCAACGTCGATCAAGTACGCGCAGAATGCCCAAACTAGACATACCCAAGCTGCTGGAGAAGCCCTTTGGACCGTACAAAGACTCTGACGTCCTCTCCAACAACTTTGCCAGGTCCAAGAGCACGGAGTTGAGCAGTGTTCGCCTCTTCAAGTGTACTACAGCGGGTGATTACCTGGATACGGGGTCAGTACGTTCTGTGCGCCGCGTCTGGTCTTTGTACGGTACTCAGATCTGCCAACAGGCTCACGCATACGGAATACATCAATAGCGCAGACAACGACATCTTCTTTACGGGTGTCTTGCAGGTTGATCAACTCAACTGGCTCTCACCCGAAGGGCGCCAAAAGATCGAGGCCGACATCAAGCAACGCGACGCTCGCATCCATAAAGTCAAAACATACAGCGGTGTTAGCCTTGACTTCATCTACAACAACGTTACATTCAAGAAGCATATAACCCCAGTCAAGATCCTCATTCGCTGCCAAAAGCGAATGACGGCCTTGTTTTTGACCAGTAAGTATCACTTACAGGTTGCGTTCATGTGTATTCAAGGAGGACATTGAATAGAGACTGCTACTCCGAACGATTTGGTTATAGTGAGCGTGCACAAGTTCGTTATCTCTCCTTTCAAGTTTGTATACTTATCTCACTTGGTTGACAGGAATATCAATTACATCGTTCATTCACTGCATATCCACACATATATCTCATCACAGAGATTCCTTCAACGATATCGACTCGTCGCGGCCATTACCGACATCGTACAAAGCACATCTGTTCCGCAATACGAACGCACAATACCGTGGCTAATCTCACGGCTCAAAGAAATCCACTACAAGGCCACAACTAATTCGCGTATCATTCCGAATCTAGCAGAGGACTCCGACTACGACGAAGATGGCAACCTTCTCGTTGTCCGACGATCTCGTTTTGTATCCGCTGGAGAAATTCAGGGTATACTGGCGAAAGAGGCCCCTTGGCTACTGGCGCACCAGATTGCCAGACGTCAATCCACCATTCACATCAGTATAACTTCCCTCCACAAGTTCTGTCTGGCCCAGACGCGACTTCTGGCCCGAGGCACCAACCGAAGGATATTGATAACGGAGGAAAGGCTGAAGAAATACCTCACGCATTATTTTGGCTCCCCGGCTGTGGCAAAGAAGCACTACGAGAAGCTGGAAAAGCAGAAGAAGCATGAGCGTGAGTCTATGGCTCGCGGGGACGACATTATAGTCAGCGACTCTGCGGATGAAGGCGGCGCTGCTCCGGTACGTGAATATCTCTTTTGAAGACAAGAGGTGACTTAGATTCTCTCAAGGACGATCCCGATGATGAAGAGCTACTTCCAGCATATGGCGGATTTAAGTCAGACTCCGACGCGTCTGTGCTATCGTCTTCCGAGGCATCTGGTTCCGATGCAGCTGCCAACCCGACAGAAGAAAGGCCATCTTTTCCCAGAACACAGCCAATTCCTCCTCCGAGAGGACAGACAAAGTGGTATTGTTCCGGTCGTAAAAATGGATGCCAGTATTCCATAGACCTCTTCAATCTGGCGCACACCAAGAATTATCCCACTTTCTCGGTCCGGTCCGATGATAAAGACGATGAACTTACAAGACTCTGGAGGAGGAAGGTCTCTCGTCATTATGACAATCCTAACTACAAAGCCTTCCACTCTTGATGGTATGTACTTTAATCCCGACTAATGTATTTAACTGAGTTGAGACTGAGTTGCTTATGAGACAGATATCCATTATTGTCTTTTCTGGATTTCCACTACAGGCTCCTGGATCTGCGCAGCGCACGAAACTGGCGACCACACATCACGCACCGACGCAAGCCGTACGCTCGGAGAGAAGTGTTGCAGTGGGCCATAAGTATTGATTAGCTGAAATTATCTCCAGAAACCTTGGGTGTCTTGAAGAATTTGTTGAGTTGTAACGGAACAAACGCTCGTAGTCATCCTGTACGCTCTCCGCCCGGCCCTTGACCGTTGCAATCCTGTCAACTCATTCGACTTAGCTTGATGTCTCTCTGCCAATCAACATGCCTTGATTTATACTATTCCTCTACAATAATCTCCCTCGTTCTGAAACGATTCAGCTCTCCGTTTTCTCCTGCATATGCTAGCTTACTTTACTTACGAGGACGGTGACTTCCATTTAGGGATCAGTGGCAACAGGCAATTCGATGCCTCTCGGATGTACCCTCCGAGAGTACGGGGGCGACGGCTGATGAGGACCGCTGCGCAAGGACATCATTTCCTGTTTGAAGTGAATCCCGGAGAAATTTCATTGAAAAGTGGCAATCTCGGTACAGACTTGCCTTACGTGGCAAGGATTGTGACTCAAAAGTAAGAGTTGCGAGTATTTGGCATTGGCACTGGCACGTGGAGCGCTGCCCGGGATCAGGGTCCGAGGCAAGGCTCTCCTACTCTCGTTGACCTGGCTTTGGGTGGCCCCCGCCTTCTACTCTTTCTCTTTACCATCATCTCCGGCGTCCTCTGTACCTTTACACTGCCCTTTAGCATTGCACAGTGCTCAGACCGCATTCCCCAAAACCTCTTTCTTTGCTGTCTAATCTTCACTTCTTCGCCCAACTGCCAATCCCCCGGTCGACTTGTCTGTCCTTGCAATCCTAAACTCACCAGCAAGTCTTTTTCTCGTCCCTGCCATTGTTTCCCACTAACGTCCACTGCTCTGCAGCTGTATCCCTTACTTTCTGTCTATCCAGTAATCCACGGTATCACATTTAATCTCTATCTATCGACACCATGACTACCGCGCCCTCCAACAACCGCGCTTCTCTTCTCTCTGGCCTTCGCACGGGTGGTGTGCGGTCGACCTCTACCACGATTCCTCACACTGCGGCTCCGGGCGCTTCCTTCAACATCCCCCGCTTCGCCTCGCAGCACCACCAGGGAATCTTCCCCCAGGAAGATGAGGAGGATTTTATCACCGAAATGCCCTCCCAGACCGTCTACGCCAACAAGCTTTACGGGAATCGGAACCAAGCCATGACTGCTGCCGTTGACGGTCCTAACAACCGGTTTGCCCAGCAGCAGCGTGGAATGAACCCCAATAGCACTCCGTTCACACCATCGTTTGCGACCAACATGATGGGCCAGTCCGCTCAGTCTCAGGCCCTTCAGATGCAGATGCTGCAGATCGAGATGATGCGTCTTCAGGTTCGTGTTTCTAGTCCATCTTTTGATGCTGTGTCACATAACTCACCGTGTGGTCGCTCAGGCTTTGCAAACGCAACAACTTCAGGCGGAGATGCTGGCCCAGGCCCATCTTCAGCAGCAGCAGCAGCAGGCGCAGGCAGACAAGGCTCGTCGAGTCAGCCTTGGATATCCACCTGCCTCGGCTGGCCCCGCCTCGTCGGCTTTCGACGTCCGTCCCACTGGTTCTGTCAACTCCCAAATACGCAGGGCCAGGCAAGAGCAGACCGGTGAAGATCAGCTGCCCATGACAGCTGCACTCGGCGGTCGTTTCGGGAGTCGCGTGCCCAGCATTTCCACTGGCCAACTTTCAAGGTTCCCTCCCGAGGATAACAACGACATCGTGCCCGCTACTCCTGGCGGCACCACTGTCATCAGCGGAGGCACTTCATTGGGCAATCCGAGCTCGAACAACATTTCTTCGACTACGGCTTCCAAGTCCGATTCGGCCTCTTCGTGGCGACGCGCAGACAAGAATAACTCTGTTTTGAGAGGTAACCGCGCTGTTTCCACTACCTCTCCCTCTCCAAGCGTCAAAGTCACCCCTCCTCCGGGCGAGCCATCCCCCTCCCCTCCTCCTGGTCTTTCGCCTGTTGCAGCGAAGGTCAGACCGCAGCCGCTTCGCTTCAGTCCTGCCGTGTCGCAGCCCCTTCCCGCCGTCACCATCGATACCAGTGACAGCAATGACGATGACGCCGATTCGACTGCGTCCTCCAAGTCCGCAGGCAGCGGGACTTCATCGTCTCCCACCACTCCGCACTCTTCTTCATCGAACGATATGCCTCTTTCGCCGCGCGAGGAAGCAAGCAAGAAGCTTTACGAGGGACTGGGCATCGGGAGGCCCCGTTCTAGCGCTTCAAACACCACTGCTAGCGGTGGTGTTGAAGTCGTACCGGCCGCTCAGCAGCAACCCATTTCGGTCAGTGTTGGCTACAGGATGGCCAGCCAGCCGACTAGGCAGCCCCGTGGGCCGCCGTCGGGTGCTGATGAGCTGGGACCGAAGAACTTTGCGACTCGTATCAGGCGCAAGGCCATCGGCGGCCTTGGCATGCTTATGGGTGCCAGGGAGCGAAGGGAGCTCGTTGAAGTTTTCTAAGCGGCTTTCCTCTGGTGTCGCACCATACGATGAAGATTAATGATTCCAACCCATCAGAAAGGTATTCAGATATTTATAGTGGTGATCAAATAGCGAATGGACTGTAATGGGGATTGCTTTGACTAGCTCACACTCTCCCCCACCTCTGTTCGTCTCCTCGTTTACGTTTCTTTCCTTCTTACTCAGTTTGTACACATCTGCCATACACTCCTTCCTGTTCATTTTGAAAATGCAATACATAAGTACTGTGATATCTAATTTCTCTCGTCTCGCCTGCTCCTGCCATACGCGATGTCAACACGATGTCAATCTATGAATGTGAAAGATGGTGGCAAGCAAGTAAGCGCCGAGAGCAATTCGAGAGGCATGGTGCCGCTCGTCACAGTCCATGTCACGCGTTCTCTTCAGTCATCTCACCCGCATGGGTCGTCAGCAAACCCTAGGTTCGTCTCTTGGCAGGCCTAATTTCTATTCCCCAACTCGATTCCAGGAAAGTTCTTCGAGATGCCATCATCAGTCAAGTCAGCGCCACCTCAACAAGCCAGCTTGAAAGAGCTGTGGGGCAAGAAGAAGGCGTCCACCGCGGCGGCGGCACCTGTCGCGCCCGACGCGTCGCCAAAGAGGAACGATGCCATGGACGTTGAGCCACCGCCGGCGATGAAAGGTACGCGCATATGTCGCGTATTCATGAGTTGTGTTGACCCCTGCGCTCCAGCGGAAAGCTCGAAGCGCAAAGAGACCGATGTCGCACAAGGTACGCTGTTCGGCACGTATACTTCCTGTCTCTCAAGCTCTAATAGATGAGAAACGGTCTACGAAGAGACGGAGAGTGGTAGAATCGGATGACGAGGAGATGGACGCGCCTGAAGCTTCCAAGTCATGTACGTGTTGCTATCACCCTGTTCACTCAGCGGTTTCACCATCGAACAGCACCACCACCGTCCGAACCATCCTCCCAAAAATCTACCAAGTCAACTCCGAAGAAATCTACCAAGGCGCCCTCCAAAGCCAAAGCCAAAGCCAAGGCAGAACCCGTTCCAGCAGCCAGCTCCCCCGCCCCAAGCGAAGACGAAGGCGAGGACGAAATAAGCGAGGCTGAAAGTGCAGACGAAGGAACAGCACCTATACTCGGGGGCAACGCCGCGTCGAAAAGGTAATATACAACCATGGTACACGCATTTGTCTCATCGCTTGTCTAGCGCACTGGCTGCTCTCTCTAAAGTGAAGGATGTCGATATCAAGGGCGGATGGAAGAACGGGGACCCGTAAGCCATCTAAACATTTCCCCAATGCCTGGTCACTCAGGCTCACACATCAGTGTTCCCTACTCCGCCTTGAGCAAAGTATTCTCGATGATCGAAGCGACCACTAAACGACTGGAGAAAACGGCGTTACTCACATCTTTCCTTCTCCTCGTGATACAGCGGAGTAATGGCAATTATCAGTCCCTCTTGCAGGCTATCTACCTTTGCATTAACCGACTGAGCCCTGACTACATTGGAATCGAGCTCGGTATAGGCGAGAGCATATTAATCAAGGCCATTGGCGAGTCGACAGGGCGAAGCCTTCCAACCATCAAGGCCGAGTTGAAGAAAGAGGGAGATTTGGGACTTGTAGCAATGGTAGGCGAATTGCACGATAAGCGTACCGTTCTGATTGACACTACGCAACCTATACAGAACTCCAAAAACAAGCAGAAGACCCTCGCGAAACCCAAAGCCTTGACTATTCCCCACGTATTCTCCAGTCTCAAGGAAATCGCTCTGACATCCGGTAACTCTGTACGGCTCTCTACAACTGGGAGATTATGGTGCTGATATGATCCACAGTCACAAAACAAGAAGGTTTCAATCATCACGAAGCTCCTTGCGGCGTGTCAAGACTTTGAGGCAAAGTATATCGTTCGTAGCTTAGAGGGCAAACTTCGAATCGGGAACGCAGAACGATCTGTCCTTGTGTCTCTCGCTCACGCTTCCGTCCTGGCTGAGAAGGAGCGATTGGGCAAGAAGTGGAGCGACGAGAAACTTTCGGCGCGCTTGGAGGAAGGTGCCGAGATTATGAAGGGTGTTTACAGGTCTGCTAAGATTCTCTCAACCAAAAATCAAGTTCCAGCTAAACTGCTCCCCAAGTGAACTGCCCTCATACGACCAAGTCATTCCTGCCCTCTTGGAGCATGGTCTTGACGGTCTGCGAGAACACTGTAAGCTGACGCCCGGCGTGCCTCTGAAGCCTATGCTTGCCAAACCTACAAAGGCCATCGGTGAAGTTCTCGATAGATTCGAGAACAAGAGGTTCACTTGCGAGTACAAGTATGACGGCGAGCGTGCTCAGGTGCGAGAAATAGTGTCCATTCAATGTCAACAGTGTCTCAATTATGCATTGTAGGTGCACAAGTTGCCAGATGGCACCGTCGCGGTATTCAGTCGAAACTCTGAGGATATGAGCAAGAAGTATCCTGACCTCGTAGAGCAGCTTCCCAAGGTGAGTCCGGGTGAGCTTGGATTAGCAGGCGTTTAACGTTCTTCGTAGTGCATCAAGGATACGACCAAGTCGTTCGTACTTGATACTGAAGCAGTGGCCTTTGACCACACTACTGGTAAAATTCTGCCTTTCCAGGAGCTCAGCAGGAGAAAGCGGAAAGACGTCAAGGTGGAGGATATCACCGTGCGCGTCTGCTTGTACGCGTTCGACCTGTTGTACTTGAACGGCGAAGTATGCTTGCAATCTAGTTCGACATCGTGTGGGCACTAACGCATTCTGCAGCCGCTTTTGCATAAATCGCTACTTGACCGACGTGCTCTTTTGCGGGATCACTTCACTCCAGTGCACGGCGAGTTCGACTTCGCCAAGTCCTCTGATGGTGAGACTACGGACGAGATCCAAGCGTTCTTAGAGGAGAGTGTCAAGGACGGATGCGAAGGGCTCATGGTCAAGATGTTGGAGAGTGATGCCAGCTTTTACGAGCCTAGTAGGCGGAGCGTAAATTGGCTGAAAGTCAGTCGTATCATTCAAATCAAGTGTCATGTCACTGATGCTCTCTCAGCTCAAGAAGGACTACCTGGCTGGTGTGGGCGACTCATTGGATCTTGTCGTGGTCGGCGGATACTACGGCAAAGGAAAGAGGACGTCCGTGTATGGTGCCTTCTTACTGGCTTGCTACGACAGCGACTCAGAGGAGTTCCAAACCATCTGCAAGATCGGCACTGGGTTCAGTGAAGAGATCCTTACCAAGTTCCACGAGATGCTTCAGCCGTTGGAGCTCACGAATGTACGGGGTAATGTGAAAGTCGGAGGGGCCAAACCGGACGTGTGGTTTGAGCCCCAAGTTGTATGGGAGGTGCTGACGGCGGACCTGAGTTTGAGTCCAATCTATACTGCCGGCCAAGGACTGGTATGACTCGCGTTCCTGAGATGAGCGTGTCCTGACGATTATTCCAAGGTCGACGAGCGGGGTATTTCTCTGCGTTTCCCTCGGTTTATCCGCATACGAGACGACAAAGACGCGGATGACGCCACAGGTTCTGAGCAGGTGAGCCAGAATCACTGTTTCTTCTCGGCGTAATACTGATGATGTTAGGTTGCCGAGATGTATCAGAAGCAGTCGCTGGCACAAAGCAGCGGGAAGAAGAAGGGCGGAGACGACGATGGCTTCTGGTAGACAGTGGGAAGGGGTCGGCGAAAGCTTGTGGATGTTTATGTGTTGAACAGATATATATGGCACACAGAGGGAAATCTAAATTATTTTTTAGCATCCTTGACAGCCTCGACGGCCTGTGTAACGGGGCCCTTCCCCTCCGTGAGACCGAGCTTTTTCTCCCGTCCGCCGTTGTACCAATAATTGAAGAAACGAGCGTCTTGCACACCCTGTGCGAGGGCGTTGGTCGTGTGGCAGGCGAAGAGCAGGTAGTTTCGTGGTTGAACGACCCAGGCTACATGTCCGGGTGAGTGAGAGCATAGTGGGAATCGCGTGAAGCATACCGAAACGCATAAAGACCATGCTGGTAACGCGAAATTAGCCGACTGACGGAGAGCAGGATTCGAAGCACGCACGAGTAGCACATCAGCGTCGTCGTCATCGTCCCGGATATGTACTCTTCATCCTTGGCCAAGTCCGAGAGGGCAGCAAGAGGCAGTCCCCAGTTCGCGACCTGGAAAACGAAGCGCTGAGGTGAGATGGACGATAACGGGATGGGGTAGACGAACAGGTCCCCAGAAATGTGTGCCTGTCGGCAAAGTCAAGGAAAGAACGGAGCGAAACGCAAGGCCACGCACTGAAGAAGTAGTCGCGAGCAGCAGGCGACTTGAGCCAGTTTACAAAGGTCGCCATGACTGTTCAAGTTAGGTGATGGATGGGGACAACGTTTGGGAAGTTACTATTTCCGGGCTGCATGCATGTTAGGGTTAGGGCTACGCACTTTGATTGAACTCCTCAATTAAAGACTGCTCGACGCCGGGAGCTCTGTTACTTGCTAGAAGACCCGTGAGTGCTCAATGCCATGCCTTGCTTGTCTGGTATTCAATATTCAATGCTTACCACTCAGCAACTATAGTATTGTCTCCCTCTAATTGGTCCGTTTCCCTGAGTCAGCTTGGGCTTAACGGAATAATCTGCCTCATGCCCAGTGCTACTCTTGTCTGCTGTCGCCCATCTTAACACCACGAAAACTGGCTGACGCCAAGAATGGCCTTCCCTGGATATGCCCCTTTTACCTATGGACAGTCTTCCCACCAGACTAATCCGTACTTCTCCTACGCCCAGAATACCAATTACAATTCTTATGCCTACTCCTCCAACACTCCCCGATATACGAATAACGGCGCTTATCTACCCCAAGGCACTCCCTACAACAACCAAGTGCCTTTCCCCAACAGCGGCGGTGGTTACCCCCAACTGAACAACAACGGCAGCACACCGTACACCGCCCCGCCAGCTAACATCCCCGACGTATCTCCCGCCCCCTTCATCCCGCCCATGCCGGAAGGCGCGGATCTCGGAAAGTCCCACCACTCGAGCAGGAAAAACCACCACAAATCATCCTCGATACCTCCGGCAAACGCTGCTCCGATCAAGAGCGCGATGAAGCGATCAGCTACCATTATGCCCCCGGTCCTAGTACCGCAGGTCCGCAAAGACGGTGCGGAGCGAAAGCGAACGGCGAGCTTTGGCTCGAAGCAGCCTGCGTTCCCGAACACCTCCCCGGTGACGCGAACGCGAACGAAATCCGACGTGAGGCCGTCACATTTTGACCTCGCTGCCGAGATGGCAAGATTCGAATCCGGTTCGTGAAGTTGGGCGTGGTTCATCATTAGAACTGATGTATCTTATCAGCGCATATGTTTGTGTACTTCCAGGGAAACAACGAATTCGTTGTGGAATACGCTACAGATATGGCGCAGAAAGAGATACGCGCATGTTTGTCGGGCATCTGGCCAGATGGTGTGGACGAAAGCTTCAAGAAGGACGCTCCGCCTGGACCACACCTTCACATAAAGTTCCACGGTACGCCGTGGAACATGTCGGGATCTCACAAAGAACAGTGAATGACACCTTCGATCTTGCTCTCACCTTACCAACATATCCTTGCAGAGCATGGAGTATGATTGTCTCTGTATTTCGGATATTTGCTATAAGGGTATGGACTCCATTCTATCCTGCGGGAGCAAGAACTAACGCTGCGAGTAGGGCTATGGTTTATCTTCGGTCATCAATCTCGGATTCCCAGTAAGTCTAGTCAGTAATCGAACACGACGTCCCGCTAACGAACTCGTAGCCTCCACGGCTAGTGTTCTGTAAGCAGCCGCGAGATAACAGCACTGGGTTCTTCCTCGCCTTCTTCTCGAAGAACGGCTATCGTCTCAGCCTCGTCGAGCCTCCCCGCGTAATCGACCAACACGTCGTCTTATCCCTCCAGAAGGCGTTCCCGGGCTTCATCGAGCGGAACGAATACCATAACAATATCCGCATCCTGGAGTTATCCAAAGAGGTTCAGAAAAGTACGTGCTTCCGTGCTCCATGCGTCTAAAAGATGTTGAGATGTTTCGTCCGCAGAACCTCGTAAGTTGCTCGAATCAGCGTCCCGAGGTATGTGGCGTTCTTGAGTGGTCGGCGGGCAGTGGCTTACGGCGTTGTTAGATTACACAGTGGAGCCGAGCTACTTCTTGATACGGGTGCTGCAAGCAATCTCGGAGATCAAGACCTACCGGCTGGAGTGCACCCTGCCATTGGGGGCATCATCTGGCTGGACGAGTTCCTCTCGCGGCGCCTCTGATATCGGGTCGCAAAAAGAGGTGTATGTCTTTGGCGGCATGAACCCCAGCGCCTGATTTTTCCTGTCTGTGGTTTCGAACTTTGAGTTGTCTATGTACAGTGTTCTATGTACAACAGTCGCGTCATGGTATCTAGCTTTGTGTTATAGCTTTGCATTATGTATTCTAGGAAATCCATAGCCTATAAGTCCATTCACGTCTTGGCAACGTTGGTGCCGTCGACGAGGCCGGTGAGGCCTTGAGAGAAGAGGTTGCCCCGTTGAAGAGACAGGTTCGCCCTGTTGAAGAGCTCGTCTCCGTCTCTATGATCTCACAAGGTCTACTTCACATCTTGACAACTTTGGTACCATCGACGAGGCCGGCAAGGCTTTTGGCGACGAGTTTGCCCTCGCTGTCCTTCCTGCTGAAGAGCTCATCCCACCAGCCAAAGAGGAAGTCGCGGGCGATCAGCTTGAACCACGGCGTGAAGGAGTTGGCTGGTACGACAGTCAGACTATAAAGGAATGTTCTCGTGGGTAGGCGAAAGACGCACCAGGATCGGCAAACATATCTTGCAACTCCTGCTTGCTCACGTACTTGTGGTCGCGGATTTCGTTCTCGTTAGGGGTGACGGTGACATCGCCCGTGAAGAAGAGAATGTAGTCGACTGAGAGCCATACCATTAGCTCCCTTCCAAACGCGGATCATGCAGCAGAGCGTACCTTCATGCTCTCCCCAGAGTCCGTCGGAGGGGGCGAGGTAGTGTATACGGGTGAGGTATTGGAACTCGTCGATCGGTGTCTGGCTCTGCGGGATGCCAAGCTCGTGCTCCAGCTTCCGCGACGCGGCAACGCGCACGCCAAGTTGATCCTTCTCCACCTTCTCCGCCTCAAAGTCGTCAAGGGGATGCGAGCAGCAGGTGTTGGTCCACATGTCGGGGAACGTGATCTTCTCGGTCGCGCGCTGCTGGAGGAGCAGCCTGCCGTCGGATGGGCGGAAGACAAAGGCGGAGAAGGCGCGGTGGAGGAGGCCCTTGTTGATGTTCTCCATGAGATGGCCTGTCGTCCAACGATTGATAAACCTGATGAACAGCAAGACGACGAGAAACTCACAAGTCTTCTTGTCCATGGCGCCGATGGCGTTGTCATCCTCGTCAACAAGGATGCACCGCTCGTCCATGAGCTTGGACTGCTCAGCATCGTAGCCGGAGAGATCAACGCTTGCGAGCGCTTCACGAGCGGCAAGAACAGCGCGGGACGTCGTCATTCTGGGTTGCAGAATAGAATAGGGCGTAAACAAGGGAGAGCGACAGCGACTGACGCGAGTCGGACGCTTATAAGCCGAGAAAACTAGGCGAAACAGTGTGACAGCTAAGTGTTGGATCAAACAAAAGATAGACTGAATGGGTCCATCAACTTCGTTTCAGTTTCCCCCATTAGTAAAATACATCGTATCATAAAGTCGGGCAACTTGTGAGTAGCTTAGTAAGCAGTAGCGTAAAACAGCGAGGATAGCGTAGAGTTAACATCAAAGCGGGTAAGTAGCAGTAATCGTAGCGAGCGTTGAGCGAGTATCATCAGAGCAATTGTGGGTGGGGAGAAATTATGCAGCGAGGAGAAGAGTAACGGGTCCGTAAGGCTCGGGCTGTTTGAGACGAAGAAGGTCCTTTGTGGCGAGAACTGCAGATGAATGTCAGAGAAAGAGTTCGACGTACAACATCACTCTGCATACATACCTAAGCAATGGTAGAATGCAGCAGCAGCTACATGTCGTGTACTGGTGAGTTTGGGTACAATGGTGTCGAAAGAAAGTCCATCGGAAACGTCCGAGAGCGTCTGCATTTGCATTTTCGCATATCTATCAACCAACCATCAATTCACTTGCTAGGTCTCAGCTAGGCTCGAGCTCACTCGAGGAAGTTGAACGAGTTGCGTTCAAGAGTTACTAGGTTCAGGTCCGATTTCTGAGATTCAATCTGGGACCGGTCTTCGCCGACTGCGTCAAGTACGGGAGCTTAGAACGTGCATTTATGAACGCAACGAACACACCTTCAAAGTGAAAGTCTTCTCCAAGTCCAACTTGGGAGCCTCGGTCAAAGCCAGGAGACATAGCTACACCGCTTCCAGCCTGACTTGGAACCAGGGAGTGTTCCCGAGTACGACTGACAGAGCTGCCGCGTATACGAACATCCGCACGGTCGATGCTTACTCGGTCACTTCCTCCCTCAGGTAAGCCGACTCCGCTTGAAGAGCTCAAGAAGCCAGCGTTGTCCCAAGGGAACAAGGAGCTTTTCTGGGACTGCGTCTGCGATCCGGGGTCCTCGATATCCAATCCGAATTGGCCTCTGGTCAAGGAGGAGTGGCGAGAGACATGTCGACCTTGGCCGGGTTCCTTTGAATGAGATGTCAGTCAGATAAAGCATCAACACGCGAGCCGCCTGCCTCCGAAGAACGCTGTCTCGCCATATCATAATCAGCAGGAGCATCCATGAACGGGTCATCTGGATACCGATGTCAGTATTTGAGGCGCGACAAAGTGGAATACTGATACTCACCTTGCATGTCCATGCCCATGCCGCCCATGTTCATGTCATCATCCATGTTGTACTTCTCAGCGAAGTCGGTGAAAGCTTCTTCGTTTTCTCCTTCTCGGGCGTCCTTCAGATCTCGTATCTTGCGTCTCTTGGGAGGCGGTTGATCGTCTGTAATATGTTCAACATAGGAGACTGGTACTGTGTCTGGTGGCTACCTTCAAGGTGAATGTGCAGCGCGCCTGTCCTCGCCTCGACTTGTACTTTGAAGTTCTCCTGCCAAAAGTCGACAAGCATCGGAGCCTGGACTGCTCACAGTTAGTACCCTACGCGCCAATGTGTACACACAGGACGATTTCGACTTACTGCATGAGGGGACACCCCAAATGATCTCTTCGATCAAGCGCCCGCCAGCTTTCTCCTGCCGCTTCAAGTTTGTTTCATCTCTCAAGAGCTTCTGCCCGCGAAGATACTGTGCACGAGCAGCCTACAGCGACATTAAATGTGATTTCGCCAAACAAGGAAAACCGCTCACTTTCAGTTCTTCGTCAGTCAATTCTGTCCGGGCATCCAACAGAAGACGCGTCTTCTTCGCGGGTTTCTTCTTCTGGGTCGTGTTCGGGAGAGTCTGTCCCTTGGTAGCCTCCATGAATGGTTGCATGGCGTCCATGTTATCTTGAGAGAGCAATTCTTGAGTAAAAGTCTGGGGAACTGGTGTAGCCTCTCCTGAGGCCACTACGTTGATTGGAGAAAACGGCATGTCGTTCTCTTTGTTATTATCGTTAAGCTAATGGGTCATTTAGCAATGGGAATATAGTGCGAACATATCACACCTTTCTCTTGCGATGGCCCGAAGGGCTCGAGGGAACGCTGCTGCCAGGCATAGGTGGCTGAATATCCCCAAAGTCGAAATCGACGTCCATATTCATTGGGTTCTCGTTGAACGCAAGCTGCTCATCAACAGCGGCCCTGTCAAAGAGTTCAATATGTTATGATTCAATATTGATCTGTAGACACATACGGCGGAAGACCCCATCCTTCTCCCAATTCCCTCGCGAGTTCGTCGCCGAGATCGCCGCCCAAGTCCATCCCGTCGGAGAAGAAAGGATCGTCTAGGAACCCTTCCGCTTGCGACGATGATGGATCTTGGGTACCAGGTGGTGCGGCTGCTGTAAACGATAAGTCGAAAGAGTTGGACAACAGGTGCTCGTAGTTTTCTTTCAATGTACAGGACTCTGCTGCACGCACGTCCTCGACAGCTGCATTGGGTTCCGTCGCTTTGCCTTTGCCTTGGCGTGGGCGCTTCGCGCGTCCCTCGCCCGGATCGTACGCCTCAGCAGCTTCGTCATCCCCGAAAGCCGGTACATCTGGAGCATTCGTAAATGGTCAGAAAGTTTCAAGCCATCGAAATGTCGGACACCAAGCACTTACCATTGATGTTGAGAAACGCGTCCCAGTCCTATAAGAATATAAACACAAAGCCTTCGGGTGCTCGTTGTAAGATCTTACAGCCACAAACGCGTCCAAATCATATGCATTCGCCGGATCGACAGCAAGTGTCACTGCAGCTGCTCTGTTGAATGGACATGAGGTATCGACACGGTCTCAAGAACCAGTCTCACAAACCGGATGGTGGATTGAGGCATCTGAAGCTGATTTTCCCCTTGGGCAGCTGTCTGCATCTCGAGGACGACCTTCTTCAGCGACGCGATGCAGTTCGTCACGTCGGTGTACAGAATCTCTTGCTTGACTGATGGTAGAGAAGGTAAGCATATATGCGATAGATGCTGTAGAAACGAGCCTTTATAAACACTAGTGAAGTATAGTCAGCATAACGCTACGCCGGACGCGACAGTGACCGTACCGCGCGACCCCGACCATGAGATTACTGGATAACCTCAGTGCGAGAGGCTCAGATGGCTCTGTGATGAGATCGCATAGCTGGGCGATGTCTGCAGTCATCACCGAGCGTCTAGGTAGCTTTTTGAACGCGGATTTAGAGCCTAACGTCGCGGCCAGCCTGTGATGGGAGATAAAGCTTTGGCAATTCGGTGCATGACACTGCGACGTACCATAACAGACCGAAGCCATTATCTCGTCTGGAGAGTAATTCTGGAGAGAAGAACATTATACACAAGGCTGAAAGACGCGATTGGGATGATATGAGCACGAGACGAGAGAAGAAATTACAAAATAAGGAAGGAAAGTGACAGGAAAGCGAAGAGGTATCAATCGACGGGGTGTATGCACGCAGTCGCTCCACGTTCACCAGGAAAACGAAGGGAAGGAAGGTGACGGTGCGAAGCCAGCAGCGATAGCTGGGAAGGCTGAGGTCTTGTGTGCATTACAAGTCCAAACAAGACGCCACAGTCGGAGGCGACCGAACAAGATACCCTGAAAAGTGAATTAAAGGCTAGTAATGTCGTAGTCGTGATATAACATATAGTGAGTGATGATGCGTCTACTCTAGGGTCCGTATGATATCTAGGTCTGAACAGGTCTTCAAAATCAGACTTTGCCTCGGCCACGAACGATGTCGAGCAGACTCCGGGTGCGAATTCTGAAAAACCAGGTGAAAGCGAAAACTGCTGAAATCTGAGAGAGTCTGAGTTGGATGTATGAGACAGTGAGAAGGACGACACATACGTTGAAAAGAATGAAGGCGGCGAATATTCCGAGATTGCGCCAGTGATGAGAGTAGTAGATGCTGAACTGGGCATTGAGGAACTGGTCCGTGGTTCGAGTTGAGCAGAATTCGCAGCCCGAGGTAGCATCGGGATTGCTCAAATATCCACCGGCCGTGGAAATATAGTCGCTCATGAACTGAGAACATGTTTGACCAGAAGGGGGATCGAGTGACACATATTCAATCGATGAACAGTTGATTTCGTAGCCACCAACAGCTGCGAAAGAGTCAGCCTGACATTGTAGCCCAAAGCACAAAATACTCACCTTGGCCAAGTAAACCTTCGATGAGATACGTGTAAGGAGAGATACGATACATCCATTGCCACCAGCCGAGTTTCGCGAACGGTTGAACGACGCCGTTGCTGTCAATGACATTCAAACGATCGTCCACAGGGAACAAGATTAGAACTCACAACATCAATACGAAGCCAAATAGTAAGCTGAACAGAATTGCCGCAATCTCAGCGTTGGGACTCATAGCCGCGATGCCCTGGCCAATAGTCGTGTAATACATGGGGAGGAATACACCGACGAGCAGATAGCTGTATCCCGCGCGCTCACTCGGGAAACCAGAGGTCCAATACCAGCAGAAAAAGAAGAGGGATGAACCAACGATGTTCCAGGGTATCTCAACAAAGATTTGGGACGTGACGAAAGCGGTCCAGTGGTACATCCTACTCGGACGTTCCCGAATCTCATAGATGGAGCGCATATCGAGGAAAGGAATCTGCAGCTGGTTGGTAAGAGGGACGGAGATGATAGTAGCCATGAAGATCGACTAGTGCGAGTATCAGTCAATGATGCGTGCCTTGGTGACTACAACAAAAGACTCACGAAAAGCTTGTTCTGTGTGCCCCGCTGCGTGTCATGCGATAAGAAGAAAGAGAACCCGAGGAAGAGACCAGTAACAATATTCAGCATGATCTTAGCCATCATATACTCAGGAGTGCGATTGTGAACGCTAGCATCTCGCTTGATGAGCTGATAGACCTGGTTTCCCCATCCAGTGGCATATTCCGTATGAATCTCTGTCTCGACGGGCGGGTGAGCTCGCCCTTTGGCGTGGATCTCGTTAATTTGAGTTTGAACCTGGGCGTATTCCTCGGAATTCCCCCAGATCTGGTGCCAGTCTTCTGTTGTGGTAGCCGTGGCACCGGCGCCAATGGTGTCGAGCATGTACTCAGCCCTGCAATTGGCGTCAGTGACTCTGAGAAAGATGGCAAGGTCACAAAATGCACATACGGGTTTTCCTCGGGACCGCAGACTCGGGCACCCTTACTACGGAAGTACTCGAGCATGGTCGTAGCGTGGTGGCCTAAGTCACCAAAGTAGACCGTCTCACCACCTCTGCGGAGGAGTAACATCCTGTCGAACATTTGGAACAACTCCGCAGACGGCTGGTGGATACTGCGAATGTTGGATCAATACGAATGCGGATCGAGGAAAGTGGTTGAGTACTAACGTGCAGAGGATTGCCTGGCCGTTATCAGCAAGGTCGCGAAGGAAAAGCATGATGGCCCAAGCACTCTGTGAATCCAGACCGGATGTGGGTTCGTCCAAGAAGAGAAGCAGTTTAGGTTTGGCTGCAAGCTCCACGCCGATTGTGGTCCTCTTGCGATTCTCGATGTTCAGAGAACCGACGGTGGCGTCTCTGTACGCTTCCAAGCCACAAAGTCGGATACAGTTGTCAACGCTTAAGTGGAAGGTTAATAACAGTCAGACAATAAAGTGTGGTACGCACTATGCAGCTTTCTCAGCGAAGGGAACAGAGGATGGCTGACGCAATTGAGCCGAAAACATCAATGCCTCATGAACAGTAGACTGCCCAACATGAGTATCTTGCTGCTGGCAATAGGCCCTAAATGGAACTCTTAGCTTTACTCGTGGGGGCCAGCAAGGATGTCTTACGTCTGCGACTGGAAGTCCATGGGAAGAGCTTGACCATTGACGAAACGATCACCGGTGATGACACCCGTATCAACCCGCTGAGCCAAAACATTCAAGAGAGTGGTCTGAGTTGCACAATGAGTCTCCGGGTGACGCAGTGGCAGGTGGATTACGATCTACCTTTCCAGCACCCGATTCTCCCATCAAGGCGGTCAATTTGCCGGGCGCCACAAAACCAGAGACCTCGTTCAGGAGCTGCCTTGTGCCGTCTGAAACCTGAACGGTGTAACTCAGGTTCTGCCAGGAGAAAACGTCGGTGATTGTAGGAGTATCTTTCATGGCCTTGTCGTAATCCACAGCAGCTCTTTCGGGTTCCTGAGCAGTCTGTACAGACGCTCGCTCGATGTCGTCTGACTGATCAGGAGCAACGGCGTCAGAACTCGTTCCCTGTTTGAAAAGGACGACGGAGGTTGCAGCGGAGAGCTTGGTGTTAATTTCGGTGAAGATGAAGAGTGCAGCTGTAAACGCGAGGCCGTATGCGATGATAAAACCATAGTTCTGTTACAATGTAAGTGCTGCATCGCGTTGTAATAAGACGCGAGACTGACCCGCCAGACGTGACTGTACAAGTAACCGAAGGACTGATAGGCAAATTGACTGCCTTCGACCGTGGACTGACCGGCAACGGCACCGACAGTGGCGCAAACCTGGTTCGTAAGAGTAATGTCTTCATAGCCGGGACCGCTCGGGACTAGAGTGCTGCAAGCACCGTTGATTGTTCGGAATTCGTTCACCATAACAGCCTCAAAGCCCCAACGTAAGGGCTGACTGACCGTTAGCACTTGGCACGGTACCGGGAGTGTGGGGAGTACATACATTGAGGTACGAGATCCATTTCAAGGCACCAATCATGGAGGGCAAAGGCAACGAGTAACCAGTGTAGACGGAGAAAGCCAGAATTGAGATACCAGCCAAGGTTTGAGCCAAAGCTGTGAGACACATTAGACGGATGAGACGGATCGGCGCTGGGAAAGTCAATACCTTCATCGGGACATGCGGCCGCCAGCGCTCGGAACCAGCTTTTCATGACGACGGAAAGTGTGAACATGAACAGAAAAAAGATGCTGGTAGTGTGTTAGCGTTACAGGCGTTGCATGCGGAAGCGAACTTACAAAAACTGTTGAGCCGATTGTTGCAATTGCACCAGGAAGTAAATCAAGATAGAGAAAACGACTGAAGAGCCAAAGGCTATTGGAATATCGACCAGCGTCAAAGCTAATTGATCGATGAATGGACGGTATAGCGCCCAAGAAGACTGTCTAAGGACTATAGGTCGCTGCGTGTACAAAGCAGGGATCTCCGCCATTGAGATCAAAGCCGGAAAGAACACTGCACTGAGGTCTTTTTAGCAGATGTACGTGGTGATGTCGGTGGGAGTTGAGCTTACAAGAAGAGGACACCACCACGAGAGAAGTAGTTCGAAGTATCAGTACTCGTCTTGAGGTAGGCGGTGCCGATTAAAATTCTAATCACGTAGCCTGTGAGTGTTGATCATAAGCACAAAAAGCCAAGATGACTGACCCTTGAACTGCGAAGGAGCTGAACAACAACGTGAGTGGGGGAACACAAGAGAGATAAGAGTGACGTACAATAGGTTCAGAAAGGTGGCCAATAAATTACCCCGCAACATCTGAAGACGTCGGACCATGACAGCCCGAACTTGCATGGGGAGCGAAACGATGCGCGGCGCACTTTTGGAAGTGTGCCTCGAGTACTCCGCCAATGCACTCTCCTTATACGACTGCTTCTTCTCCGCCTTGCCGACGCGTTCTGCCTTGAAAGTTTCTATCTGTTTCTTGTTGGCGATACCGATGGATGAGCTTTGAAAGTACGTTGCGAATTCTTCTGCCGTCCGAGGGAGGTTTATTGCGTCAGACCGTGGAATTCTTCCGTTAGGGTCTGTCACGGCGACCAGAAAGTCAGCTGTAGTCTGGCGGTTTGCCGGCTCGTATCCCATGTCCATGAAATATTGCTTTGCCCGGTCTGCTGGCCCGAAGTATGCCATTTTACCACCGTAAATGAGACAGACCTAAATTTCGGTGAGATTCCTGCCCAATGCCACGCGCGATAGGAAGGAGAAATGAATACCTTGTCGAAGACCTGATATAGGGACTCTCCGGCTTGGTAAAGAGAGACAATTGTGGTCATGCTTGCGATGTCAGTGGCTATCCGCAACGCTCGAACGAATTCTAACGCAGTCGAGGCGTCTAGCCCGCGTGTGGAGCTAGGTAGATAGAAAATCATGAATGATGATACTTTCATGTCTGGATGAATCGACGTACTTGTCCCAGGAAGCCAGGCAGGCACGTGTGGCCAAGACTTCAGCAATGGATACCCGTTTCTTCTCACCACCGGAGACTCCTCGAATAGCTGCATCACCGACGAGCGTCTTTCGAGAGCGTGTGAGACCAAAGATGGTCGTGAGGACGTCTGTCACCGCCTCTACGTACTCGTCGCGTGAATATCCCAAACGCAAATGTGGAGCACGGAGTTTCGCCGCAAAGCCGATCGTCTGCTCGACAGTAAGACTAGGGAAATGCACATCGTCTTCAGGGCAGTAGACAGCGTCGCCGCGATGTTGCTTGTAGAGTTCGTTGTGGCTGAAAGAGTCGAAGTGAACATCTCCGTGGAACGCGTGGTATTCGCCTCTTTGATTTGCCAGGGTCTTGAGGAGCGTCGTGCAACCAGAACCAGGGCGACCGAGAACCACTGTGGAACTCAGATTAGTACGCAACACTCACTATAATCCTTCTAGCCAGACGCACATAACATTTCACCAGGTCTCACAGATCCCTCGAAGCCGGACAGTATATCGTGTGTTTGGGAGTGCCGTGCAGCTTGAATACGTCGAGCTGCGGCGAAGGGGTTGAATATGGCGCCCAGAGTAGGCTGATGGGATGCAGAGGCACCAACACCGACTACGCGTAGATCCTCGAACACGACACCAAGCTCACGGGATTGAATATCCGCATCAGAGCGTCTGAAATCAAGGTTAAGACCAGGAGAGGGCTTCAAAGAGAGGGGCGAACGTACTGTTGTGATATATCTTCGAGTGTTTTACGGAAGTCGAAAGCACCTGTGGAAGCAAGCTCTATGTCTTGCGTTCTTGTCGTAAGGCGGCTGATACTTCGCTGTAATTCTTTGGCCCCGTCGGGATTGAAGTAGTTGACGTCTACACGTGTCGAAGCGCCCGAAGGCTTCCTTGGGATGCCCTCCATGTTTGAGACCGAAGGGAGTAGTGGGGCAGAACACCCAGTTTCTCCACATAGTGATAGTTATATACTGCGATCACCCGCGTATCGATTTTTGCGGCAGATCGAAACATGAGTAAATTGTGCGGACACAGAGTGGACACAGTCACAACCGACGGTTAAGAGATGATCACATCGTTATTACTATTGATGATTGATAAGTACCTGTTCGGCATGCGCTCGGAAGACAATACCAAGCAACGATAGGACACTATTGCAAGTATCTCTGCCAATACGCCTTCGGATTTCGACTCGCTTTTTAGTGGGCCATACTGTAGCCCACTTGACGGAGGCAAGGATTGTCGTTGCTCGGCTCTTGCCTTTCACGTCATAAATTCAACCGGCTACATAATACTATGATAACCAGATACTTACGAACTACTACAATCAGTGCATGAGTCATTCAGGTGATAGCCAACGCTCATATAGTCTCTACCATCTCTTAAGTTACCACAACGACATACCGCGAGCTTACGTCTTCACCCAACGCTTACCTTCCAGCCCAATGAGTCGTGCAAAAAGCTCATCACGGTTCTCAATGAGCCGAAAGACCTCCTCCTCCTGTTCCTTATCGGCATCACCGGTTAACCAAGTAAATGACAGCCCTTTTGTCCAATTGGTCTTTTTCACGCCTTGCAGGCGAGATAGAACTCGTGTAGAAATCGGGCTGGAGGTCATAAACGGTGTGAAGGAGAGCATCGTCGGTGTCAGTGTAATGTAGCCAGGAGCTCCAGACCGTTGACAGAAGTACGCTGTTGATTCTTGAAGGTCAGGTAATCGCTATTGAATAAGTCTATAAGCTTACTATAGCTGCTATGGGGTGTGACAGCCTCAGATTGCGCAATGGCCACGGCCGGGATGGGTACAACAGTATTGCTATTTAGCGCATCGGGAATGCCCTTGGATTAAGAATCAATACTGATACAGCAATCATTGAAGTTTGACAACGTACCACGCCTTTCTTGAACAAACGTTTACCTTCCCCAGCCCACGCTTTGCCGATGGCAGCACGGTCGTTCCATTTCTGCCAATCGACGTTACGTCCTCCTTCCTCCTTTGATTCCGAGGCGCCATGTTGCTGTGAGCCTTCTGCCTCGGACATATTCCGGCGTGCGTGGGATTTCTTGCTCTTGTTTGTTCGAATATCCAGCCCAGATGCAACCCGCTTTGAGATGACCTCCATGGCATACTCCGCGTCTGTGGGAACGCCCATCAATGGGGGAGGGAGGCTGGGGGCTTGTATGAGCTATTAGAACCCTCGTACGAACGGGACACCAACCGAGCACGGTCTTTGGGGCTCATAGATGCCACCACCGGGGTTACATGCCAGAAGATGAACCCAAACACGGCATATATCAGTTTGGCTAGGATGCGCGAAGGAAGCACCAGGGTGGTCAGGCAGCATATAAGTATGAACTGGAACATTTGTGCAGTCTGATTAGATTTCCGGGAAGTGATACTAACATACCGCTCCAAAGATCCTTGAAGCCTCAGGCTTACGCCACATGAAAAGGCTACAGAGACTATCAGTACAGCACACATCCGAACTGCTAGGGCTTACTTCTTGAGACGCTCATGTAAATCTGCGAATCCGTTTAAGATAAGAAGCACCAGTCTCTTGACATCCCGCTCCTGCTGTGTTTCCACCTCATCATCGAGGACCGTAGCCTCGTCTGGTGCATCAGTGAGATTCGGTTGGGATTTGTTGAATGCTTTCTTGATCTTCGTTCGTTTCCCTTTATGTACGACTTTGTAAATTCGCCACAGTTCCTTCACACCGACTGAAGATGAGGCGTTCAACCGCGAAGACAACACGCCACCAAATATTTCTGCGCGTTCTCGTTCGCCACGTCGCTGGCGCAGTTCCTCGAGGGTCGGGTAGGGAAATATTCTCCGGCGGAGTAGGGAATACAGTATTCGAAACAAAAGCGCTGGAAGTAGTAGATCAAGATACCATAGGAACCAGAATATCTAACGCGCGATTGATACATATGTAAGCTTGCACACCGTAAGCCACATTAACGGCACTCACTGAGCAATATGTCCCGCTTGTATGTGTATCTTCCCAGGTTGCCAGGTGGAGAAGACGAAGTAGAAATGGGATATACAGCGGTACAACAAAAAGATACAGTCGTTCCAGCGCTAATCTTAGACGTCCAAAGGTGAACGTAGGCGGTGGTGGCCCAGGCGGAGGCAAGTAAGGAAGGAGATATTTCTTCGAGTGGGCAAGTTGAGTGCGTCAGTACTCAGGACAAGGCAAGATAGACGCGACGCGACGCACCTGCGCTATATCGGCAGACAGGCCCTGGTCCGGAGGCGGCTCGTAAAGCGTTATCCAAGATTCGTCCTCATGTTCGTCGTCCGCAAGTCTGTCTGGCAGCACATGGTGGGTGTGTTCGCCAGCGTCCACATTGGACGGTTTCGCAGAGGGGATACGGACTTCTTGCACATGCTAGCGTAGTGGTATTGTGGCGTAAGATTTGGACATGTAACGTAAGAGCTCACGTTGGAGAAGATGTCAATGAATCGTTCTATTTCCTCGTCGTCGTAGATTTCTCGTAACTGTTGGTAACTCAGGTCTTCAGTCTCCAATGTTCGCCCATCCTCGTCTTGTGCTTCGAAATCACCCGGTAGAGACGTCGTAGAGTCCATTGAATTCATGGGATGGACGCAGGAAGAAATGAACCGGGGAATAAAGCTGTGTTACGCTTTCACTCCATGTTTGTCACCGTGGATCCGTGGTGGATGATGCAGATGAACCTGGCCGACGAATCAATGACATCACACTACCGGACTTGCAAGCAGAGATGAGATCAAGAGGGCGGGATTCTTTGTATATTGCAAGATACACTACGCGATATACGAGTACATACAGAAGGTATGGTTCACGCATGGCTCTCATTCTTCTACATAGCACAACTGCCGGAGCACGAACTTTCTCGCCGTGGTCAACTTAATTTCTGGAATTTCGACAGTTACTGTAAGGTAAAAAATCCGTCGTACTTGGAAATGTAATGGATGCAACCTGCCTTGCAAGAAAAAAAGACCCAAGGGCGTTCAATTAGATCTGCGTAAACATATGAATTTGAGATAAGATCAATCACAGAAAGACGACAGGTCAAGCAAACGAATCGTAGCGTATCTGTGTTTGCAAAATTTTTAGTAGATGTGGCTTTACTGATGAGCTTGCATGATGGCGTCCGAGATGAAGACGGCTGAGACTTGCTTGCCACCGAACCAGCGACCGTTGAGACCCTGTATAGCCTCTTTAGCAGAATCCACAGTGTCGAATTTGACATAGATTTCGCCCTAAGAAGATTTCAGCCGACAAGAATCGTGACGAAGACGGATACACACCTGTGACTCTTTCTCAACTTTGAGGGCGACAACATTACCGAATTTGGTTTGGCATTCATTCTTAACTTCGTCAGCGAGATCCTTGTCCCAGTTCGGTTCGGTCTCTCTGCAGCGTAGAAGTCAGTGAAGCTATATTTGACCGCTGGCGACAAGCTCACTCTTCAGGATCAAACATGTTTTTGAGCAAGACTGAGCGCGACTGCATAGCTTGAGGAATATTGGGTCTCGCACTGAAAGACAATGAGCGCGCGACCAAACCATTGTTGACCGTACTTACACTGGTTCAGGAAGAGTGAATGCAGGTTCAGTTCTAGCAAGTTTCTGCATTAGCGCCTGACGAGAAGCTGCGTTCAAGTTACCGCCTAGATGTCGCCAGATGAGTGAATGGCAAAGTTGCGTAGATAAAACGGAGGAAACATACCACCCGAATCTTCAAGGGTGTCCTGCGTGGTGTATCGCACTGTACCCTTTTCGTGGACAGTGTTCACACGCAGCTGCGAAGGAAATTAGAGGGAATAACATGTATGTGGAGAAAATATTTACCTGTCTACCTGCAAGGTCAAAGCCCTCCATTTGTTCCAAGGCCATCCGCGCATCTTCAGCCCGCTTGTACCTAGAAAAGATGTAGTGGGACGAGCTGTGTAGAGGCCTGATACTTACTGGACAAATGCGTATCCCTTGCTCCGTCCGGTCATAGGATCACGGTGGAGATCTACAAACTCAAGGTCGCCGAAAGGTTCGAACACCTGCTTGATATCTGATTCGGTAAGATTAAAGTGCAACGATCCAACGTAGAGTCTGGAGAAGCCGGTAAAGATGAGGGGTGGACAAGCAGGCAAGGGAGACATACTGCATAGCTCCATGTGGAGCACTGACACCGGGAGGCAGGTTGAGGTTACTAGGGAAGGAGTCAGAGACAAGGTTAGATAGAAGTGCAAGTTCTTACCCATCACCGGGATGAAGCCTATTTCTTTCGGATTCGGTCAATTGGACAAGGATCGGCAGACCCATGACCACAGTTCCAGAAAGATTAAGTGCTTTTTCTACCAGGTCAACACTTCTGAATTCGACGTAGCCAATACTGTAATAAGATTGATGAGTAAACATAGAATGTTGTTTATGACGAACGTACCCTTTTGAGCGACGCGACAAGCGGTCCGTTACAATCCTAGAATCCATAACCGTGTTGTCGCCAAGCTTGTCTTCAAAGAAGTAACCTAGATCTCTGGCGGTCAGCCTGGCAGCCAGCTGCGACACGAATACCGATCGCGCTTCAGAGTCGTCCTCCTTGGGTTCGTCGGGATTATAGGGCTCGGGCTCCTCGACGGGTTCTTCGTACGAGGGAGACGAACGTCTGAAAAGACCATGTTCAGGAATATTTTGAGAAAGGAAAAAGTTGACCGACTTGACTGGTGGAGGACTTGGGGGCCGAGGAGAGTTATCGTAAGGACGGCGACCGCCTCGGGGGCCGTCTCGACGGCGGTCAGGATCATCGCGCGGAGGACGGGAGCCGCGGTTTCCATTGCGGCGGTCGGGAGAACGGTCGCGGCCGGAGGTCCTGCTGACTGGACTGTCGCGGAGATCAGGAGGAGGGGGCGGGGGTGCAGGAGAACCTGTCCTCGGCCTTTTGGGTCGCTCTTCACCTTCGGGAACATCGAGGTCGTCGCGTTTCCTACGGCGGTCACGATCCTCTCTGTCGTGGTCTCTGTCTCTTTCTTTGTCACGGTGACTGTGTCTGCTTTCTCCTCTTTCCTTCCTCCTCTCACTGCGGTGACCGTCGCGTCTGCGATCCCTGTCCCTGTCCCTTTCTCTGTCTCTTTCCCTATACCTGTCGCGGGAGCGGTCCCGGTCTCTCTCCCTGTACCTTTCACGGTCTCTCTCCCTGTCGCCGCCTCTCTCTTTACGGTCGTCGTCGCGCCTCTTCTCACGCCGTTCTCTTTCTCTCGAAGGAGACTTGTGGGATCTTTTAGTGCGTAACGTGTCCGTAGAGTGATCCCGGATACTAGGCCGGTGAGTTGAGAATACACCGCTATGCACTACACAGACTTACGACTTTGCAGGTGCAGAATTCCGGTCCACGTCCATCTTGCTTGCTGGGGACGACATGGTGGGTCGAAGCAGAGTGATCCGACTCCAGGTAAACAAGCGCACACATGGATGTGCCAAAATTTGAAGTGCCGATTGCCTTTCCCAGAGCCATCCTCATACTTTCGTAGAAGAAACGGATTCTGTCGCTTCGGTCGAGTTCTACTTTCTAACTAGAATTTCATCAACATGTGCTCCCTCAGCTCAGCACGCGTAAACCCCTGGAACTTCTGTATCGGCAGCCGCGGTCCGGACACTCCTGCATGACCGATTCCAAGCCTCTGCATATCTATCTGCTCTTCTCAACCCCCATGTCTGTGCTTCTGGCTGCTCAAAAAGTTGTTGTTATCACCGGGGCTTCGAGAGGGATTGGCCGTGGCTGGTTGGTCAAGACATTAATCAGATCATCACACGTACTCACGCGACGTCCATGTAGTGCTATCGAGTTTGCGAAACACGGCGCCTCGGGACTAGTACTGCACTACTACGGCGATGCCGAAACCACCGCTGAGATACAGTCGTTGAAAGCTGAGATCGAGAATGAGACCACAAAGGTCGTCTCTGTACCGGGTGACATTGCTGATCCGGCAACATCTACAAAGGTAAGGTATTTTGCTCTACGTCTATCGAGTCCATCTCATTGCCTTCCTCCAGATCGTTCAAGCCGGTGTAGATACATTTGGCCGTATTGATGTCCTGGTCTCCAATGCTGGAATCTGTCCCTTCTCGGAATTCCTAACAATGCCACTCGCAACATGGGAGCGTACTCGTCAAGTTAATCTGGATGGGACCTTCTATATAACACAAGGTAATTACTCTCCTTTCCACTCAGTATGTTGTCTAGGCTCATCATCGCCAGCCGTTGCCAACCAGATGAAAGACCAAGTACCCCAAGGCGGCGCCATCATCGGTGTATCGTCAATCTCTGCCTTCTTCGGAGGTGCACAACAATGGTAAGTGGCCTCTCACCGTGTGACTGGCCCACTTTCTAAGACAAAGCACAGTCATTACACCCCAACAAAAGCAGGCATCCTATCCCTAATGCAAAGCTGCGCGGTGGCCTTGGGAAAATATAACATTCGAGCCAACGCCGTGCTACCGGGCACAATCGCAACTGACATCAACAAGGAGGATCTCTCTGACGTTGCCAAACGCGATTATATGACCTCCCGCACCTGTCTCGGCCGTCTAGGAGGTAAGCGACGAGTTATGTGTACTCTTTGCCAGCTGATGCTAACCTCCTCGAAGCTCCCGATGATCTTGCCGGGCCGGTCGTGTTTCTGGCGAGTGATATGGCAAAGTACATAACGGGCACGTCCTTGCTGGTAGATGGTGGTCTTGCTGTCAACCTTCAATGAGCAAGACATCTTCAACTCAATAAAACGCCTTCTGAATACTACATCAAATTATCCCAACCTTGTGAGCTTCAACCGCAGATTGTTACAACGAGGCGACCGCCAAAGGCTTCCCATCGACCTCCACAGGATATGCCGTCGTCAATATCGTCACCAAATGTGCCCAAGCTGTCGTCGATGGATTCCTCCAGGCATGCATGACACCCTTCATCACGACCGTGTCTCCTGGCGTCTTTAGATGCGTCTCACTGCCATCCTCCATGATCAATACAAGCTCTCCTTGAACTATTGTGCATCAGCTCTGACTATTGGGGGCAGCCGGAAGACTTCCTCACCAAGAACGTCGTAGTCTTGCGATGAGGTGCGATGCTACACGTCGTTGATCTCATTATCTCGACCGGACCGGAGGCTTGGCGCTCACCATCGGTGTGATACCCCCCGGGCACAAAAGGGTAGCCCCAACCTTGGCACCGGGCCCTTCCTTGGGAAGAAGGTTGAGATTATCCGGATCCAGCTCTCGTTCAGCCCCATCGACGCTACAAAATCTTTAGCACGCACTGCAATACTCCACCAAGAAAAATCTTGACAAAAGGTTGTTATCGTTCGTAGGCAAGGCGTCCTCCGTTATGTAGATCGTAGCGGCTTTTGCTCCGAACGCTGGTATATCCTAGACAGGATACAGATGGCGCGTAGCTAAACACTAGGATGAACGCACCTGCCAGGCCAGTTCTTGGTTGAGCTGTATACATCCCAGTCCTTCCCGATGAGAAGTTATGATACGACGCGTGTTTGGTGGGATGATCTCAGACATGATGGTGGTCGTAGCACAACCTCCTATCGTCCTGGATCAAGGGGGATCCGATCCAGGCGGTATTCGTGCCTGAAAAGCCCTGGCGCCAACCGCTATAGGAGGGGGTACCACCCTGACTAAGCACGGCAAGAGCTGCCGCGCGCGGGACGTGAAAGAGGCTGTTGGCCTTATCCTACCTGTGGGCATTGTGTTGACTTACCTGGTTGCTACAATCTAACAGCTACAGCACCTATTTGAGTCTCAAAAGCTTCTATGAACACCATTTTCTCAGTCATCAACCCACCAGCAACCACTTGACAAGGCAATGAACATCATGTATCCCCCATATCCCGTCGTGCTCATCCACAACTTGCACCCAAATGATGAAATTGTTGGACAATCTCCTCGACATTGAAGACCCGCGCCTCCAGAATGCTTGTTACTCCCCCGTGCTGGGCCCTGCTGGCTTTCCCATCCACGCCATGGAGGTACGGCAAGGCGGCACCATCAGCGCCGGCTTGCACGGCTCACCCATCAAGGGCTTTTATTGAGCCCGCGCTGGGTCTTCAGCGATTTAAGGCACGAATACCCCCTGATCCGATCACTGAATTTCTTAGGTTCGGAGCAAGCCCTTGCTTCGGGCCCGGGTACCGGGGCGCCTCGCAGAGGGGCTTGCTTCAAACTCGGTCCGATCATGGGGGTTCTACACGTCCTGTCTTGCCACAACCACAACACGTAGATATACACTTAGTACATGAAATATACTCTTGAGATGTGCGAAAATAAGACTACAGGCTTTTTAGAATTTAATCAGTGATGTGGAAGCTAACAAACACCGTTGAATGTGTGCTATCAATGCAATCAAGAAAGCTCAAAATCAAGGAATTGCTCTCTTTATTGCACTGGATGACTCTAGCTACCAAATTTACCGTGTGTTAATCAATTCAACATGTGTCAAGAGGTTTTCTATAACTTTCATTGAGGCTAGTAGGTGTAATGAGTGTATACACGAATGAGATACCCGACGCGTGCCATCAAATTGCCACCGGACGCGCCAAACTACCGTTCCGAAATGGTCTCGACAAAAGTAGGCGGCACTTTCTCCGTCGTAATATTTTCCTCAGGCATTCAGAGTAGTGATATCTTCAATCTCCAGGCACTTTTGGGATGAGGGGAAGACATATTCTTTCAACAAGTCGCGTCGATGACTGGAGGCCAAATTATCCGAGGAAAGCCATCTTGCGAGACCAATTCTGAGACTTTTGCATGAGAAAATAGACCGAATGAGTGCTTGACAACGTGTCTTAACATCGAAACTGTTGATTGCATACAGAGCTTGATAAGGAATGTGGTATAATAAATGTGCTAGAGGTCGAAGAGTAACCCCATGGTGGGACTGATCTTGAAGCAAGCCCCTTCACGATCTCAGCGATCGTCAAATACCACCAAGTAAATGCGACCAAACAGAGCTGGCCAATCAGAGCGTGAAGGGGCTTGGACCGAACCTATGAATTTCTGTAACCGTCAAGTCTATTTGATCGTGTTGTGATAGCGCATATCTTTTGGCCACCTCGCTCAACTTCTGGTCTGGCACGGCGAAATCACTCGTGCAAGTAATATGTTGATATGAACCAGCTTGTGTGAGGCCCGGTGGACGCATGACCTTGTATGAACGAAACATTGTGGCCATGCGAGCGTGTTCGGCCCATGCTGCCAAAAGTGTTCGTCAGTTGCCGCGCTCCTTACAGTACACCAAGTGGCCTCGTTGCGCTCAGCGCTCCCGACAGGTCAGATAGACGTGGTTATTGCATTGTATACAGCATAAATAGTATCCAGGTGGTTTTATAATGATACAAGGTTGTCACCAACAGATACTGTACCCTACAGAAAAGTTTCGCAGGCGTTTCCTCTTTCGGCGATCATGGTCCTCGATGAAATCTTTTGGCGATATCATGGATTTCGTTTTCCGACCCCTTGTCCTGGATACTGAACCGCGGTCAGATGACAGACGGCTCTTCATCGACATCCAAGACTCGTAACCTGGAAACCCGGCTCTAGTAGCGAAGACAGTCGTTCGCTGTTTTCGAGACTACTAGAGCCGGGTTTCCAGGCTAGAGACTTGACGACGAAGCTGAGGGTATGTGTGTTCCAATCAAGATCCGGTTCTCAAAGTCTGAAGGAACAGAACACACGACGCAAGGTGCAGGCCCTGCGGAATCTCTAGAGACGACTGACAAACGGTGTTCGCGCCATTTCAAGCCAACATCGTACTACCCTAATTTAAATATATTTTACAACAAGTACTTACCGACAGAGGATCATGGGGCAGTATCTTCAGAGAAACATCGTCAGTCAGCAAGGGAAGTAGGACCAAATCGAGAGTCGAGACACGTACAATAATAATACTCATCGATGAGAGGTATCCAGTCCTTGACCAACGCACCGAACAGACCCACGAATGGCGTCTGCATCGTGCGCTCCGCAATGGCATCGAGTTTAGGGCTATAGAGAAGAAGCGTTAGTGGAACGAGATCGTGGCGACGGGGACCAGCGTACCGAGTATAGGTCTCCCAAATGGAGCCCCGCAGAAGGTACCACAACATATCTCTGTCTCTCCGAGCATATTCTGACCGTTCCAACTGAGCCGACGAAGGAGGATTTCGTCGAAGACTGCGCGATACTAACTCAAGAGCAAGAGCGGTCGATAACGCCTTGCCTTTATGTGTTTTTGAAGATAGCAATCCGGCTGTACAGCCTTCGTCAGGCAATGACAATGGGTAAACAGGACGTAAAGCACGTACCATAGACGAGAGGCCGGATAATGTAGACAACTTCAGCTATCCATTCCTGGGGCGTAGAGAGGGGTTTCACGAGTGTGACTGAGGGCTTCACGGAATCCGTCGTTAGAGCCTTGGGAAGAAGATAGTCCTCCACAGATGTAGGCGAACGCGTGGGGGGAGGCGATATTAATGGATGGGGTAATGGCTCATGGTTGTTCTTTAGATGATCCGGAGTGCTGAGAGGTGACGCGCCGAGGCTGGATGGCGCAAGGGTTGGCGAAGATGTGTTGGAAGAAGCGGGCAGGTCTAGCGTGGTGGGATCGAACTCGCGTTCTGGAATTGGTGGCGAGAGCAGCGGCTTCCGCGTTGTCCGAAGAAGAATGAGGCGAAGGGCAGCTCTACTCGAGCTATTAGATCGTGGCTGAGGCAGATATGAAACAGGGACACGCACTTGATTGCCTCGAGCAGGAGGATGCCTCGCCATCGGTTCTGGGTCGACACCTTGCGGCGAAGGCCCATTTCCACAACAAGCTCGGTGAAACGGATGATTTCCAGCATGCGTGCAGCCCACTTGTAGAGATTGCTCTTCACGGACCATGCTCTTGTGAAACGAGAGTGGAGTGACGGCGGAAGGAGTGGTTTATACTTTGGATTCGTTTGAACGACCTGTGCGAGCAGAGAGTCGTGGTACATGCTCATTACACTCAACGCTGCCGATACTGTCTTCCGGTGAGCATTGTAGGACACTAAAGGCGGAAATGAACGTACATGCCTCAGATGCAAGTTCTGCATCCTTGAATCTACCTGGAAGGAACCACGTTACAGAACGCAAAGACGACTCCAAAGACGAGATAGTGGACACATTGTTGATGAGAAAGGACTCGTACGCAGCGACGGCCATCGTGGCGCGCAGGTCTGGGGAAGAAGAGAGTCTGAGTGGGGTAAGTCACAGTGCAGTAACTCTGCCAGTAACACATGCTCGGCTGTCCTGGACCGGCTTCGGCAATGTTCTGCGTGAAAACTTGCCGCCATGGCAGCGTTATATATTCAACGGCCATTCAGCTGAACGTGTAGGATTTGCAGCGCGTTAAAAGTAGCCTACTTGAGTGCATTTATGTTAGAGCAAGTCGGTGTTATCTCCGCCCTGCAATGACCAGATGATGTCGATATCATCAGGGCAAAATCAGCCTTGAGGCCTCTGAGATTGTCAAATTGTTACGGGAGACGACCACCACGAGGAGAGTCGGCTCCGTATAAAGTCAAGGCCCTCCTCCCCCCACATTGTTTACGTGCGAATAAGCCGCATGAATCCTCCATGCACCAGTCGTCTGCCTTCCCGCCTGAATACTACCTGGTGTCTCCTGTACGCGGCCAGCTAGAGGCCGACGACGATCCTACCATCCCAAGGAAGTGGCGGTACATACAAACCACGGATACACCCAATGAGCTCAAGGTGAGTCACCACTGTCGGCAATTACGTGCTGCTTACGCTCTCGTCGCGCACAGGTCCTCTTACCACCGCCAATAGCGTCCCAATACGACCAGCTGCTCAAGCTCGAGCTCGAGGAACTCACCAAACGGCCCAACGTGCAATGGCAGCGCATTCTCGAAATTCGCCATCTCAAGGACAGGCTGATCCGCAAGTGCCAGCGACTGTCCCGCATTCTGCCTCCCAAGCGCATCGGGCGCGGCGAGCCGTTCGTTTTCCAGACGCTGATTGCGCCTGAAGATTTCCGGCTCAAGGAGATGGAAAACTGGTTTCTGCAGGAAGCCAAAACCACCAAGCCTGCTGCTCCTCCCAAGAGCAAGGCCATCGCGCCGCGGTCGCCGCCTCCTCCGCACCATCCGATCCCGAAAGGTGCTCATCGAAACAGTTGTTGCGCGTGGTGTTCACGCTCGACAGAGCCCGTCGCCGTCGTGCCTCTGCGCGGCCCGTCCGCGGAAGCTATCCACTCTGCAGATAATCCATTAGATGCTGTTGTACATTCTTCGTCTCCCGAACCTGTACATTCTCCCGAGCCGCCCCAGACAACGACCACCACGACGCCGCCTCCAATGGAAGAGCCACCACCCATCCCAGACGAGCCTCCAGAAATTGCGGTCCCAGTGGACACGCCAGAACGATCGCGTTCGCCAAGTCCCGCCCCCTTGCCAAATCGGGCATCCTCTCCAGAAGTGCTGCCTGAAGATCCTCCCTCCGAAGTGGACCTAGAACCCACCGAAAGACCGCCTACTCCGCCAGCGGAACCGTCAGCACCTGCCGAGCCAGACCGCGTGCCCGATAACGAATGTTCATCGTCGGATTCGTCCACCGTTGCGCCGACCCCGCCACCCTCTCCCCCTCCTCTCCCTCACTTGTTACGAATATCTGACCCCGGTCTCATCAAAGATCTCATGGCAGCCGAGACAGCGCCCACATCTGTGTCTGTGTCTGTAGAACGCTCCCCATCCCCTCCTCCAATAAGACCTTCTCTAGCGCGTCGGAGAAGCTGCATTAAGCGTCATAGCGGCGACTCTGTGAAGACTGTCTCTTGGGCCGACGATCATGACATCTCCGAGCAGATAGCCAAGATCGCATTCTTCAGTACCGAACCAAGAGAGGACGAACAAGGTCAGCAAATCATCTTTGTGCAGTGTTCCATTTTCCTCATAGACTGTGACCTCGCAGAAAACGATGGGGAGGCGAATTATGACCCGATGTCCAGCTTAGATTCGCTGCATCTGGAACTCAAGAAGAGCTTGGAGGAGGTGCAGGCAGACTCGTCGCACTACGACCTCATCGAGTCTCTCATCTCGGAGCACAAGCAGAAAGTTCGCAATGGGACCCACGAGCCTTACCACCTGGCATCTACAATGCTAGAGAAAGGTAAACGACTCATCTTCCCTGATTTCTTGGATCTGTGCTCAACCCATCTCTATAGTGCTCGAAGACGACGAAGACTCAAAAGTAGAAGACTCTTCCGACGAAGAGCAATGACCCGAGCACGAACAACACACGACTATTATCAATAATATACCGGATGGAATATATGTATACTATTTATGCCCTTCAGCTAATCGTCGCTTATGCGTCGGAATCACTATCGCCATAGTCCGCGAGCCCACCGAGCCCGCCTGCTTCGGTCTTCTGTTTCATCTCCTGGTTCGCCGACGCCCGAATTATCCCCCATCGGCGCTTCCAGCGTCCCTTGAGAAACGCAAAGGCCGGCTGTGTCTCGCCAAAGTCGACCAGAAGCTTCATCTCCGTCTGTGTGGGGTTCGCCGCCGAGACAATGAGCTTTGCGGTTTTCTGCATAACCTGCTTGACAGACTCATCAGGCTAAGTGTAGCAATGTTATCGGCGAGTGTGAATAAGCACATGTGAAGCAGACTTGCCTCTTCGTCACTGCCTCCCCACACATCTTCTTCTTCAAGTATACCATCTTCTTCCATACGTGCGCGGACGCGCTCTTCCCTGATTTTGTCATTCAGGCGGCGCTTTTTGTCACGCCTGTAATCATCTGTTTCTTCGGGGGAGAAGAAGAACGTGTCTTCAGAGTCTGACGGCAAGTCTGACCAGCCGGTGGGAGATGTCGATCGGGCATCCACATTCTTGGGCTTATGTGCATAGTCAAACGAGTCCAGGAGGAGGCGTGCATCATATCTGTCAGAAAGTCAGGCCACGCTCACATAACTGTCGTAACAAAATCAACACTACGGATGTCAGTAAGTCCATGCAATTTATCAGTATTCTGCTTCCCCCATTCTCGCTGTCCCGTGCGTGATACACCAAATCGCACGTACCTGTCCACCCACACCTCCGGAATCGTCGAGAAGCCATGATTTGTATAGCCAAGGCGAATGAGCCCGCTGTCGGGTTTTCCAATTGAACCGATCTCGAGAGACGCTGCCAGCTGATCGCGACCGTGGACGACATCAGCCCCGTGCGCCTGGAAGTACAGCGCCGCATGCTTGTCAATGTTACTCTCCTGCACTTCAGACCCTGTCCAAGAGCGATCTTTGCGTTTTCGTGATGATGCCATGAAGCAAGAAACGCTTTCGGACAACCAGATTGGCGATGCCGACCTGATACGGGAATGGCCGAGATGATTCGCGATCGATCGTGGTACCTTTCTCTCTTTCTTAAATGACTATTCGTCGACAGGACGCGTCAAAGGTACTGTAAAGGGTATGTACGGACTCGGTCAATTTATGTCCTTTCAGTGAGGTTGAAGATATGCTGGTGCGGATTGACTGGCGGGCATAGTCTGCTGAGATACCTTCAAATTCAACTTCATTGTCCACAGCAATATTAATGTGGTTCTGCCGCCTTATGAATCGATGGACACGGTGGAGTATCATATACAAAGGTAGGCAATCGCAGAGTAGATGACCGCTATTCAACCTCCAGTGTCATTCATCTTGGTGAAACACTCGTCTATAAACTAGCTGCCTCCGTTCGTTACGTCTGGTACCCTCCAGATGTTTGTGTGACAACGAGACTCGCGCGAACCTAGCCCCGTCATTAGCAATGAATTCATGATGGTGCGCGATACGCGAAATTGTCCGACAAAAAACGCTCCAAAATTATGAAAGGAAACGCGTGCCAGCGGCGAAATGCTGACAACTTGAATGTGGCACCTCAGTGGCCTCAGCGATGACTCGCAAGAACGAGGATTTCTCAGATGAGGTTTAGTCCAACGTCTGATCTGCCATACATGCGAATGGAGCCATAACACGTCTTGATGACCATACACGAATACAAGCTAGACTGCACAGCAGCTAGTAAAAGCTTCTCTGCCATATTCATACAGCAATCACTGGAGCTGTCGTGACACTCTTGATTTCGATCCTGGACGAAGCTCCTTCGGCCTGACTCTGTGTACGGAATGTCGGTTGGAGGATTATTGCGTCTGGGATGTAGGTTTCGCTTGTCCACACACTGGTGCTCCTGCACACCAGCTGGGATTCCGTTGGATATGAGCAGGACGATCAACGTCGGTACAATGCCCTGTAGACGTAGGTCAATGATTGATTTCCGAGAACAGTTTGGCTGACCGTGACATGGCCCAAAGCGTAATAGAGAGTAATCACCGCAGGGTGCGGCAGTATGGCGAGGACAGCAAAAATAATCTGCAAAGCGGGGAAGGGGGCCGGGGATGATAAATCGATGAGAGCGGTCCGTGCGGCGGACATACCATAGTGGTGAGGTACAAAGCACCCGACTCTACAAAAATGAGGGCGATGGTCTTGTACGGTATCCTCGTCCTCATTTGAAAGACTTGCATCTCCCGATGGTGCGACCTAATTTTATCAGAAAAGGTTTCGGAAGAGCTTTGTACTGGAACTTACCAAAGCTTTCCCACAAGTAATCCGGTTGCACATAAATTTGTCAATACCGCCAAACAGGCATAGACCATTGAGGCGACAGGACTTCCGAGGAATGCAAGAGTATGACCTGTCGAAGTGCTTGGATGAGGGATTGGAGTCAGACAGGACGGCCTTACCTTCAATGACCCTTAACGATTGTTCCTTCAATGCGTAAACTCCAGCGCCTGACATTTGTTTGTGAAGACAGGCCATCACGATGGAATGGTCATGAACACTGCACCTGTACTACCTAGAAGCAAGAGGCACGGAGCAATGATGACCTTCCAGTTCCCGCTGTGAAGAACCCATACTCTCCAAATCAGTGTACTGTCTGCGATGATAGCCTGAGGGATGTAATAAATGACCATCTCCACTCAGGAGGGAATTGAGCATACATTTACCAGCACCAGGGGATTGAGCACGTCTCCGTCACGATTGATCTGGTCTTCTGATTCAGGATTCGAGTTTGAGACGAACATTCGATAGTCCACAGCCATGAGAAGAGATAGCTGAATCGTAGAGACTATGTAGGGCGCCACCGTCAGACCCGCTACGATTCGGTTAAAGGAGGATGTGCGACGGAGAGTCAGATATATCGCTATAAGGAAAAGGAGAGTATAGAAGCCTCGAATACAGTCCCTCTCAGAATGACAGATACCAGTGAACGTTCAGACTCACCATATAGGGCCGCCGAGACAAACAGAGAGACAAATAGGAAGGCTGTGTATGTGAAAGGAGCCATTGCGATCTGTCAGCCTGAGTTGATGCCAGTGAGCGGACTCGTTGTGTTACTTATATCACAGCGACTCTGGGAATCCATCAAAGGCAGTGAGCTGTTCTCATTCATTACTATACCTTGACTTTTGATGCTACAATTGTCTCTTTGGCATCATCAACAAGATGCGCCACAGGAGGTGCTCTAGAAATAATTCGTAACAAACAGGTCATCATCGTAGCATGCTTACAAGAGAGGTCATTGAACGGTCACGGATAGAAATTCACGTAGACTGTGTGAGAGAGAGAACGAAGTACTGCATCTCACCATCCTCAGCGTAGGATCCTCGAGGTCGACTCGGAGAGCAGAAGAGGGCCGATCGGATTCACACGCGCGCGGCCGAGCCCGGTCCGTGCTGTTAATAAGTAACAGTGATTCCGAACTCGGGTCGGGGGACAGACGACTCAACCTCTAGCTTGCCTCTAGCCCTCCTTTGCTTGGACTGAATGGAAGTTGTGCAATTCGGATTAGCCGGCCTACCGGAAGCAAATTCCGCGCTTGAATGTAGTAAGTTATCGATCCATATATGCTCTTATTATGAGAAACGACGAGATAGTATCAGGCCTCGAAGCTCGAAGAGTGGGACACGAGCAGGAACGAAGGAGGGGACAGCTGGTCGTCGAATTGACGTCTTGTCGGTTTGAAAGCTTCAATACTATCCGTTGTCAGGCAATGGTGAGATACCTTGACACCACTAGGAGGTGAACTTCGGGAAAGAAGCAGCCTGAGTGCGCGAGATACAGAGCAGATGCCGCGACAACTAGTGCTAGCCGCTCATCAGATATTATACAATTATAGAGTACTTTCTGGTATGTGTAATGTCCCGGTATATGCAGCGACGATGTATAAGCTGGCAATTTAACTATAAAGGTAGGTCACGTCGGCGTTTTCCTCGCACCCACCAGTAGCGAGCCAGCATCAAGTACGCTACCATATCAAGGAAGACCAGGGCAAGGACGACTCCGAAGGCGTTATAAGGATGAGCCGGTGTAAGACCATTGGCGGGAACGGTAACATTAAGAGACATAACACCTGCGCCGTTCAAGTAAATCAGAGGAAGGAGCGAATAGCTACACATACCAAGGACAGGTTGCATGCACAAAACACCGACACTAACAACCGTCAAGAACATGAGCGCTTTGTCAATTCCAGACTTCGCCATCTGCGCGGTTGTCCGCAATTGGGATAAATACAAGGGGTGAGACTGGGAGCCGGGGTGTTAAGATATTTATAGACCTCAATTAGGTAGAGAAGTACCTGGCTTAACATGCGCTCATAATGGGCCATAGAATGCTGTAGGGTGAGAATATGGTCTAAGCGTATATCATCAGTAACAGGACGCTTTGGCTACGAAACAATTCACCATGCACATCTCCCAAATAGATAGCAATATCCACGGCATCATCGTGCTTCTCCTCAGGAGCCGAAGGTCTCGTTGATAGTAAGCGTTTCTTGAACTGCAGCACAATGTCCGATTTCACAGCTAGCAAGCGTGTCAAGGATGTCACCAGGCGTCTTGCCTTGGCCATTCGACGAAGCGTCGAAGATGTCGGGCTCGGCTTTTCGTCAGTGTCGTGCTCATGGGCCTTTGGAAGACTCTTTTTCCAGAAGCGCCGCAACCTCCGAAGTACAATTTGGAGGGGCGGTCGAGGAAGCACGAATTGAGTCGTCCTGGTCCTGCGACTCTCCTTTTCAGATATCTTGTCCGACAAATCAGTGCTGGGATCGTCCTTCTCATTGAGGGTCTGATCCGACGCTGGTGCTGGTGGGATCGATAGCACTTTACTACCACCTTGCGATTTCGAAGCGTCATCATCTTTGACGAGGCCATCTTCGAGGACCAACTCTTCGATGGCAACTACCTCTTTCTCTATCTCTTCCAGAAATGGGAAGAATGAATCCACGACGGAGTCAAGAAGGCCATGGGCAATCCAGGCTGAAAATAGTCAGATGCAGGTCCTCCCGTACATCATTTCTGACTCACAGGATGATAAACTTTGGCCACCCTCCAACATGAACAAGCGATTTCGTACTCGATCGGTATGCTCTGCAACGCGTTGAGAGCCTGCAATTCTTGTAGACAAAGAGACTGACCTGACATGTCCGTAAAATGAAACTGATATATGACACTGGTTAGTATCAGATTTCTAAACATAGATGCCATACGTACGCTGCATATCCCTTCGTTGAAAACGACGAGGTAAAGATTCGCCTCGCCTAGTATTCCTTCGTCAGGACGATTACCCGCGTATGTGTTTCCTTTCTCATGTCTTGTGGCGAGTCTCTCGTGGAGTTGCTGGCCCTCTATGGCGCGGAAGGATATGAAATAGTAACCAAGTTTGGGAAAGACCTCGACTTTCTCGCGAGGATCCTGTTGTAAAATGTCCTCTAACGTCAAAGGATGCAAATGAAGCAGCTAAGGGACATGAACACGAGTAGACAGCTATGAAGTTTGACAGACCTTTCCTATAGCATGCATGTCGGCAGAGGTTGGTGAGGCTACATCAAGATACCAGGTTTTGGCAGCAGAGCTAGGGGCGTCCAGAGTAACACGGGGTTCCCTTGATTTGCCTTTCCTAGACTTGCTGCGAGCACGATTGAGATCAGTGAAGGAGGCGGGACGACTGGGAATCTTTAACGTTTCCGGGAGCATGAAGTCTTGGTGCAGAAGCGGAGATGGAGATGGGGACCTGGTGGCACGGGTACGTTCTTGGTAGCGCCGCGCCTTGGATGCCTTTCTGAGGGCGGTGTCGAGCTGGCCAAGAACAAATGGTAGGGAAGAGCTGAGTGTTACCCGTTGCGGGTCTCCCGCAGAGTCCTGTGGGTCCTCGGCAGACACAAAGGCACGGTACGCCGGCGGAAGATATAAGCAGAACTGGCGGGGCACTTGTCGCAGCTCCTCTCTTGCTTTTATCAAACTGATTCGTGCGGCAATGTCCCTCTCCGACTGGTCACTGTGTAAGGTCCCCATGCTTGGTCGGCGTTTGCGTCGCCGCGCCATTTGAGACCTGGATTGCGTCTGAATCGACGATTTGGAGGAGGAGGAGGAAGACGATGACGAGGAGGACGAGGAGTTGCCTTTGGCCCAGTGAGTGAGTGCGTGTTCGAGGACATTTGCAATAGCTCCGAGTCGCGCGACACCAAATAGCGACCCGGATGAAGAGGACGAACTGGAGGACGACGATGAGAGGGAGCTTGGGCGTGGGGATGGCGGAGCAGAGCCACGATAGATGTCGTCGTTCTCGTCATCGAAGTCGTGTTCATCGACGCTGCGCGTATCGGGAAACTGAGGGAGCGGCGGGGCAACCTCTGGCAACAACATGATCCGTGAGCCGTGGCTGCTTGTGGCTGCCAGAGCCAGGCAGGACGCCTAGAATGGCATGTAATGGGAGTAGCGGAACAAGTGATATGATCGACTTCCGATCAATTCCAGGACCCTGCACTTTCGACTTTTACCACCACCATCATGCCTCGTCGCGCTCGCCCGACGTCTCGCCAGGCTCCTCACGGTCTACAAGCTTCTAAAACGCCTACAAACAAGCCTGAACTCCTCGACGAGCCGGAAATCTCTGATAATGATGAGCAACAATCGAACGACGGCAATTCCAGCCAAGATGAAGAAGAAAATGATGCGGCCAATACTAATGACGACCTGGACGAAGACGGGGATGACTCCGAGGATGCCGACGCGCCACGTGTAGTACAGTGGGCTGATGACGAGGAGGATTGGCAAGATGAGCCAGAAGCAGGGCCTTCAACATCGGTATGTTTTCCAGGAACTTTCGGTCACATGTCATCGTTATTGATATCCTGCTCAGAGCATCGTTCAAAAAGGTTCATATACCTAAACTTTATCATCACAATACTCTGACAACAGCGAATAGATCTATCTACATTATCACTGGGAACATTACGAAACGCACAACGAAGTATTCTGCGTGCTGAAGCTATCGAAAGCTCAGACGAAGAAGACGACGAAGAATCTCCGCAACAAGCATTCTCCAAAGGAAAACAGAAGGAGGTCGAGTGGTCTGCCAATCCTAAACCAGTCATTCAAGCACGCTCCAACAAGCACGCGTACGTTCACAGCCAACTCTCTTCTGTCTGAATCCTCAGTGTATCTACAGACCTGTCGAGGTCACGTCAAAGCGTCCGGTCACTCGACGACGTACTGTTGTTGAAGTCAAAACAGTGGTAAGCTACCACGAACTTCACCCGCATGCCAAGCCTAACTTCATCGTAGCAATCGCGGGATCCCAGATTCCTCCCACTCTCTGGCGAGTTCTCGGCGGAAAAGTATGAACAGAACTACTCTTTCCTCGGCGACGCACACAAGACGGAACTACACACGCTGCGCGACAATCTCAAGCGCGCCAAGAAGATGCTGCAATCATCACCGAAGAATGTGCGCGCCGAAAGAGAAGCTGAAGTAGAGAGACTAGAGCGAGCTGTCAAGCGAGCTGAGAGTGAAGTCAACAAGGACAAGCGCACCCAGATCGAACGAGTCGCATTGGAACGCGTCAAGAAGGAAGAGAAAGAGAAGAGACAGCAAGGGAAGGGCTCATGGTACATGAAAGACTGTAAGCTTGATATTGTTGGCGTGATCATCCTCTCAATGTCAATTTCACAGCTGAGAAGAAGACCCTGTTCACCAAAGCGCGTTATGAGGCCCTTGCAGCGGCTGGAGGTGAACGCGCTGTGAAAAAGGCTATTGACAAAAAGCAGAAAAAGATTGGACAGAAGGAGAAGAAATCCCGTCCGTTTAGTGCCAAGCGCAGTGCGCCGGCAGAGAGCGAAGGTCGAAATCAAAAGCGCCGTAGAATGGAGTAGTTGGTTTTGTTGCATAATTCACTGGCATTTTATTCCAAAAGTGGTTGCTCACTACAACCTCAGTGGCGCAGTTGTGGCTCTTTCCACATACGAATTGGGAATTGGCAGAGTCGATCATCCGCTTAAAACGGACCTTGATTCAACTTGCGTGCTGACCATCGTGATGGTGGGGTCTCCGGAGACCCACTCAATCCACACTCAAACTCTGGTTTTTTGTCGAGACGCGAGCCAGAGCCAGTTGACCGCTCTGTGATCTCCATCATTCCTCCCCCAGTTGAAGACATGCCACCCCCAGTAGAAAACTCGGAGAAGGACCCCATCGATGAACTGTCCAGAGAAAACTCGTCGTCCGGATCGTCGAAATATCGCATCGCTGCCATCTATGCGTGTCTGTCGGTTGCCTTGTTCTTGCCTCCGCTGGAGTTCGTACTGTTCCCCTTCTTGTATCTGACGCTCTTTCTGACATGATGTAGACCTCCGTGTCGACCGCCCTTCCAACAATTGTTCACGACCTGAAGGGTACAGATTTCATATGGGTGACTGCATCGTATACTTTGGCGTCCGCTGCTGTGCTGCCGATGAGTGCGAACCTGGCAAACGTGGGCATATCATATTGAACTCTGTGCACTTCACGAACATTTCATGATAGATTTTTGGACGGAGACAAGCTATGCTCACTTCGCTTGCTTTGTTCATACTGGGGAGTGCACTGTGCGGTTCCGCTCAGAGTATGGCCTGGCTCATCGCGGGTCGAGGTAAATAGACCTGCGCCACAACATTTATCAGACTAATGGCCATTGCAGCGATTCAAGGAACGGGTGGCGGGAGCATCATCAGCTACACCAATATCATTCTGTCTGATCTTGTTCCCTTGAGACGTCGGGGTATGGTTGGTGGCGCTGTGAATATGTGAGCTTTCTCGCGAAGTCCCCGTTCAAATACTCAACTTACCACTCTTCTTTCGGGACAAGTGCATGGTCTCTCGGAGCTGGCTTTGGCCCCCTCGTTGGCGGTGCTTTGGCTAGTCGTGGGCAGTGGAGATGGCTCTTCTATCTGAACATACCCATATGTGGACTGGCATTTGCGATGGTGTTCCTGTTACTCGATTCTACGACGCCCCCAGGACATCTCCTCTCCAAAATGCTCCAGCTGGATTGGCCGTAGGTAATCCCCGCCTATGAGCGTTCAATACTCATTTCTTTACAGTGGTATAGTCATGGCCATTTCCAGCTCAAGCTCAATCATCATCGCTCTCACCTGGAGCGGAGTTGATTATCCTTGGTCATCAGCGCACGTCCTGGCTCCGTTGATTATCGGGTTGTCTGGCATGGCTGTTTTCCTGTATTACGAAAAGACATATGCCCATCAACCAATCGTGAGTTTTTTTTTGGCATCTCGTGGCCGGTGTGACTGACTCCCGAGACATCCCCTAGATGCCCTGGCATATATTCACCAACATCACAACTCTCAGTGGCTATGTACAAACCTTTTTGAACCACCTCATCAATTTGGCCGTCATCAGTGCGCATCGGTTATTCGACGTCCCACAAATATGTATTGATTTTTCGCCGCCTAGATTACCTTACAGTTTATCTTCAAGCCTGTAAAAGGGCATCCCCACAACGATCCGGCGTTGATACCCTTGCTTTCAGCTTTGTTCTTGGGCCCGTTGTCTTTCTTACAGGAGTTTCAGTTTCAGCTTGGAACTTCTATCGTCTTCAAGCATACATTGGCTGGGTCTTCAACATCGTTTCTGTTGCTCTTCTATCCACCTTGACATCGCACTCCGTGTTGTCTCTTGCAATTGGATACTCCGTCCTCTTGAGTATCGGCGGAGGAATAGTGTCGTCTGTGACACAGTTTCCTGTTCTGGCACCCTTGGCGGTCTCGGACGCTCCGCATGGATGGGCGTTCATCGTATTTTGTCGTTCTTTCGCTGCGGTAGGGTTACTTTTCGACGAGGTCCCATGGTCTGATCGTTCGCAGGTCTGGGGTGTTTCAATCGGTGGAACGATTCTCCAAAACGAATTATCTGCGCGCCTCCCTTCCGAGTTCCTGCAGTTGGTACAAGGCGTCAACATTGCATATTCTGCCATTCCGTTGATAGCTGATCTCGAGAATCCTTTGCATGGTCAAGTGACGGAAGCATTCGCTAGTGCACTCAGCATTCTTTGGAAGGTTCTTGCAGGCATCGCAGGCGCTGGAATGTTGTCAGCCCTCCTCATGAAGAACATTCCAATGCATGAAACGGTGGAGAGGTCAAGAAAATTGAAGCCGTTAGTGGAGACGATCAAGGAAGGCGAAGTAGACTCCGAAGTCGCGTAGATCTCGCTGTATCTGTAGCAAGTATCTCCTACTCTGTACAGCCGGGGGCCCTTCGCCGAGAAAAGTTGAATGATAATTGGACGGAGATGCGCGTGCCAGTAATTTGATGAGCACAGTCCCGGGCGCATCATGAGAATATCAGCTCGAGAGTGTTGAGCGTTGCACTTGGAGCATGGTACTTGTGCATGAACTCGAACGAATCGACTTGCAAGTTGAAGGCTTCGTGCTGCTTCGTGTCGGATTATGGGCCAATCACATGACGTCCTCGCGATCAAGCATGGCACTTTGGCCCTGGGTGATCCGGAAGTACAGTAACACTCTTTCCTTCTAACGTCCATCTAGATGACCCATGAATCGCCACCATCTCTGCCCCATGTCGGCCGCACCTTTGCAATTGTCGTGTTCGTTGCCATGCTCATTGCCTTTGTGGTAGAGAGCGAGATGACGCAGGTGAGTAAGAATATATCTCCCATTATCTCGTCTTATCGCTTCTAGTACGTGCAAACAACGCTCGGATATAGAAAGCCTTTCTTCATATTGTAGGACACATCCTCCCTCATACTCTGGTCTCGCACACTCATGCCCCCATCCCCCCAGTTATGTCGTGCACTCCTCGTTTGCCATCATATTCCCACTACACGTGCTTTACCTGAAGGCTACGTCGCCACACTCTACCAGCTCTCTAATAAGAGGGCTATCTGAAGCTATATCAGACCACATGCGTCCTCCTACCTCCCCACCTCACGCAAACTCAAAGTTTCCTTACTTTCGCTTCACTCGTTTCATCTTGATCCTCACGACGGTCTGCAACACCCCGGGTCTCTTGTGGTTCGCTGCGATATCCCTCGCGTCGTAAGTCGACCAATCCCTCGTGTGCTCCCGTAAACCACTGAACGTCCTTCTGTACAGTGTTAGTGATGTAACCGGTGCGCCTGTTTCTCCATGTCCGTGTCTACATGTTCAAATCATCTCGAATAGCCATCTGGAACAGCAACGCTTTCTTTGCGTATCTGATATCCGTTCGAGTGTTCCATCTACAATGGGAGCCTCGGAGACTGCTGGCAGTCACTCTGGCAACCGTTGGTGTGCTCATCGTCGTGTATGGCGGGAGTACATCGGCGCCCACATCTGATGACCCTACCGCACAAGTCACACCGGGACCCACAGCGCCTCTCATCGGAGATCTGCTCACCCTCCTTGCCTCCGTTATCTACGCCCTATACCAGGTCATGTACAAGAAGTACGCGGCATTGCCCTCAGATCCCGAACTCGTGTCAGAGGGGTTGTATGAACCGTTAGAGGATACAGAAGAAGATGGACTGGAGACTGGACGGTCACAGGTGAAGGAGGTCCATTCCGCTCAAGCCCCACCCTTTGGATTTCACCCAAACTTTCTCACCTCGGCCATCGGCGTCTGTACCTTCGCTGTCCTGTGGATCTTTTTCCCCATCCTACACTATTTTGAACTAGAGACCTTCGTCATACCCGACAGATGGGCCACGATTATGGGTATTGCGGCCATCGCGTTCAGTGGCGTTATCTTCAATTCGGGCTTCATGGTACGCTCGTACAAATACTCATCAGCATGTGTCAGTTTAACTTTGGTTTTAGATCCTCCTTGCCATGTGGGGTCCTATAATAACCTCAGTCGGTGGTCTCTTGACCATAGTCCTCGTCTTTATAGCGGACATTCTATGGGGAGCCGGCACTCAGGCGATAACAGCCGCCAGTGTAGTTGGATCGACTGTCATTGTGTTCGCATTCGGCATGCTGGCGTACAATATGTTCACGGCACACTAATACTCTCCCCCGTGTACGATAGACCTACATGTAATAATCCAAGATGTACAAGATTTACCAATTGCTCATAGGGTAAGGCAAGAGGACAGAGTTCTTCAGATAGCGGACGGTTCTCGCGAAGTTTGAGCCTCGCGTTCGGTTACACATATTGGTTCCACTGAAGTCTACGGACGCGACAAACGCCCCACCAATGCCATGATCTCTCACTGATCTGCCACCTGTGCCTTCCAGTTCCACATAGTCGGCCCGCATCGCCAGCGCCCTCATGAGTGCCGAACGGCATGGCGCCGCTTAACAATGATCGCGCATTTGGAAATGGCTAATCTTCTCTGAGATTCTGCATCCAAGAGCTGCCTGCGGTTTGCACGCGGGAAAGCACGATGAGCTTCAACGTCGAGAGGTCTCTACAACTGCTGCGTCAAAATCCTAAGAAGGTGAATTTCTATCTATCTGATGTTACAATCCCAACTAACGGCCGCCATCCTCGCTCGCGATAGGTGGTCGATAATGCTCGCAAAGGCGATCTAATGGCACTGAGGGACTTGGCTAATTTATGGCTGGCAGTAAGTGCACTGCATCGTCTTGTCGTACATTTCTAACCTGCATAGGCGCCCGAATTGCTTTCTATGGGACTGATCGATGTCTGGTATCTTCATCTGAGCAAGGAACCGCCCAACGATCTCACTCGATTGACTTATGAACGCACGCCGGCCTGTGACCGTGCGTTCATGTCTCTCGTGGGTATCTCCAAGCTAGTCAATGTCCTGCGCGACGGTCATCCATACGAAAAACAACTGCTCGATGGCTGGCCCAATCTGTTCAAATGGAGCGTATACATGATTGCATCACGCGTTCAATCCATAGACGCTACGCCCCAGTCAGTCCGGATGACAGCAGACGTTGTCTGCGGCGCCTGGTACTCAGTCTCTCGTACTGATTCGGTCCGCCACGCGATGGTCAAAACAAAAGGCACTGTCGAAATTGCTACCCAGTTGTGGGTTGGCGAGGATCTCCACAACGAGTTCGTTGTGCTTTCGGAAGATGTTCCCACACCTTCTGCCTGCCTCGACGCCATGATTTTTGACGGCATTGGCAACTATCTAGATCGCGTCGTGAAAGCAGGCGGCGGTGATTCAGAGAAGGTGGTCAAGCTTGCCATGTCGCGTCTCAAAACCGCCCTCAATGCTCCTAAACTCAACGATACGCGCCTCGCTATCTATCTCGATCTCATCGGCCATCTTTGTCGCGACGAAAAACATCCTCTACGAAACCACTTTCTGTCTGCGAACATAGTGAATGTCACGGCCAAGGTTGCGGTATCTATGTCGCAGAAACTCAACGCGGGCGGCTGCGATGGCTTACTGAATGTCTTGGTCAGTGCCCTCGGATATCTTGGGAACTGTCTGGAGTCTACCGATGGCTTCAGTTGGGTTATCCAAGGATTGAATGCAGGAATGTTAGTCGCGTGGGTCGATGCCAGTCCCCACTTTGGCAAGCTAGATCCGTATGACTTGACGTCAATCAACCGACTTGTGGAAGACATTGTGCCTCGATACATGGTGTACCGTTCGGTTATCAATGCCGTTGATGGGTATGGTCAATATTTATCTCTGTCTTTGTCAGCTGAGAATCACCGTAGGACTCTCAAAGTGATCGATAACTCCAAGCTACCGCATCGAGAACGGGTACGGAACAGTATGGTGAAGGACATTTGGGACAAGTTTCACGGCTTTGCTCTCAAACGCCATCTGGTGGCTCTTCATGCGACCGCAGTCAAGGGTAAAGCTATGACTTGCGACAATGTGAAGGTGAGAATAGACTTTCTATCATTTCATTGAGCAAACCATTCTTATTCAAGTTTGCTTCAGTGCCAGAAAATCGATGCAAAGAACAACTTCAAGAAGTGCTCCGGCTGTGAGACGACACTGTACTGCTCCAAGGAGTGCCAGGCTCTAGCCTGGAAAGAAGGTGGACACAAGGCTACTTGCAAAATGAAGCAACAGGAGCGAAGAGGTAAGCAATCTTGATCGCTAAAATCGACGCTAACTCATGGTTGTTGTTCCCAGAGGGAAAGCAGCAGTCCATATCGAAAAGTGATGCAGGTGAGTCTCATAAGATATATGTTGTCTAGTTCATATCCTGACTCTTCAACTCGCGAAAGCCTTCTTCCACGATCTTGCCACAAGAGATGCGCACCACCACCTTCCGTACCTTCGCCGACTCGCTGCTAAGGAGTATCCTGGTGTCAAGGAGTCCGACTTCATCATTTGCATCGACTATTATCGCCTTCCGCCAGAGTATAGCCTCATCCTTCTCTCCGACTACGAAAAGAAGCAACAACCACAGATGAACGGAAGTGCAAATGCCGAAGCCCGGAACGATACATTTGTCGAAAGGGCGAGGCAAAATCCGGGCAAGTTCACACTCATCCAGAGCAAAATCAGCAATGGAACCGGCTGCCAACTCGTCACATCCGTTGTTACGGGCGATTTCTGGCACAGCGGCGACTACGCGTTTGAGAAATCCTCCGAAGACACAGAAGAAGAGTTGTTGAGAAACGCGGAAGATTACAGGAACAAGAGCATTGACGATGTGGACATTCTCGAGGCCAGGATGATCATCAATCAGTTGGCAGCCAGAATGGGACACACCACCGATTTCTAGAAGTGCAGTTCTGTGTACTCTATCGTCGGGACCTTCAAATCATACCTACCGATGCAGAACATACGTGCTCTTGTCACATTACGTTCCGCCAGTCGCGACCTTGCCATTCGATCGCGTGAGAACTCAACAGGTATCATTCTGACATTCAGGTGACCACGACATCGCCTAAAAAGGTGATCTGAATGTACCCTCCCAAAGCGGAACAAGCATCTTCAATCTTGTTCTTCCATCACGTCCTGAGCACGGTTCACCAGTGATGGGGACCCCAAATTTGGCTCTTACCTTGTCCGCACTTGCAACATACATATACGCCCGCGTAAGATGGGCGTTTCCTTCCTCATTAACATATCTCTCCCATGGACGCGGTATCTCCTCCCCGGTATTGCAGGTACTCTGGTGCTGCTGCAGCGCAGGCTAGCCAGGACCTTCCTGCATACTCTACCGTGGCCCCCACACCTCGTACCTCGCGGGACCCGACCGAACATCTATTCCATATCACTGGCGGCAGCGGGAAGGCTTGGGCAACTCTCAAAGTCTTCAGCAGCGCCAAGTCGGCCAAATCCTTGCCCACAATCTACGAGAAAGAAACTATCAACGGCTCTCTCGAGCTCAATGTTGAACGAGGGGACTCGATTTCTGCCGTCACCATACGGGTAATACCCTACCTGTAATTTGAATGGTGATCAAGTGGGCTCACATCTTCTCCAGGTAACGGGTCGCATCATCACTGGAGGATATTCGGATGACACCGTGACATTCCTCGACATATCCACCCAGCTCTGGGGCAAGTCTTCGAGCGAAAATCGTACTGGTTCTTCCCCCACTAAACTGAATGGACGCCACGCTCTTCCGTTCTCAGTCTCGTTGCCCAGGACGATAGACGTTGGTGCTCAGACGTTCTCTCCACCGGAGACCTTTCTTGAGAAGGGAACCAACGTAACTATCCGCTACGACATCACGGCAACGCTCTCTCGCGGGAAGCTACGATCAGACAGCCAGTACGTTCTTGAACAAGAGTCTTACATATTAGTCCTAACACAAATCTCAAGCATCACGACTCCGTTTGGCTATGTACCCAGTACGCGGCCCGAGGCTCCTTCGATTCTGCGCCAGTATGCCTATGCGCACAATATACCTCTCTCCGGACCCGATGCCGATCCTCAAGGATGGCATTCCAGTGATCACATCAGGTTGCGAGGGCTTATGAAGGCGAGTCCCGTCGATATCGCCTGCACTGTGAGTACACTCTTGTCGACGTCACGATGCCATCTTCTTATGCGCACCTCTGACAGTTCTCTGTACCTAAACCTGTAAGCGTCGGCTTCTGCAGTCGCACTTCGTTCGTCGCTTATCACCGTCCTAGCTCTGCTATACGCGAGGCAGTGCCATTCCGTGTATGCTCCAATTGGAAGGACATAACTCGCTCGCTTTGGATAATCTGTGTTCGCCCGGATCCATAGATGTTTCTTTGCAGAGATGTGTGAGGTACACTTCCAGCAAGGGAAAAGAGAGGAACTCCGTGGACACCGTCGGGACCGCTACCTGGTGGCTTTCGAACGGTGCTCAAAACACTTTGCATTGCCGTTTCTTGGAGGGCGAGATTCGGCTAGGAAAAGACCTTCGATCGTCATCCAACATCGGATCCTACAGCGTTTCCGTGAGTTCTGCTTAGTACATCGACACAAGTACACTCACTGACTCGAATCCAACGTAGTATTTTGTTGTCCTCAACTCGTTTGCCTCCCTTGGGATGACTCCGCATGATCCAAAGCCACTCGCCGTTATTCCTGTCAAAATAGCTACTATGCACGCGAAAGGTCCCCGTGCTCAAATATATGCCCCTCCAGCTTATGACACCTCGCGGACCACCGCCAGAGACCGTTGCGAAGGGATGCGATACATGAATTTCTGCCCCGTCGTCCCGGTCTGAAGACGGATTTTGTTGATCACTCCCTCACCTCATACTGTATTTTCAAGTTATCCATACCCTTTGTAGCGTCTATATACCTTCTCTGTGTATCCTTTATCTTGCGTTTTGTTTACTTATCGTTCAGCGCCCTGTATCTAGTGAAGACTATCCATAATGCAATTGCTTTGTGTTTTGCGTGTGTACTCGAGCGAATCCCATTTGTGATTTCGCTGTGAGCAATACTCCTTGATGAGGACGCGACGTATCCATGACAGATCCGATTGCTCCTACAGCATACGATGCTTCTACTGCTCTTGCAATTCAACAAGAGAGATCTTAAAAAAGGTTTTCATTATATAGATAAATAATTAGAACCCAGGAGAAAATGAGTGAGTGGGAAAGTTATACACATCCATCGACAATGACGACGACGAGGAGCAAGGAGGTGGGAAGACCGATCCCAGAGTATATCGTAACGGGAAAAAGAAAAAGAGTATGTATAGTTACAAAATGCAAGATGAGAAGGAAAGGAACGGCAGCGCGAGCGAGGCGAGAGCAAAACAATGGGTGGGGGGGATATCGGGCGTCCCAGAAAAAAACAGTCTCCGCCGCCAATTGATACCGTGCTTCATCAACGTTCAACGCCCAAATCATGATCCATCCTCAACGATATCAAGGTCCGCCCAGAAACGACTCGTTATTATATTCGTATATCCCCCGGAATTTCGTCGGTCATGAAGTTCATGCTGCCGTGACCATACTATAGATAGAGAGCAGAGATGTTAATCGACAGCCGACATTCAGCGCCAAGTAGCAATCGTACCTTTTCCGCTTGGCCTTCGTCATCTCCTTTCGTAAAGCTGCACCGTCCAGGGGCTTTAGTAGCTCGAACGCACATAACAGGTCTTCGGATACGCTACTCGAAAGTTAGCAGACTCGCGGTGCACCGGGAACAGTGACTCACCTCATACAGGCACCATAGTTATCGAACTCTGCATCAATCAGAATGTCAACCACAGCCTCAGGTGGATGGATGGACTGATTCGACTCACCGCCACAGTAGTTAGGCGCGCTGAACACAGTGACCAGCGTCCGGTCATTCCAGAACTCGTATCCATCCTCTACGACCATATGTGCACGACATATGAGATCCATATCGTAGCGTCCCAGGAACTCGTTGATGATTCCTTTGCCGAAACAATAGCTGACACCTCTCTCATTGTCCTCCCAATCTTGGGCTGTATCCGATGGGTCCGACCACAGAAGGTCGTTGAGAAGACCGTAGTCTGGAACATCAGTCGGCCTTTGTATCCTCTTGATGTCTTCCATAGAATGGAGCGAGGGAGATAGTCCCCCGTGTACACAGAAGATCTTGGACGCGACGATTGCTGCTATGGGTAGGCAGTTGAAGACGTCGATGAAAGTCTTCCACGTCTTGATGTTACAGCGTCGTTTGCACTCGTCATAGAATCCGTACACTGAATGAGATATTGGTCAATGACGTGGATGGAGAACCGAGCCTGGGTGGTCGCCCTACCTCGTGTGACGTTGGCGCATTCGTGATTGCCTCTCAGCAGAAAGAAGTTCTCGGGGTATTTGATTTTGTAGCAGAGGAGGAGGAGAATGGTTTCCAGACTTTGCTTGCCACGGTCGACATAATCGCCCAGGAAAAGGTAATTGGCCGCGGGAGGGAAACCGCACATTTCGAACAAGCGAATGAGGTCCGAGTACTGGCCATGGACGTCACCGACAATCTTTACGGGCGGGGAAAGTTCGACAAGAGTAGGCTGGCTGAGGAAGACTTCGCGGGCGGCAAGACAGATGGCGGAGATCTCTGTGTTTTTGAGACAGAGAGACTTGCTGATTTTGCCGGTATATCCGACGTCCAACAGCCGCTGGATCATGTCGTCGACGTCGAATGGCCGTGGTTTGTCCTTGGGTGCGGACTCGCTCTGGAATCCATTGCTCGAAGCCGATCCCGGACTGAACGGGTTCGAATTGGAGAGGATGGTCTGCGTGGCAGGAATATCAAGAGGCGCCGGCGAGGGCTTTGGGGGCGGCACGCTGGCTGATTGCGGAGAAGGTGGCGTAATGGACGACGGCAGCGACTGTTCCGTGCTGGAAGAAGGGTGTGGCGAGACAGCGCCGTCTGCGTCAGACACGCTGATGGCTGGTGTTGCTCCGGCCGACGTGCCATTGACGGACAGCGGATGGTCGACGCCGTTGGGCGGCTTTGCGGCATCCGCGCCTGTGGCCCGCGACAGGCTTTGCTGTGGGGGGTTGGGTGCATCGCCGTCCGGCGCCGCTGCTTCAGGCGGGACAGCGTCGCCGTTCTCCTTGTCCTTCGCGCCCTTCTTGGCCTTTTTGGACGGCTGCTGGCCCATCGGCGGAGTCCCAGGCGGTTGCGGTGACGCAGGCCGGGCCTTGGACAGTCGGCTGGTGAATACGGAGAGAAGCGTTGGCGCCAGCGTTGCAACGGAGAATGACGGCAGCTAGAAGGAGCGATGAGGGTCCACCGGGGCGGGGGGCGGGGGCGGCGTCGGGGAAGACGGCGACTGAGAGGACGAACGACTGTTGTAGAGTTCTCCAGAGATCGACAACTCTGAGGCCAGGGGACTTGGCCGAAATAGGACAGAATCTGGGCGAAATATCACACGGCTCTTGGGCCTTGGCATCTGCGCAAATAAGTATTCCCTCAGCTACTTGGGTGTGGCGTATCATAGATTCATAGCAATGTGTGCAGCTGCCTCGCATATCATGGGATTTCATAGCATAGGTAGCATAGACAAGTAAAGTAATATCCCATGCCCTTAGAACTTGCCGAATGCCTTGGCAGCCGCCTTGTTCCTGCTCACCCTCAGCACGTTGAACCTCACGGTCTTCGATAATGGCCGGCATTGTCCTACACAGCAGTCAGCTCACATCCAGGGCAAGACGGCCGTTGACTGATTATGACGTACCGACAGTGACGGTGTCTCCGACCTCAATACGGAAAGCGGGCGAAACGTGTGCCGCCAAGTTTTTGTGTCGCTTCTCGTAACGGTCTGTGCAACGGGTAGTCAGTTGAGAGATCCGGGCAGCAGCAACAGCGGCCGGTCCACGCACTGTATTTCGGGATGTAGTGAAGGTAGTCTCGTCGGATGATGACAGTGCGGGTCATTTTGGTGGAGACGACTTTGCCAGTCAGGATACGACCGCGGATCGAGACTTCACCAGTGAAGGGGCACTTCTTGTCTGCACGCAGCGCTCAGCATCGTGTCGGGATCCTACAGCAGATCACGCACCGATATAAGTGCCGTTGATAGCCTCCTGGGGCGTCTTGAAGCCAAGGCCGACATCCTTGTACCACCGCTTGTCCTTGGTGGACACCTTCTTGCCGCCTGCATCAGCCAGTCATCAAGCTACACCCAGGTCGTTCATCGCACAGCGGCACGTACCGCGCACTTTGGCATTTTGGAAAATGGCCTGCTTTTGGAAAGCCTTCTCAATCTGCGAAATTCGACCATCATTCAGCAGAGCGTCGGCAGATGTCGCAGGGCACGCACCTGTTCAGCCATGGTCTTGAGGTCGTCGAGGCGAGGGTCGGTCGGGGAGGCGGCTGTAGCGTGAGAGGCAAAATTTGGACTGGCTAGGCCGAAATGCCGGTGTTGTGCTGTACAGCTGATTCCCACGGTTCAGCCCGGTCCGCGTTACCGGTTCGAACCTGACTTTGTCTCTGCTTCGTCTCATGCCTATTCTCGATTCGACTGTAGAAACACTGACGCTATTCCTCTGTTCCCTCGTTATTCAGATCAGCAAATTATATCTTGCGTTCACCACAAAATTGCTCGGAGGATTCACGCCCAAGCTCGATGCTCGCTCTAATTGCTCGTCACCCAAGTGGACAAATCGATAATCCTCTCACTCTCTCCGGCTCTCACTTGATGCTACGCTCGCTCTATTCGATTGTCACTCAGGTCATCAGTCATAATTCCTACATCCACCACAAAGACCTTGCTACTACACCTAATACGTATAACGGAAAGATGAAGAATGCCTTCCCTCTCCCAACTCATCGGTATGAGTATTACCTGCCGAGTAATCGTCTGGAAGCCCTTGCGCCTTGTTCCTCTTCCTATTCTCGAGCCTCATCCATATTCCAGTGCTATGGAATCGTCAGTAAGACGTGACGACTAAGTCATTTCCCGCCACACATACCTAGCGACGATGACCAGACAGATTCCGCCGAACGTAGCAGAGGTTGCGAGGGCTGTCGAGAGATAAGCAAAATGCAGACACAAGGCGGAATCACTCTACCGGGGATGTATTTGGGCTCATCCTGCGCTCTGAAAACGTTCGTCGATATCAAGCCTGATGAGTTCGCGATCGCCACTATTACAAAATGTTACCAAGCCTGAGCGCAATCAGAGCACGATGCGCGCCACGTACCCATAACAGCCGTCACCACGGCTCTGCGAGATTCCGAAGGTGTGTTATTGTTGTACCACGTCGCAACCAGTACCGACGGCGCCGAAGCCTAGGTGTATGGTCAGTTAGAGAAGACGGTAAATTTGTTAGAGCGTACCCCCATGGTCAACAGGAAGCAAGCAAAATAGGCAACCTGCGAAACGGTCAACGATGCGTGTAAACCCAAGAACGATTCCAATCACCCCTTTATGCTGCACAACATCGATGGAGCCCAGAACGATAAACCCAATGAGCGTCGTAGCCAACGGGATACAGATATGGATCGACCGCTCGTAGAAATAATCCGAAGAGAATGTCAGCACCAACAACGACACGGTGCCGACGATGTTCGGAGCTACGGTGTAGAGGTTGGTTCTGATGGTGGAATATCCCAGACTGGCGACGATCTGAGGCAGAAAGTTGTTCACGCTCGCGAGAGGAACACCGAGCGACAAGCTGATCAGAGCCCATAGCCAGTAGAGCGGATCCTTGAGCGGACGGAAGGCATCGCGGATGTTCAGCTTTTCGTCAGTTGTCACCGAAGACGCTGCGAGGATGCGAGCGCGGGCAATGGCCTTTTGGCGATCATCGAGGAACCACCAAGTGGACGGCGAGCGGGGGAGCCAAAGGAAGGCAATGATGGCGAAGAAGCAAGTTCCAGCACCTAGGAAAACGTTTGTGTTTAGTTGACTATAGGAGATGGAATACGAGAAATGCTTGCCTTCGATCCAGAACAGGTATTGCCAGCCATGGTGCTTTCCATTCTTGATTTGGAACACACCAAAAGCAATAAGACCTAGGAGTCAGTATCAGTTCGACATGAGCTCCATCCTATACAAATATTGACAAACCTGAGAAGGCCCCAGAGATTGCAGCAGCAGCTGGGTTTCTTTGAGCTCAAGCAAAGCAGCCAGGAGAATCGCGAAGCCGTACCATAGAACAGACCTACGCGAGACGCGAGTTCACCGCGTGTGTAGAAAGTAGAGAGATAGAAGACCTTATTACGGTTTGGATCACACAGACATTAGAGGCGAGGACCACGACTCACCACTCCAGGAAGCATAGCAGACTCAAAGATACCAAGGAACCATCGAATCGCAAAGATTTCTGATGAGTTATCGGTGAGATGTGTGAAATAGGATGAGGGTGACGGCATGACTGACCAGAAAAGTTCTTCGCGATACCCGCAAAGAGAGACCTGGCAATGATATTGTTCACCGCATATCCGAGGCTGGTTCAAGAAACGTACATTGAACCCTAAATTGCTTCAGTATCACAAGTAACGGAGCTTCCGGACAAGGAGAACTCACAAATCCGATCATCATGAGAGGAAGCACCCTTGCAGCAGAGAATCGCTTCACAAGGAGACTAATGGGCGTTCCGAATCTTTGGACATGTGAGCCCCGATTGTACGAGTTCCATGTAACGGATCTTACAGGCAGAATGGCACCTGGACACAGAGCCATTCATTAACTTTAGAGTCGCGCCCGTCGAAGAGGCATCACTCACATAAAAGACCATCACGAGGATGTAATACTTATCGAGACGTCGGCATGAAGCTCAGGGCGTGGAGTACAACATTACTCACCTGATTACCATGCAATCCAATATCCTACACAGTTGTGAGACAAGGTCTATTCGATATGGCTGTCTGCGCACCTTGTCCCAGCCGTCAGTCTTGGCGTTACCGACGTTTCCTTTGTCCAGTGCATTACAGAGATACCTATGGACTGCCATGAGTACCTCGTCCTCGTGAGATAAGCGTGAAGAACTCACATAATAGTCAGAGGCGGGAGTATGGAGAAGTCGAATTTGCGCAGAAGCCGCCGCTCTTCAGCGCGCGTAAACTCGACAGAATGCGATTCTGCATCTGTGAACACCTCCTTGGTAGCTTCAGTCTTTTCCGGATCCATACTGTCAAGAAGCAGGTCGAAGGACACCGGGCCCCATCATCACGAGCCAGCATATATAGAGAATTCGATATGCTTCGGCGCTGCTTATCAGGTCAGACTTGAGGAGATAAGACACTGTATCTACTATCTGCAAGATTTCGAGGAGTTCAGGGAAAGCCGTGAATCCCGTGCTGAAAATGTTCAACTGACGCGATTGGCAGGAGAGCGGGCGGACGTGATCAAATAGCAAAAGTGGGCAAAAGCGGGGCGGAAGGATTCAAAGCATGGCCACGGCGGAGATCCGTCAACCGACCGGACCGGTAGATGATAAGGTAAGATAAAGCGCCTATATTGTGGGTTTCCAAATCGATTCTCACCTTCACACCACATCCATCATGTCCGTCGAGCGAATCAACTCTGAAGAAAACAGCCAATTCACTCGCATCCTCTGTGAGTACCTCGACCCTCGTATTCTGTTGGATCACGTCTGATCGCGACCAAAGCGCATGCGACAAAGGTTCCCGGCCTGATCTTCCTGTCCGGCCAGACACCAGTCGACAAGAACGGCAAACTCGTTGAGGGTGGTATCCAGGAGCACACAGTCTGTCACTTCTTCCACCTTGAGCTACATGTACTGATCCGTCTGCATAGGCCCAGTGCTTGACGAACCTCGGCAATGTCCTGGCTGCTTCCGGCTCGTCTTGGGAGAAGGTCGTGAAGGTGAACGTGTACTTGAAGAACATGGACGACTTCTCCGCGATGAACGAGATCTACGAAAAGGTGAATAATGCAACCGACATGCCTAGCTAATACTGACTCCTTCCAGGTGCTTCCCAGCCCAAAACCCGCAAGGACCTGTATTCAAGCCGGCAAGCTTCCGAACGACGTTGATGTCGAAATCGAGTGCATTGCTGCCGCGTAAAAGATGTAGCTCAAATTTCAAGGGATAAATTGTTGCTACAAATGCAGAAGTCAAATAAAGTCAACTGGAAGACATCTTTCTGAGCGCCTTACATTGAAAGAGTGAAAGCGGCGGGCTGTCCGTCAGCGATCCGCAGATATGGCCCATTGCAAATTGACGCGTCGCCTCGGGCCGTTCCACGTGGACATGCTATCTGTGTGATCACCTCAAGAACGCAGCCAGAGATTCGAATGCTTTAGCTCTGACTAACCACCACCATGCCCGCTCAAACGAAGACGCCCATCGATCTGCTAGCCCTCCCATCCAAGGCCGCTCTCGTCGAAGAATTCGTCGGGAAACCTTTGGATGGATTGCGGACGCCTGCATTCATCATAGACCGATCCATATTCGCAGAGAATTGCGCGAAGATGCACCTAAAGGCTGACGCATGGGGCGCGGGATTCAGAGCCCATTTGAAGACGCACAAGGTGCACATCATCTGCCACGTCCAGATGACCGTTATTCACGCATGTGCTAGACTGCAGAAGGGACGAAGCTGCAGCTGATCTCCAGCGCAAACCAGACAAACAAGGTGGTGGTTTCGACACTAATGGAGGCATGGAATGTCGTAAAGGCTGGACTTGTCAAGGATGGAACTGTCAAAGATGTGAGTTTCCCCTATGCGCGCTGACGGGCCGACTCTTACTATTTGGACAGTTGTTATATGGTCTGCCTGTGGATACCACCAAAGTGGAGGACCTTTCCAGGTTATGGGACATCATGGCCGAGGATGGCGGCGTGATACGCATACTTGTGGATCACCCTGATCAAGTGGCCTTCCTCGAAGAGTTCGAATCGCAACGAAGCCAGCCCCGGAAATGGTCGGCCTTCGTGAAGATTGATGGCGGCCAACAGTAAGCGCGTTCGCGATTTGTTTGTGTGCTCCCTAACTCCCTGTGTCAAGGCGCGCTGGCGTGTCGACTAGTACTCCGTATTTCGAAGAGTTGCTGAAGAAGATGTTCGCGTCGCCGAGTGTCTCTGTCTATGGATTCTATGGCCATGCAGGCAATGCGTACGCGTCGACTTCTTTGGATGAGGCGTCCTCGTTCCTTTCTGGGGAGGTCCAAGCGGTCAACATCGCTGCTCAAAAGGCAACCTCGATCCTCAAGTCTCTGGAAAAGGATCCTTCTGAGACTCCATTCGTACTGTCTGTTGGATCAACGCCAACTGCCCATGCCGCTAGTACTGAAACGAAGGCTACCTTGAGTACTCTGCTCAATGGCGAGCTTGAGTTGCACGCTGGTGAGTGATTGTGGCCGTCCAATTATACGCGCGTGTTGACTGTTGAGCGCAGGGAACTATCCCATGTTAGATCTCCAGCAACAACACACCAGTTTGATTGGTGGGCCCCAGATAGCACAGCGCGTACGCGCGACAGTCGTGTCGTACTATCCTGGACGCGGCAAGAATGGGACAGACGAGGCCATAGTTGACGCAGGAGCAATCGCGTTTAGCAAAGACACCGGACCGTCAGGCGGCTTCGGAGACGTCGTTGGGTCCAAGTGGAGGGTAGGAAGGGTGTCGCAAGAGCATGGAATTTTGACGCGTGACGACAAGGAAGAGGTCCTCAAGTTGGGACAGGTACTCGACATTGTGGGACAACATGCCTGCCTGATTGCAGCTGCCTATCCGTGGTATTATATCGTAGACTCAACTGTAGAGAACGGAGGAAAGGTGGTGGATGTTTGGGTGCCGTGGAAGGGATGGTAGACGAGAGTTTACATAGGAACTGCAATCAAAGTGAAGAGAGCGATGTCAAGCCGAAATGCGTGACAAAATAACATGTGTACTTAGTCACGCAGTTCCTCAAATCCAATTTCAGCTAAAGCCGTCATGTTGCGCGCACTCCTGGCATCGTCCCGGCCACTGCTAACACGCCTACGGACACTATCACCCGCCGTCCATCACCAACACCCCCACGCGCATAACCACGCGGCACAATGGACGCCATTAATACCCAGCCTCGCTCGCGGCATGAAAGTGCGGTCATCCGTGAAAATAATGTGCGACGGATGCGCAATGGTGAAGAGGAAGGGCAGGATGTATGTGATATGCAAGAAGAACCCAAAGCATAAGCAGGTGCGTTGCTTCAGACCTAGTTCGTCTCCAGTTCCTAATTATTGGGTGTGCAGCGCCAAGGATAATTGGGTCTCGACAGTGGTGGCAGATACACCCAATATACTCTATATTCATTTCATTCGACTCTGCTCTCAGAGCGCACCCACATCTGAAACTCGTATTGCACGCCATTCTCCTCCTGCATGCCCTCGGGCACGTCAAAACCGGCCCAGTCTACGAGACTCTTGTGCTCCGCTTTGGTCCACACCGTGTTGCCCTCCTCGTCCTTCTCCTCGGTTATATCAGTCATAAACGTATCGCAGTCATCAAAACGCGGTGAAAGCACCCTTGTGAGCAGGACACGGTCGACAAAGGCGGATGCCGTCCGAGACAGGGCCAGCGATTCTGTATACAACGAGGCGCCTCCAATGATAAAATGCCGGTGTGCGTGTGAGAGGCTGGGCAAGCGGTCGAATGCCGAAGAAAGACTCGAGTTGAGATATGTGTGCGCCGACGTTCCTCTGAGTCCAGTTTGAGTGAGGGAAAACTCCAAATGGTAGAACATACAAGTCAAAGCTCTTGTTTCTACTGATCACAACGTTGATTCGGTTTCGCAGAGGGCGAAATTTGGTAGGAATGCTCTCCCAGGATTTTCTCCCCATGATCACGACGTTCTGCTTGCCCTCTATCGCGTTGGCAGTGACACGCGCGAAATACGCCATTTCCTTAGGCAGCCGCCATGGTAATCCGCCGTTTTGGCCGATACCATTGGCTTTGGTGGCAGCGACGACGATGGTGAGAGGATAACCCATTATAGATCACGATCCTTTCGAAGTTTGGTAGGCATTTTTTACCAAACAGTCAGCGAATAGCAGGTATATATGCAAAGAGAGCCAAACTGTAAGTAACATTGAGTAGATGTGTGCGTTAAATATCATTAAGTATATGGTCGTGTCAGTGTTTGCTAGAATTCATGTAACTGTCTCCTCCAACCGTGCTCCCATCGTCCGTCAGCACATACCGGCCGTTCTCTAACCGTACATCCACCGAAAGTCCCGGAGAGATACCTCCCATCCTCCACCGCGGCGTCAGTCCCATCCAAGCACCAAGCTTTGCGAGGAACTTTCCCCTATGGTGTGTCCCGGTCTGTACAGAATCACTGAGTAAACCCTCCCATTTGTACTCCGGTCGTGGACGGATGTAACTTTCGTCGTGATCTGTCCCTCCTCCAGTCCCCAAAGTTCCCAGAGTAGAGGGCTTGACAAGTGTTTCCAAGTCGACATCTTCCATATCCATGTCCTCGTATTTATCGTTCCCAACGTGGAACATGATGGCCTTCAGCACATTGTCAACCAATGTACAACATGTACAGAACCAGACATACCCTGCTCGATCCACGAAAGGCCGTTTCATTGAGGCGGAGATAGACTTTGTTGAGGAACCCCGAGTGGAAAAAGTCTCCTCGACGTTGCTTCTTGGAGAGGAGGTTACGCTGTACCAGGAATGATTCCAGCGCTGGTCGAGGCAACGGTGTGTACGCAATAGACGTCGGGTAAGAGGGATTGAAATCAGCGGCGTGAAGCTGAAGAGCGGGGATGGTATCGTGATTGCGGCGCCAAAGGTCATCCTACAAAGAATGAGAAACGGCCGTGAGAGTTGCCAGAGTACGAACCCAGAAGATGTACCACCAGGTCGCTGTTTCGCTACTCGAAGCAGCACAGAATCGAGCATACGCGGCGGACAAAGCCTCTTCGCTGCCAGACAACACCTCCCGCACCCTCGGATCTCGCTCCAGCGCCGTCGAACTGATAGTGACAGCCTTCGGCTCTTGAGGATTGTCGTAGACATTAGTCAAGAATCGGTACGTCAAAACGCTCGCTTTGCGATGGACCTCGCGCTGCTGATGCTGTCGATAATCAGCCAGAGCCTTCTCGACGAGACCAATGCGAGCATGGACGAGCTTTCTATTCATGCCCAAGAAATGGGCCATCGGAGACGTCAAGTCAAAGTCGTCCGTGAGCCCAATAGCATTCCCGTCCAAGTCGAGTTTCTTCGAGTAGGACAAAACCACTGCAAAGCCGCTGCCAAACTGAAACCCGTCCCACTCCAAATGTCCCCGGCGCGTAATCGTCAACTTGCAAGTTTCATAATGGACCGACGAACGAGTCGTGTACTTGCTCCTCCCCCAGGACAGCGCCGAATTCGCGCCGATAGGCTTGGGGGGATGTGAGTCGTTTGTATATCTTACTGCACCGTAGACTTACCACTACATGATCATAAGGCCATCGAACGACCTGGCCTTCCAAAGCTCGCAACGACATCCGAACTTGTCGACGACGGCAAATGTCAGGACTCTCATTCTGAGCAATATATCGTTGCAGGTCCGAAACATCTTGCAAGACAGAGAAAGGGCCGTCGTCATACCGGATAACAAGCGTCGGTGGGAAGGGAATCCACCAGGCGTTACCGAAAAAATGAGTGCACCGCGAGTCGGGGTTCTTCGGGTCCTTCCAATATGAATCAGGACCGACAAACTTGGTCTGGATGTCTAACTGAAGCAGCTTGAACCATTCGCTATCGGGACCAGATAACAAGGCTGCAGCCCTCGTATACGAGGAGAAACCGATCTCTCGCAAGATCTGCCTGGGGCGTTAGCGACATGTTGACCATTGTGAAGGAATCTGACCTTGAGGTTTTCCGCATGTCGCTCAGCAGGTGTACCAGTAAAGTTCAGTAAATAAGGTGGATATTCCGAGTCTCTAGCCTGTGCATAAACCATCTTCTGTTTGGCAGGAATCATGGAATCAGGTTTCGTGAGTATCAGAGTGCTGATGGTTTCCTGCCATATCCGTCGCTTCGTATGGGGTGAAGGGAAGGAGAGGTCCAAGCTGGTAACGATTTTGAGAAATGCGCACTGTTAGATACCAAGAAACTCACGCAGGCGAAAAGATGTCCACGCCTACAAAAGGGTCAGTGACGATTCAGAATGTACTACAAGTTACTCACTGAAATCGATGCGCTTGTTGAACCCTGCCAGAGGATTAGTTATAAGACTACGTGACGGTAGGAACTCGCTTACGCTTGATAGCACGACGCGTCATCCCCCAATTGATAACAGTGAAGTCTGTCGCATCGTCAGCGAGTGGTCAGGTTTCCAGCCCTCTGCACTCACAGATGCCGAGACCGTAAGTGACGACATATATTCTGCAAGCTATCAAGAAATCGCCCAAACGACCTGGAGACATTCACTCACATATAGAGCAAATAAACATTGTATATCTGTTGCCCAGGAATGTTGAGCGCAAGCAACAGTGCCACAATAGACGTAGACACGTAGTTCAGCCTCGAAGTCCATTCGCTCGCATTGTTCACCGGGTCATGGAATGGCGCAAAGAAACACTGCGCCAGGAAGAAACCGATCGTCGAAACCAAAAGGAGAACCTGTCGAACAATCGGAATGGGTGTACGAGGTAGCGTGCGAAACAGGCAGTTGTCCGGGTCGATGATGGCAATGATCACCAATGTGCTCAGCTTTGCAAATAGGTACGTGGATTGATACGTAGCCCATCCTCGTCGATAGCCTGTAACCGACATGAGAAGTGCGAGCAAAGTGTTGTTATGGACACGCACCGCTGTAGAGGAAAGAAAACGGATTCTGATCGCGAGTAAGCAACCTCTGGTATTCGCCATCGAGATCTACTTGGTTGCGACGACGGCCCAATCCGGTGAATTTGTCGACTTTGGGTACCGACTCCCGTATGACAGCGCGCAATGCGATTGGAAACCATATTGTCAACTGCACATTTATCAATTTCAGAACGCCACGACGTGATGACGGTCTCACCGAGAGAAGCACCATCGCCGAGAGGATTACGATGACTGGGGCAAAGTTGATCTCGTTCCTCTTCATTGTAGTCGTCCAGCAAAAATCCAGTGGATCCCTGTATTCGATAGCTGGTCCGAGAGCAGAAGCAGTGGGAGGGGAAGTGGTTGCGTTCTTGTAGGGATTGTCCACGACCCAGAGATCATCAGACCAGACCAAAACGTGCACCGCCATGGTGCTCAAAGGCAGGTACATAACCGTCAGAACGAACGTCGCAATGAGGACTCCCCACCGGCCACCTTCTGGGGCCTTCTGTTGTAAACCTTCCACTTTATTATATCGATCGCAATCGCGGGTGGCGCGATAGAAGTAGTATAAGAGCGCCGACGATATGCTCAGAAATATGGTGAGGAGGATGAGTGATCGGACAACTGAGGATGCAAAGTTGAACGCTAGAACGTTTGGGATCGTTCCTAGGAAGAGTTCATGCCATTGAGTGAGAATGTCATTGTCAAACAAGGGAACTAGATCGTTCGTCAGTGCGCAAGTCAACAACGATCGCAAGGCTACAGACCAATGGTGGTCAGAATCAATGCAAATATCTGTAGCGTGTTGGCGAGTCCCTGTATACTGTAGAATGCAGCAAGGGCACTGGAACCTAAGGAACCCAGGACAGCGTTTACAGCTGCGCCAAGAAGCGTACTTCGGTCTCTCCAGACTGGAGGAACTACGGAGTTTGTCTCCAAGTCCTCGATAGATCGGCCCAACTCAACCAGCCTTTCCATGGGAGGGAACATCTTGTCCTTTGCCCGACGTGAGCCTTTCTGAAGGAACGGTGGTGGTTCGAGGCCGGCAATGTACTTGTCAAGCTTCGGGAGATGAAGACGGGGTGCATCTCGGGCGAAGACGACTGTTGCGGGGACAGGAGAGTGTGGGTTCGTATGCGGTGGATGAGGTGGAGGTTTATGCTTCCAGGACAAGTGATTGTCAAACAAGGTTTCGTGCTTGTCTATGGGTGCGAAGCCGAAAGATTTCCGTTTGGGTGCGCGAGAGTAGGAGTGTAGAGTAGTAGTGGAGTTTCTTGATGTTTCTGAGCGTTGGTCGGCGATGTCAACCGTGCGGGGTCGTAAAGTGTCATGAGAGGTCGTAGATGTCATCGTCAAGGGAATGAAAGTCGAATCAGTGGTCGCATCTGTGGTAATATGAGACAATTTGCCGTCCGAGTGAAGATGGAGGGGACCGTACCAGAGCGTATAGAGGCAGTTCCTCTAGGAGTTGGGGCTCGGGTAGATGGCCTGAGAGCATCGGTGTGTCCTGCTTCCTCTGAGTCGCCGACAAGATCAAGCAGAGCGTCGGCGGCGGTGCTTTCACCGAGCTTCGAGTAGGCCATGAGAATTGGCGGCTCTCAGCAGTGTTGTCAGGCCGACATGGAAGGAAGAGGCTAACCGTGAGGCTCTGACGTCGATCGCGCCCTGATTAGGAAGAGCCAGGCGGTATTCGTGCCTTAAAATCCCGAAGGCCCACCACGGCCTCAATAAAAACCCTTGATGGGAAAGCCGTTCAAGCCGTCACTGATGGCTGCCGCTTTGCCGCACTTTCACACCGTGAATGAGAAAGTCGACGCTGGTCGATGCAAAATTCTTGGACAGATGAGTTCAGATGCAGAAGAAGAAAATCTTTAGTTGTACTCCGATGTAGGAGTTGCTGCCAGTGGAAGGCAATCTGCGACACGGGGTTGCCATGTGTCCCTCCGAGTCCAAGTCCTTCTTCTTTTACAAGTCCGTATGTAATGTGGGCAGGAGCTCTGACAGCGTTTAAGAAACAGAATTCCTGGTCATTTGAAGGTTGAATTGCTGTGGTTGTATTGCACCACCGACGGCTTGAGGGCATCTGGCTGCCATCAACGCCTTTCAGAGCCCGCTCCCGGCTCCTCTTGCCGTGCTTAGTCATGGTGGTACCCTCCCCTATAGCGGTGGGCGCCAGGGCTTTTCAGGCACGAATACCGCCTGGGAAGAGCCTGCCTACAGCCTCATGTGTCTAGATGTGTCTACACCACCAAAATTGTAGGAGGTGAGTAAAATATGACGGAAGTCACGTCGATGTGATCTTGACCTGTAACCTCAATTCGACATTCGAGTGATCTGATGATAATCTACTACAACCCACCCTCCCAGAATGTCATCACAAGATACTTTTGAGACACCGTCAATGGCTGAGCGAGACCAGAAATGACCTTCTCAGCATTCTCCAGTACTGGCAGCAGCGACGGACCAGAAGCACGCCATTTTTGTTTGGTCCACTTTGCTCCATGTTGGACTTGTTCAATTTTGCTTCTTCCCGTCTTGTCTCGTTCCCCCGGAACACTGCAGTCCACAAGTCGCATGGCTGAGGCTCCGCGACAATTCTCAGTGCTCATCTCCATGGCTTTCCTTCGGCCTCAAGCAACCTTCAGCGCACATCCCAGGACGAGGAGAACGACCGAATCACTGGACGAGCCTGCAAAGAGGACGAGTCCGTCGACGACAAATCATGACTCTTTCCGCGCCCAGAGGACTTCACTGTTGCTGTGCTCGCAGGATGCCTCGCTGAACCCCAAGACGAGGACGATAGCCGCGAACCGATGACGCCGATAGCCCCAATCGAGGACGTTGCGAGTCGAGGACGAGGACGAATTGACACGGCCCGCATTCTGTGATCCAAGACAAGACGTTCGGCTGCGCGCACCCTGCGAACTCCCCGCTCTCCTCTAGGACGGTTCCAATGTGAATGCTAATTTTGAATTTTCGCTGTTTTGTAGGGATCGAAGTAGCCGCATCGTTAAGTCAACTGCTATGGGATGTCTGCTTGGTCTGTCGCTGTCGCCGTAGCTTACATTACCTGTATCTACCTGCTCTAATAAATGATTATTTTGTCCATCTTTTTGCTACAAAAATTTGCTATCATTTTCTGCGCCCCACAAAATGAGTGCTGACAAAAATTGGCTACTGGAGGTAGGAGGTGTCCGCAAGATTGTCAGTGGCATGTCCCAGCGAGTGGGTATTGCACGACTTGAATGAAATTTATGATCTGGGATCGCGGCGACATGCCGGCGACCTTCCCATGCTGTTCCTACCCATCTCTTCCAATATCATCTCGGGCATCTTCCTGAGACCTCCGACAAGGTCTGTGGTGTACTGTTCTTAAGTTATGTGCAGTGTGCACACTGCATAGGGAATAGCACTTGACAAGAGCAAGCAGCATTCAACAAAGCGTAAGATCAAAGCACCAGAAATTACAACAAATGAGGAGATAATTCAGTTCCATTTCTTCCATTCCTGGCCCTGTGGAGGCTTCACAGTGACCTTCTCCTTCTTCACCTCATCCCAGTTCGTGCTCAGCGTGGTGCCACCGCTCTCCGAGTAGCTCTTCATCATGGCGCGCTTCGTGTCCTCGTCCGCATCCTGGAACATCTTTTGGAAGAACGTATTGAGTGTGGCGTCTCCGCCGACGTTGGGATCCTCGTCTGTGGACTTTTCCTTCTCGGATGAGAGGATGTTTGTCGTGATGCCATCCCAATTCTTGTGCTTGGGCTTCACGGAGGTCGCGGTCATCGTCGGTGCGGTAGGGAAGGAAGCAAGAACTATAATGATATGTGTGCATCAAGCGCCTTGGGCCAGGGAAGGAGACTGGATGTACGCACCGTCTGGACTGTCACCGACAAGAGCCCCCCAGCGGCCTAGATTCAATTTCGCAAATTTGACTTCGACTTTGACCTTGCCGACGTTGTATGTGGAGGATTCGGGGTTTATTTGGCCTTTCAGTGGCTCAAGCTCGAGGGACTTCTCTCCATTCTTGTACGTGAACTGCAGAGGGCTTAGATGGGGGCGATGGCCATAGCATGTAACGCACCTTCCTCGGCCCAAACACCACTTCCACCTCGGATGGATTGGCGTTGCGATCGAAGATGGATAGGGTAAGATGTTCGTCGGTCTCGTAGAATTCGTGTCTGTACATGGTCAGATGAGAGAATCGACCTGGAATTTGTGCATACCGAAGGGGAGCAGCCATGGTGGGAAGAGACAAGGAAATAGTAGTCGTAGCTATTGTGATTGTGTGTGAACCGCCACAGATCGGCAGAAAGCTCGAGAAAAGTGACAGTAACACCACGTGCGAGTCGCGTGTCTGTGACGGTATACTGAGCGGGAAACTCGGGTCTAAAGCATTCAGGGTCATGTTAGCCCCAGACTCCGTTGGGTCTTCGTGGCATAATACAGTGAGCACTGAGCACTGAGCGGTGTGCGATTTTCTGTCCAGGGCATTGGGGGTCACTGGGTGGCGTATCTTCCCAATCTAGCATGTGATAGGGATCGCTGCCACGCGGCGACGCGATTTCAATGGTTCGCGCTCTGTCGCGGTTCTGGTTGAGCTCGAGTGAGTCGAGAACCATGCACGTCCATCCTCTGTCTGGCCCCACATACAATAGCTTAGTAAGGCCTTGCAATGGCCGACTACGCCCTCCAGCTGAGCGCCGCCCCGCCCCCTCCGATTCCCATTTCTGGAACTGCATCGATCCGTACACGTCATGTGAAATTCCCCGCATTGCTTCTCCACCTAAGTTACTTAACTGAATTCTTACCATCATGTCCCACGTTCCCAAAGCCGTTTTATATTACTCTCCCACATCCATCTGGAGTTCTGCTGGTAAGCTTCTACTGTCCACGGATCGGGCGTGTTCACTAACGATTGCACAGTGCTACTCACGATGTGAGGAGGATCGTCTAGAACGCGATTACTCGACTGATCCTTGCATAGAGAGGAGAAAGGATATGGTCAAGATGAAATTGACCTTCGCATCGTGGATCTATGTGCGCGGGCTCCTCCCCTCCCTTCTAATAGCTACTGATTATTGTCCAGCCAAAGGAGAGAACTTCGACCCCACATTCTTGCGCCTGAATCGCAAAGGTGCGTACACCCAGACGCTCCCGATTGTTACACTAATGAAACGCCGACAGCCACTCTCCCTACGCTGGTCGTTCCCTTGGAGAACTCACTCTCCGACGACGTCGAGAGTCGTTACAAGGCATTGAACCAATCGCGGGTACGTCATCGTCGCCGTGGAGCAACCAACATCAACGTTCCTCACCACGGGCACAGGCCATCGTCGAGTTGCTGGATAAGTCGCGATCTTCGCTGTCGCGAACCCACACGACATCCCAGGCGCCCGCGCCATCTTTGAGCCCGGCAACGGTCGCGTTCTCGGCCACGACCAACGCGCTTTTGGATCTCCTCCACTCGGACGAGGCCGACCCAAACAACTTTCTGTACTTGAACGCTTCGGATGATGCTTCGCTGAAGGTCCTCGCGGACAAGATGGTCCCATACCTGACCGGAAAGCGAGATGCGTTGGCTCAGTACCTTCAGGACGCGGACGCGGGCAAGTATAATGTCTCCGACAAGGTCAAGATCTTTTGGAGAGAGAAGAAGGACGGCGCGGATGTCTTCCTGAAACTCTACAGCAATGCGCACTTGCCGCAGTCGGAGCTATCAGAAGAAGACAAGGCCAAGCGGGTAGAACTGTTCGCGACCTCGACGGCCGCCAGAGAGGCGCTCAAGAACATCCTGACTCAGATATGCAAGGAGGTTATAGGCCCTTACGCGTTAGGTATGCTTCTGAGTAGGACGTGTTCTGTCGGGTTTGTCACTAACCATGTGCCAAGGGGACCAACTGTCGATCTTCGACCTACACTTTATAGCCTGGCTGTCGCGCGTATACCTATATGCTGGTATCCCAGCAGAGGCCGATGGTGCGACATCTGTCAAGAAGTTAGAGACATACCTGGGTAGCGAGCTATCGGAAGAAGACAAGAAGAAAGTGGAGGTTTACTGGGACGCTGTGAAGGAACGCGCGAGCTGGAAGAAGTTGTACGCTGAGGGACTCCATTGATACGTTACCGAACGAGTGCAATCCTCTGTAAGTTGGGTCTCTTAGTTGTACTTTCTGTCTGGCGGAATAACACCTCTGATTGAGTTATCGGAGAAGAGATTCGGACTTGATCGATGCGGGGATGCTTGCCCGCGGTGGGAGGCTATAATTGAATACGTTTGCTGCGCAATTCCACGACGGGTTTGGCGGTCACCGCTCACAGATTGCTCGATGTCGTCCATTCCTTATCTCCTAAATTTACATCTGAGTGCATTGGTTTACGCAGTTCACGCGCGTGGCAATGTCGACATGGAGTATCAGACCCTTGAATTGACGCAAGACTTGACGTATCATTATGTAGGCAACTCTGGTCAAATGTTGGAGATGAGTTGCGTTGCGGTTCGCGGTTCGTGTATATTTTGTAAGCGCAAGTGGCTCCGAGTCAAGCAGAGTTGTGGCGCCGCAGAGAAGGAGCAGACTGAGATAAGGTTACAATGCCATTCAAGTTGTGTACACAACTGAACTTTGACAAGTTGTCCAGAGCTCTGGGCCAAAGGTCTTGCGGGAGTCTGGAGGGAAAGAATGCACGTGTTGGAGCGTATTGGATGAGAGGCATTTGCAATGTTCGTGCAGTAGAGCAACTGCCGCCAGTGCCGCGGATCGGAACAGCCACAGTCTCCCCTCTTCGAAATCCTTCCTCTTCCCTGCACACACTCAACACACTTTCTCCACGACTGCGGGGGCGACGACGCACCACTCAAGACGCGGCAGCCATTGAATCATGCCCATTGCTGTGTAATTCTGTATCAGCCCGACGCTGCTCAGTACACGCCCGCCTGCCATGACTTTTTCAAACCATCACCTGCAACCGCGGGCGTCCGAAATCCCCAGTGTCACACTCTCCGACTACTACGACGATGGCAGCTACGACGACTCGGACGAGAACATGAGGTTGCCGCTTCACTCATCATCGAATCACCCATCCCCCGTACCTTCTCCCGCCCATTCGCCTCGGCCCACATTTCTCTTCCTGCCAGGCTCTCCGGGGCGCAGTTCGACGGCGAATTCCACACCGAGCCATTCGCGGTCGGCGTCCCCGTTGCCACACTATATCATGAGCCATCAATCGTCGTGTTCGTCTGAAACGGAGAGTGAACTGGGCTCCCCGCTCTTGTCGCGGCGCGCAAGCTCGAGCACATGGCGGTATCAGGAGAGAAGATGGTGGGAATTCACTCGGCGACGACGGCGGCGGGATGGGCGGCTACTCCGGACTCTGAAAAAGTGGATGCGGCGGTTAGTCCGACATCCGCTGGTGCCAAAGCAACCTATCACTATCGTCAGTGCTACCCGCCATCTCCGTCCAACCCTGCTTGCTGACCGAGACTCAGATTCTGACCCTCACCATCCTCTCCGCATTCGCAACATTCCTCACACTTCTGCTAATATACATCTTCAATCCCGACAAGGAGCCGTTGCCATGGCGGGGCTACTGCTCTATACCCTCTATGGCCTCCCCCGAAGACTATCTCATGTCCTCTCGATACCCCTCCCCGTATCCTGGCCCACTCTCGACAGCAAGGACCTTTCCACCTGACAATCTCGACTCTCTACCACCTGCAGGCGTATTTATCGGCGTATTCTCTATCGACTCCGCATACGAGCGACGTTCATTGATCAGGTCAACATGGGCCAGCCACGACAGAAGTAGAAATGGCGCAGGCGATGGTGACGACGGCGTCGGCACCTCTAGAACCGTGGTACGATTCATTTTGGGCCAACCCGCGCGCGATTGGGAGAAACAGATACGATTGGAGATGGAGAGTGAGTCGCGACTTTTGTCTCCGGCGCTAAAGTTGACGTTTGACTAATTCTGCCTAGTGTATCACGACATCATCATCTTGCCCATGTCGGAGAACATGAACAGTGGCAAAACGCACGCGTTTTTCTCTTGGGCCTCCTTAAACGCCTGGACACCACCAATATATTTCGACACACCAATACCTGCCCCGCAATTTTCCTATTCAAATCTAACAACCCTACCTCCCCCTTTGGCCCCACATGATCCTTTGCAGGCATGGCGCGATCAACAAACCGCGCGGCCCAAGTCCTGGGTGCGCCCAGACTATGTCGTTAAGGTTGACGATGACTCTTTTGTCATGGTGGCCGAATTGGAAGCTCGTCTACGAGTCGCACTACACGAGAAGAATCCGAATCCACATCATGCTCGGCAAGAAGTTGCGTGGAACACCTCTCTCACTCCGCAGGCTCTTCTGGCCAACTCGACACCGACTGACTCGCCGAACGACCCTATGATTTACTGGGGATATTTGGTCACGAATCGGCTGCATCGCTTCATGGCTGGAGAACTGTACGCCATTAGTTGGAGCCTCGTTGACTGGGTTGCCCAAGATGCGGCCGTTAAGAGTATGACCAAGGGGGCCGAGGACAAGCAGACCGCCAAGTGGATGAACTCACATCCACGCGCCTCAGAAATTCAATGGAAGAGCGAGCGCTGCTGGATATACGATCATCCCAGATCAGGGACTGTGTACGTCTTGGCTCTATGCTTACCGTCGGTCATTGTATTGACGCGTTTCTCAATAGGTATTCACATGGGTTCTTGTTCCCTTCCGAAGTTTCGCGGGTGAAGCGAAGCGTAGCCGCTTATCTGGCTAAGACGCCTGACGAGAAGCCGACAAGTACTGCTGCTGATGATCAGGGTCTTCGCCGGGCACCTGCGCAATGGGCGCAGTCGAGTGTATCAACATTCGGTGTGCGGTACCATCATGCGATCTCCGGTTTTTCTACAGAGCACGGCGTCGAGGCTATGGTGGAGGGAAGCGATATGTCAACAATACGCGAAGGTGTGTTATCTCAAATCGAATGCCATTACCAGCCTCTCAAGTTCAATTCTCTAGGGAGCCCAATGACACCGGAGTATGCATGGAACCACCGTGAAGGACGGACGGCTCGTTTTGAAAACCAGCGTGTTGGGGGCACGGTGGTGGTGCATTTTATCAAGAAGAACGTGTGGTTCTTGGAGACCGCTCTGGCCATGCTGCACGGAGAAGAGTATTCTGAGGAGGAAAAGTACCAGCGCTCGCAAACCGCGCAGGTCCCGGTCACCCGGTCACCCCACTCCAGTCCTACACATACATATACCGACACCAAGAAGCATAACCTTTCATAGCATTTACGCTTTCTTCACCCCGCATATTTTCGTGTAAACTATCTTTGACCCGTCGTTGTCTCTCTCGCATTCTTTTTGTCACACTTTCGTGTTTTCTTACCGACCCCATACGATCGTTTTCTAGGAGTTCTTGTGTAGCAGTAGTTCTTGAGTACTGTGGCGGAGGTGTATTTATTAGAGGCATCAGTTTACATTATACTATTTTCGCGCCATCTGACAGCTTTGGCGTGTGCGGGGCGATAGATCTCTTGAGTTCCTATAGCTCGCAATACATCAACATCGAGACATGTATCTGTGCTTCAAGTCTGAGATCTGAGCTTTGGGCGGTGGACACTCGACGCAAATGCCGCGCCGGCCCGGGTGTCCCGATAACTCCTGCTCCTTGACATTGACGCTCACTTAGACTATCGTTCATGAACTGCCAAGTGGACGTTCGCAAATCCCTCTCCAAGCGTCCTCACTCTCCCGCAGAATTCAATGGCACGTCCTCGAAAAGGTTCTGCACTGCGCTACCCACGCCATACCAGCAGAGCTTGATTAGCAAGGTCAAGCCTGAATGGGACGCTAGCGCGACTATTGCCCGTGAGGGCGGGCCGACGCGCAAGGAGTCTATGCCGCGGTCGAGCGACGCAGCTCTGGTGAAACCTAAGCCACTAAACCGCCTTTACAATAATGTCAAGCTCGAGCATGACAATAATTGTGTAGGTCAAACCGAGCCCTCCGATACCGACATATTCTTCAATTTCCTGATAGACCTCTCCACTTGATTATGAGCAGGGGAAAAGTGACGACAGCACTACAATCGAAATTTCTGACGAAGAGGACATCAAACCATCCGCCTTCTCTTGTCACAGGCAGGGACAGAATAACGACGACGCTATCGAAATCTCTGACGAGGAAGACATCAAGGTATCTAAATTTGTCTTGTCTTGTTCTTGATTCCCCCGTCTAAGTGTGAATCGCAGACAGAGGGTCTCAACGGGCTCTTCGTTCCACAAACGAATCTCGTATCCGTCGACATCTCTCTCTATGAAATTCCGGGATCTGAGGCTCTCTTTCGTGTACCGCAAGCCTTGAAAGATGCAGTGAGTTCTTAGGAGTTCTTCTTTGAGGGATACCACACTGCTAGACGAAAACCTTTGTGCCCTTACAGTCTGCCGAAGTTAAGAGTGAAGTCAAGACAGAGCAGAATTTGTTGGATAATTCAGGTCAAGAATACTCCATCTCCTCGTCACCTTGTCGTCAGCGCCCTGGAACAGTACGTGTTTGTCTTTGATAGGACTATGACATGCTGAATGTGGCAGTCATTACTTTCGGATGCAACAAAGAGCAGCGCGAAAGGCAGTGCGGATAATGCCATTGAAGTGCTTTCTGATTCGGACGAAGACTGCGCGCCCTCCGTATTGTCTATGGTACATATTCTATTCAGAGTGGTTGGTTGTCTATATACTGAATCAATCATACAGGGCACCAGGAAGAGTGAGTCGTTGAAAGCTCAAATTCCGTCATCCCCGGTCGAAGTGAAGCCACTGCCACTGCCCATCCTCCAAAGAGAGGTACGCCTTCGGTATCCCTCTGAACTGAGTCGTCATCAGCAACTGCCAGGTGTCTCACTCTCTTGAAGCCAATGACAATGATACGGGTGCTACGATGATTGGCCCAATGTCTGAAGATGAGGCCTCCGAGTCGCCCGCACGAGACGAGGTAAGCCACAGCTCCATCGAACCGGAAGTACCAACTGAGCTGTTGTAGAACATCGATGGTAGCGAGGGCTCTCTATCGGATCTTTCTGAACTGACTTCCCTCACAGAATCTGAAGAAGAACCCGTATGTCAACCTACGATTTGGCTGTATAGTGCTCACGCATATTCTCTCACCTAGCCCATCATGATCAAAAAGCACGAAGAAGTCCAGCTAACAGCAAATGTCGCAGATCCGCGACTCAACGCAGTCAGCGCCGAGGTCTTCCAGCCAAATCCACCTCTCGCGCCTGGCGTGAAGGATACACTCTTCACGCGTGAATTCACCTCCAGCGTCTATGGAGGCAGTCCCCAAGCGACATGGCCGAAAATCGACACGAAGAAGTTCACGCACGGGCTCAAGAATTGGATGTATCTGAATCTCAACTTCAATCCGCATGCACCGGATATTGTTGGCAATCGGGGCTTGTTTTTCAGAGTAGGTGTTGGTGAGGCCGAGGAAGATCATAAGGTGTATCGTGTGATCACAAGGCTGGATGCTTCGAAATGGTTGTATATGGGCCAATACCAACTGAAGGCGGTCAAGTCGATCACAATCGAGGAGTGGAAGGCGCAGAAGCCCAAGGTATAGTAACCCTCCATCTCAAATGAACTTCTCGCTAAACTTTTCTGGTCAGTTTCGAACCCTATGGGTGAAGAAACTACATACTGAGAAGAAATACCGCCACCTTCGGGCCCGCGTCCATGCAAGAAGGCTTCTAGGACGAAATCCGACGGACAGGGAGATTACAGACATGCACACAAGAAATCCGAATGTTTCTCTCGATGAAGTCATGGATGCATTCGATAACGGATGCTTGGTATGGCTGTGCGATATGTTACGCTTGTAAAGCTAATGGTTTGACATAGTGTGTACGGGTGTGGGCAATGCAATGCGTCGCATACGATTCGAGGTTCATGGAAGAACTGGTCCGCAAGCTGGCTGTCTGGGTACCATCACCAAAGACACCAAAGACGGTCAAGCGTACTATCGAGACAGTGAGCGTAGACGACGCGTCTCGCAAAAAGAAGCAAAAGAAGAAATCTGTGGCGCGGGCTGGAGGCAAGCGTACTTCGGGTTGCGTCAATGGAAATCCTGATGACGCGGATGATGAGGCCGACAACACTCGAGAGCTCCAGTATGTCCCCAAGGGCACGCGAAGCAGGCCGTCCTCTGCACGGAAACGCGAGGATACTTCGGAGTAGAACGAACGGTCACCATTCGGTGGAGCGCACATCATCATCCTTTGACCTGACCGTTTCTTGTTAACCGAAAAGTGGACTTATAGCTTCGAAAGCTCTGGGGTGATTCAGAAGGATCGCACTATGTATTGATGCCCTTTCAAACACATGTATGCGGACAACGCAAACTTGCATTGCAGTCTTCATGGTCGGTCTGGTGTGGCTGCAGGGTATCAATCGATATACGCAACGCGTCCCTCAAGTTGCTCGAACAACCTAGTGGACGAGAGTCGGTATAAGACGCATCATGGTTACAGACTACATCGGACCCTCGAAGACCATCGGTCACTGTGAACACACACCCTGCGCTCAGTTGAAAAGCTCGTAGACCGTCACTGCAGATGCAGTAAGCAGAACTAGTTCGAGGTCAGTTCGAGGTCAACAGGAAACTGAGAACGCTCACCAAATTGAGCGAAGGTGCCTAAGAATCCTCCGTTCTTGTTCCGCTACAGGACAGATCAGCATTCACTTCCCTTCACGATCTTACTATCTTCGACGACCCACCGCGCTTGGTCCAGCCAAGTATCCTCTCGTATATAAGACTTTTCCAAACACAAACAGTCCACATCCGGCAGCAGCAGCACGAGGATGCTTGAGGGAAGTTACAAGGGTCCTACAATTGCCAAGTCAATGGACATTCCCATCGCGACGTGCAAATTGAGGCAGAAGATACAAACGAGGCGACAACGGCAGTAACATGCTCAAGGGTGTTTTGGTGAGCTCGCTGTGCGCAATTGAACGTGAACGCATCCTTCGAAGCTTCGGCCTCTGCTTTCTCTGCGTACACTAGTCCCTTGAGGCGTAAGAGATAGTACTAACGCCGTCAAGACTCAACATGAAGACGCACATTGTGGGTAGGCTATTTTCGCCGTTTTGCGCATTGTAGTAACCATATGAGCTTGGCCCTCCAGAAGTAAGTGTGTGGCGAACAAAGACAATGCGACCCATTTATAACTGTGAAAGTTTCAGTGGTGGAACGGGAAGGGGATGTCATAGTTCTCACTCATCAGAGAGTGTGATGGTGACAGGCATGTTTCGAGTCAGAAACGAAGAGATTTGCAGATGATCTACTGAAGGAAAGGAAGTGTACTGTATATATAGGTCGACTGGGTTCCGACGGAAATGCCGAGTCGTTCAAGTCACGGTAAGAGCTGATTACACGTGGCCGACGTACTTTTGCTTGTCGGGGCATCGTGAGAAATGATCCGACCCCATGAACGTTCAGAACCACCGAGCTGACTTAATCTACTACTTTATCGACCCCAAACACTCTCACTCCATATCAACCTCCACCGCGTCGACACTGCGTACTAAGGTTTCACAGGACAAGAAACCAGCTTTCTCGCCTCGCCTGTGTTGTCATCATTGCCTCTCTGGGAATGTCCCACTCTAAGCATCGTGCGCATTCATGGCTACTGGCACGACCATCAGTGCGGTCAGTGGAACTCTGGGCACCTGGACACCTCGCCCTCTCGTGTCATGCAATACCCTTCGCTTCCCTGGATTGTGTTCAATCGCGCCCATAGGCATCATCAATTTTCCGCATGTCTAATTCATACCTTACGATGATGTGTTCTTTGCAACTTGCCAGAACGTATGCTGCTGAATCCTCACATCGGGTCCACTTACCTCGGTGCTGGATGTCTAAAAGATCAACAACCCTGAAGCAACTCGAAGAGAACGAACTCGGGAGGTAGCCGAGAAGAACGATTCCACGCGTCCACAAGGCCACACTCGTCCACGAACCAGGGGATCCCGGCCGCGTTCTGGGAAGTGGGCAGTGGACTCAAAATCCCGCGCGCATCTTCTATCGCCTCTCCGTGCTTCTCTATTCATATATCAACGAGCGTGATGCGACGAACATTATATATTTCCGTCTCTCTTAGGGTCTCCCATCAGCACTCTCTACCTCCCGCATGCCTATCTCGGTGGGAGTCATTGGTTCTGGAGCCGCTGGTCTAATTACTGCTCATGTCCTCAAACAAGATGGCTTTGACGTCAAAATCATCACTCGCGACAGCACCCCAGGCGGCGTTTGGAGTGCGGAAAGAATTTATCCTGGCTTGGCGCTGAGCAAGTAGGCGCTTTCACATTGCCCTCACTATCTGTAATTCATTGTGTCGACAGTGTTCATGGAGAATTTCGGTTCTCCTCGCTGCCTATGCCTCCGCCGTCTAATGCTTCTGAGACTGGGGGTCGACTCACTGGCGATGACATGCATCTTTATATGGGTACGTGTTAAAATGAGCTGTTGCTCAGATATTGTCTCGTCGAGCACAGCCGGGTACGAATGGATGTGCTGTGCCTTTGATCTCGGTCTCACGAACTGAAACTGCTGCCCGTGCTTGCGAGCGGCTTCTGCAGTATTGCAAGAGGAAGCAACCAGAGTGTATGAGTTAGCAAGTTGCAATGGGTGACATGTCGACATTGACGAGCCGTAGGCCATACAGATATGATATTGGACTCGAACAAGAGAATATCACATTTGTGGTGATACTTTCTAGAAACACGACAATCCCTGACAGCACGACGGAAAGGACAGAGCGGTTGCTACGCAGTCCCAGAGGCATCTGAAGCTACAACTCCAAACCTTTTCCTTGCAACGGAGTGGAAGCCGATGTCAGACTGGTGCACAATGGCCCATGGGTGCCTCCAAGCTGTTCACACAAGCCCTTGTCAGGTCAGAACCCACAATGATAGTTTGATAGTCGACTCACAAACGTTGCACAAACGGGGGTACTCATACGCTGCCACAAGGTCCCACAAAACGAGAACCTTGTACTCACCGGAGAGCGACCCTGCGGGGGTTGGCGATATGAAGAGCGCAATGCGAGTGGGTATGTCGGATGTAGCTCTTTGCCGCAACGGTTGCTTTTGACGCCTACCCTAGAAGCAGTACCCGAAGTCACTGTGGTGGTTGGACGATTGCCGGTGTTGTATCCTGAAATTGAGTTATGTGAGTACTTCAACAGTTCAACTTGTAAACTGTGTCTGCCATTCCAGACCCTTTTGAGAAGATACTTGATGAAATCAGCGGAAATTCGCTATGAAAGATTGGGACTGCGCACTCAGCCTTGGTTATGACGCCGTATTTGCCCCATTGCAAAGTGCCGGATTTTTCTGGAAAGACGACTGAGGAAGCCTAGCATTACAAGGAGTCGTGGTGTACCTTCTCCTCTGTGCTCGCGCTTTTCCCTCTTCCGCTCCTTCCGCTCTCTGCACTCCCTGCTGTTCCACCACTTCTTTTGTTCTTTGACAGTCATACAAGGATGCACTCGACACCGATTCCAATTGAGACCTATCCCTTTGCCTTTATCTTGACTGTTATTTGGGCTGTTCATGATTGTGTTGCCGCCTCAGAGGTGATATTGAGCGCAACCGGCAACCTTGCGAAGAAGAGAGAGACCACCGCCCCGGAGGCGATGGCGACCACCATCATTCTCGGTCGCGAGAATGCGCCTGTGGGGTTGAGCGCGAATATCTGCGTCGTTTGTGTACAAGTGTGAACAGGACTCCGAGACCGTGATCTTGAGTGTCGTCGGTCACGCTCTTCGGTGCACATGAAAGCTAGAGGGATAAGCAAGCAAAGCACGTAAGCGAGGCTGTGCGACACACCTTGGCTAACAACAGTTCTACAATCCACTCTGTCCTGCGGCCAAGTTACCGTCATTGTTGTCTAATTTAGACTCAAGCATGCTCGCCGAACGGCGGCTTCGCCGCCATTCGCTCGCATGCTTTCGTCACTTTTCTCAGAGCTGTAGCAGGCGGAGAGGTGTAGCACAGAGAGAGATGGCCAATTAGTTGTATGCAGACAGATGGCGGGCACGGAGCGGTGTCGAGGTGATGATGGTGTACTTACTGGTCAGCTCTTATTCAAGTTACTGTACTTAAATACGACGAAGTCCGAGAATTACTCAGGTCCGGATATCGGACCGAGCACCGAAATTGGAGTTGACCGACGCAGAGCGATATCGACATAAGCAGAAGTTCTGAGTCACGTATACTGTAGGTTATCATTGAAATAGGAAGCTTACAGGAGGCGTAGAGGCATGAATGCTGTATTGAAGACGATTTAGTGAACTCGGATGATCGGACCGGACCTGTCCAAATGGAGCATGAAGACGATAGCCTCGCAGAAGGAGCATATACTCGTCATGCGCAAAAGTGAGCGCCAGGGCACAGCCACATGCCACCGTAATTTGGCACTGATGTGGCTGTGCCCTGGCGCTCACTTTTGCGCACAACGAGTACAAAACGAATTTCGAAATCTGATATTTCTTCCATTCGTAACCTTTGCGGAGAAGTTTCTGAGAGGCAACATCGTGTACAAGACAAATGTCACCAGGGTCTACCGACCGCTAGATTCAGAAGCCTCTGGTTGGTGTGTCGATGTTCGAAACGAGAACAGCGCCGCAGAGACATGGAACTTCGACAAGCTGGTTCTTTGCACAGGAGTAAGTTTGGCCGATACTTCTGGCTGTAGACATTCTCACCTCTTTGACAGGGCTGCAGCACTCCCAAAATCCCTCCGTCTTTGTCTTCGGCATCTGCTGCCAAGGCTGGTTTCCGAGGACCCGTTCTTCACGCCATGTATTTTGGTCCTGAACTCAAGAACTTATTGGCGAACATACGACCTGCAACTGAGGACTCCGGCGGACAGCAAGACGCAGTAGTCGTTATCGGAGGAGGCAAATCTGCTCAAGAGTGGGTGACTTACTTCATTTGTCATATAATCAAAGCCCTCACACTCACACTCAGTATGGCCGCATATCTTGCCAATGAGGGGCGTAAGGTCACCGTGGTGTTTGAGACAGTCGACGCTTTCACTGCTGGCACAAAACCTTTGCCCGATTTCATGAGGAAGAGCCGGTTCGTTGAGCTCATCGCCATTGAATATGCTCCTGATATTCTAGCAAGGCTATTATCTGTGTTCTCTGCAAGTCAAGAATTGCCCACGCGCCTGGAGTATGTTACCGTGCATGTCATGAAGCTGTCGAGGTCTTAATTTTCTTCTCAAGGCGCTTCCTACATAACACTACCCTCGGTAGCATGATCGTTCATGGAATGTGGAATTCAGTGCAAAGGGATTCCGTACGTGTCAGCTGAATTATCCCTGGGTGGCATTACTGACGCGACTTTCAGTACGCCGCGTTCGACATTCCTGTGGACTCACCTCTTCGGAACAGCCATTCAGCTTTTTGGAGCACGCGAGTCAACGACGAAGGCGTCAAACGCGATAATCACTTCTTCTCCCTCGTTAACGCGGGGAAGATCGACCTAGTGGCCCCCGCCCGAGTTACAGGATATGCGGCGGATGGGAAGTCCTTGACTCTGAACAATGGGTCGTGCATCAAAGCGAGTGCTGTCATTCTTGCTACTGGGTATAGTTCTTCCTGGTCAGGTCTCTTCGACGGTAGGAACTCGGCAACTGATTTCAAACCTGTGCTCATACCCTTGTAGAGCCGACCGCGGAAAAGCTGGGAATCAATCGACACGCCCCGTCTATACCAAACACAGATGAATGGAATTACGCGTCGCTTCGAAATCCGCCAACGGCGCGACCAGGCACGGAGCAATGGGCATCGTCAATCTACCGAGGGATAGTTCCAGCAAACAATATTCTACGCAAGGATTTCGCGATCAATGGCGCTGTAGTACGTGTGTCTCCTTTTGACAGTCGTGGTTCCTGCGCGACTTATGAGAGGCCAGATCACAACCAACAGCGGTTACGCTTACGAGGTTGAGGCGCATTGGATTTCGTCTTACTTCTTGAATGACCCCATGCGATTGCCCTCAACTGTCGAAGCGGCGAAAGAGGTTGCCGATCGCTACGCAGCTTGGATCAGGAAGCGATGGCCTGCTCAGCTGTTATGGCTCAGTGAAAGTAACAGTGCCGCTGTTCACTTCTTCTCGTGAGTTGAATTGCGCCAGTCAGGTCTCTGGCCGCTCATTTGTGCACAGATGGCCTCAATATGTCGAACAACTACTCGAAGACATGCATCTCCCAACTATGCGCAGTGGAGGCAATTGGCTGACTTGGCCCTTCAAAACCGTGGATTTGCAGGAAATTGCCAGTCTGAAGGAAGAACGAGATGCTATGCGCCACCGCGTTTATTCGCCTTAGTAACTCGTGCCCTGTCTCTCGATAAGTAACGACGAATCTACTGTGGATCCCTCCCAGATACAACTAGTGCTTCGCTTACTGTATCTACTAGGCGTCGTCGAAGTCACTCAATTTTCTACGCGAGTACGTTACATGTACATCGCAGGCATCTTCAGACTTCAGGGTATCTTATCAATTCAACCAAAATGCACAAATGCACATGTGTTGGAGCCCGTCAGCACGTCTTCGAGAGACATATCATCCGTATGAAAGTTAAGTATGTATAAGGCATATTCAGAGCAACAGAACCGGTCAACGATATCAAAACATTGTGCAACAATTTCTATGTGACTATATGTCCATGTATGTGGGATAAGAAATAATACTAGACAAAGGATAAATGATTGTCTAGGGCATCGGGATACAGTAATGCTATGCAAGGATCGTGAGGCAATGTCCAGATAACTATCAAGTGTCCGGGGGCATGAGTTGTACATATGAGGGAGGATGAGTATACAAGTACTCCGTAAGATGCTTTTGTGAGTCAGTACAGATGCTATTGAGAAAGTACACTGGCGCCGTCAGGGATATTTCGAACCTAAAGCAAGATATCGATATCAGTCGGGGAATCGAAAAGAGGAGAATGTACGTACACCAAGGACCGGGCGAGAATAGTCCTCGTCATCTCTTAGATCTCCCAGTACACTATCTTGCTCGTCCTTCATGCGCTTGCGAAGCTCTGGATCTAACCTATCGTCTCCCGTGCTTTTGGACGAATAGGAAGATGCAGCACTATTTCGGTCACCAAGAAGAGGAGGCTCCATTAACCCTGCCGAAGTTCTGTCGACAACTCTCTGCGGGTTACGCGGCGGAGGGGTCGGTGCCTGTGGCGTATCATTTTGGGACTGATAGAAGGATGCCAAGAGAGGCTCATAGCTCCCGGCGCTATGCGAGGCTGAATGATGAATTCGTTGGTCGCTAGCATTCGTTGGTCCCGCCGCGGCGAAGCCACTGTGAGAGGGTCCAGCAACACCGTGCTCCGCATAAGGGTTGTAACCGCCGTCGACAGGCATATCGTTCAGATAGGCAGAAGTACGGCCTATGCTGGCGCTGGTGGGGATTGAACTCCTCGGAGAGTGCTGTGCCATATCTGGAGATCCGAAACGCAACTTGGCGCCACCTGCAGTGGGATCGTCGTCGTCTTCATCATCCAGAGGAGCTCGATGGAACCCGGCAGCTTCAAGAGTGGCTGAAACTGCTGTGTCATGTTCCAACCGACGGGTACCACGTCGGCGCCGAACAGCGAAGAAGATCCACAGTAATATGGACGCTACTGCCAACCCAACCAAGACGAAAACTGCAGCGACGGCGCCCGTATTGTGGAAAAAGCTAGAAGCACCGGATTAGAGAGAGCGAACATTGGCAGAAGCGACAACGACTGACGATGAACCATTACTAGAGTCGTTGTTCGGGCTTAGAGTGGGATTGACACCTATTTCCGTGACAGTGACAACTGCTCCATTGGAATTTGTCGAAGTGAGCAGGCTAGTAAACGCGGAGGGGGTGCTTGTGGTTGTGGATCCGGCGCTATTTGTCGTCGTCACGAACACTGTGCTCTCCAATGTTGTTCTATTTTGGGCTTCCATCAGTTTCTTGTAAATTTGGGAGAAGAAATCATGACGAACACAACCTCATTGGTGTGCGTGGTGCGCGTGGGCGATGTATTCGAGGTTGCATCATCGGTGGTTCGGGTGGTAGGGTCGGTAGTAGGGTCGCTGGTAGGGGCGGTGGTGGTGTCGGTGGTGGTGGTGGGAGCCGCAGTTGTCGAAGTAAACGTAGACGGAGACGTCTGAGTAGTCTCTGTCGTCGTCTCTGTCGGCTGTGTCGTCGTCGGCGTGGTTGATGTTGTAGACGTCGAGGTGCTCGTACTGGTAGGCGGTGGTGCACTCGTTGTGGACGTCGACGTCGAGGTGCTTGTACTGGTGACAGAAGACGTAGAAGTCGGTGTAGTCGAGGTGGAAGTGGATGGCGCCTGGGTGGTCTGCGATGGGCTCGTTGAAGTAGGTCGTGATGACTCCGACGTGCTCAAAGACGTATCGGACGTTGAGGGAACAGGGTTATCCGACGCCGACATGGTCGTGGCTTGGGTAGTGGCACTGGCAGAGGTAGGGTCTGCAGTGGTAGTAGTAGGTGTGTTTTCGGTGGATCTGTTCGGTGATATGTATCAAGGCCGGGTCAAGAATTGCAGTACTCACGTGGTGGTCGCGACAGTGGTGGAGGGCGCAGCCGTAGTGGGGGACGTAGGCGCAGTGGAGGACGTAGGCGCGGTGGAGGACGCAGGCGTAGCCGACGTGGTGGTAGCAGCCGTCGTTGTTGGGGGGAGCGTAGAAGTCGTTGGCGAGTCGTCAGAAGTCGCAGAGGGTTCAGTGTCCGGTGGCGAGGAGGAAGACATGGAAGAGGAGAATAGAGCAACTTTCGTCAGCTAACTCTGGGTGAAAAGCGGAAGAGGCTGGCAGAGCTGGTGAGCGTTGGGCGTGCGCTCGGCTGCAGACCAGCTATCCGGCCTGCCTCCGCGTCAAAAATGCGGCTTACCGGTGGACGACACTTGTCTCTTTTCGAAGCCAGCAGGCATGCCCCTACTCTCGATCGCTCATGGGAAAACGGGTGGAAGTCAAGCGCGAAGAGAGAACGGCCGATGACGGTCGGATGCGTACACTCCCAAAATGGTGGACAGCCACCGCATTTATCCCTGCTCTTGCACGTTATTTTCTGTTTCCAATTGACTAGAACGGCCACTCTGCGCCGTGTCGCCCTCCATTTTTAACACAGAAACAGTGCGATAGCCCACTGGAACATTCTAGCCTTCTTCATAGACTTCGGCTCTGCTTTTTTGCCGTACGTCTACCATGATGATAATAGTCGACAAAGGCCAGGAGGCCGACGTCGAACTCGCTCATTCTGCTGCTGCTGTCGCTGGCTCCTCTGCGTTTGCGGACCCTCCGCCCCCCTTCGAGGAAGCAGTCAATGAACACGCTCATCGCCTCGTTGATCTATCTGAGGACGTGGATCCCGCCTCATATGCTTTTCCTGATGAACCACCTCCGCAGTTCGCCCCATACGAGGCCGAGCACTTCGATGTTGGCAATGGGAATATCGTATCGCATGATCCCCATCTGAATACGGATGGTCTGTACAGCTTCTCTTCTTCATCCGCTCAGACAGCACGCTAACGGATCTCTCCCAGGCGAAGCTCTCTACCGCTTTCTGCTTTCCCAAGCACAGTCCCCGCCGAAGCTCTCGCTTCACTGCCGCGGAAGTCATTCAGAAACGCGACATAGAAACGTAACAGAAAGGGATCGCGACGGAAGGAACACCACCCGAAGGGAAAGCTATTCGGTGACAGTCGTCGACTTCGACTTTTACATCAACCTTGACAAGTACATCCTTCCACAAGTCACCCATTGGTCGGTTGCAGATGCGGAACCTGCTTATCGCGGCCGCATGGTGAAGGATGTCAGTCAGAGCGACGGGTCACTGCGCAAGGCCAAGCGCAAGATTAAGAAGGCCTTTCATAAATGGACCCAGCAACGCGACGCCAACGGTATCCCTCCTTGGGTCTCGTTCGTCGAGTCACCGGGCCTCCAAGATTCCGTGGTGCTCAAGTCATCCAAGAGCATGCGTGCATGGGCCGACGCCTATTGCGCGTCCGAAAAGCGCCTAAAGGAGTTCGTATACACTAAGGTTAGCCCGTCAGCTTTTCTATCAGTTCAATACCATTGACTTCACATTCCTTAAAGACTATTTATGGTTGGAACTTGAACAACTTGGAGGCCGCCGTGCGCATGGCCATCACCGGTGGCTCGCTCTACCCGGGCGAGCTCGTTGTCGAGTTCCAACAGTCCGCGAACAAGGTGTACGTTCGGCCGGACAACCGTATGTCACGAATGCTTTCGAACAAATGGCTCAAATTCTTGTCAATCATTCTGCTTATCTTTCCCTTCATTTGGTTGTACAAGCGGTTTAGCGCGAAAGGCGGAGGTAGGTGGGAGGTGTGTGGCGGCGCGTATGCGCTGAAACGCATGGTCCCTGCCACTGATCTGGATGTGGTGGAGAGCGGCAAGCCTGGATCGACAGTACATGTGTTGGGAAGTGGCGGTGATATCTTTAAACTAATTGGGTGCAAGGAGTCGGATTGGTTGAAGGAGTGGCAAGGTACAATCGCTCGTGCCGTTGCAATGCGTTACGAGTCAACTATACCTCTCACCGAAACCACCGAGGAGGCTGGCAGCAGTGCCGTTGCTTTACTTGATCTGTAAGACATTGATTTGTTTACTGTGTATTTTATCGTTCCCTATATGTTACTTTGTCAATTCGTCTGTGCATTCGCCTAATATGTAGAGAACAAAGGCCCCTCCATTCGTAGAACAAGTCACCGCTTGTATCTGAAACGACAACAAGGGCAGTCCTCAGGGAGTACACATCCTCCAAGTTTGATAGACCTGTCCGGACTCCGAATCCCGCTCAGCCATTCATAATCACGCTACGATCCATTTGGCGGTCACGGCCTGCTTTACGCCGTCCCAAAATCAAGCGACTTTGAATGGTACAAGAAAAGTTCGTTATACAATCATAATGCTAAGCAGTTGTTCCAGTCACAGAAGGCCGTTGAAGGCGCGCCGCATGGCTCCCACGCGACTTTGCCAACTTGACATTTGTGGCGCAATTGACTTAGAGACAAGAATGTTCCTCTGATACGAGTAAGATCTGACAGCAAAAACCCGAGCTAAAATGAGCAGAATCCTACGCGACATAAAGCGCCGTTATCTGGAATCCCCCCACGCACCCTCACCGATGATAGCGTTCATGGTGGGGTTCCAGGTCCCTGTTGACTCAGAATGACGCAAATCTTGCATGATGTATATCTATAGCACATTCATTAGCGGGACAGCGATTGTCACTGACTGAATTACTATTACTCAAGGACGCTATCGCCACCCCTCGCCACCCCTTCGAATTCTTCCGCAGGCGGTTGTGACAACATACGAAGCCGAAAACGCAATTCGATATGCGGAGACGGTGCGCGCGTAAGAGCTCTTCAACAGACGCGCTTCTATGAAATCGTGTATATGCTTATCGTTCATAATGCTTGGATATCGTACACTAACTGTCAATATGTACTGTACATGTGCGTGAGGGACAAAGGTGTTACAGGTACTTACAGATGAATACAATGGGCGGCAAGAGTCTCGACAGTATCCAACCTTAACTTAGATTCTTCCGACTACGTTAACGTTATCCTGGCTTGGTCGTGGACGTATCTGTCAAGATGTCAGAAACGAGGCGAGAGGAAGTGACGCGACTCACGTTGAGCAACGTCTTCCGCCTGAGAATTGGCATCGGGCCCTGCTTGGGATCTGGGGCTGGAAGCGCGAACGCATGAGATGTCGGTGTGATAGGAGTCGCGGGAGGCGTCGGAGACTCGACAGTAGTGGGAGGTGATGGTGGTCTCCATTCGGCTTGATTGTACTCTCCGGACATAGGCCTCAGGTGGGAACGCGGAGGCCGAGCAGGTAAAGCCAAGGGCGCGATAACATCATGTTTCTGTGGTTGATCCAGGTCAACATCCTCGAAGCCGTATTCGCTGTCTTGTCTGGAATACAGTGAAGGCGTTGTTTGCCCGGATGCGATGGAAGCTGCGGTCATGGCCAGCCCAACGTTATGGGTGAGAGAGTATACGTCGCTGAATGGTCCCTCTGGCTCATCATCGCGATTCAATGATGAAGCAAACGGCGGTGCCGCTGGAGGCGGTGGTGCAGTAGCCTGACCAGAGAAGTCTTCGGCCGTGGCTGTCTGTGGCACACTATCATAACGTTGAGTAGTGTTTGAAGGACCAGCTTCTCCTATGAAGGAGTGCGGCCCCGTGCCTGTCTGTGGCACAATATCATAACGTTGAGTAGTGTTTGAAGGACCAGCTTCATCTATGAAGGAGCGCGGCCTTGGGCGTTCAGACATCATTGGCGCGTGAGCATCTTCTGAAGGATCATGGAAAGGATCTGCATCATCATCGTCCAAGGGTGTAACTGGACGGCGCATGCCTTCGATCCATCTCAGCTGACGCTTCGCCCTTCGGCGTCGTCGAGAGCAGAGAAAGAGCCCCACGACTAGGGCAACAAGAAGGATGCCTATGGCAGCGAACGTTCCCGCGACGGCCCCTGTGTTGTTGAAAAACCTGCCAAACCAAAGATAAGATCATTGACAAGAGGCTTGGTTGTGAGTGCTTACGATGAATCGCCCTGTGGTCGAAAACTGGGTGCATTCGTCGGATTCACGACAACATGCGTCTCTGTTATCGGAGACCCATCCGAGTTCGTCCCAGTGCTTGCTATCGTAACGATCGCTGGAAAAGTCGTGCTCGATTGACCACCAGAGACAGGCACGACTATCCCAAGTGGCGTAGAAGCCGTCGAGGGAAAGGAAGTCGAGGTATGCGTTATGATTGACCCATTGACTTCCGTGACAGATGTCGCTATAGACGCTAACGAGGATGGTGGTCAGTACCGGAACACGACAGACCGAATTGGACCCACCTCCTGCCGGTAACGTCGTCACAGATGCAGATGTGAAGACTTTTGAAATGGTCGTTAGACTGCCTTTTGCGTTTGTCGTCGTAACCTCAGTGGTGATAACCGCTGTGTTCGTGACAGCTTGTTGACCAGACTGAGGAATTGTCGAAACAGAAGTTGTCTTTGACCCGGCCTGGACAGTGTTAGCCACCGTTTGTTGACGGTCCCGCGAAGAAGAGGTCTTTACAGGACTTGTGACAGTGCCAGTGTCCGTTGTTTGTGTCAGAGTCCTTTGCGCCTGGGTAGAAGACACAGTGGTTTGCGCAGAGACAGTTGTAGATCCAGGCTCAGTGGGAATCGCTGCAATGGAAGATGTCGACGTCGTGGTTAGAGACGTTGATTGCGAGGTCACCTGGGGGCTTTCACCTGTTGATGTTGAGCTAGTGGAAGCGGACTCATTTCCCGGTAGTCCAGCTCCCGGGGTGCTGGTACCCTCTGTACTTGACGTCGCAGAGGCGCTGGAAGAGACGGACGCCATGCTGTATGATATGTGAGTCCATGGTTCATCACGAACACTGGCAATAAGACACTGACTCAGCTTCGACTGAGATTGAGCTTGCGCTGGTTGTGATTTTGACCACCGCTCCAGTTACAGTGGCCGAAGGCTCAGTGCTTGCCGTTACTGCCACCCTAACTGCTGTGCTGACCGTGGTTATAGCTATGGGAGGCTCGGGATCCGGAGAAGAAATCGGGTTGGAAGTAGTGATGGCTCCCGAGGACGGTGCTGAAAAAAGGGATAGAGCAGCCGATGAGCTCTCCACTGAAGAAGAAGATATCGGAAGCTCTGGATCTGGAGTAGATATAGCTCTGGAGGTAGAAACGGCTTCGGAGGACGAAGCCGTGGTAGAAATCTCTAGTGAAGAGAAAGATGAAACCAGAGGCGAGGATGAGACTGCAGGGGTGAAGGAAGCGAAGGAAGCTGTCGAGGTCGCGGATGGCTGGATCGACGCAGAGGATGGCGTTGAAGACGCCTGTTCGTCGGGCGGCGAAGTGGATGCGGAGGACGTGTCAGTCAGACTTGACGTTGGGGATGGTGCAGTTTTAGATGCCTGAGAGTCCATACCCCGTCCTAGACTTATATAGGTCACAGAGCGAACAGTCGATGATCGACAGGGTGCCTAGTTATCTAAGAAAGGGCACATTAGAGCGAGCTCAACGGGTTCATGAAGCTGCACACTAGGGGGTGGATCGACCATGCCTTTTGCTTGGACCACCTAGAGAAAGCAAGGTGGGTGGGGAATCGGATACGCACGAGAGCTTGCCGTCGGTTATAGCTTGAATACGTGTCGACACTCATGGGGCTTCACACGGCTAAATCTCGAAAGATCAATGGAACGCATGATCAGTTGACGATGTTCGCACCGTATGAACCGCCAAGGGAAAATCGCGAGGTAGAGAGAATTACCGGGGCTATAGTGGCCTTGACATTGGTGATGCATGTCAGCGTTATCAGGCTCTGATGCGATAGGCGCACCCAAATCGTGTAACTCTGTAATGAACGGCTCGCCGCGAGGTCAAGCCCAGTATAGCCTTGCTACTCTCCAGGGTCTCCTTCACGAGATCCTCGGTACCTTGTGATCGCAACGAGCACCGAGCCGTGTATGGAAGTACTAAATTTGGCTCTTGAGGCGAACATATGGGCGAACATCGGCGTTTCGTATAGTCGTAAGGCGCATACCTGTGCATGTCGAAGGCAAGCAATTATGACGAGATCAACGAGAGATTATGAATAGAATATGTCGATCTAGATGAACATGTAGATGTAGAGTATCTGTACGGAATGACAGGAATGAACGTATGGCTGGAAATACAGTGAAGAATGAGTATGCACCTGGGTCTGATAGTTGTATGTTATGTACCATCCACGCATTAGTGGAGCTGAGAGCATGCGCTGGTATAGGAAGAATGGGTATGGGTCCGAAGGAGAAACATGGAACATTGGGAAGCGATGACCCGATGAGAGAGAAGAGTGGGATCACACGACGGTGGGCAGCATGGTTATAACCTATCTATCCGCTTAGCAATTTCAGGTGAAATGAAGTTGAGTAACGCACCAAAGGATCAACAACACTTGCTGCTGCCTGGCATCCAGCTCTTCACTTTCAGCTTAACCGTACCCCCTCGCCGCCGACCACCACTTAAGCTGCCGAAGCTCAGCCTGCTCGAGCTATTGACTCGTCGCAGAGCCCTATCGCCATAACTCACTCCACTGCCGGCTTTCTCAGGATCTAGCACACCCGATTCTATTGAGAGCAGGATAGACCGGGCCGCGAGCAGAAACGGCGCCTCAACATTGTCTCCGGTGAGGGATGATGCTTCCAGGAAGTGCACGTCTAAAGGAGAAGGCTGAGTTCCAAGTCGTCGTCAAGTGGAGGACAAATGGCGGTACCATTCTCGGCAGCCCATCTGCTCGCCTCTGCCCACTCTACTTCTCGTTCTTCTTCTCGGTCGGCTTTGTTTCCTACCAGGACTGTAACAAGGTGTGGACTGCCAAGTGCTCTTGCGTCAGCCAACCATCGTGATAGATTGAGGAAGGAGTCGCGGCTATTGTTCCGTGGTAAGTGCCATGTAGAATGCGGAATGGAGCGATGACAGACTTAGTTATGTCGTAGACGAGGATTGCCCCTGCGGCTCCGCGATAGTAGCTTCTGGTCACGGATCTGGTGGATGTCTGTCAGATTGCTCTGGCCCGTGAAGGCAAAGGCGATGGTACCGAAAGCGTTCTTGGCCTGCTGTGTCCCAAAGCTAAACGGACCTAGATGAGCCTTGTTGCCGGAAGTAAACAAGGTCACGCACTTGTAGCTTTATCCGCTTCTCTCCTAGTTTGACGGTTCTACTTGAGAACTCGACACCGATAGTATGTTGCGAATGATCCTTGACTATAGTAATAAAGGATTAGCCAGGAGGTTGATACTGTCATGTTGGAGGCGCACACGAATTGTGGGTGAAATGGTGCAGTAAGCAGGACTTTCCAGATCCTGCTTCACCTGTAATGGATGAGTTATTCCGAGGTATGTTGTCATGGCTTAACGCACCAATAATGATGTACTTCATGAGAAAGTCTGCGGCAACGTTGAGGCCGTGCGGACGTCCAACATAGAAAAGCACGCACCATAAGTTTCCAGCAGTTCTGTGCCATCCTCGTCGTACCCATTGAAAGCCATGATGAGGGCACTGTGACGGCAAGAGGAGAAATCGTTTATTGATTTCCACTGCATCATGAAGACGTGGGAACCTAACACAGCCACAAGATAATCGTCCGACCCTGAGGCGGGCACGGACCACTCCAATCATGATTTGTCGGGATGCATCACGCTGCACCATGCTGCAGTCTTGTCCCAAAGAATTAGCTACAAATTGTTGTGCGCGTACATAGTCCATAGCCAAATGCTACCTCTGTTTCCAACTCCCACTATCACTTTACCGTCTCCCACCAAGCGACAAAACACCAAGTCCTCCTCGACTTGCTCGTCAACGGTCCGCCACTTGCGGGGTAATGTCATCTGCCAAGCGTCAATCTCTGGGAACTTCCGAGCGCTGAGCTGCTGAGAGAGTTGAAGCATGGTGTCTGGATCTTGAGAAGGTTTACCCCGAGGTTTGAAGTGCGCCACATTCGCAATATGTATTGTATTGGCGTGTGCACCTGGATACGTCAGGAGGAGCAAGGGGTCGTGGTACGGGTCTCGATAGATAGACATCTGTGCGGGTGAAAAATTATCTGTGCTCTTTGCAAGAGAGTAGATTGCAAGAAATTGAAAGGATGCTAGAATTGACTGAGGACTCAGTGATGATGGTCCTTCTTGAGACTCACAGCTTTCTTGATAGTCCTATGGAATCCGTCATTGAGAGGAATGTACGATCATAGAGGTCTAGTACCGATGCACAACCACGGAGAACTTGTTGATCGCGGTGCTGTATCTTATGCTTTGACGGGAAGAACCGCTCCTTTCCAAGCCATTTCCATAAGCAAACAGTCCCGGGGAGGACATTTGGATCAAGTTCGCCGGGGTCTGTCTCAGATCGCGCAAACACAGGAGCGCAATGCGAGATCAGTGTATCGTCGTTCAACCTGTTCGAGTGTGGTAGATACGACCAACTGAAAAAAAGCGGCGCATACCAAGCAATTGAGAGGACACGAGCTTTCTGAATCCGAGAGCTACTGAAAAGTGGCTTATCTGCGCGGAATAATCTACGACCATCCGGATCCTCCATCTGTCCACGACTGGGATAAAACCAGATCTTTATGGTGCGGTCCATCTAACGCCGACAAACATAAGCATGCAAGAGCACCCAGAGAGAATTTGTCTTACGCCACATGTAGCTACAAGTTGTAGCATGGGATGGAAGTCCTAGCAAATTGTCAGTGGAAACGCTTCGAAGGTTCACTGATTTGACCTACTGCACCAAGGACGTCGCCGTTATGGCCACCCGACCTTCCACCCACGAGAACCGCGATGCAACGGCCGCGCCCAGTTTCAGTACCTTCGGGCTCACACATATCCAAGCCATGCGCCGCGCCCGCCTGGCTGCTATATTTCTCTGTATTGGGTGGCCAATGAGGGTTCTTTGGCTTTTGCTTGGGTGGAAGGTCGAGTCTATAGATGCGTGTAGTAAAGTCTCTGGCGGTCGATAAGAATGTATGAGGTAGTTGGGGATGAGTCTTCAAGGAAGTGATCGTCTGTAATGGAGAGGTGACGATGGAAACTCTGGAGGCAATAACAACACGTACGTCTCCATGTCCTTGAAGTTCGGTGACAACCTCTTCGAGAGAGGTGTCATATACGTAGATTTTACGACCACGCGACAGAACGATGAGTACCACGAACCCCACTAAAGCCCAAGTTGCTTTCACGGAGTCTGCTGACTTCTCGGTTTCATCCTGGATACCATCCATCAAGAATCCTCGGAAGCACAACGGGGAAGACACCAACCTTTGGGAGCTCAATGGTTATTTCTCTGCTACTTGGATCTGCAGTGTGCACGATTTGTGCCTGCCCTTTGCTTGTGATTACAACAGCATCCTGAAAGGCAGACACCAGAGCAGACCATTCCTCAGGATAGTATGCGGATGTGAGGTCACCATGACCAAGAGTTTCACGAGAGTCGCGGTTCCAAGGAAAAGGGACAATGTCATACACACATCCCTCCACGCTAGCGCCCTCCCTTGTGGCATTGGTAGTCTACACCATCGTTCCTAAATATGATAATGTAGCGGTTTAAAGTGTGGGACGTACGCGTATCTTCGTGGTCAGCTTGAATGGTGGAGGAGAACGAGCATCGCGATACCAGGGCTGCATCTTCGGGACTGTGGCCTTGAGGATGCGGACCAGTTGCAAGTCGCGGTCAGGGCTGCCACCGATCAACGACGCGCTTTCTTGACATGTTCCCACGAGCAATTGCAACTTCCTCCTCGCGTTTCGTTCGCAGCATCGAGGGAAGAGTCACTCCCTCCACTAGCACTGTGGCTTATCAAAAAGTAAGGTACACATATCTACTAATTCCTGGTTATCACGCCGATGCATTATCCCTCGCCCCTTGAACACGCCCAGCATTTCTTTCAGCTTAGTATGGAACTTTGGCGTTCAATGATACTGGCGCGTTGAACCGTAGGCTGCTGCAATGTGGAGATGGTGCTAAGTACAAGATTACAAGCTAGGAACTTTCAATTGCCCCTCCATGACTTGCACAGCACCTCCCGCAAGCTCGATTGAGTTGACTTTTCCTCCGGCCACCTCAACAAACACTTTGATCTCGCTTCGACGGCCAATTTCCACACCTTGCACAAGTTCAAAAGGCCATCTCCCGTCCTCCTTCCCTTCCGCTAACCATCCGCAGAGCGTCGATGCAGCGGACCCCGTGGCGGGATCTTCAAAGGATCCTTCAAACATTCGTGTCCGGATGACACCATCTTCCGTGCGAACAAAGACGTAGACACTACAGAAGCCTTTCCAATCCCCGAGATGACTGTCGGGGACTGCGACCCGCTGGGTGTAGGGCTGCATTCTCTCGAGAGCATCTACTGACGTGAGCTCCAGGAGAATGAACGACATTCCCTTCACTACAGAGGCCACAGGAAGCGCGCCATCAAGGCCGCTGGCGAAGTCTTCGGGACGAAGATTCTTCTGGGCGGCCTTGACCATGGGGAATGTGTATGGAGGATGTGTTTTAAAATCGATGGGCACCTGAAGGCGGACCCCGTTGTGCTCCCTCTGTACCGAGATTTCGCCAGCCTTGGTCCGCAGCGTGACAGTATTCGCGATGGAATCGCGATTGAGCAGATACCACCCGGCGCCAACTGTAGGGTGACCTGCGAAGGGGAGTTCCTCTGTAATTGTGAAGATATCGATTGGGTGAATGCCCTCGATACTTTCGTGCAGAAATATAGTTTCCGAGTAGTTGAATTCGCGGGCGATCAGCTGCTTCTGGGCTTGGGACAACTGGGTATCCTTTGGAACAAGTACGACGGCCAACGGATTCCCTTGAAATTCATAATCCGTGAAGACGTCGAGTGTGCAGTACGCTAGCTTTGAGTTTACCGCCATGATGATGGGTGTGCGCCGATAAAAGGGCGTCAATTTATTGCAGCCGAAGACGCGATCGTTCCGTCATTCAGCGTGACTCGGCACTCTCTTGTGCACCTACGCCGCGTTGCACCTCTATGCTTTCTACCACGTTCACACTATAATATTCGAATAATGTGCAGATTTGTTATCTACAAAGGCACTGAGCCGGTGCAACTCTCCCATGTAAGTGACGGTTCATGTGAAGCAGCTGCATGTCCATTCTCACACTTTCCTTAGCTGCTCACACGGCCTTGCCATTCAATCATAAACCAAGCCTTCGATTCGCGTTTACGACTGGACCATCGCAGGCCTATGAATGGGGATGGATTCGGCGTTGGTCTGCAACATCTCATCTACTCCACGCCGTTGGGGTCGACTAACATGTGTCCTTTCAGGATGGTATGACTCTGTGTATGACGAAGAATTGGGCAGCCAACCGTGCATATTCACCTCTGTTACACCTGTGAGTTTCCCAGAGAAATGGTCATACTGTTGCTAAATTGATACAGGCATGGAACAACGTCAATCTCACCCGGCTAGCAGAAAAGATCAAGTCTCCCTTGGTCTTGTGAGCTCAATTTCCCATCGATTATTCCTCTTCGCTCATCCAGGAGCAGCGGTCATGTACGAGCAACCACTGCAGGCTCCCTATCACTCGACAACTGCCACCCTTTCGTGCACGGCAAACTCATGGTCAATCAATTTCTTATTCGCCTCGATGCTGCCACTCAACGGCCCATAGTTCATGCATAACGGCGGTATTGCCCAGTTCCAGACCATCAAGCGCAAATTGCAACGCGAATTACCGGACGTCGCGTTCGATATGGTTCAAGGAAACACTGATTCCGAATGGGCCTTTGCCCTTTTCTTGTCCAAGGTGCGTCTCAATTCTCAACTCATATGTTTATCTATACCAATCCAATGTCATTCCTCCAGCTTCCAGATCCGAATGCGACGTCGTTCACTGTGCGGACTCTCAAAGAGGCTATGCTGGACACTATCTCGACGCTGAATCGGTACGCTGAGGATGCCAATATAACCGAGGCAAGTAAATTGCTTCGTTCGCTTCTGAGTTCTCCTTTGACATACTTCTAGCCCAGTCTCATGAACTTTTGTGTCACTGATGGAGAAACCGTGATCGCAACGCGCTACATCTCGTCGAGGCGAGACGAAGCCGCCTCTTTGTGGTTCTCTTCCGGTACATCCTTCAGTGAATATGCAGAAGGTGGACACTACAAGATGTCCAAGGCGGACAAACGAGAGAACATCATCATGGTCAGTGACTCGCACTACTTTGCACACCTTGAGTTCTCATCGGAGACCGTAGATTGCAAGCGAGCCTCTAACCTTTGAACGAGGTACGCCCGTGGCTCTCTTTCCCTCTCATATCCATTTTTTACTTGTCTCACAGCCGACTGGATGGAAATCAAGACGAATAACATGGCGATCATCACGCCAAAGATGAACTTCCTGCAAATACCCATTGTAGACCAGCACTACGTTTCGCCTTCAGATCCCACCTTCGAGGCACGGGCGACCGAGTTTGCCATGGAGAAGGGTTTGCTCGCTCTTCGCAAAGATTTGCCCCCAGCGCAAAAGATACGTTCTTGAAGCTTGGATCCTCGTACTTACTGCTTTCATTTTGCTGTGATCTAGTTGTTGTTAGAATATTCTTGTGTAAGTATATGTAATGAGTTTCCATACGAGTTAGCTTGATCTTGTCGCTGGCCACTAATTTTTCCTTTTTTTCGAATCCATTTTAGTCTATTGTGCCTCGGCATACATAGCTGGCCACTAATTTGGCCACTAATTTGGCTCATGACACGAAGCCATAAGTACTTGTAAGTAACATTTGCACGACAAAAGTTCGGACTGAAAAGCTTGAGTGATATACGGGAACATTGTATAGCTAGTCAAACTACAAAAAGCTTGAAACCACCAGTGATTCCTTCTCAACTTGTCTGTGGATAATTGTGAGTTAGGTGACAGACTGGTGGTAGAGATGAATGAGACACCAACCTAATAGAGCTCAACCACGCCGTTCACTGACCTCACCGCCAGATGAGCAGGAATGGTCCGGACGTCAAGGGTGGCGCGCTTGCCATATGGCTCGATGGTCCCGTTGGGAGACTTTGTGGGGTCTTCCGCTGGGATCTGTCGCTTCGAGGCGGACGAGCGCTTGCCATACGGCTCGATGGTGCCATTGGGAGACTTGACGGGATCTTCCGCTGGGATCTGGCGCTTGCTATACGGTTCAATGGTTCCATTGGGAGACTTTGTGGGGTCTTCCGCTGGGATCTGGCGCTTGCCATACGGTTCAATGGTCCCGTTGGGAGACTTGGTAGGGTCTTCCGCTGGAATCTGTCGCTTCGAGGCGGATGCGCGCTTGCCATATGGTTCGATGGTGCCGTTGGGAGACTTGACAGGGTCTTCCGCTGGGATCTGACGCTTCGAGGCGGATGCGCGCTTGCTGTAGGGTTCAATGGTGCCATTGGGGGCCTTGACAGCATCCTCCTCAGGATACGCACCACCGACAGCACGCTTGTCGTAGGGCACGATGTTCCCGTTGGGGGCCTTGACGGCGTCCTCCTCGGGATAGACACCGCCATCAGCCCGCTTCGAGAGCTGAGCATCGGGGATCTCAGACCGGCTGTAGGCAGGGATGACCTCCAGTGGGGCGGGAGTGCGCGCCTTCAACATGGGCATCTGAATAGCGTGAGAAACAAGACAGTAAGATATCTTGAATAGAGCTCACGGGAATGCGAATGGGAGAGGCAGCAACTTGGCAAGCCAAGAGCAATGCCAGCGGCAGAAGGGCAGAGAGGCGGGTGAACATGATGAACAATGAAGGGAAATGAAGAGCAAGTCGAGATGGAAAGACTATGTGAGGCGTCCAGGCCTAAAGAAAGAGGAAACGAAGAGAAAAGACTGGAAAAACAACGGTCAGCAGCGGGAGAAATGAAGTGACAGCGCACTCACAGGGCAAGGGGGGTGAAGGGAAAGAGGAGGAAACGGTGAGACTATAAGCAAGATGGTTGCTAAGTACGCCCCTGATATTGATCTGATGGCAACGCATGGACGTCATCAGATTCTACAGTTTGAACTTTGAAGGCCGTCTCGGTCTTCTCAATCCTTCCACTATGTCCTCCGATCCGCGTTTCTCTCGACTGCGCTCAGACCCGCGCTTCAGACGGCCAAAGAAAAACAAATCAACAGTCGTTGTCGACGAGCGCTTCAAATCCGTTTTCGCTCAAGAAAAAAAGTCCAAAAATAAATCCGCTGGTATGGATGGTCCTTGATACACTCGCTGGCATAGCATTTACCATCTTCATCATTCACAAGGTCGTGTTGATAAATACGGTCGACCCCTTGCGGATTCGCACGAACAGGACAATCTCCGCCGCTTCTACCGTATAGAGAACGAGGACGAACCAGCGGATGAACCAAAGGCGCTCGACTACGCTCGCGGCCAAGTTCTCTTGGAATCTTCAGATGAAGAAGAGGAACCATCTAAGCATCAAAACGACAGTGACGAAAGCGACATTGATGGTTTCGTGACAGTTGGCGGCAATGGCGAAGACAGCGAAGCGGAGATTGACTTGGACGAATCTCAAACGGCCGTCCTCACCGCTCAGGCAGATGCGTACTCTAAAGAACATCCTGAAATCGAGGAGGGCGATCGGACACGGCGTATAGCGGTCGTGAACCTTGACTGGGACCATGTCCGCGCTTCACATCTATACAAAATATGCTCTTCTCTGGTGTCACTGTCGGCGTCTGCTGTCGCGTCCACTTCTTCGGGCTCTACACGCAAAGCTGCGACCTCTCAGGTTCACGGTCAGGTCTTGAGCGTCCGCGTCTACCCTAGCGAATTTGGGAAGGCGAGAATGGCGCGCGAGGAGAAGGAGGGACCACCTGCCGAGCTCTTCAGGAAATCATCAGACTCGAAGGAGGTCAACGAAAAGACCATCTACGAAGTCGGCGACGATCAAACCGCGGTGAACGAGGACGCGCTGCGAAAATACCAGCTGGATAGATTACGGTATGCGGACATTCAGTCCTCCGCCTGCGAGACTGATTGTTTCACAGCTATTATTACGCTGTCATCGAGTGCGATTCAGTTGAGGCCGCATCTCACATCTATGACGAACTCGAAGGAACTGAGCTCGAGCGTTCCGCGAATGTATTCGACTTGAGCTTCGTTCCCGATGAGATGACTTTCGATGATACTTGCAGGTGCATATACCAGACATTCCGTTGGTGGCACATTGCTCAGTTCTTTATTTCTAGAGACGAAGCGAAGGAAGACTCGGGCAACCAAACCAAGTCTTTGGACTTTGTAACCGATGTCAGTGTTTCCATCAGAGTTTCAAGCTCCGTGGCTGACGGTCATGTTTAGGCTCTTAGGCATTCAAAGGTCAAGCTCACATGGGACGAAGACGACCCCGAGCGAGCTCAGGTCACCAGGCGGACGTTCACCAAGAAGGAAATTGAAGACAACGATTTCAAGTCCTACATCGCCGCATCTTCAGACGAATCAGAAGAAGAAGATGCGCCCAAAAAGCCTCAGCGAAAGGCGCAACGGGACAAGCTGCGTGCACTGCTTCTAGGTGGAAACGACGAGCTGCCTGAAGGGTGGGCTCGGGATGAGGATGGTGGCGCTGGTGGCTCTGATGTTGACATGGAAATCACATTCAAGCCCGGCCTGTCAGACTCGAAGGGCGATCACGACGAGACGACAATAGAGAAGTACCAACGAAAGATGAAGGAGAAGCGGAAACAGAAGGCAGAGGAACGCAAGAAGGCGCCAGTCAAGGTTGACGAGGAGGAGGATGACTTCTTCGATGCTGATACCGAGGAGGAGGAGGAAGAGGAGGAGGTGATCGTTGAAAGGCCTGCGAAGAGCGCAAAGAAGGCGGGCAAGGAGAAGGCCAAGTCGGACTCGCTTCCTCTCGATGCAGACGAAGACGAAGGAAAGCACTTCGATCTCAAGGCGATCCTGAAGGCCGAGAAGAAGTCGAAACGCAAGTTCAAGAAAGGCAAAGACGCTGCTGTGCCCACCGACGAGACGCAGCCGGACTTCTCTATCGATCTTGCGGATAACCGATTCACCGCTATACACGAAGATCCTAGTTTCGCTATTGATCCTAGCAATCCCCAGTATGTGGACATCCTTTTGTGTGTTGAGCTGTCTGACGTTTCGTTCACAGGTTCAAGAAGACGAAGGGTATGTCTGCTCTGCTCGAGGAGGGTGGAAAGCGACGACAAAAGAAACGCGGTGAAGATGGAACACCTCGCGCATCAAATAAAAATGAGCCCAGATCCGAGCGAAAGCTTGAGAGTTTGGTGGAGAGCGTCAAGAGGAAGAGTATGGCGCAAGGCCAGAAGGGAAATGGGAAGAGACAGAAACTATCATAACAGTCTCAACCTGTCGTATTGGATATTCTTGAACGAACCCCCTTGTTCGCTTCGGTGTTGTGCAAGTTCAATTTAGGCCCTTGCCCTGATGAGTTCATGACAAAACCATATTCTCAGGCATGAAAACAACGTGCACGATATTCGGGGGTCATTCCTGTGTCAGACTGACTGTTCCTGGGATCGTTGCGAAGACACAAACTGTACATAGATCTGGTTTGGTGATACAATTTCTTCACGGTAGATGTTTTCTGGCGGTGCCAGTATGAACGTCTATGAGACTGTGGCTTTGGAGAAATCGAGCTCTGGGTGAGCATCTTGGAACTTCTTGAGAGTCTGTTCAAACGGTCAGTAACCCGTGTTAGTTGCAGCGCTCCAGCTAACCTCCATCTTCTTCAGCTCGTCAGACGTAGGTTTTCCCATTTGCTAAACAACGTAGGTTAGAACGTGTCAACAGACTAGTCTTTAGCCTACCTTCTGCTGGTTGTCGAACTGGAGATGTGAAAGGTGAGCGAGGTTTGGATACGTTACATTGGCACATACCATCATTTTCTCTACCATTCCTCTGCGGCGATGTTTAGACGAGAGAAGGCACGTATATGATAGAGACATACCTCGTTTCGCCATCGAGATCGCTTAGCTTGCTGTTCTCAGGTTCGATCTTGGTGGTGTCGATCTTGGGATGATGCGTCAAGACGTTCTCCCACCAAGTCTGTTGATTCAGTTTCTCCAGATGGACATGTACTGCCTCGTTATCCTCTGTCGATCTTGTTCGTGATCTGCCATTCTGAATAATGCAAACCGCGTACGTACCAAGTGTCCATGTACTGTCCTCGACTTTGATATCCTTGCACAATTCACCGCCCATGATCGGCTCTTTGCCTTTCAGACCTACGCTGAGTTTCTTCTTGGCAATGACTACAGACAGATCTTTTCCACGAGAACCTTTTGGCACGGGAATGACAATGTCGACTTCACCGAGCTCTTGGGACCATTTGTAGGGCAAAGCTGTCAAGTAGATTAGACGTCGAAATCAAGCTGAAAAGTAGTAATATTAGACCGGATTGCTCGACGATTTCACGCGCCCTCTCTTCCTTGTTCTTCTGATCTCTTTCCTCCGGTGTCAGCTTGTCTTCTACGTCGGCCATCGCGTCTGGATCTGAAGTGACTGATCGAGCTCGAGAAAGGTGAAGGATGACGAGTGTTGTGTGCGACTGCTTGCCAGAAGCCGTTGATGTGCCGAGTCGCTAGGCCTGGCGAAGGGTCTACTTTGTGCGACGCCGACCACCAGCTCTGCCCGCGGAAAGAGTATTGAATGGCGAGCTCCGATTCATGGGCTGACTTTGAGGTGCGCCCGCCCAATTTTCCGTCATTTCTGCGCTCACCGCCTCGCAGCTGATTCGTTACAATGTCCGATCCAACACTGTAGACCGATTGAAGCAAATGCTCATTGGACTGAATGACGAGTGCGGCGTCTATCTTCCAAAGACTGGCAAAAAGCAAGAAATCATCGACCGCATCGTGACCACCCTCGAGAACTGGAAGCAGGCCAACCAGATAGAGAAGTGGACAAAGGCCAAAGACATCATAAATCAAGTGCGGAACTACGGCTCGTGAGTGGTCTTTTATTCCTCCCCTCGGCCCCTCAGTGGCCATTTTCTTTTGCCGACAGTCCTCCTCTGCAGGTACACACCATCGCGCACTGCATCGACGTCGGGCGCTTCGGGCTCTACGAGCCTGGCCGCCGGCTCTCACGCGATGCACAATACCTACAGCAATGGTCATGCGCACTCCTTTGCGAGCGGCATTGCGCCGAGATACGATCCCTATGCTCCGGCTCGCAAAGCGCCTGGATCTGTGAACACATTGCCCTCAACCTCTTCCCTTTCCGCACCATCTAAACTTGCCAACAACAAGTCAAGTACTTATCTCGTCCCCATATCGCACTGTGAACGCGTCTCATTGCCTCTGTAGTACTTCGGTTCAAGGAATCTCCCTTCTTCACTTCTGAGCAGTCTGTCTCTTCCGTCGTGGAATGTCCAGGTCACATTTTTCGCCATGTTCATTTTTTGTTATCGGAGCGCTGACCCCGGCGTGCAGAATCAAACAGCTCTACGGACCGACGTCAACAAACCGTGGTCTTCACGCTGACCCCTGACCAGATCAGCAAACTCAAGTCTGTCAGGTAGGACGCCACATTATGCTACTATCTGCAGCCGTCTGATAGCTGTTTAGCCCAAAATACCAACTGCGCTTATTCTGCACTTCCTCCACTTTCTATTCCGCCAATCCTACATTTCGCTCAACTTCTGTCTCCGCTCTCATCGAATTTCCCCCGACGTGCGAAGTTCGTGTTAACAACGTGCAGTTGTCGGCGAACTTGAAGGGACTGAAGAAGAAACCGGGAACGGCTCCACCACCGGATCTCGGAAAGTATATACGATTGAACACAACCGCGAACAAGGTAGAGATGGTTTACGTGAACAGCCAGCAACCGGTGCAGTCCAAGGTATGCTTTTTTGTGAAGTTTTGAAAACACCCCTTTAACATGAATGCAGAAATTTTATCTTGTTGTGGACCTTGTGAAGACCACGTCGGTGGATTATCTTGTCGATCAACTCAAACGAAATAACTACACGTCGGCGACTGATGTACAAGCCAAGAGTGCGTCCAATCATGTTGCTCTCACGCCGATACTGACCGCTGTCCAGTGAAAGCGTCGATCAATGACGACGACGATATCATCGCTGGTCCTCAGAAGATGTCGTTGAAGTGCCCGGTATGACCCACGTCCCTCTAATGTTTAGAGACTGTCTGATTTCTCCCAATAGTTAAGTTTCATGCGCGTAGCCACACCATGCCGTTCATCCAAATGTGTACACCCGCAATGTTTCGACGCCAACTCGTGGTTCTCTGTCATGGAGCAAACTACAACGTGGTTGTGTCCTGTGTGCGAGAAAGCTCTGGAGATAAAGGATCTCATCATAGACGGGTAAGCTAGTTTTCGCGCGTACGGAACCCACTCTGATATCATCATAAGCTACTTTGACTCCATCGTGAAACAATGTCCTGACACTGTGGATGATGTTTTCGTTGAAGCTGATGGTGAATGGCACACATCGGACTCCAAATATGGATCTGCAAGTTGGAAAGCCCAGCATCCTGTTCAGAAACCGATATCAGTGCCTGCCTCTCCGCGAAAGCCACCGTCTTCCACCAGAAGTCCCCCACAGACCAATGGCAAGCCTCTGAACGGCAAATCAAAGGCAGAGCTTTCGTCGATACTTGTGTTGGATTCCGACGATGACGATGAGGAGGAGAATAGGGTCAAACGGGAATTATCGCCGTCGTTCGGGAACGCCTCAAGTTCGAGCAGCATGGCGCCCTCTGTACCACGCTCGCAGTCGGTCCAGGAGGCGGTCATTGACCTGACACTGGACTCTGACGAAGAGGAGGCGCCCCCTCCGGTTTTAGCGCGCCAGACGGGAAAGCGGAAAGCATCCGACGCCCCATCCCCCACCGAAACCATCTGGAAGAAGAAGAGTCGATTGGAGAGCGATCGGGCCGGAGGGTCATCAACAACCGCACCCACCGCTCGTAAGAGCGATTACCCGCAGGCTGATCCACCTGCACGTCCCGCAAACGATCCCGCCGCTGTAGGCTATACAACACATTCAGCGGCGAACGTCAACGCGCCACCACCGCCCTTGTATGCGAACGCGTTCTACGGCCACGATACAGAGGCGGCATCGTGGCAAATGCCACCGCGCATGAACGGATGGTAGCCGTCGGTAGTTGCTACTTTGTTTCTGTTTTCTTTCTTCCCGGTATTGCATCGAGTACTTTCGTATAGTATAATATAATATAGTCGCTAAATTCTTGGACCGTGTAATACTACCACGTCGACTGGCTGCAAGACTGTCGGTCCGCTGTTTACACAGGGTCAAACGAGCTCCCCGTGTCCCTGGAGGAAAGGACCCCGGGGCCTCCAATCGGCAGAGCCCGGGTGTTTTTTTGAAACTCCGCCCGGGTCAGTTTTGAATAAATTGCGCGCGGAAGAGCGACTCTGACAGAAACCACCTCTCACCACCCCCTCCACTCAGTTCTCTCCGTTTCTTAAAAATGGCCGACGTGAAGAAGAGCAAGACGCCGAAGGAGTTTGCCAGTCCGTCGCTGTTGTTCCCGCCGTGCTCGTCGTGTGCTGACCGTGGTTGTAGTCGACTTCATGATGGGTGGTGTTTCCGCTGTACGTTCCTCCTTGCCTGGCCCTTCTCGCGCAGCTACTCACACAATGTGCAGGCCGTTGCCAAGACCAGCGCTGCGCCCATTGAGCGTATCAAGCTGCTGGTGCAAAACCAGGACGAGATGGTAAATTTTTTTCGTGTGCACGCGCATATATTTCATTAACACGACCCGCGCAGATCAAGCAAGGTCGTCTCGCCACGCCCTACAAGGGTGTCGTTGACGCGTTCAGCCGTACCATCAAAGACGAGGGCACGATTTCTCTCTGGAGAGGAAACACCGCCAACGTCATCCGTTACTTCCCGACGCAGGCGCTCAACTTTGCTTTCAGTGCGTCTTCTCCGACTGTCTTGTACCAGTATTCTAACATTTGTTCACAGAGGACTACTTCAAGTCCCTGTTCGGTTTCAAGAAGAGCGAGGGCTACTGGAAATGGTTCGCTGGCAACGTCGCCTCCGGTGGTGCCGCCGGTGCCTCTTCCCTTCTCTTTGTGTACTCCCTCGACTACGCCCGTACGCGTCTCGCGAACGACGCCAAGTCCTCCAAGGGTGGAGGAGAGCGCCAGTTCAACGGCTTGGTTGATGTCTACAAGAAGACCCTCGCTTCCGATGGTATCGCCGGTCTCTACCGTGGCTTCGTTCCTTCGGTCGTTGGTATCATTGTCTACCGTGGTCTCTACTTTGGTGTCTACGACTCGCTCAGTACGTGGCAGCGTACTCCGTGTATACCCGATACTGATTGCTCCTTACAGAGCCCGTCGTCCTTGTTGGTGCTCTCGAGGGTTCCTTCTTGGCCTCCTTCCTCCTCGGATGGGGTGTCACCGTCGGTGCTGGTCTCGCTTCCTACCCTCTCGACACCATCCGTCGTCGCATGATGATGACCTCCGGCTCTGGTGTCAACTACAAGTCCATGTTCGACGCCGGTTCCCAGATTGTCGCCAAGGAGGGCACAAAGTCCCTCTTCAAGGGTGCTGGTGCCAACATCCTCCGTGGTGTTGCTGGTGCTGGTGTGTTGTCCCTGTACGACAAGCTCCAGGAGGTCATGTTCGGCAAGGTCTACTCTGGAGGATCTGGTTAAATGCCTCTCTGATATCATACTATCATTGCATACTTGTCCTATACGGGTCTCTCTGCTCTTACATAGACATTACCATCTTTTTATTCATTCACGCCGGCCTTCTGGGTATCTCTACTTACCGTATTATACCCTACCAAAGACCTATTACAAAATGCAACGGGATAAAAAAAATGGAAACGCAAGTGTGATACTGTAACTGCAAGCTGACTTGCCTCTTGTTCATGTACCTCCATGTCTGGCGCTCGACACTGGAAGGCATTCCGCGCCGGAGCCTTCCACAGCTGACCCGCCGTCGCTGGGCATCCACAGTCGTTCTTCGGCCATATCAAGAACATTGCTTAGACGCGTGTACGGAGGCGCTGAACGGCGGTTCGACGCGAATTGGTGTATCCCTCCCGACTGGGTCTGGCAAGACTACTGTCTTCATCTCATTACTATCCCGCCTCGCGACGCCCGCGCCCCAGGCCAAAAGGGCCCTCATCATCGTCAACAGTATCGAGCTTGCCCGGCAGTCGGCAGAACAGGTCGAGCGGTTGTTCCCCGAATGGACCGTGGAGATTGAGCAGGGCGTCAAGCACAAGGCGTCGGGGTCGGCGGATGTGTGAGTGGCGACCTGCGCTGCAGTAGGATGTTCTGACATGGGTACAGCACGGTGGCCACCTACCAGACTCTCCTGCAGGAAGAGCGCATAGCCAAATTTGACGCTCATAAGATGCGTGCCATCATCGTCGACGAGGCGCATCACGCGGCGGCGCCTTCGTATGTTGCCTGTCCTCCTCAACTGACGCGTCTTTTTCTGAACCTGGACTGATAGTTATCGACGCATTCTCTCTCAGTTCGACTCAGAGATACGACATCCGGACCACGACGACGAGACGTACGCGAATCTGAGCGCGAAACCGGTTACGAAGCACAAGATACCCATCGTTGGATTCTCGGCGACGTTCAGTCGGCATGATGGTCTCGCCCTCGGATCTGTGTTCCAGAGGATTGTGTACCATAGAGACTTCCTTGAGATGATCAAGGAGCAGTGGTCAGTTGGAGATGCCAATCCTCAATTTGTGCTCAGACTCACATTTGCTAGGTTGTGCGACGTCCGCTTCACATCGGTCTCAGCCAACATCGACCTTAACGAAGTCACCGTCAACTCGCGTACTGGAGATTTCAATCCGACTAGTTTGGCTCAAGTCATCAATACCGAGACTCTGAATACCCTCGTAGTTCAAACATGGCTGGACCGTGCAGGTAAACCATCCGATAAAACATGCAAGCCTTGACTCTGATTTAAAGCCACAGCCGAACGAAAGTCGACTCTAGTGTTTTGCGTCAACATCGCACACGTCGAGGCGCTCACTGCAAAATTCCGACAATTTGGGATCGATGCTAGATACTTGTATGCAAAGACGCCAGCTGCGGAACGCAGAGCGCTTGTTACGGCTTTTAAAGCTAGCAAGTTTCCAGTCCTCATCAACTGCGGTTCGTCGTCTTCTTACGCTCATATTTGAGCTGACTGATGTCAATTGTACAGCAATCTTGACGGAGGGAGCCGACATTCCCAATATTGATTGTGTCGTTGTAGCGCGACCGACCAGGTCGAAGAATGTCTTTGCTCAGATGGTTTGTGTTTGCTCAAACTGTCCGCGTTCCTGAGCTTAGTGTGCGCCAGATTGGGAGAGGAATGAGGCTATCCCCAGCTACAGGAAAGGACGACTGTAGAATTATCGATTTCGTGGACAGTAATCATCGCGTCTCTGGCGTGATCTCCAGTCCAACGCTTTTTGGATTGGATCCGTCTGAAGTCGCCATTGAAGGTAGTGTTATGACCGTAACCTCGCCATCGTCCCACTCACTTCTGTTTAACCAGACGAGAGCCTTGAAGAGATGGAGGAGAAGGCAAAAGAGTACTATTCGATGCCAGACAGCGCCGATAATGTGCCGTTGCCCAAGACAGTCACTTACATCGACTACGAGAACCCATTGTCGTTCCTAGACTCAGCGGCTGCATCTGGCAATCTTCCGCACATCTCACAGCTGAGCAGGCATAGTTGGATTGCAATCGGGAAGGATAAGTATATTCTTGAGTGCCTTGGCCAAGGCCACATACGCGTCGATTTGGTGCCACAAAAAGATGGCAAGTGTCATTCCTTTTCTTTCCTCGAATCTTGAACTGACTGGAATCACAGATGTTGAAATGCACTACGCTGCGACTTTCACGCCTGCAGCGCTGGATCGAGCAACCGCCGCTTCGTTGAGACTCTCTCCGTTTCTCAAGAGCCGCAAGGTTCTAACAGCGAATGAGCTCGATGAAGCCATTCGAGGATGCGACACCTATGCTTTGGCGAAAGTCGTTAGGGGTCCGATGGGTCTGGGGTATGTTTACACCACGCATCGAACTTGGTGTGTGTTTCCTGACATCGCCTAGCTTGCTTAGGTCTGCTCAGTGGAGAAGACTACCGGCATCGGATAGCCAGAAGGCATTCATCGCGAAGCGATGGAAGGGAAAGTCTGATGCTCTGGATGAAGTGGCCGCGAAGGCCAAAGCCGACAGGATAGCCAAACTCACGAAAGGCGATGCTGCTAATTTGATCACTTGTATCAAACATGGAGCGATGGTACGAATTCAATGTGTGCTCATTGTTGTACCTGCTGACTGGGAACCTCAGGCACGGCATGACAAGCAACGAAAGGCAACCCTCAAGTTGAAGGAGGCAGAGGCCAAAGCAGAAATTCTACGGTCGCGGCAATCGGTCTCTGTTGGTCCACTTTCTGCCTAATGAAAGGTTCGTGTTGTTTTGATACAAAGACGGTGAAACTAGATCTTAAACATGTTAGATAGAGCTGGTGATACGGCGCGATCACTCTGTAGAGTCAACACCGCTGCTTCTTGGGCCCGATTTATTGTCACCGCCATCTTTGACGGATTTCTTAACGCCTCTGGATCCTGCAGCAACCGCAGGAGGACCCCGACAAACGAGTCGCCCGCCCCAGTCACGTTTCGAATCGCATCTACTTGCAGTGCGGGCAAGTGAGCGACCACCACTCCATGCCCCGCACTTCCTTCCGCTACAACATACCTCTGCGCGATGTCCGTCTTCCTCCAACCAGAATTCGCCATCGCAGATACGCGCATGACGACGATGACGCCCCGCTCGCCGCACTTGATCACCAAGTGCTGGATGAACGGGAGGAGGTTGACTGCCATTCCAGCGACGCTCCTGATGTCGAGCGAGGGTCCCACTTTTCTTTCGAGTTTTTCAAGATCCATGCGGTAGTCCTGACCGAGTCCTAGAGGGTCGATTACTGACCACCAGGAAGCTTTCGACATGAGGTCGAAGGGCTCTTCCCGTGCTGTCTGGTAGATGTGTCGTAGTTCGAGAATGTTCGGTGATGCGAATGTTATGGGTGCGACCCAAGGATCTATCGAGCGTTCAGATATGGCAGCCAGTGCTGGCATTATGACAGTCGATTTTGTGACGGAAGTCGGTTCGCTGACTTGAGGTTAGTGGTCTGGATTAAAGTATTGAACGGTCGCCTTGACACCTACAAGAACGCTGCAGATGGCGATCACATTTATGTCGGTCCTCGCAAGAGTAGAGATTTACTTACTTGTTAGGCCATTGGTTTGACAGTGTTCAAGAAGTGTCTGAACTGCGGTGGTCGACAGGTTTCCATCGAATGCAACCAGATAAGGCTCGTGAATGCCTATTTGCTCGACAATCTTTGCCACGGTTAGCGACTGTAAGCCTTCTTACGCCTTGCTACGAACCTTTTCTCCGGAGAACTGAGCCGTAATATCCATATCCGCCACACCGGTGATAAGATGCCCATCGTTGCTCAATAGCATGTTGCAAACTGCCGTCCGAGAGCCGTCTGATTTGACCAAGCCATCAGTTCGCATCCCGAGGTCCTCAGTTTCCTTCAACAAAAGGTTTCCGAACGAATCATTTCCGATGGGTGAGATCAAAACAGACGCTAAAGAATCAGCGGAGACACGATGAGCAGCTTCAGCGACATTGCGCGCCACGCCGCCGAGTGACAGCTCCACACTTCCTGGGACGGTTGAATGCGACGCCAGAGATTGTTCAGAGGAGAGAATAGCTTTTGCGGTGACGTCGACTGCAGATGAACCGACGATGGCCAATTGTGCTGGTTGATGAGCTGGTGGAGATGGATGTACTAGTTGAGCCTCGCTATGGGCAACTGGTGTTACAGATGAAGAGGACGAGATCTGAATGTGAAAAAGCATAGATAATTATTTGGCAGGATACACGATGACCTAGGGCCTTACAGTAGAGTCTGACAATTTCTGGTATTCGACGGCGATTTGACCACCTAGGATATCCCAGTCAGGTGGATTACACTTGAGGAAAGGGAAGTGAGTACTCACCAACTAGTGCCGTGTTCTTCAAAAGGGCAATATTAGACGTCAAGGAATCACCTCCAGTGAGCTCGCCAACGCGTGCCAATAACCAAGGTGTTGCCTCTTTGCCTTTCTTGCTGATCCCGTTAGCTTCCGACTCTTCTATTGCCTGCTCTACCGCTCGTTGTATACTCGACCCAATGGGCTCATACTCCTCTGGGATGGGAACTGCGATGAGTGATCCGTTCTCCATGCCAAATTGCCACTGTGCATCTGTAATTTGGTCAGAACAAGTTTGAGAGCAAGGCTACTAGATTGCACGCACGAAGCAGGCTAGCAGCAGATTGAGGCGTGGTGACGTTGTATGGAACCTACAGCCAGACGGTGAGCTTTCAGAATCGCTGGTCATGTATTTTCCCGACCTGGAAGCCACTATATCGCGAGAAGAACGCAGGGAAGTCCGGTGTGGGGCCATATGTTACAACCGGCACGCCCAGAGTTTCCTGTAGACGGAATATGTGAGCAATGCAAGCTCTGCTCGCTGCGGATGACTTGCAAGATATTCCAAAGTCCTGCAAAGATGTCAGAAATAGTAAATACCCCGTCGCACGAAAGGCTGACCTTCCAATATCCAAGATAGATTTGACACCAGATGTGACCAGACCGACAGGACACCGAGTTAGCTCAAACAAGTCAGCAGAGACATCCATGGCTGGAATCAAGGTCATGAGAATTATATACATGGTCTGCGAAGAACGAATTCAACGTACTGCTTTCTCCGTTTCGATGTACACCTCCAAGGCTGGAGGACTGTTAAATGAACCTAGGTAGCTGAAATGTGCACGGACATACCCTCCAGTTGCGAACACCTACAATACATGAGTGCCGAGAGGAAAATGCTTCACAGAACATACCTTGATCCCTGCCATTGCCGCGAAGATCAAAGTACTGCAGATTGTAGTCCCTACGTAATGTGGTAAGGATGGAGCTGGGGTATTGCAAGTACACCCACACCTCCGTCCATTTTGGCGCTTATCATCGGGCCAATGTCGCGGCGAGAGACTTTTATCGTGTTCGGAAATTTGGCGCTATCTGCCAGTCTCTCCACCTGAGACTTCTCCATTCCAATCTTGACGCGTCCTTCAATGATACCGATGGTCGCCGGGACGGCCCCAGTGGCCCGCACAATATCTTCCAGGGAGTTGGATAAGTCGTAGTTGGTGGGGTACGGAAACCCATGGGACACCAGAGTTGTTTCGAGAGCGACTACTGGTTTGTTCGTAGCCAGAGCCTCCTGGACCTCTGGGTGTACATCCAAAGGTGCGAACCGCTTGGCCGCTTGAGCTGTACTAAATGACGCTGGCCGCCCCAAGCGTCTTGCAAGAGAGCGCGTTACGTGCATCATGGTCGTCGTTAGATAGAGAGTAGCGCGTGCTTACACTATTTCAACTTGGGCTCCGGACGGCGGAAGTACATAAGGTTCCCGGTACGTCCCGCTTTTTGAAATACCAAACGGCCCGGCGGCCAAGTTGACATCTGCCGCAGTCTGCCGCACGAGGCTTCCATTCAGTTTCGACCATCGACCACGACGACCACCTACTATCATACCTGCATGACGGCGCTGACCCCAAAGGCATCGATTGATGCTCATATGGACCACCCGTGCGGAAGATGCATAATAACATCGCAAGACCTCGATGTTCAGGAGATAATCTCGTTCGTGCAAGACGATAGCGCCGGAGCCATTGCGATTTTCGTAGGTAGGTTTGTGTCGCTGAGTCTGACAATGTCTACACCACTCTCACACGTCGCTATAAGGAACTACACGCAACTCGTTCAAAGGTAGGTACAAATTCCATAGCCTTCTTGAATAGCCATATATATGTATATTGCACACAGGCAAAGTTGTTACGCGTCTAGAATATCAGGCATACTCGAAACTCGCCATCAAAACGATGGTCAGCGTCGTGAAAGACGCTTGTAAAAGCATATTGCGCTCTGAGCATCAAGCAGAGTCACAAACATCAGCAAGCTCACTTGTAAGATGCGCCGTGTCCCATCGAATCGGTTGTGTGCCAGTGGGAGAACCCTCCATAGGTGAATGCACTTGACTCTACCCAGTCAACATTGATTGACGTTGCAGTGATCGCCGTCTCATCGCCTCATCGGAAGGAAGCCTTTGTCGCATGCGAACAGATACTGGAGGACGTTAAGAAAAAAGTGCAGATATGGAAGCGGGAGTTCTATGAAGGGGAAGACGATGATACGGCCGAATGGAAAGCAAACACATAATTCCTATTCTAATCGTGTCGTTCATAGATTTGCAATGTTCGTGATATATACATTGTTCAATGCTGGATTATTCGATCTTCCAATCCTTGGTCAAGATGTCATCGTCACTGGTAACGAACAGTTCGAGGGACCACATAAAGAGTGTGAAGAATATGTTGAACCAACGCCACCAGACTTGGGACGAGTGGTCCATGACTAGATATGGTGTGTGAGTAGTGAAGTTTTTGCATGCCGATGGCTCACTTACGCAGTAGGTTAGAATATACAGTCACAAAAATGAATTGCCGATAAGTCAGAAGGATGTGGGTCAATGTTCTAGTTGGACGGTCTTCCCAGCCGCCATCAACACCACCTTCAGACTCCCAGCTGTCTGCACCGATGCCTGGTAGAATTTTGGACGCAAACTGGAGTACGGCCAGGCGATAGACAAGACCAACCAGTACTGGCTTCGGCAGCGTGTTAGTGACAAAGCTCAATAATGTCTGGAAATGCGGAAGAATGTTTGGTAATAGCGGGAGAGGCATGCTGAGGATGGCTTAGTGTCAGCTACGTGGCACGCAGACAGGAGGCACCTACTATGATGAGGATGGATCAGAGAATGACGTCGGGTCAAAGCCACAGAGCCACACGTTGTAGGCCATGAAGAAGGCCAGACCTGAAGATTCTATGATGTTCGTGCGTCGTAAGAAGAACCCAATGAACGTTATGAAGAGCAGCGCCGTCAGAGCCACGCCCAGCAAGGTCGAAGAAAGCGGGGACGCCGCCGCGTCTGGATATGCCTAACTGAATGTTCAATGTCGGCTCTGGCTCAAGATGCCGATGGCACGCACCACAACAATCCACCAAGCTGAGCCCACGTAGGCAACCGCCGATGCAATGAGCAAGATGAACTGATAAACCTCCCCTTCCTCGACCAACGCCTTCGCCTGCTGACCCAACTTTTGCGCGACGAGTAGACTGGAAAGCCCTTCCATGGCGATGAACAGTGGTCCCAGATACGTCAGGATTGTCCCCCAGGCAGACACGCTGGTAAGAAGCCATGGTTGCGCGGCCGTTGAGAACGCATTGAAGCACACGAGGAGCAGAAATGGATGCATCGGGACCTGCAGCAACGACAGCGCATCCGACCCCCAAAACAGTATCATCGTCCCATGGATAAGAGAGTGCGCGGTGAGGAGCAGCGAAAGCAGGAGAAATGCAGGCTTGGAAAGCGTGACGAGCGTCAAAGGAAGAAAGATGAGAATTTGAAGGACAGTGGATAGTCTGAAAGAGATCGAATTGTAAGGATTTCGTAAATTGAAAAGCAGACAGCTCACCTCGCAGTATGCGAGACAACGCTCCAGAGGAACCAGGGATTTATTGCCATGATTCACGTCCTATGGTCGCTGTTGGGCCTGGCATGCATGAAGTTCGTGGCCAACCTGTGATTTCGCCGCATTTGGACACTGACGCGACCCTGCCACTCTCTCCCATTGCTCTCCCATCTCGACATCATTATTTATATATGCTTCATTATCGACTACTAGTACTACTACTAGTACAAGGCTACAAGCTGTATTAGGACAAACATTCGGGAAATATACTAGGTGTTGTGCAGTAGATGGTGGCACAAACAGATGGATAACAGATACAGAAAAGGTTCAGATTCGGATGGAATGTGTATAGTAGGGCATGCTAGTCCTTGTCAGAGAATCATTGACGTGCGATGATCCGAACTTTGAAGGGTTTGATATGGCTGTAGGGGAGATGACGCGTCAAACTACTGCGCATGAGATTGAAGAGATAGCCCGAACCTAGTTATGCCGCTCGTGAATTCAACGGAGCTCGGTGGCGGAGAGTCGGGTGATAGGCTAATGTCAAACTTCCCCAAGATGTTAGCCATAGTCAGGAGCATTGACGTCTCCGCAAACTGGATTCCTATGTGAGCGTTGAGCATCGTAGAGGCTTTCTGATGTTCATACTGGGTGCCTACCAGGACATGTCCTCCGCCCATACCCGAACGCGAACGTCCTCGAATCCGGATTGGTGTCTTGTCCTGGTCCCTGGTCGCACAAAAATCTACTGGGGTCAAACTGGAAAGGTACCGGGTACAATTCCGGATCATGCATTATTGCCCATGTATTCGCGATCACTGTAGCATCCTTGGGAATACGGTATCCCTCGTAGGTATCCTCTTCTACGACGCGGTGAGGGAGCGCTGTTAGGGCAAACGATAAGAAATCCCGTAAAAACCGCGTATCGAGCTAAAAGGCTCACCCAAGTTGGCTATTGGGGCGTATCGCAAAATCTCCTTGAGAACGGCCGAGAGGTAGACCATCTTCGTGTTATCGCCGCAGCCAGGAAACCCGTGACGGCCCACGACTGAATCAATTTCTGACTGGGCCTGGGTTTGGACGTCGGGATGCAGGGCCATAAGAAGAATGAAAGAGATCATGGCTGACACAGTCTGTTCTGTCGCGTCAACGATGATCTAGGCAGAATGAAGGAGATTCCCTTACAGTATCAGCAGCACCGGCATACAACCCCCCGGCGCACCATTTCACGATGTCCTCGTCGACAGAGTGCTCCTCCAGCAGTCGAGAAGTAAACGATTCAGTGTAATGACCGAGAGTCTATGCATCATGTTCGCTGTCAGAGACGACCCACATGAAAGTTATAGCTCTACCATCTGCTTCTTGACCCATTTGTGAGGGGCCTCAGAGAGGGAGTCCAGTTTCTGTCTCCATTCCTCGGCTTGACGTTTGAAGCTCGCGAAGGGAAACCACAACGGCAAGAAGCGAACTACGCGCGCGAAAATCGTAAAGCAATTTTAGAAGTAAGATTATGACTCTCAAGACATGACAGCTTACCGATTGGATAGTAGTCAACCAGCCACCGACCAGGCGCCAGGGCATACCCAGAAATGCGGGCAGATTCTTCTGCGACGTCAATGAAAGGATCGTTCTCCACGACGCTATACCCATATGCAACCTTCATGATGACTGCCGATGAGTATCTAGAGATAGGCAAAGCGTCAGATTAGGCTCTGAGACTAGTGGAGCCGCAAACGACCTGCCTACGAAGATGCACCTCATACTTCTCTGGGGTCTCTTGGATACCAGCGATCAACGTCTCAACGGCCGACTCTAGGATGGGCCAGTAGTGGTGCGTTGCTTGTGCACCAAGACCACTACCGAGCAGCCTGCGATATTGCGCATGACGAGTATCCAGCGACGAGATATTGAAGACAGAAGCTCCTCGCGCACAGAGTTCATGATACATCCAAGCTTTGGGTCGATCAGAGTACTTGTTAGCTCGTCGATTGAGTAGTTCTTTGACAGATTTCTGGTCATTCAAGACGATGATCCGACGGTTGTAAACACGAAAGGATATCACGGCACCTGAATCATGGATGGTCAGTGCGGGGATGATCTTTGAACGTGGAGGACTCACTCCCAAAATGTTTCGCCCATGAAGAATATTGCCTCCAGGGTGCTTGACCCGTCAACTGTGACTTGACACCATAAAGAGGGCTACCAGATGGTCCGGGGGGTAATGGTTGGTAATTGAGACCAAGATTGAAGCGATGAGAAATGTAGCATGCAAGGAACAGTATAAAGACGACGAAGAGGAACATTGAGACGTTGCAAAAAAGATGGAGGGTTTACCGACTCTATATCCTCCAGCATAAATACTTGACCGGCACCGGAAATAGACCCCATTTAGCCTTCAACAATCGGAGGTGGCACTCAAGAATTAATATAAAAATTAGCACTGCATAGGGCTAATGACGAAAGAGACTCTGACCAGGCCAAGGCCGGGCGTCATGCCTAGGAAAAGCATCGTTAGCTATCAATCATCAAAGCCACAATAACGCAGGACTGTATTAGCATTCACGTTCCCCAAACGAGACGTGAGTGAGCGTTTGTCCCTCCCGCGTTACGTGCGGTGGTAATAACGGTCAAGGGGTAGCACGGAGATTGGCCACCTGGAGCTAACATGAGCAAGAGTTTCGTTGTTATTTTGGTGGTCAGCCGAAATCCTCCTGTTTGACCTACCAACTTGGCAGGCGCCCTGATGATGGCCATGATAACTTGCCGCGCCTTGAATTCAGTCGCGTAAACATTCGATGCCCGCCGTGTGTGCACACCGTTCGTCTCGTGGCGTCCCGTGGGCTGTATTTCACGCCCCGACCGAACTGTCGAGAGGAGTGATTAGAGTTGACAATAACGTTATCCTGCCATAAACCTTCTCCCACGCGTACCCTTGCTTCTACGCAAAATATGAGTCATCACCTAGAATCTATTGCTCTTGTCCGTATTGTGCGGGACGAGTTGCTCGATCGACACGGCCAAATACCGGAGTCCTCTATGATAAGAAATTGTCGCGGGATTGCAGAACGTGGAGGGATGCTATCCGTTGGTTAGAAAGACGGACGAGTTGCAAAGGCGGATGATCCGCGGACCGAATTACCACTATGACTCAGAAGACGCGGTCTGAGCATATGTACCTACAAAGCAAAATTGATGGATAGCCACCGGATAGCCACCTCTATGAGCGCCAGGGCAGCATCCACGTGTACGGGTGCACAACGGGATGCGCAAACAAGTGGGAGCTAAGCGCGCGCTTAGCTGACACCCGTTGTATCCATGGGCAAGACGGGGTCCTCTTGTGGGTCTGATGGGAATGGAGGCAAACTACTGTGGGTAATGAAGGGAGCGACTGTGGAGACGTTAGCACAAGGTTCTTCAACGGTGAGGGTCAGCGCGTGAGTATGCTTCATCCCTCAAGTCCCCAAGTCACCACCTGGTGATCTCGGTATGCGTCCGACTGAGCTGACAACGAGTACGAACGGACCAAATTCCAGCCTCACCACTCTGACAAGCGACGACACTTGGCGGCACAATATCAGAGGTGATCCCGGTCCAAGATAAGAGGCGCGTGAACGGAGACTCGGACTGTTTCAAAGTGTGTTGTAATGTAGCAATGGCAAAATTTCTATACAAAAGTCCGATTGACTGTCATTTGCCAAAGCGCATCTCGGCTCCAGAGAATTGGTCGAGAGCTTCTCTGAAAACCAACTCCGTCAGAGGGACCGGTAGTCTGCGTGAATAGAATCTAGATGGAAGGATCCAATTTATCCAATCGTCGTGCCGTTTCAACAGCCTATTATGACTGATCGATGGTGTCAAAGCTATGAGGAAAGAGGGGAAGATGAAATCTTACTATATCTCAGTCAGACGCGTCTGGAATGGAGGGAAGCCATGAAGCTCAAGTGCGGTCTGGTTGTATCTCGAGGGCGACAGTGGATGAACTATCATAAAGTCGGAGGGCGGCAGTCCGTTTTTACCTGTGTGTGTACGTCAGAAGACGCTATAAACAGGAAGAACTGCGCTACCTTCGAGACGCCATTTCATTTCCTGCACGCTGACAGAAAACCGAGAATGGTCGGCGCTCGAAGACTCTTCAAGTGCAATGGCCGATGCAGCCGCTGCTACAGCGGGTTTCGAAGACTGATATGACGCGAGATATATTGTAGTCGAGATAGGAGGAGAGCCTAGTCCGTGATGACAAACTGCGCGCGAAGCTCGAAGAATACGACATACCACTGGACCACGGGGATGACTTGTTGTTGTCAAAGTGCCGGGGAACAGTGATGACGGTAAAAGGGCTACTAATTTCCCGGTCAGGCGAGTCCGGTCTTGATGCACAGTCAGAGAGTGGAGGTGTCGGCGGACAATGAAGACCCAAGTCAGAGGAGTAGGGAGGAGTAAGCAACGCGTGTTGCTCTATTGTCTGTGATAATGACTTGATGATCCCTTGCAATATGTTAGCCACAACATGACGCGTCTTAGATGACTATGTACGCACCGTGTTCATCGTAAAAGGTCACCATCGCTATACCGACCACCTTGCACCAATCAAGGACTCTGTAAACGCTCTCCAGTAGGCATTGTTCCGTCAAGTCGTAGTGTGTTTCCGGGTCAGGTACAAACAGCACGGCCAAGTGTTTTGGAATTTGCCGCCGCGGGGCAGTCAGGGAGAGCGGTCCAAGGTTTGTGAGTCGTTTCCAGCACGAATACACAAAAACTGCAATGGAGTACAATGCGTGGATCAAACGAAGGACTGTGTAGGCGACAGAGCGCATTTGCAACGTGGAGGAGAATAGAGGAAGGCGACAACTCACCGCGCAGCACGATCATGCCGAACCTTGCCGAGACTCGGACCGAGATCCGATCACGGCAGTTGCCTCGGTCAAACGATATGGTCATGAGGCCTGAGTAACCTTGGACACATCGTTGCAAATATTATTAAAATATGAGCATCTGCCAGCGACGATAATGACCTCTACAGAAATCTCCATACGACCAAGGGGCTTATCCAAGGGGACAATGAAATCCAAAACTCGCGCCTGCGAATCTTGTCGAAAACAAAAGTCACGCTGTGAAGTCCTAGCAGCGGAGAACCTCAATGGGACCCGACAATGTCATCGCTGCAATATACTGAAGACGAAGTGCTCACTGGAGGAATACTCGATTCGCCCACCATCACCGCCACCAAAGCAGCCTTCCTCTCAGCACTCTTCTCCAGAAGACTCTCAGCCTGAGAGGGCTTCATCATCCCACACTTCCTCGCCTGCAAGTATGGTCCCAGCGGATGCTCATGCGCATAGGTTTGCGTTCCACCCGAACGTGAATGCGTTCAAGCGACCTCTCTCGTTGACCACCTCCAATTCTCCATGTGCCCTTCTCACCACCTTCATAGACACGCCGTCTAGAAATCCGTTCATGTGGCAATTTGTCCCACAACCCGTCGACTGGTCAGCGCCAATCTCTGCGCTCCAGGAGTTGGCCAAAACGCCTGAAGTTGGTAGCTCTCCCTTCGTCGTTCACGATGAAACTCTGGATCATATATTACCTCAAGACCAAGTGGATCACCTCTTGTCGATGTACGTTTCTACGCTCGTCGTATTTCGGACCAATCAACAAGTCCTGCAGATTCTCGTTGCACTATACCCCGTGGCTCAATTTTGAGCTCACCCGTGCCGGGCCAGTGGGTTTTCTTGATCTTGTGTGCTGCACCATTGCCTCGCGCTTTCTCGATCATTCGACGCGGTACTTGATCGCGCCGCGTCTACAAAACCTTACACACGATAAGGTCGCTGAACTGGTGTTCAACCCCTCCGCAAACCAATCACTGGAAACTGTGGAAGCCCTCATCATCCTATCCCTATGGGCTCCCATCTGTGGTCTTTCTGCACAGGGAGACGGCAAGATGCTTATCGGCATGGCTGTGACGATGGCTATGAATCTGCGCCTGAACGAAGCATCTACCCTGGCATACTCGTTGCGCAGCAGGTATTCACCGTCTGATCCTGTGCATGTCGCGGAGTACGAGGCTGCCGTCAACAAGACACGTATTGTAAGTGAGTTTCAGCGTCAGGATTCGGCTATATACTCAAAACTCTATCCAGTGGCTTGTATTGACGAACACTGAATCTATGTACGAGTCTGATGTTCTTTCCGTGATTGCACTTGCCAAGTATTTAATCCAGGCTATGCATCGGAAGCAACAGACCCACAATGAGGAAACGTACCTCTTTTGATATGCAACTCTTCGCCATGACTGCCCCTGATACTGTTCGAGAGGGGAGGGACCATCGTATCAGGCTTTTCGCAGAGTTGTTCAATGCCACCGAAGATGGCATGGCGGTCCCTTTGGCCAATCTAGATGATTTGCAACCTTGGTACGACGGTGTCTCCGCATCACTGAGTGCTCTGGATAGACTTACTCGCCTGGCGAAGCCTCTTTCAGGTGAGTATTCCAGCAACATCAAGCTCTCATGCGAGTTAACTCACCCGTCGGCAGTCGTCTGCCAGGACGACAAATTTCATTTCCACATTCTCCAGACTATTATCCTCATTTGCCGAGAACTTGTCCTCTATCAGGCCATCCTCAATGCGCGGTTGGTCACGAGAGACGTGTTTCCCATGGACCAGCTGAATGCCTGGAACTGGACTTCAAGCATACGGCCGTATGGAATGGACGTACTATTACTGTGGGGCAAGGATACCGTGCGCACCTCCGAAGCAGTCTTGACATCTGCTCTCCAGTGCGAGCCCGCTGCTTTAGCGACCTCCCCGGATGTGTTCTTCAGCATGCTTGGCTTCTGCGGCAGTGTCGTCGTTGCGATCAAGTTCTTCATGATGCGCCGCGTTGGCGTGGAGGTCGCCGGGTCGTCGGACTTGCTCCTTGAGCAGACGATAAGCGCCATGAACCAGGCGAGCATTTCAGACAACCATGCACCGCTGCGGTACGCGAATGTTATGCGCAACCTGCTTGGAATATGGCGAAACTCGGACAAGGCAGCATTGAGGGCAGAGGCTTTTGCTATTAGTCCTCCTCCCACCGGGCAACTCCATCGCGACACCACTGTACACACCTCTCCACCAACCAGTGCTACGGAAGTCCGACTTGAAAATGCTCCCTCGAATTTTGGTAGCGAAGAGGATTTCTGGTCCAATTTCCTCGAGAACAATCCGTTTCCCGCCCCAACCCAGTCGTCTTCATTTGTCGGTTGATGTAAATACTCCCTAGTTTCTCTTGAACATGTAAATGTAGGTTACACGTGTAGATTCCATACGATGAGGTAGGCAGTCTTGATAATACATTCTTTGAAGTGTGTCCGTTAAGTCAAGCCCTCTCCCTCCTCTTGGAAGCTTCGCTTGATCTTGAGAAGCATGTTTGTCTTCCAGTTGTCCAGCTTGGTAACCTGATCGAACTCGACGACGGCACCAGTGAACCCTTCAACGTCCCCAGCTTCAAATGCTTCCAAAAGTGCGCTGAGGAATTTGCATTCGCGTGTCGATCCAAAAGTGGTGTCCTGGCTCATATAGCGCTGTATATTTCGGCGGGCAGTTATCGGGTCCTAGATCAGTCTGAGCAATAGATCTTGAGCATATCGAATGGATGATGACGCACGCGCATAGCCAAAGCGCAGAGACCAGATCTGAGCCAGTATTCCTTGACGCTGTATTTGGTCAAGGCGGAGCTCAGAGAGTGATTGGCGACCTCTTCGTATCGGGCCATAGCCTGAGGGTATTCCTCGAGCTCAGCGTGAAGGTCGGCAGCATCCTTATAGCAGGCATTGGCAGTACTGTGCGCTGATGTATAAGATAAGGCCAGTCGCCGACGATGACACGTACGCGGTCGCATCTTCCTGCGAATACCAATCGCCAGCTCGTTCGTAGCTCTCGCACGCCTTCCGAAGATCGTTGGTTTCCTGAAGATAGATTTGGCCAATCTCCTTCTCCCTGTCGGCTGCCTGTCTGAATCGGCCGCATTGTGTGAGGTGAACAATGGTCTGGGTTAGGGCCTCGATGGCCTCTGCGTTGTATGAGCAATATAGCCAAGCTCAACTGACTGTGACGAACGTACGTTGAGGATATCCGCGTTTGTAAGCCTTGGAGGCATTCCACCAGGCGTTGGCCGCCTCGTTGGGCTCCTTGCATTGCTCTCTGCATTCAGCTTCTCGCGCAAAGGCATCGCCGGCCTCCTTGAACAGCTTCTCCAGCTTGTACGCATTGGCTGCTTGCTGATAGAGGTCACCGGCCTCTTCGAACTTGCTAGTGCTCGACGAGAACCAGCCTGAGGAGGAGTTGGCCTTCTTGTCGGCCTTCTCGATTAGTATTTGGGCGGGTGACTTGGCGGGCATAGTGGTGGTGACTGGACAGGTTGCACTGCAGAGGCTCAGGCTAGAGCACTATACACTGCATGACGTCGACTACACGTGCATTATGCATTGTACAGCCCATATCTCAGTCTGGACCATTTCAAGCTTGTCTTCCTACAACCATGTCGCTGTCCGTCGAATCACTCACTAGTCTCTCAGATCGTCACCCAAAGCCCGATGATATCACCTTTCAATATGGCACCGCAGGCTTCAGAACATTGTACGCTTGTTGTCCGCGTTCTCTCCCATCACCCGCTCACGCAGTAACAGAGCATCTGTGCTCGACTCTGTCCTTTTCAGAGTCGGCGTTGTTGCTGGTCTACGAAGCAAGAAACTCGACGGCCGAACCGTCGGTGTCATGATCACCGCCTCCCACAACCCAGAGGAAGTACGTTTGATGTTTCCCTCCGTGCTTGACGCATTCTCAAGGATCGCAGGATAATGGCGTCAAACTCGTCGATCCGCGCGGCGAGATGCTCGAGGCATCCTGGGAGGCGCACGCGACAGGGCTATCCAATGCCGCCACGACGGCGGACTTCATCTCCGCCTTGTCGACCCTCGTCCAAACGGCCAAAATCGACCTCTCAAAGCCGTCTCGCGTCGTATATGCTCGGGACACGCGTCCGTCGGGACCAGCGCTTGTTTCCGCTCTTGAGGACGGCCTCACCGCCATCGGCGCCGACGCCAGGAACGCAGGTGTCACCACCACCCCAATTCTTCATTACCTTGTGCGCTCTATCAACACCTTGGGGACAGAGGATAGTTACGGACCTGATTCAGAAGAGGGGTATTTCACCAAACTTACCACTGCCTACAAGAAACTTGTTGTTCGTGCTTTGTCCCCGCGCTTAACATCCTTTTGCGGCATCTTACTCTCTCACTAGTCCAGCAGATCACCTTCGCCTCCCCTCATAATTGACTGTGCCAACGGTGTGGGCGCTCTCGCCGCCTCGACACTTGCCGGGCTTCTCGGGGACACGCTTAAGATCTCCCTTGTCAATGATTCGACGACAACTCTCGGCGCTCTCAACAAGAATTGTGGTGCCGACTTTGTCAAGACATCTCAGAAGCTCCCTCCTTCGCTAGTTGAGCATCTCAAGGCGGGAGAGCGCGCATGCAGTCTTGACGGCGATGCGGATCGTTTGATCTATTACTACCTCGACGAGCGTTCCCAATTTCATCTCCTCGACGGGGACAAGATTGCTGCTCTGACCGCTGCTTTCATCGGCGAACAGGTAAAACTTGCTGGCCTCGACTCTTCAATCAAGGTTGGAATTGTCCAGACCGCCTATGCCAACGGTGCATCGACGAAGTACCTCCAGGATGTAAATTATCCATATCCATTTTCCGTGCCTTTCACGCTAACATTGCGTGACAGCGCCTGCCAGTGAAGTGCGTGTCTACAGGCGTGAAACACCTTCACCACGCCGCCGAACAGTACGATGTCGGGGTCTATTTCGAGGCGAACGGACACGGGACCGTCCTGTTTTCGGACAACACCATCAAGACACTGAAATCCCACCAACCCCAGTCCCCAGCCCAGTACAACGCTTTAGAACATTTGACAAGTCTCACGCAGCTCATCAACCAGACCGTTGGTGATGCCCTCTCGGACATGCTTCTGGTCGAGGTCGTGCTTTCGCATAAGTCGTACACAGGTGTCGAGTGGGACTCTCTCTATGCTGACCTTCCAAATCGGCTCGTCAAGGTCGTCGTTGGAGACCGAAATGCTTTCCGTACGGAAGACGCAGAGCGCCGTCTCGTCAGTCCTCCCGGGTTGCAAGCCAAGATCGAGGAGCTCGTGAACCGCTACCAGGGCGGTAGGTCGTTCGTCAGGCCTAGCGGGACCGAGGATGTCGTGCGTGTGTACGCTGAGGCGAGGATACGCTCACAGGCGGATGGTTGGTCCAGTTGTGATCGGTTCGTGACCTTGCTGATGTTTGCTTCCCAGAACTTGCTTTCCGTGTGGCGGGACTGGTCTATGACGAGGCTGGTGGTGATCCTTTCAAGCGGCCTAAGGAGTTTTTGTGATTTGAGGAAGAAATGAGAACGTATCTTTGTAGTATTGTACGCAATGTAATGGACCTTTTCATGGATTGATTTGGGAAACCACCATGAACCTGGCGAGAGCTATCTATAGCTAAAGCAATCGATTGGATTCTTCTTGAGCCACATAATTAGCACGATGACCAGTAACAAATGACTATTGATTATTAGCAAGGTGTATGTGAATGAGTTCTTTCAAACGAATGTCTTGTAAACAGACACCGCAGATCCAACCAGCAGGACTAGTGCGCGGTCAATTTAATAAAAGCAATTCATATGGTGGTCGGGACCACTCACCAAGGGTACTGAGAGTCCCCAACAATCCGCCGTTCTTGTTCCTCTGCGGGACAGATTAGCAATTACCCTTCCTGCTTCTTGTGCACTTACCTTGTCGGGGGAAGCCACGTATCCTCTGGTATACAAAGCTTTTCCGACCACAAACATCGCACATCCTGCGGCGCCGACGAGGGGGTACTTGATGGAAGTCAAAAGCGTGCTATTGAATTGTGAGTTAGTCGGGACTGGTTGTACGTGCAAGGAGAGAAGACACAAACGCGGTGACTATGAGGTTGATGCTCTCAAGAGTGTTTTGGTGAGCGCGTTGGGCGCAGTTGAAGATGAACGCGTCCTTGGAGGCCGCGGCTTCTGCCTTCTCTGCGTACACTTCGAATCATGTCAGAAATAACATGCAATAAATCCGAAGAATCATACATTGTGGGTAGGCTATCTTCGCGGCTTTGCGTTTCTTTCCAACCAGAATGGTCTGGCCCGCGTTGAGTATTTGCGTGGAGAACAGCGCTAATGCGACCCATTTGTAGCTGAGAGACTTTAGCGACGAATAAGCAAGATTCGTGCTACATACTCATCGGAGAGAGTGATAGTGATAGGCATTTCTGGAGGTTGAGAAAGGAGGGTATTGGCTGATGGTTGGAGGTTGCTGGCAGGTCGTTTCCGTTGAGAGATTTGCTTTAAACCAGCCAAACCGCTTCGTCATCCTCAAGCGCCACGTGGCAGCATACGCGTCCCGCGCGCCTCCGCGCAACCTCCGCGTTTCACGCTGCAGAGGAGTGTGTTGCCAATGTCGTGATAACGATTTGAGATGATCTGCTACAGTCATCACAACTGTGTAAGACGTGCCTACCCACGGCCCGCGGCTGAGGACTGTGGCGTTGACTTGGCGCTTCGACGAGCAACACGAAAGCCCATGGGGCTCGCTGAAGCCTGTATGGAGCTCTGGGGATAGACAGAGGGACGGAGGGAAGCCACTGTAAGAATGATTTCTTGAGGTAACAAAATCGGTCGCAACTCTGCCGACGAGGATGGATGGTCTCCAATGGGATTCGGCTCAGCGTTGAGTTGGGCAGTGCATCTCCATAGTCCAGACACGCGAAGGACAGACAGAGCCCCGTCAACACTAAGGAACCGGAGAGGCGGAAGGATCGAAAGCGCAAGTCAACGTCGTCTAAACTTGTCAGGAAGTGGCGCTAACCAGTGAGTATCTCTTCTGTTACGGCGCATGTCTCGATGCATCAAGTGAGCTTACGACTAGATACGAGACGACGTGGACGATTTGGACTCGAATGTGAGGAGATTCGAACTAGAATTTTTGCTTGAACAGAAGAACGTGGGCGGACGCGGGAAGCATGAGAGGCAAAAGGTCCGGTATCTAAGAGATATATAGGAATATATGAGGAGATATCGCTTGCAGATTGCGCGATTTCTGACCCCGTCAGTGTTGCAATCATGTTCGGGCATCAGGGCCCCATCTATATCGTTATACTCTGTGTGCTTAGTAGGATTGCTAAAACAATTTGCTAACAATCTTTGCAAGGGCGCGTAGAGTCGAAAGAGTAGAGTGCGATTAGGACAGACTGACCAGATATGATTTAGTTGTCGTCGTGCGCCAACAATGCCACAGTAACCGGGGTTGGACGAGCGTATCAATTCAATGTTGGGCTTCATAAGTACCCGCTTCTTCTAAGGAATTGAGCTGACTGTAATGGCCTCTTGGAGTGCCTTTCCTCGATGAGTCTCGAAGTCTGATTACTGTGGGGTGCTGGGCGGCGACTCGAGATAAGGTGCTAACCTGGCAGGTGATTAGCCACAAACGCTTGTTTGCTTTACGTTTCAATCCTTCCACCAGTCGTAAGCCGTTACTGCAGACGCAGTAGGTTAGAACGGTGCCCCTCAATGTAAGGAAATTGGCCAACAGGGAGTCGAAACAGTGACACTCGCACAAACCGTCCACATCGTGCAACGACTTGAGAATACCTGATGGGGGAAGTCACAAGCATTCTAGAGTCGTCGCCTTTTCCTGAACGGCCAAGTACGAGGGGGACAAAGGACGCAGACGAGGTGATTTTGTCACCGTGGCTCGCTCGAAGGTGTGCTGGTGAGCCACTGCGCGCAGTTTATGATGGGCGCCTGTTTGGGGGCCTTGGGATGGGCCTCGCCTTCCAGTAGTGAGCGCGTGGAGAGCCATGACAATCAATGCAGCTGTAGCCAAGAGGGCCAATGGCGCAGCAAGAAGAACACCATGTTGCGTGCTCGTCGAAGCACCAGTGTCAAGCATTCTTCGAAGAAGATGTTTGTTGACCGATGGATAGCGGGTTTTGAAGAGCGGTAGAATGGGCGTGGACTAAACGTGCATTAGACATACGATGGAGCCTGGGGCCTAACTGTTCACTGTCGGCGGAATATGAGACGGGAACAAGGTTGTGGGCCACACATCAGAATGGCAGCTAGCCAGGGGATGTTCATGCTAAATCTGTCAGACTTTGGGTGGCATGCCAGGCTTCAGCGTCAAAGTCCAAGTCATCTTGAAAGAGACCAAGAAACACCTTCCAAGGCGCTATATGAGGCCGATGAATGCACTAGATACGGAGGTAAGCTCATAAAACCGACCGCTTAATATTACGGACGTACACAGTACAGACCTCAAGTCGCGACTGGCCATGAACGAGGTTCCAAGGGAGCTCGATTCTGTGAAACTCCGTTCTTCGAACCTACTTTCAGGCGAGCTTGGAGACGAATGGCACGACGACAAAGATAACGAAGAGAGAACACAGTCAAAAGATTTCGCGCAGAGAAAGAAATGTCCAGAAGCTGCAGTGTGAAGCAGAGTCAACTCTTGGGGTATTGGTGGGCACCACGTCGCCTACAGCAGGCTTCGAATGTACTGATATTATATTGCATTGACAGCTTATGAGGAGCGCGAATCTACAGTGAAATCTGGTGGGTTTTTGAAGAACTTTTTCCGTCTTTCGAGTGATGTTTCTGTGGTGACGGGGTTGAGTTTGCCGAGGTAGTCGTAGGCGCCAATTATGCTGCCCATGAGAACACATCCGGTCACAGCAGTGGGTAGCGATTTGGCTACGAGCAAGATCAGGATGGGTCTCGGGAGGATTTCGCTGGCACGACGCACCGGTTACGCCAGCAAGGAATGCCGCCGCGCACGCCCCGGAAGCGCCGTTCACTGGATCGTCCTTCTCTCGTACGTTCGCGACGAATGATTCCGTAGATGCGTATGTGAATCCGACAGCAGCTGTAATCCATGTCAGTCGTCTCGCCGTCATCTCACAAGCCGAGGCCAACGCACCGAACATGCCAATGGTCCCGCCCGTTCGTGTAAACACTCCTAGGGCGCCATGCGAATGTGTTCCGAGCGCATTGCGCAACGCGCTAACGAGCACACCAATCGCCGCTGCCTGCACGCCGTATTGTGTTCCTCTTGCTAGAGGTTCTTGGGGAGTGAACACCGACATGGTTTGTTGTAAGGCAGCGGAACGGTTCGCTAACTTGATGAGCAGGCTGTTTGGTTCACCCGGCCTTGGTCAACAAGCCAATTATCGAATTTTGATTCGCCAAGACCTTCACGACGAGTACATCCACTGATAGGTTGTATTGGAACGCGTACAAAATGCGTATAGCAAGGACTGCAATACTCTGATCTAGTAATCCTATGTATATAGTGGGAATTGTGGCCGATTGCAGATTAATGTTCTGGGTCATGGACTTGTTCAGTATATACCTGACTGGTCTCAGACTAGCAAGTTCTGATTCAAGAGGAGTTAGGAGGCGATGCATGGTAAGTACATAAGAGTATAGTATAGATTATCAAGACGAGGGCAAAAAAGCATACAATCATCATCAGCATCAGTCCGTCGCCAAAGCGTCATATCTCTTCTTGATGAGTTCGTGGTGTTTAGCATGGAACTCTGGCCAATCCGCCATGGTCCTACATGGCGTCTGCACGAATCATTAGGACTGGACTCAAGCGTAAGGAATCGACCGCGGACTCACCTGTCTCGTCAGAGCCGCCCAGATATCATCATCATCTCCGTCCAGCGCATCACCCCCGTTGACAAAGAAGTTCACGACAGTCCGCATATCCAGCTCAAAGAGTGAAACAGAGTCATCTTGGGAAATCTTGCGCTTCTTCTCGGGAGGAGGAGGAGGAGGAGGAGCCGACGAAGCCTGTGGGGCTGATGCAGATGCCTTCTTCCTAAACTCGATAGCAGCCCGTTTCCGCACATTCTCAAAATCCCCGTATCGATGCTCGTTGACGACGAAGCTCTGCCACGAGCCAGCTGAATGGATTGGAATCTGGATAGTTTGAGTTATGGTGAGAAGAGATCAAGCATACAAATACGAGATGCCACACCTTCTCGCTTATACGCTCCGCCAGTCGCGTATTCGTCCAATTTGGCTGGCGCTTGAAAAGAATAGCAACCCACTTCCTAGCATACTCCTTCTCCTCATCCGTGTATCGATACGCTCCACGAGCATCGGGCGCCCGACCGTCGAAAACCGGTGGGGTGGGCGACCGCAGTTCGCGAGACCACTCCTGCTTCACATCCGGAGAACTTGGGCGCTTGACACCCCTGGGTTGCACACTGGGTGGTTCATCCTCTCTGTCACTATCAAGCTCTTCAGCAAGCTTCTTCGATGTTGACGCGACAGGAGCCGGTGCTGGTTTAGGTTTAGGCTCGAGTTTCAGTTTCAGAGGCTTTTCCTTTTTGGCTGAGGTAGGCGGAGGAGCGTCGATGAGATAGTCATCAGGATCCAGAAGCTGACGTTCGTCTGTACACGCCTGGATGAAGCGCACGGACACTGTAGGAACGCCATTCACCGCAGCCCTATTGCTGTAGCTCTGCCTGTCCTTCGTTGCTACGTGGCTGAGTACTGCATAATGTGCCTTTTCAGGTGAAGGAACCAACTCCCCACCGCCTTTCTGTAGGTGGTATTCAGTGGTGTTAGAGATGACCACGAAGGAGCAGTATTTTACCTTGATCATGTGTATGAACTCGACGCGTTTATGAATCTCGAGATGAACAAAGAATTTCTTCGCATTGCCGCCCGGAGCAAAGACAGGCCCAGCAGACCTAGCGGGACTGTGTGCACGAGAAGTTTTGGCAGGAGGGAAGCTTTTCGCAGGAGTAGATGCCTTCGAGCTGGATTGAGTACTTTCCAACTTCTTCTTCCTTTTGATGGTCTGGGAGTTGGGGATGGGCGCCTTGGCTGACCTCGTCGATATACTCGCCTCGACGGGCTTGGACAAGTCGGGCGTGCTTGGAGCGATATCGGACATCCCAGGCGTCGGCGGCATTCCGGAGAAGGGTATCCCACCCATCGGACCAGGCATTCCCATTCCATTCATACCCATCATTCCCATCCCATTAGGCATTCCGAACATGCCGTTGGGCATTCCCATACCCGACATCCCGTTCATCATCTGCATGCCGCTCTGGCTGGGACCAGCCATGGCACCAGGCCCCGCGGCGCCACCCATAACCATCGGCATTCCGTTCATCGCTGGTATGTTGGAAAACACCCCGCTTACGAGCATCTGCATCATACCAGCCATACCGGGGTTGTTGTATGCGAGTTGCTGGAACTGCAGCAAGTGGTGCTGCGCCTGTGCAAATTCGTTGGCCTGGTGTATCTGCATTGGTGTCATTTGCTGGCTCATGGGAGTGATGGCTTGGGAAGGATCGACGGCATTGGGTTGTGGGATGAGAGGCGCGGGTGTCGAGGATTCAACCGCGGGCGGATTGACGGAAGAAAAACGCGAGCCGTGTGCAGAAGATGTGAGTGGTGTGAGATCGCGCTCCATTGAGGATTTCTGGAGGGCTACGCGACGGGCAGATGCTGAAGAGATGGATTGTTCGCGTGCAGAAACGTTGGCGGGCTGCTGGCTGCTGCTGGGCGCTGGAGGAGGGGCGCTCTGCGTTGATCCGGCGCGAACTGGCGCAGAAGGAGGTGTTTGGCGGGGTGTCGGGAGCGGCGTACTATTCTCTTTAATCAGTAGAAAACAAAAACTGAGCGCGGTGCTCACATTTCAGCCTTGGAGGGCCGATCTTCTTGTTCGCCGTCAAGGTCTGCGGCAGGGGGTTGTTTCGGTAAATCATCAGCCTTGACCAAACACCCGCCCCAACAGTCATCCGCCTCCAACAAAGCCCGCCCTGCTTGGATGCACTTGTCGAGCCATCGGAAATGGAGCGGAGTGCAGCCGTCGAAGGATGGCTTCACAACGAAAAGCCAGCCGGTGTAGGTGTTCGGGTCGACTAGCGCGATTTTAGCCTCATGGCCATCCTTCGCTCTTGTTCCGCCGTGTTTCTTGAGAGAGCGTTTTTCAGTTCTAGAAGCATTCTGCTCGGATTGCTGGTTACCTTGACCGACCGCGTTAGTTGGAAGGCCCCATGGCAGTGGGGATCAATGAAGATGGCGATAGGCGTGCCATCCTCGTTGCGTAACAGCTGCATCTGCTCTTCCTTGGCTGCAGTGATGGGCTGAGACGGATCATCAATCAGAGTTGGCTCAGAGGATTCAACCTTGGCCATGTTGTGGTAAGTTTCCTCAACAAGTGTAGTGGAAGACAGTGGCAAGACACAAGTTCATGTGACAATTCGGAGTACAGAATATTGACACGCTTCGGGACAATAGACTTTCACACAAGTAGATACCGCTCTGACGGTCATTGCAAAATGAAACTGCATAGTGGCATAATATACAGCATGGTTTGGACACATAATGCATACACTGTGCAAGGACCACCCCAAGACCACCGCTTAACGGTAACTAGAGGAATTATCAGAAAATTGACAAGACAATGGCAGTGAGATTCAGCGACATACCTCTTTTGCCTGCGAGCACGGGCACCAGGACCACCGAACTTCTTGGGCTCCATCCGTCTGGGGTCGGCGATCAACAGTGTTCGGTCGTACGCAACCAGCTTCTTCTTCAGTTCCAGTGCGCTGTACGCGTCGACGTATTTGGCGTAGTAGGCGACGATGGCCTTGGCGATGGCCTGTCGGATAGCGTACACCTGCGAGGTGTGTCCTCCTCCCTTCACACGCACACGGATGTCAAGGACATTGAAGGCATCCTCGGTCGCAACAAGGACGGGCTCGTACACCTTCAGACGCAGAATCTCGGGCTGGACGAGGTGGATGGGGGAGCCGTTGACGCGGATAAGGCCACGGCCCTCCTTGGCGTGTGCAACGGCGGTTGCGGTCTAGGGTCCACCAGTAAGCATATCGTTCCAGCTACAGCGCCTCCTCTGCCCACCTTCTTTTTGCCGAACGTCTGGACGGCCTTGGTCGTTGAAGCCATTTTGGAAATCGAGCCTGTGCTGGACGGCTGGGTGGATGTCTGGAGAGCGATGAGTCGGCCGACGACGAGCACAGCAGCGAGCAGCGTACCTTGAGGATTTAGGCGGTGGCCGTACTGGTCCAAAAAATCAGTGCCGAAATTGGCAAACTGTACAGTTGCTCTCACGATTTGCGGTAACTTCCGGATGACTAACCTCTCGACACGTGATTCAATGCTTATCCTCCAAAATCAATGTTGCAGGTTTATTCAATTATTGAGTTATTCCTCGAGGGTTTTGAGGATAGGGAGACGGAGAGGAATACAGCGACACAAGCAAAGTTCATAAACTCAAGAGGTGCTCAAATCCGGCCATAACCGTGATCGGGTCAGCCGGCAAGCGCCGTTACCTCGCCCAGAAAAGCACCACCACCTCACTGCCTGCTAGACGGACGGCGCGCCATGATTCGGACGCTTGGACGCGTATGTTCTTGTTCAATATCACCTGGTTTCCTTTTCAACCCTAGCTCTTCCAGAGGTCTCCGCGCAAGCTGCTCACGCAGAAGAAGAATGCTTCAGTCCCAGCCACGACAAAGGCGTCAACATCGTTTGAATGTCAGTATTCCGTGAACTGTGTAATTCGGCCTGACCCTTCCCTACCAGCCACAAATCCCCTAGAACCCGTCTACGTCGAACTCAGTGCTCCCTTCCTTCCCCAGGCCTCCGACCCCGCCCCGAAGGACACCCTCGTCGCCCTTGACCCAACAGTCTTCAAACACCCCATCCGACGAGACATCCTCCACCTCTGCGTGACTCACTACCGCGACTCCCTCCGCCAGGGCTCGGCCAGCACCAAGACGCGTGGCGAGGTGCGCGGTTCCGGCATAAAGATCCGCCCCCAGAAGGGCTCGGGCAAAGCCCGTCTCGGCGACGCGCAGAGCCCCATGCTCGTCGGCGGAGGTATCGCGTTCGGCCCCAAGCCCCGCGACTTCAGCACCAAGCTCCCGCGCAAAGTCATCGACATGGGCATGCGCGTCGCCCTCAGCGCCAAGGTCCGCGAGAACGAGTTTGGCGTCATGAGCCACATGCAGTGGGAGAAGCCCAAGACGAACATGCTCGTGCAGCGGCTGAAGGACCTGGGCATGTCGGAGACGCTGTTCGTCACTGGGGAGCCGGTGGTGCCGAGTGCGCTGGAGATGGCAATGCGGAACATCCAGAGGGTAAAGGTCATGGGCGTGAATGACCTCAAAATTGTCGACCTGCTCAAGTGGCGCCGTATCGTGCTCGACGCAAAGGCCGTGGACTCTTTGGAACAGAAGCTTTCTCGACAAGCACCAGTCGTGACTGTTTCTCGACAATCCCCAGTCTCTCGACAGAATCTCGTTGAAGCAGTCTCTCCAGAAACCCCCGTCGTAGCAGTTCAGTAATTTCATTCACTTGTCCTCACATAGGTAGTCTCGCAGTAATACATAACGACAACTAGTCAAACTCAATGTCTTCCGGATCCTCAGAGTCGTACTCAGGCTCGTCATCTTCATCTGAATCATCACCTTCGCCGAAATACTCCCCGTTGCGCAACTCAGGGGAGATTAGTCCTATGGAACGACTGACAATGCGGGTTGTCACAGTCTTCCTCAGGTTCTGCAGCGCATCAGCTTGTTGCTGATCACGCACTGGCAGCATCGTCTCGAAGACAAACTGGGAATCGGTGCCTGCGCGTATACTGGCGACTGACTTGATCCAAGCGTAATTTAGACTCCATACCTGCGGGTTCAAGGAATTGACAGAGTAGTAGTACAGAGAGGAAAGCTTTGGGAAGGGGAACAGGTCGGGTGTTCTGACCGGTGCAATTTCTTCCAGCATGTCTGCACAGCCGACAATCTCCAGTCTCTCGAGGGATGGCATGACGGGGAACGTGTAAACGAGTTGGAAGGTGTAATGGGATGATGACTTCGGGATATGCTCTAGGCGGAGCGTACGGAGTTTGGGATGCTTTTTTTGGTCGAGTAAAGCATCCAAGCATCCGGTCGACTCGAAAGAACCCATGAGTTCTAGGTACTCGAGTTCCGGGGCCATCAACAAAGACAGAGGGCAATGATAGGCCGTGTGCTCATGATACAGGTCGGATATAACCCCGCATGCGAGTGAGCGTAGACTCGGAGCGAAGAGTGGAGCAGGAACTTTGCCATCGCGTTTCTCCTCGAACGATTCAGTCGTGAAGTCTGGGAGGATGAGGACTGCTAGAGCAGGACAGGATCGCAGGACACTTTGCATGTCCGAAATGGAAGATGATGTATGGATGGTTAGACGATATAGACGGGCATACGGTGTCACGAGCTGGAGGTGAGCACCGCGAAGGTTCAAAGACCGGAGGGATGGGAAGGACTCCGGAGAAACGAACATTGGCATAGGATAATGATTGTCGGGATTGTCGTCTTCGAGTGGATGATGGATGCGCAAGTGCTCCACTGGGCTAGGAGATATGACAGATAGAAGGATTGTGCAATCGTCAATGGCATCCTCATTCATGTCTATTTCCAGCGAGTTGATACGGCCTAAGTGTGGTCGCAGAATATCTGATGCCCGGTCGAAAAGATAACCATAATAGGTACAATCTTTGATGTGAACGTGTAGGTGATAGCTGTTCGACCGTTTGAGGAAGACATCTGCGATGAAGAGGTTGTCCTCATCGGAGACGATGTTGATCATGTTCCACAGCTCTGGGGCGGCCAAAGCCACGCGCCGCCACCGACTGGTGACCTTTGACACAAGCAGGGAGAATCGGGGATTATCTGACATTTGTTGTGTACCAGCCTTGAACACTGCAACCAAGAGTTCATTGGGTAGTCGGTCGAAAAAGCATTCGCGTCCCGTGTCATTGCTATCGAGGGCAGTGACAATTTCCACTGGGGGCGGGTTCATAGGATTCAGCTGATGGGTAAAGTAAGTAGAGGTTGGTTGCGAGGTGACAATAGCAGACCTTGTGCGCGATGAAGTGGATTGAGATGAGAGCGTCGAAAGCAGAGGCTAATGTATCCCGTGATGTTATGCAGAGAACGATCGGCCAAGGAACCACTAAGGAACCAAGTACTTACTATAGACAAAGCAGTGCTAGACAATCCCCCAGTCTCTCGACAGAATCACGTTGAAGCAGTCTATTCACAAGCCCCGTCGTAACACTTCAGTGATTACATTCGCTTATCCTCACATAGGTAAGTCCCGCAGTAAAACACACAGTAACGACATTCAGTCCGAAATAAACCCCATGTCTCGACCGCCAGATTCGTGACCGCGCACCCCGTAATCATACTCCTCTAAGCTCTCAGGCTCCCAGCCCTCATACTCGTCAGAATAATATTCAGACCCGTATAAAGGCATCCCGGCGTCATTGACCTCGGGGGAAATCTGCCCTGAGGAAGGACTGACAATGCGGATAGTCACACTCTTCCCCAGATCTTCCAGTGCATCAACTTGTAGCTGAGCAGCTACTGGCGGCTCTACGGTCTCGAAGACAAAGTGGAGATCGGTGCCTGTACGTATACTGGCGACTGATTTGACCCAAGAATAATTCTGCCTCCATATCTGCGTGTCAGAGACAAGATATAGAGAAGACAGCTTCGGAAAGGGGAACCGGTCGGGTGTCTGAACCGGTGCGATGCCATCCAGCGTGTCCTGAAAACAGACAAGCTCCAATCTCTCGAGGGATGGCACGACTGGGAACATGTAGTCGAGGAATTTGCGGTGGCGCACTGAGTCCCAGGAGTGCTCTATGCGGAGCGTACGTAGTTTGGGGTGCTTTTTCTGGTCGAGCAAGGCATGCAAGCAGCCGGAAATCTCGAAGAAACCTATCATTTCTAGGTACTCGAGTTTCGGGGCCACCAACAAAGAGAGAGGACAATGACAGGATTGGTTATCGACTGGGTCGTGTCGATGAAGGTCTGTTGCAAAGCCGAATGCGATTGAACGTAGATTCGGAGCGATGAGTGGATCAGGAAGCCTATCATCGTTCCCATAGTATTGTGATTCTGGTGACGAACCGGGGAGGATGAGGACTGTTAGGGCGGGACAGACTCGTAGGAGATTTTCCATGTCTGGAATGGAGGGTGCAAATGCATGGATGACTAGATGATATAGACGGGCGTACGGTGTCCTAAGATCAAGGTGATTCCCGCGAAAGTCTAGAGACCGGAGGGACGGGAAGGACTCCGGGGAAATGAACACCGGTAGATTATTAGGTTCGTCGGGCTTAGGGTTGTCTTCGGGTAATTCACTAAATAGATCAATGCGCAAGTGCTCCACTGGACTAAGAGACATGGCAGACATGAAATTTGCGCAATGGTCTATAAAACTTGAATGCCAGCTCACGTCTTCGTCTATCTCCAGCGACTTGATGCGACCCAAGTGTGGTCGCAACAGGATTGCTGCTTGCTTGAGCAGAATCCACCGTGAACCATCGTGGGTACAATCTTCGATGTGGACGTGTAGGGGGTAGCTTTTTGATCGTTCGAGGAAGACTTGCGCGATGGGGGGTTCGTCCTTATAGCGAATGTTGATCATAGTCCATAGCTCTGGGGTAGCCAAAGCCACGCGCCGCCACCGGCTGTTGACCCTTGACACAGCCAGGGAGAATCGGGGATTATCTGGCATATGTTGTGTACCAGCCTTGAAGACTGAAACCAAGAGTTCATTGGGCAGTCGGTCGAAGAAGCATTCGCGTCCCGTGTAATTGCTATCGAGAGCAGTAGGAATTTCCTCTGGGGACGGGCCCATAGTATTCAGCTGGTGGGTCGGGTAAGTAGAGGTCGATTACAAAGTGACAATAGCAGGCCTTATTGAATCGAGATGAGTGTTGGAAGCAAGTGCTGTGTCCACGGTGATGCCATCAGACTTGAACAAATGACAAGCTTCGACAAGGCACATAGTAAGTTACATACCCGCAATATCTCGACAGGCCCTCGTTGAAGCAGCCCTTTCACCTACCTCAGTCGTAGCAGTCCAAGAAGTGCAATAGTATATAACTACAGATAGTACATGTACAATAAACCTAACCCACATACACCATGTCAAGCCCATCATCATCATCATACGGATCGTACTCGTCTGGATCGTCATAGTCGGAACCAAAATCATAATCCTCAAGATCCCCATACTCATACGGGTCCTCATCCAAATACCCAACCTCATAATCGTCCTCATCATTGTCAACCTCGAAAGACGTAAAGTCTTGGAACGAGATCAGCCCAGTGGAAGGACTGATTATACGGGCCGTCACATTCTCCCCGAAGTTCTGCAGCGTGTCGCTGTACTCCTGTTCTGGCAGCATCGCGGTCTCAATGGTGAAATGGGATTTGGCGCCTGCGCGTATACTGGCGACCGCTCTGAGCCACGCGTAATGCTCCTCTCTCCAGTCCCCGTCGGGGACGAAGTACAGGGAGGAAAGCTTGGGGAAGGGGAACAGACCCGGCATTTCAACCGGCGCGATGCCATCCAGCGGGTCCCTCATGCCGACAAGCTCCAGTCTCTCAAGAGAAGGCACGGCTGGGAACGCATGATCATCTGTGAAGGGCAGGGAGTGGTCTAAACGGAGAGTACGAAGCTTGGGGTGCTTCTTCCGGTCGAGCAGACTGTGCAAGCAGCCCGGAGACTCAAGGAGACCCGATACCTCCAGGTATTCGAGCTCCGGGGCCTTCAAGAAGGAAAGAGCGCAGTGGTAGCTGTTTGACAGATGATGGTCTCCCTCTGGTAGCAGACTGAATGCCAATGACCGCAGGTTCGGAGCGAGGAGTGGGTCAGGGACTTTGTCAGCGCTCTTTTCCTGGAGTGTCTGTGACAAGCCGGGGAGGATGAGGACTGTTAGGGCAGGACAGACTCGTAGGAGGCTTTCCATGTCTGAAATGGAGGGTGCAAATGCCTGGATGACTAGACGAGATAGACTAGCATACGGGGACACGAGGTTGAGGCGAGTATCGCGTAGGTTGAGGGATCGGAGGGACGGGAAGGACTCCGGGGACACGAAGATTGGCGAAAGATCGTCGGTAACGTTTGCAAAAGAAGTTTTGTATAGATGGATGCGCAAATATTCCACTGGACTAGGAGACATGGCAGTCATCAGGAGCGTGCAGGCGTGTATGGCATCTTCGCTCATGTCTATTTCCAGTGAATTGATGCGGCCCAAGTGTGGTCGCAGCATAGCTATCGCCCGTCGGAAGAGAGTAGGATGATAGGTGTGGTCTGAAATGTGAACGTGCAGGGGATAGGTCTTTGATCGGTCGAGAAAGGCTTGCGCGATGGGGAGTGCGTCCTCAGAGTCAATGCTGATTATATTCCACAGCTCTGGGGCGCTCAAAGCTACGCGCCGCCACCGACTGGTGACCTTGGTCACAAGTAGGGAGAAATGGGTGCTGGATGTCATAGTCTGAACACCGGCCTTGAACACTGCAACCAAGAGTTCATTGGGCAGCCGGTCAAAAAAGCATTCGCGTCCTGTGTCATTGCGATTGGGAGCAGTGGCAGTTTCCGCTGGAGACGGGTCCATGGTGTGCCGCTGATAGGGCGGGTAAACAGAGATTGATGGCGAAGTGACAGCAGCAGACCTTGTACGCCATGAAGTTGGCCCAATGGCTTGGATGAGAGCGTCGAAAGCAGATGCCAATGCGTCCCGTGATGTCATTCAGCACGATCGGCCGAGGCACCAAGTAAATTGTACCCTGTAGTAAGTTGTAGAGTATACTTCTTGCTGCTCCAGGCTTGGCTCCCCGTGTTCAAGACTGCAACTGTACGAAGCAAAGCAGCGCATGACCACGGACTGAGGCATTTTAATGGAATTGAGGTGGTACCCTCCTCTGACTCAGTTCGATTGGCCTCTTGAGCCGATCATCAGCGCTCACTGACCACCCTGCATGATATGTTTTCCGTGATGGGCCGAAGGTTCGTTTATGCCCTCTGAGTCTGAGTCCCACTACAATGCCACACACAGATCACGTTGCAGGCGTGTGTTGGAGTCTATAAAAGGTCCAGGTGCCTCTTCCATTCCCTTCAGACCGCAGCAAGAGCACTGTCAGCAGATGCTGCAGTGCTGATGGCCTTCACACCGGCTCGGTCTCAAGGGCAGCTCACGCGCCTAAAGCAGCCTTGCTGCAGCCTTCGGGCACATCGTTACCTCTACCATCCCGGTGTGGGGGCACATTCCATCAATAAGTTCGTGCTTTGACCCCGCTACATCACTCCTAGCTGACATTGCCAACAGCGACGACGCATCAAGTACATCAATCCCTCTGGAGTACAACGACAGTCATAAAGGTGCGTCCTTTGCCGTCTCTTATTTGGGCCTAGGTGTTGATCCACTCCCGTAGGCTTTTCTCTACCCCTTTTCTGACGCATACACCTCCAACACTGTTGCCGACACTTGCCTCGTCATGACACTGGCTGCCTGACACACTGGGAATTGACTCAATCATCTTGCCGCCACGACATAACGTCCCATCCTCTGATATCAGACCTTGAACCGGCCGCAGCCTGTACAAGCGTTTGTCACCTGCCGTTGCCTTTCATCCTCACAAACACGTAGCGCATGAGCTTGCACACGCCGCAGTAACTTGGGGGCCTTTGCGTCAGAAGAAGACTGCCAACCCTGTCAACCTCTTCGTCAAGCAGGTTATTGAGACCCACAGACTCGCCAGCACCTCCCATAATGAGTACAGCAACCGTGAGCTGCCATTCCGTGCATCTCTATTGCGCCACTCATCCAGCACTGTTCAGGCAACCTTCAAGTCAGTGATTAGCCTCGTCTCAATCCTCGAGAGCACCGGTCGAAGCAGAACAACGCGCCACTGCCAAGGTCAGAATCAACGGTGACCTTACCGACTGCGTTATCAGTATCTCTCGTCTTGTATGACGGTACGTGTGTTCATGTATCTTTCCCTACCTTCTAATCTCATCATTCAAACAGAACGGCACAAGGACTGACTATCTTAAGTACGCCTTGCTCCAGCAGCATCACCTTCTCCGCAACTTCGGACCGAAAGCCAGTTCTTGATGAGATTTGGGCACATTCTACTCGGTTGAACTCGTACGCCCGTGGTTCTTAATGTCACTAGCAGAGCCTAAATGGCACAGTCAATTCAATGAATACAGGTGGTTGAAATGCAACGATATGACCGGTGCCGAGGGGAAGATCAGGGAACGTTTGTTGACATAGTCGCACCAGTCCTCCATCGCCTTTCCCACTGCAGTTATTGCTCGGTTCGCCTTTCCCAACCTGTCCGAGTATTGCTTCAGCGTCGTTGCTAGCAAGCAAGACCGGAGCAGCGAGCCAGGGTCGGAGGAAGGAAGTTTGATCAGGTGCTGACATGTTACGTTTGGGTCCGGCCTTGGCCAGGGTCGCGTCCCTCATCGTCGCCTTCTACAGTAACCAGTTGCACTTGGATTTCTTGTAGGCCTGCGGGCTGCAAGACGCGTTATGCAGTGCCCACGACTCTGGGCCATCTTGCTGCCATGTGTCGATCGCTGTTTCTTTGCCTCTGACCTGCTCCATCTTTGCCTCGCACTCCCGAGTTATGCCTCTGACACGCGTCGCGTCCCTCCGGCCGTGCCCCTCTTGCTCCGAATCAGTTTCACATCACATATATCTCGGCAATCATCCATACCGGAATGCGTGCCGCAATTGTAGTCGCCGCGACCGCGGCCATCCCCTCACTCTTTCCCTTCCGAGCACCAGGCGTTGCTCATCCGAGTTATGCTCTTCCCGCATCCCAGTTGCTTCTGACTTTCACCAGTGCACCGCATGTCGCAGTTGCTACTGCCATGGATGTAATTCTTCTCAGTCTTGCGAAGCGTTCCGTATACGCGGTCATGAAAGCGGCAACGGCCCCGAGCACTTTTTCCCTACTTGCGCGACCTGCCGTGCCAAGGATACGGCTGAAACAAAGCATAGAGCCGAAGCTGCAGCCAGCAATGGTAATTGTGTTTTGCAGCGCATATATGCGCACCAAATCTCACTATATATTCCTTCCAGGCGTCAAGTATTGTCACGGAGGCGACCACTACGCCCATCCACAAGATTTTGAGCGCGACGGTACCCATCCCAACATCTGTAATAGCTGTCGCGATCACGCCAACCAGACTCGCGCCGATAACCAGTGCCACAACCGGGAACCAGATGATGTTCCCAATGACATCGTCGAATGGGGTCCTGCTCCTGATTCGGCCTCATTCCCTCCTCCTTCCACTACGCATCCCGCGTCCCAATCTCCTACGGGAAATCGGGCGGGTGCAAGGGTTGGAGGTATGGCCACACGCCGTTATCTCCCCTGCATTTCCGTACTGACTGGACTGTTGGTTTAGCGTCTCTACCAGCCGACGACAATGATGGCATGGGAAACGATGCGAAGCAGGCGGACGGGGTGGTGGAGGAAGTGGAGGAAAGCGTACTGAGCAACGAATCGGAAGCCCAGGACACGAAGGCGTGGAAGCGACTTATCGAAGAGATCAAGGACAAGAAGCAAGCGAAGGAGATGTTGTTGCGACAGCAGATCATCCTGTGGAAGGGAGTATTCCTCGGAATGCCGGAAGAAAGAAAAGCAGAGGTAAGTACACCCATTGTCCGCCTTCATCCCTCTCCTTTATCCTTCAGACGCTCATCGTGATCTGTTAACACCATCTCTGCCTCGTGAATACCTCGATTTTGTGGATGTGGAGGGTAAGCGTGTGCAATTAATCCGCCTCGCATTTGTTGGGGCCCTGTATGGACTGGAGGCGAACAATCATGTTCGATTGGCCATCAACAAGTCCGTCTCGTAATTTGCTTTTGATGTTTGCTGAACTCTTCCAGGGCTATAGAGATGAATTCAAAATTTGTTGCCCCGCAGACGCTGCTCTCTCCTCAACCCATGGAGTCTTATGAGCAATCGGCCGTCTACGCCATCTGCGCTCCCGAGGACGGCCCTCATTATGTCGGCATGAGTTGCAATCCAGCGCAACGGTGGATTGCGCATAAAGCTGGGACCACAGCAAATCGTCGTATGGCAGCTGAAACGGCAAAGCACCCGTTAAATGTCAAAAACTCGGGCTGGAAGCACCGCATCGTCGTCTTCATCGACTCCACCATTGAAGACACAATTGTTAGTGCCGAGGTTTCGTACATTTGCGAAACCTTTGTGAACTTGGTCTCCGGTGCGGCAGTCACCGGTCTCAACGTCAACGTCTTAGACTCTGTTTCCCACATCACCATCTTGACTACGCCCATGCTAAGGGCTTCCCTTAATATGCTTGGACATCATCTTAGGACGACTGGAAAACCACTTCCGATATATTCCCAGCTTGACGAGTGGGCCTCTTATGGTTACTTCTTTGCTTTCCTAATTGCGCCTACCTACATCAGGAGTCTATGTCTATGCTACGAGCGGACGTATATCTGGAAAACGATTCCGCTGTTTCCGAGGAGCGCATACCCAGGCAAGGTACCACGAAAAGTCCTTGCGCTCTTCGGCTCGGAGGAGAGGCAAGTGATAGAGGAGGAGGAGCGGCTCCTGAAGGAGGAGAAGCAGCGCCTGAAGGAGGAGGGAAAGCAGCGCCTGACGGAGGAGGAGAAGCAGCGCCTGAAGGAGGAGAAGCAGCGCCTGAAGGAGGAGGGAAAGCAGCGCCTGACGGAGGAGGAGAAGCAGCGCCTGAAGGAGGAGCAGGAGCGCCTGAAGGAGGAGAAGCAGCGCCTGAAGGAGGAGAAGCAGCGGCCCATGAGGGAGGAGCAGGAGCGCATAAGGGAGGGGGATCTGCGTGGAAGGGAGGTGCGGTGGCGGCGCATGAGGGAGGAGGAGGAGCGCATGAGGGAGGGGGAGCAGCGCCTGAAGGAGGAGAAGCAGCGCCTGAAGGAAGAGAAGCAGCGCCTGAAGGAGGAGGAGAGGCAGCGCCTGAAGGAGGAGAAGGAGCGCCTGAAGGAGGAGGAGAAGGAGCGCATGAGGGAGGAGAAGCAGCGCCTGTCGATGAAGCCGGCTCAGGAGTGTATCATGATGTAATCAGTATTCATCAGTTGACAGTTCGCCGATTGCCGAGGCCCTCATTTTTACGTGCTAGCTTCTAAACATCACGACTATAAAGCAGAAATGAGTCGAGTCTCCGCTTCACCTACCCTAACTACAATGACCGCCCCCATTTCCATCCCTGGTGCCATGGCCCACTCCGTCGGTGCGTCGGTGTCGCCAGGAGCGACGACGGGATCCCTCCACGACCGCTACGCCCGTCGTCGGGACACCATCGACAACGGCCGCTCAAAAGTCCTCCACCCCGTCGACAACGAGAACCTGCGTCTCCTCATTCTCGAAAACATCAGCCAGGACGCCGTCGCGGCCTTCCGGACTCAGGGATACACTGTTGACCACTACACGAAAGCCATGTCTGAGGACGAGCTCGTCCAGAAGATCGGCGACTACCACGCCATCGGTATTCGCAGCAAAACGAAAATCACCGCCCGCGTACTTCAGGCAGCGCGCAAGGTGATTACCTACCTCCTTATGGACATTCGCAACATTCCTTGTGCTCAACATTCCATATGTAGCTCCTTGTCATCGGTTGCTTCTGCATTGGCACCAACCAGGTCGATCTGCAATCCGCCGCCCATGCCGGAATCCCCGTCTTCAACTCGCCGTTTTCCAACTCGCGCTCTGTCGCCGAACTCGTCATGTCCGAGCTTGTGATCCTCTCGCGCCAGCTGTTCGAGCGCGCTTACGAACTCCGCACCGGTGTCTGGAACAAGCAGTCCAAGGGCTGCTGGGAGATTAGGGGCAAGACCATTGGCATCGTCGGCTATGGCCACATCGGCTCCCAGCTTTCGGTCCTAGCAGAAGCATTTGGCATGAAAGTGCTGTTCCATGACGTTGTTAATCTGATGCCCCTGGGCTCTGCGCGCCAGGTCGACTCTCTCGCAACTCTGCTGGCCGAATCAGACTTTGTTACCCTTCATGTCCCAGAGCTTCCTGAGACGATCAACATGATCTCCAAGGACCAGCTCGCGGGTATGAAGCAGGGATCCTACCTCATCAACAACGCCCGTGGTAGAGTCGTGGACATCCCAGCTCTGGTGGACGCTCTGAAGAGTGGACACCTTGCCGGGGCTGCAATAGACGTCTTCCCCTCGGAACCCGCGTCAAATGGTGCGCCGTTCGATGACCAGCTCAACTCGTGGGCGTCTACCCTGCGCAACCTGCCCAACGTCGTACTCTCGCCTCACATCGGCGGTTCGACGGAGGAGGCACAGCGCATGATTGGCGACGAGGTCGCACAGGCGCTCTCGCGCTATCTCGGGTACGGTTCCACCCTCGGCGCCGTCAACTTCCCAGAGGTCGACTTGCGGGCTATCACCGCCGACCAAGGCGACCATGTTCGGGTCTGCCATGTCCACAAGAACCAGCCTGGTGTGCTTCGTGCCGTCAACGAGGCTTTCTCGGAGTACAACGTCGAGAAGCAGTACTCGGATTCCAAGGGCGACATCGCATACCTGATGGCCGACATTGCGCAAGTCAGCCCCAGAGATGTCAACAAATTGCGCGAGGTCATCAGCGCCAACCCTGCCAACATCCTCACTCGTTTACTGGTCTAAAATGGGACTCAACGCCCCGAAAAGCCGACACACGGACGGTCGTATCTGTACAAACCAAGGTGTATTCAACATAGGTACTGTATAATACTGGCGCCCACTCAACTGTCGCCATTCACTGTAGTAGCATTCAACGCATACATAATATGTCGGGCGGTGCTCACTCAACTGTCCACCTCGCAAATGGAGAAATAATTGTAGCCCGTAGGTATTTAACAGTTGTGATACAGTCCATAGCTTTCTAGAGTAGAGAGAGCATAGCATACAAAGAGAAGAAGTACAACAAAAAGCCGAGTCATCCCGGGATTAAGCCTCTTCTTCGGGATCACCGATACCACTTGGAAGAATAGCAAAGTGTGTCTCCATCTCTGGCAGGCACGGCGAGTCATAAATCTTGCACGAACGCGTATTACCGCGAGATTTCTTCAATTGCAAGCTGCGAATAATACGTGTCAGAAGACATCGGTTCAAGTACGAAGGACCATACCGTGTGGTAGAGGCGTGTGCCATGATGTTTCCTCCGATGGGTTTCTTCTCATTCCCAGCGTAAGGTCCGGCAGCTGCATCTGGACTGGACATGACTTGGTTCGTGACGACGACAGCAACACCAAACTGTATCCCATTTGAGCATTATACAAAAACCGATGAGAGTTGGATGACTTGCCTCATCAGCTAATCGCTGTAACGTCCGTAAGAACTTGCCCAGGTGATTCTGACGGCTCGATAGTTCACCACGCCCGCTAAAGTCTGTACGATAGAGCGCAGTGCAAGAATCGACAATGAGAAGGCAGAATCTGAGCATTCAGATGAGAGGTGTACGCTCATAATTGGATGATTGGATTATATGTGGCTCACCTCGATTCAGACATCAGCGCACTGGCACTCGTCAACAAGGCGTTCTGGTGGTCAGCGTTATACGCGCGCGCATATGCGACGTTGTCCAGAACCTCCTCTCCATTCAAGCCATAGCGCTCAGCGACAGCCAGCAGACGAACAGGTCGGAAGGTACCCTCAGTGTCGATGTAGAGGCATTTGCCTTCACCGCCGCCCATGCTCACAGGAAGCTGGCACGTAACGGCAAGGGTATGGCAAATCTGCGACTTTCCAGTCCTGAATTCTCCAAACATCTCGGTTATAGCGCCAGTTTCGATTCCGCCTGGGATGAGTCAGCTGCTGAATATATGCGCGTCGGTCGACTTGCCTCCTAGGAGAGCATCGAGTTGCTTGGAGCCAGTAGTGATATGCACAAGTTCCGCTCGGCGGGCGTGAACCTCCGTGGCGCTCTGGAATCCGAGGGGCACGATCTTCTGTGCTGTGGGGCGCGTGTTGGTCAGCGCGCGACTAAAGTGCGACCAAGACGTGGAACGCACCTTCAGCCAGGATTTTGTCCGCCTTTTGCTCAGAAATGCCCTTGATGATGACTAAATTCTTCTTGGGAGTGAAGGCGACGGCCTCGACGGTGCGTAGCCCAGCGTCTTCGAGTTTCTTGATGTCATTGGCATGGATGCCGGCCTCCTGGAGCTTGGAGACAAGGACGGGGCCGTTCAGCTGATAGCTGTCCTCCTCTTGCTCCTGTTCAATCTCCTGCGATGCTTGAGACATTTGAGAGCGCTGATTGGTCGTGAGTGGCGAAGGAAAGACCAATTATGTCACGAGATCTCGTTACGAGTTGTCGCGTGCATCACGTGCCCGTTTCCTTGCGGTACCACTAGGCCTGACTGCTGTTGACAGTTGCGTTCTGCGACAGTCGACTTTGTGGAGAGATGTCATCACACAAGTACTGCCCGCCTCGCCCTGCGTTGTGGAAGGAAACTGCGGTCGCTCAGGCTCCCCGTCCCGTTCTGGTATGCGATACCGTCTCTTGAACGGCTGTGGCTACGTATCAGTACGCATCCCCCTCAGTCGTTCGTTATCATCTTGCATTTTGGTCTATGTCGCACGCCGTGGCGTTGACTGACTTACTTGCAAAGGCACACTGAATGTCGACACTCATCCACGACTCTGCATTTGGCTACTTACCCTGCCCAAACTCTATCTCATTTATGTAGATGACGAAGCCATCCATTCCTCTGCGACTTGCGCATTTGTATGACCTTGAGATACTTCGACTTGACGTCGCCAGCGTACTATCACTAGTAAGCTAATATGGTCATGCATCTCTCAGTAAGAGGCCGCCACAATGTGACACGGGTCTTATTGTTTAATGACGCGATGTTTCCATGACCAGAAGAGATGACTAGAGCGGGACTACTTTTCCGATGATTTAAATTTCTTTCTATATCGCATGTATCTAACTTCATCGCCTTACATTCACTTTACCGTCATACAGACACTGCTTCACTTCCTCGATGCCCACCTCTTTACGGTGGAAGATTCCCGCTGCCAGAGCCGCTTCCACGTTGGTCTGTTGGAAGACTTCCAGGAAATGGTCTTTACTGCCCGCGCCACTGCTTGCAACGACGGGTATCCTGACAGCGGACTTGATAAGCCTAACAAGGTCAAGATCGAAACCCAAGCCTGAGCCGTCCCGGTCGATGCTGTTCACTAACAGCTCTCCGGCACCTAGGCTCTCGACGCCCTGTGCAAGTTGCACCACAGATAACGGCCGAGACTCTCGTCCGCCCGAGATGGTGCACTGGTACCACCACGCCTTCCCACCCTCACTCGAATCAGCCTTGCCAAGGACGAGCTCCGCCTTGTACGGCCCATCGTAAGTCGCAGGATCAACGTACACTCTCCGCGGATCGATGGACACGACAACTGCCTGCCTGCCATACGCATGCGCAATCGTCTCTATAGCACTCGTGCCATCGCCCCTGCCCCCGTTCGCAATCATCTTCTCCACTGCGATAACAGCCTCGCTTCCAATGCTGACCTTGTCAGCCCCAGCACGGAAGTACGTCCCCGCGACTTCCAACGCCGGGTGCCTGGTGCCGTCAGGATCAACGCTGTCCTTGATCCCACCTCCGATCGTTAATGGCACGAAGACGCGTTCTGCAGCGGCGCGTACGACAGCTAGCATGGGCTGATCTCGGAGGGGCGATTGACGGAAGGAAGTGATGTTGAGGAGACACAGCTCGTCCGCGCCGTCCGCATAGTACTGCTCTGCCAACGTAACGGGTTTGCCTAGATTGCGGACCGCACCACCTGTTGCAGCGGTAACAGCTTCTGTGGGTGCCTTTTCGCGCACGTCGTACTGATCCCCTTTTGTGACTACGAGATCGCCCGCGTCGTTCGCGCGAACGTCCATGCACGCCACTATGCGCTTCGTCAATTGGTGCTGGGGTCTCGGTTTTACGGCGGGAGGAGGGAGGGAGGAGAATGAGGATGCAGCACCAGGCGTTGCGGTGTGCTCAGCCTCTGGTTTGCGTATCCAGGCGTCAAGCAGCGCCAATCCAGTGGCGCCAGACTTTTCTGGATGGAATTGAGTCCCAAACACGTTCGCCTTGCGGACCGACGACATGAATAGTTCCTGTCCGTACTGCGTTGTCGTGTACGCACATTTCGCACCCTCTGGGTATCGTTCCGGGTCATACTTGGCGCAAAAAGAGTGCACGAAGTAGTAGTATTGTGAATCCTGGATCTGCTCTGGGTCGTCCTGGCGTAAGAGATCTGACGAGTTCCAGCCTATGTGGGGAACGGCCTTATCTGCATCATCAAACCGTGATATCGGCGAGGGGATGATCCCAAGGCCGGGAGTTGGTGATTCCTCGGACGATTCGAAGAGAACTTGCATGCCGATACATATTCCAAGATATGGCCGACCGGACAGGATGTATTCTCTCAGCGGCTCCAGAAGGCCTTTGGTCGCAAGGTTTTGTATGGCGGTCTCGAAGGCCCCGACGCCTGGAAAGATGAGGGACTAGAGAAATTTTGAGCGCCGAACACGGCGATGGGGGACCTGGACTCACAGTAGCATGTTTGAAATCATCAGCACTGGATATCCAGGTAAACTTGTGCCCCAGAGTCGTCACAGTATTAGCCAAACTCTGCACGTTGCCCGCACCATAGTCAAGGAGGTAAAGACCCATATGAGAGTTCAGAATGAGTCTGCAATGAGTCACAGTTCAATGCAAGAAGGTTGGTTGCCGGAACGCCGGTGATCATCGATTTGCGTAATGGCGATTATACTGCAAGGAGATATTCTCCTTACTCACTAGCCTGCAGGTGTGTATCTCAACTGAAACTCAACAACTCAATTGAATGTGTACCAAGACTGTAATTGAGCTTTGATCGCACTATGTCTGTATACAATTTCGGACCCGACAAAGATACAAGTGGGCAATAGATAGCGCATTCACATTGAGCCGTGTTACAAGTCTAGTACAATACAATGCTCAGTCTGGACGTATAGAGCGAAACTAGACATTACGGAAGAATCTTAACAAACACAAGAGGGGAACATATGTACAGGGATACACGAAAAAAGAAAGAAGGAACAGTCGTTAGATGAGGCTAGTAGGAAATGTCCAGGGTATGGTACACGGTGACTGTTCCTTCAAGGCGAGAGGCATCTACCTACGGACCACGTCCTTCATCTTCTTCATCAGGCTAGTCTTACGGCCCAGTCCGCCACCAGGTGAACTGGGGTTCCTGGAGCCGTGAGCGCCGTCAAAGTAACTGCTGTTGGGCAGGGCATAAGCTTCAGGAGAAGCGCTCGAAGACGGTAATGTGGGAAGATCCTTGTTGGTGTGGGCATCAACGTAAACGAATGGCTCAGCCGCCACATCCGATTTGTTGCTAGCGAAACGGCCCAGGCCGAGGAAGGAATTCTGTGCGCGGTGTGTTGGACGGGCACCCCGTTCGCCTGGAGACGACGGCGACGGGGGCTGCTGCTCGTACTGTGCATCCACAGGCACGTTGGGAGACTCGCGCATCTTACGGATGCGATGCATCAGCGATTTGGAGCGCTTGGGGAGGCCTGGCGAGCTCGCTGGGGACGTGCCAATGACATCGTCGTGATGAGCATCAGGCACGAAGATAGGCTGCGGAGGAGGCATGTTGCGTCTGCCGCGGGATCGAGATGGGTCGTCTAGAGACTCCTTCCCTCGCTTGTACCCCGGAGCTGGCGGCGCACGGGTGCTCTCCCTGCCGTTGTAGATGGAACTGGCTGGTGTGTCGCCGCGACCACCTCCGCCAGCAAAGAACTCCTCAAAGGGTTCTGGCTCGTGGATGCCCCACGCCTCTGCGATGGCGTCAACCTTTTTCTTGGGTGGCTCGTACGAGTTGGAAAGGCCGTCGTAGACGTCGGCAGATGGATACGGGCCGCCTGACCGGTCAGCACCAGGCGACCAGGCCGCCATGGGGGCCTTGCGAGGGTGCTTGTTGCGGGATGGGGCACAGGCGTCGAAGGGACCGTCATGGTGGAACACTGCGGTGGTTTGGTCAGCATGCGCAGATCGATCGCAGGGTGCGGGGAAGAGACGTACTAGGGCCGACGCCAGTAAAGTCGAGGCGGTCGATGACATCTGCGTGCTGCGAGCCCTTTTTGGCGCGCGACTTGGACGGCTTCGGCTTTTCTGCCAGTGTCCCAGAGTCCTGCGAGTGGGATCGTCTGCCCATCGACGGATGCTTTGGCGAGGGGACGGGTTGACTGTGGAGAAATTTGAGCATCGAGCGACAGGCTGTCCCGCGGACGGCAGAAGGACGTACGCTGCTGTCTGGCTCCTGCCAACACGGCGGGGAGAATAATCGGAGGTAGAGGTGTTGCGAACGTGCACGGTGTCCCTGACAGCGTCGGCAATGTCTCTGCTGTACGGGTTGGCGGAGACGGACATCTTGGTCTTGGGCGGCGGACGAGGAGGACGGTCAGAATGGTCGGAGAAAGGGTCTTTGGAAAGAGCAACCGATGGCATGGTTGTGGTAGTCAGGTGTGGGAATCAGCTTGGCAGCCATCACTACTAATACTTGGTCACAGGTCACTCCACTTCGACCTAAAGCGGACTACCACGATCTACGCGCGAACAGTCGCGTCCTTACACTGCCATACAGGCCAGACCTCTCGAGAACGTTTAGGCATACCACATATGCCTACGCAGCGACCTGCAGCGACATTGCTCAACATGCTTGAGGGCTACAGCTACAGAAATCTAGAACGGACTGCGAGACAGGGCCGTCGTAACCCTACACGCGGCTGTGTGTCCCTTGAAGATATATCGCAACATGATGGCGATTCGGGCTTAGATATATTCATGACGCACGCAGAAGTATCGTCTGGACAGGCAAGTGAGCTCACGAATGTCTTCGACCTCGTTATGACCATTTCCAGTAGGTAAAGCTGCCACCTTCTTGGCTTGCGCATACTGACACTAATATATCATTCTTGCAAGCATCCTGAGGTTGGGCACCTGCTAGTCTCTGGCTGGTCCCACATTGACGACTCTACTCACGCGGTAACTCTGCTCATCGCTTCCCCAACCTTCACGGACCTTCTGATGGGATACCTTTACTCATCATTTTCTAGGAATCAGAATCACGGCCTTGCTAGTCGTTGTACCGCCTCGTCTTAGACCCAGTACCCAGACAAATAGCACGACAGGCATAGCAAAGACAGCAATCGGGGCGAGCTGTTGGAAAGCAGCAGTCTGTAGCGGTGTCACAGTAACGTCTCACAATGCGCGACCACGAACTTCACGATACACTCCCACGGACACAACAGCAACTTCGAACATATGACGACAACTTGAGTCTGGCGGTGCAAGCAAACCATGAACTAGTGGTTCCAGTTCTGCATTGGTTCATTTCCCATTCCTAGAGTCCTTGAATAACACCGATAGATAACAATGAGCATGGGTACAGTATATCAAGCCTGATTCGCTGACTCTGATTCAATTGAGTATTGCGATTGTGGAAATCATAAGTGAGCTTCAGGCAAGTCAAATTGTTAACATATCTAAGAACCGCGCCTCAAAGCGGTCGAACATATCTACCCATTCTGAACCTCAATTTACGCTACATATTATAGAATGCGCACCTGGTCAGGGAACGGAATTGACAATCAGGCAACCGTAAGCGCCACCACTGCCAGCTTCAAGCAAGCAGTGTGCTCCCTGGATGGCGCCGGCGGAGTTTGAAATAGCTAAGTATCTCATTCTGGGAATACCCGGCGTTCAGAATTGTTCACAGAGTGCACCCATGTCCAAGTCCTTTACGCGCGACCAGATCGCGTCCTTCATTTTGGAAGGCCAGGCCATTGTCGTCTACCGCGACAATGTCCTCCGTGTCCCCAAATTTTGGCTCGACGCCCACCCAGGCGGCAATCTGACCATCCTGCACTTTGTTGGCAGGGATGCTACCGACGAAATCGACGCATATCACAACGACGCTGCTCTCGCCCTCGTCTACAAATATTCGATAGGCAAGCTGCAGGAGACCCCGTTCATCCCATTCCTGCCTCCCGTAATGGCCGGCTGGTCACATACTGACGGCAAATGGGTCAAGGATGCTACGCTTGACTCCTCCCGCACTATGCTTCATCAAGTCAGCCGGACAGAGGACAGGCCGACGCTCGAGGACATCACACCACCTTGCGTATCGGAACTTGATGCAGAGGTGCAAGCCCGCCAGGCTGCCGCGTACCGGGAACTTCACAAACGGGTTATAGCCGCAGGATTATACAACTGCCCCTTCATTACTGGCTATGGTCCCGAAGTCCTCCGCTATGTCCTCCTAGGTGCCTCCTCGGCCTTTGCGTACCGTCACGGCTGGTTGATGACGTCCGCTCTTCTCCTCGGCCTTATGTGGCATCAACTCATGTTCACCGTTCATGACCTCGGACATTTGGGTGTTACGGGGAACTGGAATCTCGACAGGCTTATTGGCATTACCATTGCTGACTTCATTGGCGGGCTCAGCGTGGGCTGGTGGGTTGATGTTCGGTTGTTTTTTTCCACCTCTCAACGGTTTTGACTGATACTTCTGATCTAGAACCATAATATTCATCACCGTAAGCAACACAGCTTTTTGCATGATTGTACTGACGCGCTCTTATAGTTGTCACAAATCACCCCACACAGTGCGTGCTCCCAAATTTATTGGAGAAAGACTCGTTAAATAACCTCATCCTAGTGACCCGGATATTGAACATCTTCCCTTCCTCGCCATCTCCCCAGTGTTTTTCAACGGCCTCTACTCGTCATATTATAAACGGACCATGGAGTTTGACGCCTTCGCGCGTATCTTCATCACTATTCAGCACAAACTCTTCTACTTGGTGATGATGTTTGCACGGTTCAACTTATACGTGCTTTCTTACACGAGCCTTTTCAAACGTGCTTTTGACACGAGACGGGCGCGCGGAGACGGCTGGGCTTGGGGTCTCGAAGTCGTCGGCGTTATGTTTTTCTGGGTCTGGTTCAGTCAAGTCCTCATCGGCTGCGGGTCTTGGCAGAAGGCGCTGGGATACGTGCTCGTTAGCCATGCTGCAACGAGTCCGCTGCATATCACTGTACGTCAATTCCTATCTTCGACGGCAAAGACCAAAGTCTCACACGCGTTTAGATCGTGCTTTCACATTTCTCTATGTCCACTGAGGACCTCGGCCCCGGGGAGTCCTTCCCGCATCGCCAACTACGCACGACGACGGACATTTACTGCCCTGAGCCGATTGCGTTCCTTCACGGTGGGCTCCAGCTGCAGGTCGCGCACCACCTGTTCCCGCGCCTTCCACGGCACAACCTTCGGAAGGCGAGCGTGCTCGTCAAGGAGTATGCTGCTGAGCAGGGGCTGACATATGCCGAGTATGGGTTCATTAGCGGGAACAAGGAGGTGTTGGGTCTGCTGGAGGAGGTCGCGGGCCACGCGAAGGTGTTTGCGAATGTTGCGAATGTGGAGGCAAGGCTGGCGGTGGAGAAGAAGATTAGGGTCAAGGAGGAGGAGGCTGCGCTGAACGAGAAGGAGAGGATAATGAGGTTCGATGAGAAGGCGTAGTGATACCCCTGCTCTTTAGTCTCACTTAAAAGGACAAGATCTACTTTGGACTTTACCCACGGCCTTACGAGTTGTGTCTTCGCTATGATTTTATCAAGTCTCATCGACACCTTTAACGCCCTTCCACAATGGCTTGGTCTTTGTCAAGTTCAATGTCGCAGGCCCAAGCAAATCTCGATCGAGGTGGCTGAGGCGGGGCTGGCGATTGAGACAGATCATAGCCACTTGCGCAAGGGGGTATAATCAATTTGATACCTCGTACATTAGAGTGACTCAGACAAACAATTCAGTCAGAGCTCATACATATACCCACGAGTTACGATCCATGCCGTCTTTATGAATTTGACGCCACTGGCACTCACTCCACATCGTGTTGGAGAGGTATGAACCCATCGAATGTCAAACTTGACGAATGTCACTGGCATGCTGCTCGTGACGTCTGCCAGTGAAGAACCCTCGGACAAGTTGCGGAAGGTTGCGGACAGGTGTTATCGAATTGCAGAATCTCATCATAGTGTTGACGGCGTCCTACTTACGGCCTCTACAAATGTAACTACTCTATCCTGAGAAGACATCGCACAAGCGTCATACAGAATAGCATTGCACTAGGTAGAGTAAACACTACGTCTGTGGCGCTGTAGGACAAATTTGAGCCTTCTGCGAATGTGACCGACAGACTGCTCGGTACTCAGACTTCTCCTGAGAAAGCGCCGGATAATCGTCATGCAGAATCATCTTGCAGAAGTTCCATCCACTGTGTGTATACCAAACTCGAAAAGAAGGAAGGTGAACCGGGAGGGTGAAGACTTGCCGTCGGCACGGTGAGGTGCAAGTCCAATTTGAATTTTCACGCCCTTCCATGTTTTACACAGACCACCACGAGTCCTCCTCCTCGTGCATACGCTTCTCACTATCTTCTGCGTACTTCGTTACGTCTAGCTCGCCTCGCAATCCCGTCTGCCACGGCCCCAATCCACAGTCCGGATCCCCAAGTCGTCTCCCACGATCTTGACATTTGTCGGAAATACGAAGGCATTTCGCAAAGGCTGCCCAGTACTTACCTCATACAATTCAGCCGCCACGGATCTCTACTGTCCCAACTTTAGACGCTAGGTGATCTTCACACTGTCCAAGCACGCCACTGGCACTCTCATCATATATCCACCCACGAAAGAAGGAAGGTCTACCTTGTCCTGGTATGCATGGACCAACTCAGCGGAAATCGAATCCACCGATGGATAAGTCTCCGGGGGCTCGCCACTAGCAGAGATCCGACTTTCTCGACGTTTGTGAACCTCGTGATATCGTGAACCAGATTCCTTTCAATTGGGCTTCTTCGAGGACTTCAGTTTGACGCCACAAGATCATTCAATATAAGGAAGTCTCTGGCCGGAGGTATCAAGGCCTGTTCTGACTCGTGTTCTCTTAGCTGTGTATTGTTACTAGATGATGCTAGAATGTGGAATCTCCAGGAGTGGCCCGCTGCTCGTCATTCAACAGAATTCGGCGACTACCTGTTTGACCCTATGCCAGAATACTAACACGGATTAAATTCGTACATGAAGATTTTCCGCGCCTTCGTGACCCTCAGAAGAAGGCGACCCACATTCCTTTCTGCACATTTGAGGCTTGTTCCTACGATCCATCTACTTCGGAACCGTCTCATGGCAAAGTCTCGTAAGCTCTGATTGTGTTAAACCTCCATCACACCGGTCTGACGGACACTGTCTGCGTTTACAGTCTACATTCAATTATCAATTTCGCTAATTTATTACAGATTCTTCGTGTTCCTTTGCGCCGAGTTATCCGAAATATTCACCGCGTCTCCTAAATCCGGTTTCCTGCGCTCGGTAGTTGATTGTTTCCTCCGACCGGATTCTGCTGATACTGCTGGGACTCGTGCTCTCGCCCGACATTGATGGCATTCGTATCGTTTGAGATGGCGTCGTCCCGGTGATGGCTCGGATAACCTGTGGACGAGGCGTCTGTAACCGCGGACCCTTGGTGCGTGCCGCTGGGAGCGGTCGATCCATTAGCGTAAGTGTTCGCTTGTTCTACAAGAGATGGATTTAGATGACACGCGAAAGTTGAAGCCAATGACTTGACGTGCCGTACTGTGGTGCAGTGCCAGCTCCCGCCGTTGTACGTTGGGACGCGTTGCCGGTATTAGGCCCAGAATATTGAGGGGGAGCCTGAGTAGGAGGGACTGCACGGCTACTTCCCAAGTTGCCAAGACCGTCGGATATCTCATTGCGACCTGTCTGTGCAACCGGATCGCCTTTGTTGTCTGGCTCGTGAGCGACGGTGTCGACAGCACCCAAGGCGGTCCCACGAATGTTCTCGCCGACGCCTAGGATTACGATGAGTACAAATGGTTTGACAGACAGCATTGTTGTGTACCGTGTACGACTTGTGCAGCGCCTCTTTATTACCGGTCAGTGATCTGGTTATCGAGAGAAGAAGAAGACTAACTTGATCTTGTTTCCAACAGAAGTCATGATTGTTCGAATGTTGCCTTGAGCGTCGCAATCGCGCCTTATATGCGTTGCGCCGCCCCACTGAGCTCATACCTGTCGGATGAGCTCACCGCTTCCAATGACGTGCTATCCACGGCACCGATCATGCCGACCGGCAAACACCAACCACGATCAAGGGCTTTCCACGCGCTGTACACTAACCTAAAATTATTGAATTGGACTAATTGGACTTGGACGGGGGTATAAAGGCTGCCAGATAGCACCGGTACGTTTATCCCTTTCTCCCCGGACACCCATCATCCTTGTCCATATTGCCCAGTGCAGCTCTACGGATGGCTTCAACGGTACTCTCTTCGGTTACCACAACTTCTCGCCTTGGTTTCTTGGCCACCATTGTGGTCAGAGACAACGTCGAAGTCGTGGCGGCCGCAAGGGTTGCCGTTTATGTCCTTCTTGTCGTGCTCGCCTGCAAGTATGACAGCTTTTTCTGGTTCTCATCGATGCGCCGGCGCAGTGTTCACTCGCTGGCATACGTCGACGGCTATGTCTCGTCCAGACGAGGCACTGCTGCGCATGTCTTGCCCCACAACGATAATTCAGTTGCTTATCTCACACGTTGATGTTTCATAGCGCGATACGGTGCCGAATTGCAACATAGCAAGTCTTCTGATGTTGTTCTCTTGCTCAAGGGACGGGTGGAAGTGGCTCGGGGACGTCGTACTCAAAGGAGACTAGACCACACTGACTGTTCTGTTCCTATTTCTCTGATGCCTTGTAGAAGTCGTTTTGATTGGCAGTGTGGCGTGATAATTTACTTTCACAGCCTGCCCCGGTATACCGGTCTACAGACACTTCTATACGGCAGACCACTACTTTTGCCCAAGTATCCATTCCAGTTCCGCCGACAGCTCATGATTAGCGGCGCCTTGCGCTGGGGCCATCATCGTTCTTGTATCATACTTGTGCGCAATTGCGAAATGCTAAATTATATTGTTGTGTACCGGACATTGACACCGAAGATACTATCTATGCTTTGTCGTGCCCTGTTCCTTTGCGCTCATACCTGGCTTCTCCGGTGTTCTACGAAACTATCTTTGGGCGTGTCATAGCTACTGGCGTGTGAGCCAGACTCTGATAAGTGCCAGTGACATGCAGTCTTGACAAGTATGGCGAATTCAAGGGCTTGAATTCCGACCATTGATATGCCATCGATATTTCTGACTTCTTTCGACTCCCCCGCGACCCTGAGACCTGCACTGTTCCCTCCATCAAGCTTTGCGACTCAGTCTGACAGTGTCTACAAACCTCCGACTCGTTGACGACGCAGGGCATCGAGCGCGGGTCGGGATTCCTCAAACCAGGAACTCCGTCGGTACTTCTCGTGAGACAGTGTTTATCGGCGCTTTCTGAGATGAGTTACTTGGAACAATAACCTCTACGTCACCATGACCCATGTCGAAAAGCTTGGTCGTCGAACTCTCCTCAGATCAAACCGTCACCTAGTACTGGAGAGTTATTACGGTATTCAACATCAACGTACGTAGCATCCTGTTGACAACGTCGCGTTTCAAGACTGTTTCAAGTTGATACGTTTTAGACTCGAATCTTATCTGATTTCTCGTTATATCTCGCCTGACTGGTCTACATGTAGTCACCTCGTTCCTTCTCGCGCTTTCGCTCCCGGGAGTCACGCCACTGGTACGAGAGTAGTCATGGTCAAACTCACGCGGAGAGAGTTGTATCGGCTTCTGCTTTCAAAAATTCACCTCCAGCCTCCGTCGGAGTCACACTGCGGAAAAGTAGCCAACACGTGGAGATTCCGACCAGCATCGGCTTCTTCATGACTTGACAATACGACATAAGCAACTTCGGCTCTGCGGCAGCAATCTATACTTAAGATGGCAGTCAGCGCGACTCGAAATATCCCTCTGCCAGTGACACTCGTGGTATCTAATGTTCAATCCTTTCAAGCCTCCTGCGGCGCCCCCAGGCTTTGGAGATGGAAAGGTCTTGCCCGAGAAGGATGCGTCGTAAGTTCACACGTACACTACGCGTTCTCATCGCTGAGTACTCTGCCAGATTGTTGTCTCGACTAGTCTTCCATTGGCTTGGTCCTATCCTTTCTGTTGGGTTCTCGCGTCCGCTTGACAAAGATGGTTCGTCGCCGTTATACCTACTGTGTTCGATCCTGGAGATTCACGCTTACTCACTGGCAGATCTTTGGGAGTTACCCAACAATTTCCTCACTAGTACCCTTGTCGACAAGGTCGAGGTTAACTTCTATTCTCGTTGCGAGCCAGACAAAAGACCGACCTCCTTGCGGCACAAAATACCCGAAGCACTTGGCCACAGACGTGAGAACGCGAGTCGAAAGGACCGGTTCTTGACACCCAAGAAATACGACGAATCATTCCCGAAGGCGCTTCATCAGACATTCTTCTATCGCTTCTGGCTTTCTGGGATCTACAAGCTGTTTGGAGGTTCGTCGGCCTGCTACGTTCGTTTACGCAGATAGTCATCATTCGTGATACTGCAGACACGCTGAAAACAACGACACCACTTGTGACTAAAGTTCTACTGACGTGGTTGACGGAATCGTACATCTGGTATCGGCTTTCAGACCAGGAAAAAGCTTCTGGTGCTTTCCCAGAACCTAGGAGTGTGGGGTACGGGATCGGTGTAGGCGTAGCACTTTTCTTGATGCAAGGTGAGTGACCATGCGGAGCAGCGGTACGCTTCTGACCCTGTGCACACAGAGATCTCTAGTCTGGTACGACTTTCACCTTTCTCGCACTAACAGCCATGACTCACCTCAGTTCACCAGTTCACGCATCATTCATCGTACCGTGAGTACTAACGTCATGTTGAATCCAATCTCCTACCGAGTCACTCACGTCGTTGACAGAGGGAATGACCATGGGTTTGGCTGTTCGTAGTACAGTAAGAGAGGCTATTGGTGCACGAAGATCTTCTTCGCGTGTTCATCCATATTTTTGTAGGTTATAGGCGCAATTTTCCGCAAGTCGCTGCGTCTGTCGGGCCGTTCGAGATTAGAACATGGGACAGGCAAGATAACGACAATGATATCTGCAGACGCAAGCAGGCTCGATACATTCTGTAACTACGTACATGTGTGAGTCGCGGAACCGATGATTGACCAGTCACTGACCGTTTGCAGGTTGTGGGTTTCACCGATTCAGGTACTTGACTCCAAACTCTCGCAGAGACGGCACCAAATGAATATTCTCATTCCAGGTGGTCATCGGGCTAGCTCTTCTGATCAACAATGTAGGCCCACTGTTGCGCTGGCGAAACACCCAGAATACTAATCGTTTGATCGCCAGCTGGGTTACTCTGCTTTGGTAGCTGTCGGCGTATGTCTTTGTCTGTGATCGCCCCTTCGGCTACTAATCACAGGGAGTGTAGATACTGGTGCTCAGCTTCCCGGCGCAAATGGTACTTGCTAGGGTCATGTTCAAACTTAGGAAAAAGACCGTAAAGATTACCGACTCTCGCATTCGGTTGACTACAGAGGCAAGGACCACCTGTACTAATCCGCATTCTACTGATTGAACTGTTGCCAGCTCCTACAAGGCATTCGCTTGATCAAATTCTACGCCTGGGAGACTTTCTATGGTCATCAAGTAGGGACATATCGACAGCGAGAAGTTCGTGTTATGAGGAAATCTGCGTAAGTTGCATTCTCTCTACTAGGAGATTTCGTGTTCATGAGGAACATAGTGTCACCCGCGCCATTCTAATGTGCTTTGTCTCCTTCATGCCCGTTTTTGCCGCTGTCCTGTCATTCGTGAGTCAGCCTTCTGCGTCGCCGGCGTTGCCACTCACAGTCGTATCAAGATCACGTACGGACTCACCAATCACGACCTCAACGTCGCCATTATCTTCAGCTCCTTACAGTACCTCAATGTGCGATTTTGTTCACCTTTATGCGACAGAACACGACTGACATCGCTCACAAGGGTATCCGTGCCCCACTCATATTTCTTCCATTGGTCCTCGCCGCCCTCTCAGACACATTGGTCGCCATGGGGCGAATCTCTTCGTTTATGACTGCGGAAGAATTGAAGACACCATATCTCATTGAGGCTGAGAGCAAGCAGGCTCTCTCTGTTCGAGGCACCTTTGCTTGGGAGTCTGTCGGCCCACCGCAAGGCTCGGGTAAAGCTGGGAAGCCCGCATCTGGACAGAACAAGACAGATGCCTCTAAACAGGCGGGGACCTCCTCTCAGGAGGTACTGCCTACTTCGACTGACAAGGACGGAATGCAAGACGAGAAAGACGACAAGAGCGAAACAGAAGAAGATCAGCCGTTCGAGTTACGAGATCTGGTCATGCAGATACCAAAGGGATCATTCGTCGCTATCGTCGGTCGCGTCGGTTCCGGAAAGGTGCGTGTTTCTTATTCTCTTCCCCGCAAGAACTAGTAATGACAGCCATTGCTATCAGAGTTCCATTTTGCAGGCCTTGATTGGTGAGATGCGCCGTGTAGAAGGGGAGGTACGAATGTTCGTCTTCTGATACACAACATACGGGAATGACCTTTGCTTCCAGGTCACCTTCGGCGGATCTGTTGCATACGTTCCTCAAACTCCTTGGATCAGAAATACAACGTTACGGGAAAACATCTTGTTCTCTCAACCTCTTGATGAAGACAAGTACGCTTTCCTTGCAGTCATGACACGTTGACGTTCATGGTTAACGGTGTTCCAGACTAGACGCGGTCGTCACGGCTTGCTGCCTAGAACGCGATCTTGAAATGCTACCGCACGGAGACATGACTGAGATTGGCGAGAAGGGCATCAACCTAAGCGGTCGGTCTCGTCACTGAGATATTCGATGTTTCTTGCTCAACTGCACCCAGGTGGCCAGAAGGCTCGTGTGTCGCTTGCTCGTGCAGCTTATTCGCCGACCGATATAGTCTTACTTGACGACCCACTTTCGGCTGTCGATGCATATGTTGGCAAGGCCATCTTGGAGAATTGCCTTCTGAATGGCCCGCTTTCCCAGAAGACCAGAATTCTCGTGACGCACGCGCTCCATGTTCTCGACAAAACTGACTACATCTATGTTGTCGACAATGGCCAGATCAAGGAGCAAGGAACATATACCGTACGTGACAGAACGTGAAGGTGTCCAGCTGCCATTCATTCTCCTGTAGGATCTCATGAGCAACAGTGTCATATTTTCACGTATCATGGAGGAGCATGGGAGTCTCGACCAGCAAGACAGTTTGGAACCAGAGGAAGAACCGACGATAAAACCCGATGCCGCGAAAGGACCGAGCTCGCAGAAGAAAGGAGCGTTGATGCAGGTAGAAGAGCGCTTCACTGGATCCGTTTCCTGGTCAACGTACAGCGACTACCTGCAATTCGCCGGAGGTTTGATGTGGTTCCCCGCATTTCTTATCTTGTTGACTTTGAGTCAATGCGCTGCAGGTGATCGGATTGTACTGGTAAAGTCGACCATGACTCACCTAAGTTCTAGTCGGCACCAATTTGTTCCTTGGTTTTTGGACGAGTGAGCGCATTCATGGATTCACTCAAGGCCAATATATGGCTGTCTACGCAGGACTCGGTGAGATCATAATCTGTGTCGTGAAGCACGACTGACCACGATCACCCTAGGTACCGCCCAAGCCTTATTCGCGTTTATCTTAAACTTGAGCTTCGCGTAAGACACCCTATCCATCTTCAGCAGAAGCATTGGCTCAATGATGTTGTAGTCTTGTTGCACTTATGGCCAGTCTCCGTTTGTATAAGGCAAGTCTTCGAAGTGTTCTCGGATCCCCAGTGTCATTCTTCGACACGACCCCAGTCGGTGAGTAAGAACCTAGGTAGGAGGTCCCTGCTTACCGGATTTCATACCTAGGCCGGATGATCTCGAGGTTATCTAAGGATCAGGACACACTGGATACCCAACTGTCGCAGACGTTGTATCAGGTGAATCTATTTTTTGAGATCGTACCCTTTCGTCTGCTAACAGTTCCACCCAGTTTCTTAACTCATTTTCAAACGTGCTTGGCACTATGGGACTTGTTTTCTATACGTTCCCCTTTCTGGGCATCATCTTCGCGCCCATGATTGTTCTCTACTATCTCATACAGTCGTACTATCGCCGAACCTCCGTGGAAACGAAACGCTTGGACTCTCTCATGCGATCTGCTTTGTATTCTTCTTATTCTGGTATGTGTGTTAGGTATGTCTCATGCACGGTCACTGACTCGTATGTTTCGTGCATCGATAGAGAGTCTGACGGGTCTAGCGACCATTCGAGCTTATGGAGAACAGGTATGTTGTCTTCTGATTTCCAGGTTTTCATTCGACTAAAAGAATTTTAGGGTCGCTGTGTGGAGGAGGCGCAACGCGGACTGGACATGGAGAACAGGGCTTACTATATGACGATGTCCATCCAGCGCTGGCTGGGGGTTCGTCTCGATATGCTCGGAAATACGCTAGTCCTGGGTATTGTCCTTTTTGCTGCCGGCCAGAGGCACCATGTCGATCCCTCCATGATTGGCGTCGTTCTATCCTACACATTGAACAGTAAGCTTCTCCCGTTTCCGATCCTCTCGTGTACTGACTTTGGGTTTCAGTCACGCAGACCTTTTGTGAGTCTAGAGTACTCATTGAAGTCTGATTCCTATTGACATTCCGGCTAACAGCCCAAATGGTGGACCAATTTGCGCAGAATGAACAAAACATGAACGCTGTAGAGCGCGTCCTGGTGTATACTCAGTTACCTGGTGAAGGAAGACCTCAAGTCGAGACAGAGACACCTCCGCCAGCGTGGCCTCAGCGCGGAGAAATCACGTTCGGCGATGTGGAACTGGCCTACCGGCCTGGGCTGCCTCTGGTATTGAAGGGTGTCAGCTTTAACGTCCGACCAGGAGAGAAGGTGTGTTGCTAGTAAAAAGGGTAGTCGATAATCTTACACACTGAAACCAGGTCGGCATCATAGGAAGAACTGGCGCGGGTAAGAGCTCCCTGCTCCAGGCTCTTTTCAGGTAAAGATCTGCCTTGATAGTTTGCGCTTTGCTGAAGAGTGTTATCCAGAATTGTCGAGCTAGAAGGCGGGCGGATCGAAATCGACGGCGTCGACATCAGCAAAATCAACCTCGAGACACTACGCAGCCGACTAGCGTTGGTTCCACAGGACACGACCATGTTCCTCGGAACTCTCAGGGAGAATCTGTAAGCCCATCGTTTTGCACGAGAATGCGCCACTAAACGTCTGTTAGTGACCCACAAAAGACGCGGACAGACGCTGAACTGATCTCCGTTCTTCAGCGTGCCTGGCTGCTACCTGCTGATGGCACTGTGGATACTATCGCAGACAACAAATTCCGACTGGACGCGAGGGTTGGGGAAGAAGGCAAGTGCATCGTTGTTCACCGCTAAGCGGTACCTTGACGAGGGTTTAGGTTCTAACTACAGTGCGGGAGAGAAGCAACTTCTTGCTCTTGCCAGGGCACTTGTCAAGAACAGTCGGATAATTATATTGGATGAAGCTACGAGTAGTGTCGACGTCGAAACGGACTCCAAGCTACAGCGTACCATCCAAACCGAGTTCGCGTCGTCTACGTTGCTCTGTATTGCTCACAGGCTGAACACGATTGGTGAGTCGCTCATCCAGCATGTTCAAAGTGTGACTGACCCGTGTCTTCAGCATATTACGACCGAATCCTTGTAATGGACGCCGGGGAGGTTGCAGAGTTTGACACCGTCCTGAACCTCTTCGATAAGGAGGACTCGATTTTCCGTTCTCTGTGCAACGAGGCGAACCTTACGCGAGGAGATATCATTCGCATCAGAGCCAACCATGGCGAAAATTTGAACGAGAGTGGCGGCTCTACGTAGGCTGGAAGATTACGCATATGGGTTGGGTCCAGGACGAGACATACACAAACTATACACATTTTCTCTTTTAATAGACTGCGACGCGTCGTGGAAGACATATATATCTTTTTGCAGCTTATCTCTGTAGACTACAATACACATACGGGATACTTCAGTTTACAGCTCCTGTGGGTTGAGGCGCGTCCTAAATAGGGACCCTGACAGCACGTGCCATTTGAAGGACTTCGCGAGCCTCGGGCCCTCTGCACCTGTTCTTGACTATCGACCACCAGCATCGCTGCAGCGAGCCTAATCCTCGACACCTTTCCCATCGCCGCACATCGTGTTGAGCACTGCACAGGTACTGTGGCGCGTCGCTGTTTTTCGTTCTCACAGCTCAACTCGTGCTCGTCAGACCCACCCAAGAAATGGATAACATGGACGTCGACATGACCATGGACGGCGAACCGACGACCGCGCCTCAGACAGCCGAGCATGCACCGCCCGCCGCGCCCGAAGCGACTGCTCCCAGTCCGTCGTCTCGCCTTGATGCCACCGTGGAAACTGACAACTCGTCATCCCTCAGCGCCGCCGTTGTCCCGCGAAAACTTTCGCGACATCCAGGTCAAAGTACACATCCGACGACCCGAAAGAGACACCTGGGTGTACCTAGGGAGGGCCATGGTTTCTCAGGAAATCATCGGTCATTCGTCCCGGATTGGTGCGTGCGGTCTCGTTATTGTCCTTGTACCATCCTCAGCACGCCTCATTTAGTGATCCGCAACGTGTCTTCCAACAAGATCCTGACATCCTTCGGCGAGGTGAGCGTCAATGCCATGCTCGTAGTCATATCTAATACAGTTCTTGACGCCAGGGCAGCGACTTGCAGGCTGAACGAAGGGGGAACTTTGTTGTCATCTCGTGTGTCGAAGGAAGCCGAGTAGTTTCTTGGTCGTTGAATGTGAGCAAACATCCTCACAAGCTTCATAAACTCATTATCTCCAGGCATTGAATAACTCCGACACTCTGCGTTTGATTGCAAGCATCGAATTAGCCTGTTACAAGAGTAAACAAGCTCTCACCGATCCGCGATTGCACAGCAAGAGTAGACGTCGAATCGAACGTATCATCAAGGACGACCGCCGCAAGCGCCATCGCCGACGAAAGGACCAGGAAGCGCTGGTAGATGCCTTCGCCAAGTCTACTCTGGGGTCCAATGGAATGACAGCGGACAGTCCGGTGTCGTAAGACTCGTTCATTTCCTTGTTCACTGTTCAATATTCCTGCTTTGGACACCTTGTATCACCACTAAATTACCCGTTACGAAGCTGCATCTGTATTTAACCTACATATACTCCCTGTTTTCTTTTCTTTTCCCGTCGGTGTCAGTCTGTATTCATTGTTATGGCTTCGAAGTATCATAGCTTAGGTACTTGTAGACGCCCGGATACAGTGCCTCTCACCAGTTAGCTATGTTACGCCACACTGGTCTATAAATGTCACGTCCGAGTCAATCTCGCGTTTGGTAGCGCTCGCGATCGGTAATCAAAGCATGCAAGAACGACGACTTTCATACTCACCAAGAAAATCGCTCACCAAGAAAATCGAATTGACGAATTCGTCGCACGACGCCAACGCCAACACATCACTCAAGGAGCAGGTGCATAAGCTGAGGTATAGATTGGAAAGAAGGACGGCGGAGCCCTCGGAAGGACGAAGACCCTAATCGTACATGCAAAGTTATGTAGCGCACTGGACAGTACACCGTACTTATAGTGATAATATATGATGCAGATAAATACTGAGTAATACAATGTCCATGGGAGACCCTATGAGTGACTTGGCGAGGACGGGGAATACGACGGAACGTCGGAAGGTGGTGCCGGTGCCGGCGCTGCTCGACGCTCAGAGTACTGTGGTGGCAGTTCGACAACACCGTCCTCGTTGGCAGGAGGTAATGGAACGTCATCCGCGTCGGTGTGAAGCACGAATCTCGATGGCCTGTAGTTAGACCCTCCCGCCATGGCCGCTTTGCGTTGCCCGGCGGTCATATTTTCGGGCCGCGTGGGTGTTTGAGTCGTCGTCATGAAAGGCTCTATACCTGGTACGTTTGTGGCATGATCCTGCGGTGAACTGAAAGGGTTAACGTTTGTCGTGCTCATATTCTGGGCCAGGCTCTGCGTGTCACTGTAGTGGGATGCGGCGTAGACTTGGTTGACGCTGGTACTGTCCTGTGAGAGGAAGGGGAACGCAGACCCAGGTGCCGAGTGGGGGGTCGCGAGATCCACTTCTGACTGTAACTGGTGGGGGTGTCGTTGGAGTTTTGAATTCTCGCCACCAACCCATCCTTTCTCCTTGCGTTCCTGTCTCCGCCTCCAGTAAAATAACCAGAAAGACATGATGGCGGCGATGAAAACCAGAACGGCTATGACTGTTCCAGCGAGTGCAGCATGAGAAGTGGTATTGCTGCTCCCGGATGATTCTGAGGCTGCTGCGGAGCTGCTTGCTGTTTGGCTAGCCGACGTTTGGGACGGGTCGGCGGTGACGGAGGGAGAAGAGGCGTCAATGCATGAAGATGCGTCTGAGATCCCGACGGTTTTCACGTCGGAACTTCCTCCCGTACGCCCTTGGGCGTCAATCATGGAAAAGATGATATCGGTCCCATTCCAGACATTGGCAGTCCAGGAGTACGTGCTGCCTCTAGGAGGGGACAATACGAAAGAATCGCCGTCGGGAATGAGGCCCTGATCACACAAGTTAGAAGAAGTAGAGACATGTATGAGGGAATTCCTACGATGATCGTAACTGGCTGAACGGCTTTACCATACCCACTAAAACTAAATGACCTGAGGGGCATTGTAAGGATCGAAAATGTGTTGAAGATAGCGTTCGTTTCTCACCGGCACTGCTGGAGAGCCGAGTTGAGTTGGAAGGGAAAATCAACACCTATTCGCAACGGTCAATCATCGCATGACATCGTGCATGTACCTTGACGAACCTGGATCCGACGTGTTGCAACTGGAGCCAGTAGTAGACGATCCAACCTGCATAATGGCAGTGTTTCCGCCAGTGCCAAAGCCAGTCGCGTCGGACATGGTCATCAACATCTTTTGACCAGAATTGAATGGAAGTTGGGAGATGCTGTAAGAGCCCTTTCCATTGGAGTATGAGGAGTCCGGTATAGACACATTCCGCGGGGTGCCAAAGACCTGGGATGAAGATGAGTGCTCGATTTCTACCTCGTGTCTGTTGACCACATACAGGAGTCAATAGGACGGTGAATGGCGCCGTTCCGCCTGCAGGTAATCAGCATGGTTCAAGAGTACAGTACTGATAGCGCACCACTCCATGTTATTTTTAAATCGTCGCATGATGTCGGGGTGGCTGTCGTGAAGCTGAATGCAGATATAGAGGGTATCTGTGCGAGGGCAAGCAGTGTGAAGACGAAGACCGGCAAGGAGCGAAGCACCATGGTCGGTGCAGAAGGAAAAGGGGGTTTGCTGCCAAAGAGAGTGGAGTTGATTATGTAGGAAAATGACTGTGCAGGAGCGAAGGCGGGGTCTCGTCGCTGAGATAGGAATGGAGGGGAAGGAAGCGGTGAAATGTTGCCGGAAACATGCCAGCACGTGAAGTACATAGTAACATAAGCGGCTGGTTTTGATCCGACCGCCGCGATCGTGTGTCACGGTGTGGCAACTGTCGCGCCTCGCGCACTGTCCCTTGCCAAACCAGCACAGAGTCGAAGGGATGTATTGTTACTATGTCTGCCTCACACGCCATCCAATATAATTCCTTACACAGCCCAGGATGCATACCAGAAATCTCGCAGCACGAGGGCGCGCTCCAACTTGATAACAACTTATACCCATTTGCATCACGATCGAACTGCTTAGGTCTGGAGCGCCGACGCACCTTCAACCTCGTCTTCTTTACATATTACAGAATCAGGATGTTCAACGTCGCGTCAGTGGGCCGGCGGTCCCGCCTTAGAGGAACCGTGGCTCAAGTCAGGCTGAGAGAGCGCATCCGCAAAAGACCAGAAGTACTACAAAGAGCGCCGGGACAGTAATCTGGAGATTGGTTATGAACCAACAATCAAAAGTGACACCGGATGCTAGTACCGCCAGGTATTAAGCCATGGGGACGATGGTCTATCGAGTGAGCAGAGTCCAGACGCGCGCATGTGTGTACCGTACAAGCGAATTCGGGAGGGTATATATAGAAGGCAGAGAGAAAGAAACGGCGATAAGTTACAGGCAGGTTACAGGACACTTCGAAATATAGAGGAAAGATGTGTATTCAATCATGAGTCTTTCTAATACTGTACCACGCCATCAGGCTGTCCAAACCTGCTTCGCAGTATCCACAATCAATTTCAGCTTCTCATATTGGTCCTGTCACATTCATTCAGTCAATAAGTTCATTAGATGAAATCGTTACCATTCCTTACCTCTTCAGTCAGTGGGTTACCCTGCCAAACCGACGCAAAGCCACACTGTGTACTAAGACACAGTCTGAGGAACGTATCAGGCCAAGAAGACGTAAATCAAAGCCAAGTCTCTTACTGATCTAGAGCTTGATCCATCGTCCTTTCATGGTTTCCTTGGAGAAGGGCGGATGCCGCCTCATGAATACGGGCCTTCAACGTGTCAACGGATTCCAGCTGAACGGACATTAAAATCCAAGGACGATTAAGCTCAAAATGGCCGCCACTTACCTTGCCGGTCTTGGTGGTGACCAGCCCAAGCACCACCGACTTATTTGGAGGTAGGTGCTTTAATGGCGCGAAATCTCCGGACCGCTCGTCGTCGTATTCAAGCTGTCATACCGCCACCGCAAGTGTCAGTAAAGCCGGAATGGTAGACGAAAACGCCGCCACACGCACGTAAAACGCGTCAACGTCAAGATTAGGAAAGACCTTGTAAGCGATGTGATCGTATCCACCGTCGCAAAAGTGGGCGCCCTGCGTCAAGTGAGCGGTGATGAATGCCGGTATGTAGGGCTGGATGCATACCATGTAATTCCCCCTGCACATGTGTACGCTGATAGTGAGATCTTCCGGGCGGTCCTTTGTGCACACGTTAATTGCGCGAATGTAAGTGTCAAGTAGAGTATCGGGATCGACACCCATTTCCTTCATTTTGTCTAGTACGGCGTCACTACAAAAGAAGCAGAAAGTCGGGTCATCGATTTGGATGTGACCTAAAAGTGTGCATTAAGCAGTGATAGGAATCAGGAAGGCGCGCTAGAAGACGAACGGCATCCCAAATCGTACAGCTCTTGAAATTCCGCTCGGAATGCGACAGCAAGGTCATCAAAGAATTCATCTAGTGAGGCGTTAATGTAGGGTGTTACGCCAGTAAATGCGTGCTTGCCGTCGTTGTTGTATATATTTAGGTCGTAAGTGTATTTGGAGCCATGTCGCTGGTGGAACCAAGACGGAGAACAAACGTTCACTTTGATAGATTTGACGTCCTATATGAATATGTCAATGATGATAGATTGGAAAAACATGTGGACCTACATCGGGTGCGACAAGGCTCGCGGTAGCTTTGAATTGGTCTATGTAGAAGGGCTTCGTACGTTTTATCTTCCCCTTGAATACCGGTCACGACGCGTTGAATCCCCGAGGCACAAGCATCACCTACCGAGCAGTATATGGTCTTATCGGTTGGGACACCTGCACTCTTCATCATGCCGATATGCGGGATGTAGTCCTATGGTAGCAATTGACATTCGAGCCTAAATCAGGTCCGACACGAGGAGGAAAACTTGCCATAAATTCGCTCATGGGACCTATGAGTGGAAGCAAATCAGAACCACGAGAAGCCTCGATGGTAGTTGGACTGACGGGTCGGTAAATAAACCATGCCCTCCATCTTCTCAAAGGCTCCCTCGAAGAAGGAGGATCTTGTAGACGAGATTGAAGAGGCTTTGCAACAGATAGCAATGGAACGCACCGTCGCATTTCTCCATCAGTGAGCATCTTGAGACCAAGACCGCGTTGGAGGTCGACGACATGCTGGACGGCTGTGTCCTCTGCGACTTTCAGTTCTTCGACAGAGCATTGTCCTTGCTCAAACAAGCCGCGTTTCTCAAACAAGTACTTGGGACGGAGGAGGGACCCGACATGCTCTGCACGACACGGGGGATTGACATGGAGACGGTGGGGTGTAGACATGATAACTAGTGTATACCAACGACCCCAGACCCTTGGTATTTAAGGCCGGCGGAAAAAGATAGGTTAAAACGCAAGTACCCAAGTCCGAATGACAGTTCACACAAGGCGCGATTCTAGACGGTTCATGGGGTGCATTGGTTGATTGCCGGGATAGTAGGGGACGGACAACGTCCGCTTCGTGGCAGTTCGCTTCCGATGGTGCAGTTTAGGTTGGCGATATGTCATGGGCCCTGGGATGCGTTGATATCGTCAAGCAGAGAATGTATTGGCGCAGTTTCTGGCGATAATTGGCGTGTGTGCGGGCGACCCCGGAGGAACGGTACAAATGGCGAAGAGAAGCAGAGGCCAGCCTTGATGTGCGAATGGGTCGAAGTACCGTGAGGAAATCACGAAAGGCAGGCGCTGGGATCGGCTGAGGGCCAGAGGCAGGACCCGCGTGCCGGCAACGGCCGTCACACAGAGAATCGAAACCGTCATGTAGATTCCTTCATTGGTCGGCGTGAGTTGAGCTTAGTGTTGGTCCAGAGAGGACCACGTTATTAGAAGGGTTGCAGTGTCGTTCCTCAGTACTTATGACTTGAACGATGGGACAGGACATAGACAACGCGCCAGTGAATCTGATGGCAGGCCAAAACCTGTGCTAACCAATTGGGAAACCGGCCCGGGGGTCGATTGGACCGGAGAGTCCCGTCGGCACATCGGCACAACTCTAATGTCGGTCACCAACTGTACAGCAGCACGTGGTCTGTGCCGGACCAGAGAGAGCCAAGTTTTCCAGTGCCAGGCCCCCGACCCTCCTCAAGACACCCCCCGTACGCCGCCCGTTTCCTTGCTGTTGCGCCCTGCTTACACCGCTGAATCTCGCAGACACGAACCATGGGTTTTGCGCACAACAACGGTGAGGTTATCGCCAAAATCTGCATTTGGAACGAGCATTAAACGCAGCACCAAACTAGTCCTCCACGATAACCATTTCCGCAAGGATTGGCAGCGACGGGTTCGCACCTGGTTCGACCAGCCCGGCCGCAAGCTCCGCCGACGCACTGCCCGCAAGACGAAGGCTGCGACTCTCGGCGTCCGCCCATTAAATCTCCTCCGCCCCGCCGTCCGTGGACAGACCGTGCGGTACAACCGCAAACTCCGTGAGGGCCGTGGATTCACATTGGCTGAGCTCAAGGAGGCGGGCATCGGCAAGAAGGAGGCGCGGGGTGTCGGTATCGTTGTTGACCACCGAAGGAGGAACCTGAGCGAGGAGGGCAAGAAGCTGAACGTGGAGAGGCTCAACGCCTACAAATCCAAGCTTGTCGTCTTCCCCAGGAAGGCTGGCAAGCCCAAAAAGGGCGACTCCTCAGTGCGTTTGGCCTTATCCATCTCCTGCAATTCGTTTAAACTTTTTATAGGCGGAGGACCTCGAGGCCGCCACCATCCGCACTGTCCCTGCTATCCCCGATGTCTACGTTGCCGAGGCACCCCGCAAAATTACCGACGAGGAGCGTTCCTTCGAGGCCTACAAGACCCTCCGCACTGCTCGTGCCAACGCCCGCTACGAGGGTGCCCGCAAAGCCCGCCAGGCCAAGGTTCGTGCATCTTCGCATCCATCCCATCTAGTTCCTCATAATTGCATTGCAGAAGGACGAGGAGGAGGCAGCCAAGAAGAAGTAAATACGGTGTTTGCATCACTATATTATGCTTTTTCTTCCCCATATGCTCCGTACGCGCGCTATGCCTTATGCCAATTTGAGGAGTTGTTCGACGCATGGTGTGCGCATCCCATCCATTGGCCTCTCCTTGACCTAAGATCCTTCTGGACCGGATTTTTTGCGTCGTTCCCCTTGTTGTCTACGCCAAAATCACAAGCCGAAAGTCATGTACTCGGATGGGATCTGCCTTCTGAGATCCTTTTCGTATTGTTGTGCAGCTGCAAAGAAATAGGAAGTGATACAAGCTGAATTACAAACGCGAGAGCTCCATGGCAAAAATGTGCAAGCCATCGCGTGTACCGTGCGCATCAGCGCGCGTAACGCACGGATGCCCTGTGATGAGTTGATAAGGTCTATAATCGTACCCAAGTAGGGGGCGGCTTTTCTTGACCGTTACAAGGTCGCCATCCAAAGTCGCACATATCTTAAGTATGCCTGTAGGGTGGCAGGGATCAAACAGCCCGCTGCCCAAGCAAGCAGCGAGCCTCTTTCTTTTTCACCAAAGTCACCCAGTCAGTCCTACTTACCGCCACAGTGGCGACAACTGCCGCTGCGCATGTGCCATGCAACCTATTTTTATCTCACAGCGATCGGATCATACGGCTTGACGTCATTCCTCAATGAACCAGAAATAATCTATCTCCTGACGTTTCTCTTCTTCCACCTTTTCCTTCCCATGGACGCCGAGCGCAAAGCCGTCGAGACCATCCAACGCCATTGGGAGAAAAAGAACATGAACAAGAATGCTGAGAAGAACAGGGAGGACAAGGAGACGACGAAGGAGCAGTTGATGAACACTGATGTGAGGTGGAAAGATGCCGCTGTGCATGCTCAGCTCAAAGTACGTGTACTACGAGGCCGGGGACTTTGGCTTGACGACGTGACGTTGTAGATGGATAGGCAAGCTGCGAATAAGGGCCAGAACTCACCGAAGGAGCGGTGGAAACGCGCTGCGTTCTTTGCTGGCCGGATACAAGATGGGAACGAAGTGCTCGGCGGTATGGGCGTGCCGCTAGAAGAGACCAAGGCGGATGTGAAGCAGCTGGAGACGCAACATTGGCTGGAGCTTATTGACGGGTGCGCTACTACTGTGCATTGCGCCAATGTTGACTGACACAAGGGATTTATTTGTTTAGAAAACATCGCTACGGCTCTAATCGTTGAGTCCTTTATCTCCACTTCAAGTCATTCCAATTTGACACTTTCCCTATGTAGTAAAGGTATGATTCTCTGACCTTCGTTCCACCGCGGAAGAATTCTTAGACGCGCTGCTATCTGCAGTGGTATCACAGAAAGTGGCAGGACAGCGATACCTCGGAGAATTTCTTTCAATGGTGAGTTCTTCAAGCCTGTTGTTGTCGTTAGCGGTGGTGTTCAGCAAGAAACAGGTTAGATCGCGGTGAAGGTCGGGAACTGACACTGGACGAATGTCCACGCGAACAGCTAGAAAAAGAGGTACGTGGTTATGCGTTCTGAAAACGGATCCCACGACGCATCTTCTGACTCGTGGTGCATAACCTTGCTTCTGTCACTGTAGAGGATCCAGTGAGTCCTAGCCTCCCTTGGTCACACATCTTTCTGATCATCCCCCCAGATACCTTTCCGCAGAGCAAAGTGATTTATACATCCATCCCTTCACCCGATCGCCACTTATCATATCAATATCAATATCACAGGACTCAACTACCTCGTCAACATCGACCCCCAGGGCAAGCTCCGCTGGGCCAAGAACAACGAGCTCGTCGACACCACCGCGGGGCACTGGAAGGACTCTGGCGACGGCGGCGGGATCGTGCCGCAAGAAGACGGCCCGGACCGCACGGAGCCCCAGCGCCGCGCGAGCTTCAACACGTCGGTGTCGAGCATCGAGTCGCAGCTCGCGACGCATTATGCGGGGAACGACGCCCAGGGGGGGAACAAGATCACGCGGGTGTTCAAGAAGTACTTTACTGTCAAGGGGACGGCGGATCGGCTGTTGCGGAAGACGATTAGGAGGAATACGTGGATATATACGACGGTGAGTCTGAGGATTTGGGTTTCTTCTTTGGTGGTGTGTGGCTTATCCCTGTGAAGGATAAGCAGTGTACGTCCCATAGTTTGAGTCTCACTAGAGGCGCGCTGAATGACAGGATGCACAGTCAATATCTTCATTGGGATTAAGGGTATGCGTATTAAATCTGATTTCGTGACCAGCGCGCTAAGTTGCATCTCACAGAGACAGGAACCTTCCAGCACTCTTCATTCCTAGCTGGCGGTCTCGTAACCTCTGCAGGACTCATATCGGTCAAGGACGGTGTCGTTCACACGTTGTCGCCTCTTTCGGGGCATTACCGGTGCGTTTCCAGACATCTGAAGTGTGGTATAAGGTTTACCGTCTGACCGCCTTGAATTCAACAGAACGTCAGTCGATGTACGTTGCCTTCCTGTGTGTTATCGATTTCGCGCCTGACGTTCAAAATCAAAATTTGTAGCACTTCCACGGCTTCATCAAAGTCCTGACAGACCGCGGCGTGGACATGCACAAAGCGAAAGTCAGCAAGGCCGAGGCGGCGTTGTGGGGGTATGTGCCAGTCCCCATCTCCGCCTTCACATAATTCTGACGCTAACACCCCCCCACCCCCCCCCCACACCTGACAGGATCGAACACATTGGGAAATTCAAAAAGGCGAAAGACAAGTTTGTGGGGGAGAGGAAGCATGAGGCGAAGGTGGCTGCTGCGAAGGTGACGCCTGGGGATGCGAATTGGAAGCAGGAGGTTTTGCTTGGGCGGCGGAGGGCAGAGGGGGAGAAGGGGAAGGGGAAGGGGAAGGGGAAGGGGGGAGAGGGCAGGGAGGAGGAGGATGATGACGAAGAGGAAGGAGGGAAGAGGATAGCTGATCTTGGGAAGGGGCATGAGCCTGGGATCGGGGATGGGGCTCATGCGAAGGAGGACACGCAAAACGTCGAGCCACCGTCGAACGAAGAGGTGACCGGGCAGGACGCGATGATACCCCATGAAACCGAACCGAAGGAGGTGCAGCATTCGACTAGCGAGTAGACTTTCCATCTTATCTTACACACACATACCCTATCATGCCCTTGTCCACTTGCTCTCAATCTCGGATATACCCACTGGCAGTGCCGCCTGGAGATTTCGTAAGATTCGTAGTAATTTTAAAACTAAACGGACCTTCTCATCGTAGTCGTTCCATTCCCCCTCACCCAGATCCACGTCGTTGAACACCGTCCCGGTCGAGCCTACGCATTTCCATGTGCCCTGTTGGCGCGCGGTGGGGTTAGATGATGGAAAGGTAGATGATAGTGAATTAGAGACATGGAAAGGTAGGGAGAGGTCGAACTCGGAACGCACACTAGGATCAAAGTCGTAAAACTCGAGCCCCCGGCACTCGATCTTGAGCAGGGGCGCGAATTGGGCGTTCTCGGCGGTGTATGGGGTGGGCTTGGATGCGGGCCCGGGGTCGAACTTTGCGGAGCTTTCGCGTTTGCCTGGGGTGGGGTGGAGGGCGGGTTAGCTTGGGGCCCGGGAAGAGGGAGAGTGGGGAGGGAGGATTGAGGGGGAGGGAAGGGAAGAGAAGAGGGACGCACACATCCCACACCGCCAGACAAAGTTGGCCGTGGCGCCTTTGCTGCCGGAGAGCTCGCGTTCTTCCTAAGTGGAGGGTTGGTGGGATGGATGGATTGGATGGGTGGGTGGGTGGGTAGGCACCTTGCGATTCACGGACACGAGCTTGGGGTGCTCTTCATGACAGCTGTTGCACTTCACCTGAGCAAGTTAAATGTCGGCTGGGATCTGTGGCACGATCGCTGCGGTACCTTGAAGAAGTACTCAAAGTCGTCCGACGCGGGCACGAGCTCGGTGACGTTCTCGAGCTCGGCTTTGATGGATAGCTGGAGGACCTTGGGTGTGGGTTTTGTGGGTCATCTGGTCGTTCGGGTCGTGAGATGGAGATGGGCTCACCACCATGGTTCGATAGATAGCTGCAAGTCGGAGGTTCGGCGCGTTCGGTGATCGGGATTCGGCGGAGTCCGAAAACACTCTTTCTCCCCCCGTCATGGTCATGGCGGCACTCCTGCCCAGGCTATTCACGCGTCAAGCCGCCCTAAAAAGCGCGCAGACCCTCCCCTTACTCAGGTCCAGGCATTACAGCGAAGGCGGCGTCCCCGAGGGGTACCCAGACTTTGACGTCGAAGACCTAGAAAAAGAGATCATAGGCGACGACGGCAAGCCCGTCAGCGGGATACACATGAGCGCTGTGGACTTTGAGGACATCCTGGAGGAGCCGTTCGCGGAGGACGACACGGTGACGGCGGGGCATCTGCAGCTGCAGCACCATAGGCATACTTTGCATTATTTGAGGCTTATTGAGCATGAGATGCCGAAGCTTGTTGGTGAGCCCCCATCTCCTGTGCTTGCTGCGTCGTCCCTAACCAACCTTGGACAGCGTACCGCAAACCATTCGTCCCCCCAACGTCCGCAACCCCCCTCGTCGTGCGCTCCATCTCATACGGCGGCGAGCCCCACCCCGCTACGGCCAAGCGCGCTGTCACCGTCGCGGTCGACCACCTCCCGCTCAAGGACGACGACGCCATCCACCGGTTCAAGCTCCTCGCCGGGCCGCGCTGGGCGCCCCGCCCGCCCGCGGACGGCGGCATCAGCAATCTGACGAACTGGAAGAACGGGTACGTGAAGATCGCGTGCGAGAGCTTCCCCGCGCCGGAGCAGAACCTGCGGTGGGCGAGCGATGTGCTGGATAGGCTGGTTGGGGAGGCGAATGTATGTGCTTGTTTCCCCCCCTTCCCACAAACTAAGCACTTGTTTAATTTGTTTTTTTGTTTTGCAGTCACCGGCAAACGACAAGCTGAACGACGTGCCGCTGGATTTGCGGCATATATTCGCGAGGGCGAGGAAGGCGAAGCGGGGGGAGCATTTGCGGGGCCGCGTTTATCATAGACCGACGAAGCATGATTTTCCGCAGGAGTGGTTGCCGGCGAGGGAGCCTCAGCCGGAACTCGTCTAGATTCTAGAGCGGTTATCATAATCTAATACTTATTGTGGCAGCTCACCTCGGGAGGGAAAGGAATGTTGGATGCTTCGACTCTCGAGGACCACCCAGTCAAGTGTCATTTGATTTGGTCTCATCTTCTCTTCGTGGAAATCTCGCAATTGATAATGATTTGGTTCTCCTGTTCACTGCTGGTCCACCACCAAGGCGATGAGGCTCTGCTCTATCTTTATTTTCCCTCATTCATTGAGCCTATTGGAATGCATAACAGCGTTTATTACGCGAAAAGGTGTAGCAAACCAGCAAGAACCCGACTCAAGAATCTAACCGACACAGGCTTCAGTCACGGCTTGTGTCTCTCTGGTAGTGCACTGAACATATGTAGGCCTGAAATGGGAGATTGGAAGTGTGTGAATTAAGTTAGCGTATGCCTCTTATACTAAAGTCGTCCTCTTCCTTGGCCTGGGGCTCTTCACGCTGCGGCTCCGTCTGTGTGGGCTCCGGTCTAGGCTCCTCCTTCACCGGCACCTCCGCGTCCGCATACTTTTCATTCAACCCCACCAACCCGCCCACACTCTCCTCCCCAACCACCCCCGCGCGCTTCATCCTTGCCAAATGCGCCGCCTCCTGCACGATCCGCACCTGCTCCTCACTCGCGCCTACTTGTGGCTGCGCCACATACTCCCCATCGAACCTCCCCTGCGCCAAATCATCCACGGCCTCCATCTGCTCCCACGGCGTCTCGTCCTCGTACCGCACCTCCCCGAACACGCCCCCCTTATCCCAGTCCGGCCCGAGCTTCGCGCGCTCGTAGTCCTCCGGCAGGATGAGCGGCTCGCGCGCCAGCGGGACGGAGCAGTCCGCCAAAGCGTGCCCGCGCCGCCGACAGCGCGGGCACGTGGCGCGCAAGGCGTGGATGTGGGCTGTGGGGGCGAGGATGCGTTCTGGGGTCTTCGTCGTCGCGGCTTGGGTGTTGGGTGTGGGTGTGGAGGAGGTCAAAGCGGAAGAGGCCCACGGGCTTCCGGCGCCGAGGATCCCGCCGACCTCGAGGAGGCGCGCGACGGAGGGCGTGGGGGCGGCGCCGACGGAGAGCCAGTACCGGATGCGGTCGACGGACCACTTGATGGTCTTTGCGGGTGCGCCGGGGCCTGTCGGGAAGCCTGCCTTCTTCTCCTTCTCCTCCTTCTCCTTGGTCTGGTTTTCCTTGTCCCTCTCCAGCTTCGCAGCCCGTTTCTGCAACGGCGCCTCGCCCCTCTCCCACATCTCCTCCCACTCCTCCTCGCTCATCCGCTTGGGCACGACAATGGGGCTTGCGGCGCTTTCCGCCAGCTCGTCGTCGCCGCTAAGGATGTTCGGCGTCCGGCGTGTGGAGTCTATGATGTTCGCAGTGGGCGACGGGAGGCGCGGGTCGTATATCCCCAAGAGCTCGATGGGCTTGCTGTTGCGCGCGCGCCGCGAGTTCGCGGCGACGAGGTGGAAGATGCGGTTGTGCCGCGTGCCATGCACGGCGAAGCGGAGGCGCACGGGCATTTGGGTGGACGCGTTCTAGCGAACTCTACTGGGTGCGAGAGGGAAAAATGTGAGGATGCAGACAAATATGGGCAAAGTAGGTCGGGCCGGGGTCCGGGAATTACGCCACAGTCACTTGACATCTGGAGATATTACTTACTCACTCGAGAGCCTGAGAGCCTGGGAGAATTGCCGGGTCTAGACAAGGAGGAAGGAAGCAGCCCTAATCCTAATGGGTGCACTGAACAAACTTCTGGACCGTGTGATTACATGGGATCTATATAAACCGCCTACTTGAGATGTGTGTGAGAGAAATCCTCTGCCGCACAGGAATGTGGACACCCTAAAACCCGCTCTACCTCCTCGTCTTGCTTGTGGCGTTCCGTCGACCGCAGAGGATGAGGATGCCACAGCCAAACACGACCACATCCCGGGTTCATTCGGACTTTCCGCCTCTACATCATCGACATCCATTGCAAGTAAATGATGTTTCGCCGTACCGCTCAGCGGGCCCTAACCAGCAGTGCGTTCTCCCGTCTTTCCTTCCCAACCTGCCATTGATGTGTGACGTTAAGCAGCGGGACGCCGGACGTTCACGACCGCCTACGACTCGACCGCGCGCAACCTGCTCGTCACCGCCGACACGCGCGTCCTCATCCAGGGCTTCACCGGCAAAACCGGGACCTTCCACGCGCGCGAGGCGCTCGCGTACGGGACCAAGCTCGTCGGCGGCACCTCCCCGAAGAAGGCCGGCACCGAACACCTGGGCTTGCCGGTGTTCGCTAGCGTCCGGGAGGCTGTACGGGAGAGCGGGCATGGCGGGGTGGATGCGACGGTGCTGTACGTCCCCCCGCCCGGGGCGGCGGATGCGATCATCGAGGCGATCGAGAACGAGATAGGCCTGATTGTGTGCATCACGGAGGGCATTCCGCAGAGTGATGAGATTCGGGTGGGTGCTTTTGGTTTTTTCTTGGGTGTTGGGTGAATGGGAACTGATGAATTGGGTGGTGGGCACAGGTGGTCAACGCACTAAAGTCGCAGAGCAAGTCGCGCTTGGTCGGACCCAACTGTCCGGGTGTCATCAACCCGCTTGGGTGCAAGATGGGCATTATGCCCGGGCATATACATACTCCCGGGAACATTGGTGCGTACCTAACCCTACTCTTCTCTTCCCACTCACTCACCCTCCTCTAGGCATCGTATCCCGCTCCGGCACCCTGACGTACGAAGCCGTAGCGCAAACCACCGACGTCGGCCTCGGCCAGTCGCTCTGCGTCGGCATCGGCGGCGACCCCTTCCCCGGCACGCAGCACATCGACGTCGTCAAGGTCTTCCTCGACGACCCGCGTACTGAGGGTGAGTGTCCCCCTCTTCCCCCCTTTCCTCTTCCCCCCCTTTCCTCTCCCCCCTCCCCCCACCATACTAACCCCCCCACCCAGGCATAGTCCTCATCGGCGAAATCGGGGGCTCCATGGAAGAAGAAGCCGCCGAGTACCTCGCCCAGTACAACGTCCACAACAAGCCCGTCGTGGCCTTCATCGCCGGGCGGACCGCGCCCCCGGGACGGCGCATGGGGCACGCGGGGGCGATCATCGCCGGGGGGAAGGGCGCGGCGAGCGACAAGGTGACGGCGCTGGAGAAGGCGGGGGCGGTGGTGACGGATAGTCCGGCGAAGATTGGGGTGGCGATGTTGGAGGCTATGAGGAGGGCGGGGAAGGCGTAGAGTAGATGAGCAATGCAATTAGAATACTTATGGTATGGTTCCGCCCCTTTTTTTGCTATTTGATGAATGCTTGACTGGATGGGTGTGCTTTGCGTCTTTGACTGGCAACCTCAGTGTGAGGCTGCGGCCAGTGCTTCGCGAACCTAGTCCAAGTTGTAATGAGTTGATACTTTACTCGTTCCACAGGTCCGTGCAAATTCGCAGGTCGCTCCCCTCATAGCTATCTCCCTCGTGCTCGCGTGAGCGGATCAACATATGTGCGACGGTAACGAAAGAACAGACCTCAAGGCTCAAACTAGATACCATACACGGGCATGAATAGTCGAGTTGACTACATACTCCATTATCCACTCATGCTTTCCGGCAGCCCTGGCCTTCTGCCTGAGGGACGGACTGCTTATCAACGACTCATCTTTACTTAGTCTTGTCGCGCTTTCACGAAGGGCGGCTGGACTCATCACGGCCACGGGAGATATATATATTGGTTCTGAACGTATTTGTCTCAAGTAAAAGCAAGTACTGTCGAAATGCCACCCACATTTGTGTCTAGTACTTCCAAACGACTGGGCTTCATTGTCACTTGCAAATCATAACAGGCGCTCGAGGTTAGTTCTCAATTCGGGATCCAGCCCTCGTGAATCCAAGGCTTTCTGGCTGGAACATCAACTCGACCGCATTACAGCAATACCAGCAGTCAAATCGCGTGAGTGCCTTCCCCTCCGATACGGGGATTGCCCAAGAAATCACACGAACAGGGGATATATGACTCGAGTCAACCTGTATCCGCTCAACACACCATCTCTCAAACCGAGAACTGGGGAGACAACGGACATGACGTTGAGAGTTCCATTTCTGGGCCCGGGGGGGGGGGGGGGGGGGGGGGGGGGGCAGAGGAACTAGTGCGGCGGTGAATACGATACTAACTGCGTAGATGGGATCGTTGGCCCGGCAGCAACTGTGCGCTTCCGACATACATATGGAGGTGCCCAATCACACATGGGACGATAGCCGAGGACGCGTGTTTGACGCAACACAGCTTAAACGGGTTTGACATGAATCTACTCCCTGCGTGGTAGCCGGGGTTTTTTTTTTCGGGGTCTCAGCTCTACAGCATTTCCTTGTGCCACCTCATCGGAGCCGTCCTGAAGATACAAGTCCGACATTAGTACAGGAGAACAAAGGATCTCTTGCACGAGGCCTGATATCATCTCTTTGTCGGACAGACACATAACAGCCCAGTTGCGCATTAGTGAGTGATCATATTGTAGTCTATCATAATCAACAGAAGTCCGGAGGCGGTGCTTCCGGTATGATCTCTATCATAGGGATCTCCAATTCGATGGGAGGAATCTGACGATAGATTTCTCGTATACGCTCGTGTGCCTGTACGGCTGTGGGCCGTAAAGCAGGATCGTCTACGCCCATGTCAGCCACAACCTTGTCAAATAACTCGTTTCCAGTCTACAGGAAGGAAGGAGTCAGTGAGCATAACCAACCAGGTGGCAGGTCGTCAACGTACCCTGAACATGAGCATCTGCTTGGCAAGCTGCCATATATCGAGCGCAAACGGATCATAGGGTACGCCTTTCTGCATCTGCTCTGGTGCCAATCGTCGAGCCAAGGAGTCGCCAAAGTAATGAGAAGTCACCAGTCTGTCTTCTGGGAGCGACTCAGGTTCGAAGGAGACCGCAGATTCGAAATCAATGAGGAAGACGCGCGGCACCGTCGCAGAAGGACATGCTAGAGAGCTCGGGCAGAACTCGACGAGAAAGTTGTCCATGAAGAGATCCTAGACGGGGTTCAGTTTGAGCAAGATGCCTGGGAGAGAATTTGTACTTGGTGAGCCACTAAAGCGTCGTGCATGTAGATGGTCGCCTCCAACAGCGTCAGGTCACATACACGTATCGTACGGTTGAGCTCACCTCTAGCATTTGAAGGATGACGTGAACAACATCCCGCACGGAGGTTGCGCTGCCCTCAAACACACGCATAGCGGAGGATGTCACAAAAGGAAACACGCCGATGATGATGTCTTCGACCTGGATCTCTTGAAACATCGGTAGAACGTGATTGAACGGAATGAGTGCATGCTTGTTAGTCGCCAGTTTACGCAATATTTTCAGTTCGGAGGTGTTTTCGCCGCCTGAGGAAATAACACGCAGGACCACGTCAAAGCCGAGTGTGTGTCGCGCAGGGCGCATCAATCCGTTCTGACAAGCAAGTCTGGTAAGAGTCGACGAAAGGAGGCCAATTGGTATCATGCTATGCTCACCTTCCTGTGAAACATCGTCGCATTCTCCTCGCCCTCGAAGATACTCCCAAAGTAGTGATGGCCAAGGTTATTTAGCGGTAAGCCCCACTGATCGTGCGCACAGAAAACATACTCGTTGCCTCGATGCGGTAGCCACATTCGATAACCCGCGTGTTCCAGTAGCCCCGACAAGAGGCTCCACGCGTAGTCAGATTCGTCTTTCTTGAGAGAATCCTCGCAGGAGCGGCGCCAGGACATCATACTCTTCGGAAGCTGTTGCATATTGTCAGCTCGTACTATAGCCAACCCAAGTTGACCAGCGTACCTTCGCGCGACAGACTCGTGGTTGGCGTGATTTTCGGTTCATGACGCGTAGAGCAACGACAATAAGGGACCCCAGTATGGCGGCGGATGCAGCCGTCGCGATTTGTGTCTTTGAGCCCATCTTTCAACAGCGATAGTGGTCAACAGGCGATGAAGTTGGAATCCGAAATAAGTCGAACTGTCACGATCAAAACGTCACACAATATGTAGTCGAATCTTTGTTTGTGAATTGTGAATCTGATTACATGGCCGAGTTCAGAGCAAGGCTCCGTGGAGCGTTTTGGCAGTTTGTAAGTACTTGGAGCGACAATGATATCTGTGTCTGTCAGTCTGAGGTCTCCGTGTTCCGCGACGCGTCCCATATCACCGGTGACCATTACTGCCCCACCGCCTCCAGCAGAGCAACGATCTCCACGCGTCCCAACTCGCGCGCGATATCACACGCCGTCATCCCGTCCTGGTCCTGCGCGGCGCGTCAACACAAGTAGTATCATCAGCATTGAACTCACCAAAACATCCCTGCGCGCGCCTCTGTCCAGTAGCGCCTCAACAGCGCGTACGTCCCCCTTGTCTGCGGCGCGGTGTAATGGTGTGTATCCCTATCATAGCCAAGTGTGAGGTGGAAGGGGAAGGTAAGGCAGGAGGGGCGTACGCACGAACTCGTCCACAGCATCCACATCGTCTGACGAAGGAGCCTCCGCCTCCTCCTCGTCGTCCGGCCGCTGCATAGCGCTAACCTTCATCCCAAACCCCAGTCCACCCTTGGGCGCGGACGTCCCCGGCGCGTCCAGGTCGTCGTAGTCGATCTCGTCCTCCCGTTCCGCTTCTGGTTTTGGTTCCGGTTTCGTTATCTGTTCAGCCTCAACCCACCCCAACCCCCTCGCCACCCCCAGATACCGCTCCTCCGCCTCCCGCTGCCGGCCCTCGCCCAGCTCGCGCCCCAGCGCCGTCCACGCGTCCCACTTTGCCCTGCCCGCGAAATCGAACATCCCCGGGCGGGGGGTGGAGGAGGGAGGGAGGGGAGAGGCGGTGATGTATTTGTATAGGGCGTATAGCGTTAGTTTGGTTTGGGTTGAGGGGGAGGGGGTGGAGGAGGGGTGTGGGGAGGAGAGGAAGGAGGCGGCGGAGTGGAATGCGGATGACATCGTTGCAAGTGAAGGTGAGAAAGGCCGTTCGTTGAAGAGGACACCAAGTAGATCCACCAAGCGCGTGTTTAGTAGGCAGAAGATGATGACGGAGCAGAGCAAAGCCGATCGCGATCAGTGTTACAACTGATCAACACCTTACCCTCCTCCCACCACCACCACCCCATGGCCTCCCAAATCCTGCCCCTCGAACTCATCGACCGCTGCATCGGCTCGCGCATCTGGGTCATCATGAAGAGCGAGCGCGAGTTTTCCGGCACGCTTTTGGGGTTTGATGATTTCGTCAGTGCGTGCCATGTCCTTCCTTTACACATGTGTTTCCATCCCTAACCACGAACCCCAATCCACACATGCGCTAACTCCCACCCAGACATGGTCCTGGAAGACGTAACAGAATACGAGCGCACGGCAGCGGGGACGAAGAAGACGCGCTTGGCGCAGACGCTCTTGAACGGGAATAATATCTGCATGGTGTGTTGCCCTCCCTTTCCTCTGGGGCGCTTCCAACATAATCAAACTATGCAGCTTGTACCAGGGAGCGACGGGCCGGCCGATGCATAGGACACGAACATTACACGAGGGTTTTTGGTGTGCGAGGGAAACCACTGTGACTGTTGTTTTGAGAGGGGCCACGACGTCGCTGTGTATCATCATCATATTGCGATTCTTTGCATGGATCTTCGACCCCACTCCCACTAGCAATACAGGCTCAATCGCGCCTTCCGTCCCGATCCAATCTTTCCCTTGCGATTCCACCCCATGATACAAGTTACACTGAAGAGTTTGCCGATTCCGATTCGAGGTTGGCGAGTATAGGTGTTCATTCATTGTCGGGGAGGGTGGATAACCATGTGAGGCTTGAGCGGGAGAATAACTTCCAAGTTCTTGTGTTCCAGCGCGCTCCATTGTCCAGAGTCCATTGCATGATACCAGTCACGCTCTTGACTCCTAAATCTAATAATCAATTATAATTTATCACTTGGAAGTTGGTCTTCCAGGCTCCAGCGCCACACTTTCGAGACTCGGTTCAAAAACATCTTAATATTGCACTGCTCATACCTCTCTGACTGGGAGTCGAACCCAGCTTTCGCGCGTACGTTCACATGGACATGACAGGCGCGTGTACTAACCGATATACTATCAGAGATGTTAACATGTGCCAGCGTCCCCATTAGTATGGTATTGGAGTGCGCTTACATGTGATCAGACTGGACGGAAAGACGAAACCGTTCTACTTACCCCAGATTCTTGCCACACCAACCTGACGTCGACGTTATCATCACACTAGTAGCAGAGAAGTGAGAATCATCCACTGGCACTGGACGCATACAAACCCACTCTACTTATCGAATTAACTTACATGCCAAGAATCGAACGGGGACTGTGAGTCCTCGCGAGGCTGCGTAAACTCGCCACAAAACCCATTCCAATCCAATGACAGCTTCGCAGTGTGTGTGTGTGTATGTATTAGACATTAATAAATGGCTACAGATGGGTGGGGATACTAAACTATAGAACAAAATGACAAATGAAACAACAAAAGAAAGAGATAGAGAGATGGAACATTTGTAGGTCGGGGAATAGCAAAAAAAAATTGTAGATGTGAATGATTGTATGTAATGCGCAGACACGAGAAAAAAGGAATGTGCGGTAACTCAAAGTCAGTGGAGAAAGTCAACGAAAACCCAACCGGGGGTGACTGTTAGATATTTGTGTTTTTGGAGCTCTTGGGCGGACGGTCGGTCGTCTGGGTTTCTGTGTACAAGGTGAATTAAGTCGGAAAGGAAGGAGGGGGAGGGGAAGGGGGATGAGAACGCACATAGCAAAGCATTTCTCCCTAAAGTCGTCCGCCAACTCCGTGAGGGTAATACCCTCCGGAACAGGAGGCGGCTGTCTCAATTGATATAGCTGTTGTGAGGGATGAGCGACAGCTACCGAAGAAAACACGAGGGACACCACGCACCTTGAACATAACCGCCACCATCTCGTCTCCCTGCCACGGCCTCGTCCCCGCCCACATCTCCAGCACCACACACCCCACACTCCATATATCCACCTTAAAGTTGTACCCCTTTCCCTTGAGCGGGTTCACCACCTCGGGCGCCATCCAGAAGACGGTCCCCTGCATGGCCGTCTCCGCTCCACCAGCCGTGTCCTGCGTCCGCTTCGAGATCCCAAAGTCCGAGATCTTGCACACGCCGGACATCTCCACGAGGATGTTGTCTGCTTTCAGATCCTAGCGGGGCGGAGGTCAGAACATGACAGGTTAGGTGAGGACGGCAAGAAAGAAGTGAAACACACCCGGTGCAATATCCCCTTGGAATGCAGGTACTCGAGCCCACTCAGGATCTGCTTCGTGAACGACTTCGTAACGTCCTCCGCGAACTTCCCATGCTTCAAAAGACAGCTACCAATAGACCCACCCGGCACGTATTCCAAAAAGCTGTAAAAATTCCGTCAGCACAGCATCACCACCTAATCCCGCTTAACAAAAAATAAAAATAAAAAACTCACATGCTCAAATTCGCAGGCGTCTCTTCAAACCCAAGGTATTGCACGATATTCGGGTGGTCAAGATCCTTCAGCGTCTCGCTCTCGAGCTTCAGGGACTGCACAACCGTCACCTGCCGCGAATCGTTCTTATCGCTCGCAGTCCGCGGCATCTCCACCTGCTTCACAGCAATCATCTCCCCCGTCGTGGCGTTCAGCGCAAGGTACACACGCCCATAGCTGCCCTTCCCGATCAGCTCCCCGCGTACCCATTTGAATGTAGCTGTAAGAAAAAAAAGGCAGTGGTCAATACAATAAGAACAGCTGAGGGATATTAAAACGCACTTGGGCCACCAGAAGGAGAATCCGGAAGAGACACACCCATGTTGGCCTTCGCCTGTGCAGGCGTCACTTCCTCGAGCCGGCTCCCCCACAGCTTCGTGCTCCGCTTCCGTAACACACTCGCGCTAAAAGCAGCAGGATCCTGTCTCGACACACGGTTAATCCGCCTCTTGTGTTCTTCCGCCACAACACGGATGCTCTTCTTGCCCTTCATCCGCGACTTCTCCGGTGGTGGTGCAGGCGGGAGCGGGATGATCGTGTCTTCGGGGGGGACTGGTACTGGTACTGGAGGAGGCGGCGACGGGAGCTGTTCACCAGCCGTCGGGGACGTCCCCCCAGAATTCGCCTCGATAACAGGCTTGTCGAGATCGTGCTCGGGAAAGAACTCCTCGAGGCGCTCGTACACATCTTCGGGCGGCGGCCGCGGCGCCCAGGACGAGTCGCGCATGTCCGTGAACGTACTTCCCCGCCCTCTCCCTCTCTTTCCGGATGAAGGCGACGGCGCCGCCCGAGGCCCAGAATGTGGCGTGGCCTGCGAGCCGCCGGATTGTAGCGCACTGGGTAATGATCCTGGCTGACCGTTCGTAGGCTCGATGTGCACGGTCAGCACCGGGCGCTCCGGAGGTTTAGCCCACATCGACGTGCCGGTATCATCATGATCACTATCAGAATCGTCGTACATCGCGGAGGGAGGGGGCATCTCGATGGAAGACGTTGATGCGGCGAAGGCGGGGTTTCTGTCTGGGCGTGGGGGAGGCACGACGGTTGATTCGGAGCTATTCGACTGCATTACAGCTCGGAGGAGCCAGCCGTGGTCTTGCGCATTCAGTGTAGCATCAGATGATGCTGTGTCCACGGAACTCCTCGACGACGATTCCCGTATGTGCCTGTCAGCAGGTAAAGACCGAGGGCTCTGGGGGCTAACCGGGCTTTGCGGAGGTGAAGCAGAGAGGACAACGGTGCTGTTGGAATCAGGGCGGGATTTTTGTCGGGAAGGAAGTAGAGGTAAGTGGGAATGGACGGTGGGCGGAGAGCGACCAGAAGCATAGTCCGCGCTTGAGTTCGATGTCGGGTAGTATGGTCGCTGCTGGTACTTGGTCGCAGTGGGCGAGGTCATGACGTCGCTCAACGCAGAATGAGGACGTGGGTATGGATCGGTCCCATTTGGTGACATGTATCCACCAGTGTAAGTTGACGTTGAGGCGCGACCGGCGTATTGCGACTGTGTCGGTGGTGGTCGAGGCTGAGGTTGCGGTCGCGTCTCGTAGGACTTGGGAGCAAATCCCAAGTTGTTGGCAGTACGCAACTGACCATTGCCGCGGCGAGTTCCAGGTTGCAGCATCGGCGGTATCGAGCCAGCACGAAGACTATCCATACTCTTGGCACCCTTCAGCGAGCGATGGTTCCAAGGAGCCGCACCGGAAGTGGACGTCTGCTTCGCATCTCCCTTCTCTTCTCCTTTCCAGGTGACAATGAAATTAGCGGGCACAGGCTGCCCGGGGGCTCTTGATGGACCTGGTCGAGAGTCTGGGGACATCATCGGGACATTGGGAGGAGGGTGTCGTGGGGCTGCTGGGATGGTCAAAGGACTGCCAGAATAAGCAGGAGCTTTATTGTAGCGCGCAGGAGATAACGGCTGCTGGTTTCGAGCCATGCGTTTGATGGGGGATTGACGGGCTTGGGACGGGGAAGTGCTGGTCTGAGGAGACCCTTCGTTGGAGCGCACGAACACCCACGAATCAGATCGGTCTACGTGATCTTCCTGTGGTGTCGGTCCTCTCCCTCTCCGATCTCTCAGGGTATCTCGTGATGGCTGAGCATTCAGGCGTCCGTTACTGCGCCACCGTTGACCTGCAGTGTGCATCTGCTGCTCCGACGCCTCCAGTACGTGCTCGCGTTCAGCCGCCGCATCGGATCCGGAGCGGATATGGCGCGAGCGAGGAGGCGACAATGCCTGTTCGTCAGTGATCGCAAAAGTGGGGCGATGGGGCGACAGTGGCGGTGGTGGCGGCGGAGCAGGAACAATGTTCCCGTACCGATCTTGCACGACGGTGTCTTGGGCACGTGTACGCTCAGAGACAACGGGTGGTGAGGGTGTGTTTGATCGGGAGGGTCTTGTTGGGGACGGTGCTCTGGCTGGGCCGTTTGGGCGCCTGCCGGGTGATGCGGGGACAGAGTTGGCCATAGGATTTATCGGTGGTAACGGACGGACGGGTGTAGGCCGATGGGCAGGTTCTCGCTCAGCATTATCAAGATCCGCTTCATAGCCTGTAGAGACTTCAGTAGTCAGTTGTTCACTAGCCACCGAAGAAAGACTGCCGTGCCGAGAGCGCGACCGCCGACGGGGCCTGAGCGGTGCGTATGTTACGGCAGAGTTGTAGACGGGCAGGATGGGAGGGGGCACGGTGTTTACTGAAGGGGAAAGGGATGCGGAAGGGCGCGCCTGCTCGTGTACTGCAGCAGAAGAGTGCGAGACGAGAAGCTTTAGAGAACCCTTCGAATCACCCTCAAGCCGGCAGAGTTCCATAAGCTTTTCGTCCGATAAGGCTTCTCCAAGAGCAAAATGGCCTATCTCAGTTCGATAGATGGAAAAGTGGGACTGCTCGTCATCGAGAATGTTCAGCTAGGACCAGGAGGTGAGGCACGCGGTTGACGGGGGCAGGCCGGACGTACCTTTGCAAAGACGCACTCGCGGATGAAGTCTGCGCTTTTTAAGCCCGTGATCTCAACGTTGACATAGCGCTCGGAGTCGGCGGTTGCAAGGATGAGAACACGATCTGACACTGTCGAGGATGAGCCGAGGCTTGATGTGGAGGTGTACGAGTCGGGTGTCGACACGGTCGGCGACTAGAATAAGGAAATGTCAGCGAGCTGGATGAGCCATGCATGCGCACAGGACACGCACAGTGGTGTGAACGGAGGACGATGGTGTCGGCGGCTGGGGCCGGGGATGAGATTTGTGCTGGAAGGGCGACTTGAGGTTGTGAATCAATTTCCCAGCGACGCCGCGGGTGGTCGTGATTGGGGGAATGTCTGCGCGATGGGATCTCTCGGTGAAGGTGGATTCGTCGGTGCTGGGCGTCGGCTCTTCGGCCGCAGGCGAGCTGGTGCTGGATGGCGAGGAGAGCGACTGGCGTGACGCTGATGGACGGGGAGTGCGCGTCGGGATGTTGGTCGTTAATGGCGAGGGCGGCAGTGGCGGGGATCTGGACAGGGCCGGTAATGGAGGGGGGTTGTAGGAATACTGCGTGTTGCTGGTCATCCTTCCGTCGTCGTCGCTGCTGTCCGAGTCCGAGCCTCTGTTGAATACGTGGAGGACATAGCGGGGTTTCTGTCTGGAGATCTCTGACATCGAGGCGGGTGCGAATGAATGATGGGGTGCTCGTCGGTCAAACGGCGTCGCCGTAGTCGTCCAGGCGGAGCAGAATCGCTGTCAGGCAGGCGCACGCCTCAATCGCTTCGGTCCGAGCGCTGCGAGGGCTGTGTGTGGCGGGCAGAGGCCAGGGAGACCGTATAGTGGAAGAGGGCCAGTGAGAGCAAAGGTCGTCGACCAAATCTGGTCACATGCCCTGGACTGCGAATGCTTCCAATGGCCAACTGCCCCCGAGCTCAACTGTTTTTCCAGAAACGACATTCTCTCAGGCCGAATCGAACTCAGACGACATCGGGAGATTAATCACAGTGCTGCATTCTCCGTGTACACACCAAATTACATTCTAGAAATACATGCATTCCACACTAACGGTCGACAGTCCATACAAATACCATGCTTCCCATCTACTCCTCAGATGGCTGCACTGGCCAGCTTGGGGAATTCGGCGCGTTGCTCCAACGTCGCTTCCCCCCACCCCATAAGCTTCAACAGCCCAGTTAGTTTAACTTCCTTGCCCTGACTCAGGCTTTCCAGAATCGCTGCATTCACCTCGCCTGCTGTTTTTAGCCGCTGCGCCGGAGATAGCAGCTCAGAAATAGATGTCGGTGTGGCAGACGTCGTATCGAACGCCAAAAGAGCCATGGTCCGCTCCAGCTCCGACAGGAACTCGGTGCTCTCTTCTCCCCGTGGCGCGAGTTCTTCTTGTGCAAACTGTATTGCGTCAGCGATGCGGCCATGTCGAATGTATTCAATCAGCTTTTGCTGCTGCAAATGGAAATACAGAGCGGGGTTCGTATCGAGTATCTGGAAAGGGTCGATGAGTAAACGTGAAAGAGGAATGCACGCGAGACAGGGGACGCAGAATCATATTGAAGACTGAAGTTTTGGTGTTTACAAGTCTCATCATAGACCCGAAGGTCTGAGAGTGGTGCATGAAACGTTATAATCATATGCAGTCCCCGTCGAAAGAGAGAAATTGGAGACAGAAACTCACCTCAGGATTTAGGTCGTTGACTCGGGTTATGGCATCTTCAACGTCACCTCGTTGCAAGGCTTCGCGGATGTTCATGCGGCTTTCCATGCTATCGAAATCGACGGGAGGCGCCATGCCGGCCTCTTGACTGAACTCTTCCGCTGCAGATTTGTATCCCTCGATGACAAGGTAGTCCATGATGAGACGGTTGAGGTCGCTGCAGCAAGGCGTTAGGATACGAAGCAACACAAAAAAGAGGAGGTTCAGGTAATATATAGATATGTTTACTCTTCATGGAATTCAGAGAGATTCCCAATTTTTTTTCATCGTCGAAAAAAGAAGAGAAGTGAAAACTCACGTTTTGGACACCTGGACCTCGTGCATGCGCCGGTCCCATTCCTCCTCCCGAATCTGAATCTTGGAAGTCGACTAACCCGACATGAATGTTAGAAAAGCGAGAAGCATGACGGCTGCGCTTAGACGTACCATGAGGAGAGCAAACTGGAAGTACAGCCTTTTAAGGCAATCACCTCACACACTTTAGGGCAGGGCTCTCCCGCGGCGATCACAATCGCGTCGCCTGATTTGCATTCTTGACAAAGCTACAAAGTGCGATGTTTGCCGTGGCAGAATCCACTCTTTCCCAGCTTCCACGATGTCGGACAGCCGGACAACGCGCATGCTTCGTGTCTCTGTCGCCCAGACATGCTGTCAGGCGTATGATCTCGACGCCACGATCCAGAAACTAGACCAGCTGACTCGCCTCGCAAAATACTGCGATAATACGCAGCTAGCCGTCTTCCCCGAAGCTTTGTATGTCCGTGCTCCCCCTATGTCCGGCCTAGATTGTCAAGCGGAATGTTTGAATTTACAGCATCGGTGGCTACCCAAAGATGTCCACCTTTGGTGCCGTCGTGGGCGATAGGACGGCAGAAGGGCGAAATGAATTCGTGCGGTATCATGCCGCAGCAATTGAGGTGCCGTCTCCCGCGGTCTCCCGTGTAGAAGCCATCGCGCGCGATACTGGTGTCTTTCTGGTTGTCGGCGTTATCGAACGCGATGGGGGAACGCTGTACTGTACTCAGATCTTCGTCGATCCTGAACACGGGCTTGTCGCCAAGCATCGCAAGCTGGCACCGACTGCATCGGAGCGCCTAATCTGGGGCCAAGGGGATGGGTCTACGTTACCCGTTATCGAGCAGCAATTCATCGGGGAAGGCAACAACGTGGTGAAGACCAAGATTACTGGTGCTATCTGCTGGTAAGGTGCCTCCACAACTCATTTCATTATGCCTGACGCCCAGCCCCTTCAGGGAAAACATGATGCCTTTATGTATGGCCCGCGCCACTTCAATGACTTTCTGAACTAACCAACCCTTGACTGCTATACAGTGCGATATTACTACTATTCGAAGGGAACGGAAATCCACTGCGTGTCCACTGTAGATGCCCGGCCGGTGTGGCAGAATTCGATGACTCATATCGCGCTTGAAGGTCGCTGCTTCGTGCTCTCCTCTTGCCAATATGCGGAGGAGAAGGATTACCCCGCTGATCATCCGGTATACGACGCCACTCAGCGTGATCCAAGCAACGTGATGATTGCTGGAGGGAGTGTGATTATCAACCCTCTCGGTCAAGTCCTGGCTGGTCCCCTCTTGAAAGGCGAGGGAGTCCTGACAGCAACGATTGATCTTGACGATTGCATCCGTGGAAAGTTCGATCTCGATGTAGCGGGACATTACGCACGTCCAGATGGTACGTTGCTGGTTGGCCTTTCTACCTTGTCTCGTAACTCATTGATTATCGTAGTCTTTGGATTTACAGCGAATGTTGCATGATGGCAACGTAACAGACCTTTGATGCTAGGAAACACAATCAATCGATTTGTACTTTGTGCATTGATCTGGCCCTTTGTCAGGGCTTCCGAGGTGCTACAAAGGTCTAAGTGGCTACAAGTGCCGTCAAGCAAAGCGGTATGGTATGTATAAAACGTCTGGACAGAGAGGAGGCTCCTTATACTAGCCTCCGCACACCCGCCTATCTTCACATTATACCCCACTCGTTAACATGCTCGACGCCGGAAACGCTTACGTCGCTGCACTTGCCGCTCTATCGCGCGGCACTACACCCGCTTCATCTCGAAGCTCATCCCCTTGCAGCTCAACATCCTCCTCGCCTTCTCATTCTCCACGACGAAAGCGGAATGAAGAAGAAACAACCTTCAAGCCAATGTCCCGCAAGGCGTTCGGGATGGGCGCGTTTCTGAAAGACGAGGTGCTCGTTCAGGCAAAGACGAGAAGGATCCTCCGGTCACCAGAGTACGCCGGGGTGCAACGTCTCCCGCGTCGTCATCGAACCTCGCAGCGGCGGAAGAGAGACGTGGATGCGTGTCCGTCTTTCGCCGCCGAGGCGCCAATGGACGTGGACACGTACATGTCGGAGCAAGAGCACATCATGCTAGTGGACGTCGCGGACGTGGATATGGAGTGTGGGCTGGACCCATGGCAGGCATCCGAAGAGAGCAGGATATTCGACATGTTCATCAACGTTGACGAGTGCGCGTGAAGAGAGGACGCTTGTGAATACATAAACCCACCAACTAATTACACACCATGCCATGCTACGTATGATGATTTACGCTCTTTACTTACAGGATATGTAACATAGTACTTTACGATAACTCAGATGACTCTGATTGTTCAATTGGGGGATTCCGGGGACTGGTAGCGGTATAATGAAGCCCGAATGAGGATCATAGAGCTGACGCGGGGAGAACAGGTGGAGGAGCAGCGTTGGCCACGAACACGACATCGTCTGAATTTGAGACGAAATCGGTATACTAACGAAAGACAGTGATAGCTCAAATAAGAGATCGAGTCAAAGCTATGCTGTGCAGCACTGATAGAAAGGAAGTTAAACAACTTGGAGATAGATAGCCCTAGGTCAGTCGCCAAGTAGATCCCATTCCCGAGTTACGGAGAACAACACCCAAAGCAGAGCGCAAGTCTAGCAGTAGTCTACTAGGCAGGAGAGAAGGCAATCATAGAGGTGAAGGTGATGCGCTGATGAGAACGGTGGGGCCAAAGCTGCACCGTAGACACCGGCAGTAAGCCACCGCCAGTGGACGCGGAACGACGGCTTTATTGAGAACAATACGCGGGGGCTGGACCGCGGAGAGCAGTGTATTCAACACGTTGATCAATGTAGGTGAAGAATAGTCAAAAACACGCGACAATCGAGCGTAGAGTGAGAAAGTGGTTGAACCGCGCGACGGGCACATGTAGAGCTTTGCAGAGAGCCATGGCTATCAAGGACCGGCCAATTTCATGGGTGAGGATACTACCAAGATTCCATAGAAGCGAAGGAGATTGACTTACATGGCAGAGGACGCTTCTTCTCCCCAAGCCTAAGTTACCCGGGCCCAAAGTGGTGGCGCGGCCGAAACAGGACCAAATACGGGTCACGACTGAATCTCGACCGCCTTTTTTGCCTTCAACCTCGTCGACGAGCGTTTCCACAGTCCGCTCCTTTCCCCGCGCCTGCTGTCCGTTTTCTCATACCCCGCCAGATGACCGACTCGTACCCGTCCTCGCGCAACGGCGACATATCACCCAACGGCATGGGAAATGGCTCAAGTCCTTCGCTGGCACCTGCGCCTGCCTTGTCGTCCGTCATCCGCAAAAAGCTCATGGGTTACGTCGGGTTCGCCAACTTGCCCAACCAGGTCCACAGGAAGAGTGTCCGGAAAGGCTTCCAGTTCACGACTATGGTCGTCGGTGCGTGTCCATTTTTGTCGCACCATTCCATTTTCCATGCTTATCGCGTCTATGCAGGCGAGTCCGGGCTGGGCAAGTCGACCTTAATAAACACCCTCTTCAACACCACCCTCTACCCTCCCAAGGTGCCCCTGCCTCCCTCCGCCGAGCGACCTCAGACTGTCGCCATTGAGAGCATTGGTGCCGGTAAGGACGACTCTCTTTGTCTCAAGCTCGCCTCCTGACCGTGTCTACGTGCAGACATCGAGGAGAACGGTGTCCGCCTCCACTTGACCGTCGTCGACACCCCCGGCTTTGGCGACTTTGTCAACAACGACGAGAGGTCTGCTATTTTCCCACCATGAGGGGTTCTCACCAGCTGACTTGCCACAGCTGGAAGCCCATCGTCGACAACATCGAGTCCCGGTTTGACTCTTACCTCGAGCAGGAGAACCGCGTCAACCGACTCAAGATTGTCGACAACCGGGTACACGCATGTCTCTACTTCATTCAACCGACCGGTCATTCGTAAGGAATCTTAATTGTTCGCCCGCGCTCCCCCCTCACTTCCCCTCGCTAGATTGAAACAAATTGATGTCGAGTTCATGCGCCGGCTGCATACCAAGGTCAACTTGATCCCCATTATCGCCAAGGCAGATACCATGACCGACGAGGAGATCACGGATTTCAAAGCTCGTGTAGGTTTACCTTCTCGGGGTCCCCGGGCTTCTCTCCTAACGTCTCCATAGATTCTAGCTGATATCGAGCACCATAACATCCACATCTTCCAGGCGCCTACGTATGATAACGAGGATGAAGAGACTATTGCTGAGGCTGAGGAGATCGCCAGCAAGATTCCCTTTGCTGTTGTCGGCTCCGACAGGCTTGTCGTTACACCGGACGGCCGCGAGGTTCGCGGACGTGCATACCCCTGGGGCGTAGCGGAAGTCGACAATGAAGATCACTGCGACTTTGTCAAGCTGCGCCAAATGCTCGTTCGCACTTACATGGAAGAGCTACGAGAGTATACCAATGATGTTCTCTACGAGAACTGGCGAACGGAGAAGCTTCTCAGCATGGGTGTCGCTCAGGACGCCACCGTGTTCAAGGAGGTCAAGTAAGCCGCAACCTTATTTGATGGCTTTGTAGCTAATGTCTGTTTCAAGCCCCGCGGCCCGGATGCAGGAGGAACGTGTCATGCACGAGGCCAAGCTCGCAAAGATGGAGGCCGAGATGAAGATGGTTTTCCAGCAAAAGGTGCAAGAAAAGGAGTCCAAGCTGAAGCAATCCGAGGAGGAACTTTATGCTCGTCACAAGGAGATGAAGGATGCCTTGGAGAAACAGCGCCTGGACCTCGAGGAGAAGAAGAAGCGGATCGAGACTGGACGACCATTGACGCCGGAAAAGAACTCGGTATGTTCTAGCACCTTCCTTTCAGATGTTTGCTAACCTAAGCCTTTCCTTTCAGACACGCAGGAAGGGTGTGTTTGGCAACCGTTAGGTATCCTTCTCTTCCTCTCTCGAGCCCTATCTATTACCGCCGGTTTTGCGCCATTGACACTCTTCTTTCCTTACCTCTCGTACATCGTTCTATGGTCTCTTTAGTATTATCATCTTTGGTTTTGTGAACCCCCACACTCTTTTGCACGGATATCTTCTTCACGTTTAGTATGCTTTCTACGAATTCCTTGTCAGGGGGCGCTTGGGAATATACCACTGTTTTTCTCTCTGCAATACAGACCAGAGATACCATACGAGTCGGTGCGAATGTGTGATCAATGACCCGAAAAGGTGATGATGATCTCACTTTCCTCTTTCTTTCCAACCTTCATCTGCGATGGACAACATCCAGACAGTGCTGTCTGCCCTCGACGTGTTCTCGCGCGCGCCCGACAAGGCATCGCTCGAGACTGCAAATTCGTGGCTCCAAGACTTCCAGCATTCAGTAATTGTTTCGCCTGGACGTCCTTCGACATACCCGTCTGACCGTTGCCTCTGTTCGCCCTTGTCCTAGTCTGAGGCTTGGGCCACCTGCAATGTCCTCCTCCTCTCGCCCGAGGCGCCCCAGGCAGCCAAAATATTCGCCGCGCAGACGTTCCGGAGCAAGGTGGGCACCAGATCCCGCCAGCCACTATCGCCACTCATGCGCTTTTTCTCGATGCAAGGTCACGTACGATCTGGCCCAAGTGGATCCCGCAAACCTACCAGCGCTGCGCGGAACCCTGATGGCTGCACTGTCGCAATATCAGACCGGACCGCGGACGATAATCGTACAGCTATGCCTTGCGCTAATTGGCCTCGCGCTCCAGTTTCCCCAGTGGCAGAACCCCGTCAAGGAGATGATTGATACGTTTGGGGGCAATCCTGCGACCGTACCCGTGCTTTTGCAGTTTCTAACATTGCTGCCTGAGGAGTTGAGCAGCGCCACAAGATACCCTCTCACAGTGCGTGTCGATAATGAATCGTTCGATCTATCTGTGCTGAAGTCACTCGCAGGATGATGATCTGCTGCAAAAGTCGACGGCTCTTCTTACAGCCAACTCTGACCAGGTTGTTGGGCTTTTGGCGATGTACCTCCAGGCATCAGGCGCGTCATTTATCTACTATGCGTTCCATACGTCCTCATCTTCATCCCGCAGGCGTCACTGCTGCCGTCCAAGAACAAGTCTTCAACTGCCTGCGTAGCTGGCTCAATGCAGGCGAAGTCAGTCCTGCCAAGCTCGCGGAGACTCCCTTGTTCGCCTTTGCGTTCGATGCTCTGGCATCAGAACAACTGTTTGATGCTGCCACCAACGTCCTTTGCGATCTCATCCACGAAACCCAAGAGGTCGACAACAACATGAGCGTGATACAGCTGATAGTTCCTCGCGTAATTGCGCTCCGCCCTCAACTCGCCTCTAATGCCGATGATCCAGAAAAGATCAAAGGCTACGCCCGAATCTTTTCAGAAGCTGGATACACCTACCGATCTCTCGTCGCACAACATACCGAAGCATTCTTTCCCATCGTCGAGGCGATTGGAGAATGTTCGGCGTACCATGATCTTGATATCGTACCAATCACGTTCCCATTCTGGATGCATCTTGCCATCTACTTCCAGAATCACAAACCAACCCCACCGGTGTTCCTGAGCGCGTACCAATCTCTCCTGGAAGTCATTATCCGCCACTTGCATTTCCCTTCGGATTCCTCCCCATTGACTGGCCAGGAGGCGGATGATTTCCGCTCGTTCAGGCATGTGATGGGCGATACACTGAAGGATTGCTGTCTCGTGCTTGGGTCAGATACCTGTCTGCTCGCCGCTCATGCTATGATAGCACGGGCGATGTCACAGGGACCTAATATGACTTGGCAGGATATCGAAGCACCGTTGTTTGGCCTGCGGTCCATGGGGGCTGAGGTCAAACCAGAAGATGAAGGCGCCGTCCCCAAAATCATGGACTTGATACCAAACCTCCCTAGCCACCCCAAGGTCCAATACGCGACGCTTCTCATCATCTCAAGGTATACAGAGTGGATCAACATGCACCCGAACTACATCTCCTTCCTCCTTGGGTATATCTCTGCTGGATTTGACACTGGAGACTTGGACGTCAGCTCTGCTGCTGGTATGGCGCTCAAGTATCTCTGCCAGGACTGCAAACAGGTATGATTTCTCGACCTCGAAATAAGTTGGGGACGTACTAAGAGATCTTCAGCATCTCACCGACTTCTTGCCAACGCTGCATACCTTCTTACAAAACTCGGGCGGCAAATTATACCATGAGGATAAAGTGCAGGTTTACGAGGCGATCGCCCATGTGATATCTGCTATGCCTATGGAAACCGCGGCCGTATCACTACGCCAATTCTCCGACGATATTCTTTCTGAGGTACTCGCGGTGACGAACAAGACGGCTGTTACGAAAGAGGAGATGGCGTCGACATGCGGTGAGGATCCTCATTTCTAGAAAGCCTCGCGGGGAACTAAACGAATTCGCACTCCCAGGCAGCTTGGAAAACCTGGAAGCAATGTTATACGTTATCCGCAGCTTCGGTGAAGACCTCCCATCCGCCTGTCAGAACACGCTGCCCGAGACTTGGGCTGTATTTGACCGTTTCCTTGCCAAATACGGTGCAGAGCACGAAGTGGCGGAACGGACTAACAGAGTTCTGCGCTGGGGTGTGCCGTTCTACGGTCGAGCTGGAAGGCCAGTGGTTGGGGCGCTTTTGACCAGGCTAGGCAGACTCTTCGATACTAGCGAAATATCCAGCTATCTGTGGATCGCCGGCAAAACCATCCAGGAATTCGGCCACGAACGGGATGAAGAGATTCACGCGGCGTTCATGGATGTGTATCAGCGCTCGACGCAGCGGACCGCAACCATCCTGCAATCAAAACCTCCGACTGCGATACCCGATAGTATGCCAGTCTTTCGTACAAGGCTGTAACGTTACTAACGAGTCGATAGTTCTGGAGGATTATGTCCACCTCGCGGGCCTTCTGTTATACCATGCCCCCGACGTCTTCTTCCACCCGAATACCTTCGAGCTATGCTTCAAGGTTTGCGTACCGATCCTTGGTGTTGTATACAACGGTATCGTTTCCGTTGCTCTAGACCTTTTCCGGGACATCCTGTCCTTTGATGATCCTCACTATACTGGCGTCATACAGTCGACCTTCCTCAAGGAGGGTCTCCCACTCATAAGCGCTGTTCTCGATGGCGTGGTGGGCGACTTTTACGAAGAAAAGACGGGTGCTGTGATCTCGATAATGCGGTCCGCGATTGTTCGATGGCCCACAGAGGTCATGGGCGCTCTTCCTGCAATATTACAGAGTATACCATCAGCCAAGGCGTCGCCTGAGGCTAAGACGACTTTCCTGAATGAGATGGGCAGGTGAGGAGTTTGTTGTCTGCTCTCATCTATCGTGTGTCTGACGTTGTTCCCGAAAGCATCGTCAAGTCAGGTCACTCTGATAAAGTGCGGTACGCGATCTTGTCATTGAGACGCGCGACAAGGAAAGCGAGAGATCGAAGGCAGGATTTCACCTAGTGGGAGCGGATCCAAGATGTATAGAAGTGAATTTTTGGTATCTTAGCATCGTGTACATAGCGATTAATGGGTAAGTATATTTCATGAAGGAAATCACAGAGCGTCCTATTGTACTACAGCAATAAAGACGAACGAAGGTCCAGGCGTAACGTACTACACTAACACGTGTTCGTGTTAACCATCGCGACATCACTCCACATGCGTCATTCGAGGCTCGCACTTCTGCTCTACTCTTACCGTCAACTGAGAGGAAGGCTAACCTTTCTATCTCAAAACGACGCGCACTATCCGGATTCCTGAATTTAGACTACCCGTTCTTAGCTTCCGCCGCCTGACTCATCCAGGAAACACCTTATTCCGACTTATAGATCTCAGTCGAGACATACAGCAAGAACTTCACAGACTGTGAGGCGTGATATTTTCAACATTTTACTGTGGCTGATGTAGTGAATAGATGAACGGCGTGGCGACCCCGTCAATATGTCCAACTTGTTCCATGCCACCGCGTTTGCAAGCTGAAGAGCCTGTAACACCCCGTACGCCGCGCGTTGAGGACCTCTTACGACGCGTCGAGCCTCCAATCGCCGCCGATCTCGATGAATTCAGAAGCCTCCTCATAGAGTTTCCTACAGTCCTCGGGGCGCTTGATCAGAAGATCATCCAAGCCGAAGAGACACTACGCTCACTCATTCGCTCCCGCAAGGAAGCAATCAGTCGCGCTGAAGACGCCAAAGCTCTCCTCCACCCCATCCGTTCACTGCCGACAAAAATCATGGAGCATATCTTCCAATACTGTGTACCGACGTGGGATGACGGTGTAGAGGATGATACGGACTCTCTTTGCCCTTCACTGGCTCCTTGGTCGCTCTCTCATGTTTGCCGTCGGTGGAGGGACCAAGTACTGTCATTGCCAAGCCTATGGTCCTATCTCCAGCTTCAGCTTGAAGCCCACTCCAGCTTCATCACGCCCAAGCAGTGCGCCTATAAAACAGCGCTTTGGCTGGGGCGGTCTAGAAGCCATCCAGTCTCTTTGTTTTTAGCTGCCACTTATGAAGATCGGATTCAGGACCATCCCGTTCTCCCTATCCTAGAAGCCAGCACATCTAATTGGACGCAGCTTTGCATCGACATGCCTATGAGCGACCTGCAGGCTTTAGCTGGCAATCCCTTCCCCAACCTTCGTTACTTACAGCTGGACTACGAAACGACTGAGGGTGACAATACCTCCGTCTCTACCTTTGCCAGCGCACCGGCCCTTCGGATATTGCACATCTCCGGAGACTCAACTCCCCTCTCGTATATGCAGCTCCCATGGAAAGAGCTCGAGGAGTATCAGCAAGAGCATGCCTTCAGCCGTGTCGGACTTGAGTACCTTCGCGAAATGACACGGCTGCGCAAGCTCACCCTGTACATGTCAAACGTATACCAACCTATCGAGGGCGGCATCATATCTCTCCCGCAATTAGAGGAGCTGGTCGTCACCGAAACGTTGGAAGCGGATCCCGGTGATGTGAAAGAGTTCTTGGACATGCTCCACGTCCCAGCGCTCACGTCGTTGAATCTGGACTTCCCAACCAGTATGGATCGACGAAGCATGTTCCTTCCCAAATTCCGGCCTATACCAGAGAAGTTGACGACACTCACCATTCGGTGCAACATGACTGGGCATCCGGATAATACGAAGCGTCTGATCTCCTTCCTCTCGCATTTACCTTGCGTAGAGGAGTTGCAGATGAAGGACGATGCGCTAACACTCAGGTTCATCGAAGGACTTAAGGCCACAGATACGCGATCACCGATATTACCTCGTCTCCGCGTTCTCGATATACGGGACTGTTGGTGCGACGACGACGTGAAGAACGAGGAGCTGTGGGAAATCGTCGAAACTCGCTGTACGGTGAAACCCCGCGTTGCCCCTTCCACCCCGCCTACAGACGACACCGAGGTTGCGAGCGACACACACGACGATGACAGTACGCCATTGCAGAAGCATTCTCGCTGTGCAGACCTCGAAATACTGCGAGTGCCAAGGTGGTTGTACCATGATGAAGCTGAGCGGTGGAAGGATATTTGCGCGGCGTTGACCGTCGAGTGCGGCACGAGTCTGGAGGATGATGAGTCGGATCAGGACTATTCGGACATCGCAGATGACGAGTCGTTTGACTCGAGGTTCGGTCCTGGAGAGGATAATTCGAATGACGGTGGAAGTGTATACTCTGATGATATGGGATCGGATACCACTGAGACTTAGCCTAGGTTGTCTATTATCTATTCGGGGATTATTTGTGCTGCGCCACGAGGACTCTTTGCTTACTATACTATATCTATCACATAGTTGCTGTCTATCTCCTTGCTCAAAGTCTCGAGTGTTGAGCTGAAAGCAGCGGGAGCTCGGGCCGATAATTTGATCGGCTACTTTGGCCTTAACCTGTTTTCATCAGTACCTCCATCGCCGTTTTTCCTCATCATGTCCCTGCCACCACAGAAACGCCAGCGCCTCTCTGAGGAACCGGAAAGCGCAGCCGGCTCTGACAACGAAGTTGATGACCTCGCATCCGACGACGGTGAATCTGGCAGCGGCATCTCAGAAGATGCATCCGACGAGGAGGACATCCTCCAGATGAAGCCGACAAAATCCCAGCAAACCAAGAAGCGCAAAATACGCGCCACACGAGCTTCGAACTTTGGTGCCACGCTGCAATTCCTCCTCGACACAGAAGCACCCACAGACCTCCCGCTGTCGCTCAAACCGTCACTAGCGCGGAGACGGAACGATGAAAAACTCGAATCGAAGGCGAAGAAGGCTCTGCAAAAGGAGAGGAAGGATAAGGAGGACAAGAATAGGATCACAGATGTTATTGGCGGCTGGGGTGGAGAGAGCGAACGCGCATTGCGCAAGGTTGCGCAGCGTGGTGGTACGTTCTTGAGTTTGTTTCTACTTGGACGATACACTGAAGCTTTATGTGATAGTGGTAAAACTCTTCAACGCTGTACAGCAGTCTCAGACTGCTGCTACGAACGCGGAGGAAGAGAAGAAAGCTGGCAAAGGCAGCGGGAAGCCCAGACTACCCGCTCCTTCAATAGACAACAAGGCAGGCAAGAAGGGGAAGAACAAGGATAACATAATAGGACGCGGGAAAGAAGGTACGATGCGTTTATCTTCTATCGTCGAGTCTCTCTTAATATTCCCTCCAGCTGTTGTTGAGAAGGATGACTTCTTCGATATGATTCGGTCTGGTGGGATAGTGTCAAAAACTTGACCAAAGATTCAATCAGATCTGTCTTTGTACACCGTCAACTTTGCGTGAATCAGGATGCGACACGACAGTACACAAGCACATACCTCCCATCCATTGGCTACTCTGACATTTTGCTCGACGCACGAGGATATCACATCGCTGCAAGTCCATCCTTTCTCTAGACTCCCCATTGGGGAGGGGAGGGGAGTGGACTCCCTACCCCCACGGCGAACCAGGTATGTTGATGCAAATGTCCTCGGGACTCAAAACCTGTCTATCTCTCTCATTCATTGACCGAACAGCATTCGGATGTTTGATAGAGAGATTATTCACGCGAGCATTTGAAGGGATATATGCTCTGACAGACTCTTGTTCCGACCACTCTTTACTACGCCACGAAATCTTCGTGGATTGTCCCCGGAAGCCCACTACAGAGCTATCTTTTCTTGCTGATATCCATTTAGGTGCTCTTCACTTCTAAGACGGTATTTCATCTCCTCGACGACCGGACAAAAATCACCACACTATCACCTCGGAGGGTAGTCGGGTCTCTCTGAATCTCAAGGTGAAACCAAGCCATCATTCTCCTCTGGTATTTTTGGCGTGTACTGTCAGGACAGTCTTTACTTCATTGTATGTACAATATAGTTAGGGCATGCGTCGACGCCACTTCGTAACGCGTAACATACTGCATTTTACGGTCATACTCTATGTATGCATCAATACTGCGAAAGTGTAAGCGCGACACGACGAAGGGAATGCCGTGTTGCTCAGATGTTATCAATCTGCATTACGACTATATTTGTTCCTTTCTACGATCACCACGCATACCCTCCAATAATTCCTCGCCTTCTGGGCAGTCGTTCACAAGACATCATTAAGCCTGGTGTATCAGTGCATCGACAACTGCACCGCCGTCGTGAACGCCATCGAGAAACGTCAAGATCGCCGTCACCGTCGTCGTTGATCCGCGAGCCGTCCAGCGTGCCAGAATGGCCTCGTCGTCTCTCCAGCCAGTGGACCTTTCGGTTGAGCCAGATCTCCATCCGCTATACCCATCGACAGCCTACATCGCCGTCCTGCTATCCTCCCATTCCGGCCTGACTCCCGACCAAAAGGCCGAGCTCGTCAACCACTGCCTCACGCGTTCTTGCATATTCGCCGAGCTCTCTGTCCTCCAATACCTCATTTCCGACTCCCAATGCCAGGCGTACGTCGACCTCAATGCCCGGGACGAAGACGGGCAGGGCCTCATCTCTTTGACTATACATGGCTTCGGGGCCGATTCGGACAGAGACGTCGAGCGAGAAGAGTGCGTTAGACTGCTCGTACAACAGGGCGCGGATTTGAGCCCAGACAACAGTGTGTATCCGCGCTTTCTCTGGACCACGCATACTGACCACGCGCATGACAGGCGGCTGGACCCCGCTGCACCACGCAGTCCTGCTATCACCACCGACGCTGGTCTCGTTCCTTATGACGCATGGATGCTCTGCCTTCGCCGTCACACGCAGAAAGCTTACTCCGCTAGACATCGTGACAGCCCATTCAATACTTCCCGGTCGAGATGATGTCGCGCTCCTACTCGAGGAGGCCATGCGCGGTGAAGGATGGACAGGCGGACGGATGGAGGAGCGAAGACATCTGTTCGAGGAACGTTCAAAGCGTAAAGGAAAGCAGAAGAATGTCCAAGAAGACATCGGGAAGGTCCTGGGTATACATCCCAAATGGTGGGGCCACGCTGCTCCTGAAGAATTCCTATCGGATTCGGATTCGGACGACGAGGATGTCGAGGATGATTCCGTTTTTGTGAGCTTCCCCTTCGGTTGCAGGGTATGCGCGTTATTCATCGGTGTAGACTCCACCTCCAGATTATTCAACGATGCTCGTATTCTCCCCTTTAGCTCTTCCCCAGATCTTCGATTCCCTCATCACCAACTTCCAACCATCTCTGCGTGACGCTACACCTGCAAATAGTCTATACATGTTGGCACGCTTCGCCTGTCTAACATGCGATCACACATGGCTGGAGGATTTAATCATTGGTGCTACAGATACCATAGAAGACACTTTCTTTGTGCGTCGATCCCCCGCTTTTGGATAGCACTGACAGGCATTTAGAGTCGCGCAGAAGACGTCACTTGCCTCGTGTTTTGGCTCTATAACACTACACTGTGGCTGCACCTCATGCAATGTGACGCTTCCATAAGCGAAGCCTGCGAGATGCTGGGCTCGTTCGAATTGATAGAAGAAGTTATCAATTCTGTTTTTGGTGCGCTTTTTTCCAGTCTTACACACATGCACTTCTGAATCTCAGTCTCTAGTTTTTATCATTCGTTTTGCTGAGCGACGTGTCGATGAGCTTCTCGATCCTGCGCTGTTAGAGTTTTCATCGCTAGGGCCCGAGTTTGCTTCTGTTCAGTTTGAATCAGAGTGGTCAATTCTTCGTCCATTCGTGGGGAAGAAAAAGAATCAGTCAGCTGCTAATACCCTACGCGCTTCTCCTTCCTCCCCGCCAAGTCCGGTCCCGGGGCGCCCGTCCTCACCCACCCAATCTACCGTATCTCCATCGGCATCAAAGGCTTTCTCTTCACTTAGACAGAGCATCGCACGGAATCATACCCCTCTACAATCGCTGTTCCCGGACGCCCCTCCTCCGCCCTCTCCTGACGATCTCGTCGCGTTTCTGACGGCACTGCACACCCTTCTGACCCTCTCTGACATCAACCCGGCTTTCACGACGCAGTTGTGGTCACAGGTCATGTACTGGACGTCATGTACGTGCGCCACCAACGGCCACCTAATACATCGACTAAATTCCTGAACAGGCGAAATGTTCAATCGCATCTTGACTCGAAAGAAATTTTTGTGCAGGTAAGTCTGAAGTACCGACGTCTCCTTGGGTCAAGGTTAACAGGGCCTGATACATAGATCAAAAGCCGTTCAGATTGGGATGAATCTCAGCAGCATCGAGGAATGGGTTGGCGCTATGTCAATCCCACGCGGTGTCCAGTCGCACTTTACTCCAGTCAGAGAGCTTCTGAATTGGCTGCAGGTAAGCAGTACCCTCCGCTGTACTAGGAGTTTACTCAAGAGACTTTTTAGTGTCTTTCTTCCATCACTGCGTTCGACAGCCTCGTTGCGACTATACAAACAATGAAGTCGCTAAATCCCCTCCAGGTACGTTCGTGCGGTGCCATCCAGCTATCGTGCTCATAGGGCCTACAGATGCGCCGTGCTGTCCGGGACTACAAATACGAAGTCAGCGAGGGACGGATGACAGATGAGTGCGTCCAATACCTGACCCAACTCCAAAAGGATTGGGAAAGGCATCGCGTGAAACTCGGTGTTGAGGCCCTGAGAAGAGAGGTGCCAATCCTTCGCGAGATCCATCGTCCCTTTTTGCTGATGATTTTCTTAGATGGGCGAACGCGATCGGGAGAGGGATGACAGCGGGACTTCTTCAATGAACGGATCGTTCGACCACTCCGGACATTCCGGAGAGACGTCGATCGAGTCTATTGACACCAGCTCGTCTTCGGCAGCCCAGCAGAGCATTGACATGCTCTTCGACAAGGACGAAAGAAATACAGGTTGGGAGCCAATTAAACCTCCTCAGGTTCTGGGCGAGCTGCTCGACTCGCGTCATATGCTTCCTCTTCTGTTTCCGTCCGACCCACGGTTGTTGGCTGCTGTCCCATCGAGACTTGCGCTGTCGGACGATCAGAGACGGCGTCCCAGTCCGCTCATGACGCCTGACTCGAGAAGCGAGAACTTTAGTGTGACGAGTCAGCAGCCCCCGCAGTGGCGTTCGCGGCACAAGAAGGTCAGGTATGTGGGCACGAGTACGCTGAAATGGGTTGATGGCGTGCGGTCTGCATCGCGATGGGGGCGTCCGGTTGTGGAAGAGGAATTCCAGTCCGACGAAGAGGACTCGAATCTCAACGTCGAGACCCACATTACTCCGCTTACGCGAAAGCCCTCACTGGCAGCACGCAAGGGAAGAGCGAGCCAAGGTGGCGGAGAGGTGACGCCGATAGAGGAATAGATATAACTGATTTATTGACATACTGTAGTGTGTTTCGAGCATCGCTTCCTCCGCATTCTCTTACGGATTCCTTTCGCGATCCGTCACCAACTAACCCCGGAATTTATAAACTGTGTACTCAGTACTTCGCATGTTGTAGCCTGGTGCCCACTGCCCTACGATACGAACGTCTCAACTACGGGTCACGAACAACGGATGATCAAGTCGCGTCGCAGTACACTTCGTTCGTGCGACAAGATAGCAGTGCATGTCTTTTCATCCGAGTCCATCTGACCTCCATGTTGCCCCCACGCGCTTTCGTTCTCAGCAAAAACAGCCGTATAAACAATCTCGCCGACCCCTCAGAGAAGCAGCGGAAATGAGACTAACGTCATTGAAAGTGAACTTTGAACGACCTTCCCTGGCAGTGGCAGTGTGAAAGCCTAGAGTTTTATCGTTCCACAGGTCAGAGAATTCCGTCAAGGTCAGAGAATTCCGTCAAGCGAAGAGTGTGGCCTGTACTAGATTCTCTTGGCGTGCGACTGACCGCCTCCTGCCCTGCGCGCGCGAACTGCGCCACCTGAAGTTATGACGCATTTGGGCAAGTGGACCATTTCGGTGATCGGACCGCTCGGCAACATGAATAGGCGCGCAACGAAGGCTATACAGTTGACACATTTACGGGTGTCGCCCTGCCTCGCCTCGTCGCTGCGGACATCAACCATCTCTCGTTTTAAAACGACCACCATCTTCCTGTGTTTCCCTCATTTTTCTTCCATTTTTCTCTTTACCTATCTCACGCTTCACGACTTTATTCTCTATGGCCGCCCCTGAATACCAGTCTGTCAAGCTGGTCAACGACGATAACCATCTTGCAGCACCACACAATCAGACTTCACTACAGCGCGCAAGTACCCATGCATCGAGCACCACACGGAGCTCTCAATATTCGGACGACGATGCCTTTGATTCCGCGACATTACGGGAACAAGGTCAATCTAACTTGGTGCGCGGCGCAAGCATGCGAAGCACGTCTCCCTTCGACGTGGACACGAAGCGGAATACGTACGGGGACGAGCACTACAGCTACTACGCGGAGCCCAAGCGGGATGAGAGCGAGGCGTCCTTAGTAAACAACGCGGCAAACGTTGGGCGCTCCGGGAACTATCAGGATCTTGGTACGTACATTTCGGTTACTTACCCGCGTAGATACTCATTCTGTGGCTAGAATACGCCGACCCATCCACTTCCCGCGATGCCAAGCCTATTGTGTTGGAAAAGTCTGGGCCACTCTCCAGGTTTTACGGAACTGGGCTGTACCCTATGCAGCAACGCATAGAGGACAAGAAGCGCGGGATAGGACGGCAACGCCACCCCTTCTTAGGTGCGCGATCATCTGCACCACGCCAAGTCGTTCAGTTCTGATACTCCACCGCTATAGTATGGATCCTAACGCTCATCATGGTCGGTGTCTTCATCTACGAACTGATCCTCAACAATAAGGAGACAGGCTCTCCTGTTTCCTTCAAGGTAAGCCTACGCCGCATCTATCCGATTCTGCACATCTCACGGAGTTCTTCTTGAACACAGCCCGTCGTAAACTATATGCTTGGTCCCAATTCCGCAGTCCTCATCAACGTGGGCTCCCGCTTCCCTGCGTGCATGAAATATGTGGACCTCATACCTCCCACGTACCAAATCGGCTGTGAGTTCTCGACAAGGTGTTTTAGCACAGCACCGATTCTGATGATCCGTCGGTCCCTTAGGTATGAACAACACTGCCAACCCGGTGACAGAAGTCTGTACTGTTGAGGATGTGTGTGGACACGGGGGATTTGGTTCTGACAATACCCCCAATCAATGGTGGCGGTATGTTTTACGCGCTCCGAGTCTACCTATGGTGAAACTAAAGGTCGTGACAGGTTCATAACACCGATCTTCATGCACGCTGGATTTGTTCATATCCTGCTGAACATGATAGCTCAATTGACTCTCTCGGCTCAAGTACGCGTTTTGTTCTTTCTCTCCGGTAGCGACTCATCATGTCTCCCTAGATTGAGAGGGAAATGGGCACTGGTGGATTCTTCTTCACTTACATGGCGGCTGGTATATTCGGGTATGCTATGCATCGTGTTTGCGGAGCTTCGTTTGTTCAGATCGTTACAGGAATGTGTTTGGCGGCAACTTCTCGCTTGTCGGTATTCCTTCCGTTGGCGCCAGTGGGGCCATCTTCGGTACTGTGGCGGTGCGGCTCAACCTTGTTACGCCGCGTTCTGGGGTTGACAACAGTTGACTTGTTAGGTAACGTGGGTCGACCTCATCGCCCACTGGAGGTACAAGTACAGGCCCGTGAGGACTGTGAGTGTGCTGTCTTTCGAAGACGAAATGGTGTCCTAAGCTTGGTGCAGCTCATCTTCATGATCATTGAGCTGCTCATTGGTATCGCCGTCGGTTACATACCATGTGAGTAAAGGTTTCGTCTTCATGAACACTTGACTTATAATGCCTCCAGATGTCGATAACTTTGGTCAGTAGGGTTACTGTCGCGTTCTGTGCAATTTCTGACATTCTTCTAGCGCACATTGGCGGTTTCCTCATGGGACTGCTTGTTGGCACGGTATTCTACCCCGTCATTAGCGAGACCAAGAGACACAAGGCCATCATGTGGGGCTTCCGCATCGCTGCGATCCCCTTGGCTGTTGTTCTTTTCGTCGTCTTGACAAGAAACTTCTACACATCAGATCCTTATGCTGGTAAGTCCTTCCAACGCGTTGTGTTGTCCAATTGTCGAGTAACGCTGTACAGCTTGCGACTGGTGTAGATACCTTTCATGTTGGCCAACATCTTCAAACGACCACTGCCACGGTACTGGTAAGTTGTATTCCATTGCAGTCCTGCTGTATGGCTAACGCGCTACATGCAGGCTTAACAACTTCTTCATCCTCAACGTAATTACCTATATAGTTACTCATGGACTTTTGAACTCTTGTAGATACTAATCTAATCTGTACGGACATCTATTGAAATTCAACTTACGATGTTATGAGATTCCTGCGTCCATGAGCGTCCACATGTCGGCATTACTCGGCACTTTTCACTTCCGCCGTTAACCACCATACACGGGCAGCGCTCATCGACGTTAGCACTGCCGCCCGTTCAGTTCATGTTCTGAGCGCGGTCGCCACTATGACAAACTCGAGGGGAAATGTGACGCTCAGTCCCTCATGGCCCAATTACGCAGGCGTTGCTGCTACTCTGCTCGCAGTGCTGGTCGGGCTGGGGAGGTATCTGTTGCTGGGTGCGTGGCCTGTGCATTGTGATCGGCTGGGCTGACCTCTCCAAGACCGGTGGGATCCCGCACACTGCCAGGCCCTCCTGACCGGCGGAACATGGCTAGACGATAATCTAAAGGGCTGGCAGCCCAATGGTGCGCTCCAACTGCGTTGGTTGATTTCCATGCTAAGTGTCATTCCTAGGCTGCATGCTCCGCACGTACAAGCCGAAAGACGTGGCAGCGTGTGCGGACTCGCGGGAGTTTGTATTCATCGGCGACTCCGTGACACGGACACTCTTCTATGAATTCGCGAACATAATCGGTCCCCAGCTGCCTCTCGGTCCGCCCGATGACCACGCCAAGCACACAGACTACACCCTACACGCCGACGCGGTCACCATCTCCTTCTACTGGGACCCCTTCCTCAACAGCACACGGGCCAACGAGCTCATCAGCGCCCGTGCACCCGCGGCCAAGCGGCCTGCCATGCTCGTGCTCGGATCCGGTTTGTGGAACCTGCGCTACGCGGATACGTCGGGCGGCATTCCGTCCTGGGAAGCCAACATGGAGCGGATATTTGCTGTCCTTAGTCAAGCGCCCGTCAAGCCGGCGGACGAGATTGTTATTCTCCCGGTCGAACAGGTCGTGCCCTCGAAGCTATCACACGAGCGCGCAGAGACGATACGTCCATCTTACGTTGATGCTATGAACTCGGACCTCTTCCATCGCATCAATCCATCTCTCGACTTCAACTTCCTAGGAACGCCGCCTCCTGCTATTCCTGTGTCGCTTCCAGTGGTGTTCAACGAGATGCTGGATGTTCGGGAGACCGGCGACGGCTTACATTTCTCCTCCAAGGTCGTCAGACAGCAAGCCAATCTGCTGCTGAACCTACGCTGCAACCAGCACTTACCGCAACACTTCCCCTACGACACAACATGTTGTCGTTCGTATCCTTTCCCAGGTCTTGTGCATAATCTAGTCCTCTTGGCGATGGTTATGTGGGGTCCAATTTCCGTATTCCAGACCCAACGACACGGTATGTTCATTTCTTAGATCTCGGTTACGGACGCGACATTGAACATTCCCTTACCAGAAATCCTTCTTGGACATCGACCAAATCTCACACCGATAAATATAACGCGCCTCGTCTTGAGTGCTGCCGTACTCCTGATCTTTGCGGCGGATCGAACAAATCTCTGGTTGAAAGAGCATAAATTCTTCAACCCGTGGACGTTCGGAGCTCTCCACATGTTGGCCCTCATTGTGGGGTTGGCAACTGTGAAGCGGTCTGACAAGGATTTGGGTTTCTTGAATCGTGACCAGACAGATGAATGGAAAGGGTGGATGCAGAGTAGGTGGTCTGTGTATAATGCCCCTCTACCATGCTCATCGTTGCGTTTTATCCTAGTCTGTATCTTGATCTATCACTACACGGGCGCGTCCAAAATATCAGGCATCTACAACCCCATACGTGTTCTCGTAGCCGCCTACTTATTCATGACCGGGTACGGCCATGGTACATATTACCTGAAAAAGGCAGACTTTGGATTTCTTCGTGTCGCTCAGGTAAGGAGGCCGCGTCGAGTAATTCACTGCATGACTGACATCCGCCTTCCTCCAGATCTTAGTTCGTCTCAATCTTTTGACAATCGTTCTCGCGTACTCTATGGACACGGACTACATTTCCTACTACTTCGCCCCTCTGGTGTCCATGTGGTTCCTCATTATCTATGGCACTCTAGCCATAGCTCCCCAGTACAACGATCGTCTACTCTTCCTCCTCCCCAAGCTCTTCTTGTCGGCCACCGCGGTCACTTGGTTCTTCAAGACCGAATGGGTCCTCGAGAGCATTTTCGAGTTGCTGCAACAGGTCTTCAGGATACAATGGTCCGCTCGCGAGTGGGCGTTCCGCGTCACCCTCGACTTGTGGATTGTATACGCTGGCGTCTTGACCGCGGTGGCGATGATCAAGAGTCGCGAGTACCGCATAACGGAGCATCCGCAGTGGGCATTGGCGGTGAAGGTGGCCGTCGGCGCGTCGTTCGTGGCGATGGTGTGGTACTTCGTCTTCGAGCTCACGCAGGAGTCCAAGTTCACATACAACCTGTGGCACCCGTACGTGTCAGTCTTCCCCGTGCTCGCATTCGCCGTCCTGCGCAACGCCAGCGTCATCCTCCGGTCCGGGTCTTCGAGGGCGTTCGCATTCGTGGGCAAATGCTCGCTGGAGACCTTTATCATACAATACCACTTCTGGTTGGCGGGCGACACGAAGGGAATCCTGCTCGTACTTCCCGGAACGCGATGGAGGCCGGTCAACTTCATCTTCACGTCCTTCATTTTTGTCTTTCTCTCCCACTGGGTCGCAAAAGCTACGGGCGACCTCACTGCATGGATATGCAGCGATCCGTCCAAGGGAACACCGACATTGCCTCAGCCCGCCACACAGAGCACACCTGGAAACCAGTCGCAGGCTCAAGAGAGCATCCCGTTGGTCACTGTGAATGGCGCAAAATTAGAAGATATACCCGAGCCCGAGACGCCATCGGCTCAGCCCCGACGTTGGTTGGACCGCCTGGCAGAAGGTACAGCGCCAGAGACGGCCACACCTTCCCAAGAGCCGTTGCAGCTCGGGCTGAAAGCAAAACTTGGCGGTCTGCTTGCCGTAATGTGGTTTGTGAATCTCATGTGGTCGTAGGATACGTAGGATGGGATGGACAGACAAATCATCATTTACATTAATGTTACCCAAGACTAGATTGAATGTAATGTATAATCTCGAATACACTGAGGAGTGAGTTAGAATTGGAAAGAGAAACATGTGTGAGGACGGGGAGGGATCATTTGGTTGAAGACATTGTTTAAAATTTGGTTGTGTCGTCACCGAGTCGGACAGTGTGTGATAATCATATGGAGGGGAGGGAGGATAATGAGACATACAGAGAGGAATCTGGGGAGGAGAGTTAGCATGAGATGCAACGAAAAACATGTCGAGGAGAGGTGGGATCAGTATTAGCATGGAAGCTCGTCAACACTCGTCCTTTAGACAAGCTCAGGGCTTGACTTCTATTTTGTTCATCACTTCGGGCGGGGAGGAAAGAGGCTCACCATGTTGGTCCGCGAAAGTTGGGAGACGACGAGAGGAAGATCTGGAAGAGGTATTAGCGAACGAGTTCGTATCAGACAGAGAAGAGCTCAGAAATTTGGGTATATGAATAAAATTCATAAGCCCGTAGGCTTCGAAGTAGCGATTCGTAATTCTCGTCGTTGCAGAAAAGAGAAAACGGGCTCACCTGGTGGAGGATGTGTTGAGGGAAACAGGCGCTGGAAGAAATTTTTTAAAGCCGGTGACATTAGGGCCGGGCGGTTGATGGCCATCACGGTGTTTGCCGCGGCGCGGATCCATCTTACATTGTCCACAATTAGTAGCGTTCCGTTGAGCAATATAGAATACAGGAAACGGATTGTAAGATGGTGTACTTGAGAGAGTCGAATCATTGAATATTATTCCGATTTTCCCAATTTTGTGCGGGGAGGCGGGGCCACTGACAGTGACTAACAAGAGCTCCGCACGTGAGGAGCATTGCGCATCACCCGCCTTGGGCAAAGACCACGATCTTCCTTGTCGACACCCCCACGACCACATCCTCATGAATATTCTCCACTCCCCAATCGACTTCCAACCGCGTCCCGTTACCCACGCACCGACAGCCTTCGGGTTTGGGTTCGGGCTGACTCAAGCGACGACGTCGGGCACGTTCTCTGGGTGGCAGCCGACGATGCCCGCGCCGGCGTCTCCCTTCGCGCAGATAAATTCCTCGCACCCGCAACAGTCACCGCTGAGACCACAGAAGAGGCGGCATGAGCCCGAAGAGTCGCAGGCCGACGAGGCAATGGATCGCAGCCCTACCCCAGATCATCGTCCTAAACGTGCAGCGCCCAAAAGAGCAAGGCAGCACGAACCTCCCAAGGTGCCCCAGGTCACGTCCAAAGAGAACAAGGCGCCGCACTCGGAGGACAACGATGTCGATATTGGCGTTCTGTTAGGTGAGTCGGCCTCGTTTCGCTTTCACGAGGGCAACCCCGTCTGACTGGTCCTTTTACAGCGAGTCTACCGACGCAGTCACTCTTACCCCTCCTAACATCCCTCATCTCCGCGCAACCCTCTCTCAAGACCACCATCCTCCCTTTGATCCCGCGCCCCACGATTCAAATTGCCCTCCAAGCCATCGCAGAATCAGTCAAGAAACTCCGCGAGGCCTACCCGTACTCACACTCCGCCCAACCTGCATCCTCTTCATCATCCATCGGCTTCGGCTTTGGCTCCGCGTCCAGAGTCAGCGCATTTGGCCAGAGCAACAGCTTTGGCAAGTCGGCGTTTGCAGAAAACAACACCCATCACACCCCGGGAATGCGGGACGAATATATCATCTCGCGCATCCGGCCCCAAGCTACCGATTTTGCCGCCGCGGTCATGTCCTACCTTCCTTATTTCTCGTACATGCCCTCCACGGAATCCTCGAACCTCGCCCCCCATCAATCCACAACCTTACGCGCTCTGCACCGCGGAAAGTCGCAGCCGATGGAGACGTTTGCGTATCTGGAAGCGGTGACTTCGTGTCTAGTCAACCAACCTCCGTTGGCCGTGTCGTTATTGGTGCCCATGCTTCTTCCGCGTCTTGTCGACGAATGGAAGGCCTGGGTGTCCAAGGTCGATACGATAGTTAATCAGGAAGGAGGCATGTTTGGCAGGGAGACGGCCTCGGGCTGGGAGCGAAGCTTGGACCAGTTCTCGGAATGCAAGGATGCACAGACTGCTTCCGCTATGCGTTCGGTTCGAGATCTGTGGGTCGCAAAGGTTGGGTGGCTTGTTGGCAGGTCCGTGCAGCATCGAATGGATTTGTAGACACGCTGTTTCCGGAGTTATCATCGTTCAAAGGTATAAGTTTTTTTACGGATTTTATTGCTCTCGTGCTTGTTCCACATAGTTGTTGCATACATACATACATACAGTTCCCGCTATCTTTACAACATTATCTGACGGTATGTATACATGCCATGGCATCAAATCATGATTCTACGACGCAAATGTGCTCCGAACTTAGCTTCGTGCGCGATCCTCAGAATGTCCGTTGACAAGTTGAATGTCCGTCGTGTCTGGACGAGATATCAATCAGTCCTTCTGTTTTACTTTTTTGAACTGGTGCGCGACTGCATGTTGTAACATTTTGAGCCTTGAGCAAAACCCAACTGGGACGATCCCAAGGTCGCATCGACAAAGATTGATGACGCATAGTATTTGGCTGTGTGATGCGACAGCTTCTGAAAAGAATCGCGTCCAGCGTCGGGCGCACCAAAGCTTCCACCCGCTCTAGAGATCCCATGCATGCACGGCGTGGCATGGCGGAGCCGTCAGACCCTGGCCTGCTCCACGACGGCCTACACTGTTTCTCCTTTCGCGCAGGCCTTGCAGCTGGCTGCCGGACGGGCGTGGTCGCGTCACTTCTCCTCAATTGCCCGAACACCACCGCCCAACCGTACCCGCAAAGCGAAAAAAGCCAAACCGGCAGTCGCGTTTCTGTATGCTGTCACTTGCTGCGTTTCTTCTCCATTTTCACGCCAATTCTGCAGCTCTACACGTCATGACATTCCTGGAGTCTCTGCCAGTGCAAGGCTTCCTTCCGCGCATTGGCAGAGAGACGACGTATCTGCGGCCGATCCCTACCTTTCGCCCGAGCGTCTGACCGAGGAGGACTTTGTTTTCGATCCGGGCCTCGTTCCAGACGAGTCGCGAACGCCGTACGACGACGACGAACGTCCCGACATTCTTCCCATCACAATTGTCCCGATAAATCCGGTGCATACCCCCCTCCTTCCCCGCGCGACCACTCCGGAAATACTCCTCCGAAACCTACAGCAAATCTACCAGCAAACGAAGATACCCAGCATCGGCCGACTGATACATTACCACACTTTACACAACGGCGTACGCTCGTCGCACACCTACGACTTTGTCCTCACAGTTGCACTGCGGCATCACGAGTTTGGGAGTGTCGAGCGCCTCTTTGACGACATGGGGCATGAGAGGCTGCGCGGGACCTTCAACACGAAGAAGCTACGAATCCGGTGGCTCATTGCCACGGGATATCGTGCACAAGCATGGGATCTTATGGTAGCTTCGGCTTCAGACTCGGAATCGGGACAAATACCTCTCACCTACTGGATGGAGTTCTTCAGACATCCAGGCAAGGCGCGCTCGTCGGTCGCCTCCATGACACCCGAAGGTTTCGATGCGCTATTACGAGTTCGCCCTATCCAACTCAATGCTCAGACCCCTCCACGCGTCGCGTCGTCTGTCATCAAGGCCGCGTTCCAGGTCGGACGGCACTCTGCCGCGTTACTCTTCGCCAAATCATGTCTCTCCGGCATTCCCTCGGACGCGACGGCCTCGCTGCGGGAAGATTACCTAGACATCGTCAACTTACTCGTGCTACACGGCTCGACCCTGCTCAAAGTGCGCCGATTTTACGAGAGCCGACGCATTCTGCAGTCGCTTTTGGCAATCAATCCCGTATTGGCGCCTAATGCGAGTACACTCATGGCCCTTTATTCGCATCTCCGAAGTTGTAGGAACTCAGGGACATTGGCACTACAGACGCTCGATATGTTCAAATTGCGCTGGGGCCTTCAGATGGAGAATGGCGCCGTCCGCCGGCGTATCGTTGAGCTATGCATCAAGGAGGGCCGTAAAGAGTCTCTTGAAATAGCAGAGCGCTTAACCAAGGAGGATACGTACACATCGCGACCGGTGAACGTAGCGCCCGAGGCTCCCAGTGTACGCGATCCCACCATGCGACGCGACAAAGCCTTGTATCCTCGTTTCGGCAAACAGAACGTATCCTGGTTTAGGACCAAAGCGCGCCTGGCGGCAGCCCAAGGCTCAGAATTTGAATAGCGCCACAATTCCTCTAGATCAGTGGCCCTCTTGGCAATGGTCCGTGATTGACATCGCTCCCCCACATACCACATACTACACACAAACCCCTCGGCGCTACATCGTATGGTTACCTTGTCAAAGGAGATATCGGCCAACTAGCGCACTCGGAGCCTGTCCGCGATGGCAATCGTCGGGGTTCCTCTGGTGTCTTGGGATGGATCAGAGCTTAAGGATTAGGAGTGGATTGGAGTGAGCTGACAGTAGACTTTGGTGGTTCTCTCGGTGTTTCGGTGGCGGGAGGAGGGACCCGATAATGCGTAAAGTAGACTTTTTCGCTGGAGTATTTATGTGTAAATGAATCAATTGTCGTTGGGAGGTGAAACCGTTTGATCGTCGATTTTATGCGTGTCCGGTCAAATCCCACTGTGGTGGCGAAGGGCAGACTTTTTATCAACCCAGGCTCAGACTTTGAGATTTTCATGCGAATTCTCTCCGCGCTGGGCCGAGCTCGGGCTGATAGTGAATTGTCTTCACTGCTCCCGGTTCTCTCGTACAATGCACTGCCTATCACAACCAAGGTGACACGGCGTTCATTAATTGAGTAGTGTATGTATAGACCTTTGCGGTTGACACTCGAGCTTGGGAGGATTTCTGGAACTTATATCACGTGAGAGCCTCCGAAATTAAATGCATCTGAGCCGGGGATTGGCCTTAGCGTTGAACTTGAACTTTGATGAGCCGTAGTGCCTCAAGTGTCCTTGACGCAATCCCCGATACTTGGCGCCACCGGGATTGTGTGAGTCGTTATCTCCCATGTCTGTACTGTATTGCTTCCGGCGAAAAGGACCTACGAGTCCTTAGTCCTAGCCCGTTCGGGACTTTGGAATGGTGTTCAAACAGAAGATGTCAGTGGCCACGACTTAGGGCGGTGTCATGCGTACGCTGGGGCACCACTACATTCTGCTATATTCAGTAGGGCGAGTATATGCCGACAACGCGGAAGGAAGCCTTGGGAGACGTACTTTAGCACGGATCGATTAATGATCGACAGTGCAGATGCTCTGCAGGCCGGCGGGGTCTTTGCTGTCGAACTCACGGAAGAGAGCGAGAACGTGGTGGCCGAATTGGGACGCGATGATGCCTGTTGGCTCGCGCAAGGGGTCCATTGACAAGGCAGAAATCGAACACCTGGAAGCGATCAGCGCTTGGGTGTCACGTCGTTCACCTACATGATGAAGACATAATGAAGGGCGCGAACCCAGTGCTATGAGTGGTGCAGGTGTGTGTACAGTTCGTGTGCTTCACTGTCCCGTTCCTTTCGTGATCTTATCAACCAGATGCGGACTGGCCCGGCGCTCGTTCTATGTTGAGTCTCTGACTCGGAGTATTGACAAGAACAACATTCAGTGGTTAGATAGCAGCAGGCTCACCGGATAACCACAAACTTATTAGCTCATCCTGGACTGCGCTAGTGACGGTGTAGGATCGTGTTTTACCCTTTGCCGGACGCAATTCCGGGATCTGAATTTTTTTAGATCTCAGATTCTCCAAAGTGCTTGCCGTCGTTCAGTGCCCCCTCACCGTCGATTCCTATTCGTTCGCGCGATTCCTGCGGATTTTGATCCCAAAGAGTAGTGTACTCGATAACCTTGACCAGGCCCCGCCTTGATTGTCGTTCAAAACATGTCATTTTCACCCCCGCGACCGCCACTGTAACGAATAACGGCGATAACATGTCCGAACATGGCGCTGTCACACCAATTTTATTGGGCCAGGCGCGTAAATCATTTTATTGAAATTGGTCGCCAGCGAGGGCCCATAAAACTGCGCGTCATTTGAGCAAGTACTTTACCTCCCTTCCCTCTCACTCCCTCAACCCACTCTCTTCTCTCCCCTTCGTTGCTTCATCTTTTCTTCATGTCCAAGCAGATTCTAGGCATCTCAACCATTAGTGTGGGCGTCGGTCCAGGTACTGAAACTCTCGGAGCCATTCCATACCAAGATTTCACTGAACTCCTTCCTTTCAGGTGGGACCACGTCAATGTTAGCGTATGTTGCCTCCGATGTTTCCGCTAGCGCTTCACTTACACCTGTTACAGACATATTGTATGTCTCGCCCTCGGAACATCCTCGCGTCGACTTTTAACGCGTCCTTAGGCCATTATCAACTTCCACGGGCATGTCGTGCTCGACACCTACGTGCAACCGACAATGCGTGTATGTTTTTGCTCGCGACGTTCCGTCCGACCCTGCGCTCACCTATGTTCCTAGGTTACCGAATACCGCACCGCAACAACCGGCATCGAGGCGGCCCACCTATCGTCCAGTATGTGTTTCCGTCCACACAGTTCCGCATTGTCGATCTAACATAACACCAATAGAAAACGCGATGACGTTCAACGCCGTGCAGCAGGCTGTGGCGGGTCTCATCAAGGGACATGTTCTAGTAGGACATAGCATCTGGAATGACCTTTCAGGTACGTGTTTGAACTACGTTACAGGCTAGTCCACTCAGATATACCCTTCCCTTGTAGTTTTGGGCATCCCTCACCCGGCTGTTGACACCCGGGATGTGGCTCTGTACCAGGTACGTGTTAATGTGGCCGCCGCTATACCTTCTTGGTAACGATGACTTTGCAGCCCTTCAGAAATACTTTACGTTCTCCTAATCATCTCGTCGGACTCCAGACGCTTTCGTGGCAACTGATGCGGCGCCGGTGCCAAGAGGGTCTCCTCAATCCCGTGAGTCGCGTCAGTCAAATTGTGTTACTGACGCGTTTTTGACGTGATTTGCTTCCGTAGCTGGAAAACTCACGCGCCGCGATGGACCTATATCGCACACATGCCCAAGGCTGGGAAGACTCTATAGCCAAGGGCAGCTGGCCATGTGTGCTGCCTCCAAGTTCGTTCTCGCGTTGCTATCTCTAATAGCGGTCGTCGCCGCGCGCCGCCCATTTCTTGATTTTTCTTCCCACTTTGCCATTTTCCCCGATCACGAAGTACATACATTATTAGATGCCCTGTTTGTTCCTTTTATTTGGTACCATAGCAATAGTCATAGTCATAATTCTATAATAACATGGACCCTCATACATATGCTTCCGAATGGGGGAAATTTAACGTTCTCGAGCGAGGAACGTGGTCATTTTAGACTGCGAGCTTCTAAAAACACCGCCGCTCACGGAGGCACGGGACAACAAATCACTGCCAGTCAGATGCCTACTGGTGACTGGTGATATCAAAACAGATGGTAATCTATGCATTGTTGTGGGTGTACAGGTTGAGACGGGACGGAGAGGAGAGTCAACTCTGGCCAAATAAGCAGACGGCGCCCAGCCATACAACGCGCCATTGTCTAGTTCCTGGTCTAGGACATATGAGATTGAGTCACAACGAAGAAATTGTATATGTTAGGTACCTTTTCGGCTCCAAGGACTCGCAGTAGGCCTTCATACACAAAGAAAGCCGATGCATTGACAGGGAAGGCCCGAAGGAGACAAGGGCCAAGCCCACGAATGAAACCGCGGTAACCTTCGTGGACGTATATCTGCCTGGCGACAGAGCCGAAAGACGGTCTTGTAAATGTTTTCTCAGACGGTGACGTTGGGAAGTTTTGTGGATGTGGGTGGGCCATCATTCGACTTCCTCATGGTTAGAAACGCGGCGTAGCCAGGATGGCGGAAAGCACAGACTTTTTGACATTATCAGCGGGAATGGCCATGATCCAGAACGCGAAAGAGCTGAACCCGCCAGCCAGGAAGTTGGCAGTCCCCGTGTTTATCTGAATGGTGTGTCAGGACGATGGGCTCAGCTCGGAACAGACGTGTGCGGGCACGGCCAATAATAACATAACGTTACCTCGTATGGCGTTCCATGCAGCTTTGTGAAGCCACGCATGAATGCCTAGGGAGTACCAGATCACCGACGGGCCGTAGGCGAGGTAAGATGGGTCCGCACCTCGAATGACAGGAACATCCAGAAGAAATTTGTCCGGCAAGCTAGAGTTCCCGTAAAACCAGACCAGAAGCCCCCATACCCTTGGATACGAACGATTTTACGGGCACAGTCGATCGGTCCCTTGAATTGTCGCTCAGAGGTAGACCTCTGCATTTGAAGTTGCAGTTTCACTAGGAACGCGTAAAACAGAACATGAGAGGATCGACCGCATCGGCGAAGAACAAGACGCGACCTTTCAGTAACTCCATCGGGGTTGCAAGAATGGTGCTGAAGTGGTACATGGAGTTTGATATGTGAGGGGAGAACAACGGGTGCCTACCTAGTCAACCCTGCAAAGAGTCCGGCGACACCATGTCCTAAAATTGTGAGACGCTGTTGCTGTGTGGCCGGATTGTACTCTGTCATCCCGACACGAAACAAGAACAGCCGATAATTGTGTAGAGATCCCAACAAGATCGAATCTATTGCAGCCCACCCTACGGCGGGTGGTGTAGCACCTTTGTATAGGGCAAAGAATCCCTAGGTCAAAATAGGCTTAACGGAACAGCTTAATGAAATGTACTCTGGACGTACCTCGTTACGGATTGTTTGCCGAAAGACGTCAAACGCTCCCTTATACACTCCAGGCGGTGCGCATTGAACTCTAGTCTTGACCGTGTCGAAACTTGGAGGGCCGAGTTGAATTGAGACGAACCAGACAGATGATTATCTTAGAAGTGTGTTCAGATACACGCAGAATGAGACCTGGCAGGGAGACTGACAAGACCAACCCATGACCGACAGCAACCTATGCTCGCGTTAGTCCTTTCTTGCAAGTACACCATGCCAGAAGGAAATACCTTTGTTAGACCTAGACTGTCTCGGTGAAGAGCAGATAAGCCCGTATTCAAAGTGCGACTGACCGCTGCCTATGCCTGCAAAAGCGCCGACAAGCCTCAAGTGACTGCTCTGAGATACATCTGCAGTCATTATACGCTTAGAACGGCGGCAATGGTCGTCCTCAACGAGCGTTCATCGAGGGACGCGTCAAAAAGCAGCCATTACAAACACGGCTGATGTCATGCGGATGCCGATCATGAAGCGTGTCCTTAAGCTTGCTTCCGGCTTGCTTATGAACTCTCACGATGGAGAATGCTGAAGAACACTCGGCCGTGCCAGACGAGCGACCAGCCGACGAGGAGAAACAGTGCAGAATCTGCATGGACGGCGTCGATGCCGAGGTTGATATGGGCCGCCTAGTAAAGCCGTGTCTGTGTCGCGGATCCATGAGTGTAAGCAGGTACAGCTCGATGTTCGGCTTGCAGTTCACCATTCGCTCTTAGTATGTCCACGTGAAATGCTTGCAACGCTGGAGGGTTGCATCCTCAGCACAGAACTCGTTCTTCTCTTGTTCCGTCTGTCATTACCGCTATCGCTTTGTGCGAACGAACTTTGCTGGAATGGCGGACAACCCCGGTGAGCACGTCCCCCATCTTCTGCCTCTGATTAGCTTATGTCCTTAGTCGTCATTGGGGCGGTTTCTACTCTCCTCTTGGCTCTCCTTTCATACACCTCCTCTTTTGTGACGACATGGTTCATGCATTCCATCGAAGTAAGTCGTGTCTAGTCCTGAGTATGTGACTTTGCCTATCGAAACCCCACAGACTGCTTCGTTTCGCAATCCCTTATCCTGGATCTTGTATATATATCCTTTTGACATCCTCAATGACTTTGTCCCAGCCGCCGTACAATTCATCGAAGACGAGGGAATCTTCGATGGCATTCCCTACCTCCGGTCTGACTCTACGAGCGCGCCCGGTCTTCTGCAGTCAACTTTCTTCCGCCTGGTTCTGGGTCTACCTTTGATTGGTGCTGCTTCAATTCTACACATGGTACTCTCAGTCCCTGGCAATCCGATCTCCCTTGGATACTACCGCCGCGCCAGACGTCGAGACGGTAACAACAAAAGGGATGCCGTAACTTTCTTTGCCATAACTATCCTCGCGTTAGGAGTTGCACGGTGAGCAATCTATCTCTCCACGCCTACCCGTTGGCCTTTTTTGTTTACGAGAACCAGTGCGATGTGGCAGGTCTATAAAGCCACGCAACGTCTCGCTCACCGAATTCTCTTACATGCCGAGGAGAGAATATTGGAGGTGAAATAGCTGGTTCAACATCGTTGTCATCTTTATTTATGGGCATTACGTCTGGACACACTTGCTTTTGTAAAACTGCCAACTTGGGTAGCAAGTTGATGGAATAGTCATACTCTATGTATCAAAGTCAACACAGCTCGTACTTATATGTTACGGGCGTGTCAGATTTTCTCCTCGGACTCTCGTATCATTGCTCGTAGCCACAAGATCTGTAACTTGTAGTACTTGTTGATCAAGAATTACCAAAGGACTGTAACGAAGAGCTCTACACCAAATACCATTACAATCTTGTGTATATGACGATATGTGATCACTCTTGGATCACTCTCAAATTTCTCAAAGGTAGGTGCCCTTGTTGCTTGGCGTGCCACTGTGCGCGTACGCTGCAGGTTATCAACTCCTCTGACGCTGACTGCTTCTTGCTCGTGTTTGACGGAGGTTTATATACCAAATCCTTCGGTCCGTCAAAAGACTGTGGCGTACTTCGAATTGACTCAATCAGAGCAATTGTCAATGCTTGCGGTGTCACCGCTACATAGCGCGCCATTGTGATACCCATACGTGTACTAAATTCTACATACATCAGACATACATCGTACACCGGGTCACCAGTTTCTCCTCAAGAGACGCTTGATGTTTTCGTACACGACCTTCGTATCGTTGCTCGTAGCCTCTCTCTGGTACTTGTCGATCGCAACGTCTATCCGCCCAACAGGGACTTCCGCTCTCCCTATCGACGAGTTCGGGCGCCTTGCAGCCTCGAGCCAGTCCGTCAAGAGGATGGCAATGTCCGCCGATATAGCCTGCACGTTCGCTTGTGCATTGAATGGCGGTATCTGAACTGATATTAGCGATGTCTTCGCCAAGGTCAAGCCCAGAAAACTTACATGCGACTCATACATATCATTCAATATTTCCCAGATCTCGACATGGGGAACGCGACATTCCGCCAATAACCGAGGCACCCAGCCAGCGGCCGGTCTCCGCTCCAACGAAAAGCGGACCAAGAGATCAGTAATTAGCCCTGTGGAAGAAATATATTGATGTGGGAGCGGTGCAATTGAATTGGGGAACTCACGAAGAGGGAAAGCGCTCTCAGAGGGATAAAAGCGGCCGCCAAGATTTACCACCTTGCTCCGTATATCGTCGACTGGCCTATCAGACGAGGCGATAACTATCATTCAGGTATGAGAACACTAGGGCGGTTCAAGAACAAGGGGAAACCCACTGTCGTCGAACACCTGTTTCCAGATTGAGCGCACGAGATTCTCATCACGGTGCTCAGAGGTGTACAAGCAGAGCAGTTTGATGTCCGGGAAATCGAACGGAAGGCCATACTCGAAGAACAGCTCCGAGATATCGAAGAGACGAGTGTCCAGGAGGGCGATTTTCTGTCCAACAACTGGGTCGTCTTGGATGTGAGGACGCAACAGACTAAACACCTCCAGCTGGACTTTGGCAACATCCAGCTTCTCCTCAAGTTCTGACAGGAACTCAATCGCAGATTCGATACGCCCAGTCGAAGATACTGGATGCGACTTGGCATTGCCGACTGCCAACGTCAAACATTCCAGCCTGTCGTTCAGGCGCAAGTCAAAGCTGAAACCGAAAGTCAGCTTCTATATTCCTCAAGGGCAGAGTGAGGCTGGCACTGACTCGTTTGACTGCGCCATCACACTCAAGACTTCGGCTGCCCGCAGAGGTTGGCCATCCTTTACATAGAACTGCCACAAGAGTTGGTACTTCTTGACAGTGGCGGGCTCCCGTCGAAGATGGGATTCGAGATGTACTGGTCGGATCTAAGAAGGCGCCGGTCAGTCAATAAGTCACGAAAGGTTCAGGGAATCATACCTCAAGCAGGTCATCCGCCATTCCACGCTCGATGAGCCAATCATACAGTGTTGAGTGGAACATCTCATCGGGACTGGCCAGAGCATACTCATAAGCATGAGACCTAACGACATCGGGGTCTTCAGATGACATCCCGGTGATATTCATGTTCGAGTTCTCCTCAAAGACGCGCAGCGAGTCCAGGACGAGCTCGTAACAGTGCAATCGTCGCTCGTAGAATTCCCTGCGGGTGTCGTTTGGTGGGTTGCCATTGGCCCAATACGACAGACCAATGTTGTCCGAGTCGAAAACGTTAGCGCATGCAAGAGGAAGCTCGACGGCGCCTAACAATAGATTGAGTCATCAGTTAGAAAGGAATCGAGGATGCAACTACCCTTTGCATAGGTTAATTGCTGGAAATCACCGCAGATTTCTCGCAGCTTGTCCAGATCCAGAATACGAGCGCCCTTGATGTACAGTCTGGAAACGCACCTCGCATCAGGAATCGCGGCTGTGAAATGTCACATAACGCACCGCAGAGAGTCCGACAGCCATATTTCTCGCTCGTGGGTATTCCGAGTTTCGACAGCTTTCCGAATGTTCTCTTTGGCCTGAATAGAATGAGCGGTTGTCCATACAAATCATGTAGTGCCCTGACCTTGTACAGCATCACATCATCCGAGCTGCAGAACGATCCGCACCGCTGCTGTAACACCTCGCTGATCGTGTCAACCTGAACAGATTGAAGAAGGATTAGTTGCCTTGCGCGGGACCTCAACTGAAAGCAAACTGACACTGAGCTGTTGCCCAATCTGTTGATCAATCACCACGTTGACGAGTGCTCGGGAGACAGTCATCCCGTTCTGCGAAGTGATGAGGTCCTCAAACGTTTGAGGTGTGAAAAGTTTCTGTATGTCGGGAGGGCATCTACAGATGAACCATCAGACATCTTTCGATGCAGAAGGTGGAAATCCATACTTTGTGACCAGCTCTCCAATGTTGTAGTCAGTCAGTAACAGGACGAACGACAGGGCCTCAATGGACCGCGTAAGAAGGCTGATCAATTCAGCAACAGAAGTCTGTTCAGCCTGATGACAAGAGTTAGCACAATCTCTGATGAACGGAGCTCAAATTTGAGCTACCTTCCAAGCTTCCTGTTCCAACGAAGGGGCGCGAGCTGCCGAGTCTCCAGGCGACATATGGAACAGATGTGGATTCCTATCCAAGAAGCTCTTGAGCGACGTCAAATTATTCTGAACGGCCACGACTATCTTCTCCGGGACCGTAGGTTGATGAGCGCCGGTCGCACTAATGGACACTCAGTCAATGCCACAAAGTTGTACTCTGTACGTACCTCGGCGTGGTGATCTTGACCTTCCAAATCGGCCGCACCAAACGGGCAAAGTATAATGCAAGTCCATCCCTACGACCACTAAATTCAGCTTGTCCCGTCGAATCGTCTACATGCATGTCAATCAGGATTCAGAGTTCGAGTAGAAGAGACATACTTTTGGCATAGACATTAGTGCTTCGTTCGGTCCAGCGTGGGCGTTCACCGAGATCGTAAAAGGCCTGCTTCGCGAGGTTGGCCAGGTCAGGGGATATGGTACCATGAGGAGAAGACTGGGCGTCCTCGGCCGGGGGAAGGAAGGAGTTGCCGCTAGCGAGGCCAAGAAGAATGGCGCACGTCTGCGTCCGGCCAAAGCTGATTGAAACAAACACTTGTAGTCAGTCACCACCAGCAGACCAGTACGAAATCCCCCTTACCTATCGCGCATCTCGACCATGGGTTGCAGGTTACCGTCGGAATACCACTCCTCAAGGACGGCCTTCACATAATCCAGAGCGCGTCGCTTCACCAAAAAGTGGAGACCGGCGTTGGTGAGTACCATGAATTGGCGGGGGTATTCAGAGAATTGCGTAGCCAGCTCGTTCGTCACCGGCGTGGGAGGAAGATTCGGATCTGGAGCACCAGTGGTCTTTGGAACGACCGCCATACTCCACGTCCTTCCCGGTATAGATAGGATGGACGCATACTCTGTCAGAGGAGGTTTCCCTGGAGCTGTCCCAGTAATATATCGCGACGGGGTCGGCGCAGCCGCGGCTTGCTCCAAGTTACCGATACGCGTCAAATCTGGCGAGACACACAATAGGTGGTCATTGTCCTGTCCATCTCCGGGTTGAGCAGCAATGATTAAGCCGTCGACATAAGTACTATTGTCGAGTTCGTTGAAGACATATGGTCTAGACGTTTGCGGGACTGGTGCTGGTGCAACACCAAAGGCGGTAGGTGGTCGAAATGCGACCTCCTGCTCATCGGGGTGAATGAGGTTGGGCGGAGGTAATCGAACATGAAGCAATGCTAATGGGCGCATGTTTCCCGCTGCAGGTGTCGCGGAGCCGTAGGAGTATCCATAAGAGACGGCTGGTGCGAAATAAAGGCGTACACCAGTTGTTGTGACCGCAACTATCTGCACGCCAGAACGAGATTCGGCGGGGTCGATGGGGTGGATGGCGAATATCTGGAATTTCTGTGGCGTCAAGGCCGGAGAACCAGGTGCCTTGTCTTGGACAGACTTGTAGATGTTTGAGAGGGTCTGCACGTGTTGCACAGATTTGTCGGTCGTTGGTTTGTACACAGAGATTGTGTTTCGCTCTGTCAAGGTGTAGAAGCAACTTCTGTACGGGTCCGAAACGAGCAGGACAATTCGATCTGGAAGAAGACCATGTGAGTTCGAGGAAGGAAGACGCGGGATGTAAACTTACCTTCTACACTGGATGAAGCAAACCTTGGTATAAGACTTTGCATACCACCGACGGAGTGATTTATGAGTTGAACGCGTTTGCCAAACCAGGACTCCGTGCTTTGGTAGTGCATTTCGTAAAGGTTTCCGTCGTGCGACCCAGACATGAATATCCGTCCATCTGGTGTCCCAATGACCGACGCCATTTCGACTTCCGTCTCGATTGAAAGATCGGTGGCATATAAGGTCAGTGTCTTTCTTTTCGTTCCCGGAATTGGAGCGAGGGCAACACCGATCAAGGTGACTGCCACTGGGGTGCATATGACGAGAAGATAGGAAATCTCCTCAATGAAGAGGGATTTTTTGGGCTTGACGAGGGCGACGTGGTTGATCACATATGGCTGGTCTTCAAACGAACTTATTTCTTGGCTGTTGTGCAAGGTAAGCAGGTAATGGGTGGAGGAGCAAAGCGCGACGCACCCTTCCATGTAGTCCCAGAGAAGTAGCTTGTGTTCGATTGAGATCCAGACGCGTTCAATTTCGGGAATGATGCCCATGTGCGAGTTTGCTTTTACACCTGAGCTGATGTTAGCCGGCGGTACGCTTCAGGGCAAAAGGCTTGCTTTGGTAGTGCTTGAACAGTGCATCCGGGATGCCAATGAGCTTGCGTTTCTGGAAGGGCACCCTGAAGTCGTCGGCAAACACGCTGTAGGATGATGACGCCGGTCCCGCCTCTGTTTGTGGCGGTATGTGAATGGGTGCCAGAAGGAAGGTGGGCGGTACTGACGGGTATTGAGTGTGTCTCCGAGATCGGGTATTATTTGTGCATCCGAGGCGAACTGTTCGTGCAGGACTCGACTGGCGTTTTGCAGGACGGAAAGGTCTGTGTGCCAGATGAGTGGCGGGAGAGCGGGCAAGGGGCGGGCGTACCGGGCACATTGGTGGAGGGAAGAGCCGCCGACGAGCTGGCAAAAGCGGACGCCATTACCGACGCGCCTGGTGGCTGTTTTGAGCAAACCGCGTTTGCCACTTTGATGTTGTTATTGCCAGAGTGCCTCGGCCCACCGGACCGGGTGTTTGGCTGTGGCCTTGCATTTGCCTCCGTCGCATCCGCCTCTTGATTAGTGTCGGCCGTCTCGCGACGGTTGCTGCCCCTTGTACAATCAATATATAGCTCCTCGGCTTCGTCAGCGGGATCCACAAAGGCGTCGGCCACGCTCCCTAGCGATCTGATTGTCAGCCTGTCAATTGGCTGATGGATATACCATCATCTCAGTCGGCACTGTGCAGCGACTGTACTAAAGGGACACAGTCGTCGACTTGGCGCCGTGTTTCATGGGAGCCAGCTCCCCTCGCCATGACCAGGAATGAGAACACGAGACAGTCGCAAGCGAGCATATCCATTCTGAGCCGGAGCTCCAGCCATACGGTCCGTGTCGTCGCCTGACAATTTGTTCACTTCTTGACACTCAACAACTACATACTTGCATACCTCCAGGCCGAGCGAATCAGAGATTCCATGCTCAACGGAGTGAAGAAAGGACGCAGGTCCTTCAAGTCTTCTGCAAAGCGTACGTGCCCCATATCCAGCCTGAGGTGTCGATTGACGCCGCGCCCGCATCAGCCACCTTCCAGTGGATCCGCGGCGGCCTTATCGGGAAAGGAAGCTATGGACGCGTTTACTGGGCACTGAATGCAAATACGGGCGATATCATGGCAGTCAAGCAGGTAGAACTACCACGGAAGGAGACCGTGGCCACGAAGCAACAGAGAGAAGTGATAGAGGCACTGGAATTCGAGGGAGCTACGCTGTTCGACCTCGATCACCCCAACATTGTCCGGTTTCTGGGCTACGAAGAGAATCTAGATACACTCAACATGTGCGTCTCCGCCTTCTCTTGTGCTTCTTGTCAATCATACAGCGTCTCCAGTTTCTTGGAATACGTCCCCGGAGGCACGATTGAGAGCTGTCTGAAGCAACATGGTCCCTTCAGTGAAGGTCTGACCAAGTCATTCACATCCCAAATGCTGGCAGGACTCGAATATCTGCATTCCAGCGGCATCATACACCGGGTCAGTTAAGCCACCATTTCCCATCGGAGACCTTCTGACGGTGTACATTCCAGGACCTGAAATCCGCAAACATACTGGTAGAACAGAACGGTATATGCAAGATATCAGACTTTGGCGTGTCAAAACGCTTCACGGATGAACTCGACGCTCGTGCATTCACTGGCATGAAGGGGACCATATATTGGATGGCCCCGGAAGTCGTGGATCCAAAATCCGGCTACGATGCCAAAGTCGACATCTGGAGCATTGGGTGCTTGGCCATCGAGATGTGGTCCGGTGCGAGACCTTGGTATGGACAAGAGACTGTACCAGTTATGCTCCAGGTGTGTTCTCTTCCCAAGTTTGCATCAGTCGCAATTCCTCAAACCCGACAGCTCTACCAATACAAGACACCTCCACCTATTCCGGCACATGTTTTCCTCTCAGACGATGCTGAGGCCTTTCGTGCATGTTGTTTTGCCAAGTAAGCTATTCTCCATATACCTCCTAAGTCTCTAATTGTGCGTTGGTAGAGATCCCGCGCAACGTTCGTCGGCGGTTGAACTAATGCGACACCCGTACCTTCTTTTAAATGAAGGCTGGCATTTCACCCAAGCTGAGATTCAAGCACCGCTCACCAAGGGCGCTACCGAGAAGGCCCTACCATCCCTTCCCTCCATGTCACGATACACAACTCAGCGGAGTTCGCGGAAACTCTCCATCTCGGTCCCACCTCATGTCGACCGCTGTCGGCGCCAACTGGCTAGGATAGAGTCCGTGGACTGCCTCACCAGCAGTACAAATACGCCAGACACTCTCCTCCCTGGCCCTCCTCTCGTCTACATAACACCTCCGAGCACTCCGTTATCATCATCCACCAACACGGCCTCGCGGAGTGAAGCAGTCTTCAACTGGGCCGCCACCGCTTCGACATCATCCAAGGCGGCACAATCTCAGCGCCGGAAGAACTTCTACGTCGTCAACCCCGATCCCGACGGTGACTCTGAGCATGGACACGTCCAAGCCCGTGGACGGGGACGGGTGGGGTACGAGCCCCCTCCTCTACCTGCCACGGACTCCACCACCCGCCTCTCAGACTATCACTGCCACTACCAGGATCCTCCCATACCCACCCCATCCTTCTCACACGACGCCGGCATGACCTGGTCCACACAGACAGACTCCTCTGCAGGCTCAGTTTGGCAAAGACGACCGGAACCCATCGACGCTGGCTCTGAGGATTCTCCGTGGCACCGTCCGGACTTTCAGGACGTGTACGAGCACCTGGACGAGTATTTTCCAGAACACGATATCGATAAGCCTGTCGTCAAGGCTTCGGATAGCGCGTCGCTCTTTCACAGTCGTAACGCGCGACGTTCCATCAGAATGGTCGCACAAGAGCACATGCGGAAGAGTCTCAGCTCGAGACGCGGGACAAGGCTGTGGGGCAGTCGGATGGAGGAGGTGGTCATACATTAGATTTTGCATCTTTGGGAGGTTTGGGTTGTGTCGCTTAATGTACCTGTACAAGTACTTATAACTTTACTCACTCATTATTAGTCTATTCATATCAGGAAGACGGTCTATTCATATCACTAGGATTTATTCGGGTAGTACTAATGCTACACGGTATATATATGCATCAAACAAAAAGCAACAAGCAGGAGTCGGATCGTTCGATCACAGCAGAGTTTAGAAGTGTTCCTGTAGGTTCGAGTCGTGATCAGTGGGAAAAACGACGGTATAGGCAATGAATGGTGTACCTTGGCAAAGGAGAAGTTGACGGAAGAGCTCGAGTGGTGAGTCGTCGCCTGTTTCAAGGCGGTCGCAATGGCACTAGGCCCACAGAAGTAGGTCTGGACGAACAGTTGAGTAAGATGGTCAACAGTAACAACAGCTTAACATACCGCAACCTTGGTCTTGAGCTGCGATTTCGATCCAGGGATGTACTGTCCTGTCTCAATGGCCTGCTTCATCTGTCCGTAGATAGTCATCCAGTCGGGGCGGCCAAACATCGTACGAGTCCGGAGGAGCGTCAAAGGATCGTATGCGGCGCCGGCATCATTGACAGCGATGTTCCAAAGCATGTCTTCGTTGATCTTTTGCGTCAGGTAGATGTTAATGCGCAAAAAGTTGGCTGTGTGGGGCGGTGTATCAGGATCTGATAGGGAAGGCGACGAGAGATGTACATACGATCAGCCTGGGCAGCCTCAACTTCCTGAAGAAGACTCTGGAACCAGCCAAACGACGGAGCATCACGGCAAACCCAAAAGAACTCAACACGACGCAACGTGCCCAAATTTCCTCGGCGTTGACGGTACCAGATGTGCTTCAGGATGGATGCGAAAGGAGTAACACCTGCAACGGAATTATGAGAACACGTATTGATGGCGAGATCGAGAGTCCTTACCGATACCAGCTCCGACCAGAACAGCAACTTCAGCATTGAAGACATCCTCGGCTGGGGCGCCATAGGGGCCGTCAATCCTGACAGATGGTAACGAGTTTGATCCGTCAAGTTCAACGAAATCTCCACGAGTAGCAACGGCCGATTTCTCATCTTTCTCGGCGCCTTTCATCGCCGCAGAAGTCATGGCGGCGACAACCGACGGGCCAACGCCAAGGCGGTCGCCGAGTCCCTTGGTCCAATCTCCCACTTGACGGATATGCACAGAGACGTACGGATCCTCTGGCGCAGAAGTAATGGTAAACTGATGGACATCAAGTCAGATCAATCATTAATTCTGTGTGGATGGAAACCAAACTTACGGGATGCCATTGGAAACTGGACAGTTCCGGGACCTGGATGAAGAGCCATTGCCCAGCGGTGTATTTGAAGCTGGGCTTGATGATACGCAGCTCCATGGCGCCACTGGGGTGGACGAGCACCTTTGAGAGGCGGGTGGCGCGGCGGGCGCGGTATTCACGGTAGATGCGCTCTCCAAAGTAAATAATTCCGGGCCAGATGATGAATCTCCAACTGAGGTAACCCAGACAATGCTCGGTCGAGTAGAAGGGGAAGGTGCCGATATAATCAGGATTGACGGAGTCACGGACGAAACAACCGGTAGCGTGAGTGTAAAGACCAAGCATGAAGAAGAAGGCGAGGTGGTGAGTGTACCAGAAGGCTTCAAAGCACTGGTTGCGAATCTTGCGGTGGGCGGTCGCGTACATGAGAACCATTATCAACAGCATGAAATGACCAGTGATCCCTCCAGGCTGCGTGTAGTGGATTTGCTGGGCGGTCTGTTTGCGCACCTCTGAAACACAACAAAGGCAACGACATCAGAAACGGCAACTAAAAATAGGGGAACCAGCCTTACGGGTGCGCTCGACGTTGATAAAGTTGACGTAGTGAGCGGTGGTGTGGACAGCGGCCCAAAAAGCCATTGAATAGGCGACTTGACGGTGGAACCAAATGTTCTCATCGGCGGGGAAGAGCCAGGTGAGTTTAGGACGTATGACCTTGAGGATGTTGCGGAGCATGGGGAGGAGGATCAGACCGCCGTCGTAAGCAAGAACTAGACCCGCGCCACGGGAAGTCCACACGGACCACGTCAAGGCATTGAGGGCGGCCAGCTTCTGGTTTGTGGCCTTGCAAATTGTGCAGATCAGTGCCACTAATCTCTACGCTGGAGGTAATTAGCGCACCTGGCTGTACCAACCATACCAGAACCAGAACAGGTGCGAGCCGTAAAAGAAGATGTTGAAAGCCAGGCGCTTTCCGGAGAGGAATTCGCGGTGGAACCAGGATTCAGCCATGATATTGTCGAGGTGAAACGAAAGGAAACTGTTGCTGCTTAATGAAAGAAAGAACGGGTCCGGTGCCAGCCAGAGATAACAGAAAGAAAGGGGCGTCGAGGAGGAGAAAGCAAAAGAGCGTATCCAGACACGACGTCGGGAAGAAGAGAGGTGGGTGGGAGCTAAAAGGCAAGTGGGATCCCACGCGTGGTCATAGCGATGCCACTCATCTGGGTTACCCCGGCACTTCGGCGATCCCGCATCAACATGTCTGTGATCATCAAAGTTCAAACCGACAGAATTGCCACCATCGACTCAAGTGAGATAGTGGCCTGATGGCGCGGAGATTTGTGCTACCAATACTTCGGGATGAGCATGGTATAACCCAGTTATCGGGCGTTTGATTTACATCGCGAAACACTCGTTCGAGGATTTGAGACAATAATGATTCCTCTTGATAGGATTGAAAGAACTCAACGTCAAGCTGGCCCCTGAGCCAGCACTGGAAACAATCTACTCTTCATACCGGTACGCCACCATCGCCTCGATTCGATGCACATCCGTGCTGAAACTCCGCATCTTCACCTGTTGGCTCTTGCTCGCCTCGATGGCCAATGGATCCGTGTCATTCCACTCTCCAGCGGGAACATCTGCAGAGTCGTCCGTGTATGCCAAAATGTTGAACACCGTTGGCTCTTGTATGACAGGCAGATACGTGACCATCGAAATGATTTGCTTCAAGATGGCGCGAATTTCGGACTGTATTTCTGATTCGGCCTTGGAGATGCCAGGCCTAGTGTGCTGTTGCTGAGTGTAGGTTTAATAGAGTGTCATCAAGTTCGTACTTTGATTCATCTTGGGGAGGTAGGAGTTTGATATCAAACACCCATCTTTCAAGCGGGGTCCGTGTATCTTTCGAAATGATCGCCAAAACCAGTTGGGTAACAGATCCCGTAAGCAGCCATTCTATGTGAGATGTTGAGCACAGGCGTTGATGCCAAGGGATCAGACGTACTCTCGACTTGGGCCAGAATTCTGTTGAAAGAAGTCAATATACCGGTGTTGTGGACGATGTCGCGTACATACCGTTCGAGGTAATTCTCCAAAGCAAGATCTTGTGTCACCAAGACAGTCTGTCCGTACTTTTTGACCATGTGAAAGTCGTCAGACGGGTACACTTCGCGTTGGAACAGAATGCTTTGATATCAGTCAGTGGCGGTCGACGAGGAGATTGACGTGAACAGACGTGTTGACAGCGTATTTGAAGAACTCAGTAACGAGCGTAGTCGATCCTTTGAGCGTGATAGCTTGGCGGTTCGCTTGTTTGGAGGCCATTTGACTGAGTCGACGTGAAGGTAGGAAGAATCTCTGGAAAGCGAATTTCCAACACCGCGTATGAGGCACGTGGCACGTGCAACTGCCATCGCGACCGGCGCCGACTCTCAGAAAGTATTATTATACACCTTTGCAGAAATCGTCGTTGCGTCTCCGGACATCTCAGTCCATGATTACCGGTATTGGGGTCAGTGTCGTATCGTCCAAAAGTGCGTGGTATCCTAGGTACGTCGTATCCACAATGATGGAGTCCCTCGTAACGAATGACTCTGTTAGCGTTGTGTCCTGATAAGACACTGCCTGTGGTACCTTTGTTGGCTGCTATTCTGAGGCAATGGGTATCATATTTACCTTCAGTTGACGCATCTCGAATGTTGCGAGCACGCGTACTGTAAGGAATCAGGATAGGAGAGTGTGGCGCGGTGCCGCCCTTCGGTGCCGTCCATGATCATGCAGCGGCTTCAACACTCGCCCCTAAACCTCTTTCTCATTCCGCCCACATTGTTCTACATATTGGAATAGCCGACGCTGTCTACTCTTTCGTTACGCCCTGGATCTCTATATCCGTTCTGCTTGTCCCCCGGGGTGCCGGTACTACTTCATCTACAGTGTGTAGTTGTACCAAACCTCTCGAGCCATGCTCATTGCTGACGTTTCCTTCGGCTGCTTAAATCAAAGTCGGAATCCAACATCACCAAACTCGGTGGGTAATCATCACGCACTGGTCGGTTGATGCTGACATATGTCTATCTCAGCTCATGGACGCTAAAAACCTCTTCGTGCTTGGACTCCTTGGCGGGTGTCAAATGGACGAAGACGAGTGGCAGGCCGCTGACATCGCAGCCATCTTCAGGGTTTTCCACAATCCCCGCCGCACGAACGACTCTTCAAGACTCTTCGCATTCAAACCCTTGAACGAGTATGCTTGCTGTACAGATGGACGGATCACATATGGCACCCCCGAGAGCGATCGCGTCAGTTTCGTTCTACCGGTTGAGGTCACAGTGGACGAACCAGTCTCTTTGAAGAAACGCTTCCTCCAGGAGCCTCCAGGCGGTCGAGTCAGTCACGAAAGTGATGGTTCCTCATGACCGCCTCCTCATATTTCTTGCCGCCCACGGCGATGATTCCCAAAACATCCACATCGGAATACGAGCGAACGAGGTGCTACTGCACAAAGAAGAGCTCGTTAGGGCAGTACAGAAGGAAAAGAACATCTTTCTCTGGTCAACGGCATGTTATTCTGGCCAATGGTTTGAAGGAAAAGTACCGTGGCTCGGGCACCCCGCAGCGGAAGTATGGTAGGAATCAAACTCGCTCACACAAACTTTCCCAGTGAAACCACCGCCGAGGAGAATCTTCGTTCCATCTTCCAGGAACTTCCATTTCCGTGGCCGATGCACATCGATATGGACTCCCTCATCACAATGGCCTTACCACTGTCTGGTTTCACTGCGATCATCCCAACTCTTCGTTTCCTGCAGTCCTCTACACGTGCGAAAACGGCGCACGAGTTAAGGGACGTTTATGAAGCTCTCTGGCATCGCAGGCGTTGCTGTGAAACACTCACTAGATACCTCAGACAAGGACCGTGGAATCTTAGGTTGGACGTTATACCTAACTGGAACCAATTCCCTCCTCAGGCTGCTTTACCCTCAGCGACACGGAGAGCCTTTGAGGAAGCCACATCACAGGAGTCTGTGAACGGGCTTACCTCATTCCTGAGATGGCGTTCCCCTCACGGGGGTGTTAGACTGTGGCTCTGGACCGACGTCCGAGATAGGTTTCTGCTAGCGTGGGAGGCAGGAGGCCGGCAACCGTTCAAGTTTGACGATGTCAGTCCGTGGAAAGACGGTGTGGATGTGGAGGCAGCCATCGACTGGGAGGATTTGGAGGACACGAAAAAGTTGGAGGTTTCCCTGTCAAGTGGCAGTCTCCTTTCCCTCATGCGCTGGCCTGAGCTGAGGGAGGCATTGGACCATATTGGGATTATAACCCCACGAAGACCTGTGATGGCTTTGCCCCAAGCGACACACTTCCATAATCGTTGTTCATGTATACATGTAATCAGGCATCTTAAGACTGCAGCTGTAATCCGAATCTCCCTCTCTTTTCATCCGTGGCCTAAGAAGACAGTGGACGCAACCGTCGCATTCATTGCGAGCCATATAGGAAACACCAATCTCACAGGCCTATGTAAGTAGTTGTTCCTTTTCTGCGTACGCGGTACCAAGTACAACCTGAACTTCAAGTTCAACTTGAAAGTTCCACAAATAGGCACGTGACGAATTTCCCCTTCATCCAAACGACCATCTCGATTCTCGTCTTCCGGCTTACTGCTAGGCGCCATGTCGTCGGTAAATACTCCGCCTGCCGCCGAGTCACCCGCGACGTCTTCTCCCGACAAGTCGATGACTGATGCGCCGTCCAAAGCCGAGCTAGACAAGTCAATAGGCGAATATTTACGCGCCCGAGGATATGATGGTGTCGCCGAGGCTTTTGAGTCGTCTCTCAAGGATGACAAGGGAAAGAAACCCGTCGTTGACACTGAAGCACTGCGGAAGGCGCTTGAGCCACGTCTGAAGGAGTCGGCCAGCGTTCTCAGCGAACTCACAGCAATGGCCAGTCCCGCCAATCTACAAAGCCTGCTCCTCAACTTGGGTACGGGCGTGGACGACATTCTTTCTCTTGACCCGACGGACAGACACGAAGGCTTCCGCGAGCTGGAGTCGTGGGTCGAGGGCTCCTTGGACATGTACCGGGTATGTATATTCCGTCAATTATTGCCGATCTAGCTCACGCTTCCACCAGCCCGAATTTCGACCAATACTGTTCCCCATCTTCTGCCATTTCTACCTGGATCTCATACAGCGCGGCTTTAAGGACGCTGGTGCGCCGCAATTCTGATCCCTGCCACTGATGTTGACGTTACGCGTCCAGCTATAAATTTCTACAACAGATTCTCCCCAGCCCTCTCCCCGTCTCACTCGGCTGTATTACACCGCCTATCAATGCTCCTCCTACCCGCTCACGTGCAAAACGACGAACTAGCGCAACGGTTTCGCGACGAGAAATACATCATCCGCATGAGTCGATCTGGATTCGGTCTGTTGATTGGTTGGCTGACTGAAGGTGTCGGAGGAGAAGCGACGGGTTCAGGCGAGGGCTTTTCTGGTGACACGGGCAAGAGAGGACGGGCGGCTGTCATGCGTGTGGTGAACAATCATCTCCGTTTCGATGGTAAATCCGGTCGCGATACCTTTCACAACGCTCATATTCATATCAATATACAGTCACTTCTTCCAACCCCACGTCAGTCTCCCCAAATACATGGGAAGAGTCAACCGGTCTGCTATCATCCCTCATACCACAAACCAACGGCGCGACGAAAAAGCTGACAGACCCGAATGTCTTCAATTCGTCACGAGGGGACTTGAAGCTTGGGCCACCCCCGATATCCGAGGACTTGCGCGCGGAGACGGAACGCGTCCTACGCGAACATGCAATGGTTGACAGGGAGCCTAATGCGGGGCAGTATGACTTCCAGTTCGCCAGACCACAGCCTCCGCCTGGTGTCACAGCGCCGTCAGAAACAGATCTGCCACCACATCCTACTACTTTCAAGACTGCTGACGTTGAGCGAGAAGTGTATGCAGTCAAGGACGCGCGTAAGCGGATACGACTTGATCCCACAGTGCTCAATAATGTCGATTTGAGCTCTCCTCAAGCCAACACGCTGCGCGCTCGTGCGTTACCGAGCATATGCGCCTATACCCTACGTGATGTCCCAGAAGGGTATGTCAGCTTTTCATCGCGATACATCAATGCTTACGGTGAAGCAGAGCCCCATGTATGACCTTCTCGGAAGATACCTCATTGATGGCAGTTGGATTTGCGGAGAGTTACATAAAACTCTGGAGTCTCAAAGGTGAAAAGCTAAAGGGAATGAGGAGCGACTTTCAGTCCAGCAATGTCAAAGACAGTCAGTCCCTTCGCCCGTGTTGTCCTCTTTCCAATTTGCTGACATTTCCTAGCGTCGAGCTTACGAAAATTGGCAAAAGAGAAGAAGGGCTCGGCGACCCGAAAACTTGTCGGACACAGCGGGCCAGTGTATGCGGTGGACTTCGATCCATGTAATGGCTCTGCCGCACCGCCCAAATACCTCTTGTCGGCGTCGGCTGATGCGACCACGCGTTTGTGGTCCATGGACACGCTGACGAACGTCGTGGCGTTCCGGGGGCACGAAAATCCAGTGTGGGATGTCAAGTGGAGTCCTTTAGGTGTATACTTCGCAACAGCGAGCAGGGATCGGACGGCACGGCTGTGGTCCACGGACCGTACATCATGTCTGCGCATATACGCGGGGCATTTGAGCGATGTTGATGTATGTATTCTTCTCTGCGTCTCCCTGGTGGTTGTCGTTATTGATTACATATTCAGTGTCTGCAATTCCACCCGAATTCGTTGTACCTCGCGACAGGGTCCAGTGACTGGACTTCCCGATTGTGGGACGTACAAAAGGGCTCGTGTGTGCGGGTGTTCATAGGACAGCAGGGCGCTGTGACTTCGATGGCCATAAGTCCGGACGGACGCTATCTAGCAACTGGTGGTACGCTTCGTCTTTTTCCTTCCCCCCCTTTTTTGGCATCAAATCGTTCAATCCATCCCACAGGTGAAGACCTCGCCGTAAACTTATGGGATATCGGCTCTGGCAAGCGCATAAAGAAGATGACTGGTCACACCGGGTCCATATACTCTCTTGCTTTCAGTGCAGAGTCCTCGCTCCTAGTAAGCGGAGGCGCGGATTGGACTGTACGCTGTTGGGACGTGAAAAGTGCTGGGGGCACAAACTCGAAGCCGGGGAAGGAGAACGGTGTCAATGTGCCGTATACGCCTCTCGGGATGGCCAACGGCGAGCCGGTGGCGAAGGCTGCGGGGGAGGATGAGTCTATCGAAACGTACGCTCCATGTCTCAAGCTAAGGTTGAAAATGGTGCTCACAGAATGCATTGACAGGACGGACCTCGTCGGCACTTTCCCGACGAAGCGTACGCCGATTACGAACGTCCAGTTCACGCAGAGGAACCTCTGTTTGGTCGGGGGCAACTTTCTTTCACAGGAGACGAGGTAGTGATGCTTAGTTCTTTCCGGGGACTATTGATAGTGCTGTATCTTTGTGTGTGTGTCCATTATTGTTATATTTTACTGCTTGGCTTTGCTTTTCCCCTTTTCCGCTTCCGCGGGTCTCAGTCCTCACATGCAGCTTATTCTTGTCGCGGATATCATGCCAGGATGAGTCGTACAACACGCAGAACTCGACCACTGCTGCCCTCCCGCTAGTCCCCACAAGCTCCGCCTACGAAGAGTATTCGCGTGGTAGTCGTCGATGAAACGCGTTTAAACGCCGGACGGCCGGGTCATGAGCCTGACTCTGCAAGGAATCGACCGGGCAAAATACTGATGAAATTTAGCTGACAAGAATCTACATCGTTACTGCTCACCGCCGTGAGTCTGGTGGCAGAGTTGAATTCCAACTCCGGCGCCGACGCGGACACAGGCACCGGTGACAACATGGTCGGATTCTGCCCGACGAGATATTCGTACAGGACTGTCCGACGATCTCGCCGGAACAATGTTCTCGACAGCCCAGAAGACTTGAGGAGTAAACCATTGCACCACTGCCTGTGCATAGGTGCCGGCCTCGCGCTCCCAGCGAGGCCTGTCGGAAGCTTCGACGGCTAAAAACGCGTAGCTCGAGGCCGTCTTTACGGCCTTGAGCAGTCGGCGGACAATCTCGTCGCGCTGCTTTGAAGGCACGTATGTCGGGCGAGAGGGAAGGTGCTGCTCCGAAGGCACCTCAGACCCGTCGATCGTCCGCATGTTGTCGAAAAAAAAAGTATAGGCCCAGAGTACACGTAGGCTACATATAGGGCAGGGTCTCCCGTATTGGGAACGCCCCGTTACAATGATACAGTAAAATCAGTCAATCAAGCCGCCTATCTACTAGTAATCAACACCTACAGTTGATGTCAGTTGACTGTATCAAAAGAGAAATCTTGACCGACCAGGATAGAACCAAAAAGTAACAGCAAGGATAACAAAGAGAACTGCAAGACAGTCAGCAACGGTAAAATTGAGAGTGAGACTACACACAGATAAGAATCACACCGTCTAGCCAATTTGACCTACCAACATGGACAACACAAGTTACAGTCAATACTGCAGTAATTGTCAGATAGAGGAGAAGTGCCATGTTTGAGCGCACGAACCGGCCAGGAACATAGCAATGGATTCATATGGGTCAAACAGCAGTGTCAGGGGCTTGCCCATAATCCAGGCAAGGATAACAATGAACCTGGATAATGGAAAGAGTCTCGATAATGTTCAACCTAAAAGCTACGCATGCAGGACGTACGGAATGACAAAGAGGGCAATTTGCTAGGGGAAAAGACTTTAGCTCTAGAATTGGAAATGCAGAGCCGTTTGACTCACAATACTTGATCCCATGGCAACACTCAGACTGAGATTCAGCTTGTCCTTGATGGATGCTCTGATTATGATGATAGCTTCCCAAACAAAGGCGAGTTTTATGACGCTGGGCAGAAGAATCACACCAACAAACTCCTTGCTCAAGATGGTGCCATCTGTCATACCGTCTATTGAACTCACGAGGACCACCACCGTGAAAGAGAGCAACTGACGAAAGATCACTCAATGAGGAGATTTATAGGGACAAGATTGGGGGACTGACACTGGTTACAATGACAAGCAGGGTGCCAGTCATCCACACGCTGAGTTGTGGCACTTCTACCTCGTTCTCCTCTGCCTCCAACTGGTATTGAAATTCGACATCTGTAAGATCTTCGGTGTTGTTGGCACCCCTCTTACTCGCATACTGAGTGGAATGCTGAGCATTATCTCCGCTCTCAGAGAAGAGGGCAGTGTGCGAGAAGAGTTGGAAGAAGAGATATGAGGCATAGACTAAAGTCATCATCAGTGACAACAGCCAGCTGATGATCACGAATGCATACCGAAAAGCAGGATGATTGCAACACCGTGACTGACATGCAGGATGTCGGAAGTCACGTCAATGTTGGAATTATCACCAACAGAAAAGTGGTATGCCGCTGGAAGGAGGATAGCAATCACACTGATGGTGAGTAGAGACGAGTTCATTTGAGCTGCGACTGTTGCATCAAGCGCATGAGATGCAATATCCAAGTCATGGAAAAAGACTAGTTCACACCTTGACCAAAACCCTGCTCTTGAAATTTGATACCACCTGCGAAAAAGCACACTCCAAGAACCCACACTGAGCGCTGTTTGAGCACGGTTGACTTGTTTTAAGACTGGACTACTCACGGAGATTCCTGAGTATTGATCCGACCACTATGATAGAATCGTAACATGATCTTTCACAGACATAGAGATGGCATACATGAGGATTGTACGATTCGGAGTTCACCCTTGCATAGCGCTACGAGCTGAATGTCTGGCATCAATTGGGCTGTACACGGCAGACCGGAGTTTGATGATGCTTACCGACACGATGAGCTCAACGCTGAGGAAGTTGATGGTCATATAAGCTGGAGGAATAAGTTGAAGAGGTCAGAGACTTACGCATTACCCTAGGAAAGTGTGAGAAGTCACGCGATCAGCACACACGCCAAGAACATACCAAGGTAACATTCAGTAGACCGGCGAGGGTCTGACCAACTCGCATCGACAGTTCATCAGTACAAAAAGCGAGGAGCTGGATAGTTATGAGCGTCAGTGCATATCACGGGCGCACTTGACAAACCTTTGCTAGCGGTATAATCGCCAGGAAAGAGCCTGTGCATATATGAGAAGTTGATCAATGGATGGGGCGGAGATTGTGGCGTACAGACGAAAATGATTGTGTCTTGCTTGCCTTCCAGCGTGAAATGGAGCGCCCACTGCACATACTATAAGCAACATGGTCAACATAGTGGCCGAACACGCACCGAGAGAGGAATGAACAGAAGGAGAACATTCAACCCTGCAAAGGAATTCAATGTTTAAACAGAGCACAGACCGACGGGGAGCGTACAGCTGGATGTTAAAACGGCTTTCATGCTATGGAAAAATGATGGTTCTGGTCCCACTTTCTTCTCGGGCGTCAAGAGCGTGGTGACTCTGTTCAGGCTGAAGGAGCGGTGTGCGGAGGCTTGAGATTGTCTTCTACCCACTGCCGTTTGGTCCGTGGTCGGCTCTCGAGGGCGAATGGCAGAGAAGTTTGTGCGAGTTTCGGTCAAAGGGATGCCTGCAGCTGTATTGCTATTGACCAGCGGCTGATCTGTACCGCCACTTTCCTGAGAACTCGGCGAGTGATCGTTGCTGTCTGCATTCCAATCGGTGTTAGAGAGTTACGAAAAGGTCTACTAGCTATCGTGCGCACCCATGATAATTATTACCGTATGTCGGATTATGTTCAGAGTATGGGCAATCGCACCCTCCTGGCGAGCGGATTGGTCAAGTGCGGCTAGAGAAACAAATGCTGGGGAAGCGCACAAAAAGCTGGAAACGTGGTGGTACAACACTGGACGTGAGCAAAACCCATGACAGGCAAATTCGCGAGGAAATACGGTCGCACCGCCTTTTCCAAACATTGCTCGGCTCAGCTACCCGATCACCCTGAGCGGTTAAGTACTTAGCTGACCATCATACGACGCGTACCACCAGCACATGCCAGCACTATACTTCATAGACAACATATTGATGACCCGATTCACCCGAAGACGCGCTCGAGGCCGTATGCGTCGATCAATGGAGGTCGATCCATGAGGAATTGGAAAATTCATTTTCACATGATTCTAATATTAATGAGGCTGTGCACGTTGTTGTTGTTGTTGTTGTTGTTGTTACACGGCACAGTCCACGGGACCCGCCGGACGTGGAAGGGGCGGGCGCACACAGCGACGTCATCGCCGATATCTTGGCGACAGCATCACTTGTACGTCTTGCCACGTTCTCTAAGTACCGCCCCCAAGAAGCCGAGCTCACCAGGGAACCAAATGGCAGAGCCTGGGGTAGAACTTAGAGGGGACGGCAGGAGCACCCAGACTCCGAGAGAAACAGAAAGAGGCACGCGCAAATGCCGAATCATGCCGAGAACAGCCACTAAACCTTAAAACCACAATCCACAAATGCTGCACAAAAGCGTCGAAAGGGCGTTGACAGGGCGGCGGCGGGCAATGTCAAGATAAGAATAACAAGATTCGGGTGCAAGTACATGGGGCAGCAATTCAACCTACATATGGTCCTATCGCGCTCGGGTACCATGGTTTGCTCCCACAAAGCAGCAGCACATCGTTAGGATATGAACGACCCCGCTGACGTGGACGGACAGGCGCTGTTTGCGGGCTACGGCAAAATGGACAGACGGCATTCCAAACAGGCGGCGAACAACACGTCGGTAGACAGCGACGGTCACGAAAGGGAGGAAGAGAATGTAAAATTGTACACTAGGGTGCTACGGCAAAAATGCGACAGACAATGCGGGCAGCGCGTCGGTAGGCAGCGACGGCTAAGACGGACAGCAGTGGGTAGGCAGCGATGGTGTGGGCAACATGGTTGGTGGTGCTGACAATGATCGTTGAATTTGGACCGACCAAAATTGAAAAGCCACATACACCGGACTGCTATATGAGTCTACATGCTGTCCCTAGTAGTATGTACTCTGGAGAGGTAGACACTGGGTATGTAGACAGGTCTGGTTATTTGACGACATGTGGTTACAATAAACGGAACTTGTTGCGGATTTATTGTAGGCTGACTAAGGGAGACTAACATGTGGTGCTTTATGAAGGCTGTCCGGCGCCTGCGAAGGAGACGGTCGAAGTTCAGCAGTGGATTTGTTATGGATCGTCCTCCGATATCATTGAATCATGAGGCCCCCATCTCTTCCCTACTGACAGACTGTACTCAGTTGTATTGTGGGAGCTGGGCCTTCGGCGTATTACTCAACAGGTGGGTAACTTTTCCCAGCGGTCCACAATGTGCACGGCTTCCGTTGGTGCTTCACAATCTACGCTCTCCTGCCGACCGGTCTTGTTGTCTCATTGCGATGCTCTTCACCTATCGTCGTCAGCCTCTGAAGCTTTTCTACATGCTCTTCCGAGGTTTCTCTATCGTGCTCTGCGTACCGTGGTGGACGGTGCGCAACTTGCTGCCATCCTGGCGCCCCAGAGCGGATTGGACTTTGGGACATTGCCTCTTGGTGGAGATATTCAACGTCATGGCGACAGTTTTGCTACAGACATCTCTGCCAGCGCAGTCCTCGGTGGAATCATTGTCCAAGGCTGCCGACAAAACGGGATTCGTGGCAATAGAAGCAACCCCCGAGCTCATCGTTGGGGATATTCAGCGTTACTCTGATCTGAACCATGTCAAACCTGCGCGCGTCGGGGGGTTTTGGCATGGTGAGAGAGGTCCCGACAACACGGTGGGACACCAAGCCACGCCGGGAGAAAATGTCGTCTTCCATTTACATGGTAAGTTCTCTGTTCGGTCTCCTTGATAGTGTACTGATGATAGTACGTCTCAGGTGGCGGATTCGTCGTGAGTTCGAACTTCTGACGCTTTCTTTCTCGGATTCTCATAAATGTTGCATAGATGGGAACTGGCTCGCCATCGGACGTCATTACGGCCAGCGTAGTTGACGGGCTCCTGGAACACTGCCCACAAATCTCTCGTGTCTTTGCCATGGAATATCGCCTTGCCAGTGGGCCTCCACTCAAGATAGAGAACCCTTTTCCGACAGCGCTCGTTGATATCATTGCTGGCTACCACTATCTCATTCAGATAGTTGGGTTCGAGCCTCAAAATGTCATCATAAGCGGTGATTCGGCTGGCGGTGTTCTGGCATATCAGCTTGCTAGATATCTCATTACATCCAATCTGCCAGATATACCGACCGCTGGCGCTCTTCTGCTTCTCTCCCCCTCTGCAGATTCGTCCTTGAGAGCCATTCCCGGCTCTATGATCGACAACGCTCATTCTGATTTAGCTCGCACTTGGCTCACGGCGCGGTACGGTGTAGTATCACTACTGGGCGTATTATCAGAGGACGAGCTCGACAAACCCTGGCTCTCGCCAGGATCAACTATGTTTCCTGACTTGGACGTGAAAGGTCTCTTCACGTCCTTCCCTCCGACGTTCATTTTGGCAGGCGAGGCCGAGATGTCGCGTGACTCTATGCGAGTTCTGAGAGATAGAATGAGGGTGGATATGGGCGAGGAAAAGGTCACATATGTTGAGACGCATGGTGCTCCTCACGATGTTCTCAGCATCAGACTGTTCGAGCCTCATCGGACCGAGGGATTGAAGAAGATTGCTCAGTGGGTTAGCACATTGTAGGAGCATCAACTGCAATAATTCGAAGTCTTGAATTTCTTCTTGACTATCACGTCAACTGCACCGTACATTGGAAGGATTATGCTCCGGACTACGAACTTGAACGCAAGTGTACCCACACCCGGTCATTCTGACGCTTCGCTCCAGGCATACTCGTAGATTGAGACTTCTCCCGCCCAGGTATATTGCCAGTGATTGTGTCCTACTGCTCTAGATCTGCTCTCCTTCCGCCTTCTTGCACGCATTCCCAAGCCAAGTCCAACATGTCCCCCAGTTGCTCCTCAGTAACGGTTCCATCTCTCCTGTACCTGTACTCGTCGAACCGCCTTCTGAAGAACACGAGAAATGCTCTCAGCTGGGTGGAGTCGCGTTGTTGTGTGCAGATGTCGCGTATTCTGGACGCATCTGTCGGGCGGAGTGTGGCGCCTGGTATGGCCATACTGGCGAAATCGAGGTCTTCGTGATCGCTTTGGAAGTTGGAAGGATGAGTCGGAGCAACAACTATGATTGAAGCACTCAAGTACCTGTTCGACGTCTGTCTCGTCAAATGTCTCCTCTCGACTCTGATCCGCCACGGTAGCACCGTTGAGCGGCCATCCGACTGGCCCAAACAAGGGACGTTTCTTCGGTGAGGACAAGGGTTGACTGGGTTGACTGCTGCTCTGAAAGAATAGTGGTGACTGGTCTTCCCTGCGCGGTTGGCTACTGGACGTGTACATTGCGCGATGATGCGCTTCAAACTCTTACGAAACGTCTTTAAATGTAGAGCCATGTTCTTTGTGTTGCTGGTCTCTTTCAGTAGTTGTGGTCTTAAAAAGGTTTCTTTGGGGCTTGTCTAGATTCTATTCTTTGTTGTCTTCCTTCAATTTGACTTTACGCCCATCGATCATCTTGCGCGTACCCTATCCTGTACTTGGCCACTGATCAGTCCTAGCTCGAGGTCAGACCAGTTCGTGTACTTACAAAAATCCAATCAGAGGTGGTCGTGACACCTCCATAGTACAGTACACCGCTGGCGATATGAAGGGCTACTGGACTGTGCACCCCAAAAGTAAGAGTAAAAGGAAGAAATTCATTCATGTAGTTGTACTGCATTAACGTTACACGGGCAAGATCGAGAGAGCAGAAAATTCGTCGCAAGTGAGTATACGTTAAGTGGTCTAGTTGTTGCCGAAGCTGAAGCCGCCTTGTGGGGCAGCGACGTCCTGGAACTGTAAGAGGCGAATGATAGTCAGTAATGGGCGAAAGCGATAGAAGTAGAAGGAGAAGAGACTGACCGCGAAGTTTCCTTGCTGGTCCACGCTCGCCTGAGCAATGCCACCCTCGTCCTCCTCATCAGGGAAGTACTTGTCCATCATGTTGAACGCCTTTTTGTAGATGTCCAAGTTGTCATGCTGCTGCAGATTGTGGATGGCGATCATGCCGCCGGCCTCTTCCACATACACCGCGTACTGGTTGACAGCACCGGGACCGCCGTTGGTCTTGTCCAGCTCTCCAATCTTCAAGATGTTGTCGAGGCCGTCGAGGGCCACCTGGATGATCTTGTTGTCCATCATGCCAAGGAGGTCGCAGAGAGGCTTGATGCATCCCTGCTGGACCAGATACCGGATCTGAGCGGGCTCCTGCAGACCACCAGAGGTAGCGTTGGAGATGGCCCAGCACGCCTCTTTGCGCGTCTTGAAGTCAGCGAGTTGGAGGATGTTGATGAGAGGCGGGATGATGTTGGCGTCAATGACACTCTGGATCTGTGGTGGGCTACCTGCTGTTATGTTGGAGATGGTCCAGCACGCCTCCTTCCTGATACCGTCTTTGGGAGAAGAGAGGAGAGAGAGGAGGGCGGGGAGGGCACCGGAAGCAATGACAACTTGGGTCTGGAGGTCGTCACCGGTAACAATGTTACCAACGGAGCGGAGGGCGGGGGTTTGCACAGAGGTGGAGCTGTGCATGAGCAGGTCGACAAGACGCCGGCAGACACCCGATTCGATGACAGCCTGGATCTTGTCGTTGGATCCGTCAGAGAGGTAGGAAATGGCCCAGCACGCGTCAATCAGGATCTCGTCGTCGAGAGAGTAGATCAGTTTTGTCAGGATGGTCAGAGCAGGAGAGATCTGTACGTAAATTGGCAATCGGTTATCCAGTCATAATCGCAAAAAACATGAGGACATACAAGGTCCCAGTCAGGCTGAGGAGACTTGCCGCGGCAGAAGTTGCTGAGCGTCCAGGTAGCGTTGCGGAGCATGCTGAGCTTGTGCTGCTCGCTCAACAGCCCAAGTAGAGGCCGGAGAGCACCAGCCTTGAGGACATAGTCTCGGCACTGCGGGCTGTCACCCGCGATGTTACCCAAAGCCCACACGGCCTGCTCGCGGACATCGTGCACCGGCGACGAGAGCAGGTTAATGAACTCGGGAACAGCCTGTGCGTTGATGACGACCTGAGTGTGCTCCGCCGTGCCGGACGCAATGTTAGTCAACGCCCAGGCGGCTTCGAACTGAAGATCGTGATCAGTGGTTACAGCGCCTAGTGAAAAGGCAGAGGCGCACCTGGAGCATGGAGCTGCCGGTGCGGAGGAACTCGACGAATCGGGGGACGACGCCGCACTCAATCACGCGCTCGATGGGCGGGTTTTTCTCTTTGCTGAGCAGCTTCCTGAAGCGGGTCGTCGCGTCGAGCTGCTTCTCGCCGTCGTTGCTGAACACGGCCTCCATCAGGCCATCGGCGCCCTGTCGGTCGTCAGCACAACCGTCCAGTGGCCACTGAGCAAATCGGGAGCGCACCTCGGGATCCCAGGTGCCAATCGCCACATCCTCGTCCGAGTCGGGCCCCGACGACGGCACGAAGTTGCGTCGCTTCGAGATGTTCTCCTCCCGCTTCTGTCGGCGAATCTCAACCTGCTGCTCCTCGCGACGTCGGCGCAGATCGTCCTGCTTCAAAGCGCCTTTTGCCTTGTACGCTGCGAATACCACGCGCGTCAGCCCGCATGCACAAAAGACAGAGAGGAAAAGAGTAGAATAAATCAAGGAGCACACACTCACCCTCGCGGCGGGCTTTCATCGTGCGAGACTCGTTGCTGTCCATCTTGTCACTGTGCGATGAAAGATCCAGTGGCTCAGATCTTGTTACTGTGGAAAGAGAAAGAAGTCCGCAAGGCAGCGACTTTGATCTTCTGGCACGTGACTGGGTCTTTCGCGCCACTGAATTTTGTACAGTACTGATGGTTCGGATGATAAATGCTTAGACTGCGTTGCTGTTCAGTGGAATTGAGGGCTACTGAGCCATGAATGATTCTGTGGACGCGAGAAGTAGATTGATATGTTATCTACATCGTTGTGAGTCATATTGGCAACAGTCTTGCACTTAACATCTCTGATAGTATATCGGTTAGTACACGCGCCTGTCACGCGCGAAAGCTGGGTTCGACTCCCAGTCAGAGAGTTGAATGGTTTGGCGACACTTTTTTTCGCTCTCTGGAACTACTAACCACTGACCCGTCACCCGTCACGACTCACTGGTCAGTGACTCGAGTCTTGAGTCTTGACTCTTCGTTGAGCAATGTCAAATGAACATCGGACGTCGAACGAGTTACGACGACTATCGGAATTTGTGATTTGACAAGTCTCAAGGTTTCAATGAATACAGATGTTCTTTGCATTCGTTTCTCAGTATGCAAAGATATGAAGCTGCTTCAATACGACCAGCGAAGTCTCACAGCACCCTCACCGGGTTGCCATCCAGATACGCCACAACATCAGCTACTGTCTCGGTGTAAAAGCCCTATGAGTACCCAGATCAGCTACGATTAGCTCGAAAGTAGTGAACTCGTACATACCTCATAACCCGTATCATTCACATACCCATTATGCGGACTCAAGGTAACATTCTCCAGATCCCTCAAAGGGTGTTGTAGTGGCAGCGGTTCAACATCATACACATCCAGCCCCGCACCAGCGATTTTCCCCGCCTTTAAAACGTCAATCAGCGCGCGTTCATCAACCAGCGGGCCCCGAGACGTGTTGATGAGAAATGCGGTCTTCTTCATCAACGCAAGCTCAGCGGCCCCAACAATACCGCGCGTTGTCGGCCCCAATACCAGGTGTATCGAAAGCACGTCGCTCTGCTTGATGAGCTCCTCCTTGGACGGCGCGAACTCGACACCCGCATCAGCAGCGCGTTCAGGCGTAAAGTGCGGAGACCACCCCAGGACGCGCATGTTGAACATCTTCGCGATCTGATTCAAAGGTAAACGCGAATCAGTCCTTCGGGACAATTGACCTGCTGACCTGAGCGACCTGCTTCCCAAGCCTTCCCACCCCCATGAGGCCGAGGGTTCTCCCATGCAATCCAAATGGAATGACGGTCTGCCATTGAGGGTTGTGCGCCTTCATATTGGCATCCTCTCGCACGATGTACCTCACAGTCGCGAAGATTAGTGCCCAGATATGCTCATGCGTGGATCCGCCGTGTGCTGTCGTCCCCGACACGACGATGCCCCGCTCGCGCGCCGCCGTCACATCAATTCCACGATTGTTCATTCCAGTCGTAACGAGAAGCCTAGGAATGACAGCTGGCGCTCAGCAACGGTATACCGATGATGTATACACAGACACAGACCTGAGTTTGGGCAGCTTCTCCAGAACAGACCCCGGGAATTTGGTCCGCTCGCGCATAGCACAAATTATGTCGTAGTCTTGCAGTCTAGTCGATACTTCGTCCGGATCGAGAGCATCGTTGAAGACATCAATTGTTGCTTTATCATATAACACAGTCCAATCTGCGTAGGTCAACGCGACGTTCTGATAGTCGTCCAGAACAGCGAGACGAAGCCGACCATTCCCGTGCGAAGTAACCATGTCAGCGTCCAAAGTGAAGGAAGATAAGTATATCTGTACCTGACATCATCGACAACTTCTGATTTGAGGCTCAGACTCTCACGAACACGACGCGTCTCTCGAACAGGGATGCAAATCTCAAAAGTGAAGGATTAAAGTAATATCTAACAATTCAGACGATCCGAACTCATAACTTAGATAAGGGTCCGCCCGGTCTGCATCTTCTTCTTGACACCAACAATCACGAATCATTGCCGAAAGGGTACTGCAAAGCAAGTCAGTCAGTCATGTCATCCATCGATAAGCCAAGAAGATGAACGGCGTACCTCGAATGACTCTGGCATCTCTGCCTCTGGTGCACTCTCATCTAACGCAATATGAGGTCCCGAGGTCGCGGCAGGAGCAGCAGCAGGAGCAGCGGGGGCTTCGGCAGCTGCAGGCTCTGGCGGCGATAGATCGATGAACTCGCCCTCCTCTCCAGGTCGCAGATCGACGAGCATCAAGATGCCTCCACCGCCAGAGGTCCGCTGGGGTGTGGCCAACTTGCCGCCTTTCGGTGCTTTGGCAGCAGGCCGCGTCGACACGGGGCGCACGGGCTGATATCTGCTTTCGTTGGGGAATGAGATGTAGCTGAGCTGTGCGGGTGTCACACGAGAAAAGTTGGGGAGCGACTCGGAGGCTGGCTCGGATTTGCGCTTGGCGGGCGTGGATGTAGTCTTGGAATCCTCCGGAAGGTTGGATATCGAGCCAGTGATGGGAGAGATCTCGCCACTCTTGTCTTGCGTCTCTTCTGTCTTCATCTCGACGTCACCATCACCTTCCTTCTTGACTTCGTCCTACAGGAATCTCGGTTAGTTGCGATTCAGGCTGTTGTGACGGTTGTTCACATACCACGTCCATCCCTTCCTCGGCAGCCTTCTTCTTCTCGCGAGCCTTGACCTTGGCAGTGGTGGACAGGACAGCAGTAGCAACCTTGGCCACAGTCTCCTTCTTCGGGGGCTTTGTAGACGCAGGATACGCGAACAAACTAGGGCGGGCATTGGACACGAACTCGAATTTGGGCACCTAACATCGATTGTCAACCAAGACCATGCAATGACGGCGGAGAAAAGTGCATACCTTCAGATCGGCATCAAGACCAATAATACCAGTCGGCTCGAACGCCAAGCACGCGCAGTGTGCCATGGGGTACCAGTACCAGAACTGGCAGAACATCACCATACCGACAATGGCGTTCGTGTTTCTGCTGCCTGCGCGACTCAGCAGGCTGATTGTCACGTTGCGCCCTCCGGCGTCGATGAGACCTTGACCAATTGAGGCGCCGAACCTTGCCACAGGGTCTTCGTGCTTGTCCGACACGACCTTGGTGTAGAGAGCCCTGGTCGATGCCAGAGACGGGGACGAGGCTTCCGACTGTTCGACAAGAATCATACCCAAAGCGACGAAGGCGCCCTGGCGAACAAAGTCAACACTGTCCTTGGTCATGGGCTCCAGGATCTCAACGGCGTCCTGACAATAACATCAGCTTCAGGAGTTGATGACAGACTATTTCAGAAAGTACCTGTAATCCAGTACCAGCGCATGCTATGCCAAGAGCAAGGGTGGCGCCACATCGAACGTGAGGGTTGTAACTCTCACTCAGCAACTGGACGATACGAGGAACCTGACTGGGGTTCTTGAAGAGCAGGAAAGCCAGCGCAGTCACAGCAGCACGTCGAACGTCGTCCGACACATCAGAGACGGCGATGTGAAGAAGCTGACGAACAGCGTCGTTGTTGGCAGTTCCAGCATACGCCAATGCGAGAGTGTAAACGCCTCCGTAGCGCAAGATGGGGTCCTAGAAACACAGTTAGGTCGAAAGATTTTTCAGAAAGTGGTTAAACTGACCTTCTCGGCCAGTAATAACTTGACGGTGCTGTCCGCTTCTTCCTGGCGTCCATAGAAGACGAAGGCAACACCGATAGCCAAGCCACGGATGATCTTCTCGTGGTTGGTTTCTCGCGCGTAGGTCAACATCTCTTGTACAGGCTCAGCAGCAGCAGTGCCCAACATAATCAGACCCATAGCATATCCGGAGGCCTCTCCAGCAACGGCGGAATCAGTGAACAGGGTGGTCTTCAGTTCTTCGAATGTGTCCGGGTTCTTCGATCCCATCCCAGCAATACCCAGACCAAGAGCAGCACCGTGCTGCACGACCTCGCCTTGTGCCGACTTCAGCGTGTCCCGCAAGTAATCGGTTACTGAGCTTCCACAGCCCGCGCTCATCAGACCCAACGCATACAGTGCTCCTCCTTCAGAATACGCGGCGCCTTGCATGGTGCTCTCTCCCTCTCCAGAGGGAAGATAGGGACCAAGGATGGCCATGCCCTGCTCAAAGTAGCCCTTGTGGATGACACCGAGGGCTGCTGTAGCAGAAAACTTGGACCAGTTTGAGGCGAGGCCAAGCCATTCGAGGTTTTCGCGCAAGAATTGGTCGGAAGTGGTACCGGAGTGCATGAATGCGTTTTGTAGGGTGAGCGCAGTGTGATATATGGACGATCGAGACTCGAGGACATCCTGAAAGACCTGTGAGTTTTGTCCCAGTAAGCTCTGTGCGTAGGCTCACTTTGGTGTGCTTCAGAATCAGGAGATCTGTGCGGTTGTTGCGCTTCAAGAACTCGAGATAAATCTTGACGGATTCCTGTCCAGTCAAAATACTCCGCAATTTGTCGTACGTGGGTTTTGTCGCCTGTTGATGAACGTTAATGCAGAACCTAGGGAACGAGGACGGAAAACATGCCTCATCTCCTGATGGAAGGTCGTTGCGAACTGTATCGAGGTAGTCGCGGGCACCTCCTTCGACCAGGTCAAATGCCAATTGGTACGAAAGCAGAGTGTTCTTGGGGACCAGCGACGTGAAGAGAGGGACAGTCAGGGAAGAGTCGCCTAGCGTGACGAGTAGTCGCGTGAGTGTGTGAACATGAGCGGCTCCATCCTTGGTGTCGACCTCCGGGAAGAGAGGGAAGAGGAAACGAAGCACTTGGTCGCGATACACAAGCGAGAAGCCAGTGTCGAGGATAGCCTCCATGGAATATGTCAAGAGAGAGAGGTCGCGGGTCTGGGTGTAGATGCCGGAGATGACATCCAAGCGGTGCGACTCTAGGGCGATACCAATTGCCTACAAGGACACGTCAATGAGGAACATGCGCAAAAAGCACTTGGTGGCACGAACCTGTTTGTATTCTCCATCTTCAATACAGCGGGAGAAGATTCCTTCGACGATGGCTTGCAGACGGGGATCGACAGCGTCAGATTGTTCCGCTGTCCGGGAGGCAATATACCGGTCGATGGCCTTGGCTAGGGAGAAGGTGAGTCCCCGCCACATATCGTGGATAGCATCCCAACCACTCACAGACAACGGTCTCAACATATTCCCCTGATCCAGCAGTGCGCGCCTCGGCTTCGAACGCGCTTCCAGCCCCCAGAGCGAAGGACAAGGATTCGTCATACTCTCCGAGGTAGTAGTAAACTTTGCTGGCAAGTAGGGCAGCGGAATCGCGTGCATCTTTGGGAATGTCGTCGCTTTCGTAGAGAGATTCACTATCCGCGATGTTAGATTGTAATTGGAGAGGCAACTACTTGTAAACGAACATCAGAGCAATGTGTTCCGAGATTTCCGCCCAGAAGCGCGGTACGAGTGGGTTGAGCGCCTTAAGCGCATGTTGTTTGAAGAGGGCGTCGGGCTCCGAGAGCAGAGCAAGGACGCCGGCAGCGGACGACTGGGAGCGGACGACCATGAGGGGAGAGATTGAGTGCGTTAGCAGAGGTGACGCGTCTCTTGGGCTGATGCTTTTGGCCAACACGGGGTTAGGGTTACTTTTTGGTCCAGGCCCGCAACCAAACAACGGCAACGAATAGGGCGCATTCCGTTGGGTCCCGCCGTTCAGTCCACTACCGCCATGTCTTTTGTCGCCCGCAGCGCTCTCCGCACCGCCGTGCGGCCCAGCTTCCGCCGTGGCCTTGCCACCCAAATCCACGCTCACCAGGAGCCCGTCCAAGCCCTCTGGACAGAGGCCGAAACCAAGAGCGAGTACCTCAAGGAGACAGGCGATGTCCACCACCACGGTGCTGGTGCGTTATTTGTCCTTTTTTGACTCTTACTTTGCTAAATGTTACCTCCAGAGACCGGTGACATGTGGCGCAAGATCAGGCAAGATACCATTATTCCAGAGATCAAACATGCGGGCTAACCTTCGACCCAGCTACTATGTCTGTTTCCCTGCCAGTACGTGACACCACAACGCACATTACCCTCCAACCAATGACCGGAAATCTAGTCGCTGTTTGCTGCGCATATGTCTACAACCTGGAAGCCGAGCACAACGCCCATCTCGAACACATCATGCACGAGAACGACGGCAAACTCCCCGACCCGCCCGCCTATGAATACCTCAACCGCCGTATCAAGCCCTTCCCCTGGGGGCCCAACTCTCTCTTTTACAACCCGAAGGTAAGTATGATCATATCGACCTCCTTGCCTTGTTTTGACATATCCATTTCTAGCTCCAGAAGGACATGTCCGAGTAGATGTGTTGTAGACATACATCCTCAATCTGCAATGAAACATTACCATTCGCAACAAGCTGGCGCTGTTTCGTCGTCGATTCGATGATCTGGACCGGCACATGAACTTGGCCCAGCAGCCCTGCGCTGCATTACTCTACTAATTCAGTTGGGGGGTCTGGACAGGTTGTCTCTATATTCGAGGCCTACCTATTGAAAGCTACGATGAGTCTTCAAAGGCGTACACGTTCGACTTCAAGCAGGGACCTCGCTTCATACGAGGAAACTACTGTTTTCGCTCGTCCTATGTAGCGCCGGGTCAGTAAGGCTATGCAGCCCATCTTACTGACGATGGAGCTCTATTTTCTAGGCAACAACAAGCGATACAGCGATGGGTTCAGCTTACGCCTTTTGAAAGCTACAAGTCTTTCTGGAACAGTCCAATACATCATCTATATGGCAACGTAGTGAAGAGGTGTTTCTCATCCCATCATGTCCGTACAAATGTCCAGGTCAACTTCATGTTATAGCACCTTCCATGCTCCTGCAAGGATACCGACAGATACTGTCGTCAATCCCATCATCACTGCAGTTGACGCTGCACCAACTGAACGGCCTCCAGGAGCGGCGTTGTCAGAGGAGGTCGAGGTCGGGCTAGCCGAACCTGAGACGCGTTAACCATGCCTCTCTGACAACAACACAAATAAATTCAAGCATGTAGCCGCACCTCTAGTTGCTTCGTTCATCATTGAACTAAACCCAGACTGCACGTTCGTCCCAAAAACGCTCGTAGCCTGTGACAGGTAGCTGGCAGCGTCCGACGTGAGGCCCGCGATATCGCTCGGGCCATATGCCTCTGAGAGCAGGGAACCAACCATGCTTGGCGCCAGTGTAGACAGGTGGTATTTTGACGACTCACCATCGGTACTCGCCCTGCCGACGACGCTGGCAATGGCGCTGGTCTCGGTGGCTGTAGCGACGCTCGCGGAGTGGACAACATCCCCCAGAGCTGTTGAAACCCTTTGTCAAAATTACTTCTTTTCTGACTGCCGGCCTTTCTTACCTTGTCGCTGAACTACGTTCTGCGCGATAGCGACGGCGATGCCAGTACAAAAAACCAGGGAAGAGGCTTTGGTGAATAACATCGTAGAGATGAAGTGGTAGTGGCGCAGGTAATGACTATGTGGTGGCTGTCAAGGAAAGACTAAGGAGGTTTCGGAGCCGTCGATTTACTTTGCTCTTATATACCATTTGGGTGTATGCAATTCGCTTGACGAAACTCGCGACCTACATAACTTTGCGACGCACTGCAGGCTACGCCACGAAAATGGTTGGCCAAAAATAGAACCATCACGATCGCGATCGCATTGAATCAACACTACTTACTCGTAGAATGACACTGGGCGCGTCTTTGGCGCATTTTCCGGTAGAGAGTCCGGTAACACGCGCCCTGTAGTAGTCCCAATCCTCTGAGAGACGTCGCCTGGTGATTGGGCGCTGATGTGCGCGCCGACAAACAGTATCATCGGGTATCACTGTCACCATCTTGTGCTGCACAGACTTGCCAAGCGAAAAAGAGACGTTCATTATCATTATGGGCCTCCGACTCTCAAAATCCAAAATCACAATTTACGCACACGTCTTGTCAACGTGGCCGACATGTGGCGGCGGGTACACCTTCTCCACGCTACCAATATAATTTTGTGCACCACTCTGATGTGATGGACTAGACACAGGCCAGACGGCGTTTCGAATGTTGCCCCATGATTGCAATGATTGAATCAAGCTCCCAGCTTCGCTCCACTGGGATCTGGACCGCGCGCGTCGCCGCGTGCGCTTTACTCTTGAACTGTATGGGGGTTGACATGGAGATGGTAGACGAATGTATTAAGCATGGGGTATATGTCCAATAGTACGACGAACGAAGGGTCTGTTCAGCACGGGCGATTATACAGTGACAAGGGCGCCAAGCAGAGTGCCACCTGCAACAGCGGCAAAGCCAGCGAGGAGTGCCATGGGATTGATGGATGATGAAAATGCACCGTTATCGTCACCAGCGGATGAGGCGGCGGAGGCGGCGGCGGCCGTCGCTTTTGTGAACACTGAGCCGCCAAACGAAGTCACCTCTCCTGCTCCGGATGCGGCGAGCGTGATGGCGCTCCCGCCCTCCTGCGTGACTACGGTGTAGGCGGATCCAGCAACAGAGGTGACTTTGGTTATCAACTTTCCAACGTCCCCAGTTGCCACAGTGTAGACTGATCCACCCCACGACGTCACCTTCCCTGCACCGGACTCAGCGAGTGTGATGGCGCTCCCCGCTTCTTGTGTGATCACAGTAGCTGCGACACCCCCAACAGCTGTGTACATGGTGTGAGTTTAGTCGCGTCCTGTCTGGAAGAAGATACTTACAGGTCACTTTAGTTATAAAGTCACCGGCACCGGCAGTAACATCACTGGCAACCGACGCTCCTCCAGCAGTTGCTTCGCTGAAGACAGAAGCGGCGCCTCCTGTAACGTCGCTCACGATGGAATTTCCTGCTTGGAATGAGGACACGGTCGGAGAGTAGGAAAACAGTTTACATACCGACATCAACAATGTCGCGCTTGTTAGCTTCGGGTGCTGCGAGGGCAGTGGTGGCAGCAAGCGAGAGAAGAAGCAATTTGTACATTTCTAGTCGTTAACGAAGTAAGATAGTCGTTTAGTAGAGGAAATTTGGTGGGGAAAGGGTGAGGAGGTGCTAATCCTCGTCGATCATCAATTTATACAACTTAGCAGCTGCGCGTCATCGCCCCCGGCCCCCCATGACCGGTGACCACCAGTGCCCAGACTTTGATGGCTGCGTAGCCCTGATCGCATCTCTCACGTAAACCACCATGCCCCGAGCAATCATATCGCCGTCGGTCCTCGCCTCTGACTTTGGTCAGCTCACCGCAGAATGCAAGCGGATGATCAAGGGCGGCGCTGAATGGCTTCATATGGGTACGCAGTCCTCCGCCAACCCGAGTGCATCGCTTTATGATCCGCCTAGATGTTATGGACGGGTATGCCTCTCCTTTGCGGCTGAATCTGCTCTCATCCATGCACCGCCCAGCCATTTCGTGCCAAATATAACGATGGGTGCGCTGCGCAGTACTCTGTTTCTCTCGGATCCGTTTCATCTCGTCTCTGCTAGGCGCCCCCATCCTGTCATGCGTTAAAAAAGGCATCCCGGACATCTTCATGGACTGCCATATGATGGTCGCTGAGCCTGAAAAGGTGCGCTTCGAGTGGTAACTGTATTGGATAAAATCGATTAAGCGAATACAGTGGGTGGGCGACATCGCAGACGCTGGCGGCGCGTTGTATTGTTTCCATCTCGAGGCGACGTGTCAGTCGATCTCAACTCATTCATTCATCCGTTGATTATCATTCAACCCTTAAACACATAGCCGCCCCCATCCCTCTCATTGAATCCATTCATGCCCGGGGCATGAAGGCTGGCGTAGCTATCTCGCCTGACACTCCCGCTTCCGCAATCACAGATGAAATCGCCCAGGAGGCTGATATGCTCCTCGTAATGACGGTATACCCCGGTCAGAGTCAATTTCCGTCTTGAATGGAGCCTATATTGAACTCTACCTAGGTCGCGGTGGCCAGAAATTCCTGGAGCGCTGCGTCCCCAAGGTTGCTGAACTCCGGGCTCGTTTCCCGGACAAGGATATTGAAGTCGATGGTGGGGTTGGTCCGTCGACCATTGACGTCTGCGCGCATGCTGGCAGCAACGTTATAGTCGCGGGCACTGCAATCTTCGGAGCTGCTGACCCCGAGGGTGTTATTGCCCAATTGAAGGCCACAGTCAATACAGCGCAGGCCCAAATTGCTGCAAGCAGATCCTCGTAACTAGGAATTCCTTCACCACAAAATCAATAATAGAACTTGTATCATGAGTCGTCGAAAGAAGTGTGGCGGCTTGCGGTCGTATTCTTGGCGATCAAGAATGTCACTACCTAGGGTCCTCCATCTCTGATAGTATATCGGTTAGTACACGCGCCTGTCACTTGTTGAATGCGCGCGAAAGCTGGGTTCGACTCCCAGTCAGAGAGCTAAGTAAGTTGCTCAATACAGCTTCACTTAAGTAGCTGACTAGCTGTGCAACTCTTTTGATGTGTAAGGTTTTGCTGAGTGATTCGTGAATTGAGCAATCATCAATGAGCAATGAGAAATAATAAATTAGAATCACTCTCGAGATTCGAGAACTAGTTACTCAGTGCTCACTTTGAAACTTGATCCTCAATCTGATGTACGTGACGCTCGTAACCGGTCCGTGGACACTGGAGTCTACTGTCTAGGCGCAGTTGCATCGGCAACAAAGGAAAGGAGTAATTACTAAGAACCGACTCTTAGACTCTACTTACCGCCAGGCCGGGTACGGAGTGCTCAATGCTCATGTACAAGTAATCTATCGATCATTTTTAGACTCACCGAGCATATCCAGACATCAATGTCCATTAAAGGCCGCTGGTACAGTCAGCTCTCGCGCCAATCCATCCTCAACGGCGTCGATACGATATGCCACCGCATATCAGTACATACCGGCACGTATACTGGAGTCCTTAGCCGTCTACGCCACCTTAGTATATCTAACACATGGTATTGGCTCTCAGTTTGCCAGAGAAAACACAACTACAGAGGGAATGGCTATGTTTGCGATGCCTCATCTTCTGATCGCCAAGAAATCGACATGCGCCTACGCTGAAGTCGTCGTTCATACATCAAACTCCCCCTTGACCCGAATTCACCATAGTCGTCTGCGTTCTGCGGATGTATCATTGTATGGAGCGGCGAGTATAGATTGTGTTCGTCTCCTCTGCAAAACAGACTAAGACCGATGGAGGTTGGTTTTCTGCATAGACTATGAGATATTTGCACTCGATCTTGAGACTCACAGAGTATCAGCTAGACGGTGAACGGGGTAGCGGACTGGGGACTGCCTGTAACAAGAATGTAATATCTATTTCCTGCGAACTTGAGCAGAGCAGGACACAGACCAGACCCAGACAAGGCTCTCCCAGAAACGCTGATGTATTGTGCGCAGGGGTGGTAGGCGTAAAAGGCTAAGGCAACGTTTCCATGGCTACCGCCGCCGACAGTAGAATGCGAACAGAATGTGAACTTCAAGAATAACCGAACGACCGACGGCACCTGGCTCAGCTATTCACCACCGCTGTTGCGTTCGTGTACTTCGTGTTCTCTCCAGCCGCACTATTCGCGTTGTATCAACAGCATTCTCGTCATTTCTTGCCGGCGCTACAGTGAAGAGCCTGCCAGTTGGAAAACTGACAAATTGCAGTGGACATCCTCGAAGTCATGATCCAAAATTCCTAGCCAAATGTGTCGTTGGTGGCCAGGGATCGAAACAGAAGTTCAGGAACGTAGGCACAGCGATAGTGTTAGAATGCCATAATGACAGAAGATAGTCAAGAATCATGATACAGGAGTCAATGCAGGCGGGATTTGAACAGCGTTGACGGACGGGAACCACGAAGACACGAAGTACATGCAGGACATAGCATGACTGGATTGAGCGGTTCGAGCTTGAATTGATGTCTGAAGAGAGCTTGAAAAGAGCCAGGATTTTTGAGTTACAAAGTGTTTTCGAGCGAAAGAACGTGATGGCGTGAGGGAAAGGCTCGGATCTCGGGCCGAGTGTTTACTGTCAGTGTAACAGTGTTGACGTTGACTCTCTCCGTCATTGCTGACCGACTATCATGCCTTCTTACTCGCGTTTTCGTTCCCCGTCTCCTGCACGATCCTCAAAACGGAGAAGAGAAAGATCACGGTCACCGTCGACGGAGGACGAGCGGCTCCCTTACGATGCTCCTCACATCTCAGAGGACGACTACTTCCAGAAAAACGACGAGTTCCGGATATGGCTCAAGGACGAGAAACGCAAGGTGTGTCCAACGAAATCACATATTGAGGATACAGTAACCGTTGACAAGCACTTAGTATCTTGACGAACTAACGAGCGAGAAGTCTCACAGGTGAGTTTCTGTAATTCGCCCACGTCTGCCTGACTGTATTGAGTCATTCCTAGTTACTTTCGCAAGTTCGTAAAGGTACGGCCGTACCTTAGTCTCTGTTGACTTCAGATTAATGTTGCCTGCAGGCCTGGAACCGAGGCAAAATTTCCAGTACGTTCAATTGATTCACGCGTTGCAGTGTCTTATCACTCCTGGTTCCAGAGAAGCTGTATGCCGGAATAGATAGCTCAAGTATACCCGCGACCTCCAACACTGGGTACAAGTGGTCCTTTGCGTCCAAAGGGAAAGCCTCCGAGGCAGAACTCCAAGCTGTGCGAGAATCCATTGGCGCTGCTACACATGCTCGTCTTCCAGGCGAGTCCAGGGGATCTGGACGCGTTCAGGGTCCTTCTCTGCCGTCAGCTTCTGATCTCCAGCTCGCTCGTGAGATGGATGCCGAGTTTCGCGAAGAGGAAAGAAAGTACAAACGGAAACGCGAACGGGCCGAAGATAAGGACCGGATTGAAGACATGGTGGGGCCGAAGGAGGTCGGTCGTGAGGGCATGATGGAGAAGAAGCGAGCGAAACGCGAAGGTGACAAAGCGTTCAGGGAACGCGGGGACGACGGGCTAGAAATGGACGAATCAACATTGATGGGTGGAAATGATAGCTTCAAAGCGCAGTACGTGGTCATTGTCAGCCTGACCTTGCACTGTTCTCATGACCTTCCAGACTTGCAAAACGTGACGCAGGAAAACAGAAGTACAACCAAGTGCAGGAGGAAAGGGCAGCCGTGATCCGCGAGCGAGCTGCTGCTCAGAAGGAGAAGGAGAGCGCGACAATGTCTATGTTTCAACAGCTGGCTAAACAGCGGTTTGGCTAGAATCCCTCCTCCAATCGCACCCATATTGGATCCCCTTTTCTGAACGTCTCTTCCTACAATTCTTAGCTGTCTTCGTGAATCAAAGCCGATTGCACACACCTTGGACTTTTTGTTTTGTTTCATGGACGATTTGACTGATTTCACCCACTTTCCCAAAGACTCAGAGTAAGAGTACTCAGGCGGAGTCCAAGCGGAATTCTCTTCATCGAGAAGCTGAGCTGGCCCCTCGTCGACCTCCTGCAAATTCGGGAAGATCAGATATTGGCACGATGGTGGGAAGAATATGCGAACGTTGAGAGTCAGCTCATCGCTATTGTCTTTCGAGTTAGGTCGATGCGCCTGTCAAATTCAATGAGCCTACGAAGAGTGTGTACGACTCCCGATGATACATACATTGCGGCGAAACATCTTGGTGTAGCGTGAACGTCTCCCATTTGCCACTGGGTTATTTGGTAGACCGTCATAAGCGCAAGGCACAAGGGTAACGGATGACATGGACATCTTTTTTGAACTCCATCCAAACGACGAAAGGTACTTATAGTGTGGCACGCCGCTCATCACGCTAACGTTATGCAATTGCTTGATGTCAACCTGAATGGAGCCGTGTGTACCATCAACCAAAGTGAGACGAAGTAGGTTGCTATTTTTGCTTGAGCTCGGTTCTTCGTCGGGATCTTGATATTCAACGGTCCGTTCCCAACGACAGCTCACGTCCGCGACAGCATGGTCCGACCTTCTCCAATCTACAAGTTGAGAGCTAGTGCTCATATCATCACTGAGCTAGAATAGCTCATTGTCCCGAGATATCCACGTCGAGACAGTAAAAACAGACGACCATTGAGTACCAAGATACATATTAGACATTATTATGCCCCAGTTATTCCAGACAGATAATCTGGTGATAGGATCAGTCGCTAAAGGTGACAGGCCAAATTGATCAGAAAGACGGACCTCTAGTCAACTCGAATGCGGCGAATGTGCTTGCTGCAGCCGGTATACTGAAAGGCAGATGATATGAGGACCACTCAGTAGGTTCAGCGAAAGCGAAGTACCTCCGTAGTACTGCGAAAGGGCCTCGAATCAAACCTTGTCGTTGCAGAACAAGAAGAACATGACCCACATGATGGCGTCAAGCCGCGGAATAGACCCGCACTATGTAGGGCACTGTCAGGAACCTCTTCTTGATACATCGACACCAGACACTCACCCTCCAGATTCTGCAAGTATGTTTCGTACTTCTTGCGCGATGTACTGAACCGGAGTCCCAGAAGGGGGTGTGGGCCTCAATTGAACACGAGATTTGATGACGTCTGGACTTGAAGTAAGTCGAGCTCTTCGCGCGAGTGTCGGAATGAGACATACCCAGGGGATAACAAGCAAGCCAGTATGCAATCTGAAAGCAGAAGTCAGCATATGTACGAGGCATCTACGGATAGTTTTTACGCCTCCGGTCGACCCGCTAGCCAAGAGTGTCCAAACTGGGAGATCAGGTCCGTATATCGTGGTGAATTTTCGCTTTGAGAACTCATAAGCTGCATAGAATATTACCGTGTAAGCGGTCATGCATGCAATTGATCAGTGGGCGCAATGAACACACTGACCTGTGTAAAACCTAGTGATGGATTCAGTATGAATTCTGACTATTCACATGCGGAGCAATTGCAACTAACCCAGCGTATGCTGGGATTTCTCGCGCGACCGTTACCTGTGAGCATAATCAGTCACCAGAACTCCACAAGACCCGACATGATACTGACCCAGTAACCACGCATGACTCCCTTTCGAAATCCCCACGTTTGCCACATTTCACTGGCGACGGCACGAAGCTTCTGGTCCCCAGCGCCACCGTACTGACCCTGCATTCTCACCTTGAACATTTCGACTGGTAGTTGGTGAGGTCATGCACTCATGAGAGGTTTTGCGACGCGTTAGAATTACCTGGGCTAGCCAATATCGCGTTCGCGGCACCTGCCATACTTCCCGCGACTGCGATTTGAGGTAGCGTCAGTTGCCCGAACGGAGAGACGATCCGCTTTGATATGACATATGAAGAGAAGAGAAGAGAGTTAACGCCTGCAATGCCCAAAAGAGGGCTAGCCATTCCTACGAGCTTGTGAATCATTGGTGTCAATGCTAATGGGGTCCGGCACACCCTTATACAACGCGAAGAAACCCTCTTTCTTCAACGTCTGTGAGAGAATGTCCATCGGACCTTTCTACTTGGCCCGTATGATGAGAACGAGACAGTGAGAGCAGCCAAGTTTGGCTCACAAACATGCCCTCTGTATTGAGCATGAGTATGACCGGGGCAATTAAGTCCGAGAAACGAGGACTGAACTGGGTGCAATTTGAGCGCGTGTCTTGATCGTGTCGAGCGGCTGCCCAACGAGCACCTGAGCGGCTCCGCCAACACTCCCGGCGATTAGGTCGTTCACGGTCGATAATGCCTTTGAATCCATGAGGGAGACAAGATGTGAGGATGGATGTCCAACGTCAGGGTTATTGATGAATTTGATGGCGATTAGACAACACGTCAGATCACGTCTTCCACTCGTCTTGTCACGACTCTTTTCACGCGGGCGGCGGTAAGTATCCAAACTATTGACATGAAAACTCTCAGTTATACAGCGCCGCCAGAACTATCTCAACTCTTTTCTCCAGATCCTTCTCCTCCTGCCCAATCTCAATATACGATATCTTCAACTTTTTGAGGACTTGTCTGAAGATCTCGACCGTCCTCGTTTGATCATCCAAATGTCGTACCCCGTCGTCCACCAACCATCCCTCCACTGGGGTCAAGAGAACGAACAGCGAGGATGGCCTTCGGTAATGGATCAATGCCTCCTGCATCGAATAGAATATGACAAGCAACTCCATTCTCATGTCGCTGTCTGCTTCGTCGTCTCCAGCGAGGCGGGCGTACACCAGGGGATCAATAGCAGAACGGTCCATGACCTGCACGGGATATAGATCTCTCGTGTCTTCTTCGCGCGCGAGTTGAGCAAGCATAATGTCCTCCTGCATTTGGAATGAGCGGGTGTCGTTTCGGGTGTATCCGTTCCGCTTCATGACACCTCTTGCGACCTCGGTGATATAGGACTGGTCCTTTTCCAACTCCAATCGTCGAGCGAGCGCATCGCACAGTGTTGTATTTCCACTCGACTGTTGACGTGCGTTCATCCTTTGCTCGAAACAGCGAAGAGAGGCTTACCGACGGACCAATCACATAGATTCTCTTATGCGCATGATCATCAGCCGAGCTGAAGAGGTTGCCCATACTGTCCACTCCTCGTAGCGTTGACCGAAAGTGTGTTATAACGGGCGCCTATTCAGTGAGTTCTTCTTCCTACGGTCACGATGCATATCACATATAACGGCACCATACCGTGCAGCCGACTTACCTCCAACTATGTCGCCCCGGGTCCTCAAGTCAGACGTCTCGAAAGACGACACCTCTTGGTCCTTTACGATTCCCCCGAAGGAGCTCGTGGCCAAGCGGACAGGACATGGAAAGCTCATACGGTTCAGTGGCACCGACATTATATTTGAACTCTCCCTGTTTTCGAACAATCGCATACTACAGACTGACGATCCTACTAAGTTCGTCCAAGTATCCTTCGCCTTGCCAAGGTTTCCGCATTGGACTCCAAAAGATGGCTCAGCGTATATATCTCGATTCTTCAAGACGGGCCTATTCATAAACGGCGTCCAATACCGATTCTACCATCACAGCGCCAGTCAGCTGGTGAGCACTCATCGATCCTCGAGTACCACTCGACTCCAATGTCTCAAATCCTCTAGCGGGGAAGAAGCTGCTTCATGCGCCAAGCCAATACTGATCAAGAACTGGATTCCAGAATATACGAGATGGGGTCGTTTGGGAATATCATGAATGTTGCTAAGCGTAAGTCTAGATCAACGTCGCCCATTGATATCTTTGATATGATGAGTGCAGGTGCGAAACGTATTGGCTTGCTGTACTCTGAATCGCAGGTCGATCTCAGTCTGGATCCCAAATTCATCGAAGACATTCCTGACCTCCAATCTGGCGATGAGGTCTTCTCGGACGGTTGTGGGCTGATTTCTCGAAGACTGGCCATGCAAGTCAGCAAGAGTAAGAGGATAATTTTTCGCGGGCAGCGATATACCTCATCTGTCTTTCAAATACGGTTGGTGAAAGAGAACCTCGACGCTCCATGTGCAAATTTGACACATATTATGACAGATACTTGGGGTACAAAGGTGTGCTCATGCTTCACCCAACAATGGACAAGAACAACGACAACAAAAGGCGGGCATTCGAACAAAACCATTCCGCTGGAGAATCACCTTCGCCATCTTGTCTTGCTCAATTTCGACGCAGTATGAAGAAGTTCACCACCACGAAGATCCTTACCTTCTCTGTCGTAGGCTACTCAAAGCCTTACTCCTTTGGTCGTCTCAATAACGAGATCATCGTTCTTCTCTCGAGTCTTGGTGTACCAAACGAGAACTTCGTGAAGAAACAGCAGGAATATTTCGACTGGGTTGTACAAGCCGAGGAAGACCCTCTGATTGCAATTGACTTCTTATCTTCCACAGGCAACTATGACGCAGCTGAACAAGTGCTTCTTGCCGGACTCGAGGCACCTCCCGTCCTTTCGGCTGTTCGTTCTGCTCAGAAAAAAGAGGTTGCGAGTTTCCAGAAGGAGGGCGGTAAAGATCGTTCACGCATCATCATCAAGAAGTCGAGGAAGATCTACGGCGTCTGTGATCCATTCAGAGTGTTGAAGGAAGGTCAGGTCCACGTCCGTATCACCTCTTCCCCCGGAGGTCCCAGCACATTGATCAATGGTGATGTTCTGGTGGTACGCAATCCGTGCTTGAATCCGGGTGAGCTATTTTGCTGTCCTTGTCGACTCTCTGTCTGATCTGATTGCCCAGGTGATTGCTTGAAGTTACGAGCCGTACATCATCCTGCATTGGCTCATCTTGTCGACTGCGTGGTCTTTGCGTCGGTCGCCCGCCCCGGGCATCATTCTGCACCGTCTATGAGCAGTGGTGGAGATCTCGATGGTGAGCACAAAACTCGTCTAGTGACTTTCGGTGCTGTTGGTGACTGATCAACTCAAGGGGACGAATATTTTGTGTGCTGGGATCCTGATCTCGTACCTTCAACGGTGTCTGAAGTTTGTTCTGTCTGCCTTGTTCTCATTCCATAGCTGATGTGTACACTAGGCCTACGACTACCCGCCCAACAAGGAGCGAGTGAATAACACTGTCACGCGCATGGATCTTGCGGACCATTTCGCAGCCTACAACAAGTTCGTGGTTAACTGTCTGCGTGATCATACTCTCATCTTGGCTCGAAATCTAGTGGAGGTGTTGCTCTCGCAACTAGACTGCACAATCAATGGGCCAGTGCAAGTCCGAAAGGCGCGCTGTGCTCGGAGTGCCAGGAACTCAGCGCTCTGCATTCTCAGTCTGTGGACGGTGCACCCATCAAAGTTCCCGATAGGCTGAGGACCCCACCGAGCAGGCCGGACTCTGAACCGTCGTACATCATAGACCTCTTGACACAACGTGCCAGTGCTTTTGCCGCCGAATTCTCTGCCAGGTCTACCACCAGTCAGGGAGGCATGGCATCTATGGATCGAGAAGACGCCGCCGATATCATTCGACACCTACTTTGCAGTCAGCAATCGGCATTGTCGGAATACGAGTTGTTCACCATAGCTTACCGCATTGCGTTGAAGCACGGCCTGGATCATAGCACATTCTTCAGCCACATCAACTGTGGGGCGTTGACGACTTCTCAAAAGTACTCCATCAGTTACGCGTTGAATTTATCCATGGACGAACACGCTACTTTGTGGAATTCTTTGCTGCGCTCGGATCTATTGAGTCGGTCAGACCTGTACCAGCGGGCTCTAACCCAGCCTTTCTCGCTGCATCGCTTCTATTCCTCTCGACTTCAAGGCATGGCTCCCTTCTTCGGTTACTTGCGCATGGCAATCCAGGAGTTCACTCGCAAAGTTCTCATTCTCAAGGTTTGTCCCACTGATCTGTAACTGTTACGTCCTGACTCACACTGTATATAGACAGACGAGCGATTTGTGCTCGCCATTTTCATGAGAGGAGAGATTCCTTGGGAGGAAGATGCTGACATCGACAAAAATGTTGTCGTTTGCTCATTCCATCCGCGTTCCGCGTTATCCTCCTCCAATTACAAGCCATGCGCAACAGGGTACTACCGATTGTTCTGCAGTTCGTCGATCCTTCAACTATACGATAGGAGTATAGGTAACTCCTTCGTGTTCATGACAATACCGCCGAAGGCGTCAAGCTCAGAAGTGGTTGTCAGTGTTGCCCTGGATAAGATTTCCAAGCCAGTTCAAAGGGTGAGGATACTACTCTTCGTCACCTCAGCGTGCGCTCATAACAGATCAAGACTTTCGGTAGAGTCAACAAGGAGGCTGTTACTGCAATTGAATTGCACGTTGTCTCCAACCGCGATACTGTTGCCCATCAACTCTTTGACTTGTGGTTTGAACAGTGAGTAAATATTTACACTGTGCCCTTGCTTGTACTGAATATCTGCAGCGTTGCTACCCAAAACCGAGTTCGCCGCTTTGATCGAGAACTACGCCCATACAAGTTGAACAATATTCGGGAAGTCGAGTGGGACGGGGCAGAGGAGAATCGACCGGCGGCCTTCCTCCGAGAGCTGTTTGCCATAAAGCTGTCCAGAGACGCCTTCATGAGTCGCTTGGAACACACGCTCGCATCTCATTGGATACAAGTCGTACAATTCGCTCTCACCTATCACCTCGAAGACCAAGTCTTCTGGTTATTCGATCACGTCATTTCCCAGCCACCGCCTCTTCCGCGCGAGTCTGTAGCGGCACTGATGAGTCTACATCCTCCATTGGTGTATGCCCTTTTGAAGAAGTTTGCGCCCGACGAAGAGACCATGACGCTGGCAACGGAGGTGGTAGGCATTCGAAAGCAAGTCCTCGAAACGCTCATCAGAGCAGCGAATGAGTTTCCTCTACCAACCCTCGTTGCGCTGGAGAAGATCACGATGACCATCGCCGAGCTGAGGGTGGAATCATACATCGAGGTTCTGCGCCTGGTTCCTCTTGCTATACGCGCATCCCAGCTTGTGCAAGAGGTGCTGCTGGTTCTGAACGACTGCCGCTCGAAGGCACCGGGCATGTCTCCGACCTTGCAATATCTCCACAAGCATGCGCTTGGGGTGGCTTTTGAGCGAGTGGAGGAAGCAGCGGACGAGTGCCCTTGCAATGATGATGGTCGTCCGAGGAAGCAGCGCACGTCCCCAGTCAAGACCACTCTCACACACGCCCCCAATAAACCTGCTCACCAGGTCAAAGCCGTCCTTCGCGTCGATGCTAGGACGCCCATCCGCATTCACTCGCATGTTCGACTGCAATCTGCCTCGCCAGCTGAGTATGATCCCTCGAAGCATGCTGAGACCCCTCCTGCACTTCTTGACGCTGAAGTCGCCGAGTCGGTCAAGGGAGAGGTTACACTGAGCGTCGTTCAACCGTTACCACCGGAGTACGAGGTTATGGATTGGACGATGTATCATGCGGGAAGTATAGGTGAGTGAGATGTTATCGTGACATAGTTTGACACGCGAGCTGAAGGTGTGTTCTATAGCTACATCAAGCGCCATGATGGACGCCTTAGAGCGGCTTGTAACCGAGAAGAGGGAATGCTGTGGCTATTACGACCTATTGGTCGGAGAACCTCCACAGGGAGAGGTAACGAGTGGGGTTTCTAGACCGTTCGAATATGGACCTGGTCTGAATGAGAGTCAAAAAGTTGCAATCGACTCATGCGATGCGACACTTTCTCTGATTTGGGGACCTCCCGGTGAGTTCAAGCTATCTCGCTAGATTTGGCCGCTCTAATCATTGGCCATGGCAGGTACCGGAAAGACAACGGTTGTCATCCAGATCCTTCGAAAGCTCATCCAGGCCGAGCCGGATTGCAAGATACTGATGACTGCTTCGACGCACAATGGTGAGACTGCTGGGGTCGTACCGCTCGCTGTACCTCATCTTTGATCATCGTAGCGGTGGATAATGTACTGGAAAGATTCATTGAGGAGAACAGGACCCACAACTTGTTGCGCGAAGACCAGATTCTGCGCGTCGCAACGGATGTCTCCAAAGTGAACAAGGACCTCCGGAGTTATACGATTGATGCTCGAGTTGGCGGAGATCTGAACGAGAACCGGAAGCTGCAAAAGCAGGCTCAGGACAGAGTCGCAGCTGCTAACTTGATATTCACTACCTGTGCAGGTGAGGATTCGTTCAGCTGTGACTCTCACATAATCACTGACGACATTCGTAGGTGCCGGTCTGGGAACTCTGAGAGAAAAGACTGACTTTGATGTTGCGCTGATCGATGAGGCCTCTCAAGTCACGGAGCCTTGCGCCCTCATACCTTTGGTCAAAGGGGCGAGGCGTGCAATTCTGGTCGGAGATCAGTATGTAGCAATTCTCGCAACGTTGGGAATGCTGGACTCACCTTGGCACTCCAGTGTACAGCTTCGACCGACTGTCAAGAACGTCGGAAAGGTCATCCAATATGATGTCTCCTTGATGGAACGACTGTACCGAGGGCCCAACCAGCCTGGCATCTCCAAGACCATGCTTGATGTAAGTCAATTGAGCTTCATGCCGGGTGAGCTGACTGGAAATTGGGGAATTAGACGCAGTACCGGTTCCCAGAACAGCTCGCAGCATTTCCCTCGCGCGAATTCTACGAAGGAAAGCTCAAGTCCGGGCTCAAGGACACCATCTCCGATCTGAAAGCGCTGCAGAACGGGAACACGTTCCCGTGGCCCAAGTTGAAGGACGCCCGGGGCATCCCCAGTCCATGCGTTTTCGTACAATGTTCGGATGAGGAAGATATGGGAGGCATGTCAAAATCCAACACGGGCCAAGTCGAGGTTGTGGCAAAGATTGTGAAGCTTCTGCGGTCTGGGGTCAAGGAGATGCCTGAGGGCGCGAGGGTTCTGAGCATCACGAACCTGTCGCCGTATACGAAGCAGATCCAGGAGCTTCGCCATCACCGAGAGCTGTCGGACGTTCCGTCATTCACTATCGACTCGTTCCAAGGGCGGGAAAGCGATATCATCATCTTCTCAGCGGTGAGGAGTAACGCGGTGCGTGATATTGGATTCCTGGATGACGAGAGGCGGTTGAACGTGATGTGGACGCGTGCGAGGAGGGCTTTGATTATTGTGGGAGACAGAGAGACTATGCAGAGCAACGCGTTGTGGAAAAGGGCGTTAGAGGCTTGTGATGAGACCTTCCTCCCAGAGTGAGCAAGTTACTGAAGCAGGCGAGCTTCACGACGAAAACCGAAATGCAGATGGACTTTGCTGTGTGGCGTGGTATGATGGTCTTGTCCAATGACCCACAATATTTGTGTTGCACCACCCCTTTGTTACTGTGCAGTGAATGAAATTCATCATGTACTTATAATAATACCTAGGTTGGTGTAATTGAGATAATCGAGTTCAGAATTGCGAAGTAACGCGTCTAAAATTGAGAAGATCTAAGGTGCCACAGATACAGTAAGAGCTCACTAATGCGTCAGCCTGGCTAGCCAGGCTCTAGTACGAGCGAAGACAATCGTTTCCCGTATAGAAGCGCGAACGTCTTGTCAATGTCCACCCCGGTGGGGAAGATGTCGAACGAGATTTGACTGCCGATCTTATTAGTGTCTGGCTGTGTACTTGCACGTTCAGTAGCGATTTGTCTCAAGCGTCGGCATGAGATCCACCAGAGTCTCTATGCATGCTCAAGCAGAACGGGGTGTATTACTATCTGGAACAGTGACTTTGACAGGACATGATTTCGACGCGATGGCGCCGGCAAGGTTTTTGGCCCGGGAGAGTCTCGCTTATGGCGACGGTGAGACTTCAAAATACTGCAGCTTTTCATTGACAGAAAAAGTACTTCCAACAACACCGACAACAGTGAACGCTGGTCGACATTGAAGCTCGAAGGTGTCACTGCAAGGGCCAATGTAGTTGAACTGAGTATGAAGAGTAAGTTTAGGATATACTGACTTTGACAGCTGCAGACGCACTCGTGCAATGTCACTAATGAAATGGCAGTCTGTGTCCTTGAAATTGGTTAGTCTACCAGGTACCTCGTTACTAACCATACATATAAGTATGAGAAGGCAAGTTGTCTCGTCAACTTGTCACATTATAGGGTCCGGTTACAGGACTTGAAATCGGCCTCGTCGTCGGATTTGAGTTTGAGGAGTAAGATCTTGCAATTGTCCCAGTCTACTCGATCGGTCGCAGGAGGCGGGGACTAGCTAGTATCACTGCTCGTGGTACTACAGGGAACCATAAATGGTAGCCTCATATCGGTCAGGGGTCCTATTGCTGGTTGGGTACGCCTAGCACGCTCAAGTAGAGTGCATAGATACTTAGCTACTGAGACTGATCTGGTGTTTTGCGAGACGGCTCGTGAGTACTTGAGTCGTGACGCGCCTTGTTTTCTAGAGAACATGACAGTATGCGGCACTTTGGCTGAAGAGAAACGCGTCCTCCAGAGGAAAGTCGACACGCTGGCAGAAAGATTAGACGCGACAACGCGTGATGCAAGTAGCCGGTGGCCTGTCACCGACAATCGCCCGCTTGTGCATCGTGCGCCCCGAAATTCATCGGAGCTCATTGGATGAGGTCGGATAAGCGCCTCGGCGCCCAAGACGGTCAGCGGGAGGCAGGAGGCGCGTCTGGGAAGGTTGGGGATTGCCGGGGTCTTGGCGGACAGATCTGTTGCATCGCCAACAGTTACCTGAGGAACGTTCGTTGTGATGTATTGAGAATCTGCTCTGGGTTCGCTATCGATTCTGTGGCCTATACAGTTCGTAAATACACGTCACAACCGTGCAGGAGTCCGGACGTGCCTCTGCCTGTATCGATCTAACTCCGCGTGGTAAAAAATAATATAAATCAAAAGTCTGCTTACGGCCCTTTTCCTCATACCACCACCATGGCCTACAGCAACTACCGATCCCAGCTCGAATGGAGTGCGAAGCTCAGCACTGCCAGTGCCACACTGCCCAGCGAAGAGACCAAGTTCCTCCGCAAGGTAGAGAGAGCTGCGCGCCCTATCTCGACGCGATTTTTTTCTGACTTTTCCCGCCCAGACGAGCATCATCGCCACCATCGGCCCCAAAACCAACACCGTCCAGAAGCTCGGTGAACTCCGTCGCGCTGGTGTCAACGTTGTGCGCATGAACTTCAGCCACGGCAGCTATGAGTACCACCAGAGTGTCATTGACAACACTCGCAAAATGGTTGCTGGTGCGTTTATCTTGCTCTGGATGGTTTATCTGCGTTGCTGATGGTCTTGCGATCCAGATGAGCCGGCAGGACGCCCTGTCGCCATTGCCCTCGATACAAAGGGACCCGAGATCCGAACAGGTGTCATGAGGGACGGCATAGACGTCAGTGGCGGTCGTGAAAACAATCCTTCTTCTCATCATCGTCTCTCTAGATTGCCGTGCGCGCTGGCCACGAGTTCATCATCTCTACCGATGAAAAGCACGCTGAGATTTGTGACGACCAGATCCTGTACATGGACTACGTAGGCTCGACATCTTTCTTGGGGTAGGGTGATACTTATTTTGGGGCTTTTAGAAAAACCTTCCCAAGGTGACTGCCCCGGGAAAGCTCATCTACGTGGATGACGGTGTGTTTTCTTTTCTCCTTAATCTGCATATCTCAAACGTGATCCAGGCATCCTGTCGCTCCTTGTCACTGGTATTGATGGCGCGAACGTCCACGTCCGCACTCTCAACAACGGAACTCTCTCGTCTCGCAAGGGTGTCAACCTTCCCAAGACCCCCGTCGACCTCCCCGCTCTCTCTGAAAAGGACAAGGCCGATCTCAAATTTGGTGTCAAGAACGGCGTTGACATGGTCTTCGCGTCATTCATCCGTCGCGCACAGGATGTCAAGGACATCCGCGAGGTTCTTGGCCCTGACGGCGCTGCTGTCAAGATCATCGTCAAGATCGAGAACGAGCAGGGTGTGGCCAACTTTGACGAAATCTTGGCCGAGACCGACGGTGTCATGGTGGCGCGAGGTGACCTGGGTATTGAAATTCCTGCCAGCCAGGTCTTCCTGGCCCAGAAGATGATGATCGCAAAGTGCAACATTGCCGGCAAGCCTGTCATTGTCGCGACCCAGATGCTCGAGTCTATGACCTACAACCCCCGTCCCACCCGTGCCGAGGTTAGCGATGTCGCGAACGCGGTTTTGGATGGAGCCGACTGTGTCATGTTATCCGGAGAGACTGCCAAAGGATCTTACCCCATCGAGAGCGTGTTGATGATGGCCGAGACGTGTTTGCTGGCAGAGCAGGCGATCTCTTATCCTGCTCTCTACGAGAACTTGAGGGCCGTCCAGCCCCGTCCCACACAGACCGCTGAGACCGTGGCGATTGCTGCCGTCGCTGCTGCCGCTGAGCAGAACGCGAGTGCCATTGTCGTTCTCTCGACCAGCGGAGACACTGCTCGCCTCGTCTCCAAGTACAGGCCCACCGTCCCAATCATCACTGTCACCCGCAGCGACCAGGCCGCGCGCCAGATGCACTTGCACCGTGGATGCTACCCAATGTGGTACCCCGAGCCGAGAGGCATCCAAGACCACCAATGGCAGACTGACGTCGACAACCGTATCAGGTTTGGTCTCCGCAACGCGCTCGACCTCAAGATCATCACGCCCGGCTCGACGATCATTGCCGTACAGGGCTGGAAGGGTGGATTGGGCCACACTAACACCATGAGGATCCTGTCGGTCCCTACGGACCATGCTGACTTGGAGATGCAGGCTTTGGGTGCTTGAAAGGACTGAATAACTAGAGTGATTCAAATCTTGTACTAACAGACATATAGACATTTACTGCTTGACCCCGTTGCTTTGTAGTGTAATAATAAGAGAGTATACCTTTGGTGGTGATATAACATTGTGGCGTCTGGCAGCTAATGTTTCTCACATAAGTATCACGCATAAGTATGACAGTTTCTGAGTCTCGGAAGCGAATGAACAAGGGGCGAGAACTTTGATCCGTTACGGCGATGGCATCAAAATATGCCCCTCCCACGCTCTATTTCTGACTTCCCGCCGCTATGGCGTCCGCCTATTTCCCTGCGCCTCGGCGGCAACAACTGCCACAGTACTCGCCGACATCAATGCTGCCTTCCGCGGTGCAGGAGAAGATGTCGCGTCGCGTCCAGGCACGACCATGGCTCATACCACTTGCTATACCTATACCAGGAGTCCGAACTCGTGCCCTAAGGTTATGGGTGCTCAATCCTCATCGGCTGCATCAGTCGACTATTGCGCGTTTTGGGTACAAACGGGGCTCTCTGGTACTCCTAGTTGCCTTCTGCTCTTTGGTGCTGGCGACATGGGCGCTGGCAAAGAGGTTCGGAACAGAAGAGAAAAAATGGCCGGCACCCTTCATGGACCCTCCGACACTTGTGTTCAGACGGGAAGACCTACAGAAGATATGGGTGTGGGAGATTGACAGTGGGCATTATCCCAGCCGACGGAAACGTACGTACGCTTTGGTCGTGCTAATTCATCATGTTCATGGCTCTGTCAGTTCCGGAAGGACTTGGTCTAAGAGTGGCACCCATAAATCCTGCTCTTCCTTCTAGTAACACCCCGTTACCTCCCCCACGGCTCAGGCAGCCTCCTGGTCTCATGGCGACCACGACAATTGGCAATGGCTCGCGTCGAGTGTATCCCGACATTCTGGCCAAACCCCCGAACGTCGCATTTCCACCAAGGCCTATACCCGGAAGCGTTGCCGACCTCGACGTAGTCATGGACCACTGTGACTTCTCGGAGAAGAAGGTAAGAATCAACTTGCCATATGATCGCCCTCCCGACCAGCTCACAATTCTCAGTATGTACGCGACTGTCTAGAAGTTCTCAGAGTAGGAGCCGGCCTCGATAACGGAAAGCGCGTACGACGAGGAAACACGGACGAGTGGAAATATATATACGTGGAACAACCTCACAACGACACGAATACCCCTTCGTTAGCATCACGACAACTAGCCCCGACATCTACCTCTATCCAGGAAGCATCAGATCCTGATAGCGGCCTCTCCAAACGACGCGGCGTCGAATGGGAGGCTGGCCTCCAACTTCCACCCCCACCTCCACATATTCCCTACGCATCCCTCGACTCACCGTGCGATCCTGAAAGCCCCCGGGTCTTCCACATGTTCTGGACAGGTCCATTCACCGACAAGCCCTATCTCGCCCTGCTCTCCTTCTTATTCACCCAAAACACGGGACTTCACACGACAGACGATCCTACAGGTTGCCGTCCCCAGTTTTGGTTGTGGATCAATCCAGGGCCAGCTGCGGCGGTCCCGAATCCTACAGCGCTACAAGACATGTTTGGTGAACTCAAGGCCAACCCGTGGGCGTCGCCGTTCCTCCACCCCAGGTTCAAGGACGTTATCAAGTTCAAACTCTGGAATACGACTGAACAGCTTGATGGCGTCCCAGAATTGAAGAATGAATGGAGATTGCGGGATACGCTGTTCAACTCTGGGGGCCACATCATTAACGTTCCGGTGAAGAAGCAGGATGATACGACCACCAATGGAACATTCAGCAGCAGTAGTAGCAGTGGAACCTCTGGTTCAGGAAGTGAGGATGATATGCTCAATCGCACAGGCAGCAAGTCGTCTTCTTCTTACGACCGACTGTCCGTGATTCTCTCGGACATGGCGCGGTTCATATTGTGTCACCGCTTCGGCGGTATCTATCTCGATGCAGATACAATCTTCCTGCGCGACTGGGAAGAACTGTGGGGATGGAAGGGCGCGTTCGCTTACAGGTGGTCGCGCTTGGAGAAGTACAACACTGCGGTCCTGCACCTGAACAAGGGGTCGGCGCTCGGGACGTTCCTCTTCCGCACTGCGCTCAAGAACGACCTCGATTTCCACCCGATGACGGTTTCGCGGTATACGAAGGATGCGCACCTGGAGGGCCTTCTATTACGACTACCTGATGCCTTGTTCGATTCTGCGTGGCTGAACACAGAATACTATCAGAGGGAACGGCCACCACAGCCATTTTTCACAGAGTACGTGTGCTTGCCTTGTTGACGGAAATTATCTAAATGTGTGTTATCAGCTTTGGAGACTTCTTCGATACCCCGTCACAAAGCAGCGCCGCTCCCGAATCTCTAGGCTTCGATGGCTTCTTCAAAGGAGCGTTCTCGTATCACTTCCACAACTATTGGTAAGTGGTTCGCATCTACTGCGTCGTTTCTATAACTCAGCATCCGCACAGGTGGAAACCCTTTGACCCAGCGCGTAATTGGCCTGATTTAGGACCAACCTTCCTTGCAGGAGAACGCGCTGCACGTCTTGCTCTCAAATCCAAAGGCGACAGCCCCGACTCCACATCAGCGCCTTCTGCCCAAGAACCGTTTCTTGAGGACAAGGTGGCGAACGACCAGCAGGACCTCGACTGGGCAACCGTGTTGAAACGGACGTTTGAGTCGTATATACGTGGGGAGCGGCCTAATATGTATGGGGAGTGGTTGGAGTGGTAGAAGACGATTGTTGATCTATTCGACACCTAATTTATCTTACTCTATCTTACAGCGAAACTATCTATACAGTATATGATGTAATTTGGAGGAAGAGGATTGTGGACCATTTTGGAGTTTTTTGGAGTTCTGTGTTTGTTCATGGGGTTTGGATAAATTGGATTGTTTTACAAGGCTTTCCCATGTAGTCCGCGCGTCACGATGGTTACGACAAGACGCGCAGCTGCAAACGCGCTCAGGTTATGTACGTGCTTGACACGTCGAGTAACGTCAACGATGTTTGAACGGTCAGGGCTCCTCGCGATCGTAACCAGGGGGACGGTGGCGGAAGTGATCGGTTTTTTGACTCCGTCTTTTTACCATCACTACGCTGTAGTCGTCCGTCGTTTCTACGATGAGAACAAGGTCTTGCGCGACTTGGGTGATCTCGAGGCGATGATTGTACAGATAGTCCGTAGCATTCTCTTTTCCGCTTGACGTTGTTGATTGCACCATCCACAAGTTACATCACTTGTATGTCGCCAAGCGATCGTTCTGCTTGAACATGACATTGACATCCATCGGGATTCGGCTCTGCCTCGTATGGAAAGGGCGCTTCTGGACTTCCATTTCCGGCTGCGCGCTCGAGTCATCCCGACGCTTGACCGCGTGGTTTTTGACATGCCGTGGCGCGCCGAGTGGCTGTTCGCAGGGGTCAGGGCGGATATGTGGACTATATAACCCATCGTGTCTTCACTCTGCAACCATCATTACCCGCCCATGTCTTCGTCGGAAGAGCTTGCTGAAATTAATGGCATTAAGCCCAAGGTCGTTATGAAGGACGGCGATGAACGGGAAGTGAAGTCGATGACGAGGTGGGTTCGAGTCCAAAAAAGGCAGTGTACGCCTGACCCTTCACCAGCTCTTCTGTCTACAAGGTTAAACGCACCTGGGACCATTATTACTGGTGAGCTCAACCTCTGCATTGCTAGAATTCTCATATACTAAAAGTCATATAGCACTTGCCCTGTATGTCGCCACAATACACTCTTATCAACACAATACTAACTGTACTGACCAGGCATGGCGCAATCAAGGAGGCTCACCCGTCAATGCGCGCAGCTGCAAACATCTCAAAGAGCTTCTCGGGGACAAATATGAAGCGGCGCGTATCAAGCTAAAGAATCCGCATGCAGCGTCGGCCCCTTCCAAGCCCGCTAGCAAGCGGAAGCGCAAAGCTGACGTCGATGAGGACGACGACAAACCAACCAAGAAGACCCGTAAACCAGCATCTTCTAGCAAAGGAAAGAAGAAGGACGAAGACGACGAGGACGACGATAAGCCTCCGTCGTCCAAGGCTGCGCCCGAGCTCCTTCTCGCCAACAAATGGGATATTGAAAAGGGCCCAGATCCAACTGGTTGGTTGATATCCGAAAAGTTGGATGGTGTCCGGTATGTTTTATGTTTCCTCCACCATCATCAGTGCATTTAACCAAACATACAGTACCTACTACGATGGCAAGCAGATGTATAGCCGACTCGGTAATCCATTCACGCCTCCCAAGTGGTTCCTTGACAGTTCGTCTTCACTCTCTTGCTGCGTCCATTCATATTAACTCTCTTCCTCAGAGCTTCCCAAGGACGTCACGCTCGATGGCGAACTCTTCGCTGGACGTGGCAAGTTCACGGACACAATTTCTATCGTAAAGACCATCAACTCTCCTCACTGGGCCGGCATCACCTTCCAGGTATTCGACATACCTTCAATGGGCAGTGCGCCGTTCGAGAAGCGCGTCAAGCACCTCGAGACGCTTTTTGGCGAGGGCGGAAAGTACGAGTCTGACAAGGTGGAAGTCGTGAAGCACACGCCTGCGAAGAGCCGGGAGCATGTCTTGGAAGAACTCAAGAAAGTGGAGGCCCTGGGTGGAGAGGGCTTGATGTTGCGCAAACCGGGATCGTCATACGAAGGGCGAAGGTCATCCACCCTCCTCAAGATCAAGACCTTCTACGATGCGGAAGCCGTCGTCACTGGATATGCCCCAGGCAAAGGTCGCAACGCTGGAGTCACAGGCGCTCTCAAGTGCAAGATGGCTTCAGGCAAGGTTGGTTGTTTTTTGTTTGCATGATGTCTAGATTACTCATTACCTTCAGACATTCAATTGCGGCTCTGGTCTCAACGACAAGCTCCGCAAGAAGCCGCCGAAGATTGGTTCTATCGTCACATACAGGTTCCAAGAACTGACGAGGGATGGCGTGCCAAGGTTTCCTACGTTTCTCGGAGAGGCCATCGACAAAGACGAGCCTAAGGATGCGGAGATACCTGATCATAGGAAGCCGGGAGGAAAGCCTGCCGGGGATGACGAGGACGATGAATGAATTGAGTTCAGTATAGTACATGTGGGACATCTAAAGGTATCTAATTCGTGTAAAGCCCAATCAGATGTAGATACGATTGGAGCTTCTTTCTTCTCGTAGCTTGTGTCCTTATATTTCCTTTTGAAACTGACGCAAAACTTATGAGCTCTACTGATGCAAAATGGAAACTCATGAGTCCCAAGCTATCTTGGCAGACCTAAATGCCGACAACATTCCCACCGGTATCAGAGTAGGCTCTACAATCTTCAGACCCCCGAACCGCTCAACAATCTCATCTTCGTACATCGCCACATTCCAATGCTCTACGTCTGTCAAGCCGTCCTGGGCACGGGCTGCACGAGGAACGTTTGATGACGAAGACACCTCCTGCATAGAGGTCCACACCACACCCCATGTGGCGAAGCGCGTCTCCCGGCCAAGGATATACTCCTCGAATGGCATGAACATCTCGCTCTTTCCCTCCCCACCACCGTTAAGCCAAACGTCTTTGGCTAAGGCGTATGCAGCCTCGTCAAGCTCCATACGGTGCTTGAATCTAGTCTCCGGTGAGTCGTTGCGTAACGAGTCGCGTACTGTCATGAGAGAGACGATGGGGTTGTTGATCTCCAAGCCACCTTCGGATATGGGCATGAAACACCATCCAGCGGGGATGTCGTCAACACCGAACCGCGTCTTGATGAGTTGCTGGATTTTGAGTACCACAGAGCCGTCTGTCTCAGCGAAGACTTCCTTCAGAATACGGGCAAAGGTGGAGATGATCTCGTCGACATGGACCAAACCGAAGCATGTCGCTGGTTGGGCAAAATTCCGGCGGAAGAATTCGATGTACTAGCAGTACGATTAAGATGATCATTGTAGCCACTTTTTCGCATTGAACACACCTTGTTGAACGCATTCACAAATCCAAAGACCGAGCGAGCAGATTCCAGCTGCCGTCTCAATTCAGCAATGTGGATGTTCACAGCATCCTGGTCAACGACAAATCTACCCTTGGATGCGTCGAATCTCAGGAATCCCCATGCCACAGCGCCGTTCGGAAGTGTCGGTTCGAGATCCGCACCGACACAGACGCCACCTGTCTTCTTCATATTGAACGTGATCCCAACCAGTTCCGCATAGCGCGTCATCTCCCTCCAAGCATCGGCGCACAGTGTAGAGTCATGGCTCCACAACCAAAAGTCGTCGTAGATCCTATAGACATAGAGGCCTCCGGCACGTTGGTTTACCGCAAAGTCCATGCCAAAGAGAACCACTTCACCGCAAAGCACAGACAAGGCATGTGCGATGGGCACACCACGAACACGCGTACGAACACTGTCTGAACTGTCGAATCGCAGCTCGGCATTCAGCCACTTCTTCATGAAGGCGAGCCAGATCGGAGGCATGCCGTAGAACTCAAGCACAGCGAGTATGGAATCGTGTGGTAGCGACGGCCCGAACCTATTGTGTGAAGGAGATTTCAGCATATGCCACGCAGGTGAGCTAGCAAATTAGACGTACCATTCCAGATCAGCACGCATAATGGTACAGCTCCCATGAAGGGCCTGCTTCAAATGTGCCTCGGTAGAAACCAGCCTCAGCAAGACCTGCTGGGCATTCGCACCTTGATTCGTCTTACGCCCAGCTCTCGGCTCATCGTCATATGCATCCTCCGCCCCTATCGTCTGGGGCAACTGAGTCATGAAGAACTGGTTCAACTGGAGGTCGCGACGTTGCGCCCCGATGGTGGACGGAAGGTGATTATCCGTAACACCTCTCACCAAGAAATTCATTGCATCGTTTGAGCTGCTCGGTTGAGAGGATGGGCGTTTCGACCATCCTCTTCCACGCTGTGGACGTCGCGCCTCGATGGTGGACGGAACATGATTATCCGTAACACCTCTCTCACCAAGAAACTCATTGCGTCGTTTGAGCTGCTCGCGCGAAAGGATGGTGGTTTCGACCTTCCACGCTCTGGACTGGGCAATAGACCGAAACGCGCCTTTAAAGGTGACACTCCACTGCATACCGATGTGCTGGAAGAGAAGCGCCTGCATGATTTCGTTGTCCAAGTACGCTCTGGGTTTAAAGGCCGCCGCTTTAGTGCAATTCCCAATGTCCGATGAGAGTCTTACCTGTACTTTCCGCTGAGATGTCTTCTCATCTCCACCTTCACTCCATCCTCTGGCCATTGCCATTCACCCAACCTCGCCATCTGCATGTTGAGGACACTCGTCACTTCTTCGATGATCACATCATTACCCAGGAAATTCTTGATAGCGGCTGTTTTCTCCGGGGACAGCAAGTCCCTGGCCAGCAACGACCGGATGAGATCCTCTGTCTCGTGGTTGTACAGCTGTTGTCGGAGGAGACTGGCGCCAAATGTTTCGAGACGCTGCCTCAAGTTTTTCAAGGCGACCTGCGCTTCCGGCTCTGAGAAAAGGTCCTCCAAGTAGTCTTTGATGGCCTCTGCATTCGTAGGTTTTTCCTCGAAGATCAACTCCTGGATTCTGTCTTGCTGAAGCGAGCGCTCTGATGAGATCTGATTAGCTTGGGCAGATGTATACTACAAGGAGAATAATGCACCCGGTCTCCTTCCGGCCTTGGGCGACGACGGATCGGAGGTATTGTCCACAGGGGACGCATCATCCTCTTGAACAATAGCTAGGGAGTCGCCACTCTTCAACCACTCGCCAAGTAGATCACCAAACAACTTGGCATAATCATAGCGTGTCACAGCTTGCCTGAGCTCCTCTTCCAACTGGTCGCCCCAGGTTGAAACTTTCGACGGCATGATGGAAGGGTCGGTGTCAGCTTGGTGTAGCCATCTGTCGAACACTGTGAGTCTCGGGTTGTGAAAAAGCGGAACAAGAAAACGTACTGTTTATAATCAGTCAGATCCACGTTGTCTGACACTAAACTGCCGAGACCTTTCCATGCGTCGATGCGCTTTATGAGGGTGCGAATGCGAGATCTTGGGTTTTCCGCGGTGGATGCCATCTCAACCGTCTCATTGACGTAGTGAGTACATGCTTCGCGTTGTCGTTCGAGCTCCTGAAGCTTGATGGTCGTGATATAGTGGAGAGTTTGACTGAATGCCGAGGCTATCCAGTACGTTAGTACTATGCTAGGAAGACTCGAGCTGGAAAGATACCTGACATAGCACTTTGAAATCGAGAATATCGAATGAGCTGGAGGTGATTTTATGCTACGCTTTAAATAGAGAATTCTGGGAACGACTTACGGCCCTGCCAGTGATAGAAGAGCATAGAACAATCATAGAAGGTTTCAGTAGCGGCCAAGTCAATTGGAGTCAGAATCAGTCAGAAAGAATGTTGTCGACGGTTCAAGAATCAAGGGAACTCCAAGTCATAGATTTCTATCAAGTTGATGCCAAGGGCTAATGACATGTGTCGTGGCCTCGAAGAGTACGCGCTAAACCCTTCATGTGCAAACGGTCATACAGGTCATATTAGAGTGATGCAGACGAGTTATAAGCTAGATTTGATGTCGGAGTGAGTGCACTTTCAGACCGCGAGAGCGGTCAACGTCGAAGACGGAAAAGGGAAAGACTTAGAGATGAACTTGAAATCGTTCAACGTCTAGTAGTGACAGCGCTCCCATTTGGACGTAAGAGAAGTAGGTAGTACCGCGGACCCCAACCTATTATGGCGAGATTCTCGTTTCTCAGCGCCCGTACGGTACGTCTACATGGGCATCGAAAGGTCACCGGTCAACACTGGGTCGAGTCTCGACGTCGGCCACGTTGCAAGGCTTCATCAAAGGCTTTTCCCCCATCGTCTGGTGCCTGCCATATCCTTCTACCCAAGACTCCCAATCAAATCCGTGACATCAATCCCTGAGTCCCTAAGTTATCTGCAGAGGCACTCTGCCCTTCTTTGCCTCAGTGCCTGCGTTTCTCGAATCGCCACGTGCACTATAGTCAATGATCACGCCAACAGCCTGGAATATTGGCACAGGAGGACTTCCGCGCAAGATATGTGAAGAAGAAGCATAGCTATGATTGAGTGACCACAAAAACTAGTGTGATTCATTACTGTAAGGTCCTACTCAGGTCGACTCCTAAAGAAAAAGAGTGGCGCTCTCAATTTAAGTGTGCCGGCACGTGCCGAAAAGCCGAAAGGACTCCGAGTTCTACCCCGGTCAGCATTCCTTCTTAGCTGTTATGTAAGTTACTGTGGCTGGAAATTTTCGTTCGGCTGGCATGTAGCGGAGTCAAAACTCTAATTCTACGAGGATGGGAGCCGTAGTCGTACGTGGATCCGAGTCTGAACCCAAAAACGACCACTATCATCTATCATCGATCATCACCGTCATCTCTTTGCGATGGGGCAGAGACACCAGGCTTTTGTCATCGCCAAAGTCATTCCTTTCGGTCAAAAAACGTCTTATTATCGATGCATTGCTGCCTGGCATCACCAATGGTGCTATGGTCGTCTGCCACTCAAAGCGACACGTCGCTTCATCGAGCTTGCTAAACAGAGAGAGAATGCCGAACGCATTCTATACGAAATCAAGTCTATCCATGGAAAGTACGGGAGACATCATGAAGAGCCTCCGCTTCCCGCAGTCCCTTGCAGCTACATCGCATTCTTACTCGCTCAGGCCTTCGACGTTGACTTTGCGACGAACTATGTCCATGGTCATTGCAGGTTCTTGAGTAACTTTGTGGGTGCAGACAGCGGATCTCGTGATGCAGGACTCTTCGGTGAGGGGCTGCTAGAATTTCCCCTCGAGAGATCGAAATCCTGACTCTTTGATTCTTCCTTTGACAGGCAATAACGATGGCATAACCGTGATCGACGTTACCGATCCGTTCAATCCCAGCTACTGCTTCGTCTCCATTGTGGGGCTGGAGGGGAATAAGTCTGATGACATTCCTCTCCTTCGTCCTTTGTCTGCAGAAGAATATGCACGAGCGTACTACCCAAAGGGAACGCAATCACCAGATGTTGAAGAAGATGTTGCTGCTGTCATTATGACGCTTGACGGCGTGCACCTCGTGGACTATGAGATGCTTGCAGAAGCCTGGCCTGAAGAGTACCAGTTCGAAGACGAGGAGTCCGGAGACGATGAAGCGACTGCAGACTCAGACGCTGAGCAGCCTGAGCTTGAACGTGCCTTATCTTCGGAGCCTTCCTCTGGGAATCCAGTTGGCATACCCACCCTTGCTGATCTTTCCGTCATCACTCTGGTCGAACTGTCACTCAAAAGTAGGGACCCAACCCCACTCGAAGGTTTGGTCAAAATGCCGCACAAGGTAGATATCGTCAAGGCTCTTCTGAAGGCGAAGGCCTCATTGCCCGATACTTTCACCGGTGTCTTGGCGAGGCTCTGCGAGGAATCCACTCAGGCTAACAGTGTGGACCTCGGCGGGTGGTCTCTGAACATGGCACAAATCATCTCTGTCCTTTCGCAGATGGAGGACATCCGTGAGCTAACCTTGTCTGATAACGATGCAGTCACCATCGAAACTGTTCGTTCGGTGCTATCCTCCCATCCTGGTATACGCCGACTCTCACTATTGAACACGGCAATCTCCTCCAATGATCTAGCAAGCCTTATAGCCCAAGAACCCAGCCTCTTTTTCTCCATTGAGGAACTTGTCCATCCATTCTTGTTCCAATTGCCAAAGAAGAGCGACACGTATGTCAGTGCCTTTTGCTATATGGCTCCACGGGAGTCTTCCAATGGGTCCTACAATATTGCGTCCATTCCTTTACTGTGTCCTTCACATATTGTCCAAGTCCTCACGGATATCCTTGGCCTGGCGGTTCAATCAAATCCAAGACACTCTTTTAGCCCCCGAGAAGCGGATCTTTTCCCTCTAGTTGCCCTCGCCACAGGTGCTCGACCTCCTCATCGATCTTGGTCGGAGCGTCCAATCTCGTTCCTTCCGCGTCACTCGGCTCCGGGTCTGACCGGGCAAGGATGGACTTTCATTACCAATCTCGACAGAGCTCAGCACTTGTTGAAGTGGACCGAGGAGACACTCTTCTACGGTTTTGTGGAAGTCGATTCTCAGACTCCCACATGTGATGGGGAGCCTGAAGGGGATAGCACTAACAGCGGGGTCGGGATTCCAGGTGGCGAAGAAGAAACGTCGCTCCAGCCACTCCAGACGGCTCGAAAGAACAACTTACGCGGTCGCCGCCAGTATTCCATCCGTAACTTCGGCCAGTTTTTGAAGGCGATGAATGATGAGGGAAGGCCCTCTCCGTCAGGCGAAGCGGTTCGCGTCTTGGAAGAGATGTTCGATACGCTGCATTCCAAGTACGGTTCTCGCCTCATGACAGAGGAGGAGTTGCAACCCTTTCTCGAGGATAGTCACGGCATCAACTATGACCTATTAGAGGATCCGGAATTCAAAAACTTGCTGGAGGATGAGGCATCAGGCTACAAGTCGGAGGAGCTTGATTCCGATGGGACCAATCAAGACTCTGACCGTAACAATGAAGAGGACGCGGAAGGTAGCGCCGATGCTAGGGAGTTCCCTCCCGCAAAAAGAAGAAGAATGTCGTAGTATTATATCTTGAAGCCTGCACCAGCTCCTATGCCTTACTCTTGTGTACAAACATCACTGCGTCTCGTGGTGGTTAGAAAACTCAGCTCGAATACTCAGACATGGAGCAAGCACGAAGCCTCTTGAGTGAAAAGACCGTGAGGCGATGACGCACTTTGCAACGTCGCGCGTAGACCAAATCAAGTTACGAACACTGGTTATTTGCTGCGAGAACTTTGACATGGATAGGCAAGAACGACGCAGATACATTTCCTACCATAATACTGGCGCCTTAAGTCGGTTGCAATCGATGATACAGCACATACATATTCAAAGATACAGTTAATCATCGCCACCATGCGAGCTCGCCACATCACTTTTCGCATCGTCGTCGTGCGAGGTCTCCTTAGCAGCGGCGAACCCAGACAACACCGAAGAACCACCTTCCTTCCCAGCTTTCTTGGCTTCCGCCCACGCATGAGCCATCTTCAGGAACTGGAAGGTCTTGGGGTTGTTTTCGCGTTCGTCGTCAGCGAAGATGAGATCATGATCTACACACTGGTTACTACCAGAGAAAAAAGGTGAGGGTGACATGCGTACCTTCCACTGTTTGACCAGTTTCCTGATCGACATAACGCTTCTTGCCCACAATTGGCATCATGCCCGCCACCTTCTTGACGTCGTCTTCCGTGCCGTTGGTCTCTTCGAACGTTTTCCAAACTTCCAAAAGCACCACGCGCTGGTTGGAGCATCAGCGCCTGCAATGAGTACATCGACAACTTTGTCCTTACCTCATGTTTGAGACCCTTGTTCTTGAGGTCGTCATAACCACGCTGGAAGACTTTCCGAGCTAGATCAGGATCCCCAGCAACCATGCGCTGCTCTGCCTCCTCGTCTTCCTCCTCCTCCTCTTCGCGCATGGCTCGAGGAAGAGGTATGGGCTCCGCTTCGAACAGGGCATATGATATCCACACTTTGACATGCCCGCTGAGCTCAATGAGCCGGTTGTAGAGAGCACGAGCTGCCTCGCGTTCGCCTTCCTCAACCTCGAAGTCGATATACGCCTTCCAGAGAAGCTCCGGCATGGACAATGGGCTCTGACCGACGGCGAGCTCGAAGATGGCGCGGGTACGGGCAAAGTCTTGTAATTGCGATTCAAGTTCGGCGAACCTGATCCAAGCGGGAGAATTTGCTGGATCGAACTAGGAGGCATTGAGCCGATGCTTCATTTGTTGATCAAGGAGATTACCTCAAGATATTTCTCGTATAACGTCCGGGCATGGTCGAACTCGCGAAGCTGGAAAAGTGTCATTCAGTGGATTGGGATACCCACGCTGTGCAACACACCTCGATGTCCAGTTCGATATATCCTTTGAACAACGCTTCTTTCGGGCACATGCCAATAGCGACACCAAGAATCTTCCGGGCTGCAGCCAAGTCGAGTCGCCGCACCTCAAACTTCGCGAACATCAACCAAAGTTTTGCAAAAGTGAATACCTTGTGCGGCACTATGTTGATCGCCTCTTTGTATATTTGTCGGGTTCGTTCGTAGTCCTTTGCAAGAAGTTAGCGGAGACGATGCAGTAGGAAAAGAATGGTACCTTGGTTTCTATCTCTTCAAATAGAGCATAGTCTAACCACAAGAAGATGTATCTCCGCCAATGCCGCTTCTCGTTTCCGGGGGGTACTTGCGCAACTGCTCGCTCATAAACTTCCCGAACACGCGCTATCGCCGCCTCCTCTTCTTCTGCTGATCCACCCTCTGCATGTATGTCTGAGAAGGCACCCTCTTCTAACCTGGCGTAGTCGAACCAGACGTCGTAGTTGCGACCATCGTTCGATAGCTCTTCCTCATATTGTATCCTCCTCTTGCCGAGCACAGTACTCTCCAAGGTGGTTCTCGTGCCGTGCTGCTTCTCGAATTTGGTATAGGACGCGTACAAACCGGCTGATTTTGAACGCGGTATCCGAGAAAGAGCAAACTATGTTAACGTCAACATCTGCCAACGACGAAGTTCAACGGCGACGCACTTTATATATGACCCGTGCTCGGTCATACTCTTTCAATCTCGTTTCCATCTTGGCAAAGGCGCTGAACACGGCCTGCGCCCTCTCGATTTGCTCCTCGTCATCGCCGTAGAATTCTAGAGCAGTTTGGAACACCTCCCGAGCCTTGTCGACGCGGAGCCTGTCCTCTTCGAACTTGCCCCATTTCACCCAGACCCGCGGTTCCGGCCGTACGGCAATCCAGCGCTCGTAAATGGCACTGGCGCGATCAAGTTCTTGGTAGCGCTCCTCGAGCTTGATGTAGGCTTGCCAAGCCTTGTCATCCGGCTCCCATTGCATCCATCGTTCGAACACCTGACGGGCACCAGAGACGTTCTGCAGCAACTCCTCGAGGTAGACGTACTTGTACCAAAGCTGGTCCACGCGAGGAAGGAGAGTCACAGCTCGGTCATAGAGATTGCGCGCATGTTGGACATTCCGGGACTTGAGTTCCATCTCGGTATAGGATAGCCATAGCTGGATGCTGCGGGGATCGACGTCGAGGGCCCGTTCGTAGACGGATCGTGAGCGGGCGAACTCGTTTTGACTGGCCTCCCAGTTCGCGTATTGCAGCCATTCTTTGCTATCTCAGACGTTGGTAAGAGGTAGAAATGAAGGAGCAATACGCACATGCTTCCCCGGGTCCTTCGTATTCTCTCCTCGAATTCCTTTCTTTTTCGTCCTCGGTATTCACTTAGCTCCTCGAAGTCCTCAACGCGCTGCTTCGGTGCCCGGAATGGAGTCTCTGTCCGCTCTTGAGCCTAGTGAGACGACCATGGTCAGAGTGGGACGAAGTGAAAGCGTAAGCACTCACTTCACGTAGCAGCTGCTCAGCGGTGATCTGTACGACAACCAAGTCAGTTTGTGTAACTTTTGATGGAGGCAGCACAATTTGACCTGAACAGCCGCTGGGGCTCGATTTTTGATGCTGTATGTAGATCAGCAACAGTTCAGTAACGAGTGTTGAGCAGCATACCGAGGCGCGCGTCCGTCCTGCATCGCGGTCAAGAGCAAGGGTGCTTGTTTGTGGCTGTTGACCAAAAGTGACTGCTGAGTGACTGCAACATCATTTCATTTGAACTAAGTACAGTACTGAGTACTACAACTACAACTCTGACTAGGACTAGCCCGTATCCGGCTGCGTAAAATATTGCAACCTCAAGATTGGATGTCAAGAAGACTGACCCCTAATGATCAGAATTCAAATTTTCAGACTTGGGCCGTAACACCGTTCACCAGGCCTCTTGAAGCTGGTCTCCTTGGAAGTTCACTGTTGGAAGAGATTGCCCAGACTGTTTCCAGCGAAACAATACATTGATGGCTCTTGTGTAAAAGACCAACCTCCGTTAAGTAGAAACAGTGTACAAATACTCTAGTCCACGTTAAGATATCTCATCATCAGCACCTATGAGCCAACCAATCCCCTTTGAAAACACCCTGGTGGCTTGAGAAGAAACATCGTCTCCTTCCCGTGGCCGACTGTCACTCCTCCCCGAATCACTGCCCCAGGCAGAGCTCGGACGTCCTCTGCTGAAAGGGAAGTTCGCCGCCACCGACTTGAACGTCTTGCTTGCCAAAGCAGCCGCGTCGGGAGTATTCAACAGCGGCGTATGAGGCAGATGGAAATCGGCCAAACGCGAGCGCAAAGACGGCTGCTGAGCTTTGCCCGACATCACCGCTGCCGTTCGCTTTTGTGGCACAACTCGTCCGGACTGGCGGTCGGATAGTCGAGCCTCGCGCAGCTCGATGTCCTCTTTCTCTGTGCGACTCCAAGCCGAAAGGACCTCGTGGAGTTGCTCTGGAGGACAGAGCTCGAGCGCCCGGCCGAAGAGAGCCATCTTTTGGTCGATGTCTTCAAACTCCGGATGACGCCCAAGCTCATAGCAAGCCACCCAGCACACCTCACTCGCCTCTTTCAGTTGAGGCTCAGCAGACGAATGGGCACGAAGCTCCAAAACTGTGTTGACCATCCGTTCGCTGGTGCTGTATGCGCGTTCAAAGTCCTCGGATTGCAGTGCTGCATCTGCAAGCATGGCCAGGGTCTTCACTTCGGCGACAACATCTCCTCGGAAGCCAAGCATGTACACCAGCTCTAGTACGACCTCGGTATGCTTGTAAGCGTCGTTGTTGCTAGAGAGCAAGCGAGAGACGAGAGAGAGACGGTCTTTCGTCAACCGGATTTCGATGGGGGAGATGGGTATGCCCGGACGTGACATCACATTGAAGGACGACAGGCGAGACGTGGCCTCTATGAACTCTCGCTCCTTCGCAATCTGGTCAGATGGTGCTGGGACATCAAGGCTGAATGAAGCCATTAGTTGCGCTTTCTTCCATGGTAATGAAGATGGGTCCTACCAATCATAAGCCGATTTCATGTCGCCGACTTTGTAATTTCCAGAACTGGCATTGTCATAGAATTCATGCGAGGCCGTCAAACATAATTCCTCGATGACTTGAGGAGTCAAGGAAGCGACGTGCTGATTTTGCATAAGCATCGTCTTCGCAATGTCGAAGCCTAAGTCAGATAAATGAGATACGAAGACACATGCCGATAAGTACTTACGTCCGGTACTGAGAAGGCCGCTGAAGAAGATACGTATGACCTCGTTGACTGGCAGCAACCCGAAAGCACCTCTCAGTTCGGTATCTCCTTTGCCCGCCAACTTGACCATATCTTCCAACAACCATTCCCAGTCCTCTAAGGTCTTCAGCTCTTCGCCAGAGCTACCAGCCCGACGTGCCATCCTATTTGCCCAAGCCCTCTGCTCACTCTCGTTGTCCCTACTCTGGAGGAACCAACTGAAAGGTGCAGGAACATTCCAGCGAGACAGTATCTCGCCAGACTCGAGGTGTACATCGAGTATATCCAGAGCTCTCGACAGCGAAGAGATTGGTAAGGGTTTGAAGAAAATCATGAGATCCGAAGGTGTGCATCGCGGTCGTGCAATGGTGGGAGTAACAAAATCACCTAGGGAGGCGATAGTGGTATCAGCAGCGTCCTCGTCATAATCTTCGTAGGCAGACATGTCCCATGCTGGGAGACACTCGAAGATTCGACTCATAGTTGGCCATTCGTCGAGACTGTTGTTGCCATAGAGGCAGGCCAGAGCTAGGCGTGCCATGTCCTCATCGTCTTTGATGACTCTTTGGGCGGCAGGAGAAGTGGGCTTGGACGCCTCGAATATCGACGCGACGCGTTCTAGCGATACATCGAGGATGAAGTCGTAGAGTAGGTCTGTATGTAGTCGGGGATCAGGGTTTCCAGCGCGCTCTGCTCGGGATTCAAGGACGTATAGATATGGCATGACGAGGTGGAGGATATCCTCGGGTAGAGACTCTGGCGTGGAATGCAGAGTGTAGGCGCGAATAACAGTCTGGGGCTCCATCTTGCTCCAACGAGCTAGAGTCCATTCCTCATCTCCTTCGCTGGCACCGGGAGCGTCATACACAAGCCTAGTGAGAAGACTAAGATCTTCTCCTAGCTCGTCAAGTCCAGGAACACCTTGCGACCCGCCATGTTGAAGGACAGCGAGTGCAAAATCCATGATGCCAGTAGAGGCCATGATGTCCTCCACGCGTCCAGTGTACCAAGCAGAGAGCTCAGCGCTCGTCAGACACTTTTCGTGGACCAAGGAAGCGAGTTTGGGTGGCGATGATGTTGAGGGAATACCAAGCGCTTCATGAGAGGCTTTGAGAGCCAGAAGGATGGACCCTTCAAGGTGATGGTCAGCATCTCGCCAGGAGGGCGCCGACTCTTCATCTCCAGTGCTGCTAACACGCGGCAGGAAGTCGCGGTACTGGGCGGGGTCGACATGTGCGGGGAATGCATCATAGATGATGAACCGGCAAGGCCAAAGATGTGCGCCGTGTCGTTCAAGCAGAACACGGAGAGAAGAAAAGAGCTGTTCAAGCGCGACCCTACTGGCAGATTGGACTAGGTCGTTCACGAGGTATGATGGAAGGGATATCGGAAAGGTTGGGGATTGTTGGGATGCAGCCACACGCTGACCGCCTGACGACTCGGCCCATGGATCATCCTCCCACTCGGCGTCCTCCTCGGTCGAGTCGCTGGCATCTTCGGGTAAATCCCTGCACATTTCGACATATGTAGTCAGCCGATACTGACGCCCGAGCATCAAGCCATGGAGGCGACATAATTGCGCGTCGACAGGCAAATCCTGGAAGTACGCCAAGGCCGCGTCGTGCTGCGTGGAGTGTATCGGTTCCTCGGAAAGGTTCAGGGCGTCCTTGTAGCGGTGGACAGCCTGGGAAGTTCTTTGGAGGCCAATGTCAAGCAGAGCCTGCTGCACTTCCACGTCGTTCACGAGTCGGTCGTGGCAGGCGGCGGCCACCCAGAGGTCGTCGGGTAATGATTCCAGATGCTCGTGGACATTCTCCACGGTGAGCTCGCTGTCTGCGAGGGCAAGCCAGGACGTGTACGTGTTGGTGGAGGAAGAAGCCATTTATGGTAAGTGTCAAATGGCTCGTTCTTTACCGCTTCTTCACGTATCCTCATCATCTTGGCGTTTCTGCAGCGAGTGAGTTATTACCCACTCACTTGTCAGATTACATGGGAATGTATGGAATCCTCACTCAACTGACCAGCTAGAAGTCCGTTCAGTCTGATCCTCGGGCTTGCATGGTCTCTTCGGTTTCGTCACGAGCCTTATCGTACTCTTTGTGCCGTACTTGCGCTCTGGAGTCTATTCTTACACTGTCAACAATTCAAACAACTGTCCAATCTTGAAGCGCTTGTCCACTAATGCCAAAGCTTCTCCCGATGCATGGCGTCTGCCGGGCAGGAATCGCGTCTCAATCTGTATAAAGACCAAGTGAACACACCATTATCTGCAGCTCAGTCCGCTACGTACTTCAGCATGCCTATCACACTCTCTCCCTCAAACTCAGACACCAAGGTCTTCAAGGTCGCCGCTGTCCAGGCTGAACCGTGAGTGGTCCTTAGCTTCATCATTTCTCTCTCTAATCAAGACTGGAGCGTATGGCTCGACTTGCAAGGTGGCGTTGACAAGGTCATTCAGATCACACGCGAAGCCGCCGCTGAAGGAGCCAAGATCATTGGCTTCCCAGAGGTCTTCGTTCCAGGTCTGCTACTCTTTTCTCTGTGCGCCCGGCTTACCTGTGTATACTGACGACAACGCTCCCATAGGCTACCCATGGACGCCTTGGGCCAACAACTTTGTTGTCACATCCACCGTGCTGAAGGAATATCAAGCCAATTCCCTCCCACTCCATTCTCCCGAAATGGACCGCATTCGGGAGGCTGTCAAGGAAGCAGATGTGACCATTGTCTTGGGCTTTGCTGAGCGTGATGGTGCCTCTCTGTACATCGCACAGGCTACTATCCTTCCGGATGGTACCATCGCCAACCACCGCCGCAAGATCAAAGTGAGTAACACAATGCTACCGCTACAGGATGCTGATCATCTCTCTTCAGCCTACTCACTACGAGAAGACCGTCTTTGGCGACGGAAGTGCTCAATCAATCCACAACGTCGCGCAAACGCCCTACGGCAGATTGGGCTCCCTTAACTGCTGGGAACACATTCAGCCGTGGTTGAAGACGCATTTCTACTCTCAGTATCCTCAGATCTTTGTAGGCGGCTGGTGGCCCGCCTTCCCTCCTGGTACCGGCGGCTCTCCCTACATCGTGAGCGGCGAAGCCTCCAGCCGCATGACACAGAACGTTTCCATGGAGGGGGGCTGCTTCGGCCTATGCTGCTGTCATGTCGTGAGCGAGGCCGGGGCTGAAAAGATGAAACTTACCGGCTTCCCGTGGTTTACCTTCCCAGGCGGCGGCTTCTCTGTGGTATGCCTTTTGTCAGTGTTCTCACCACTTTCGTCTGACCAACTGGTCTTCCCAGATCTATGGTCCAGACGGTGGCGCCCTGACTGAGCCTGTGGACCCAGGAAAGGAAGTCATTTTGTACGCCGACATCTCTCTGAGCAAGATTGACGAGGTCAAGTTGGTTGCCGACAACATGGGAAACTAGTAGGTGTTTCGTTTTCTTGCCGTGTACACTGCCTGATGCTATCTTCTCTAGCTCACGCTTCGACTTGTTGCACACCGTGGCGCATGGACAAAACTGGTCCCCGATCACGTATGGTCTCCCCGAAGAAGCCAAGGGCAACGCCGAGAAGACAAATGAAGTTAACAATCTTGGCTTCAGTCAGACCTTCCAGTACGTTGACACTAACAATAAAGCCGCCCAAAAGCAGTGAATTCAACGCATGCGCCCTTGTATATTGTACTATTACTCCAACTTTGCAATCACATCACCTTCTACCACTCTACAGTATGAATTCTATCTTCAAAGCGACTTCGACTTTTCCGCCTGCCTTTTCTGTACATGTGCCATATGCACCCTCGCCCTCCTCGCCCTCTCCGCAATCTTCTCCGGGCTCGAATTCTTCTCCAGCGCCGCTTGCACTCTATACCTCTCCATGACCCACGCATGGCGCAAGTTCATCGCCTGCAAATCCGCCGTCACATCGCGTCGCTGGTCTCCTACGACATCCAATTTGGCATGCGGAGCGCGTGCTTTGACATCGACCTTTGGGACCTTGTACACTCGTCCATCGAGGACGGCAGGGACACCGAAGAGTGGGCGTGGGTTGGTCGCCCGAGCCGTCCGATTCCTAGGCAGCTCGGGATCGGCGGGAGTGAGTCCATGCGGGTTGCCTGTAAGGCCTTGAGCCTCAACTTTGGGGGGCCCAGCGGCGGGCATGAGCCCCCTTTGGACCGGTCCGTTTCTGGTCATGCGCATGGTTGGCCAGAGCTGGGGAGGTTGTGGCGCACGTCGCTCCTTCGCCTTATTGGGTGAGGCGCGTGCCGGAGGGGATTGTAGCGCGTCTTTACGCGACTCCGGGGTCTTGGAAACCATTGTGTAAATATAAGTGTGATGAAACGATGGGAAGCGAGATCTGAAGTTTATGTTAGTGATGTGTGAAGATGAAAGGTTTACAGCGACTTACCCAGCTCGAGTTGTGTTGTGTAAGATTTGTGGGGTCAGAAAGAGCTCTTTCACCTCCGGTTATATACCATTTCGACGCGACACCCAATGTGGACTCAGGACTGATCAAATACGAAGACCTTTGTTCGCCACATTTGGTCAAGCCACCCTCACACACAATAGCGGAAGCATTGACTGCGACCCTTAGAGCCAACATGGAAGTGCCTCTCAGCCTCAGCCGCTTTCAGTTCTGGACGAACAATAGGGTTGTTTGTTTTGTACAGTTATAGCTAAGTGGCGCAACAATTATTTACTGTGTATACACGTGCCCGGGCCAGCGTATGAGGAACCAACGCCTCTTTTAAGACTGAGACTATGAAACGAGATGGGTTGGGCGAAAGAGTACGTCTGCGCAATGCACACTGGCATGCCGTTCGACTCCGTCCTGCGCAGAAGTCCAAGAGAAGCTTTGAAAGTGCCTCAAGATACGAAAGTCCATGTCATATTCCAACGCCCGCTGACCATTGTACAGCTGCAAGTACCGGGGACCCACCGAGACTTTGATCTGAAGAGCAATACGTGCGACTTGAAAAGCCCAAAGACATACATGAGATGACAAGCTAGGAACTCATTGATAAGGCAGGGTAGTACTACAGAGATACAAAGAAAAACGTGATAAGTCGTGAGAGGAGAAAAGTACAGCAGCAGAGAGAAGAGTATGTTAGCGACACCGGCAGTCGGTGCGTGCCCTTGCGCGGCATAGGTTCGAGTTAATTACCAGATGGAAAGTTTGACGTCCAGTCTAGCTCATTGATTTTTCGCTGGTAACTTTGTCTACTGTAAGTGGAAAGACAGACGATGAGTAATCTGGGTGATGTTGCTAGGAGGGTGGAATGACTACTCACTTCCGGGATGCCCTAGGTTGTCCTGGGTTCTGTGCGGGCTGTCCTGGGTACTGTAAAGGCTGTCCTTGGGGGTTTACATATCCGCCCCAGTCGCCGCGTGGACTGCTGAAAAGTGTCAGGTAAGTATCAGAGCCGGTCATACTGATTCAAACGCACTTGGTGGGTTGATTCCCTGGACCGAACTGTTGGCTTGGACCTTGTTGAGACCTGCAGAAATTCCGACTTAGCATGGCTCTCTTACATTTACTCAGCGTCATAGGCGTACCCCATTGGCATGTTAACGTGACCACTGGATGCACCAGGAGATCGTTTGTTCGTGAGTATAACGGCGGAAGTACAGCAATCCCACTTACGCGTTAGGTGGCCACTGTTGCGGATGAGCGTTGTATGGGAGCTGGGATACGTTGGGATTGAAACCGGCCCCCAGATTGACGTACCCGCCGTAACCAGGACTTCCCGAGAACATATGTTAGCGGAGCAGCGAGAGACAGCGCGATAACTTACCTATTTTGTTGCCACTGTTGAGCAATAGGCGGGTACGTAGCCTGGGGGAGATGGGCAGCACTGGGATTGACATTGTAGGGCACGTTGGGTTGACTTGGGCCGCTGGACATGTCTTGACCATATCCGTAAGGCGTCTGAGCACTGGGTTGGCCACTACGGGGAGAATGTGATTGTGCTTGACCACGACTGGAAAGAGGTTTCAGTGACGACCATGCGAATGACTTTGCATTTGACTAACTGATCGATTGAGGAGCGAGCATCGTTGTTCCAACTCTGCGAGGACATGGAGGACCGAGCGTCGAACTCGCTCCCTGAGAAGCTCGTGAGTGTTGGCACATCGGATACTACTTTTTGCTCTCGAGCTGCAGCTGCTTTCTGCCGGGCAGCCTCCTCTCGAGCTTTTTTGGAGGCCTCCTATGACACAGGTAAACATTATGAGTATCATTTTACATATCTCGAGAAAGTCATACATCATATCCCTTTCTCAACTCGGCGACCTTAACTTGCAATCGATTCAAATTTGTGAATTTCGTGGATATCTGAGATATCCAACGAGAAAGCGCCGACAGAACATGATATTTATTTGAGGTAGAGCTTCTCTGGACCGTTATCTGGTTCATATATCTAGGTGCAAGTCATGATTCAGAGAGCTAAGTACAGAGTGGCAACCAAACTTACTCTTGGACGAGTTTGCCCATAGTCTCCTTCTCCTGATCACTGAGATCAATATCGAGAGGGATCTCGAGTTGAAGCGCCTCAAGTTCACTGTACAGCGCATTTCTGAGTGACTGTTGTGAAGACATGATTCGACTAGGCAGACTAAGGGACAATGGAGGTGTCGGGGAACAGGTAGGACATCGCAAGGATCCTTTATAGTGCGACGAGAAGCACCTTCCGAACTGAACCAAACCGAGCGTGCATCATCCTAGAAGTGATTTCATATGACTGCATGCGCAGATCTTGAGAGTTCGTTGTGGTCTGTTGTGGTCCTGGTCAGAGTCACCAAGCAGATGTGGCTGTAGAGATACCCGTCGGATCAGGAGCCAAATCAAGTTGTACGCGCGATCGCCGTCGGACGCATTAGAGTATATTGGTTTACTCGTCTCCTGTTGCTCTTGTTCTTGCAGTCATCACAACCCGCCAGCTCCTCCCATGGACATCTCTGCCAAAGAGCAACGCGAAAAATTTCCGGCTGAAGTATTCTGGGTATCACAGTATCACTTTCTCTTGGAGCATGGTTATGCTCTTCCCGAGCGCTACAAACCGGATTGGGTGCCCATGCGAACAAAACACAAATGGAAGGCTACATTCGCGCGTCCTTGCCTTGGCCAGTTTGAAGATGAAGTGTTTCCCTTAGTGAGTATATCAGCCAACTCTTGATTTCCTGCTCAACACGTCGCCAAGTTCTCTCGGCTGCGAGAGGCAGTCCGGCAATCCGACCACGAGCGAGTAATCATCAAGGCGATGCATCAACCCGAATCGGCTGTGATACATTATCTCAACGAGGCATCACTTTCTGGCCATCCAGAAAACCATACAGTCCCAATCCTTGATTCGTTCCCCATTCCCGCCGATAGCGAAGGCCGAATCTTCGTCGTGATGCCTTTTCTGCGAAAGTTCAGTAACCCCGGTTTTCACTGTCGAAAGGAATTTGCCGAAGCGTCTCAGCAAATTCTCCAGGTGGGCGCTCGCGCTTATTCTCTCACTCGGTCAATTTCTTGACCCAAGTGCTCAGGGCATGAAGTTTATGCACTCTATCAATGTTGCCCATGGGTGAGCCAAAGCGTCTTTTTGTCTTTGTACCAACCTCACCATGGCCTAAGAGACGCGTGTACGTCAAACTTTCTTATGAAATCAGACGAAATATACCCCAAGGGTTACCTCTTTGCCGACCCAACGACATTGGATTCCAAGATTCCAGCTCCTTTCATTCATCGTTGTCGAGTTCGGTCCCCTATGCGATACTATATCACTGACTTTGAGGGATCGTGTCATTATCCTGACGGGCATGCCAGTGCATTGGCCGACCGCGCTTACTGCCAGATAAATACCTCACCAGAGTGGACAAAGGGTCTCCGCCACAATCCCTTTCTCCTTGATATATACAATGTGGGAGCTACATTCTTGAAAATCTGCGAGGTATGTCTCATCGCGCCCTCAATGTCCAATGATAACGAAACGGATTATCTCTCCAGACTGAATCCTACCATGGGCTGGAAGAATTCATGCCCATATTTGACGACATGACTGCCTCCGACCCGAATCAACGGCCAAGTTTTGCGAAAGTCCTCCAGCGACTCGATATTTTCCTCCAGACCAAGAATGACATTTGGCTCCATGGTCGTGTCTGGTCTGTTGAACGGTTTGCCCCGTCGCCGCCACCGCAATACGTTCAGCGAATATGGGCGAAGTATCCTAAATCGGTAATGCTACCTATCCACTAACAGTCTTGACAGTTTTCGTGTTTGCTCTTGCTTTCGTATATGTTTTATGCTTTCCGTTACCTCAAATGGCATATCCCCTCTGCCATGACCTACAATCTATGTTGATACTATCTAGTACCCCCGCAGAAGCACTAAGTAATCCCTTGATATCATGCGCAATTCAAATGATCTAGTCATCCACATATAGCCTGGAAAGGCTTGCCCGCATTGACCGAAGCTCGGTGGGATCTTGGTTCAGCAGTTACGTTTTTGCATGGCGTTCGCGTAGAGCTGCTGTTTCAACAGCAGCCATATGACCCCGTTTCTTTGCTCAGCGAGCGCCGAGAACCGAATCTGCACTTGCGGCTGAAGGACGAAGGGCGAGGGCAAATCTGGCCCGACATATGCATATGGCACCGACTTCGAATTCGCCCTTCGTGATCAGAGAACCCGCGGCGCGTAAGGCGTAGATCGGTGGCGCTAATGTCCCCATCCATCTGTCTTTCGGAGTCAGACTATAGGATCATGAGCGTCAAAGTAGCTCCATTGTTATCCTGTTCTCCTCAAGAAGGGTCATAGAAGAGTGCGGTCTCCGCCATCCCTAGTCGCAGGTGAAGTCATGTCGCCCGCTGATCTTTGATCTCTTAGTCGCGAACCAGTTCACATAACAGCTTTGTTATATTTTGGGCGTGTGTGTCCCATTGATACGCCTACTTGTGCGTCAAGGGTGTAGTGGGGTCCACACACGTTGCTAACACGCGTAGTCGGATTACCAACATAGATTCGGTTTGAACCTCCGTGGCGGGTCTAACCGGGTACGTCTGGAGTCCGATTGCACATCTCCTACAACTACTAGGCCCTGTCATAGTGTGAGAGTTGAAGCAAACCTCCGAGAGCTTCGCTCTTCGTGTGCAATTTCTGCGGTACCGTACCATTGATAGACATCATTCCAGAATTTCGAGAGATAGGGTGTAGGCGCCACACACACCAGGACAAACTACAAGCGAGTTAACAACGCGAAGTTCACGTAGCGGAATGAGTGTTTTACGCGTAAAACGCGGCTAGTCGCGTGTACAGGTGGATGATTTTCAAACATTGAAAGATGACTCTAAGATGATACATTGATAGCGGTGGGAAAGTAGCAACTCTGAGAAGGCGACGCGTGTAGGTGGCAAGTAGTGAGCTTCGCGAAATCGGTCACCCTTTCCCAGCATGCCGCGTACTTAGTAAGTCATATTGTACGCTGATCTGTCTTTGAATCGAATTCTTTATCATCGCAAACCAGCTCACTTAACAGCTTTCTTGTATACAGCGAGGGACGGGGTTTCTTCTGCGTCACAAAGGAAGATTCGAAGGCTTCTGCATGCCGGAAGGCGTGTCTGGTTGAGTGCCAAGAATCCACGCGTCAGAATTCTGCGGGTTTACAACAGGACGCCTACAATCAGGTGTATCTCCTACGTCCGTCGACAGGCCATATCAGGATAGAACACGATGCCCAGAGTCTTTACGCGCGTAAGAATGAAAGCATTATAGGTTCCGGTACTATTAAGGGACCTACCTTCGAATCCGATAGTGTGGATATAAGCGCCACATTATAGGAACAGGTCATAGACGAGTCAGAGAAGCAGAGACCGCGCGTCACAGTGTAGGATACTCGTAAAGGGCTGAAAAAAGAAGACACACCACGAAAACCTCGAAAGTATCCAGCAAGGGTAATTCATTCGCAGGCCACGGCCGGAACAGCAGATCACTGACTTACGCCTGACCGTCCTTGAGGTTTTGGACGAATCAGTCAGCCACTTGATACCGACACGCTCCCAACTTACCCCAGGATTGACAAGGAAGTTGTTGGCTTTTTTTACAGATGGCGACGACGACAATGACACTTGCATGTCCACCAATGAGAGGAAGCGTGGCCCGACGCCAGTCGTTGCGGCCTGAGAGCAGCGGGCAGGTCGGCGTGGCGAGCTCCGCATCCTCACAAGGAGAGCCAGCCAGCCATTAGGGCTGAGAACACAAAAACAAGTGCGCCGGAGGAATGACTGAGACTCTTGAGCAGTCGCTTGAGATCCTTCTGCTGCCCTTGACGGGGCAGTCATTCCCTCGACCGCAACGTCAGCTTTGGGACGGGTTGGTGAGAGGTTAGGTAGAGGAAATCTCGTATGACATGGTCGCTGGTGACATATGGGCGAGAGACGAAGGAAGAGACTAGGCGCTGGAATTGCAATGTACACCAAAAGACTCGCGGCTTTGAGTGCCACAAAGCGATCCTTTCCTCTCAACGCCATGGGAAGCCGTATCCTAGACGATAGGGTAGGCCATGTGATGCGAGGGTTGCAGCTTTGTGTGGCGAGAAAAGTCTAGGCTCTCCTGCGGAAAGGTCAAAGAACGATTACCATCCGAGAATGGCCACCAGAGTCGACGCCCAAACGAGTTCATTCATTAGATTAGTTTCTGTTCAAGAGACCCGGAAGTGCCACTTTCTGCGCAACACTATTCCGTTTGTAACACGCCACCCTTTTCCTGAGCGCATTGAATGTCAATGATCATTGAACCCCACAGATCGAGAGAAAAAGTCTGGTATTGTACAAGCGAGCGGGACTAGTCCTGGCGGCTGAGCACTTCGACACCGCGGGACAAAAGGGTAGGACAGCGGCAAGCATCCGTGTCCTCGTAATCAGAAGAGCGTGTCCTAGAAAACGATGAGCGATAGAAACAGAGTGAGATTGTCGACGTACTTCGTCTCTCAGATATTCGCCAACATCGCTGTTAGAGTACGATCAGAATGAGCTTGACAAGGACGCTGTGGTCAAACTCACGCTTGGTGGAAGACGATAATGGACGTTGGGTCCAATTTTCTTGTGTCAATGGTCGACCGGGCGGTGACGCCGAAACCCTAGTGTCAGATGAGAAGGGCGGAGCAAGGGCAAGAAAGTCGAAAGCGCACAAGCGGTATATCCTTCATGCTGAAGATAACAACACCTTGATGTTCGGGTGTGTCCTCCGTTATCCGTCCAAGATGTGCTTTCACGATGTGATTTCCATACAGGAACGGCATCTCGCCGTTGGGTTTTATCCACACCTGTCTGACTTGAGAAAAGCGTATGCGCTGCGAATACCGAAACGGCGGACCTTGAACTTGGCATATTGGGCAATATAGTCGAGAGCGGATATGTGCAGCTTGAATTTGCCGCTTTTGCTGAACTTGCCGAAACATGTGCCCATGCTGACGAGGTTGGGTCGTGCAACGGAGATTCCGAGACGCATTGAGGATTCCGAGACATAGAAGACTCTGTCTCTGTGTAACCTAAAGCAATATGGCTCGTCCGGTCGGTCGATGAGATGTACAAGGTTTTTGCCCTGTTCAGTGTCAGAGAATGTGTTAGTTAAGAGGGAAGTAGGCGTACAATGTAGTTGGCAAGCTTCGTGAACAGCGTCTTTGATTCCTCCTCGGTGAGTGGGCGCATTTTTGGACGTCGAAAAAATGATCGTGATGGCAGCTGGAAAAGCAGCGATTGCTTATGTGACGATCATTAGACGGACATAACGACCGCAATGAGCTCTCCGGTTGTAGCCTCGTGGTTACAGTGCACGCGTAGTAACTAGTAGCTAGTAAGTAGTGGCCAAATACCGGTAGGTAGTTATCAGCAATTTGTTAGCAGGCGAGGATGTAAGTTGTTAAAATTGGTCGGCAGAGCGCAAGGCGGCAAGGCACTTGCCGCGGACCGGGGTCGCACAATCGTCGCGGGTCGCGTCTCCACGACTCAAAGTGATACATCCATGTCGGCTCCCTCGTTTTCCTCCTTTCCTCCCTCATTCTCATCGTTCCCCGAAGACGATGCAGGTCCAAGCAAACACCCATCCGCAGACTCGTCCAAGTCCGGCCGCAAAGACGAGAAGAGACACAAGAAGGATCGAGATGGCCACGAACGGAAGGAAAAGAAACGGCGCAAGGAGAAGGACGAGCCGAGAAAGCAGCGCACAGAATTGTACGGCGCCGAACGCACGCAGGACGAAGAACCGACGCGTTATTTCTACTCGGATAAGCGTGGCGATCAGCTCAACCTGCAGTATGGGGGCCTTCATCAGGGCGACGTACCGAAATACAAGACCGTCAGTCGTACGTTTACTGTTCAGCAGCCATTCGCATCTCTGACAAATGGTGCAAAGGCGGATACAAGATTCTCGGTGCACCGTCGTTATCAGTGTTGTCTCGAACGGCGCATACTGTGGAGGTGGGAGTCAAGAGTAGACACGTACGCCACACACGTCACTCTACCATGCATGCCACGCTAACCACCATTTAAGCTGGGACCGTCATTGACAGATTCCAAAGCGCGTAGTCTGCTTGCAGCACCTCCTACGCGTCGCCTCTTGGCTGGAGACCCCAAACCCACAGACATCGGCGACGAGGACACTGGCTTCATACGCCTCACTTCCAGGCGGCCAAAGCCAGGAATCGACGAATCATACCGCTCGATCACGAAGGATCCCTCGAATTCCGACACCGAAGCCTCTGCATCTGACGCCGAGGACGACGACGAGGATAGCTCGGACGATGATGCAGCCATAACACTGACATCCCATCAAGAAGCGGTCAAAGCACTCGAACAGGAAATCACCTACGATCCCTCCTCCGTGTCAAACTGGCTAAAGCGTATAACCCTCGCACTGGCTGAAATTCCGACGACGTCCAAATACGCACGGAGATTACGAGCCGAAGCCACACGTACTGTCGTTGAACGAGCCTTCACCGTCGACCCCAAGAACCGATCTAGCGTTGCTTTACAGTTGAAGTATCTGAGGGCCGGGGAAGAGCTTTTCACTCGCGAGGAGTTGGGAGCAAAATGGGAAACAGCATATCAGATTGGGGGAATACAGATATGGATGGAGTGGATGGATTGGAAACTGAGAAGCGAGGGCATCGAGTGCGCTGTCGACGCTGCAACACGTGTGCTAAACTCTCTTGGCGATGACGAGGAGAAGGAGGTCGCGAAAGTACGCGTCTTGTGGCGTAGCGCGACCGCTTTCCGCCAGGCAGGTCGGTCGCATGAGCTGTTTACATGCTTAGCAGGTTCTAAACTTCTATCTAGGTTTTGTGGAACGCGCAAATGCCATATTCCAAGCGCAAGCAGAGCTGTGAGTCTTTCATTATGATCTTCCATGACCAAACTCAATCTGGTCAATGCAGGTCCTTCAAAGTTCCCCAAGCTCTCTATGGGTTACCTCTACCTCGGCAGTTTGACGAACTCGAAGAGTTTTGGGATGCAGAAGTTCCGCGTATGGGTGAGGTCGACTCACAAGGCTGGGCCGCATGGGTTACCTCTGGCAAGAAAGAATCAGAACCTGTCGATGCACCTTCGCTCTCGCTACCCACGTGCCCGGACCGATACCGCCAATGGGCCATCCAAGAACTCCACGCTGATACGAAGTCCTTCCTTCCCTCCAAGGCGGTCAACGAGTCCGACAATGACGACTGGGACCCCTACGCCAACATCCTATTCACTGATATCCGTCCGTTTCTTCTCAGTCTCCAAACTCCTCTGGCGAAGAACGTCTTCCGCCTGGCCTGGCTTTCCTTCTCAGGTTTACATATCCCGGGTTTCGAAGATTCGTATCTTGGTGTGGACGCTGCTCGCGATTGCTGGGACGACCGGTGGTCCTTTACCTACGTTACCAGCCCGACTCAGCTGGGTTCACTGTTTCCCCCCGTGGAAAGCAGGAAAACATTGACGACTGAAGCTGTTTCTGGTGTCATCATTGGCCGGGAACGACAATTCTCTAATGGGCCGATATCTGTCAAGTCGTGGGGCTATGGTGTCTTCAACCACATGGATAGTACGCTCCAAGGAGAGGGTCTATGGGGGAAGCTTGACGTGGCAGACATAGATCAGGCTTTTGTTCGCCGGATATTTGGCCAGCTGAGGCTTGGCTCGGACGATTGGGAATGGGATGCGTTGTCACTCGCGTTCGAGGGGGCTATCAACGTCAAGAGGTAGGCATCTACTCAAGTACCAGCCAACCACCCAACTTAACTTCCAAACATAGCGCAATCAAGCTCTCCCGGACATACCTATCGGAAGCCCGCAATTCATTACCTCACTGGGCTGCTCATGCGCGCCTGGAGCGGCGCCGGTCCAAGCTAGACGAGGCGAGGAAGATCTACACAACAGTGCTGTCTGCCGCACCTCCGCCCGATCAGCCTTGGGCAGGCCGACTGTGGTGGGACTGGGCAGAGATGGAGTGGTTAGCTGGACAATCCAACTCCGCTAGGTCGGTCATCCTGAATTCCGTCGGTCTGGAGGGAAGCACCGGGATCGTCATTCTTCGGGCGAAGAGGATGCTGGAAGAACATTTTCGGCGACGCGACATCGAGTGGAAGGACCGCGAGGCGTGGGTGAAACTGCGCGCCCTTCTGGAGTTATCGACTTCTGGCGATATTACTCAGGCTCTGACGGTGTTTGACACCTACCACGTCGGGGGTGTGGCGAAGGAAAGTCTGAGTGTCGCGACGCTGCTGTTCGTTTATAACTTTGGCGTCGTCTTGAAGAACCCCATGCCCCCGTCCGTCTTGAGGGAAAGGGCCGCTCGGGCTTTGCGGATGTACCCCAGTAATTCTGTCATCCTGGAGTTGTTTTTGGAGAGCGAGAAGGGGCAGGGTGTTTGGGGACGAGTGAGGGAGTCTTTGAGGGAGCAAGATGGCGTGGAGAAGGATCTTTCGCGACGCTTGCAGGAGGTGTGGGTGGGCAAGTGGCAGGTGGGGCGTTGGGAGAGTGAGGTTGAGCGTACGAGGAGCGGACTTGCTGCGGCTGTGGATAGTGAGAGGCAAGTAGCTTTCGACATGCCTCTTGTCTCTGTGCTGACTCCATATTTCCTTAGGACGCGCGGAAGTGCGATCCTGTGGAGGGTATACATTGAGCTCGAGATCAGGGCAGGGCAGTTGAAGAGGGCGAAGGAGTTGTTGTTTCGGGCAATCTTGGAGTGTCCTGCAGCTAAAGGTAAGAAACTTGTACGACCATTTGATGGACTCGCAGCTAAGTTGCGGTGTCTTTTAGAGTTGTATCTGTTGGCATTCGATTCTCTACGATCGGAATTCACGAATGAGCAGCTGAACACTCTGATGGCTACGATGGTAGAGCGAGGGCTGAGGCTGAGGAAGGACTTCGATGGGGATGTTGTCATGAAAGAAGTTCAGGCTGCTGGGGACGATGAGAGTGGTTCTGACTCAGAGATCGAGGAGAATGCTAGGGAATTGCGTCGGTTGATGCCCTACTGATTTAGTTGAACAAACGGGCATGTATGTATGTAGCTCATTCGCAAGTCTCTTACAAGGTTATATTAGGGTGTTTCGGATGGTTCGATTCAAGAAAGCAACAGAAGAGAGCGTAATTGACATTTATCTGGTGCCTACACACCAACATAAATGCATTATGATTGATGTGCTCTAACAACCGCTCAAATCTCCAGACCCTTGCCCCTACGCTTCGAACCAATATCCTCATCTTCGCTCCAAGCAGTCGTAGACCCAAGATCTTCCCACATATGGCTGAGCTCGGTATGTCGTGCGACCCACAGGCGCTGAGATGGCGGTACGGTCTTGGCAATGTCGAGGATGTGGGGGTAGCCGCCGTCGAGGATGCCGACCCGGAGCATGGCGAGTAGCTTGAGGGAAAATGATGAGCATAAGGACAGGGTGAGGGAAAGAGCAAAAACATACATTATGGGCAGCGTTAGAGTGGTCGTATACCCCACCAAAGAAGGCGGTTGTGGCGTCCTTGCCGATGAAACGTTTGATGAGGTGCGCGCCACCTGGGTGCTCGTCGACAAAACTGGTCACGTCGTGAATGAAACCGGAGATGAGAACGAGGGGACGCTTCTTGGATTGGGTTTGGACTACGTGGAGAGTTAGTATCCATGTCGCTGATTGAAAGAGAGGGACTTACAGCTCTCGAAGCTGACGACGGGGAGATCACTCGAGTTGCTCGGCCACTTGATCTGATCCTGCTTCTCTCTGAGGCGCTTGAGCTCCATAGTCAGGACGCCCTTCTCGATTTCATTGGAAGGGAAGGTCTTGAGTTGCCATGCGAGTCCGATCTTTTGCATGCACCAGATGAACCACTTTGTGGGGTCGTACTGGTACCACTTGATGGCGTTGCGGTAGTCTGTCGGGAACTATGGAAGGTTAGCGGATACTTATGGCAGACAGTGTCCATAACATACCTGGTGATGGAAGTTGTGGTAACCTTCACCGACAGTGACAAATGCTGTTATCATGTGGTTCTTGGGCGTGTGCTTATCGTCGAAGGGTGTCTCGCCAAGCCAATGAGCAAGCGAGTTGACGCAGAATGTTGACTGCAATGTAGATGAGACAAAGTATGAGAGAAGGGGGTATAGACTTGCATGGTGGACGAAGACCAATCTGCAAACGCCAGCGTAGACAAACCCACCACGAGCATCTCCCCATCCGAGCCAGGCTACAAGCGTGGGGAACCCGAAGCCCATGAAGAGGATCAGGAACAGATAGTGTCTGTGCTGCCACTTGACGACGGCGCTCTTAGAGAGGTCGCTAACGTCGGCTACACCAGGCGCCCTCCGTGGTCGGACAAGCATCCACCCGATGTGTGAGTAGAAGAACCCGCGCTCCGCATTATATGGGTCGAGGTCGGTGTCCGTATACCGATGGTGAGCGCGATGACCTCGCGACCACCACTTGATAGAGCCCTGGACGGATCCTACACCTGCCATAGCGAGCGCATACTGCAGTATCCAGTGGGCGTTATATGACCGATGCGCCCAGAGACGGTGGTACCCTGCGGTGATGCCCAACCCAGTAATAAAGTAGTAAACGACACTCCAGATTGCCGTCCGCATCTGCAAAGAGGTAGTCATGGCGCCGATGAGCCCAACGAGCGGTGTCACCGTCAAGACAATGACAGAGATCCAGTTGATCTCATGGCGGAGCGTCTTCCAAGAGAGCGGAGGAAGGGGCTCTGTAGTTTTGAGGGTATGCTCGATGTAGTTGTCGGGCACGTTGATGTCAATGGGCGTCAGCTTGTCCTGCGCCTTGCGGGACTTTGACATCGACATGGTGGAATCGGGAGCGTCGAGAATAATTTGCGGGCATAGTATCCCTTACTTATATGCGATGAATAAAAAGGTATGTTCGACTCGACTGGTCTAGCCATGGCCCGAGACGGAGGCGGGCCACCCAGATTCCACGGCTAAGTGAGGGATCCGTTTGGGGCCCGGAAAGCCAAGTTTTTGGGGAAGGGGAACTTGTAGTGTTGCGGCAAGACCAAGACGTCGGACCGATAAGACGGTCTTACGATGATCCCATCAAATCTGGAGGCATCGTACGATGATGCAATCTGAAGACCGTCTCACGACGGTTACCCGTTATGGCACATGCCCGATCCTCATTTTACTACGCTCTGGCGCGCTCTTGGGCGCGCTCTTACTCTTGTACCACCGTCGTCATGTATCTCTAGTTACTTATGCTACCTTTTATTAGTGCTCACATACCTAATTAATGGTCCTCGTCGTCGGTTACAGTACGCGCAAGACTCGTCGATTGGCGCCTGTGAGACGGTCCGGGCTTTTACCATATTTGGTAACCGTCGTCAGACGGTCTGACGATGTTGCCATCTGAAGACGGCTTCGGATTGATGGGAGCCGTCTTAAGAGATCTTGAATCTTGTCTGACCGCAACACTAAGGGGAAGTGCCTTTTTAGGAGATGGTGGTCTATGGCGGTCTGGTGGTCCATGACGGTCCATCCATGAGTCGAGGCGGTTCTATCTGCAGTCACTCCTCAGCTGAGCCAAAGCGATGACCAACAAGATGACGGTCAGGGTGCGCTTCACTTTCGTTCAATGGGACAGAGTCACCCGAGAGTCACAGAAAGTCTGTAGACGCCGGCAGATAGCTTCCAGATTGTGGGACGTTTGACAGACGCCAGAGACCCGGTCAATAATTCGTAGGAATGGACGGTTACCCGTACACAAGACTGGCTTATATAGCGTGTGTAGGAGACGTAGAATATGCTGGCGGAAGACAAGCAAAAAGGGAGAGACCTGGCCCCGAGTACCAATTGCATCTTGTCTTCCCACCATGATCATCTCTCATTTATTTTCTCAAAACCGGGTTCCCTTTGGACGTTCGCCATTATTGCTTCTCTCTACATGAGTGGTTCGTATGTAGCACACCTGGACGGTGCTTGACTGCGTCTTGCTGGTGGGCAACAGGTGTGTTTTTCTTCCAAACTTTCCCTTCGTTCTTTTTTTTTTCTTTTTTTCCTACAATGATGTCTTGAGGCATTTGGCTTTACGCGAGTATCTCGCACTGCAGAAACCTATCTCAGCTACCTTCGGGCTTGACCCGCTTTTCTGATTTTTTTTCATGCCCTAAAAACTTTTTCTTGCTGGTCCATCGTTGCTCATACCTCACTTCCTAGTTCTCGACTACGACGACGATGAGAGTCTCCGTCCGTCACTTAATCTCTCACAGATTACATTCTCATCGCCTCGAGCTCATCTGAACCTCTCGGTAAGTGCATCTCTTCGACCTCCGCCCTTTGTGTATGATGTCTTGAGGCATTTGGCTTTACGCGAGTACCTCGCACTGCAGAAACTTATCTCAGCTACCTTCGGGCTCGACCCGCTTTTTCTGATTCTTTTTTTCGACCGCAAACTTTTTTCTTCATGGACCATCGTTGCTTATACCCATTCCCAGTTTCTGACCTCGCACGGACGCAAGCATCGCCCACGTTGTCGACGAGCGCGGCCCCATCCGCTGCTGAACTCCCTTGGTCGATTTTTTCTGCCTTCGACGAGCGCATCGAGCACTTGGTGAGTGTACTGTCCCCTTCGACTTACATCCTTTTGTACATGATGTCTTGAGGCATTTGGCTTTATGCAAGTTTCTTGCACTGCAGATAACTATCTCAGCTACCTTCGGGCTTTGCCCGCTTTTTCTGATACTCTCTTCACACCGCTATAAACGTCGACAACTGATAACATCTTCTATAGGACGTCTACCCGCCGACTATATCAGGCAAACATACAGTGCCTGCTCTATCTACGATAGTAGCCATACTTCTGATGGTGTATCGAGCAAATTAATGAGAAGCAGTGATGCACATTCAGCCACGAGCTCGTCCCCTTCCGCAGACAACAGACCCTCAACGAACGATACTCGACGACTCCAACGTGCTGTCGTAGACCAACAGGAATATCGTCGCCAGGGTAGAGCCTGCTTCTCTCTAAGTCAACCACCTCTTTGCCTTGTGCAGCAAGCGTGAGATCCTTTGATGCCTTTGGTGGCACGGGATTTGAGCGGCTCTCACATCCGTACCGTCATCGGCCCTCGCAAGGATGCATCTCCATCTTCATTCCTGTGAGGTTTGCAACTTCACTCAGCCCTTTCGTAAACCAGGAGAAAAGTGCTTGCTGCTCATGTGTCCTTGTAAAACCGCATTCTATTGCGGGTGCGTTATGGCTCATCATCTGCATCTGCATTCACCCATTGACCGGTATATCCAGTGCAGAGCATCAAACGCTGCATTGGCCCATACACAAGCGGGTCTGCCATGACAGGGCGCTGAAGCGATCGCACCTTCCGCTACCCCCGATGCACTACGCCACACAGCACATTCTCCAGTACCACGACTCTTCCTACCTCGCCGTCGCTGCCGCCGCGCTCTTCTTGGATAACATTGACGTTGATTTTGAGACTGCCTACGAAAATAAAATCATCATCATTCCACTCGAACCTAGGAAGCCATGGAATAAGAAGGTAGATGATAAGGAGGCAGAGGCAAATGCGAGGCCACGGGAGGAAGAGTTGACCGTAGAGCAGCTCGACGAGATTGGAGCCTCTGGTGGCGTCCCTCCCTATCAAGTGGGCCGCGATGTCCGAGTGGTCGACTTGAAGGAGGAGCTGCAGCGTCGCGGCATACAGAGAGATTCGTATGATCACCCAAACGATCGCCTCTGGAGACAACAGCGCGAGCAGCTGGGCGTCCATGTCATCTTCGAGCCCAGTGGACGGGTTACCGTGAAGCGACAGTCCAAGATGCAGCTCATGATGATGGACATGGAGCGAGAGAAGGAACGGACAACAACGAATCCGCCGGCGCTCTATTGGCATATCGCGATGATGAACGGTCAGATCAGGTATGATTTCGATGAAGAGGGAAGGAAGATAGCGAAGAGTGAAGCGTTGTCACCGTGTGTTGCATTCCTCGTCGTCTTGATGAACATTCCATTGACGGTACTATATAGATCAGCATTAGCGGCCATGAGAACCGAGACGGTTTTTGTCAAGGATTGACAATTCAGTTTATGTTGGAGGCAGGATTAAGAAGCAGGAGGGGATTGAATCAAACGAACGCTTCCGCGTCAGAATGTTCTTCGGGGTTGTAGCAATGTAATAACAGTAGTATCTAACAGAAGCGAAGTATGGGCTCGATTTATGGCGTCTTCCGTTCTTCGACGAACAGAGTCGCGGCCGCGGCGACAGCGTGAGGAATCAAGTCAAGTGGAAGGATGTACTGCGCCCAAGAGTAGGTAGGTTGTAGGAACTTTACATACCGTTGGAGATTTGACAGAGTGATGGAGCACCAGAAGCAGCGACTGTCAAAGCAGCATACTAACGGTACCATCAAGCAGTCAATCACGATTTCATTTAGTGGGAAGGTCGTCTAGGCTAGCTCGGTGTACAATTCTTGTTGTACAAAGACTAGCAAACAGATAGTGATCTTGTCGTACAATCACAAAGGCAGTGGGAGGATGAGGGAAGGCAGTAGGGTTAAGTAACTTGCAAGCTATTCACTGTAGTTTAGACAAATCTTGGTTGAGAATGTTGAGAGCCAAACACGATCGTGAGGTAAGAAGGGTCGGTGGGCAATGACAAACATAGGCAACATGAAGCTGTTTGTGTTCCCACGCTATCTCGGCCTCCCTCCATCACAAAAGCCGCACAGCGCCCCGCACGATGGACCCAATGGCGCCAGTACGCAAATAAAGACCTCGCCGTCTTCAACACCGCCGCCCTTCTTCACTGGCCCACCTTTTTCGGCTCGCTTCTTCAACCAATTTACTTGCCGCCCATTCATTCCCCATACCGTTTCCCGATATATCTCCTGCCAATTCTTCCTGCTGTGCCCTATTTGTAGCCCCACGATATCACTCTCTTGCGACACATTTCTATCCCTCGGCTTTTCCCTACATTTTGCACCCCGACCATGACTTTACACACCATCTCACCCGGCACAGCGCAGGAAGAGTGGACAGATGCCGATTTCGACCTCCCAGATGGGCAGGCCATCCATACGCCGTCAGAAAAGGACGACGATGAAGACGAGGACTGGGACATGGAGATGGATCTCGGCAAGACAGGCGGCGCCAAGGTCCAAGCTCTGCCTCGCTCCGATCCGCCTATCATGTCCTCCGAGCCGAAAATGACCATCTTCCGCCCGTCGTCGTCAGTGTCGTCCTCGCAGGGATCGTCGACTGACGACGACGACGATGAAGAGGGCCTCTCCACCATCAGGATGCCGCTCCGGATGCCTGCTGTCATCGACCGGCCCAAGTCGCCCATCGACGAGGACTTTGAGGATGGTTTTTCGCTCCCATCCGACCTCACTCGCCTGTCTTTGGCCCCTTTGACTCTCAGCCATCGCGCATCCAAACAGTCCCTTGAATGGGAAGACAAAGACAACACCACCTCTTCGCAGTCTTCCGATGCTTATTCCACATTGGGCTTTGCCAACACTTCCCCTTCATCCTTTTCATCCGCCTCCGTCTCCAACGTGGAAACCGAAGACGAATGCGAAGATGATCTCGATGGTCTTGTCATTCCGCCTGCAATCTTTGACTCGGGTCACGGTTTCCGTCACCTGAGCCACCTTCTTGCCTTGAAAAAGGTCGCGCCCAACACGGCCCCCTCCACCTCAGCCACCAGCTTGAATCCAGAAGACGACTTCGAGATGGGCCTCGTCATCGACGACGACGTCGTTCTCAGCCCGTCTCGCTTGCTACAAAAGACGCAGCCGCAACCTCAACCGCGTCTCCGACGAATAACAAGCAGGACCACCAGTGTACCACAAAAACCCCCAACGATACTAAGGCCGGCATCAAGAGTCAAATCTGATGGGTCCAAGTCTCCCGTTAACCCCCCACCACAAGCCTCCGCCCAACAGCTTCAAAAGCTTCGGCTTTCCCCGTCCCCGCCACTACGTCCTCCCACCCGTTCACGTACCTTTCAAGCTTTCCCCTCGCCTCCTCCCGTTCCGACGTCTTTCCTCGCACCCAAACCGGGCAGTCTACGGGCCCAGAAATCCCATTCTGGTCTTCAAATTCTCAACCCCAGCGCCTCAAAGAAAGCGACGCGGAAAGCGTCTCTCTCCTCCCTTATGCAACCTCTGCCACAAGCATCGGGGTCGGGATCGGCTTCAGCGTCTGGTTCTGCTTCAGCCACGACATCGAAAGGCCGTCTGAGTTACGACCAGCCCACGGCAGCTTCGCGTGCTAAAACACAACACAAGGCATCCACGAGTCATCTGCACCAGGACTATCAGACGCCTGTTCGAACCTCCTCCCCTTCCAACAACACGTCTCGCGCATCAGCCACCGCGACGATGCCTGCACCTCCACGTTCCAGACTACGGGCCGCCCTATCGTCGGTGTTTCGGGAGTCGCCACCTGCAGCCGCCCCTCCATCTCCACGACCATCGACGTCACCCTTACCTCCACAACGCCCTCCATCTAATCTGTCCAAAACGTCGCGAACCGTTGTGCCAGCGCCAGCACCACCTGCAGTATCGAAGGTGCTACGAAAACCGAAGCGGGTACGGACGTATGGTGATGGTACGGAACTTGATGCCTTTGACGACCTCCCTACGGATCGTGACCAGGAGAGTCGGTTTCGCGTGCAGCCGAAAGGGTACGGTAATCGTGTACCCGGTGGTAGCTATGCATCGAAGCCTGCTGAGGCAACCCAGGCGCCAGCGCCAGTGCCAGCACCAACTCGCAGGACGCTTCGTTCAAGTATGTAGCCACCTAGTTTGGCTGTTAGCGGTTGCTCACTTTGGCGTTACAGACTCATCAGCTCAGCCACCACCGCCTTCGCTGAGGCGGGCGAGCAAGATGGACCTTACTTCTTTGAGGAATGCAGCTCAAGCATCCCCACCGAAGAAGAAAAAGGTTGCCACGTCGCCGTCGACACAAACCAAGAGAAAACCTACGTTGATAAAGAATCTTGGCGGTGCTGCCTCGCCCAAAGGTATTTCTCTCTCCTTTGATAAGCTTTATAGGTTTACTGACTGTTATCGCTTTCGCTTCAGTTGTTGGCGAGATGAAATGGAACCCTCAAACTTTGCGATGGGAAGGCAATGATTCAGTCCTTAAAGAATTCGACGCCGTCGTCACATCTACACGGCCTGCTCTCATCACACACCTCTCCGGGGCTATGGGATCCCCAGTCATGTCTCTCGCTGCTGGTGCGCGCAGAGTTGGGAACATGATCTTCGATCCAGCCAAAATGTGCTGGATCTCAGCTCTATCTCCCGAAGAAGATGAGCCAGACGTCTTCGCCGACCTCGCCGACGATGAAGAAGACCATAGTTGGGAGGCGAAGGGCGGCACGATCCGCGCAACGATGCAGTCGAACAACATCTCCGTCGCTTCGTCCATCAGCTCGATGTTGGATGATTCCATTGCCAGCATCCGGAGCCAAACACGGACGCCTTCGGATTGCGGCAGTGAGCGCGGCTCGCGGGCGTCTCTCATGTGCAGCAATGTGGATGAGGCGTTTGTCGCGCGGTGTCGCATCGCGGAGGAGAGACACCGCATCGAGATGAGCGGGTGGGTGCATGCTCTGGCAGTGCGGCCCCCGTCCGACAACTCGTTCCTTTACGAAATCCGGGCCCTCGCGACTCGCAAGTACTAATGACAACGGACCACACACCATTTGTATCGTCTCTTTCTATCCTTACAGCCGTTTATTGCTTTCCTGGGTATCGCTGTTGTACGATCTGGAAGGAGCTTTCTTGGCGTTCTCCGACATTCTTTTAACATATTTCTTATTTCTATTCCGCTAAGTTGTGCATATCGATTCATACCCGTACCCGTGTTATGTTTCTTTCACTGCTTTTGGCGTTCATCTCTCTGTCTCTAGTTTCTTGTTATGCCCCTGTATCTTTCTATGGAATACATATGTTTCAATAAGTCATCTTGAGGGATCTCATGAAGCGAACTTGTAGTCTGTGTATCCGCGTCCGCTCTCGTCACCACGTATGTAGAAAGTGGATCGGTCGTATGGAAACAAGGGTATGTCTTCTAGTAGACGTTTGGGCAAGTCCGGCTGTTAAACAAGTCAGTAGGGAAAGGCGTTTGTTGGAATTGATACTTACATTGGAGGTGTAGTATCTTCCAAAGGCAATGAGATCGCCCTTCTCATCGGCAGTCCGGATAGCGGACTCCCTGCTGTATCTCCCCGCCGATATGAGTGGACGAGGAGCCCAGATCTTCCTGATGAAGTCGTTTGACTCGTCGTCGGGGGTCGGGATGTTGGTGTCTGCCGAGCCGTCGATTCGCGGTTCCACGACGTGGAGATACGCCAAATCCGGGTGCTTCTCCTTCAGCTGAGTAACAAAGTACGTGAATGTTGGGATAGGGTCCTTCATGCGCATGTCTAGGTCAGGACTTGTGAGCACCGGACTACACTCTCCGATGATGGAAATGTACCTTGGAAAGGACTCCATGGGCTTATTCGCACTGCGACTCTGTGTGGGCCCACCCTTGAGGTGAGCTCCTTTACGATCTCTAGGGCAAAACGCGTCCTTCCCTCTACACTCCCGCCGTATATGTCCGTCCGCTTGTTGCACACGTCTTGCATGAACTGGTCGACGAGATACCCGTTCGCAAAGTGCAGCTCCACGCCGTCGAATCCCGCTCCTTCAGCCCCATTGCTCACAGCCATTTCGGCGGCATCGCCGAATAGCGTCACGTACTCTTCAATTTCGGGTATGGACAACGCGCGCGGGGTTTCTTCTTTGGTGGAGAGACGGACAGCTGAGGAAGAGACGTAGGACCAGGAGGGGTCCTCTGCGCGCGATGCGTCATAATCAGCAGCACGCCCGAGAGCCCAGATCTGACAGAACATGAAGCACTGGTTCGCGTGTACCGCATCGGTGATCTACAAAACATGTTCTTGGTCAAAAGCGAGCAGGGTTCTGGAAAGGGCGGAGAGCACCTTCCTCCAAGCACGCGCTTGGTCCGCGTTGTAGACTCCGGGCAAGTTGGGGTTGATCCCGGCACGGTGCGCCACAAAGGTAGCTTCCGATATGATGAAAGATCCCGGAGTGCTGGAGCGTTGGGTGTAGTACTCTGTCACGAGAGGGAGCTGGACATGAAGCTTGTCGGCCTTGTAGCGCGTGAGAGGGGCGTGTACTATGCGATGCTGGAGCTGCAACTGTCCGATGGTTGTAGGCTTAAAGAGCGCCGGGACGGAGTCGCTCGTTTCTTGCGCCTTGGATGAGTACAAGCCCATTGATGTAAAGGTAGATGGTCGTCGGTCACTGACAAGTTCCAAGAACTGCGATTCCGAAGACTAAGCACATGGGTTATCTTTTATACGATCATCTTCCACGGTCCACATGTTACTCCGCGGAATATTTTCAGTGCCTGCCGGAGGTTTTAGTTGCTTCTGGCGAGTGCGGAATCCGACAGGGATGAGAAAGGACGATCTTGGGGCGTTATATAGTATAGAGAGCCATTTCGATGGGTGTGGGTCCCGGTAGAGCAACGAGATGATTGATGCCTACGGAGGTGCCGCGATCCGAGTGACCTTTGCCGAGAAACGACGTCATGCAGTTGCAAGTATGATTGAAGCTTGAAGTTGAACTACTAACAAGATGCCGAGAAAGAGTCAAAAGAGAATAGAGTTCGTTGGAAACACGCTCAGATTTGGAATCTCAAAAAATGAAGAGAATGGGCTTAGCGTATAGCTCAACGTATGAGCAAAGACTGTGAACGTTTGTCTCGTGTTTCTCCGTGGTACAGTAGTCTCTGTCTTAAGGTGCGATAGTCGTGGGGTCAAAATAAAGCCTCACTCAACAATTGAGATAACACTTGCTTACCATCTTCACTGTTCAGACTCATGAGAGCAGGAGTGAAGTTGTGAGATCTCGTGATCGCGAGGTAACCACTGTTTACGGCTTCAACCAGAACCACCACCATCTACGCGACTGCCCAAGCACAAAGCACAGGTTGCTATATCCTTGAGATGATACAAACGGGCCTCATACCGAACGCGCACCACGACCTTGTCACGGACGCCGCCTACGATTTCTACGGTACTCGATTGGCGACATGTAGCTTGGATCAGAGGTAAGCCTTACCATCCTGTACTTTTGCCGCTCATTCAAGTAGCAACGGATTAGAATAAAAATATGGCAGCTCGATGAGCAAAATGGGAACTGGGCGGTCGAGGATGACTGGAAAGTACGTTATGTACCTTGCATATGTATTGTGGCGGTTTATCTAACTTGTACAGGCGCACGACGCGGCGGTGTCGAAGCTCAGCTGGGCACACCCAGAGTTTGGCTCAATCCTCGCCTCAGCATCGTTTGACCGAACGGTCAAGGTGTGGGAGCAGCTGCTATCGAGCGCGACCAGCTCGGGTCGGTGGATCGAAAAAGCAGTTTTGCACGAAGCGCGTGGCACGGTGCGCGGCGTCGAATTTGCGCCGCATCATTTTGGGTTGAAGCTGGTGAGTGGCCAAGTCAATACGCTTCTCGATCGCCTTGGAATGATGCATCGTGTAGGCAAGCATATCGACGGACAACCATCTACGAGTGTATGAATGTCTGGAGCCGACGACATGGCAGCTTTCAGAAGAAATCGACGTCCAGACGATCCACTCGCCCACACAGCTTTCTCGCGCATACACTGCGGCTGTCGCAACCCCGACGCAGACAACAGCGAGCACCGAAGGCGCCCCAGCCACACTTGTCACCCAGGCGCTCTTGCAGCAGATGCCACGCCCAGTAGGGAATCGCGAAGCAGATGGCGGATGGGCTCTCAGCTGGTGTAAAGACCGCTACTGGGGCGAGCTCATCGCGTGCAGTTCCGGCACCAACTCTATCGTCAAGATCGTGCAGTTGTCGCCTTCGAGACGGCCGGAGACTATATTGGTTTTGAGCCCGGGGTCGGAAAGCGAGGGGTCTATCACTTCTGTAGCGTGGGCGCCGTCTTGTGGACGGTCGTACCACTTGATCGCTACGGGGAGTAGAGATGGGCGGGTAAGGGTGTGGAGGGTCAAGCCTGGGGAAGAACTCAGTGCGGAGCCCGACACGGAGGCAGAGGATGAGGATGAGAGCGGCTGGGAGGCGCGTATTGTTGCGGACTTTGACCAACACAAGAGTTCGGTCGGGAGAGTTGAGTGGAATATTACGGGGTTAGTTTTTTCTCTTTCCACTCTTTCTGACGGTTTTGCTGAATCGGATTCGCAGGACTGTCCTGTCATCCGCAGGAAATGATGGGAAGATCAGGTTGTGGAAGGCGACTTCTGGGGGGAGCATATGGCGTCCTGCGGGGAGTATTGGGGTTGAGGAGACTGAACCGGAAGAGAAGGAAAAGGAGGACGGGGATGTTGAAATGGGGCCTTAGGTCGACTCAGACTAACGTATATCTAGCGACCGCGACGTGTTTCATAAGAGTCTGTCTACTACATGGCATAGAGGCGTCCCAGACGCGTCCAAGTACAGTCAGAGAGATGATTCATCAAGCATAATCTCGACGAAACTTCACTAGCACTTGCCCACAGTGGACTTCTATCTGTTTTTGTAAGTACAAAAGCGGCGTCTGAGTGGCGCGTCTTAATTGGTTCAAAGTCAGAGCTAGCCCAGACTTCCGAGCGGCCATCTGGAGCAGCGCTAGTTGACGTGACATGTACATGTTCCGCGCACCAGGATCAGAAAGCGTCAGTCAGCAATGAGCGCTGACATTTGACAAGTCAAAGCGGCGGGCTAAGCGGCCGAAGTCGGACGCGTATGTTGTCGGCAGTGATCGGCCCGATCCGGATTCGTCACCAAAGTCGGTGATGAAGTAAGCGTGGACCATCTTTCCCTCTTACCCTCATGTTATCTGGTTCATTACGGAGCGCACGTCTCTCGGCGGCGCTTAGGACGCGGGCGGCGACACGCCCAGCGCTCCGATTCTACTCCGTCCCGCCAAATCGACCCGGCCAGCAGGCCAAACGTTCACTTCCCCAGAAGAGCGACAGCGAGAAGAAGGAAGCGGGAGAGAAGGAGAAGGAAGATGCGGTGAAGTCGGAGGAGAAAAAAGATGAGACGCCCAAGGAGCAGCAGTCCAAGCCGGACGAGCCTCCCGACATTCCGAAGGGTCTGGAAGGCTTTTTCAAGCAGTACCGCAAAGAGCAGGAGAGTATGCGCCACAAGGACCACCACACCTCCTCATCAGAGCACCAGAAAGACGACTCCTCCAAGAAGAACAGCGGCGGACCCCCACCCCCTCCGCCGAACAACAACCCCTCGTCTACCAACATCATGGGCTGGGTAGGCGGTCTCATAGCCGCGCACTTCCTGTTTAACGGCTTCACCGGCAGCAGCCAGCGCGAAATCACCTGGCAGGAGTTCCGCACCGCTTTTCTCGACAAGGGTCTTGTCGACAAGCTCATCGTGGTCAACGGCCACAAAGTGCGCGTCAAACTGCACTCGAATGCAACCGGAACCATGTACGGTGGTAACGTCAGCGCGTCTGGCGACTACTACTTCTCCATCGGCAGCGTAGAGGCCTTTGAGCGCAGACTTGACGAAGCGCAGAGGGAGCTCAACATTCCCAGCCACGAACGCATTCCCGTCGCATACCACGACGAAGTGTCCACTGGCCGCATGATTTTGGAATTCGCACCCACTATCGCCACTATTGCATTCATCTACTGGCTCACACGGCGCGGTATGGGAGGCGGCGGCGGTGGAGGTGGAGGCGGAATTTTCAGCTTCGGAAAGAGCCGTGCGAAACTCTTCGACAAGGACACACAGGTCAAGGTCAAGTTCAAGGATGTTGCCGGTATGGACGAGGCAAAGGAGGAGATCATGGAGTTCGTTCAGTTCTTGAAGGAGCCCCAGAAGTACGAGAAACTTGGTGCGAAGATTCCACGAGGCGCTATCCTGTCTGGCCCTCCTGGTACTGGTAAAACCTTGCTTGCCAAGGCTACCGCAGGCGAGGCTTCCGTACCTTTCCTCTCCGTCTCTGGTTCAGAATTCGTCGAGATGTTCGTCGGTGTCGGTTCCTCGCGTGTCCGGGACCTCTTCGCATCGGCGAGGAAGTCCGCACCTTGCATCATCTTCGTGGACGAGATAGACGCTATCGGAAAGTCAAGAGGAGGCGGACGCATGGGCGGTGGTGGAAACGACGAGCGGGAGTCTACACTCAACCAACTTTTGGTGGAGATGGATGGCTTCAGCTCCCAGGAGCACATCGTCGTTCTTGCCGGTACCAACAGGCCAGACGTTTTGGATCCTGCCTTGATGCGACCTGGACGATTCGACAGGCACATTTCCATCGACCACCCTACTGTTGACGGCCGCAAGGGCATCTACAATGTTCACCTCAAGCCACTTAAGCTTGAGGAGGGGCTCGCCAAGGATATACAAGCTCTCGCCCACCGGCTCGCGGTGCTTACTCCCGGGTTCTCTGGTGCTGATGTGGCAAACGTCTGTAACGAAGCTGCTCTCCGGGCTGCTCGTCGCGGTGCACAGTCCGTCGCAAACATGGACTTTGAAACCGCCATCGAGCGTGTCATTGTCGGTCTCGAGAAGAAGAGCAAGGTACTGGGACCCGCGGAGAAGAAGATTGTCGCCTATCACGAAGCTGGTCATGCTGTCTGCGGCTGGTTCCTTGAGCACGCACACCCTTTGCTCAAGGTCAGTATCATCCCTCGTGGCGCCGGTGCTCTGGGTTACGCTCAGGTGAGTTCCCATTCGTATGAGTACCATTTTCATTTGCTTACCGTTTCATCAGTACTTGCCCAACGAACGATACCTCATGTCAAGTCCTCAAATGCACGACTCGATATGCATGACTCTCGGAGGACGTGTGTCTGAAGAGATCTTCTTCGGCGCGGAGAACATCACCTCCGGTGCTCAGGATGATCTCAGCAAGATCACCAAGATGGCGTTCGAGGCATGTGCCAACTATGGTATGAACAGCATCATTGGGCCCGTCAGCTATGGTGGACAGCGTGGTGCCGCTGAGGGCTGGACGAAGCCTTTCAGTGAGAAGACGGCAGAGATGCTGGACGACGAAGTAAGAAAGATGATCACGTAAGTCTTTTTTCTATTCATGTTCTCCGGTTTGTGCTCAATTCGAACAGGACCTTGTATGTACGGACGAAAGATGTGCTAGAGACACACCGAGCAGATGTGGAGAAGGTGGCGCAGCGGTTATTGGAGAAGGAGGTTCTGACCCGGTAGGTCCACGTCCGCACTCATGAGTGACAACGCTGATGCCTTCGTTCGTAGGGAGGACATGATTGAACTCCTTGGCAAGCGTCCGTTTGGTGAGAAGGACGACATGGACAAGTGGCTTGACGAGCATGCCTCTGAGCGTGCCCAGGCTCCTCTGCCCATCCCTGATCCCGACGCTCCCATACCAGATCCTACCGTCGCATCCAAATCTGTAGACACCCGGATATAACCTCATCCTCTCATCCCTATAGTCGGATTCTCGCTGTATCTTATATTATGGGTAATGCATTCTTACTTACATAAATTCGCTCGCTTTTTCCGCAATGTACAGAGTATACTACATGCATATCACAACACATATCTAAAGCCACTCCATTCATCCCCCTTGTCGATGCGCGCGGCGAGGATGCTGTCGTAGTGCCCGTTCTTCTCGTTGGCGTTCTTGTTGACGATGCCATCGATGACCTCGTCGCGCTCGCCGCGGTCGCGGGCGGCGTTTTCGCGTTTGAGAAGCACGATGAAGAGGGCGGAGGAGAGGAAGCCAATGAAGATGTAGGCGAGGACGATGCCATGGCCCATTGGGTACCACGGTTTGTCTGTGGCTCGATACTTTGGAGGTAAATGTGAGATGAAGAAGTATGAAGAACAGGGCTCAGCGTACGACGTTTGAGGTGACGGCCCCGTTGATGTTTCCAAATCCAATGGCCATGGCCAGAGTGACGCCGCGCTTGTAGACACCTTCGACGTTTCCGGCTACCCACGCGCTGCCAGGATGTCAATCAAAGCAACAAGAAGAGATGCATACAAAACGTACACAGAATTTGCTGTGTGGCGAAGCTTCAATAAGCAATCGCTAGTTATTATAGCGGCAAGAAAGGACTCACGAATTGTTGGGTAGATGGCGCTGTGGGTGTGGGGTCAGCTCGAGGCAATGATGATATGATGGGCAAAACACTGACGATACAGCGAGGAACACGGCAAAGTACGATAACCCGGGGGTGTGCGAGGTGATCAGGATAATGTAGCCAGCGAGACCGACCGCGAAGAGTGCCCTGGGAGCGATATCTCAATATCAATATCTCTCTGTAAAAAGACAGTGGTGTGGGCCCTTACATGTTGATGTACCCTCGACGGTTGGTCATACGGTCACTCAAGAAACCTATCGCGCAGGTCATGATGCAACCCCAGGCATATACCGGTACAGAAAGCAAGTTGGCCTCAGTGGATTTGTAGCCGAGCTACCAGGAACATTGTCAGTAAAGTGATGTCTTGAAATTGAGAAACATGAGACTGACTTGTTGAATGATGGTAGGTAAAAACAAAGAGAACGCAAACAGAGGGCCATCGCTAGAGAAGGATAAGTCATTCCATCTTGTCAAACTTGTGTGAAGAAGCGCACAATCCCATGTAAATACCCACTGCAACACGGCATCAGGTCATACAAGTCACATCAAACAGACCAATGAACGCACTAGCAATCCAGGTCTTCCAGTCTTTGAGACTCTGCCAGATGTACTTCTTCTTGAACGTCTCTCCAGCGGCGCTGAGCTTCATGTCATCTTGGAGCCGACGAATGACAAACACCCCTGGAGGAAAGGTAAAGTCAATCCATCATCGTTCGAAATAGAGAACGTACGCTCCGCTTCTGAGAGAAACTTGGCGGTTTCCGGGAAGTCCTGGATGACCCAGAAGGACGCGATACCGACCAGGACCGTGAAAAGACCTTCAAGGATGAAGATCCATCGCCACCCTTCTAATCCGCCGATTCCGTCCATGTTGTTAATGGCGGCAGCCAGGAGACCACCTGGTTCGAGGTGTATAAATTAGAGTCTGATGGGACGATGAAGGATTCAGACGAAGACGCACTGAAAGCTCCCGCCACAGTTGCTGAAGAAAAGAAGACGGCCACTCGGGATCCAAGTTCGGCGCGTTTGTACCAACTAACGGCGCGGAAGTCAGATTACGGTAGTCTTGAAACCGACGAGAAGACAAAGCACACACCTGGAGATGTAGAACACAATGCCAGGATACATTCCGGCCTCCGCTAGACCAAGGAAGATACGAACAGCTATCCAAGAATCATGTCAGAGACATATACTCCATGACCGATGCTCTTTCCTCACTGAGAAGACCGCCATAGTTCTTCACTACCCCATGGAGAGTCTGAGTTTTTCGTCAGTCAATCAGAAGTGACATTAAGATGAGAACACACAGTGACAACTCCCCAAATCAAGATCATAAGAGACAACCAGATGGAGGGTCGCAGTTTCCGAAGGAGGACATTGCTCGCAGGCTAAGAGATCGTCAACATAACGCGCAATAAGAACGGACATCGCGTCTTACCTCGAAAAGCGCGTACGGGAAAAAGAATAGCGTCAATGCGATGAGGTATTGGCGGTCTGAAATACGAATGTCCGTCTCAAGACCATACAACTGTTACACGGAGGAGAAAATGAGCTTCATTTAGTCAATTTCGAATTTGATCAACGTGCCTTTGCATTTCCTACGGTTCCGCGGTCCAGAAAGTTGAGCAAGTACAAAAGAGCGAGCCACGGAATGACATGGAAGTCTACTCGTCGCATGAGCTTTCGCTCATTGATGCTGGAAGTATCGACGTCAGATCGGTACGCGTGGTCCACCTCGATTGATACATCGACAGGGTCCTCCTTGAAGTTCTTCTTAGATTCGATAGAACTAGAGTCGGTCATCCTGCTTGTCAGTCTGGCTCGCTTTGGGGGTGTACAAGCTAAAGAAGCGCTGCTGGAGAGACGTGGATACTTTATGTATGGATCACATTTCCGTTAGTTTCCCGCAGGTTTCCCGTGGCCAGCAGCAAGTGATGGAGATCATTTGCATAGATAAGCTTTTTTATATACATGTGGACAGCTGACTCCTGCCAACGGGACGACAGGATGTCAAGGAAATGCTTGCTTGAAGGCGTCTCTTCCCAGGTGGTCTTTGACAGGATCTAGCGCCTCCCCAATCCACCTCTTCACCGATTCCGTCTCCTTTCCGGCGACTCTGACAATGATAGCAGTGGAGCTTCCCTGCTTCTCGATAGGACTAAGGGACCATATCAAGTCATCAGGCGCTCTAGCCTTCATGACGGATATTGCCTCGTATTTCTGCGTCAAGCGGCGTATAGACGTCTCAAGCATTGGCCCGAACAGGAACAACGTGGCGTAGCATGAGTACGGAGCCAGCTTCTCCGCTAGACATCGCGAAGGCAATGGATACACAGCCAATTCTGTGCCCTCCAGCAGCATAGCATCCCTAGCGATGCGTCGGCCGTCGACGAATATTTCATTCACACTGTAGTAGCGTGAAAAGACCCAATCCTCTCCCAAGGATTTACGACCAGACGTTATCCAGTCGAGTATAGCAGCAGAGGAGGTGCCCGTAAGATGGAACGTCTGAATCTGGTTGTAGGACGCAGATCGGAAGCAGGTGACGGGATCAGGGAGCAGGAAGAGTCCGCCTGAAGCTGACACCGTGAAAGTCAGGTTTTGTGTCGTCCCAGGCAGGAGGGAAGTATCTCCTTCGACTGTTGCCAAACGGCGTCCCGGCCTTGTCTTGAAGACCTTGGTTGAGCCCTGAAAGAGCAAGTTATTACGCAGGATTTCGAGATTTTGGACGTGCAATGACCTGTGAAAGCAACACAAGCTTAGCTGATAGCGCGACTTCGACCGCCAGGCTTACTTGATCGCCACTAACGAGTCCGCCTCCGTATGTCAAAAGGTATACGAGCGCGACGGAGTCGTCAAAAGCACGTGGGGATAAGAGCTTTAGAGGATAAGTGGAGGAAAGCTCGGAGAAGATCGCCTTCGATCCATGGGAAGAAACGGTGATTCGCCCAGATCCCCCACAAAGTTTGGATATTGTCGGAGGCATTCTGAGGAGGAGCAGGACGGGAGACAGTATCAACAGTTGAACTCTGTCAGACCTCTCAGTCTGAGTACAATTATTTGTTTGGATGTTTCTTACCCAAAGTCAGTTCCAGGTCCTATGTTGTTCGCGATGTAGTTGCCTGGCTTGCTCCCAACATCTAACTTATGGATCGAGTAGACAGATGAACGTTGAGAGTAGAGGTCTAACGGCGGAATCGGGCCGGACGCGTGGTAATGCGAATTTGTAATTTCTGCAGCTCTTGTCCAGCAACCACATCATTCCTTTTCCACTAGAGCGCCCTTTACGCGCCAGGACCGTTACGATCAGACAATGGGGGTTGTCGCCATATAGTGATACAGCATCTTCAACCACTGTGTTTGCTTCCAATCCAGCTTCGGCCGGAAACAAGCCGTCCTCTTCTGCTGACCTAGCGTAATAGGACCGGCTAGAATCGCCAAGTCCTCACAAAGTCGCCAGCTATATCGTTTCTGATGCTTGGTTTTCACTTGGTCCTCCCTCTCATGGCGCCAAACCCACAGCGCTCATGGCCACTGGCATGTATCATGTTGACCGGACAACACACCTGCTTTTAGCCTTTCGGGACTTTGCCAACGCCGAAGGCATATGATCAGTAAAGACGATGTATTTTAGCGCGCTAACATGCCCTTCTGCCCGTCATGGGCGCTAAGCAGTCTCTTCCCAAAATCACGAAGCAAGACAAGGTCATTCTAATGTTAGTATTCCTCTTCACTGTGCTTGACATCCTAACTCACGGGCGCAGCTTGAAGCTACAGAGAGATAGATTACATGGTTGTCGGCGGGAGGCAAGCGGCGCAATATCCAAGTCCATGTGCGACAGCTGACCGCCGTTCTGAGGACGGCGCAGATAGAAGGCTTACTGGATCGGGAATATGACATTGCCAAGCAGCATCTTGCCGCGAGACGCAGGGACCGCGCAATAAGCGCCATACGGCGAAGGAAATTCCAACAAGGCTTGCTTGTCAGGATAAACTCGCAGCTGAATACTGTGGAAGATATGGTGTGCTTTGTATTTCTTAATTAGACCCCAGAAGCAAACTGAAGCTCCACAGTTGACTATACTGGAGGGTTCTATCGTCGTCGAAATGCCCTCCGATACTGGAACCACTCTGATGATTAGGCGAACGGCCCAACTCATAACGGAGGTCTTGATGTGAATGATGTCCGTCATGAGAATCTGCTCATATGCTGACCAGTATGTGACACAGATACGAAGACCCATTCAAAGAATGCAAGACGAGTTTGATGCGGAAGACGAAAAGAACGTTACGCATCAAGCTGAAATGGACGAGGAAGACGAGGACATGATGGCTATCTATGTGGCCTGGAGTATATGCCGTACTTGTATAGACTTTTGTTGCACAGATCTGTCTCCGACGCACTGGGGTGACCTCGGATCCGTTGATCCACAATCTTGCAAGCATGACTAGGTTCATTCGGAACCTAGATGGCCGCGATCGTGTATTATTGATCTTGTATATATAGAGCTTGTGCAACTCGATCAATCTCCAACAACATGTCCAGTCCATCCGCAAACTCAGTCACTATTACTGCCCACCATACAGTGCACTGCGCTGACGAATCAGCATGGAAATCCCTGGACTCGCCATTTCTCCTAGGCCCACTTGATTGCATGGTGCTTCCCTTCATACCCATCCCGGTCATCTTTGTCTACGAGCAGAAGCCTGGCGTGAATCTTATTCCCGTCGAGCGCCTCCGACGCGCTTTGACGCTGTTACTGAACTATTACCCCCACCTTACAGGGCGTCTTCGCATCAACCCAAGTGATGGATCCCCAGAAATCGATGGTCTGGGCACTGGCGCCGAGCTTGTAGAAGCTCGGTGCAGCGAACGACTAGAGACGTTCTCTTCCACTGGGCCTGGTCGAATTTCGTCTTTGCCAAACGCTGGCAATGCTCTTCTCTCACCTTATGATATACAGGGCATATGTCGCGACCCCCTCCTTACCGTTCAACACACGCGCTTCGCATGTGGAGGTGTCGGTATCGGTGTCAGACTCCGTCACAATAATTGCGATGCCGATGGCTTTTTTCAGATCGTACGCGACTTGACGGAGTTGTATCGCGACGACAGTCCAACTCCCTCATTGGCTCATCCTCCTCACATTCGGTCTTATCTCTGGGATATGACTGAAGAGGAAAAGAAGGCTGCTCTCGCATTCGAGCTTTCGCTGTTCTACACAGAGCAGACTACTGTTGCACAGAATGTAGCCGCCTTTTCTGAGCCTACAACTCCTCCCCCTCCTAATGTGGCACACTTCCTGCGCTTCCACGGCCACGAGCTGAACACCCTGAAAGTGCTCGCGACAGATTCATCCTCGAATGGGTGGGTATCCACCTTCGACGCCTTAGCTGCCCATCTTCACCAGCGCGTCTATCAGGCTCGGTTGCAGCTCCGCCTTATAGACCCAAGTCTAGGCGAGATGACTTCTCCCGACTTCCTCACCCCCATCAACCTTCGAACACGCCTCGATGGCCTCCCAGCCCGCTACTTCCCAAACGCTCTTATTTCCGTCCACACGACCGTCTCGCGCGATATTCTCGCCAACGGTTCGCTCTCGCAAATTGCCAAGGAACTGCACAATTTAACGCGTTCTGTCTCCAACGAAGAAGTGACCAACACTTTGCGGTGGATCGCAGGGCATCCTGACAAGGCAAAGATCAGGCAGCGGGGGTTCCAGCTCGGGAGTGGAAGTTTCATGATCAGCCAGTGTCAAAGGCAGTGTCAGGCGTAACCAAACAACCACCCAGGTCACACAAGACAGGGACGAGATAGAGAGCAGAGAGGATAAGATAGATGATAGCGGTGAGAGAGCAATGCTACTACAGTGCAGGGGGCGACCGAACAGTGAGTAGACGAAGTTGACAAACTGAGGAAACTAGGGGAGAGGGAGCTACTATATATATACAGAGTCCGTGGCTGTGTATCCGAAAGGAGAACAATAAAACAATAAGAGGAGGACAATAGAAAGGCCCAATGTGGCGAGACAATAGGCGGGCCGGAGTGAGAACAATAGCCGGTCCGGAGTGGACCCAGGTGGTCATCAGACCACTGATGGACAGGTCTAGGCAATGCCAAGACGATGGATGACAGGGGAGTGTGGGCTAGGCCCAGGCCGAGGTGAATGAAGAGATGGGAGAATGTGTCGATGTCGGGAGTGGGGAGCACGTGATGGAGGAAGCAAAATAGAGGCGATTCGTGACAATACCCCCTCTTTAGGACGCGCTTGCGCCTGGAGCGCGGAAGTCCCGACCCAGATGTCATTAACGCTGACACCCAGAGTGCGAAGGTGGGGACGAGGTTTGGAGTAAGCCGTGGGATGCGTACGATGGAATTCCTCGATCAATGGAAGGGCCTTTGTGAGGCTGGAACTGGGCTCCCAGGTGTTCTCCGATGAAGGGTAGTCTAGCCATTTTACCAGATACTGAATTCCGCGTTTGTTTCGTGTTGCACGGGAGTCGAGTATGGCTTCGACATCGAACTCCTCCTTGTCGTCAATGAGGTCTGGCGGATTGGATGGGAAGTTGGGCCCATGGGCCTCGGTTTCCACAAAGGGAAGGAGGAGGGCGGCGTGGAAGACAGGGTGTATACGCCAAGTGGGAGGAAGTTTGAGACGGTAGTTGACTGGTCCAAGTACGTCAGTGACTTCGAAAGGTCCATGATGCTTGTCTGAGAGCTTAGCTTTGGGTCGCGTTGTCTTGAGGTTCTTTCCATCAAGCAACACCTTGTCGCCAACCTTGAACGTAATGCCCTTCTTGGTGACATCTCCGTTGTTCCGCTTCATGATCTCTGCAGCGGTAGTGAGGCTAGCCTTAACCTCCTCGCGAAGTCGTTCCAGATTGGTTAGGCGTTCCTCAACAGTAGGGATATTAGACGTGGGATTGAGAGAAGGGTATAAGCGGGGTTGGAAACCATGAAGGAGTTCGAAGGGAGACTTGCCCGTAGCAGAGTGAATACGACTATTGTGGGAGAATTCCGCAAAGGGAAGGTATTTGACCCAGTCGTCCTGTCGGTAATTGCAAAAAACGCGAAGGTACTGTTCGAGTTCCTGATTGTAGCGTTCGGTTTCGCCATCTGTCTGGGGATGGTAAGCTGTACTAAGCGCGGAGGTGATTCCTAGCTTAGCGTGGACAGCTTGCATAACCTTGCTTGCAAACTGGGGACCGCGGTCGGAAATCATCTTGTCCCAGAGACCATAGCGTCGATAAACACCGTTTACCAGGATGTCAACGGTGCCATCTGCATCAATAGTCTTGTGGCACGGGGATACAATTACCGTCTTGGTAAAACGGTCGACAACGCAATGGATCGCATTGTACCCATCGCACTCGGGTAGATCTGTGATGAAGTCGGTGGTGATGGTCCCAAAGGGACGCTCAGGAACCTCATTTGGTATAAGAGGGACATGTGCCGGATGATTCCTGGGCTTCGTCATCTGACAAGTAGCGCAGCCATCAACATAGTCGCGAACAAAGACAGACATGCCTGGCCACCAGAACTCTCGGCTGAGAAGTTCATAAGTCTTGAAGCGTCCAGGGTGTCCAGGGCCGAGGGAATCATGGTGCATCTTGACAATGTCTCGACGTAACTGTAGGTCGTCGGGAACATAGACCTTGCCTCGAAAAAGGACTAGTCCATCTTCGTAATTCCATTCCTGTAGATTCTTGACCAGCGAACGGGGCCCATTACGAAGGATGACTTCTAACGCACCACGGACTTCAGCGTCCTTGTTTGGACATTCCCGAATGCGTCGTCGCAGGTCAGCATCTCCGACGGCTGCAACTTCTCCAGGCCGAGTGGCGCGGATCCGGAAGAACTTCGGATCAAGGAGCACCCTATCAGTATTGTCGTCATCGACCCCCTCTTTGTGATCCGCACGGCGGGAGAGTGGGTCGCTACGGTTCTGGGTACCAGGTTTATGAGTGAGAGTGAAGTCGAAGCGAGTGAGGAATAGTGCCCAACGAGCCTGTCGTCGGCTGAGCTTTTGCGAGTTGGCAAAGTATTCGAGGTTCTTGTGATCGGTGAGAACGTCAACCGGATGTGCCGAACCTTCAAGGTATTGGCGCCAGGCTTCCAGAGCGCGGATGATAGCGAGAAGTTCCTTGTCATGAATGTCATAATTGCGTTGAGGTTCAGAGAGAGACTTAGAGATATAGGCAACAGGATGCCATTGGTCGTCGTCTCCCGTCTGGGACAGGATTCCGCCTGTGGCATAGTCGGAAGCATCTACTTCCACTCGATAGGGCTTATCAGGGTTGGGCATGATGAGAACGGGGGACGATGTGAACGCATCTTTAAGTGCCTCGAAGGCCTCTTGACACTCCGGTTTCCAGATCCATGGCTCGTCTTTCTTAGTCAGATCGAACAAGGGGCGTGCGACTTTGGAGAACCCTTCGATGAAGCGGCGGTAGAAGTTCCCAAAGCCGAGGAATGACTGCACGTCCTTGACATTCCGAGGTAACGGCCACTTGGCGACGCCGTCCACCTTGACTGGGTCCATGCGAAGTTCATTGTGAGAGATGATGAGTCCAAGGAATTCGATTGACTCAGCTTCAAAGGTGCATTTCTCAGGCTTAGCATAGAGATCATGCTCCTTCAAGCGCTGAAGAACTTGTAGGACAACCTTGCGGTGTTCCTCTAGGGTCTCGGTGAAGATTAGGATGTCGTCCATATATACGACGACTTTGCCAGAGTCAATAAGGTCCTTGAGAATGGTATTCATCATTGCTTGAAACGTGGCAGGGGAATTCATAAGACCAAAGAACATCACCAATGGTTCAAACAGGCCGCGGTTGGTTTTGAACGCGCCTTTCCACTCGTCTCCCTCCTTGAGTCGGCAGTTGTTGTAGCCCTGACGAAGATCTACCTTTGAAAAGTAGCGAGCGCCCTTGAGTTTATCGACTAACTCTCCAATGAGCGGGAGTGGATACTCGTTCTTGATAGTGCCTTTGTTGAGTTCGCGATAATCCTGGACAGGGCGTAGCTTTCCGTCTTTCTTTTTAACGAAGAAGAAGGGACTCGCCATGGGAGACTTAGAGGGACGTATGTACCCTTTGGCCAAGTTTTCATCAAGAAATGCGTCGAGCTCTGCTTGCTCGGTTGGGGACAATGGGTAGGTTTTGCATGGTTTGGGTTGAAAACCGGGTTTGAGATCGATAGCGTGATCCCAAGGGCTATGTTGGGGAAGTCGGTCCGACGTGTGCTTGTCAAAGACAGTGAGGTACGCATGATACTGAGAGGGAATACGCTCAGCGAGAGGACGAGTGTCCTTAGGCTTTTGGCTAGCTTCAGCAAGTTCCTGCGCCTTGCTAAATCCAGCGCGAATTTGAATAGAGGGACCGTCAGAAGGTTGTGGATCTCGCACCGGACGGGGATAATCATCCCGGAACACTTCAGTATACATCTGCTCTTCCCACTCTCTTGGGACCTCTTCTTCTTCATCGTCGTCCTCGGTGAATAGGACAACAGGAATTTGAACCCGATTGTACACTCGGGGTCGGATGCTTCGGCGTTGTCCGGCTGTACGCTGGACTGGAACAGGCCGGAGGTTGCCTGCGCGATCCTTCCATTGAACTTGGTAGTCTCGATGATGAAGACGAGGGTCGTGGGGAGAGCGTTTAGTGGGGATGGGAATACGTTTAGCGTGAGCACGTACATCAGTCACTGGTGGGTTCTTGAGGATACAAGAGTCGGGGCATCGAGTGAAATCCACCTGAACACCAGCCCAATCTATTTCTGGGTTGTGTTCGTCGAGCCAGTCGGTGCCAAGAATGACGTCGTGATTGCCAATGTCTGTGACGTACAGCTCGATTAGCTCTTCGTGATAGGAGTGACCATCTCGGCTGTAGATCCGAACGCGCTGAGTGGTATAGTGTCGAACCCAGCCCATGACGTTCTCGGTGCCGTCAACATTGCGAACAGGGAAAGGGGAGGAAAGGGGAATGAGGGTAAAATGATGCTGGTTTGCATAGCGGGCGTTGATAATGATACCTTCAGCGCCGCTATCAATTAGAGCTTGTGCGACGATTTTTCTGCCAGTGATTTTGCCAATGAATTCAAGTTCCAGTGTGATCGAGGGTGTCTGTCGGTTCTGGGTGACTGCCGACATTCGAAGTTCTTTGGGGTGAATACGCTCACAAAGGGTTGATAACACAGAGAATCGATTGGTAAAATTTGTGACAGATTGTTGTACAACTCCTCCTAACGTCGGGGTAGGGGAGCGCTCTAAAAATCCAGACCAGCAACATCCTTCAAGAAGGCCAAGGCCTGCGCTTTATCATCTCCCTGGAGACCACGGAGCAAGTTAGCCGCATTACTGATTTGTTGAATGGCATCGGCAGACGATGCGGGAGCAGTGTCGGAGGAGGAAATGGGAGCAGCCGCAGGTGCGGCAGAGGTATCGGCGGCACGGATGGTGCGGCTTGGGACTGGAGCACTTGGACCAGACCGGTTGGGACAGTTTGCGGATATATGTCCTGGGCCACGACATCTGAAGCAAGCACCCTTCTTGCGAAGGATCTCGCGCTCGATAGGTGTCAGTCTAGTCAAAGGAGGGTAGTTCGACGATGCACCTGAGCCGCGGGATGCATCAACATCCATGGGAACTCCCATATCCTGAGCAGGGGCAGAAGGACGCTGAGGCTGGGCCCGGGGAGCGTAGTTGCTGGGCGAAGAATGAGTGCGCTGCGTCCAATTAGCCTTTTCGGCCTTGCGGGCTTCAAAAGCATGCTGCATTTCAACAGCGCGAGTCTTGAATTTATCGAGAGTGTCAGGGATGGGGTAGGACATGGAGATACGATCCAAGAGACTGGGGTTCAATCCTCGCTTGAAGAAGTAGAGGAGCGAACTGTCATCGAACTCGGAGTCGTCAGCGTATCCATCAAAGGTCGTGATGAACTTATCAATGCTGGCTAAGTCTTTTTCTTGGCGGATGTTCTCGATGGCAGTGCGAGCGGCAGTGGTAGGGTCAATAGCCGCATAGTCCGATTTGAACCTGTCGATGATGGATGCCTCGGTAGTCCAACGCTTATCTGCGTCGGCGATGTCGGCATCGGCCTGATCATCGTCATACTCCTTCATGCGCCGCTCAGCCCATTTGCCAGCGAGGGGTCCTTTGAAGTAGGACAGGAAGACCGAGACCTTCTCGATATTGGTGGTGTAGCGAGCAGTATTGAGCCGCATGTGATTGCGGTACTGGGCCAACCATGTGGTGGATGTGGCGCGATCGCCGACGAAGTCGTCGAGCTTGGCTCCACGTTCACTGGGGATAGACATGATAGATGGAGCAGCAGGAACTGGAAGAGATGGAGATGAAGATCGAGAGGGATTGGAAGAAGAAGACGAGGATGAAGAAGACGAGGAAGACGGTGGTTCTGATGGTTCAGGGGGATTAAGGTCTAGGGCAGGAGACTGGGGTGTAGGCGATGGATTGTCCTGGACAAGGAGTAGAACTGGGGAAGCAGGGGCAGGGCTAAAGTAGGCCTGTTCTGGTGTAACAGAGGACAGTGGAGCAGGAGACGGTGGAGCAGGAGACGGTGGAGCAGGAGGAGCTGAGGAGGAAGGTACTGGTGAGCTTGGTGTCTGGGTGGATGGCTGTAACTCAGCTCGATTGCGCTCTTCTAAACGCCTTTGGGCTTCCTCGTGTTCGTGTGGTTCAAGGTAGTACTTGTCTCCGTCAGAGACGATGTAGTGCCAAGATGCGGGGTAGCCTTCTTCGTCCTCTGATTCGTAGAAGATTTCTTGGGGGGTGTAGTCTTCGTCAAAGAGATAGTATTTCCCTTGATGAAGGTAGGCGCCGGCAGGTAGTGTAGGCGGCGCTTGGTCTGCTGTGTATCGACCGATTGTGGAGGGGTACGAGTGCGTGGACCGGTGTCGGTGTCACGCCAGAAGCTGCGGTAATCTCCGCGATGACGAGCCCTAATAGCAACCGGTAGATTGTGAAAGAGAGCTTCGCGGTGTGTTAACGTACGGGGTGTAGTGACCGAAGTCTTCTTGAAGGTAAGGCGAGTAGGGCGAGGTTGGGAATCAGATGGAGGTTCAGGGGTTGTACGGTCGGCGGGCATGCGACGAGCGAAGGTGTGAGGTGGGTGTAAAGGAGTTTGTCAAAGTGTCAAAGGCAGTGTCAGGCGTAACCAAACAACCACCCAGGTCACACAAGACAGGGACGAGATAGAGAGCAGAGAGGATAAGATAGATGATAGCGGTGAGAGAGCAATGCTACTACAGTGCAGGGGGCGACCGAACAGTGAGTAGACGAAGTTGACAAACTGAGGAAACTAGGGGAGAGGGAGCTACTATATATATACAGAGTCCGTGGCTGTGTATCCGAAAGGAGAACAATAAAACAATAAGAGGAGGACAATAGAAAGGCCCAATGTGGCGAGACAATAGGCGGGCCGGAGTGAGAACAATAGCCGGTCCGGAGTGGACCCAGGTGGTCATCAGACCACTGATGGACAGGTCTAGGCAATGCCAAGACGATGGATGACAGGGGAGTGTGGGCTAGGCCCAGGCCGAGGTGAATGAAGAGATGGGAGAATGTGTCGATGTCGGGAGTGGGGAGCACGTGATGGAGGAAGCAAAATAGAGGCGATTCGTGACAGCCAGTGGAACAAGTTCGACATGTACGGGTGCTCGGTCTTTGAGGTCGCCCCAGTCCTGGCGTCGCAGCCCTTCACGCCGATTTCACTTTGTGACGGATTGGCCTACTTGGAGCAAAGTGACGAGGAGGGCGCTATCGATGTCGGCTTGTCGTTGAGTGAGCCACTCTGGGACATCGTCAATTTCACTGTACCGAAGTCGTAACATAGAGCATGCAGAGTAGTTATTCATCATGGGACCTATATGTCAACGCAGAAAAAGTCCCGGAAGAACCTTCGTGTAGTGGGCTGGGTTGAGGCAATGCACCAAGAATGTGGATTGTACTTAAGGTTCACGAACGCAGAGCAGCTTTGACATGTTCTGATCCAAGGCCTCTTATCGCATCTTCCATCAGACAGTAAATTAACGAATATATTGGAAGTCATGATTTGCTGTTCTATACACTATCTACTGCACGTAAGTTACAAAACGAGTGGATCGTCGAGATAAAAACGACTGCAACCGTACTAAAAAATACTTGTAAATCGAAAAAAAGAGGCAGCGGAATTAGGGAGACTAAAAGGGAGGGGGGAGATACAACAACAATGATGGCAAGACATCGGGAGATAGATATGATAAGATATTTGGTATGTAGGATTCCAGTTGGCGGATAGGGAGGGGATGATACAGATCCATGGAATGGAACGGAGGGTATAAGCATAAGAAAAGAACAACCGAAAATCAAACGGCGCTCCCGAATCGAGATTGCCCGGTCCCAGTTCGTGCTCGTGGCCGATGCACAATGCTCAGCGGTTTGGTAGAAACCTCAGATGAGGCTTTGTCGGCTGGACGCTGCCCCCGCCCACAGGTAGCACAGTAAGCTTCTAGATCCGCATCCTTATCCGGTGTCCGCAGCGTCTCCACCTCTTCCTTGAGATCCCGAATCTGCCCCTCAAGCTCCCATATATGGCGCTGCCACGCCTTCTTCGCAGAAACGATCTGATCCTGCAACGCGCGGACAACAGAGGACTGATCGTCCGTCGAAGTTACCACAGAAGGCTTGTCTCCACCATGGGTCGGAAACACTAGGCTGCCTGTTGGGGACACAACTGTGCTGGGGCTGGGAGTATCGGTATCCGTCGGTGAAGTGACGATGTGTTCGCCAAAGTGAGCACTGAACATCGTCGACACGGGTCTGAGCTTGAGTGCAGGGAATTCCGTGACATTGGCGGGAGCGCTCTGGGGCATGGAGAAGTCGTTAGCACCTAGGCGGTCCGGGAAGCGACCTGCAGGCGCAACACCTGTCGATGGCGCCCGCGATAGTGGGGACGTCGTGTTAATCAACAAGGGAGGTGGGGTGCGCTTCGGGCTACTCGACATGCTTGGAGTGCGATCGTCGATTGACAGACTAGGGGATAGGTGCGGAACGGGGATGCGATGAGGAGAGGGCTTGGAGAACTTTGGTGTGGACTGCTGAGCGTTGAAGGCAGCAAATCCATCCGACAGCGACGGCACCGGGGGAGGAGGTGCTTTGTCGTCACGCCCATTAAACAACCGCAAAAACCCACTCTTCTTGTGCTTAACGTTTTTGCTAGGCGATGTCGAAGACGATGCGGCCAGGTGATGGACAACGGTGGATTCAGAACCACGTCGTTCTGGCTTTGGCGCACTGACAATGTTCGTGATGGCCTGTTTAGCACGAGCGCCAGCACTGATGGAGCGGGCTCGCGCTCTCGACGCCACGCTAACACTGGGACTGTGTCCATGTCCAGAGGCACGGTCAAAATCTCGTTCCGGAAAATTTAGAATGGTGCCAGTACCCTGGACTGTAGCACACCGTGACCTCAGCGCTCGAGCTTCTTCCAGAGAAATCAGATTGAAGTTGGGAGAGGACGGTGCTTTGTCCATCCAACCGGGGAATTGACCCGATCTGGGGTCTCCGGAGTCGAGGCTTGACATATCAGTGGGGCGATTTTGTATGAGCACAGGGGACGATATCTCCTTCCCCTGAAGCATCGACTGTGGACTGAGGGGGATGGGAGCCTCCAATGGTAAGGGCTGTGTTTCTGATCTGGAACTGTGCTTTGTGAATGGCGCCCCAGTGACAGTGGCGGAAGAATCACTCCGCGGGACAAAGGGGTAGGAAAATGAGGGGGGAACTTCAGGCGCACGTCGATGAGGGATGTTCGACGTGGATCGTGCATGGTTGGGGTTTGCGTAAGGATGAATTTCTTCCGTTGAAGATAGAGAAGGTCTTGAAGAACTGGAACGAATCCGAGTGAGTGTGTAGTCTTCGTCGTGAAGAGAAGATATGTAGGAGTTTGTGGGGGAGCGAGATGCAAGGGGGAGAAGGAGTGGGGATTGAGGGAGGGACGGCGAATGCGAGCGCATACGGGAAATCGAAAAGGGGCCTCGGGACGAGGCTGAAGAAATGCTGGCCCTGCGACAAATCTCAGATGTGGGAAAATAAGAAAAAGGCGGCAAACCTACTGGCTAGCAGATGGACGACGTGAACAAGAGGATGAAGTCTCGAACGAGTGCTTGCCGTACGGAGGCGAGCGATTCGAGTCAGAGCTGCCTTGTCTACTCTGCGGCGAAGGGCCAACATTGAAGTTGTTCTTCGTCGACGGCGCTGAACGAGCCGCTTCCGACTCGCCTTCATCGTCCTCCAGCAGGGGACTGTCGTCCAGCTCCCACGGAGCCTTGGAATGGAAGCGCATCTTCGGGCCTAACAAACTCATGCGGGGCATAGGCTCGTCGTCGTCGTCATGATCGACAGCGTTATCGTGTTCTTCGTCGTCGTAAGTGGAAGAAGCGAAGGAAGACCGCGGATCATCATCCAGGTCCAGCATGCTAACCGCGAGCTCGTTGATGCCGTTCCGCTCATCCCGCCGAGGGAGTTCATGCAAGACATGCAAGGGGGCGGGCGAGATAAAGCTGTCGTCGTCGTCGTCGTCCTCGCCGCCACCATCGTCCTTCTCGCCTGGACGGGGCGAGAAAAAGGAACGGCTGTACATGGAAGGGGTGTCGGGAAACTCAGTCATAGAAGGCACTCGCGAATGCAGGTCAGCGCGAGTCGCCCGTTGGTCGAGCAGCTTCCGCAGGTGGTCGTCATGAACATCGGGGGGAGACCTCAGCATCGTCGCTGGCGGCGATGGAGGAGAAAGGCAAGGACTGCAGAGGCGTCGATCAACATATTTCTCCGGTCCGATTTTCCAGTGCCATATGGCATGACATATTCTCTCCTCGGCTCAATCACTCCTCAGTCTCCTGTCCTGTCTGTCAATCAAAGCGGCCTAGAGTTCACTTGAAGCATGCCAGGCTTTGACTTGACGATAGCCGCAACCTAGACATGTCATCTGCCCCCGCAGGATTAAGATTTTATTGTAAGCAAGAGCCAACAAGAGCCTGCCACCGCTTTGTGCAGACTTGTCTGACTGTCCTACCCCTGTTCACGGTACATGATTGATTCGGGAAGACTGAAAACGAGCAGGGTCACGTCTGCTCACTTACGCAATTACCGACGGAACCACTCCGGAACCTGGGGGACCCCACACACCCCCTAGTCGGAAATGTGGCGCAAACTGATGTACTCGTCGTGCGCAAAAGTGACGCACCCCCGGCAACTCGGCACCACCCAAATCTCGGTGGGAGAGCCACGTGGGGGGTGCGTTACTTTTGCGCATGACGAGTACAAAATGCTACCCGCGGCGCGTGTTGGTTGTTCAAAAGACTTTTAATCTGCGATCGACGTCGGGGAACTTTTGGGATCTCGGAGGGATATACACCGAGATGGAACGCGAAACATGGACGAGGTGCCAATCAAGAACTCGGACGTACAAGATGATGTTAGGCTTTTGGGCGCGTTCAGATACACGTGTCTGTGATTGAAGCCAAATGCCAAAGAGTCTGCTTTAAGAGCTTGCTTGCTTTCTTGCGCCCTTATGTGGACGGAGTCCTTTGAATAGTGAAGGCTAGCGAGAGCCAGAGAGCGAGTCGGAATCGTCTTCAAGTACGTTCGATTGGTTGGGATTGAAGGTTGAAAGCAGCTGTGAGAGGAGGCAGCATCTAAAGTTATCCGAAGAGGCCAAAGTAAGGCTAACGATGTAGGTCATTCGAAAGTTAGACGAACGAAGATTTCTGACAGGACAGATTGAAGCTAGAAGTTGTTGGTCCGGAGCTCAAGATTGAGCAAATCTAACGGTCCATGAGGGAGTTTTAGTAGTATACTGTAAGCGGCGGTGGCTGGTGACACCATCTTGTCCCGAACATGCACAGGCCAAGAATATTTTCAAGTGCGCCACACGAGATCGCCACTCGATCACAACCTCAGGCCTCAGCCTCCTGAAACGTCGAAACCGCGAAATCAACATCATGACAACGACGACGATCACGGCATCACTCGCTGATGGTCATAAAACACTTGAACTTCGCACAATGGCCGCATCTCCGTCCTTTCTTTCTTACCACCACCACCTTCCTTACGACTGTGTCGGCCTTGTCCTCGCTTGACGCAGGATCTCCTTTTCTCATTCGCCAGACGATCTTTTCTTCAGTTCACCGTTCTACTAGCCATCCAATTTTGCGTCAATATCAACTCGACACCATGAAGTTCACGACATCTCTTGTTGCGGCAAGCGCCATCATCGCCTCCGTCTATTCTGCACCTGTTCGTCGAGCAGGCGTCGACCCCGCGCTTGTGCCCGACTTTGGTATAGTAGCCGGCACCAACCCGTCGGGGACTGGGGATTGCGATGGGACAATTGGCGCTGACGGCAAAGCCATTCTCATACCATGTGCATGTCCCCCAGACCGTGACTCTTTCATTGATGTACGTATGGGCTTCTCTAATTAGTTCCACACGACACGCAGCTCACTCGTGTCGAACTCTATTTTAGCATCTGAGCCAGGATGTTGCTGCTGGCCATGCCGTCAACAATCCCTCTGTCGCGATTTCGTTCCCCACGGATGATTCTGTTGCTTCTCAGAGTGCTCGTATCACTGCCGTCTTGATCTCGCTCCAGAACTTGAACGGACCAGGCAAGGGCTGCCCTGCGGCCTCAACGACACTGTTGGCCACACAAAAGGCGTTGCAGGACGGTACGGCGACAACGGCAGCATCGACCACACCTGCGGCGACAGAATCAACTGCTCCTGTCGCTGACGCGTCCGATGACGGTGCTGCTGCAGGTGGGGTCGACCCGGCGTTGGTACCAGATTTTGGCATCGTGGCCGGTACCAACCCATCCGGAACTGGTGATTGTGACGGCACAATTGGACCAGATGGGAACCCTATTCTCATTCCCTGCGCATGCCCGCCCGAGCGCGACTCGTTCATCCAGGTTGGTGACCTTGATCAAAGATGTGCATGCAACCATCTAATACGTCCATCGTAGCACCTCAGCGCAGATGTTGCTGCCGGACATGCAATCAACAACCCCTCCGTCGCGATATCGTTCCCCACGGATGACTCTGTCGCATCCCAAAGCGCTCGCATCACCGCCGTTTTGATCTCGTTACAAAATCTGAATGGGCCAGGAAAGGGCTGTCCCGCCGCCTCGACTACTCTGCTCGCAACACAGAAGGCGCTCCAGGATGGAACAGCGACATCCCCCGCCCCTGCAGTCACTTCCTCGGCTGCTGCACCTGCTCCCACTGAGGCCGCCGACAACTCTGCATCCACGTCGAACGCTGCTACCGTCGATCCCGCTCTCGTCCCAGACTTTGGCATCGTAGCCGGTACCAACCCATCCGGAACTGGCGACTGCGACGGCGTTACAGGACCAGACGGGAAGCCCGTCCTCATCCCATGTGCTTGCCCGCCCGAGCGCGACGCGTTCATCCAGCACCTGAGCACGGACGTGGCCGCTGGGTTCGCAGTCAACAACCCAGACGTCAAGATCTCGTTCCCGACCGACCAGTCCACCCAGTCGCAGATCGACAGGATCACAGCGGTGTTGATCTCGCTCCAGAACTTGAACGGTCCCGGAAAAGGATGCCCCGCAGCGTCGACGACGTTAGTCGTAAGTATACCTTCTTGCGCATTCGGGAATTTTTTTGTATTGATGAGTTATACAGGCAGCACGGAATGCCCTCTCTGCTCAGCTATAATTCACGCACTGAGGTACTTAGCGGGTTGGGAGTTTTCCCTTCGAGTTGTGGATGGTTATTTATTCTTGAGTTACTGGTTAACTTCACGCACCTGTCAATACCTGGTCATTCCTTGCTTCAATCTATATACCTTTACGAATGGATATCATGGTGGATTCCAAAGCGCAAAGATCGACGATAGTAGTCCTACAGTGGCGGTTATCAAGGTCGAATCCGTTTGCTGCCGCATGCGAGTCGCCAATCATCGTTCGATGAACCTACAAATTACAACAGGCTCACAAATGTATTGCTACAAAACAGACATCGATGTACCGCCTCCAGCAGCTCCTCAACCACCCACCCCCGTCCCGCCTCCGGGAGCCACTCCCTCCCCTCCGGAACCGCCCCAGAAGACGGAGGCAAAAACGCTTTTCTCGTGCACCCTATACACGTGCGCACATACGGCGTCGAGAGAATGAACGTCGTGATCGAGCACCGCGCTACGAAGGGAGGGAGGGGGGTTCAATATCCATCAGACCAACAAGAAAGCGCGAGAGGTGGACTCACACCAGGTGTGCCCCTTGGAGCATACGGCGCCGGTGATATTCTGCAGGGGGATCTCTTCTCGACAGGCCGGGCAGTGCTCGACCAGGCTACTGGCTGTTTGGTCATCTGGCAATAGAGTGCGTATCTTTTCTGATATCAGTTGGCCTTCTGAGGACAGGTCGGGGGGACTGCCAGGTAGCAAGGACTGCACGACCATCCGCAGAACGAAGGGAACATCCGCCGCTGGGAGCGAGATTCAGTTAGAAGCCAGTACCCCCATGATATTTGGAAGAATGGCGTACGGGTGAGACAGTGCATAGCAGCGCTCAGATTCCGAATGATGGTGCGTAACACCCGATGCGAAATCGTGTTCAAGAAGGTCTGCGCTACAAAGCCTAGTTCATCTTGTCGGGCAGGGTCTGACAGTTTCTGTTTCCAAGGGCTCCGTCAGAAAAGCAGCGAAGCAGCTTCAACATGTTACGCACCCAGAGGTAATCCGAGAACGATAATCTCATCCTCAGCCTGAGGAGATCATCCCATCCAAACAGGTGCTGAATGAGGCTGCGCCTGAATGCCCTTCGGACGTCGGATGTCAGTTCGCCACCGAAGGGTTCAATCATTATGTCGCGGGAATGGTCGTCGATCTCCTTGGACAACACTGTCACCAAGGCGTCATGCATCTCCGAGGTCTTCGCTCTGGTTCGATACTGGAAGAAGATGGGTCTCAGCTTACTCAGAGGCGATGTGTCTGAGATAGAATGAGCGTGAAACTTTGGACCATAAAGATCATACCCACACGCTGGCGCCGTGCACAGTATGTTCTCCAACACGCTCAGTATCTTCGCAGGATCCTCCTGCCAGACCTTCGCCACAACGAACATACTCTGATGTTTTGCGTCATGCTTGTAGCTAAAGTCTGACGTCCTCGAGGCTCTGCAGACGACGATGAGTCGTCATCTGCCACGCCACGAAAACCAAACGACCTACTCATGAACCCACGCCACATTACCCAGCATGTCATATGGCGCCACTCCGCTGATCCTATTATCATCGATATCCGAGATGGACTGACTTTCGCAGCGCACGAACGCTGTTCTCACAGCCCTGGACAAGGTAGATGTGGAAATGAGATCCTTGGCCGATGAAGTGCTGGTCCAGGAGGGGTTTGTGCGAACGTCATAGATGACATGGACGGAGCCATCGAAGAGAGTAACTGTGAGCGCGTCGTATTCTTGTACATATTGGAGACCTGCGACGGGAAGAAAGGGCGAGGAGCCTGCGGAGACCCTGTGGAAATTGATGCGTAGGGAACGTTCGCCTGTCCAAGAAAGCGTCGTTGTGAACCCGCCCCATAATGTGATGACTCCAGGTTTGCAATAGACCAGGATGTTCTGTCAAAGTCGTCAGCGTAAGTGGCAGGATTTCGAGCGCGTATGTACCGTATTATCGATGATTTTCACCCATTGGAGAGTTGTGACACTTTGGTCTTCATTGCTGCTGATGAACTCTTCGTTTTCCAAGAACTCATAACTCAGATCCTGCTTCGCAATGAAAGGCGCGGTCGGCTCAGATGTTGCCAGCTTGACAATAACCTCTGTCACTCCGATGCCACCGCTGGGGAGTACATACGCGACCTTGGCTGTACCTGAATCGCGTCCGAGTCGTTAGTCTGATAACCTATGTTGCGCTGAGGTGACTGACATATTCCTGGTGCGGTGCACAACCACGGCGAAATGGCTACATGCGTGATCCAGTCATCCGCGACGGGAAGAGTCCTAACATGTTCAAGGGCGTGGTCTTCGTTGTATCTGATTGGGGTAAACATCAGCTGTCTGGAACGGAGTGTCAAGTCCCTTGCCTCACAAAAATAAGAGACCCGCCACGACTACCGCATACAAGAAGAGATCCGTTGATTCTGGGACGCGGAGATTGACCCAAGTTCGGTTGCGACGACCACGACATGCCTGGTTTCATGAGTGTCTTGTCGAGTGACGCGTAATGTACTCACACATCACTTGATAATTCAAAACTTCGGTTATGTCGGGGGGATCGCTCACAACCTGTTCCTTCAATAGAAAATTCGTGACGTTGCAAGTCTGGAGAAATGGTCGGTAGGAGTATGGCGCCAATCGTCGATAGAACATACCCTAACCCATTCCCCTTTCAAGCTATTTTTTCCAGCGATCCAAAGTGTGAGGTCCATATTCGAAGTCAAAACTGCAATGACACAACTTGTGGTCCTTCAGAGCGTGGCCATACCCAGATACGGACAAGACTCACCCAGCATCGGGGGTAACGCTACTGGGAGAGGCTGCAATGCCGGCAATAGACGTGTCAATTGATCCAAGAGATGTCGCGCCCCATTCTACGCGTCAATCAGTACTCGGAACGCGCGTATATGCGTGCGAAACACACCTTGGGAGTATTCTGGCCATCTCGTCGACGATGTCTTATCCAACTGGATCATCGTCCGGAACCATCCAACATGCGCGTCGCTCTCGTTTGATTTGCTGTCGCTTGAGGACCTCACTAATGAGGTCAAGTCGAAATTTATTCCGTGTTCGGGGGTCTGATAATAGGCCATGAATTAGACGGAATTGGGAGGCATAGGTGGCGCACCATGATGTATACTGCCGATCTAGTCGCCAGTATCAATTGTCCATCCTCCGACCATTGTATGCAGTGCGGCGAAGGTGCCGACGTTGCCGTCAGAACAGCGAGCGCGGTATGCACAGTGTTTGACATTGACTCGCGAATAAATATGGTTGCTGTCCGTCTCAAAGTCTGTTCATCGTGGTGGGAGGAAGAGAAAGTGAAGCTAACCCGCGCAAGGGTAGCACGTGGTCGCCAGTCGGCCAAAAATCTGTCTAGTGTCTTGTCAGTGTTCGACGTTCATGACAGGGTAACCTGCTGTTCTCAACACGCGAACCAGACAACTACGCCGACGGATTTGCGGCGGATCACAAAAACCATGCCGCCGTATTATACGCCTGTGATATCTGGATTCCCGGTGTCGGGCCACGGCATGAAAACACTGGCGCTTTGGCCCCCAATCATGACGCCGCGGACGGGATAGAACGTTGAACAGGGCCATCTCAAATACGACATGGCCCACAAGGAAACCCAACGGAAAGCGGGCATTTGATCAGTGTGCACTCTGCTTCCTCCGGCCATCTTAGCCCCGAGGGTGCTTATTGACGGACATATAAACTCGAGCATCGCATTGATCATTCACCGGCACCATGGACTCCTCCCTCTACAAAAACACCACCGTCTCCCGCGGGCTTGTTTACCGCTACTTTGCGTCTCCTGCTCGAGACGCAGATAAACCCACTCTCCTCCTTCTGCACGGCTTCCCGAGCACCTCGGAGGACTGGAGGGCGCAGGTTCCCTTCTTCCGGCACCAGGGATATGGAGTCATCGTCCCCGACATGCTGGGCTACGGCGGGACTGCGGCCCCAGAGGATCCCGCCGCGTATGTTTCTAGCTTGCTCGTCAAGGATCTCATCGACATCCTGGATGCCGAGAAGGTCTCTACAGCAGTGGCGATTGGCCACGATTGGTGCGTTCCAGGCTACAATCTGAACTCTACGTGCCCAATCTCACTCTTTTCATCAGGGGCTCGAAGGTCGCTAGCCGCCTCGCAAACTACTACCCCGATCGGTTCATCGCGTTCGGGTTCTTGGCCGTGGCATACCTTCCTCCCAGCACAGAGAACAATTACGAACCCACCCTCGCATTTGTACGTGTTCGTTTGATAACAGTCGAACGCGCTCATTGACAATCGGGTAGACGAAGAAAGTGTTCGGCTATGAACTGTTCGGTTACTGGCGGTTCTTCTCGGAGCCTGATGCGGTCAAACTTGTGGAAGACAATATCGAGTCTTTCGTCAATCTGCTCTACAGTGTAGACCCCCAAGATGCGGCAGTGCACTTTGCCCCTCTCGGCGCCTTGCGCGCTTTCCTTTCCGAGGGTAAGAAGACGGCGGGGCAGGCAGACTATATCACCGCAGAGGTATGCACCTGTCATGGCCTGATTGTCACGTCTAATCCTTCGTGCTGTGTATAGGAAATAGAGCTTCAGAAGAAAAAGCTCCTCGCGACTGGCATGACGGGCCCCTTGAACTGGTACAAAGTCATGACCTCCGGACTGGATGCGGAGGACAACAAAGGTTAGTCGCGCCTTCCAACCTCCGGTACATGACTTTGACCGCGAACACATACCAGGCGTACCTCCCGCCAACATTGTCATCTCGAAGCCTGCGTTCTTCGGCGGATGCAAGAAAGATCTGATCGCGAGGAGTGACTTGCAATTGAAGTCCCTGGGCCCGACCGTTCCTCAACTCACGTACCACGAGTTTGACGCGTCTCACTGGGTCATCTTGCAGTCGAAGGGTGAGGTGAACGAGGAATTGCTGAAATGGCTCAAGACGCTGTAGATTTCCTGCACCGCTTCAAATGTACAAATGTATCCTCAATATGACCAAACTATGTACTCTACAACTGACCTAGCGGGCGGTCGTACGCTTGTTCATTGGCATGCATTGCCTCCAGGGAGACCGGGTACACCTCTTCAACGCCCGCACAACAAGGATAGCGTCTTCTTATATCACTTTTTGCAACGCCACGCGTCCGACCCTTTCCTTCCGACCTATTCAATACTCGCGTGGATATCATCTTCCAAGTACGAGGATACCACCGCTTCTCGTGGGCCTTCATTACCACTACTGCTGCTCCCGCTGCACGAGAGATCTGATTGTGCTTAGCACACGAGTCTGGTAAGTATTGCATGAATTCTCAATTCGTAGATGCTGTATTACTAGAGATGTAAAGTAACAAAACCCGCACTGAAGACACTAAACATCACCATATACAGAGGCCTGTTCGATATCTTGAAGTGAAATGTGACTTTGATCACATAAACTACGGAAGACACTTTCATTGTTCCGGAAGAGATTTGCTGGAGTGTCGAATTCCTAGGCGTGTCGTGTCAGTCGTACGTCTATGAAGGCCTGGGGCGAGCAGGACTCACAGCAATCATACCGCCGTCAAGCACCAACACCCGGTCATAGGAAATGATAGTTCGCAAACGATCTGCAGTGAGATGTGAGTATCAATCCGTGTGGCAATGGCGAAAACGCTTACGTGCGATGCAGAGCAAGGTTCTATCTTTGAACTCGCTCTGGATAGTCTCCTGTATCTTGTGATCCGTCTCCACGTCTACAGAGGCACTAATGCGCAAGCTTAATCTTCTACATGTCCAGACGCGAGGAAGGTCCACTTACGTCGCCTCATCAAGAAGAACAATCTTAGTCTCCTTCACCAATGCTCGCGCAAGACTGATCAACGAGCGCTGGCCCACGCTGAAGTTGGCGCCTTCGGTTTCGACGACCGTATCCAGTGTTATCTTGGTCTGGGTGGCGGCGACGTCGGTCATCGAGCTGGCAGCTGTCGCTGGTTGACTTTCGACGAGGAAGGATCTTTTGAGAGCATCCCACAAGCGGGCGTCATCGTACATCGAAAAGGGATCCAATGTAGTACGGATAGTGCCTGCTCTGCGTGTTAGTATAACGTTGGCCTGGATGTTGAGAGACTGACCACTGAACAAAGTTGGCTAGAGAAGTCGGTGAGCAAGCGATATCAAGTAAAAAGAGGGAGCGGAACGTACATCTTGAGGTATGAGCGCTATCCTCTTACGCAGGTCGGCCAATCCCATCTTCGAGATATCGAGGCTAACATGGAAAACTCAGAAGACCAATAATCATCAAACTGCATACGAAACCCACCCGTCAATTTGAATGAGACCTTCAAACTCGACAATCCGAAGCAGAGCCAGGACCAGAGATGATTTGCCGGCACCGGTCCTACCGACGATACCAATCTTTTCACCGCCACGGATGTCCATGGTAATCCCTTTGAGAACATTTGGGAGACCTGGACGATAAGACATGACGACGTTCTTGAACTGGATGGCGCCGCGATCTGGCCAGTGCGGTGGGGGCGCGGTAGCTTCGATAACATGGGGCGCCTCTTGTTCGATTGTGCCCCCATGACTGAAGTGAACGACTTTGTTGGGTTCAAGGTTAGCAATGTTCGAGGAGGGCGTATGTCCACCTACCTCGTTCTACAGCATTCATGTAACCCTCCACCTCAGCGGATTGTCGGGTGACCAACCCGCATAGCTGCGTCAGTGACGCTGATGTCCATTAGTACCGCAGAGTCGACCCACGGCCTAAGAACGTACTTGAGTATGTTAACACTAGACCAACTTGGGAGGGGCTGATTCCCGATACACCAACGACAGCGAAAACAGCGATCTATGTATCAGTGAGCTTGAGCTTCGACCCCACTTGTATTGGACCAAGCCTACACAGAAGACTAAGACAGCCCCGAGAGCATCCAAGCGCACGGCAAGCCATCGCTGGTTTGTGATCGTCAACAGAAGGGCCCGGTTTTCCAAGTCGATATAGAATTCATTCTCATGGGTGAACCTCCTCTACAGAGAGGATCAGAGAGGACGTATCAGTCAGAGACTAGACATACCATCTCCCCGTAGCTTCTGATGGTGGGAAGACCTATGATCTGTCAGCATCTATGTGGTCTCTGAAGCTCGAGGCGCACCTGTCAAGGACTCGGAGAAATGAGCGTAAAGTATAGAACGCAGCATCGCATCTGGGAGGAACGTGAATATCGCTGAACACTCTCAGGTCGATGACATACCCAGTCTCCTCATTTCTCGAGAGCTGGAACGGTAATACTTGTTGAAATAGATATAGCCAAAGGCTATTAGAAAGGCAGCGATGACTGGAGGGTCTGTCAGATAGCGTGTATATCAACCAGGAAATTGCTCACGGAAGTAATGTATCAAGGCCGTGATGATGATGACGGAGCCGAGGAGGTTGGCCATGGTAATCACGACTGTACGAGGAGTTAATTCAATGCGGCACTGCAAAACGGAAGTCGGAAACTCACACAACCGCATTGAATCTAGGGGGCAAGAAGGAAGGAAACGAACATGAGCCTCACAGAATTGTGATGTGTGGTTGCGACGTACTGGGCAGCTGATTGTCAATCGCTAGAGTCGAATGTGAGTGGATGCTCTTGACAGTATCAACGGTCCCTTACAATCGATATCCTTCCCAAGTATACCCATAATTCGACCAGTCGGCTGAGTGGAAGGTTCGGCTGAGGTCGATGGCCCAGTAACAATGGGGTACGTACAGTGGTGTCGAAGAACGCCATGGTGGCGTGAAATATATGAGAGACTGCATCGCTATGTAGATTTTTGGAGACGAATGATGCCACGAAGTCCAAGTTCAATCCACTACGAAACAGTTTAGTTCTGACGGGGAAGGAAAAGGTCGATGCATACACGGCCATGGTAAAGAGGGACTGTGAGATACCCAGTCCGGCGTAGAGGGCCTGATAGAAATTGAACGGGCGATTGAAGGCGTTCGCTTGCCACCACACAAGGGTGTAGGTACTCAAAATCTGGCTTCCCTGCATAAGACAGATGGACAGAACGGAGAGAGGTCCCGTGAGGTATGCTCTTCCCGCGACCAAGTAGCTGCGATATACTGAGAGGAGGTCAGACAAAGTTAGAAATGTCTACCGCGAAGATACCGACCTGCCCAGGGAACAGACCCGGTAGACCGCTTCTCCTTGACCATCAAGCGACCCTCTAGTCTTCCGGAACCGGCTCCTGCTCGTGATGACTTCCTCTTGACGTTCTCAAGTGACACGACATTTGGACCCTTGGTTTCCTCTGATTCAGTCGTGGATTCATGCCCGCCGAACTCTTTAGCTAGGCGCGCAAATCCTGCATTGTCAGACATCAGCTCCTGGTAGCTGCCCTCTTCGATGATACGTCCATTATCGAGAGCATAGATGCGGTCACAGTGGGAGAGGAAATGGAGTGCGTGAGTGACCAGAATGACCGTCTTCCCTTCCCTAGCCAGCGGAAGGATGGCGTCGTGGAACAAAGCCTTCCCCACATGAGCGTCGACTATGGATGTGTGAGTCCGGTCATGAATTCATCAGCCCGAGAATGAAACGAACCAGCAGACAACGGATCGTCAAAGATGATAACATCGCCATCGAAGTACAACGCCCTGGCTATGTTGACCTACGGTACGGGCCGTGAGCAACGTGTGATGTATCAGAAGAACAAACTCACTCTTTGCTTTTGACCGCCGCTCAGATTGATGCCCTTCTCACCGATCTAAGTCCAAAGATCAGATGATGGTTGTCTGTCAAACGAGAGAATTACCTCCGTCAAATCCCCGTCTGCCAGCATTTGTAGATCGGGTACCAGACAGGCCCTTTCCATGACGCTCCAATACCGCTGTTCGTCAAATGGCCGACCGAACAGAACATTGTCCTTCTACTGACCAAGATCAGATCAACGAGACTAAGCCTTGCGAATGGTGACTGACCAATGTGGCGTTTTGAATCCACGCCGTTTGTGGACAGTAAGCAACCTGTCCGCCAAAGGAGAAGCGACCCTCCACAAGCTTCATCTCACCGATGAGGCCTTGGAGTAGACTCGACTAGACAGAATATTAGGGACAGGACGTGAGAATACGAGGAGCTTGTACCTTTCCACTCCCAACCTTTCCTACGATAGCAGCGAGGCAACCTCTGGGAATGTGAAGATTCACATTCATTACCCGAAACGGTAGCTCAGTCTCTACGTCCGTCTCGGATGAATCCGCTCCAGATATTTCTTTCTCTTTCGCACTGCCAGTATCCGACGAGTCTGATTGTGTTGTTTCCCACTGGAAGGTCACATTCTTAGCCCGGAGGGCCTCTTCCTGATTGACATCAACTTCGAAAGCCACGTCAGTCATGGCTTTGGCGTGGAATAGCGCGGCGAGTCGCTCCATGGCTTGCATGGCGTCTGCGGTCATGGACAGTGAACGAGGTAGGAACATCATTGGTTGACGCAATAGCTAAAAAGAGAACACCAATCAGACGTGGCGCCATAAAAGCCTGCGGATGAGTACACACCTGGAAAAGACTGAGGGAAGTGAATATGATGGCGACGTCGAAATCGGGGTGGGTGCTCGTATATGTCACAAAGGCTAGCGTGGAAGCCAAAACTGGGATTGAGTACGCAAACGCGGTGCTGTATGATCGTCAGCGACAGGCCGAAGAAGAGGAAGCGTGGCGTACCTGACAGACTGGGCGTGATGCATTTGTCTAATACCTCGAAGTTCATTCTTGCGGATTTCGAATATACCTAAAAGAGCTTTCTCATGGCGGCCGCGGATTCAACGCGAAATGACACGCACGATTTATGAAAGGCACTTCGTACGAGAAGTACTTTACTATCCTCATAGCACCTGAAATATTTCAGTTTTCTGTTCATGAACGGCTTTGGCTTCAGTACCGAGTACTTCAAGCAACGTCTTTGCACGCGCATCAGTGTGGCCCATGGAGCCACGTCGGATAGAGAACCTATGCGCCATGACCCGTTGTTGGATCGGGGCTACAAGGAAGAAAAGAGCGAATCCGGCAAGCACTGACGGTCCAAGCTGATATACTGATTGTCAGGACCAGATGAGTAGGCGAGGAGCATGAACTGACCTGCACAAGAAGAATAATCAAGCACACTGTGACCTGAATTGGAGCAGTCCATCCTAGGGAACGTCAAAATAAAGCTGCAATCATCGCAAATTGAAGCCCACCTGCATGCTGGGGAGAACGTGGCTCAGGCGCAGGTTAAGGACTCGTAATTCGCAAACACTCACAAACCACTGTGATGCAGCGTCAATTCTACTGACCTACGGAGAGCGTGGCACGCATTTTGAGCAATTGTTTACAGCTGATAGCTGGGAGAAAACCTACGTCAGTTGAGATATGGTTGATCAAGGCAGCATTCGTATACTGTGTGCGTGCTTCGCCAGACAATCTGACCCCTCGTTTATATATGGAGCTGATGAGAGCAGCCCGAGCCAGTGCCCCAGTAGTCATCGAGCGCCAGAAAAACTGCACAAAGATATCAGCAAGCAATGGTTTGAAAATGGCAATGCATCCGACTTGGTGTTGTGTGAGACTCGTCAAGATAACTATGAAGAATAGGCCAATTGCCATTGCAACACCGCGGCCAACGTGGGGTGCTTCCGTCCCTTCTTCACGAGCGGCGGCGCGTTCCTTCGCGAAGATTATGATAGCCTAAAGAAAACCGTCAAATCGCGTCGGAGGCACATCACATATGTCCATACTTTGACGAGAAGAGGACCCATAAGCTGGGATGTGTCACCGAATACCTGAAGAGCAGTTAAAGGCGCTACATGAGCAAACAAACGGACTAACCTTGAATGCGCCCCCGATCCAGAATAAGTGACCAAACACGTCGTTCAGAGCCCAGGCTAGACTGGGAGACTTCTTCCCTCCGACCTCACGCCAGTGCGTCTCGAGGGTATTCCAGTGACTTGGGAACTCGTGTATGTGTAGTAAGCATTGGAAACACCATCGTATACGTTTGAAGAACGAAGGTTTGATATCCCCAGCAGCTAGTTTTGCGTTCCAGTCTTCGGCGCGTTGGAGGCGCCGCCCCCACGCGGCTTCCAGCTGTCTTGAGAGATTGCCAGCTTCGTGGGTCACATCCACTTTCCAGAGATCGGGCGCTTGTAGTGTCCTCTGATAGCCAAGAACCTACAGAGAGCCTACGAGTGAGACGGGTGTCGCAGGACACGAGCTTAGACAGTACCATCATGGGTGTTATCCATGAGTAGGTTAACTTGGAGAGCAGTGAAGCATTGACGACTGGGATAACCTAGGTGAAAGGTCGATAAACAGGCTTCACGTATATGGTGCTATGAAGTTACAGGTGCATCTGCAAGGGACTTTCGGGGAGGGGGAGGGGGATTCTTTGGGAGCCTAGGAGGCGTGATTTAAGAAAGACTTGTTGTTGCAGAACTGAAGTGGACTTGCCATAGTTGCCACCACCTCGCCCTGATCCGATGCTTAGAGTCTCCGCCATCGAGATCGACTTCGAGCTGAGGCAGTGGGGAAACCTCGTCTTTCTCCGAGAGCTTCTTCTCGTGGTTGTCCATGGCCGACTAAGTAATAACGACCGCACGAGGGGTGACTTGTTTTGTATCCCTGAACTTCGCCCATCGGCCGGAAATATGACCCCATCGGCCTACACGCGGTGAGTTTGGGGAAGAAATTTATCGACCATCATAGTTCGCTACATTCGCACCTCCATGCACCACGCTTGCGGCACTGGAAGGGTACGCCATGGTCTGCGCCAGGTAGTTATTGCCACCGCGGCACCATCTGGTGAGAAAGAACAATCACTCGTCAAAAAATTCCCACGCCTTCCCCTTAGAAAGTTACCTGCTACTTACGATGAAGAGTGAGTCGCGCTGCTCTCCTAGGTGCTAGGCTCTAGCAGCGCTCAGAAACTGACAGATGCGAGTTTCTTGTAAGTTGATGTATATAGCATGATCTCTCAAACCCCCTTGCTTTCCCATGGATTCGCGCGGCCACCCGAGCGTGCGTACCGCCACAGTGCTAGAAATTTTCCGCGTCATTCTACCTCACATCGATCCGCAGAGTTGCCACGCGTTTACTTGGCTTCTTACATGGTGGAAGCCAAATGACGTCGAAAAAGAACAGAAGGACGCCCTGTCTCCAATAACACATTATGTCTACTGACATTAATATTCACAAAGGGCCCAAAATAACGGTGAGAAGATAGCTGATTAAGTCGGTGGTAGCATCACCCACTGACAGATGTGTTTCGCATGGAAGCTGTACTGCTTTTACACGTTCGAGCACAAGAAAATGAATGGCAATCCCAATATGCTATAGCCTGAAGCTGAGCTCCCGAGTGTCATCGGTTGTGCTAGTGCCAAGGCTGTTCACACCTTGGAAGCAATGCAGATGCTTCTGCTCCTACTCGCGAGTGAATAAATCCAACATCATGTGAGAAGCTCACTAATTTACTTTCCCTGGGATCCACAGTAGCTCATCCCTTACCAGTCAGTGCCGCGTATGTGATCTACTTCCCACCACGAGTATGGGAGTCGACGGATGAAATATGTTCTTTCTCCTTCGGCAAGATCGGTTGTAAGACTGGACTCTCACTCATTGTCCACGCTTGTGAGTACAAGCTCACATTAAGTGTCTGGAGTCCATGTCAAGACCTGATCATGTCGCTAGTAGAGCCTTGACCAATATGCACATAGAGGAGAACCGTAACGCTCCTTTTAGTAGATCTGTCCAGAACGACGCGTACGGATACCGGGTGGACCCTGCGCTACCGCGCATGCTTGGCGTCATCAATCAACTGATGTTACCATCCAAACTTTGATCTCCCAGTGCGGACCAATTAGTCTTATGGAGCGAAGCGCTCACGAAAGAAGTCCTGTGGCCCATACAGGGCGCAAACAGCCTCTACTTTCTCGAGCCATACACGGAATAAGTTAGCGCCCCTGCGAAAGGGATGACATACCGTGATCACACGTTCGCTGCCGCAGTGCAGCCAATCCGTCGGGGTTAAGTCCCGCAATCCTACAAATAGACGGCGATGGCTTGCTAGATTCGGAAAACTCTTAGTTCTGCTTCACCTGTCAACTATCCTCTGCCATGGAACCATCAGCAAAGGCTGCTCTCGCTATCTCATCGCGTATCCTCTCGTGCTTGGTCACGGAATCCCTTCTACGCGCGTTCTATATTCCCTGGAAGTCGACCAAAAATGCTTCCGGCCTGCTTGTCGTTCTGTCTCCCAATCTCTTCAACGAGCCACATGTCATCCAGCGTACCCTGCGTTTGGCGGACATCTTTGCCATCGTTCCTCTAGGAGATGTTCCCGTTCTCAAGGAGCCGGTCGCCCATAAACACGGCTATGTCGTTGGTCTCGTCGATCCGCTCGATATGATCGGAGATGCTATCTACGAAATCGTAGATTATCACGCATCACCGACGTCTGTAAATGATGTTTGTGTCTCTTGTCGTCCTCCACCATGCAAAGCTAACTAGTTTTAGGATATATTATTCGAGGATGTGAAGGCAGCCCTGGCGGCGCCTTCGTGGGAAGTCAACGCTTTCTCACTCCGCATCGTCGAAGACCCAGCCGTATTATGGAGGAAATTCGTGGCAAACATGCTCATCCAGGATACGTCCATTGAGGAGGAGATCAAGAGCTCTTTCTACTGGCAACGTGAGTCCCCTCGAATCGGTTCGATGCCGTGGACTGACACACAGGTCCTCAGAGAAATCGTTCGAGAATCCTCCTGCGTTACCGACGCGGTCCTCTCCCCCCTTAGAATGGGAGCAGAGTCTGGTCGAAGGACATCCGACCCACCCTGTGAGTACCTTCTGGGGCTTTACTGGCCTTCAACCGCTCCCGAAACTTACCACATGAATCAGATGCATCGTGCTAGGATGCTTCCATCCGCCATATCTGATTACGACTGGTATACACCGGTCATTCGCTTTGCTCGTGTTCCACGCGAGAATGCTGATGTCCTTGGGCCATTCGAGGAGCTCGCTCGAAGCTTGGCTATTGCCTCTGGAGGCGATCTCGGCCCAGAGGACCCCGATAAAGTCATCGTCCCAGTCCACGAAAGACAGATCGAGACGTTTATGGCGAAACTGCCGGGGGTTGAGCTGCTACCTCCGAATGTATGTGTTCAGGCTTACGGACAATGTAGTATCAGGTTGGTACTATTCTTTCATTCGTACAGGCTTGCATCTGACATATCTCTTACCAGAACGGTCCTCATTCCGGACCTGCCAGGCGTGGTGCTCAAACTGGCGGTCGGCGTCAAGATCTCGTCCTCCTTGCGGACTATCTCGCACTATACTGCAAGCTTTGGCCCGAATTTCTCCAATAAGGTCGTGCCACACCTCGCCATCGATCCGACTATCCTGCATATTGAGAAGGAGCCCGCGAGTTTCGTGTTCCGTGGAGTCCCTCCCGAACTTGCGAAACATTCGACCTCTTTGTTCAGGTGCCCGTACAAGCCCCTGGATAACGAGAATGTCATCGTGATCGCAGCTCTGCTCGAGCGTGGCCACGCAGGAGCTGCCCCCGGTGTCTCAGCTGTCGAAAATATATTCAACCTCGATACGGACGAGAAGAAAATCAAGTTCCTGGATAGGTTGGCATTCCTTTTGCAGTTGACTTGGATTGGATCGTGCTGACCTCCCACTACAGTTACATTGGCCTCGCCTGTCGCGCTATACTTCCGGCGCTAATCCACAACGGCGTCGCCTTTGAAGCACATGCTCAAAATACTCTCCTCCGGTTCAACATCGAGACTGGCGAACTCCTGGGATTCATCATGAGGGACTTGGGTGGACTGAGAATTCATCCACCCACTCTCAAAGCCTCCACTGGGGTCGACTATCCGTTCTTGCCCGGACATCAGATCGCCGTCGAGCACATGAAGGAGGCGTACTCGAAGTTGTACCACACCCTCATTCACAACCACTTCCAGAGGTTGATTCGTCTCCTCGGCCAGCACTATAACGGTCGCGGCTGGGAACTAGTCCGACAGCATCTGGAAGAGATAATCCCCGCTGACCATGGACTCCGAGAGGCGTGGTTGAACCCCGCTCAAAAGGTGGTGTCCGGCAAGTGCCTCATGAGAATGCGACTCCAGGGCTTATACCGTGATGTGAGTACACCATCATTTCCTCTTGCTGAATTGAATTGATGCAGTGCATTGCAGGTGGTGTATAGCCCCTTCCCAAACTTGATTCATTACGAAGGAACCCCAAATAGGACCCCCGAAAATGCCCCAAAAGGTCTGGCCCTTCAATCTTGGTCCGCACCCTCTTGCGCGGTAATGTGAACGCGTCGGTCTGCGACTGAGAGATAAAGTTCGGTTGCATATGTTGTAATCTTATGCATATGTAGAAACTAATAACTATTGGCTGGGAATGATTTCAAGTCTTGATATTGCCATGCGGTTAACAAACGGCCTGCATGCGCCGGCATAGATCCATACTCTTATCTGATAAGAAGAATAATCCGATAAGATGGATGGATCGTCTGACCGCCCTGAACGGGCTCGGTGATTTGCTGGAAACCTGAAATTTGAGATTCGCCGAACGAACACCTACGGCTCTATAATTCCAGTGGAAATTCTAGCGATCCAATGCCAAGTTCGTGCAGGTTCAAGATCAGACGAAAATAGATGAGTAGACGGTGTCCACGACTTTCCAAGACAAAGTAGCGCATTTGTACCTTCGTGACCAGCAGAAATAACCCTGTCATAAATCCTCCTCTACCTCGAACGCGCAACAGAAGGTGTCCTTGTCCATCAGTAAGAGACCTTTTCCATCCGGCGACCACCGAACATCGTGTGTGTCGAATTTTTCTTGGGAAAGTTTTTCAATGGTGCGACATAACCGGGCGGGTGTGTACTCACGAGCAGGCACGCCAACGCACTCGGCAATCTCTTCTTCAACTCCATTGTCGCCTATCCACTCGTTGCTCCAGGTGTACAAGCTGGGAGAACCGCAGCAGACGGCTAGACTGCCCTGACGCTTAGGGTTCCAGCGAGCATGCCGTACCGGTCGAGCGTGTAGCAACACACTTCGTAACCGAGGATTGAAAGCCGCAGTGGGAGCGGGGAAGCCGAAGACGTGGACCGCATTCGGTGTTGTTTCTAGGTAATATCGAGTTGAAGCTCAAAATCCACGAGAATGGATAACCAACCGAATCGAGCAAGAAGCAGTGTTCCCTCCAGATTCCATTCCAGCTGTATTACGCCACTTTTGGGATGAGGTTTGGTCTGGTCCGCTTTTGTGAGTGGTAGAGAAAATGGACCTTGGAGGCGTTCGTCTGGGGACAAATGAGGGGCAAGTTGGAGATCAGCCAGAAGGCAACATACACGACAGAAACCCTCTTCCTTCCGTCGCCGTAAGCCAATCTGAGGGTTCTCGCCAGACGGTCTAAGGGTTTCATTTCATGAGTAAAGACGTGTACGCTTACAGTCTAAGAGAATACTCACGACTCCTGAGGGTATACGACCAGAGAGTTCAAGAGTAGTTATGCATGACCAGCTCGTACTCTCAAGCACATGAATCTACCGCGTGTGAGCACCAATGATACGAAGCATGTTGAGCAAGTTACCCTGTCGTCCCAGCCACCAACAAGTAGAAACATCCCCGAAGGATGCCAAGCCACGTTCCGAATACCGAAGCCGGGATCCGGGTCTGGAGAAAATGACGCCACAACGTCACCGATGAGAGTAAGTATATACACTTTATACTGCGGTGTTGTCAGCTTGGAGAAGCCAAGCAATGCGCTCTGGAAGTCACCTCCAGAGGCCCCTCCCACACTGCCAGATGATGCCCATTTGGCGACAACGAGAGTGACGCTAAGGATGAGGTCGGGAGCGGAAAATGCTGCCTAAAAGTAAGCACTGAGAAAGCACGTAAACGAGAGACAGTCCTAACGCGAACGAGCTGATAGGACTCTTGAGTGTCATAAATACCCAGCGTATCCTTAGATTTATGCCTTTCTGCGAGAAGAAAATATCTTCCGTCGGCTCTGAACGTGTACCCTAAACTCCAGGACGTGTTGGTGCTTGGCAAAAACTACGGAGGAATAAGACAAAGACCTTGTTGCGGATGAACAGGGAACTGTATGTATGTCGCAGAGCCGGTAATAAGCGACCAGATCGTAACTCTTAGCTGGCAGATACGTTAGTAGGCGGGTCGAATCCCCCAGGACAGGTGCCTACACCCCATTCCGAGAAGCAGAGGATGTACCGGCCGTCAGGAGACCATTCTGCTTTGACGAGGCCTAGGGAGGCAAAAGTCAATCCCAGCTCTGATCAGCCAAGTTGGTGAGAGGAGCACCTTCGACACCAGAGTCTATTCGAGCGTGCCATTTCTCATCATGAAGTTGGTACACATGCACGACGCCTTTACGCGCACATGCGGCTAGGAAATATTCCGAGTCTGATGACCACGATGAGTGGGATATGCGTGTTTCCGTGGGCCCCTTCTGAAAGAACAGGTTTGTCGGTGATGGAGACGCGTCGACAAGAACTGTGCGCGCGATTTGACATGAGTCTGTCCGGCGGATGACAAGCCTATCCTGGATGGCCGTGAGAATGAAGTGTCCTCCAGGACTGAATGATACAAGAGAGCTGGACTGTTTGTATATTTCCGTGAAATCCATGGCATTCAGGAGATGAGGATCGCGATTTCAATGTTGGCGTTGTTGACAAAGAGACGAGGCGCGTGACTGTTGTGGTTTTACGTACTTGGACGGAATGCCGACAGACTTGCCGAGTCTGTGCGTACCGTCTAAATTATAACTTGTTCTCCACCACAACACTCGGGAGTCGGGACGTGTAGTATGTGCCCCTGGTAAAGCCAGTGCAAATTCTTGTTTTCTTGTCATTCACATGAACTAACGTTATCTCAATTCGCGTTAGACCGGCTGGCCCTCCATGTGAGCTACTTACGAGCGCTGTCTATGCGACTTGCTGACTGAGTGTACGTATTGCTTCAAACACTGAGCAACATGTCAAGCTGCTCTAAAGGGCCCGCAATCTCTGTACCGCTGTCGCCACCTTTTTGACAAGATCTAAATGGCACATACTGTCGCGGTGCGTATACTACGACGGTGTCTTGTCCGGTATCACTCTACAGGACTTCCTTCCACTCGCCAGCCTGAGCTTCACCGACCGACCTGTCGAATCTAACTTTTGGCTGGTGCTCATTCCCTGAGCTCGTGACTAGCGTTTGCGTTACCTCTTTAACCATCTCTGGGCGAATTGCCCTTCCGGCCATCTCCGCTTCGAACCGTGAAACTTGCTGCCAGGTGGTGAACTCCAGGAAGTTTTGCCGCGTTGCTCGCTCCCTCGTCGACACACTAGTAAGCTACATGAAAGCGACATGCGGCTAGCATCTATTCGGAAACTGATCCTTCCTGTCACCTGTCTCATAACCTGTGAAGGCTCTGCGCAGGGAAAGGTTACGAGCTAGCGTATCTTGACTCCAGAGAAGGAGCTTCAGTCCTCCAGAAACGCGCTTTCTCGACAGTGGGTTCCTATAGAAATCGGGAATTGTCCGGCCAGGTTTTGGGAGGATGCCTGATGCTTCTACGATAGCTTGCTGAAATGTGAATGTCTGATTCGAGCACCTCCGAGTCCAATTATCGGTTCCCATCCGTATCATCGAGTTTGCCGTTGTTTCTGACACCCACGGTATGACTCTGAATCTCGATGCTTGATTTGTTCGGGAAAACTCCGTTATCTACACCGAGCTCGCGTAAAGCGATATTAGCGGCAGCTTTGCTACAGTTTCCTCGCGAAGTGAAGTATTAGCATTTTCGAATCGTTCTGCAAGTACTTTACCTGTTCCAGCTCCAGATAGATCTGAACTTCGAAGTGCTTCAACTCCTTGATCTCGTCCTCGTTTTTAAACGCTTCACTGTCGAGTTTTATGAAAAGTGGCCTTGGTCGTTTGCCTGCCTGGTGCATGTCCCTAAAGAAAGCTTTGTCAACCTGCATTTACCTTTTTCATTCGGGGAATTGCACGCCACTATTGTCACCGAATATGACGCATAAGTCTGCACATCGTGTCAATACCCATGTGTCAGTCCGATACCTGCGCACGGCACGGTTACTCGAGCCGGCCGTGTGACGATATTCCTCTTCCTAAGTTAATTATAAGTAATGCTTATATAGCCTGTCTGAGCCTGACAGCCTTCATCCCCCCCTCCCACAATGTCGAACGCCTCAGCGAGCACTCTGCGCCTCGAGCCGGAACAGCAGTCAGAGAAACGGCCCGCACCGCCGTCTGACGAGAAAGAGGACCCCTACTTTGTTTCTTTCAGCCCTGATGATCCCGCTGATCCTCAGGTATGTCTTTCCAACACTTTTCTGAATATTTCAGACCACTTATTCCATCTCGCCTTTCACAGAACTGGTCGAGCGCGAAGAAATGGTGGATGACGATGATTGGAGGTGTCTTGGTGCTGAATGCGTGCGTTGTGCCCCTCGCGCTACGGACGCGCCACAGACTGGCTAACCTTCTGTATTCTAGGACATTCGCAAGTTCAGCACCTGCTGGTATCGTTGAACAAGTTATTGAGGAATTCCACATGTCGACAGAGGTCGCGACTCTGATGATCTCGCTCTTCGTAGCGGGGTACTGCGTGGGGTAAGTCGTCCTCCCCCGCCGCCTAAGATTCGCGACCTCACCACTCTCTGCAGCCCATTACTGTGGGGGCCATTATCCGAAGAATTTGGTCGTCGCCCTATTTTCATACTATCATTCTTTGTGTATACGGTATGTCATTGTTGGTTGGATTCGTGGAAACATCACTGATTGCCTTTCAGTGCTTCCAAGTCGGCATGGCCCTGTCCAAGAATGTCGCATCTCTTCTCGTCTTCCGCTTCCTTGGGGGAGTGTTTGCCGCATGCCCCCTTACAAACTCGGGGGCTATCATCTCCGACATCTGGGATCCGAACACCCGTGGAAAGGCTCTCGCCGTGTTTAGCGTCGCCCCCTTCGCCGGTCCTGCTCTTGGTCCTACGGTTGGCGGATACATCTCGGTTGCAGGCGTTACATGGAGGTGGTTGTTCTGGGTCTTGACAATATTTGTGAGCTTGTGTAGCATGCTCGTCAGGTTCTGGATTCTAATTATTTCCGCAGGCTGGTGTTTGCTGGGTGATAATTATTTTGGCAGTGCCAGAGACCTATAGACCTATTTTGTTGGCCAAGAAGGCTAAGCAGCTGAGGAAGGAAACCGGGGACGACCAGTATTATGCTCCGATGGACCGTCAATCCAAGACATTATCGCAACAAGTTGAAAACGTCCTTGCTCGTCCCTTCAAGATCCTTGCCCAGGAACCAATGCTGATTGCTACAACTGTCTATATGAGCGTAAGCCAATCCGTGCTGTTATTGGATTGTTCTAATCTCTTTCAATCTCTAGTTTGTCTACGGGTGCCTCTACCTTCTCTTCGAGGCCTACCCCATCGTCTTCACAGAAGGGCATCATTTCAATGCAGGCGCCTCAGGATTGATGTTCATTCCCATCTTACTCGGAGGTCTTACTGCTGTAGTTGGGGTAATGCATACCTTTCCCTTTCCCGAAGACACGTCCTGACCAATGCCCACTTCTAGTATCTTCTGATCTGGAATCCAGCGTACGAGAAGGAAGCTGCACGTCTCGCGCCAGCCCCCGTCCCACCTGAGTTCCGCCTTTATATGACATTGTACGCGTCTCCAGCATTCGCTGTATCCTTCTTCTGGTTCGGCTGGACGAGCTACTCGACGATATCGTTCTGGGCCCCCATGATGTCTGGATATGTCATGGGCTTCGGTATCAGCTGGATTTTTGTGAGTCCTCTGCGTCCATTACGCTGTGTCTTCCTCTGACGCATACTTCTAGCTCGGGTTCCTGAACTATATCATCGACACGTACCTCATGATTGCTGCTTCAGCACTGGCAGCCAACACAGTGTGCCGTTCGCTGTTCGGTGCTGTGTTCCCACTGTTCGCTACCCAGATGTATCGTGCCCTCAACCCCCGCTGGGCGTCCACTCTGATTGGCTTCGTTGCCCTCGCCATGGTGCCCATGCCCTTTGTCTTCATCAAGTATGGACACATCCTACGACAGAGATCGAAATACGCACCGACCAAAGTGATCCCCTCGACAAAAACCACCCAGTCAAACTCATCTGCTGTCTGAAAATGATACCCCAGCGGTTCTTTCTCTCTTTTGGCTTCTCATCGGACATGCATCGTATATATCTTAACAACATCTCGTATCATCATGCCTGGACCCATGCATAGTTAATATCCTTCGATGTATTTCTACTTGATCTTCTTTCTCGCAACATCTTCGCATAGCACATATGATCTTCATTAGATACGACTTATCACGAATTCATGGATGCATTGTCTTCGAGCTCACTTGGCCGAGCGAGATTCTCAAGAAAGGTCCCCGCGAGCATAAGTGAGCGGTAGTAATACCAAGCCTCACCTAGAAGCAACCACTAGCAAGCCATGCGCCTCCAGCATACAGTGCACACATACCACTATAACTTTTCCCTTGTCCAACCATTACATTTTTGCTTTCTCATATCTGCGCCGATGCGTGTCCATCGCTTCGAGGATCAGACCCCGCAGCCCACACGAGCTGGCCAGTCTCATTCGCCACCTTCTGGATCACTTGTCCCCTTCCAAACATCGCTCGTCCGAAAGAACTAACTGGGCGTGCGTCATGTCCCATTTCTGAAATTGATATCAGCCAGCCACTTGGCAATCCTCAACCATTCAATGCTGCGAACCTCTCAATTTGGCGATAGTCTCCTCCGGGATGCCGTCCTCGAAGTAGACCTCGCTGTTGATATCGCCTGCCGCGCCCGTCCTGTCTGACTGCGTGTCCGGGCTGCCCGCAGAGATGCAGAAGCGCGGCGAGTCGAGGGCTTCCTGCGGGGTGTGCCCCTTCAGCATGTTCAACAGCACCTGGACGTGCCCCTGCGGCTGCATGAAACCGCCCATGACGCCGAAGCTCAGGAAGAGCTCGTCGTTCCGCGTCGCCATGCACGGGATGATGGTGTGGTATGGACGCTTGCCGCCCTTCAAGGCGTTCGGGTGGTTGGGGTCCAGCATGAACCCGGAGCCGCGGTTCTGGAGGGTGAACCCGCATCCGTCTGGGATGGCGGCTGTTCCGAATCCTGTATGTGGTGAGATTGATTGAGTTATGGTCTGGTGAATAAGATAAGGTAGAAGGCGCACCGGCGTAGTTGCTCTGGATGTAACTGCACGCGTTCCCCCACTGATCAGTGACTGAGAAGTACACTGTGTCGGAGGAGGCGGTGGGATTCCCGTGTACGACGTTCGGTCTGGTCTTCTTGGGATCAATCAACTTGGCCCGCGAAGCGAGGTATTCCTGAAACCGTTTAGACCCATCGTTGACACTAAAGACCGGAAAGCACACCTTGCTCAAAAGCTCCTTCACGGGCACATGTACCACGTCCGGGTCCGTGATATACCACTGGCTGTCTGCAAACGCGAGCCTGGCGTCCCTCAGACTCGTGTATCGCACTGATATAAGAAAGGTGCTCACCGCATAGCTTCGACGAGGACGTGGAGATATTCTGCAGAGTTATGCTCCATCTCACTCAGCGGCGGGATAGTGCCCTGCTCTTGCAAGTTCTCCAGGATGCCCAAAGCGATGAGAGCTGTGATACCCTGCCCGTTAGGCGGGCACTCGTACACCGACACCTCATCTGCGTACACATACTTCAGCGGCTCCACGAACGTCGTGTCGTGCTTCGCGAGGTCGTCCAGTTCCATGACACCGCCTTTGCTCTGGATGAGCGCGACGATGGCTTCTGCGACGCGGCCCTTGTAGAACCCGTCCTTGCCTTTGGTGGCGAGTTCGCGGAAGGTCTGCGCGAGCTTGGGGAGTTTAACGACTTCTCCGGGGAAGGGCGCGCGTCCGTTGAGGAGCATGTCGTTGGCATTGGGTGATGCGTTTTTGATGAGTTTCTACTAAAGATGAGATGTATGCCTTGATTGTATTGCGTGGAACTACCTCTGCGCGTTGCCACTGAAGGTTGGATCAGTGACTGGATGGAATTGAGATGGAGAGTAGCGTACGCTGTAACTATGGATCTCAGAGACAGGAACACTGAAAATTGAGGATGAATAACAGGAGAGACGCGTGTATTGCAGACGTACCCTTCCTCGGCCAACCTTATAGCAGGCTCCAGGACGTCTGCAACCGTGAGCTTTCCGCTTCCGAGCTTCTCGACGGTATCGACCCAGGCCGCGGCCGCGCCTAACGATCGCGTCAGATGTTATAATATATGGAGTGAGTTATCTTGCCTGGGACAGTGACAGAGTTGAGATCAGTGGTGGGTATGCTAGAACCTGTTATGCCCCGCGAGCGGACGTGGTCGATAGTGAGTTTCTGAGGAGAGCGACCGGATCCGTTGAACGCTTTGACTTCTTTGGTTTTGGCGTCGAAGAACAGACAGAAGGCATCTCTGGGGAGGGGTCGGATGACAGGATAGATGTACAGATTGCGGTGCGTACCCTCCGATACCACAACAGCTGGGCTCTGTGACATTCAGAGCGGCGGAAGTAGCGACGGCAGCATCAGCTATAGGTCGACGGAGTTAGACATCACTACTGTGCAAGCTGGATGGGAAGACTCACCAGCATTCCCACCTTTCCTCAATATCTCCAGACCTGCCTCCACTGCAAGCGGCTGCGACGCCGATACGATTCCCTTGGTACCATACACCACAGAACGGCGGCTTCCAAAGCGGTACACGGCGGGTGCGGGGCGGTCGACTTTGGCCCAATCGATTTTGACAGGGGAAGGCATGGTAGGACAGTGCCCCTTGGCAAAGCCTCGGGAAGACTTTATATCTATTACCGGAGTGAGAATATCATATCCGTGCGTGCAGCCTTCCGTTGCAGCTCCGCGTGTTCCGCCCAGATTGCCTGCCGATAAGATAGCACCCGTTTTGGGCTGTCGTTTCCCACTTTCACTCTCATCGTCCACCAAGATGTCGCTCCAGGATAGAATGCAGAACGTCGCGCAGGAGTTCCAGAAATTACAGGCGGATATGGCAAAGGCGGTGGAGGCCCGGGAGCGGCTGGGCACGCAGCAGTCGGAGAACGAGCTCGTGAAGAATGTCCGTGATCTCTACGCCTGTACTTGCGAATAAAAAAATGAACGAATCGTTGCAGGAGTTCGCCAAGTTAGAGTCCTCGAACGCTGTCTACAAGCTGATCGGGCCCGTGCTGGTGAAGCAGGACCAGGCGGAGGCCAAGACGAACGTCAACACTCGCCTTGACTTCATCAAGGGCGAAATGTATGGCCGGCTTGCTTTTTGTTGACAGGATGCTTACCGCCGTTCGTTGCAGTAAACGCGTCGAGACACAGATAAAAGACATTGAGACCAAGTCGGAAAAGACAAAGGCCGAGGTACGTTGCCTGTATTTTCAACGCCACATCCTCTCAACACCTCTCCCAGTACGCCGCCGCCCAGACGGCCCTCGAGCAGCAGCAAAGCCAACAGACTGCGTCGTAGTCTCCCCCTCCCTGTATTACCGCATTACCACGTCTGTACATGTATCAATAAAATCCCACTGCTCCGTCGCCGAGGCTCATGCTGTTGCCAGTGATGCCGATCCTGTCTGAGCAGCGCGCGCTGCCTGCTCCTGCTGCATCTGCATCTGCATTTTCCGCTGTTCCCGCTGCGCCTCCGGACTCTTCAGCACCCGCTCAAGCTGGAACCGTTTCCGCGCAGACACTGGCGGGCAATTCCGAATGAGCACAACATCGTCCTGGCGCAGTTCTGGGGCGTGTGAGTTCCTGGGGGAGTCGCTGGGAAGACACACACCATCGTTGGGGTCATGCGTGAGATACTTTTTGGTGCGCTCGATGACCTGCCAGAGACGTGAGTACGCCTAAGAAATTGGATGCTGTGTTGCGGCGCACCTTTCCGGTTACACTGTGGGTCATCATCCGCGTCACCGTCACCGTCGCGGTCTTGCGCATGAAGCCGACCTTGGTGACAACGCCCTGCAGCGCCATGGGAGGCATTTTGGTGTGGTGTTGTGGAGGAGGGAAAGCAGTTTGAGACGCGAGAAAGCTCGGGCCGCTAGCGGCGACCATCACAGCCACCACGTGGGCAAATCATTTCTTATATTCAGAACAAATAGAAGAGTTTAGAGCCAAGATTGATAGCTCGCTAGAAGTACATAAAACAGGTAAAACATGGAATCAGCACATATGAACGCCACCATCGGCCGAGATCTGCAGCCACCGATGAACTACCACTGGAGAGTCAACGAGGAAGTCTCACCAATTGCCCTGAAAGAAGGTGTAAGACGACGAGGAGCGCGTGTCGACAGTCAGGCGTACCTGTGATAAAATCACCCTCCTTCGAGGCTAAGAGCGATACAATACGCGCAATGTCGTTTCCGGTCCCCGTCTTCCTCGGAAGTGGCGTGCGTTCAGCAATCTGTGCATCATTAATCAGCCAGATGCACACATAGACATGCTGGACATCGAACTGACCATTTTATCGAGATTCTGCACACTGGTGAAGCCACTTCCTTGTAGTTCCTGCTGCCTTTGATTGAAGATCTCGAATGCTGCACAGTGCAAGGCGGATGATCAGCACTACACAAACTGCAGGCAACCTAGGCAATGAACCCTACCGCGAGCCTGGCCGTAAGGCCCTCCATCCGAGTCGTCCTCGATCATGAAACCTTGCCCAAACGCATTGACAGTGATGTTGTGAGGACCCAATTCGAGAGCTGCGACTCGGAAACGGCTGAATGTCTCGAGCGGGTAAGTAGTGATACCGCGGATTACCTGCGGCCTGGGTCAACCCACGGATAGCACACAACGAAGCAACTAAGGCTGGTATGTTTGCAAAAACCGCTGCATCAAACGTCAGTATCCGAGGAGGAGCTGAAGTGCAAAAATACTTACATTGCCGTGCAACGATCGTTGTCGAACCGATGATTCGGCCGCCGCGGCCTTGTTCAATAATCTGACGCGCTGCGTACTTGTAGCAGAGGAAAGTGGTGCGTGCGTTTGTAGCGAGCGCCTGGTCCCACTCGTCCGCAGAAGCTGGGTGTGAAGGGAAGGATGAGATATCGTTGTAACGTAGATAGGAACACATACAGGTTGTGACAGGCTTCAACCCAACAGTGAAGCCGAGAACATTGGCCACCATCTGGAGTTGAGTGATGATCAGGCCTGCGAGCATAAAAAGGCACATATGAGAGACAGACAACATCTACGCCACCAAGATCCTTCGCGGCGTTTTTGACGAGATTCTCGATATCGCGTTCCTGGGAGAGGTCGCAGGTAAATGATCGACATCGGACACCCATCCCCTCGATCTCGCGCTGGAGTTGGGCGAGCGCCGATTGCTGGGATGGGTCGTCGCTGATTGCGACATTGAAGCCGTCCTTGGCGAGCTGGAGGGCAACGGCCCTGCCGATTGCGCCTTGGGTGCAACGAGTAACGATAGCAGTACCTTGAGTCATGCTGGGTGGTTTCGTGGGTTCGACAGATATGTGGTGGCGGAGTACAATCTATGATATATACTCTCCTTGTTCAGAAGTGTCTCAGTCATGAGGCATCAAAAGAAGGCGCCCCCAGAAATTCATGACAGAACACTCGCAGGTTGAGATTGGGGGAAGTAGATCGCCTGTGAATGTCAGGCTTATCTTACTCTTGCAAAGCCTTCGTCTTGACCAGGCAGCACAACAGCGTCCGCGCGAAGACAGCCATTGTTGAGTGGGTGGACCCCCGTCCGAGCAACTGACATGTCATGAGGTAGCCGAGAAGCTAGTGCGCCTACTTGCTGATGAATGCAAGGACTGAGAGAGTCGCGGGTTTGGGGTTCAAAGCTGGAATCAAGGTTTCAGCCAGTAAGCACTTCGAATGGGGTCAATGTTCTCTCTGTATCAGCCTGTGGAACGGTCCTGGTAGGACGATCAAGCATCACTGGCAGTTTGCTGGCGACCATGGTGGTAAGAAGTTCAGCATGAGGCCATTACCGCCATAGATGTTCTTGTCGATCTGAAGCGATGTTGACGGGTCCTTCAAGCTCAGCTCGTGGGTGAGTTTGTGGGAGTTTCATACAGGGAGTGCGGCAGAAAGACGCGATCAATTTTGACGGAGCCTCGAATCATAAGGTCAAAGAGGGGTGGTGTTGGTTTCTGAAGCGTGTCAAGATGGAAGGTCGAATTGGCTCCTATAGTAGCGAACATGTTATGCGACTAACATGCGGAATCTGAAAACAAGTGACCGTGGCCGGAGCGACTATGTAAGCCAGGGTAGAAGGTGTCTGCTAGGCGTAACAGGGCGGAGGAGCATTGATGGCAACCCACTGTGAAGCAGATAACTCACCTGTGAGGAGATCAGACTCGCTCACAGTGACGCGAAGCAAATGTACCGAAGGAGGGTTGTTGTGGCGGTGAACAGGAAGACGTATTAGTCCCGGCGATCAAACCATCTTTTTGCGGCAGGCACCTTCAACGCGCTCAATCATCAATACAAGCCTATGCAAGCTCAATGAGCCTCAATCAATCAATCAATACTTACAGTGTACACGGCACGGACCCGCTACCCGCCGCTTCACTCCAATCGGGAAGTCTGATCGTCGGCCTGATTTCTTGCTGAACGTCTCTCTTGCCCTGCACTTCTTTATCTCTAGCATCGTCAGTCTTGACCCATCGGGGAATGGACCAACTCTCTCACAGTAGAATTGGTCACCCCACGAAATCATGATAAGCACATTATTCGAGCTCACCCATGCCATCTCATTCCATACTGTTCTCGCGGGTACTAGACACATGTCTTCACCGAGAATCAGCCGACCTACGACAAGTATGCGAGTTGAGAGTTTGCATTGGAAAGGATTTGGGACGGCTAGCTACAAGTACATGATACATTTTCAACGGTCTACAAATTGGAACATTCAGCACATATTCAGACCACCATTGGCCGTGATCTGCAGCCACCAATGAATCAACGCTCGAGAGTCAAGAAGAAATCTTACCAGTTGCCCTAACAGAGGCATAAGACGATGAGTAGTCCATGCCGACTGTGAGGCGTACCTGTTATGAAATCACCATCCTTCGAGGCCAGGAGGGATACAATGCGCGCGACGCCGTTGCTTCTCCCCGCCTTCTTGGGAAGCGGTGTGCGTTCATTGAGCTGTGCGTCACGAATCAGCCTTGGCCATGAGCTTGGACATCAGACTAACGATTTCAAATTTCTCAGCATTCTGCAGACCCGTTGAGCCACTTCCCAGCTGAGGATCCTGCTCCATCTGTTTGTAAATCTCCAACGCTGCCAATGCAAGGCGAATGATCAACACTACATAGATTGTGGATGGTAACCCGTACCGCGTGCTTGGCCGTAAGGCCCTCCGTCTTCCTCTATCATGGCACCTTTCCCAATCGCATTGACAGTGATATTGTGAGGACCCAACTCGAGAGCTGCAAGATAGATGAATGTCTCGAGCGCGTAAGTAGTATCGCCACAGCTCACCTGCGGTCTGGGTAAGCCCACGGATAGCACACAACGAGGCAACAAGGGCCGCCATGTTTGGTAAAGCCGCTGCCAGTGCATCTAGCGTCAGTATCCGTGAAGAGAGGTTGTCAAAACAACGTTTACATTGTCTTGCAACTGATGCTGAGGAGCCGATGATTCGACCGCCTCGGCCTTGTTCAATCATTTGTCGAGCTGCGTACTTGTAGCAGAGGAAAGAGGTGCGTGCGTTTGAAGCAAGGGCCTGGTCCCACTCGTCCGCAGAACCTGAGTGTGAGGTATGAGATATTGTTGTGGAACGTGACTAGCTTAAATTCATACAGGATATGATAGGCTTCAACCCGACAGTAACGTTGAGAACATTAGCCACCATCTAAAGTTAAGCTCGGATGATTAGGCCAACCAGGGTGGTATAGCACAGATGAGCGACATACAACATCTACGCCACCGAGATCCCTAGCGACGTTCTTGATGAGATTTTCGATATCGCGTTCCTTGGAGAGATCGCAAGTGAATGAGCGGCATCGGACACCCATTCCCTCAGTCTCACGCTGAAGTTCAGCGAGAGCCGATTGTTGGGATGGGTCGTCGCTGATTGCGACATTGAAGCCGTCCTTGGCGAGCTGGAGAGCAACAACCCGGCCGATTGCGCCTTGAGTGCAACGAGTAACGATAGCAGTACCTTGAGTCATGTTGGGTGGGCTCGACAAATCTACCATGGTGGCAGAGTGTACAATTTATATACTCTCCTCGGTCAGGACGGTCTCAGTCATGAGGCATCGAAAGAAGGAACCCCCAAAAATCTATGGAAGGTCAGTCGCAGGTCGGGATTGGAGGAAGTAGATCGCCTGTGAAGGCCTACACAACTGTTCTAATCACCAGGTCTTAACCGGATGGCTCGCCACTATCGACCATGTATATGCGACTGTAGCAGCAGTGTCGCATACTAATGTATTGTGTCCACAGGGCAGATGTAAAAGCCGCCGGACCGCGGACCAAACACCCTCCGCGACGAGGACAGTCAGGCTGAGTAAGTGACACCAAGCAATTGACAAGTCACGAGGTGTAGGTCAGCTCACGAGGAACCAGTGCGCCTACTCGCCGATAATTGCTAGTCAAGAAGGACGGTCAAAGAGATGAGAGACTGGACGGTTTGGGGTTCGAAGCTGGAGATAAGGTTTACGCCAATGATTCGGATTTGAAGTGGAGTCAATCTTAGCATTCTGTATCGACATGTGAAGCGGTCCTGATGAGATGAGCAAAAAATGAGTCAGAGACGATATGGAAGGATGACCGACGTCGCGTAGTACATAAGGCGCTCTGCACACGGCCAAAACTGCGCCATCAATGCTCTGGTCAGCCTGAAGCCAGAAGACACGATGATTAAAGCATGAGCGGGTACGCTGGCAATCAATTGAGGAGACACCAGCAGTAGAATCTGACAATACCGCGAATCAAAATCGGTGGAATAGGATTCAGAAGCGCGTCACCGCGGAAAACCAGAAATCGTTCACACTGCAGCAGCAAATATGACCTTCGGATGATAGGCGGACTATGAGTTGGAAGAGAACACGGCTGTGCAAGTCGAGAGATGACTGCTAGAGAGCATACTCGTGATGGAGTGGGGACGCACTAACGGGCAAACTATTCTGCAAAGAGCATATGTAAGAATGTCAGATTGGCTCGTAGGTCCGTGTGGGACAAACACACCGAGAGAGTGATATGCGCTTCATCGAGCCAGCAAATCTTTCTGAATTCTAAGTGAATCCGGGAGTACACTGTAATAAACACCGAAGGAAGAGCATCCGAGTCTGACCCATGTGATGAAAAATGAAGTGAGAGCTAGTATCATTGAATCAGTGCAAACGTAAACGAGGACAGGAGGCTGTTGTGGTGGAAGGGAAAAGACCCATCCTCGGGCAATGGACCACGGCGGCCGGCAATCAAACAGAGTGCGCCTGCCGCCTTTCCCGAATTGGGTGTATGTATGATCGTCGGTCTGCGAGCGTTCAGAATCGAGGGATGTCGCCTCTGACCTGCTTTTCTTCCCTCTTAGAGTCGTCTAACTAATACATTCCCGTACTCCATTGAAAGCTAGACAGACTCCAACTCTGTCTCAGTAGCATCGACCATTCTGACAAGGTCCATTCTTACGCACCATGTCCTCGCCCACTGGCATTCCATGATTCCAAAGACAGATGATGCCTTCACCAGGTATCGGAAGACAGACAACAAGGATGAGACTTTTCATTGGGGTGAATTTCCAATGGCTAGCTAGAAGTACATGTACATTTCTTACAGGCTGCAAACGTTCCAAGTTCAGCACATATTCACACCACCATCTGCCGAGATCTGGAGCCACTAGTGAGCTAACCCTCGAGGCTTAACAAGAAATGTTTACCAATTGCCCTAGAAGAAAGTGTAAGGCGACGAGAAGCGCGCGCCGACAGTCAGGCGTACCTGTGATAAATCCACCATCCTTCGACGCCAGGAGCGATACAATGCGGGCGATATCGTTGCCTGTCCCCATCTTCTTAGGAAGTGGCGTGCGTTCAGCAAACTGTGTCATGGATTAACCAGAATCACACATAGCCGTGGCCGCGAGCTTGAACATTGGACTGACAACTTTCTCGATACTCTGCACACTCGTGAAGCCACTTTCTTGCAAATCCTGCGGGATTTGCTTGACGATTTCGGAAGCTACACGCAGTGTGAAAGATCAATACTGCGCAAACTGCAGGCAACCTGGACGAAGACTCGTACCTCGTTTCTGGCCGTACGGCCCTCCGTCTTCCTCGATCATGAGACCTTCCCCAAATGCATTGGCAGTGATATTGTGAGGACCTAGTTCAAGAGCTGAAAGATGGATGAGTGTCTTGAGCGCGTCAGCAGTGTTACCACAGTTCACCTGCGGTCTGAGTAAGCCCACGAATAGCACACAACGAAGCCACCAAGGCAGCATCGTTCGGAACAGTCGCTGTATCAGACGTCAGCATTTGAGAAGGCAGCTCAAGCAAAAGCGATTACCCTGCTTTGCAAAGGATCCCGAAGAACCAATGATTCGACCGCCACGGCCTTGCTCAATCATTTGACGAGCTGCATACTTGTAGCAGAGAAAGGTGGTGCGTGCGTTTACGGTAAAGGTCTGGTCCCACTCGTCCGCGGTACCTAAATGTGAGGGATAAGACACAGTTTTGGAGTAATTGGCGACTCATACAGGTTGTGACAGGCTTCAAACCAAGAGTCGCATCGAGCACATTAGCAACCATCTGGAGATGAGCAATGATCAGGCCTGCGAGGATGGTATGTCACAGACGAGAGACGTACAACATCTACGCCACCGAGATCCCTGGCGACGTTCTTGATGAGATTTTCTATATCGCGTTCCTTGGAGAGGTCGCAAGTAAAGGAGCGGCATCGGACGCCCATTGCCTCAATCTCACGCTGCAGTTCAGCGAGAGCCGATTTCTGGGATGGGTCGTCGCTAATTGCGAGATTGAAGCCGTCCTTGGCGAGCTGGAGAGCAACAGCCCGACCGATTGCGCCTTGGGTGGAACGAGTAACGATAGCAGTACCTTGAGTCATGCTGGCTGGAATCGACATATCTGTGGGGGCGGAGTGTATAAGCTATATATTTCTCTCGGTCAAGATTGTCTCAGTCATGAGGCATTGAAAGAAGGAGCCCGGAATATCCATGAGAGTACACTCGCAGGTTTAGATTGGAGGGAGTAGACCGCCTGTGAATGTAAAGCAGACGAAGTCACTGGGGCAGTCAGGTATATTAGTCTCACCCAAATGGCTTGCCATTGTCATCGAGGAAGAAATTACTAGCGCATACTGCTCGGCCGGAAAGACAAACCACGTCCATAATTCCGAGCTCTTTGACCACCTCTTTGACAGTGGCCGATATTGGCGCCGCCGGACCGCGAGGGGAGAATCGGGAGATAACCCTTTTCATAGGAAGGTATCCATGGTCGAGAGGGTGGACACCCGACCAAGCAACTGACATATCCATCATACGAGGAGCTAGTGGGCCTACTCACCAGTACTATGAATACAAGCCAATAAACGACCGTAGAATGGATTTGGGGTTCGTAGCTGGAGCTAGAGTTTACACCCGCAAGGTCTTCCAGGGGAGTCACTTCTTTAAATTCACATGTGGAACGGTCCTTATAAGATGAGCAAGGAGCGGTTGAAGACATTTGGAGGATAACTCACAACTTGAAGACGTCCTGCATGAGACCCGGACACAAGTTCTGCTCTGGTCGACGTGAAGCCACCAAACGTAGGGGACAATGCGGCCGGGAAAGCCAGCAATAGAATCTCGACGAAGCCTCGAACCAGAGAGCGGCGCCAGTGGGATTGGTATCACTGTCAGAAGTGTGTCCGAGACAACAAACCTGGCACATGTACTTTCAAATCCTGCGGAAGCCGAAAGTACACACCTAAAGATATCGTTAACGTTGGCGCTATGGCCGAAAGTAATAACCTTGTCCCTTGTGTATTAGGCGGTAGATAACATACATAGATCTATGATACAACAAGATGCGTGTTGAATGAATCAAGCCGGTATAGCAATCCTTTCCTGTGTATGGCTAGCAGAGGCTTCTGTGCGTTCGGGTATCTTCGTAACTGGTTCTGATATAGGTGCGTCAGGCAAGTCGATAGGTTTGGCAGTGTCCGCGAGCTGGAAGATGGATCAGAAGTGCGACGAGCATGCAATAGAACAAGTACCACAGCTTCTTCGAGCATGCGTAATTCGTCCTGGACAGCGTCTTCGTCGTCGTTTGTTAGCTGGTTTGCCAACAGCTCGCTAATTTCCTGTGGCGCAGCTGTAGATGAGCGAACAAGAACTCGAGGTGCTGGCGTACCCGCTGGTATTCCTGAGCTTCCTGTGTCTCCGCGAGCAAACGTTCGACGTTCTCGACGTTGAGCTCCTTGTGGATTTCCTTCAAGACTTCTGTGCCCTGTGATAGGCCATGCATGACGGAGACTTCGACGAGGGAGTATTCTATGGTTGAGACCTTTCAGAGGTGTTACTTTTCTTTCGAATGGCAGAATGGCAGAGCTGCCGTACGAGTTGTTCCAGGTTCTCCAGCTGAGAGTCTGTCTTGACCAGCAAGCCTTGTTGGTACTTTCTCCGCCGTAGGGCTACGAGTGCGCGGTCCTTCTGTCCTGCTGCAAGATGCTGCTTGGCAATGGCATTCTCGCGGTCGAGCACGCCTTGTATCTGGGCTGTCTGAGCGGGCCGTCACCGACGTCGGGAATGGCGCACCTGCTTCTGGTAACTCCGTAGTTTATCGCGCTGTATCTTCAGTCTGTGCCAGTCAATGAGCAGTCATCCCCGCGCAGAGATACAGGCCACCGACGTGAGGATTGCCTCGTCCTGCTTGCTGATCCTGGGCAGAGATTGCTTGACACCCATGACGGATGATGGGGAAGGAGAAAGCCCCGGCGGTGCCTGGATGGGGCTGACACCCCTTGCCATCCTACATCGACAGCGCTGGCGCGTTCATCGCGTCGCTCGACCCCCGACGACCTGCGCCTGGTGATGCTCTTACAGCGCAGCGCATTCCATGTCCTCAATGGCTCTCCATCTCTCGCGACGAGCTGCTCGTCGACTGCCACGGCTGGCGGCACGATATCATGACTATGTTCGCTCGTCGACGCCCGGTATGTGCCACTCTACCGCTCACTGTGACTGGAAGCTGAAGGAGCCAAGGCGGTGGCGGCGTCATCCGCATACCGCTAGCTTCCCCGAAGATTATTGGCATCGTCAACTCACGCGGAACGAGGGGGTACATCAGCTTTGTTACCCCACCCTCATGCAGCTGATCTCCCCATCAGCCACCAAGAGGACTTCTACGCGTTTGCAACACTTTCAATTGACCCAGAAGAACTGCGCGGCAATGTCAAGAAATATCACAAAATAGACTGGGATCCCAAGTCTGTCGGCGAAATGTTCTCTGATCAGCTCACCTTCATCGGAATATACGATGGGTAATAATAGTCCTACACCGTCTCGACTGCCGTTTGCTAACAGCCTCAGACATGGTGGTTCTGCAGTCGCTCAGTATCTCCGACAAGAATTACACGGCCTCATGGAGTCTGTCAAGAAAGAAGACATCCCAGAGCTATACGCATGGACCAGCGAACTCGGGGGTTACTTCAAACGCTGGCGCGGAGGCGCTCTCATTCCCTGGATACAGGAACCTGACTCTTCTCATTTCTACGACCTGGAAGCACGCGCTACCCAAGCGTTCCTCGAGGTAACCGTCACCTCCATCTTCACACTTACATTGTATTGACTACCTCCCACAATAGGTCGACCGACATCTCTCCATCGACAAAGTAGCGCAACATTGTGGCGCAACGGCCTCTGTCGCACTTTTACAATCACTTGACACGCCTTCGGTTCCCTTCTTTGCCGCGGACAAAGTAGCTTTGACCGTAGTGCATTGCGGGTACGTTCTCCTCATGCTTCCGGTGCACACACTGACATGACATGACCAGTGATACACGTATACTACTCGGCTCGACTGATGGCGGTGTACTTGCGATGACTGAGAAGCATCATGCGGATGCCAGAATTGAATCCATACGCCTGCGGCGCATGATGGGATCCTCTCTGATCAGCGACTCGTTCGGAGAGTCTCGGTGCGTTATTAGCGGTGTACACTGTCCAGCAATCAAAACTTACATCGAACAGATGGATGGGCGTCCTTGAAAACACTAGAGGGTGAAACTGATTGATCTCATCTGGAGGGAAACCCACCTGACATTTATTTTTGCCAGCTTGGGAGACCTCCGATTCAAGAAATTTGGTGTCACTGCAGAGCCTGAAGTACGCACTATGCTCTTAGAAGGTTCTATCCGCCCGCTTTCCCTTGCAACCCCCTCTGATGCAAATCGTTCTTCAAAGGAAAGAAATGGGCATATATGATCCTAGTATCCGACGGTGTCTCCTCCCTCGTCTCAGATAACGAGGTGGTCGATCTCGCACGGGACGCGAAGGACCCCAAAGAGGCTGCGGCGAGGATACTCAACTACGTAGAAGACCTCGGAGGCGAAGACAACACTACAGCAATGGTCGTGCCTTTGGCGGGGTGGGGCAAGGTGACTGGCTCCGATATTACCAAAGCACTCCGTGAATATAGACGGGAACAGGCAGGTCAGTGTGCATATTCTATGGGGAGGAAGCGTTTCGGCTGACGCTTCATACTTAGTTGGGAGCGAACGACAACGGAAAATGTGATGACAGTGCTTTTGTAATCTATCTATCCGTTTTCTTGATTTGTATGGACTGTAAATTATAAATACTATGTACTACTACGCTGCAAGAGCTAGAGAAGGGGAGAGCGGCCAGGCCGACGATCAGACTACCCGATTCGGCAATAGCGACTCTGAAGAGCGCACCTCGCACCTCTTCTCCTTACACCACCACAACCTCTTTCTCTCACGCCTGCCCTCATACAATAATTCTTCGAGAAATATGGAGATGAAGAACGAGGGCGACGAGATGGTGGTCCGGTATGCGTCGAGAAGATGAAGCGAATGGCGTCTTACCGTATAGGTCGTGTCGAGCTCATGTAAGTAAGACATCTTGAGGTTGTTCTTCTACTACCTTCAGACCGTTTCGTAACCGTCTTATTAGGACCGCTCCACATGTCGATACAGAGAAGAATCGACTCAGCTCTTCCCCCGCGGTTCAGCGTTGGCCTCAACAGGTGCTAAGTCAAGCTTGAGAATCTTGCCAAACAGCTCCGAGTTGTGCATCTTTACCCGAGCAGTATGCGCTACACCTACGACAGTAACGTCTCCTTGTTCGACATGTCAATCCATTTGGCCGAGGCTGGGCATTCTTGTGAGTTACTTACACGGCTTGGTTTATTTTGCCTCGGCGTAGACGGCGAACACTACGATCACCTTTCATCTGTGACTCGGGGGCAGTAAATCTCTCTGCGCTCCTCTGCTTTGCACGCCCAACATGCCGTCCATCCTTATCATCAATCCCAACTCGTCGCAAGTCATCACCGATGGGCTCTCCTCTTCGCTGTCCTCCCCGCCGGATGTGACGTTGCACTATTACACCGCACCTGCACACGCGCCGCCCGCGATCAACGACTATAGCACGGCGTTCCACACTGCCCATGCGTGCTTCGAGGACCTCACTTCCCGCGGGATCCTGGATGCGCATGATGGCTTCCTGGTGTGCTGCTTCAGCGACCATCCCCTCACGCACCTCCTCCGCGCCCACCTCCAACAATCCACTAAGCCTGTGCTCGGCATGCTCGACGCTGCCCTCGCCCACGCGCTCGCATTCACCTCCCCCCACACTCGTTTCGGCATCCTCGCCACCGGGACCCCTGGCTCGAAAAAGTGGCGTCTGGAAGACGCGGTGAACGCATGGAGCGGGGGAGCGGGCGGGCGGTTTGTCGGGGCGGACGTGTCCGGCTTGGGCGTGGTGCAGTTGCGCGACTGGGGATCAGCCGACGCGGACAAGTCCGTGCATGTGTCCCGCCTGATGCAAGCATGTGCCGCCCGTCTCAAAGAGCGTGGCGCGGAGGTCGTGCTTCTTGGGTGTGCGGGCATGGCTGGTATGGAGGCGCTGGTCTGGGAGGCGTACGCCGGCACACCGGTGATGGTGGTGGACGGCGCTAAAGCCGGGGTGCAGATGTTGGCGGGTATGATCAGGTTAATGTAACTTTTGAGTAGCATATGTCCGTCAGAGGAACTGTATGGGCAATTCGCTCTGAGTATGTACTTATAATGTAGCAAGGTGAGACTTTCGTATACTCGTTGAAGAGGGACCATTGGTGGAAATGGCTCATCATCACGATAGAAATGTTGAAGAAAGCGCAAGGATACTAAACGAGGGTGCCTGCTGACGATGCGGTGTAGGGTGAGGGTAGACTCAGGACTACACCAGTATAATCAACCCCAAGTGAGCAAAGGTCTGATCTGACGGGCAAAGAAACCCACTCAAGCTGGGATCCCGAAAGAGACACCCTGGTTTGACATTGGCGCAACATCAAAGGCGGCGACGACAGGATTTGGGTGGTCCAAATTTATCAGGATTCAGGACGGCCACACATGTCGATACAGAGAAGTTCGACTCTACTCGAAGTCCTTGCTGGCCTGAACTTTACTTTACTTTCAGCTTCGAACCCCAAACCCACGACTTTCTTATCCCTTCAACCGTCATTCACTGACTTGTATTCATTGGTGAGTAGGCGCACTAGCTCCTCATATGTAGTACATATATGAGTGTTACCACCTGCGCTAGTGACGGCGGTGGTAACATGTCCGCTGGCAGGTAGTAACGGTTGGACTTCAATATGCGGGTCCCGCCATTGTTCTCCTAAAAGGGCAGTGTGCGCTCGGCAGCGCGGCATGCCTCTCCCATTGTTCTTGAGGCCAGCGGTTCAATTCGGACATAGGGCAATGTAATTGAAACAACTTGAATGTATTCTAAACAGTGCAAGCCCGGACAATGGTATCATAAGTAGTCGGAGAGGATGGGAGCTCGCAAACGGCTCGGTCGAGGAGTCGGTATAGTCCCGTGAGTGGATCACAAGGCTCGATCGCGTTTTGAAAGATCCGGAACGAAGTGCACTCACTTTGAGGTAAGCGTCACGGAGGAGTGTGCCCACTCTGTGAGAGTGTGGCGAGTGGGCATGACTAGAATGGGAACTTTTCCCGATCGGGCTCTTGAGGCGGCTGACCTCATCCCGCCGTTACTTTTCACGCTGGTCAGGCGGACATTTGGCAGCGATAACGACTGTTTCTACCGTGTCTACGGTAACGTTACTACTTTTTATATGTCAGTTGCTCAGTGCCCACCTACGAAGACTAGTTTCCCTCGTGCTTCAGCGGCTCCACGATTGGCTATCGTCAAGAACTTGGTCAAGGAGCTTGGGTTGTGGACGCGGTTGTTCCTCTGAGTCTTTGGCCGAGTTGTATGCAACAAGCCATGTGGTTGACCCGACAAGTACTATACCCGACTTCAGCTTGACATTCACAGGCGCTTTACTCCCGCCAATCTTTACCTGCCAGTGTCCTCTCATGGATCTTCTGGGGCGCCTTCTTCTCGATGCCTCGTGACTGAGATAATTCTGACCGAGGAGAGTATATAGATTGTACACTCTGCCACCACAGAATTGTCGAACACACCCAGCATGACTCAAGGTATTGCTATCGTTACTCGCTGCACCCAAGGCGTAATCGGCAGGGCCGTTGCCCTCCAGCTCGCCAAGGACGGCTTCAATATTGCCATCAGCGACGACCCATCCCAGAAATCGGCTCTCGCTGAACTCCAGCGTGAAATCGAGGGAATGGGTGTCCGATGCCGCTCATTCACCTGCGACCTCTCCGAGGAACGAGATATCGAGAATCTCATCCAGAACGTCGCCAGAGATCTTGGTGGCGTAGATGTCGTATGTCTCTGTGTCTTATCGTGCTCGCAGGCATGATTCTCACTCAACTTCCAGATGGTGGCTAATGTTATTAACGCGACTGTCGGGTTGAAGCCCATCACGACCTGTATTTGCTGATTATTTGTTCCACAACTGTCCCCAATACCCCACACCTAGGTTCTGCCGATGAGTGGGACCAGGCTCTTGCTATAAACGCACGCACCACCTTCCTCTGCTACAAGTACGCAGCTCTTCAAATGATTGTCCAAGGTCGCGGTGGCCGAATCATCGGTTCTTCAGGATCCTGGGCAAGACAAGGTGAACATTGTTTTTTCTTAGAGCCCTCGTCGGATACTGATTCTTGGTACAGCGAATGTTCCAAATTTGGCGGGCATGGTTGCTTCGCTGTCTGCTATCCGCGGGCTCTCCCAGACCGCAGGTGACTTGTGATGATTTTACTGACGCGCTCGAGACATTCATCCATTTCGCAGCTCTTGAATTAGGTCCTCACAATATCACTGTCAATGCGTTTGGGCAAGGTCTTATGATCAAGGATGACGGAGGGCCTCACGGTCAAGAACGCGGTATGGTTTCTCGTCCAGCTACGTGCAATTGATGTAGTGCTGATCCTATTGTGTAGGGTTCGAGATTCTCCAGCAAGTCCAGCAGGACCTTCAAGGACGTGGCTCCACGCTGAGTGTGTCAGATTTCGAAAAACTTGTTAGTCCGATGTCCAAAGCCGTGGTTATATCTACCTGTGCAGCTGGCTGATCAATGATACATAATAGATTGCTGAACGCACGCCGCTTCCGAGAAAGGCAGGGACAGGCCATGACATCGCTCGCATCGTATCACTCCTGGCCTCGAAGGACGGTGGCTTTATCACAGGTACGCCTGACTGTTGGTATGCACTCCTCACTGTCTCTGACGCCCTTCTCTAGGGCAACTGGTAAGAGCTTCCCGTTGACTGTCGAGCGTCAGTTCATTGGTGGCTCCAGATCTCGGCTGATGGTGGTCTGAATATGTGCTGAATGTTTCTCAAATTGTAATCCATCAAAGATGTATCATGTACTTGTAACTAGCCGGATTCTTTCTCATGAAAACCCTCAATCCTGATGCTTACTTCTCGTATGTCTGCTATTTCTCGGTGAACCTTGAAGACATCTCCTGATACTCGCGAGAATATGCTATGAGGGAGCCCGGATATGGTGCGTATCATGGAGTGCTCGATCTTTATGAGAAAGAGGTAGGTCACTTTGAGCTAGGCGACGGTTGACAATGCTAAGAGACACAAGAAGCTGAGCCATCTCAACAATGTACTGTAGCAGGCCGACGATCACACTACCCAATTAGGCAAAAGCGAAGAGCGCGCCTCGGCGCCTCGCTGCCGCATAAAGGCGGGTTGATTGTCGGGGTCTCCTCTTTGCCCTCCCTTACGCCACCACCACAGTTCCTGTGTGTTATCCACGCAAATGCACTTTCACCCATCGACATGTTGCGTGCTTTGCTGGATGGCAGCGTGCTCTCGAATCCAGTCATAAATTATAGGCTCAGACAAATCGCTTATCACTCTCGGTACATTTTCTTGAATTGAGTGTGAACGACTTTGATCTCTCCACAGGCATTTTTGCACAAGGGATACCAATCATTGCTCCTCCGTCCCGTTACGCTCAATAGACAGGGTACACCTTTGACTTACACCGACGTGCTCCCTCCAAGGTCGCTTATGCTCAGACTTCGCGTGTTATCTGCAGGTCATGTTGAACATGTTCGTTACTCCAATGGGATCCATTTGACATTCCATCGTGGCACGTTTGGGAACCCAGCCCCACCGTTCTTTGACTTATCATGGTTCGAGGCTCCTTCAGGTTTCTCTGCCGGTCTCTCAGCCGCACTGTCTCCTCGAATCAACCTTAGATGATGTCCAGCGTATCCACCCATGAAATATGCTCGAAGGTCCCGGCGTCAACGTTGCTTCAAGTCGACTAGAGCATTGATAGCGGCGGTCCTGGTTTCATACAGAGCGTCTTAATACGCGATGTCGGACATTCTTACATTGGTGTCAAACGATTCCTTAACTGTCTTATCGCACCGTCTCACATGTTGATAGAGAGGACATCGACTCTGCTACAAGTACTTGCGGGCGTAAACCTTAGCTCCAGTTTTGAACCCCGATTTCTTGACTCCTGCATCCCTTCTACCGCCATGCATTGACTTCCAATCGGCAAGTAGGCGCACTAGTTCCTCGTACGCTGACCTACGCCTCATGACATGTCAGTTGGAGTCAGTGCCCACCCATTCGTGACTGTTCCAGTATTTTCGTCTCGGCTCTCACAGGCGGTCTACTCCCTCCAATCTGAACATGCGAGTGTCCTCTCATGGTATTTTGGGCGACTTCTTTCGATGCCTCATGACTGAGATAATTCTGACCGAGGAGAGTATATAGATTGTGCGTTTCGAGTCTGCCACCATAGATTTGTCGAACACACCCAGCATGAATCAAGGTACTGATATCGTTACTCGCTGCACCCAAGGCGTAATCGGCAGGGCCGTTGCCCTTCAGCTCGCCAAGGACGGCTTCAATATCGCAATCAGTGACGACCCATCCCAACAATCGGCTCTCGCTCAACTTGAGCGTGAGATCGAGGGGATGGGGGTTCGGTGTCGCTCATTTACCTGCGATCTTTACAAGGATCGCGATATTGAAAATCTCATCAAGAACGTCGCCAGGGATCTCGGTAGCGTAGATGTTGTATGTCTCTCACCTGTGTCATACCAACCTCGCAGGCCTGATCATTACTCAACTTCAGATGGTGGCTAATGTTCTCAACTTGACTGTCGGATTGAAGCCTGTCACCACCTGTATGAGTTGCCATCTACGTTCCACGACGATATCTCATCCTTGACACTCAGGTTCTGCGAACGAGTGGGACCAGGCCCTGGCTACAAACGCACGCACTACTTTCTTGTGCTATAAGTACGCAGCTCGTCAGATGGTTGAACAAGGTCGCGGTGGTCGAATAATCGGTAACGCAGTATTCACTGCACGGCAGGGTGAACATTTTCTTTCAACCTCCCTTCTCGAATTCGGATGCTGACGAGTGATACAGCCATTTTTCCCAACGTGGCAGCCTTGGTTGCTTCGTTTTGTGCTATTCGCGGGCTTTCCCAGACCGCAGGTGAACTGTGGTAGTACTGTTTACACGCTCGAAACATTCATCCGATTGGCAGCTCTCGAATTAGGTCCTCACAGCATCACTGTCAATGCATTTGGACATGGTTGCATGCCTGAGCCTGACCACGACGGAGGGCCCTACGGCCAGGCGCGCGGTATGGGTCTTCGTCCACGCTGCCTGCAATTCTCGTAGTGCTGATCATCTTCAGGGTGGGAGATCCTCAAGCAAGAGCAGCAGGCATTGCAAAAAAGTGGCCTCACGAGTATGCAAGATGTCGAAAATTTTGTTAGTCTGATTTTTTGTTCATCGTAACCGTGACTGTGTTTATGTCTCTGGCTGACTACGAGTACACGGCAAACAGATTGTTGAACGCACGCCGCTTTCCAGAAAGGCGGGGACAGGTGAAGACGTGGCGCGCATTGTATCCCTTCTGGCGTCCAAGGATGGTGGGTTCATCACAGGTACGTGTGACTGTCGGTGTGCACTCCTCAGGTTCGCCGCTTTACGCTTTCTTCTAGGGCAATTGGTGAGAGGCTTCTTGTTTCTCTCAAACGTCAGCTCATGCCAGTGACTGTAGATCTCGGTCGACGGTGGCATGGGTATGTGTTGAGTGGTTGCAGTAGGATAGATAATAATGTATCATGTACTACTTCCGACTAGCCAGGTCCGGGCCTGCGATGCAAACTCTCATACTTTATCGTAGGTTTTTGTTGTTTCCCGGCGACAGCATCTCATTCTCTACATGCAAAAGCATAGAGCGGGCCAAGGCCCAGATGGTACTGACGAGACCACGTAAGAGCTCAAGCGTTCTTCCCGATACAGTGAACTGTCCACAACCTCATTGAGTAGATACACACACGACGATCAGAGTTCAGCGTCCTGAACAAGGAAGTGCTGCTCCCTATCACCGGAGGCATTCCCATCCTCACCCAAAAACACACTCTTCACAACAGCTTCCCAGATGGCAACGGGCTTGTTAGCACTTGACCGACCGTTAGTCGCAACAAGAGACTGTATAATGGTGGCTCACGTTTCGGCGGTCAGTGGGAACGAATAGTCCGCATAGTGCTCTTGCCATTCTGCGTACATTTGTCAGCGCGAATGGTGAATGTGAGCGTCAGGAACGAACCTTCGGGTGTCTTTGGATCGGTGAGGCCAAAGCCCAATCGCCAAGTGATACCCTGAACACTGTTCGTGATGCTATTCACAAGATCAGCTTGAGGTCTCCATCGATGGCCTTCGAAGACGTACAAGTCAGGAGGCGCAAGCGTGTGGTTCTTGAGGTGGGTGCTCTGAAAACATGTGAGTTCAAGTGTCATTCGCTTCACGGGGTGTAGTTGTGGTTACCTTGATTTCCGTGTCGATAGTAGAAAAATCGGTTGATTGCCCCCCTACGGTGCCGCAATATTGCTGTTGACTATCCTTGAATCCGCCAACAACGATCGTCTTGACACCCTCGAGTTTCGACATCGTGCTCTTGACAACGCAATGAGAACGAGCCTGAGATGTGGCATCCAGAGAGTGACACATACACTGAAGAGTGAGCAAGAGCTGGCACATCTACAAGAAGGCTTGAGTACGATCTTAGTTTCAAACATAAACAGTCTAACCTTCCATTCGAGACAATAACGACATCCTCGGGCTTGAACAAGGCCTTCACCGGAGGGTCATTTGAGAATGGTTGACACTCTTGACCCAACCTATTCCGCATCTTCCACTCAATCCTTTAGACTAGAGGGAAACAACCATGCACTAACCTAGGACTAAACGTATCATCATGTCCGTTAATCTTCATCCTCACGAGAGGGTGCAAGAGATTGGCGCCCTCCGGGAACGGCGCATGCGACGCGTTGGTCCACTGCGTGGGGTTGTAGGACAAGAGTTCCTCGGGATCTGAACCGTTTTGTATCTGTTTGACGATCAGTTGAGCGAGAGGTCCTGCGCGGATCGTGCTGTCCAATCCGGCTTGGGGTTCTGTGGTCTCGCTGCGGCCGATTATCTGGTGTGCCAGTGTGCGTTAGGTAGGGATTGGCTTTGCCTTGGAAGGAATACTGACGATACGATGAAGCCACTGGAACATTATTGAGAAGTGCTGAAGGGGAGAGTGAACGGAAGACTAACATGGGCTATGCAGATGTAGCCTGACCGGATGAAGTTGATTCAGGCTTTGAGCTTGGACTGAGATACAGACTTACCCCCTCCATTGTTCGTCTACAACACGTCAATCTGAGCAAACAGAAAAGTTTCGTTGTGAGTTACTCACAACATCCACGATCAAGCGTTCAGCACCCTGCTTCCTTAGGCTCTTGAGACCGGCAAGAAGACTCGTCTGGAACGTAGAGAAGCTCCCGGCGGAGAAGCTGCCCAATGCCAGCACACCTGTCGTATTGTCGTTCAACAAGTAGAACTGTGCTACGCTATAGCTGTCGTTCAGTGGGGTCACTGCCGGCTGGAGCTCTTCCGGGAGTCCTATGTTAGACGGAGGTACCGCGTCCAAAATGACATTGAGCGCGTGTCTCCGCGTGTCGACTGGGTCGACTGGTGGCTGCTGCTGGAAATATGCGACTGGACTCTCCAGTGTCTCAACTTCCATGGCGGCCAATTTATCATATATGTTGATCCCGTTCGTGCGCCGTCCAGCTACGCAATTGTTCGCTCGGTAGGAAGAGAAGTCGGTAAAGTTCTTCGAAGCGGAACCGAACCTTGAGCGGTAAGGCAACTAAAAACGCATTAGGCAATCGTCTAACTTGACAAAGAGGCTACGCACCGAGAAGACATCAATTTCGCCGCTGCTGTTGACACGCTGAACAGCAAGTTCGACGGAGTCGGCCATTGGATGAACGTGTTGGGCAAAGTTACCCATGATGTACTCCCAACCTTCGCTGCCGCGATGATAGGAAGAGAAGAAGCTGAGAGACATGTCATCATCAATACGGAAAAGCGTGCCTTCCGTTCCACCCACGAGTTCTGTCGCGTAGCATGCGACGAATAGCCTCCCGTTGTCAACGCATTGGCGTTGACTGCCACAAGTGGGTTTTGGCCATTGATGAGTAGAACCCGAGCGCCCGAGAGCTATCTCAAGTATGGGCAACAGGGGAATTGCAACAATGAAGGACGGACCGAGCTTAGCGTTCCCTTTAGATCCCCGGGTAGCGCGTCCTCCCAGAACTGTATGCTATCTCCGAATTCCGCCTTCGCGACCGTGTATGCCTCTGGAGCGATGTGCACATCTTGAGATCCATCCGCCGCGGATAATAGTACGAGAGGTAGGGGAAGGTAGGTAACGAAGAAGGCTGGATACGTCAAGTTAGCAACGCTCGACATTCACACACGTAAGTGGAGGTTCACAATCGTAGCAGTAATTCAGCGCAGCACAGTGCCCGTCGTTGACCCGTTTGAATGCCCGGAATATGTCGAGGTGGAAGTCAAACTCGGAGGAATATCTCTTGTGGTTGAACAATGCAAGGTCGGCATGCAAGTCCTCATGGACGTCGTCTTCAAACGGAGGTGGTGCTTGAATCTGGTAGTTGACCGAGGTGTGGAAGGCAAGCGTCTTGTTGAAGACATCAATGGTCTGGGAAGTGTGTCAGTGCGTCTACCATTGAAGTGATAGCGACGCGCACATTTGACCTGATCTCGGGGGTAAGAGGCGCCATGGCCATGCAAGCCCGCGCCTGGGCAGGGGACACCCATTTCTGGCCAGCAATGGCGGCACAGTGGTCCACCGGCGCGTTCAAGCTGTCGGCGTAGGCCGATGCAGCAGCCCCGACGACGAGCAGCAGAGACCGGCGCATCTGAGTGGTATGTAGTAGCAGGTGAACCGTTATATAGACCCCGGTATGATCGCCAGCTCACTTACAGCCCGGAACATCGGTCCGAACCGCATATGAATCTTTTTCGATCAACGGCCACCACGAGGGCGCGATGGGCGCGCATTCCGTGCCAGTACCGCTTCAAGAGCAGCTATTTTCGCGCCAAGGTTCCTCTCTCCTCTAGGAGGAAGGCTGGCCCAAGTCTCTCTGTGGACCAGACTTTCGAGTCTCTCGGTGTGCGGCCTTCCGTGGCGCAAGCACTACACAACGCATTCCCCAATGTCGTGGTGCCCACAGAAACGCAGTCTCGCCTGATTCCTGCCATTCTCGATGGAAATGATGTCTTCATTCAAGACAACACGGGTTCCGGAAAGTGCGTCGCGTCTTTTCGTATGCTGCTCAAAGTGTGAACAGCTGTGCAGGTCGTTCGGCTTGGTACTTGGGCTGCTGAACAAGCCCCGGATACGGTACAAAGACGAGGATGGAAAGCCGCGCGACAAACTGTCCATCACCACTATGTATCTGGTCCCGCACAAGGACTTGGCGAACCAACTCTACACCTGGATAAAACGCATGGCCGATTCATCCCAAGGTGCCGGCTCCCCTGACATGGAATCCGTCGCGCAAGTCCTTGTACGCGACGGGCAGAAGCACCTCACCACTGGTCTTGAGGCACTCAAAGCCAACCCCCCACATATCCTCCTTGCCACCCCACAGGCGGTCCACGACGTCTTCCAAGCAGATCCCACTGCCATCCCATTCTCAGAGCTCTCCACCGTCGTCGTCGATGAGATTGACTATCTCATCGAGACTGTGCGGCGTCCTATGGATACCAAATCTCGGGGCTTCTGGAAGAAAAGGATAAAATCGAAAGAGAGGCATATAGGTGTGACCACGGAACTTCTTGAGCACATATACCAGTCGAGGATACAGATGAGAGACGAGGACAAGTCGAAGTTCATCGTCGCCCCTGTTGCTGCACCCCAGCTCATCGTCTCGAGTGCGACGATTCGGCGGATACTGGTCCAGCATCTGTTCTTTTCGAGCGGATGGATGGACAGATTCAAGACAACTATGGTGGAAGGCCAGAACTACGTTACGGAGGCCACCAGTCGTGGGCTCGGTGGGACGGCCATCCAGCACTCCATCATTGTGTTGCGGGGGGATGAAGTGTGCAATGTTCGCGACGCAGTTCCTGCGCCGAAGGATAGCACACTGGCGGTGACCGCAGTCGACACTAGCGAAGACAACGTAATAGATATCGATGCTAGTGAAGAGCAAAAGCAAAGTGAGGTTTATGTTACCTATGTCATGGGCTCTTCTCTAATGGTCATACGTAGTGTTCGCCGCCAAACCGTCACCGTACGACAGTCAAGTCCTGGAGGCTATTGCGACTGCTTTCGCCGTTGATGTCCCTTCACTCGCCCTCCTCGTCCTTAGCCCCGACTCGCCTGTCAATCGCGCGATCTATGACTTACGTCGCATGGGCGTTAACGCTGTTGCACTGGACGTTGCCGACGAAGCGAGAGGTGGCGCCCATCTAGCGGGCGGCGGTGAAGTAAAGCTGGACTTCAAACCGAACCCCGTCTTGCTGGTGTGCACGCGGGCGACTGCGCGTGGGATCGACCTTCCGGAGCTCACGCATGTGTTCATCGTTGATATGTTTCAAGGCTTCATGAAGGGCCAGCTGGTCGACGAGTATCTCCACATTGCGGGCCGTGTGGGCAGGTTCGGGCGCGGTGGCAAGGTGATTACTTTCATCAACGATAACAAGGCGGTGGAGGGCGGTCCGCTCCCCAGCAAGAAGGAACTGCCCCGCGTCCTGACGGTCTTGAAGGATATTGGTGCTGGGCCTGTTATCTTCGAACCGTTTGATGTGGTTGAGCCTGTCAAGGTGTGTTTCTGCTATGATGTTTGGTAACTTGCTAACGTCCTATCAACTCCAAGTGATGTTGGTGTAAGCTGCATCACGGATCTATGATTGGTGGCTCCCACCCACCGAATCACACAGATTGGCCAAATGGCGGATTCAAGCTGGTGCACACTGCATTGCCAATGCGCAGCGTGACTCCAATGGAGATCCACCCGCCACATTCAACAGAGCCGTTGTAAAGCTTAGGGGGCGTATGTCAGACAGGAGATTTGTTGGTGTTAGTTGTTTTCGTATTCTATAATCTACTAGACGACCTCTTAATCCGTACCGCTCTCGTTGACTCTCGAGTGTTGTAGAGATGTGAAGTTCCGGAACCAAATCAGTTCTGGGCTTCCCCACATGACGTCTGCGCGCCGAGGCCCGAGTCTAAGCAACAGTTTGACAACACATGGCGGGTTCCACGGATGATACTTACAGTTGATTTTTCAGTGGATGATCAGAAGGCGTGCAGGCAGGCGCACTGTGGTCTGTTCGGGGTATATTCTGTGTAGCTGTTGATTGTGAATATAATAAATTGGCGACAAGTCGTATCGCTGGACCAGAGCGAGACGATCAGGGACGTGGCCTAGACGACGTGACGCCGACGGACCGTATTTCTATTTCGTACTTTCTCCCTTCATGTTCGCCCCAGTCACTTGACACCTGGACATCTCCAGCCTTCTACTGCATTGGTGCAGGTGGGTGGAGCAAGTGCGACTAAATCTTACGCGGATATCTGATTTGTGGCAGAGTCACCGGCTTTTACAAACGTTTGGCCGAGACGGAATCTTTTGGCCGCCAGCAGCCTTCTCTGCTTCCTACCATCACTCTCCCTTCACGATGCGGTGGTCCTGGCTAACCCGCTGCCTGCTTTGCGTCGCCGGCGTCGCTGCGCAGAGCAGCAACAGCGCATCCCCATCCACAACGACCCAGGCGTCGTCCTCCTCCGCGCCGTCTGTCTCGTTATCTTCTGCCACCAGCTCAGTAACAATAACGACCACCTCACGCAACGGCGGCCAATCTACTGTCCTCACCACCGTCGTTCCCACCACCTTCAACGTCACCTACAACGTTACACCGACATCCTCCTCAGCGTCCTCCACATCTGCATCGGCATCAGCGTCTGCTTCCGCAACCCCCATCGTGCTCGCGACAAAACTAGACCCCGCCTTCGGCGTTCTTGGTGCTATTCTCATTATCACAGGTCTCCCCAGTGCATTCTGGGGCCACAAAAACCGATGGTCAGCCCACTCCACCACTATCAGCGTGTGTATACTGATTGTAGCCGTCATGTGCAGGACCTCGTTCTTTCTGATCGGATTCTATACCTTTTCCCTCGTCTGCTTCGTGCTCATTCTCAAGTTCGGCATCTTGAATGCTGTTAACCCTCCCGGTAAGACGCTTCGGGGCATGTACGTCCTTGCATCATCAATCGCTGGTATTGCCGGAGGCGGAGTGGCCATATTCTTTTGGAAGGCCGCGCGGTACTGCATTGGCGCATGGGGTGGTTTGGCTTTGGCCTGGTGGATCCAGTGTTTCCATAATGGCGGCCTCATTACGACTGTGGGTATCAGATGGATCCTTTATATTGGTACGTCCGACACCATGGGAGTCATATTCAATCCTGATATCCCAATAGGGTGTGCTGTCGCGGGCTTCGTTCTCTGCACGATCCCCAAGGTATGTTGATGGCGCTCCATTGTATTGACTGGTTGATGAATGAACTCACGTCACTTTATAGATACACTACCATATACTTCTTATTTCCACGGCTATTGTCGGTTCGTCGGCATTCATGCTAGGCGTGGATTGCTTCACTACCGCGGGGCTCAAGGAGGTGAGCTTATAACCGTATTGACTCTAACCCGAATAGAGCTGACACTTCATTTCAAGTTCTACGTGTGGAACCTCGGTTTCAGCGACCTCTTTCCAAAGTACACCAGCAACGATATCAAGTTTCCCGTCTCCCAGACCATGGAGATTGAGCTTGGGCTGATTGGCGCGATCGCGCTGATGGGAGCTGCTGTCCAACTTCGAATTCTCCAGGTTCTACAGAGAAAGTTGAAGGAAATCCAGGAGGAACAGAAGCGACAGGATGAAGAAGCTGAGATCTCCGCTGCCGGTCGTTTTACGTCTGTGTTCAAGGAGCGGGACGCATGGGAGAAGGAGCACGGACACGGGCGAGTGGACAGTGCCTATTCGAGTATGCCGTTGATGAAGGATCGAGACGGATCTTCCTCGCCTGCTACCGCCGAATGGTCCGACCTCGGTGGAAAACGTGGACGCTACCACTCCAATGTTTCCGAGTTTATGGCCTCACCCATGCCCGACGACGAACAGCTTCGACGAGCCACCTCGCGAGGGGGCCTGCAGAGTGCTGGCGCCCTTCCTGCCCTTGATCTTGGACTCGGCATCCAGGACGACGTTCCATCCTCCTACATTGCCAAGGAAACCGACAATCCGAAGAAACCTCTGACGGCTGCCGAGTTGGAGACTCTCAAACGAAAGGAAGAGTTGGTCGCGGAGATCACCAGCATTAGAAAGTCTATTGACGCCTTGAGGAGCGAAACCCCCGATGCGTCTTCCAGTGCTGGCTCTCGCCGACCGTCTTTGACTTCTAGAAGGACTCTGAGCATTGATGCAACGAGCGCTCTACTCCCCCAGGTTCAGGCGCATCTCAGACCGCCCCGAGCCGAAGCACCACGAGGCCGTGTCCAGTCCATGGAATTGAGCGCCCTAGCCAACTCGGCTGCGGTAGGTGAATCAATCAACCGTCCCACTAGCGCACCGATGCGAGATTTGGATTGGGATGCGTACGTGCAGGACCGAAAGCTGTTGCAACCCCCCGCAGGCGTGACGCCACCCATCAGCGCCTCTCGGATACAGATGTCTCCTGCTGTTACGGACGCGCTGGAACAGCGGAAACGACGAGAAAGCTCATTGGCCCATGGCACCGACTCCAGCGACGAGGTCCCCGTCGGCAAGCAAATGCATCGTCGGTCTCACTCTGCCAGTGGTACCGCGATGTTGGGCATGGACAGACCCTCTGGGTCAAGTCCTACACCACCGTCCCCTGTTCACATCCTACCCCCGAAGAAGATCGCCGCGCCTCAGCCACAGAGGCCATCACAGCCTGTACGCACTCGGACTTTCGAGGAACTCAATGAGCGACATAGGGAGAAGATGCGCGATCTTCAGGCCCCTGTGACGAACGCTGAGAAAGAGCATGCCGATATCGAGGCGGCCAAGCAGCGCTGGGAGCGGAGTAAAGCGTTGGAGCGGGAGGCGGTCACGAAGAGGCAGGCGGAAAAGCAGGCCGAGTTCGAGAAACGGGGGCGGGTACCGGTACCGGAGCGTGAGGACCACAAGAGGCGCCAAAGTGGGAGTGCAGATAAGGTCCAGACTGGCAAGCGGCTGTCGATGATGAAAGTGGAGGATTGGCAGAAGTACCAGGGTGCATCCGCCTCCGCGTCCCCTGGTGTGCCGTTCCCTGACACCAATGGACATCGACGTCGCAAAAGCCGGGATGCACTCAGCTGAAGTTAACGATTTGTGTGAGGGTATCATGGACGCGTTTTGGTGGATGGACTCGATTTGTGACGTTTGTGTATTTTTCTCCCCCTTTTTTGAAGCTCGGTATCCGTATTCGTATTCACTCTTTTATTATCACACGGACTTAGCATACATACTATAAATTCAGCATTGCATTAGTAGTTCGTTAGAAATCAGAGTCAGAAAGAATTGACTGTTACTGTAACATGAACTTCTCTCAAAGCTTATCAAGCTACTGCGTACGGGCAACCTTCCTCTAGAACGTGCGATACCTCATCGACATCCTTCAACACTGTTTGAGTTCAACAGGACTTGGAATGCGACTGTGTCGCGAGGAAACTAAGTTGCAACGCGATAGTTCAATGGAATTGCTTGATAAGTTGATCTTATCTAATCAGCGGTAGGATGTTTTTGAAATCCCCCAAGAATTCCTCTTGTCCCATAACCACCACCACTGGACGCGTTCTCTCATGCTCTTCAAGGCGGTTTCTGATATGGGTATAGCACGTGTGTCCATTACGGTAATTTACCCCCACGACTGCTTTGACAGTGCTTTACATCAAGATTCCGACATGCTGCTGCATCCTGATCCTGATCCCACCCAGCTACAGCAATGACGCCTGGTGAGTAGAAACAGCTTCTCTGAGTCAATCCGACTCACCATGTACCAGCTTTCGATGTGGCACTATCTACGCATATCAAAAGGCTTCACCTCCACTCGGATGTCTCTTTATTCCATCCCGCGACACCAGACGAATTGCTCACGATAGTCGCGTCACACACTGAGAAATACATGTCTAGCGATACTCTACACCGCAAACTGGACTGGGCTTCCAGTGTCATCAACCCTCTACGCAAATTTCTTAGCGCCATTGACACAGGGATCTCGTCGCACCCAGAATTGGGCGGCGTTATTTGGGGATGCATACGCTTCATATTAGAGGTAAGATAACAGAGTAAACCTCAATCTACTGCTACATCCTTGACAGGTTGCATGCGCTCATTCTAAATACTTCGCCATGATCGTCACTACCTTGACCGACATCTCTTCGCGTTTACACTTCTATCACGATTATGCCCTAGACCTGTACACAAGCTCCGCACCGGTACAAGAAGTAAGCTCTCATGCTCGAGTGGTCATTTTCTCTGATGGTTCAGGCGCTAGCATCTGTCTATGGCGCCATTCTTGACTTCTGTCATGAAGTACATTCCATTTTTCACAGTCCGCGCACAGGGAAACAACGAGGTGGGTTACAGGCATTCCCTTCTTTGGTCGTCGACATCTAACGATAGATAGGATCTTTGGCGATACTCAGTATCTCCATTCAACCATGGCGCGAGGCAAAGATGCAGCAGATAATTGAAGAGCTTGATCGCGTGCGGAGTTTCCTGAGAGAGGAGGTCGAACACACAGATCGACGTATGGAATCCGTACATCGGGATCGCATAGACCAACATAACCTGCGAGCAGGCGAGGTCTACGCCCGGGTGGAAGAAGAGCTGGAGGAAGCTAAACGAGCCAGACATCGGCAGTCCGATACTGTTACCGCTACAGCTGAAAAGGCGGAATATGACGCAAAGGGTATGGTATCTGTCTTCCTTATGAACATGGTTCTGATGATTTCGAAGAGAAGCGCTTTGCTGAACTCATCTCCAAAGTACCTCACACGGACTGCGCTGCTCTCCACGAACAAGTACACACTAAAGTCAAGGGTGACTTGTGCTATGGATACTGGTTGTTGCACGATTCTTGTTACGAGGACTTTCGAGACGGTCGCTGTGAGCTACCCTTTGGATCCGAGGAAAATGTCAGTCAGCATCCTTCCAGACGTGTTGACACTTTCACAAATCTCACCATCTAGCCGGTGTGGGAAAGACGGTTCTAGCGTATGTTGGAATCTGTAACGTTCACGCTTCTCTGACATTGAGCTCTCCTCAGGTCAATATTGATAAAAGACCTCACAAAGCACCAGCGAAATCGTCCTTCTGGCCATACAGCTGGCGCGTATTTCTACTGTCAACATGACAGTCCAGCCCGACAAAACCCAGTCACCATCTTAGGGTCGATATACAGGCAACTGCTCCTACAGCTTCCAGCGTCTCTAAGGCATCATTACGATATATCCACGGCAACCTACACTCTCGCATATCTCGAGGAGTGCATCACCTCCACGGCTGGGCGATTCGAGCGCGCTTATCTAGTTCTTGACGGACTAGACGAATGTCCCGCCTTGTCGCTTGACTCACTTCTCCCCATTCTTATGCGCCTACCTTCCCAGTCAAGACATCTTCGTCTAGCCGTGGTCAGCCGGCCGACCGGGCGATTGGATGCGTGCTTCAAGAGCATGTCAATCATCGACGTGGCGGAATGGATGGTGTTGTCTGATATACGCCAATACGTGGTGAGGCGCGTCAACGCGCCTGAAGAGCATGAACTGCGGCTTCACATCTCGAGTCAGGCTTTGAGACAGAGGGTAGTTGATACGCTTGTAAGCAAGGCTGATGGAATGTGGGTCTTGTTGTTCAAGCTGTTACCTGATCCAAATCTTGACCATATTTTGGTAGGTTTCTCTGGGTCAACCTTCAGATCCTGCACCTTTGCGAGCAGAGGACAGACCACGACGTTGCCGCTGCTCTTGATGCGATCCCCACAGGCTTGGCTGCAGCATTTCATCGCTCGATAACGTCTGTATATAATCTCGGGGAGCCACGTCGAGCGCGTGTTAAGCGCATGTTCATTTGGCTGTTGTGTGCTGGTGACTCTTTGTCCCTTGAGGTCCTTCAGCAGGCAGTGATGATAGACGAGATGGATACCGTGTGGCTGGAGGCGAAGATGATTACCGACCCGAAAAGTCTTGTGGACGACAGCGCCAATATTGTGAAGATGGACGAAGCGGGGAAGAGTGTGCAATTCGTTCATGCATCGGTAAAGGATTATCTTTGGAGAGTGGCGGGCGAGGATGAGGATGAGGACTGCGCAGGGCGATACTTCAAGTTTCCATCCGTCAGGCGCCAACGTTGCGATGTCTTCTTGGCATGTTGTAAAGCTTCGGTCCTTCTGGATGAGACCTATCCGCATGGTGGCGCATTGACGTCGTACATTGAGACTGAAGCTCTCTCCCACGTTCGGCAGGCCGACCAAATCCTCGATCCGGCAGACTTTCATTCTACTCTCACCAGGATAATCTGCTTGGAACGGTTGTCACCGTTGCATAAGTGCGTGGATCTTGGACTTCTCACTACTGTTTGCCTGATTATGTACCAGGTTTTTTCGACATTACATTGGATTCGGTCCTGGCGCAAACACCTCTTTGATCATTCATATAGCCGCGCTCTTGTCTTGCTTGAATCTCCTGAAATATCTTATTCTTTCGGGTATAGGCGACGTGGACCAAGTAGACGATGCAGGGCGCACTCCCCTCCATTACGCCACAGGCTTCCTCTACCCACCCCCTCGCTTCGTTGACATCGAATCACATAGTGTCTCATTGCTGTTGCGCGAAGGAGCAGACCCCCGCGCAAAAGACGCCAACGCGCTCACTCCATTGCATTATGTTGCCGCACGGCCAACTAGCACACGAAGTTTCGATGGCAACATTGAAGCCGTGTTGGCGCAGATGCTACTCGACCACCAGGCAGACCCAAACGCGCCGAACCTACAAGGTGCTCGTCCGGTTCATCTTGTAATAGCAAACGACCACATCAACCAGCAGTTGATGAAGACTCTTGTTTGCAGCGGGGCGAAGCCGAATGGGCAGGATATGCGAGGGGATACGCCACTGCACCTGCTCTTTCAGAAGAGGTGGATCAGCGAGAAAGATACGAAGTTTCTGTTGCGGTTTTGCGCTGACCCGAATGTGAGGAACGGGGCGGGACTGACGCCGATGGAGGTCCTGTTGACGCGCCCCAGGGTGAAGAGTCAGTACGAGACAAGTTGCATCCGGAGGGTCGTCAGTGTGCTGCTTTATGACGGCGCGATGATGGGGGAGGACTTTTGGTTCGGCGATGCAGGTGGGAGTACTACCGCGAGGATCATACACAGGAATTGGGGAAATGACGGTAAGATGATGATGAAACTACTCGGGGCGGATGATAAGAGGAAGAGGGAGGACTACGTGGACGTGGATCATCCACGCCATATGGACGATAAGAACGACACGAGGACTGTGTCGTCGTGGCTGGCTGCAAATAGCTCCCCGAGTGGACGTGCTCAGTGCGATAGATCATTAGACCAGACGGGACGTAGTCGTAAGGCGACATCTCTAGGATACTACTGATATTTCTGGGGGCCAGTGGCTTCTCATTATCGAGAGTCCAGGCCAGATACAATATATGTATTGCGCCACATCAAGAGTATCTGATTGCCTAGGTGCGTGTGAATTATGATGCCTTTCATGAGACCACAGGCTACATTCGTCTACCCACCGAGAATCCCCTTACAACCCCTAGAGCAGTCAGCACGCGGCGGGCAGGAGGCCGAGGCTTCTTCAAAAATCTTCAAGCGTGGTGTGCAAACGAGTCGGTAGATCTGACCCACTTTCTAGGACTCCAAGGAATGCTCTGGAACGATATCTACTCCCAACTATGATAAGTGCCGGACTCCGCATCGGAGATGCGATGATTGACTGCTGTCACCTCAAGTTCGACGAGGCTAGACACCACATACTTAACGTGAGATATTGATGTCAGAGACTGTTCATTGTTGGGAACAATCTGAGCACTGCAGAACAGAGTAATGTATTGCGATAGTGAGAGAGACCCGCTCTCACCGCAACTGAATGCGATGGTGAACCTGGATGTCGATTTGAAGTGCGGGGTATGTATCTGTGTGTATCCCTGCATCGCGGGACGGAGTACACATCTCTCTTACAAGCGTCTACACAAGCGTCTACAACCTCTTGTCCTCAAGAACCAGGAAGGATCTTGGCCGCTGCTGCGTGGCCTGGAGCGGAAGAGGTCGCTTTGAATGGAACCCCGTCCAACCCAGGCTCGACGGGCACACAAAGTCGAGCCGTAAAATGACGTCACATGATTCTACTTAACGGTTTCGCGAAAAACACAAGCTCCCCCTTTTTAAACTAGCACGCCACCTGTCAGCCTTCCCCAACGTATTGGCGTACCCCAACGTCTTCCCTATCCACCACCAGCGAGCAGCCAGTGAGTGTCTGCGACGAGCGCAATGTTGAGCTCAATGCTCATCACAACAATACCAATATAGCTATATACTCGAGTAACAACCGATCCACCCATAAGTAACACTTTACTCGATGGCCGACTATCTGCAACGCTCGAGGACTGCGCCTCTGTTGCAAAAGTCCTTGCAAGTGCGCCCGGTCGTTCCGCGGTCCATGTCACAGGACCATCTCGCATCCAAGCCTAGGAAGCCCGCCCACGCCGACGCTAACGGCGGCGCGCGTATCTGGGCTGAACGCAGAAAAGCGCGGGCGGGCGACGACCAGGAGGACCCCCTCAATCGTGGGCCCGGTACGTACTGGTCGGGTCCCTCAGAAGAAGAATGGAGTTGGATGAAAGAGCACGCGCCGACCGAGCAGGACGAGGAGCAGCTCTCCGAAGAAAGTGTTGCAGACGTGATTCGCAGCGAGGACAAGTTCGGGGTTCTGTCCGTCGGTAAGTGGGCGCATGATTCTCCATTCCCCATCCGTTCGGACTTCTTCTCATCGCTTTCAGGCGCTCTATTCAAATACTGGTCAGCAGACGACCACCTAGTTTCGCCCTACTCCGAAGATGCCGTTGACGAGGATTCTCTATACCAGCATCTACGCAGTCAGCGGACCAAACCCTCGCGCTATTCTTCCTACAACGAAGATACTGAATCGCCTCAGACAGGCAAATTCTCTCAGCTTTTCCTTGTGAATTAGGGTTTTGTGTTCGGGTCCTTTTCATTTTTGTGGGCATTCCTTTCTGTTGTATGTTTACCTAGATTATTCCCTTCGTCCCTCAAAAGTCCCAGCATTATCGACAACTGTTTCTATACTAGATCACTTCTAGTTCACCTGAACGCGTGTCGATATATACCGAAAGTTGTAAACGGGGCGTGCACTCGTGGCATTGCCTTTCGGTCGTTTCAATGTCTGCTTCTTGCCAGCACACTGATCCATTTCTGAAGGAGATGCTATTTTGAGACTTTATGTTTCTCTTTTGTCAACGGCACGAGATCTACATTCTTGGCAATCGCCACATTTTAGGACATCAGCACAAACTCTCACTAGATGCGAGGATCTCTTCCACACTACTACCCGAAGTCCCTTGTTCTTTCTTTGTTGCAGATTGCCGAGGTGGAATCGAAACATAGGAAAGTGGCTCTCAAGATTCGGGGTCTAGTACTCTTCTTACAAACCATCATCTCGACTTATCTGGTAATGTTTCTACTTCCGCTGCCGTTTGGTTGGCTGACCTCTCTCGTCTTGATAGTACCATGAGTATCAGCACCAGGGAAGTCAAACTGTGTCCGGACTGCCCTGCGGCCGTGTCCTTCCCACAACTCCCAAACGTCTGGAACAACTTGGAGGAGTTCGGATCGTACATGAATCCATCACTGTCTGACAAGGAGGCCGTGGCAGAGCGCATTTTGGAGCTCGAAACGGCGCTGCATCAATACAATGTAGCTGGTGTCATTGCACATCTCCAAGCAAACCGACAGGCTCTAGTCGCTCAGCAGAAGGCCATCGAGCAACTCTCAGACGTTACCACGCCCTTCCTGGAAAAGTCCGCTATTCGTGATACAAACCTTCCTGAGAGCGTCTTCGCTCTCATATTCAAGTTCATATGCTGCACACACGACCCACACTGGGAGAACGCCTTGAAACGATCAATATCCCACAACACCTCGGGCAGGTTCAAAAAGGCGCCTGCGTCTATTCTCAGCAAGGTCTGCCGCTACTGGAGAACGATAGTTCTCAAACATCCTTCTCTCTGGTCAACATTCTACGTGACAGAGTCTTCGACCGTCGGCGATATCGAGCTCTTCCTGTCACGTTCAAACGATCTTCCAATCGATATCTATATTGTCGACCCCAGTATCTGTGCATTCCGAAGAATCCTCGACGCGCGCCACAGATGGCGCACTGCGGCAGTCAGATTTGACTGGACTGCGGTGACAGACGATGAGACTAAGATGCTTCGCATCGATGTTAGATTCGACAGTTCGGCTCGATTCGAAAACACACCACTTGCCTTCCCTCAGCTGGAGTCGCTCACCATGTCCAGGAGTCCCCGGTCTTCCATATACGAACTTTGGCCACAGTCGGCGCGCTCATTTTGGAGTGACTGGAGCCACGAAATGCCAAAGCTTCGACACGCCCACATCTGCGGGCGGTTCGATCACATCAAACTCCCTGTGGCGCAACTTCACAGCATTGTCGGGGAGATGGAAATTTCGCTCGATACCGATGTAATTGACGACAAGGACGTGGTTGGAGAAAAGACCTTGCTCCTCAGCCACGGGCCTTATGGGTGGGCTAACCTAGAACCGAAACTAAAACTAAACATCTCGAGGATGATAGTTGACGTCCGCTGCTGGCTCTGTGCCAAAGGCGGAATTGGAGGCGTTGAGTTACCATCCTTGGAACATGTTGAGGTATACGCTGCTCCGACTGAGCGCGCATGGTGTCAAGATCATGGAGATGGCAACAGGTTCAACGAGTGGACTTCAACGCTAGCCGATCTCATCTCCCGCTCGAAATGCCAAATCTCCTCTCTGACCATCTCCATGGACTCCCACCCGCTTCCTACAGCCGCAGAACTCTTCGCCCTCATCGACGTTTGCACCTCTATCCGCAGTCTTACCATTGTCGAATGTGACGAAAGTTACCGCGACAAGATTGATAGGAGTCCTCGCGAGACTGAGGACGAAAGTGACAGCGATTCAATTGATAGTCCTCGCGAGACTGACGACGAAAGTTACCGCGACTCGATTGAAAGTTCTCGCGAGATTGACGGTGCAGGCCTCACCGAGGAATTCATTCACAAACTCCTTCGAGTGAGAACCGGCAGCTCGCCAGCGTATCTTCCCAATCTCACCGAGCTGGTCCTGGTTTGGGATTCACACTTGGTTAGACGGATGGCCCAGAAAGCGCGGATGAAAAAGGGGAAATTCTTTCCGGCAGGCGACTTTCTCCGTGACATCCTGCCGCAGAGGGCGTCCAAGAAGAAGGCCTGGAAGAAGCATGGCGTAAGGCCTCTGAAGAAAGTCGTACTTGGTGTTCGCGAAGGCCCTGAAGAGGAACCTTTCCAGGGGGTGGATATCCATAAAACACTGATGCGTCTGAGGGAAAATGGAGTTCAGGCATCACTGTGGTAAGCTACATACCCTCAGTATATATAGGACTCGCCACAGCAGTTCCTCAGGCTGCGCTAGTACGGATACACCACAGCGTAGATCTAAGATAAGAAATCAATTCATTCGTGATCAAAATCGTCAGGACATCTTTACAGAGATCATATACATTAAATGGGAATATTATGGTACCTCAACCGTGGCAGTGTTCGTACCCGAAGAACGCTTTGCTCTCGTGAGCTCGTTGGTCGGGCGCTGGGCACCTGGGCCGTGGGACATGGAAGTTGGGAGGTAGACCCCCTTCAGTTGGACGCCGGAGTCGCTGTGGTGCCTTCGTCGTTGCTCTTGAACATCCCGAGCCATCCGCCGCGAGACCTCCGTCGAGGCCCACCATCGTTGATGGCTCCATTGTGGGTCGGAAGCCCAGAGCCAAGCAGCGCCGTCGTCTCATCTTCCTCGCCCATCATCACCGACTCGTTGTCCATCCTCTCATCGAGCTCGTCTATGGGACGCATCAGAAAACGCGCCTAGCACACATGTCTTGACAATTACCTTCTCCAAAGACAGCATCCATCTCCTCCAACGGCACACCCTTGGTCTCGGGGTACAAAAAGTACACCAAGATGAAACTGCACACGCAGAAGAACCCGTGCATGGGGTAGAGGCGCCACTCGATTAGCTCCTGGAGGTATGGAGTAGACTCTCCAACCAAGAAGTTGAACGCCCAGTTCGTGCTAGTGGATAACGAGACCCCTTTCGCGCGAATGGTCAGGGGCATGATCTTATCAGCTATCAGCGAAAACGATCTCAGACATGTGGATTGCTATGGACACTTACCTCGGGAGGGTACAGCCACGGAAGAGGTCCCCAACTGTCTCATCGTCAGTCCCCCGGAAACAAAAAACGTGTCAAGACAACGACGCACCTGTAACCAAACGCGGCGTTGTAAATGACAACGCAGACGACGACGGCGTTGGCTGTCTGGGGAACATCAATGAACATCCACCAGCCCGTTGCACCCAAGGAGATGGCCATCTGGCGAGGAGTCACTGGTAAGCGAGCTGGAAGCGAGCAAGCGGATGGAACATACGATGACGGCGCCGGAGAGCAAAATGGCCCGACGTCCCCAGCGGTCGACGAGATACCACCTGTAGCGAATGAGGTTTGGAGCGAACGTGATGGCTGAGAAGGTACGCACGGAGGTAGAGTGCTCAGAACGTAGACCAAAGAGTTGATTCCCGTCATAAGAATAGCATCGCGTCCGATCCAGCCAGCCTCTGAGATGTTCACATGGTCAAACTGTGCTCCACGTCGGGCCCAAGTTGTGGGACTAACCTTCAAAGACACGAGCTACGAGGAATGGAGGTCAGTATGGCGTTGGTGGTGAAACCTGCAGTTAAACTCACGAGCATAGTAGGAGATGACTGGTCACGAGAAGTGTGAGAATGACTTGGCGTCTTACTAGCTTGCTGCTTACCATTAATTCCATTCTGTTAAAACGGGATTAGAGTGTAATCGACAGTCTTGGCAATAAACTCACGAGTTGCGCGAAGGCTTGCGAGGACATCGCCAAGAGGACCCGACGCTTGTACTTGCGCCACATGGCTGCATAAGTACGTTCTTCGCCTGAAGCACGCTGCCAAGACGCGTCATTAACGCGCCTAAGACTAATGGCGCGGGGAACTCACGTCTTCGAGTACTTTCTCCTTGATCTCGGTGAACTCCGCGATGGCCTTGGGGTGTCTGGGATCACCGCCGTGCAAGTCGGCAATAACGCGCATTCCTTCGTCATCTTTGTCTGTATCGATGAGCCATCTGGTGTTTCGACAGTTGAGCAAGATCCGAAAAACCGAGGAGAAGGATGGAGCACCTTGGACTTTCTGGCATCACGAGGGAGCCCGCGGCAAGGATGGCTCCAATCACACATTGCATGAAGAGAGGGATCCGCCAGCTAAGGTCTGAGTCTAAGAACGAGCAAAAGTAATCCAACCACTGGGGAACGGTGAGGCTGAAGCTACACGACGTGAGTGAATTTACGTACGACCGAGGAAGAGTAGCCAATGATGTTGCCGGTGAACTCCATACAGGCCAGTGCGCCTCGCTAACACGTCGTCAGTAGGCGGACTCGACATGGAAGGCACAAGACTTACATGGTCAGCAGGGGATATCTCGCTCTGATAGATTGGCACAATAGTTCTAGCGGGGAAGGGTCAGACGACCAGAAGTGGATGCGCATTAAGCAACTCACGAGAGCAGACCGACGCCAAAGCCACTGACTACGCGACCGACGATCATGACCCAGAAGCCAGTAGTGAAAGTCTGGATGGCGCCACCGACGGTGAAGACGATTGCGCCAATGAAGAGAGTGCCCTTACGACCGATGGAGTCGCCGAGGGTCCCAGCAGCAAGGGAGGTGACTGGCGGATGTGGTCAGACAAGCAGCGCGGCGATGGATGGCGACTCACTGAAGGCGCCGACTTCGAGCACAGCAACCATTGTGCCAATGGATATCGCGTCCGGATTATGGAAATACCTCCGGAAGTGGGGGCCGGTGATGATACCGCTCATGACACTGTGCAGATAGCGGTGAGCTCTGGGGGGTGGTGGGATGGACCGAACACGAACCCTTGGTCATAGCCGAACTGCAGAGGCGACAACAGTGAGCAGGGAAAGCAGACAGGATATGACAGCGGGACGCACGAGAAAGACACCGAGACTGGCGAATATGGAGATGGCATAAAGCAGTGGCTGGCCCACCAGCTTGCGGCGCGACGAGGAGACGGTATTTACCATTCCGCATAGGAAGAGGGTTGATGGTGGTGGTTGAAGGCAAAGATTGGCTGGTGGTTGAGTGTACGTCAGGAGGACAGTGGAGATTAAAACGTGCTGGCGGTGTGGGGCAAACAAGGGACCGTCGTGAGGAATCAAGTGATTTGGTCGCACTTGCCAAACTTGGAACACACTGTACTTTTGGTGCGAAAGATGAAACGGGTGCTGTCGAGATGATATGCGCACTGGCAGTCAAGACTGCGTCAAATAGAGTGAGCACTGAAACTGTTCAGTATGTTTGCCAAGTATGTAGCGGCCGCGCAGCGTTCATATGAACTCTCTGTCAAGTGAATACTCGGCTGAGCCGTAAGTGCAAAACGTTCGGCAAGTGTGCTAGAAATTCGGCCAGAAAGTATCCTGACAGGCCCATCTGCCTGCCTGCCTGCAGTTGGCCAGCGACAACCATGGCCGACACTGCCTCCGCCGACGTCGCATCGCTCGACAGTCTCTCTGATGCAACCTACGATAGCGACGAATACAATCTCGCACAGCAAGAATGGGAGGAATCCCTGCAGCAACTACAGCAACTCGTGTCATTCGTCCTCCTGCCCGTCGCCGGCAAGTACCTCGGAAGAAAATGGAGCCTTTGGCGTAAGGAATCACTTCCCTTGCTCACCTGCACATTTGAAGGATCACATTCTCCTAGTATACGCGCGCTATCTTGCTGGCAGCTGAAACCCCCCACACGGAAACGTTCTAATTAACTGTATTGCACACTAAATTACTTGTTTGGTACGTGTTATGGTCTCCTCCGCATCGCATTCACCTGAGTAAACAGTTTGAGCAGTGAAGTCGTATGCTTCAGCCCCATCGAATCCACGTCCGCGCATAGTCGCAGGGCATATTCCACCTCTTTTTGCCGGACCATTCCCTCCAGTAGTATCACCATCGTCTTTCCAGAGATAACCACCTTCTGCAACTTCATCTCCTGATACAACTCCCATGCCATCTGCGGCCCCCGAGGGTACTGATCAATCAGCATCGCGCGTATCAAGGTCTGGTATATCCCCGGCGTAAGCTGCAGCCTGTTCGCCTTCAACCGCGCCCGGATGTCTTGTGTGATCAACGCGCCCGTCTTCATCGGCAACCACGGCCGCCTCCACAGCTCTGCCAAGAAAGTCTCGTACAACTTCGACGTCGGCGCTATGTCGCCCTTCCCCTCCAGGAAATCCAAGAGCTTGAGTGCCCCACTGAGTGCTGGCTCGTTCCGCTCCCGCAACAGGTCCACGATCATGGTCCCGTACGTGACCGCATTAGCCTGCAAGCCCTGCTTCGCCATGAGCTTCATCACAATGTCCGTCGCGTCCGGTCTCTCCGCCCTCAACAACGCAGCGAGCATGATCGAGTAGGTGTACAGGTCCGCGTCCAAGCCCACCTCCACCATCCGCTTCAACAGCACAGACACGTTCTTCAAATCCCCCTTCTGTCCGAAATAGTTGATCATCATGTTGAACGAGACGATGTTGGGTATAAGCCCCGGGGGATTCTTGTTGCGGTTCTGGTCCATCATGTCGAAGAGATCCAGCGCCTCGTCGAGGCGTCCGTTCCCGAGCAACCCCTGTAGGTAGGTGTTGTATACCCTGAGGGCGTGCTCCGGCGTCGCAGAGCCCTGTGTGGTCTCTTGGTACTCCTTGAACAGCTGCGCCCCCCGGTCAGTGCGCTTCCCGTCCATAAGCGCGTTGATAATAGCTCTGTATGAGAGGGAGTCAGGTGTGACGCCTTCCTTCTGCATCATCGTCCACGTCTGGCTCGCGTTCTCGATCTGGCGCGCGTCGTGGTACGCGTCGATGAGTGCCGTCCACATGGGGGTGGTGTGCGGGACCTTGAAGCGGGCCATGTCCAGCCAGACAATCTCCGCCTTGTCGCGAGCCCCAGCGGCCAGGTACGACGAGAGGAACGCTGTCCATATTCGCTCGTTCATGGCGACGACGCGAGTCCCGCTCATCCGTTCGGGAGATGCTGCGATGAACGGGTCGGCACCGTCTAATCCGTCACAGATGGCGTTGTAGTTCTCGTTCAGAACATTGACTGACTTCGTATCTCCAAGGTTCCGAAGATGTATCGCAAAGCGGATGGGTGTTCTGAGTAGACGGACGCACTCGAGACGGGGTAGCCATGTGTCGATTCTTTTGCGAAGCTCTTGATCCTGGAGAGACTGCATGAAGGACACTGTAGCGCCTTTGTGTAAACGGATGTCGTCCTCGACAGCGTGCACTGCGCCGCGGAAGTCGTTGTTGATAGCGTGGGCGGCTATCACGGTGAGGAGGATGGTGACACGCCCGTGCACATAGACTGGCCGGCTCACGTAGTTACTCTGGATGTAGAAATCCAAGTTGAATGCTTCGTTCTCGTCCTCGGCAGGGGCAGAGGCCTCGGTGTCAAAGTCAGAGCGTGCTGGGCCTAGCATGTCGAGATATTTGGCGTGCAAGGCTATAATGGCGTCGGACTCCCCTCGCAAGAGAAGATAGCGGAAGTACGCCACCAAGGCGTCTGGGCTCTTTCCAACAGCTGCTCGTAGAGAGACTTCTTCTAGCAGGGCTCTGCGGGGGGCGTTGAGGTCGTCGGCATTTTTGGGAAGGTACTGCTCGGTGAGGAGGCCGGAGATGCGCGCGAGCATTGCGCCGCGAAGATGGCGGTGGAGATCGTGTTGCTGGAGGGTAACCCAAGCATGGATAACGGCGCGGGTGTCCCGGTTGCTCAGAGCAGTGTCGAGGCGGGTATGAACATCATTGAAGATGTCGGCATTTTGGTCGGGGATGCGCTCCGCTGCCGTCGCGGCGGCAGTTGATAGGTAGCGCGGCGGGAGGCGGAGGCGTGGGCGGGCTGTAAGCCTTGGGGTGTCGACTAGGCGTGCATGGGCGCGTAGACAGCGTAGCATTTAGCAGCGGATCTGCAAATGATGACGGTGTCTGATCAAAAGCAGCTGCTTCTCCTCTTACCACCACCACCGCCGTGTTACGACAACCATGGGCCACGGAAACTCAAACAAACTGTACATCACCCATGCCGAGCATTCGGGCATGTTTGGCTCGCACTCCGCGTCGTCGGGCTTCAAAGCGTGCGTTTCCAACAAAAGTTGTACACCAATCCCTCAGACTGACTGACTTTCTGCAGAAAAGCAGAAGCACCTCACCCGGGCACGCGGACGCCATTTGACTGCTGCGCGCTCTCTTTCCAGCCCTTCGAGCATCCTGTGTGTGCTCGCAACTCAGATGGGACGGGCACTGTCTTCGATCTCGTGAATATCATTCCATGGCTCAAGTGCGTCGCTCGCTGGTTCAACATCATTTCCCTAATCTCTGTGCAGGCAGCACAACAATACGCACCCCGTCACCAAAGAGCCCCTCCAGCCGTCTGACCTCATAACACTGCATTACTCCCGCAAAGAGGCGTCTGGAGAGATACACGACCCCATTTCCTTCAAACCCTTCAGCGAACACTCTCATGTCGTCGCTATTGCCACTACGGGGAACGTCTTCCTCGCTGAAAGCATAAAAGGTGGCAAGGATCTGGTCGACGATGTACCATTCAAAAAGTGCGTGTATTTCAGGCGTAAGCCTCGTATGACCTGACACAGACTCTAGGGCAGACGTGATTACGCTCCAAAACCCTCACGGAATGCCGACTGTGTCTGTCGCAACCAAGGCAATCGCGAGCTCTTCAACCGCGGTTCAATCTGCGCCAGCGTCTCAACCTGCATCTGCTATCAAGCCCAAGCCAAAGGAAGCTGTACCATGTGCGTTATTTCCTGTCTCTCTACTGACTTTCCTTCTAACGCCGTGTAGGGAATGTGTCACCATATTCCAGTGGACTTCCAGGAGCGTCGTTCACGTCCACCTCTGTCGATCCTCAACAAGGATCATCGAAACTAGTATGGGACGAGGTGTGTTGTTTGCATAGCGTACAAGCTCCCTATTTAATAATGATTTCAGGAAGAGCTCATGTTCGAAGATATCTCCAATCCACCCAAAGGCAAAGGCAAGGAGAAGGACATCGGAAAACGTCGCGCCTATGTGCGCGTTGTGACCAGCTTAGGCGGCAGCAGCTTGAATCTGGAGCTCTATTGCGAGAAGGTACTTGGAGCCTCTCTGATGCGAGGATGAAGCTGAATCTGACTTGACACCATCTTTAGGCCCCGAAAACGTGTTATAATTTCCTTATGCTGGCACGCGCAGGGAAATACAACGACTGTCTCTTCCATCGCCTTGTACCTGGATTCATGATTCAGACTGGTGACCCGACGGGCACTGGCTCAGGTGGGGAGTCGTACTGGGGCACGCCGTTCCGAGACGAGTACGATAACAAGAACGCTGCTAAGCATGATAGCCGGGGAGTAGTGGCCATGGCAAATAAAGGTGCTGGAACGAATGGGTAAGCCTTTTGTTTAATCTCACCAAGTGGATGGAGCTTAATCATTGTTTAGGTCGCAATTCTTCATCACATTCAAGCCAGCGTCGCATCTGGACAAGAAACATACGGTGTTCGGGAAACTTGTGGGCGGGGAGGATGTCCTTGACGCGTTGGAGCGTCTGCCGCGGAAAGAAGGTACTGAACGGCCTAGCAAGCAAGTCCGGATAACGGAGGTCATCATGTTTGTTCATTCTGCTTTTGCGTTCGCACTCCCAACTCATCATCCCACTTCACACAGATACCAAGACCCCTTTGAAGAATACAAAACGCGCCTGGCGAATAAACTGGCGAAGCGCGCTGCGGCTGCTGAGACTGCGGGGCAGAATGCTGCTAAGGCGGAAAAGAAGGAGGGTGACGATGTGAACTGGTTTGGGACAAAGGTTGGTGGGAATGCTCCGGTGTTTGGGACTGGGGCAGCAGCGGCTGGGACGGGCGTAGGGAAGTATTTGGCTGGAGCGAAGAGGGCAGCACCCGTCGCGGTTCCGGAGGAGAGTAAGAAGAAGAGGAAGACTGGGTTTGGGAACTTTGATGGCTGGTAGATTACGGGACGGCTTGTATGGATAGCTCTCAGGGCAATATGAACTTGTAGCATCTATTGGCGCAAGGGAACTGAAGGACGAAGTCAGCCTGAAGCCAACGGGCGAAGTGAACCGGCACCTTCCGAGGACCCGGCGCTACCACGTGGTTAGTTCTCCTGACTTACCCTAACCTCGGTTTCTCAAAATTTTGTGTCTTGGTTATCACCAATCCACTCGCTGAACCCGCCATTTTTCCACCGAATAATGCCCAATGAGCCCCAACAAAAAGTTAAAACTCGACCAGGGAGAGATGGATGACCGCACCGCGGCGCTCATCCTCCCCGAAATCGAGCTTGAGATAGGCATCCGGAAACGATTGGCACAGACCATCGAGGACCGTATCGCTTGGGCAGAGCTGTTGCGCGAATCGCTTCTGAAGGGTACTTCCCCACCATGTTCACAGTCTTTCTCTCTCTCTTACCGTTCTTCAGGCAGAAGCAGCAGCAGCAACCAGGGCTCCTTCGAAAATGCCGCATTGAGTGCTTTGGCGACCATCGAGAAGCCCTTGGGCTTCTTGTACGATCGACCAGAGCCGTACATTATCAAGGACCTCGCGCCCCAGGTCGAGAATGTACCGGCGCCCAAAGCACCGCGGCCGCCCCCGAAAGCCAAGCCAGCGCATCCCACCACGCACTCCCGCAAGCACGGCAAATTCCTGTACACCTACGCCGGCGACCAGCTGTACCTCCTTGCCTGCCCGGCGTGCCAGAAATCCGAGTTCTCCTCCCTCCAAGGCCTGTACAACCACGCGCGCATCACGCATCAGCTCGAGTGGGGCACTCACGAAGAGTGCGTTCGAGCGTGTTCCGTCCCGCGCGAGGAGTTGAACCTGCAGAACGGCGTCGAGATCACTGTGAATCTTCTCGGGGTACGAGGGCTGTTCCAGAAGGCGGTGGAGAAACAAGACCCTGCCCTTGACGGGGCGAGTGCTGATGTCAATTTGAACTCTACGCTGGGTTTGCACGCGGAGACGCCGGCGCTTGCTGCAGTCTTAGGGAAGGAGGTGAAGAAACGGGAGATTCGTGTGTTCGACGAGGGCGAGGAAGTGGATATCGACTCGTTGCCTGTGCCTCCCAAGTGGAAGCTTCCCAATCCCAACAGGCATGCCGTTGATCGCAGACCAGGAGACCAGACGAGCTTGACCAATGGACACGCCGAGGAACTCCAGGAACGTCGTGCAGCACGAGAAGAGGACAGCGCGACGCCCACCCCGGTACCAGCCTTTGGAGGCAGTCGATTCTACATATCCGCGCGTGTCATCATCACAGACAGAAGTCTATACGTATCAGCAGGTCAGGACGCGTCTTTTCCTTTCTGTGTCGTTGGCTGACTCTGTATACAGACAACAGACCAGAGCACGCTGACTACACGCATAGATGGATGTTGTCGGTCGAAGCACCCTCATATGTGAGTATCTGCCATTCATCAGTCAGAGTTGGCTAGTTAACCTCGTTATCCAGAGTCTCGATATCACCACAATCTTGACGCGTGTCACAGCGGTATCGATGTCCGAGAACGTCGAATTCCCGCCTGTAGTGGCCACAGAACCCCCCTTTGTCGTCATGGGCCACATCGAGAAGCCGTTTATGTGTCGCTTGGAACTCATGTTCAGCCCCGCTCGAGGCCACAACTCAGAGGGCCAGCCGGTTGTTCTGGAGCATTGGGTGGGCGTAAGTGATCATGCATCCAGCTGTTACCACAATCTCATCTTCATTCTATCACTAGCTTGATCCTACGAAGTCGAAATATGCAGTCAAGGGCGAAGAACAAGTTCTTGATGTAGAGTTGCACAAGGAGACCATCATCCAACCTGCGAAGAAGGGTTACACGCCGGTCGATTCGCGCAGTCATTGGAAGAGCGCTTTGACTCGTGAGGAGAATGCCGCTCAGGATGCTTCCGAAGCGCAATCTGTGGCTGTGAATGCGCCGAAAGTCCAGGAGGATCCTTCCACAGTTCTTCGTCGTATACTGTCTGATTACCCATTGACCTCGAGTGGTATGTCTGTCCATTTGTTGCATTCTTTTCCCAAACTGAATTGGACAACAGTCATACATGGGGATACGGTAGAACGTCCATACATGATCGTCGCGTCTGCAACACAATTCAGTAATCTTGTACCGGGGAGACAGAAAGCTATCGAGGTGAGCATTGTTTAGTCTGACCTTCGCCAACCTTCACTAATACGACTACTCCGCACAGTGGGGTCGCGCAAAAGCCATCCGAGATGCCTACATCCGCGTCGTCGAGGAGACACATCGCGCAGGAGATTTGCCAACACTATCCACCGCGGACGTGCTTCGCTGGCTCAAAGCCGAAGATGCTTCGCGCTCTTCCAGGACACGGGCTTCTGTCAAACCTACGCCGACGTCCCCATCAACATCCGAACGAAGATGGTGCCTCTTGTGCGGACGGGCCTTCGACGAACATCCCGCCAGTGACCTCGAAGCCGGCTGTTCACTCGCCCCTCGGCTGACGGCACTCCCAGTCATCGACGTGGATCGTTTGATATCCTCCCCTCCCCAGTCCCACCATCCTCCCACAATCTACACGCCGGACAGGAACCTATGGACCCCCAAGCGAATTGTGGCGTCTTCGAATCCTTCCCTCCTACTGGGAATCAAGGATCTGGTGCAGAGCCTCAAGTTGTCTTCGTTCCATCTGCAGGACGGTGCCTTCCCTTTGGATGTTTTTGGTGGTGGTGGTGGTGGGGACGTTGAAGCGGCTTTGGCGCCGTATGGGGCCATGTCACTTGTTCTGACGCGACTCATACGCCGAGTGGTGTTGGATGCGTCGAAGCGTGTCGAAGGGAGGGTGTTGACGCCGACGCATGTGTTGCAAGGGTTGATGGAGGGTAGGACGAGTGATCGGACCGGGGAGGCTTTATTCTATACGTTGGCAAGGCTGGGGCGGAAGGTTGGAAGTAATAACGATTAGTATGGTCATCAGCAAATGTGTGGTATGTTCTGCGGGGTGGATAAGTTATCTTTGAAACAATCTAAATTATCGCTGTACAACAACGACCTGACAGCCTCGGCGACGAAATCTACTGAAGGTATATGCCACAGTCCGCGGGCGCGGGAGGGTTGCTCAAGGGCTCCTGAGCGGCCAAGACACTCACAGCAAACATACCGGGGAAATAGCTTCCTCATCGCCAGAAATTGCCTGTCTTTCCGTAGATTCAGAAATTCGATCGTGTCGCCAGATTGCTGGAGTGGGCGGACCGGAGGGAAGAAATGCTGGAGGTTTGCTGGAGGTGCTCAGAGACAAGACAACTCGATGTCGGATTCTCGAAGCAGATTACCTATGGGTAGCAGAAACAGCGCATCTCCGCCGTTAGCTGCGCCTTCGAAGCGTCCATCGGAGGTGTTGGGCTAGAAACCTCGGGGTTGACCTAACAGAGGGATCTTTGGGTATTCATTTGTTGATCTGTTGCATTGGATTTATCGGTGGAGGCTATCAGAAGCTATCTGTACTACAACGCTGTAGACCATGTATCCCCTATGACGAAGATCGAGGGGTGAAAAAAGCGCATAGCGGGGGCGATGTGAATAGGTTGAAGATAAGCTCTGCAGAAAGGTTCACTTGATTGCGGTTGTCACGACAAAAGACATGCATACCGGCCGGCTCAGCTAGTGGAGAGAGGTTGAGGGGTCTGGCACGATATCAACCATTGACCTTCTTGCTTCGGCCTTCTTTCCGCCTAAGCCTGGCTGCCTTCCGTGCTCCCATCTTGGCCTTGTCCTCTTCTAGGCGTTTACGCTCTTCTGCAGCTTTCCTCCGCTCTATGGTGACCTCCTTCCGTCTGCGATCCAAATTAGCTCAAGCGTAAGTTGTTATGGTAGGTTACGCACCGAGTGAATTCAGCCTGTTTGTCCTCCTTGAGCTCTGTTTCCAGCTTCTTGATTGACATGGCCTTTTTCGCTTTTTCCATCCTATCTTCGTAGCTTTTTGATTTGCGTCCCGTTGACTGAAGGCTCCGCCTGCATGATGATTGATTAGTGTTTATTTACACTGTGTTGCCGACATTGTACGCACACAGTGGCAGATTTGAGAGGTTTCCATGATTTCGCAGAGACACGGCCGTTTGATGAGCTGGCCAAGGGCACGACTATTGATTCCGAAGATTCCATTGTTGTGGCGCAGACGAAGAAAATATTGTTACAGTAACGCCGTGACAGCCAGTAATGTCGGAACTCGGCCCGAGCGAAATGTCCTTGATTTCAAACGTTCATGATGTCTGCTTTGCGTCGCTCAACGCGTCTAGTAGAGACTCCGAGTGCATACAACCCCTCGGTGACTCTAGTGCAGCTTAGGCAGACCACCCCATCAGACACCCCACGTCGACCTGCTAAACGGCCTAAAGTAGAGGACTCTGACGACGATGACCCACCTGTTGTCGCTAAGATCCAGAGAGCAAAGTCGTCTTCACCGAAGAAGCCAAAACCTATAAAGCAGTCACTAGACACTCCTCACCCAGCACCGGAGCACTGGAAAGAGACATATGGCATCATCAAAGAAATGCGCACTAGCTTCACTGCCCCGGTGGACACCATGGGCTGTGACCAGGCGCAGCTCAAGGAAACGGACCCAAAGGTAATGCGCGGTCCATGGTTATATTCAATTGACCGACGAACTGCTACAGAATCAACGCTTCTCAACCTTGATATCTCTTATGCTGTCTTCGCAGACAAAGGACGAGGTTACCGATGCCGCCGTGTCCCGTCTACGCGTAGCTGTCGGTGGAACGCTGTCTGTAGAGGCAATCATTGACGCCGATGAACCAACAATATCCGAAGCCATAGCCAAGGTAGGCTTCTGGAGACGGAAAACACAGTAAGACCAGCATTTCTGGCCCTACCGAATCAAGTATATATGTATCCTCCAGGTACATCAAACAAGCCGCGCAGAAATTGAGAGACGAATTCGAGTCCGACGTACCCAAGACCGTCGACGAGCTATGCTCTCTCCCCGGCGTCGGTCCGAAGATGGCTTTCCTTGCCCTACAAATTGCTTGGAATCTGTAAGTTCGAAAGAGACTACAACACCCCAAACTCACGACCCCCAGAAATCTTGGGATTGGCGTGGACGTCCACGTACATCGAATAACGAATCGGCTGGGGTGGCACAAACCACCAACGAAGACACCAGAGGAGACAAGGCTGAATTTACAGTCTTGGCTTCCACAAGAGCTTCACCCAGACATTAACCATATGCTCGTTGGGTTCGGACAGGTGAATATTCAACTCTGCTCGTCATCTTATTCTGATTCAGCTCTTCTTTGTCTAGATGATGTGCTTACCAGTGCGACCTAAATGCGACGAATGCAAGCTCAGCACGACGGGTCTGTGTCCGAGCGTACAGATGCCGAAGCCGAGGAGCAAAAAGACAGTCAAGACCAAAGTACCACTGAAGGCTGGTCCTGCCGTTGAAGTCGCTCTGGAGGTCCCAGTGGAGTAGTTTCGATTTGCGCCTTGTTGCACTCTACTCTATTATTACATTATCTGCTATTCACCTGTTTTCGAGGTTGTATAATCGCTGCGGTATCATTTATCACTCAGCCTGGCATGTCGCAATCTTCATGGCCACAACGCGACCATTAGACCTCTTCACGGACACGCTGCATTCGCCATTTTAACAGAGCCTTGGGCCAACTTTCCTTTTGCCTTGTTGCTGCCTGGTTCCTGACGTTCTGGACGCTTGCACCCTTGCGCGTACTGTAGGTAGCGCATGATTGTCTTCCAATGCGGTATCTCACACTTACACATTTCAGGTTAGCTCTTGGTGCGTCTCTTCTCATTCGTCATGACAGTACAAGCGTTAGCGGACCGCAAAGAATCCGATTTCCAACGGCTTTCCAAGACCCATAAGCGCTCAAACTTAATAACGCCACACCTGATGGCCTACTCAAGCTCACCGGTGGCCGCCCTTCAGGAGCCATCCCCTCGCTACCCGACACCTAGATTGCATTGACTTGAGCTGCTTCGGAGGGCGCTTAACGGCATTGACCACGGAGCGCCTTCGTATGCTTCCTCAGGCGAGTTGCACGATCCGCGCCGTTCCTGGCGTCTAAATGTTTACTTATCTATAGAGGCATGAAGTCTTTCCGACTGCATTTTATCCTTTCTACCGAGGATGTTTGATTCCGAGTCCCAGCCTCAGTCTCGCGATGCCCGTACGATGGCTACGAGCGACTACGCTCAACATTCGCGTAATTTGATCAACCTGGTCAAGGATTTGCGTGCTCTGGGGTGCAGTATCGTTTCCAGGGTCTATGTTGCCAATCATGTTGACGAGATTCTAGGGCGCAAGCCGAAATCGACCTCCCTCGCATCGCAGTCATTGGCAATCAATCGGCTGGAAAGAGCTCTCTTGTTGAGGCCATTGCTGATGTATATGTTCCCCCTCGACACATTGATCTGGCTGACGTCCTGCTCAGATCAAGGTGCCCCGCGCTGCCGGTACTTGTACAAGGTAGGTCTTCGGATATCGATTGAGGATTTCATTGATGTTGTGATTAGATGTCCTATGGAACTTCGCTTGTCATATTCGCCCGCCGAATGGCACTGCCAAGTATACCTGAGATTTGAGAAGGACGACTATGGAAACCGCCTTCCCGATGTCACTGAGCGGCCGTTCGGGCCCGTTCTACTCGTGAAGGATGAACTCGAAGTCATGCTGCGACGTGCTCAGCTGGCGGTATTGAATCCCACGACGCCAATGGAAGACTTCCTGGACATTGACGTCGACGCTGAATTCGCGAATGGGCTTCCCTTCTCGTCCAATGTGGTGTGCATCAACGTGTCGGGACCTGGCATTCCGGATCTCTCGTTCATTGACTTGCCAGGTGTGTTTAGCGGTTCATGTGTTCTTCCCGTTCAATACCTGATTCTCCTGTAGGCCTGGTGTCCAATGAAGGACGAGATGTCATCGAGCTCGTCCGGAACTTGGTGCTTGACCATATCCGAGGCAATACTCTAATTCTCTTGACCATCACCATGCGAGGTAAGAATCCTCCCCTTTCATTCGTACTGGTAGTGACGTTTCTCTAGATGACATTCAAAACCAGTCTGCTGCTCTTCTCGCTAAGGAAGTCGATCCTGCCGGCGCCAGGACCTTGGGTGAGTGTCTGACCTTGAGAATTCACAGTTGCTTCATGCTGCAAAGGTGTACTCACGAAGCCCGATACCCTTCAACACGGCGAAGAGAATTCATGGCTTGAGATCCTGGGGGGTCGCAATCATAAACTCCGTCACGGATACTTTATCACCAAACAGCCTGGTCCGCAACAGCTCGACGAGGGTCTCGATCATGCTACTGCACGAGAGCGTGAACGACTATATTTTGCAGGCACCGAGCCTTGGAGGACGGAACTCAGTAGTGCAAACCTAAAGACTCGCGTCGGCGTTCCAAACCTTACAACCGAGCTGTCTAGGCTTCTGCGTGAGCGGATTGAGGCTACGTACGTTGTTCTATCCAGTCTGTATAATAGAGGTCACGGTCTTACGAACATTTCAAGTTTACCTGGATTGCGAGGCGAGTCCAAGAAATCGCTTCAGGAAGTCCGCGCTATATTAAGCAAGATTCCTGAGCCGCCGTCTACCAACCCAACGTCAGACTTGTTACGCCTGGTCAATCAATTCGAGAAGGCGATAATTGCCTGTGTGACTGGCCATAGTCAGGACGAGGCACTTATCCGGCATTGCCGCATTACCTATGACAGGTTCAAGGCGGATGTCAAAAGCACTACACCCAAGTTTAGCACATCATCAACGGAGACCATCCAATCGTCGTTTGAGCGTCCTCGTAGTGCGCAAGATATTGCCAAGTTCATCGAGAGGTGATACACCCATTCTTCTTGTCCTGCTGTTTGTCTGATGATTGGTTTGTCAGTCGTGTCACTCGAGAGCTCCCGTTTAATGTTCCCTTCTCTGCGAAGGTTTATCTTATATGCCAGTGCTTCGAAGATTGGCCATTGATGGCTGAGATGTGTGCCCGAGACATTTTCGGTCGTCTGCACCAAGTTGTAGACGAGAAGATCAAGTTAGTCTTTGGCCGTTTTGCAGGACTCGAAGAAGCAGTCAGGTATGTCAGACGGGTCTCCAAAATTCCTCTTGTTGATGGACCTCAATAGGAACGTCGTTGAGGCACTCTTGGAACGTCTTGAAAATGTAACAATCGAACGCATCAAGTGGCTTATGCAACTTGAGCAGACGCCGTACACTCTCAACACGCATTACTTCGAGTCGTACCGTGAGAAGTACATCGACTCTCTGCAAGTGAAACCTCCTGCGCCTGATAATCCGTCACTGGTGGTTCGTCGTTCCTGACGGACTGCTAACGCTGCCCATTGCTAACTCTTCTTGATTAGGACCAAGCTGTTGATGTAATTCATCAAGTCATTGAATTCATCCACCCAGAAGTATCCGAGCAGGACATCATCCTGATGGCTGAAGTTCGTGCATACTTCCAGGTTGCCTACAAGGTACAGTGGAATGACGCGCGGTCGTAATCACACGAACATCTCACTATTCACGACACAGCGCATCATCGACAATGTTCCGCGTACCATCGACCATGACTGTTTGCAGGCCTTAGCACTTAGCGTCAATGAAACACTGGTCGCAGACTTGGGCGTCGGAGACGCGACAGCGACATCCCGTCTTCGAGGATACTTTGCGGAGGACCCGGAGACATCAATCATGAGAGATGAGCTGCAGGCGAAGAAAATTCGACTTGAGGAGATCATGCGCAAGCTCAATAATTTTGGTTGTGCTTAGTGATACATACTCGCTTTCAATATCTACGTACCGCTTCTTGACCCAACGTTTGTCGTGTATGGTATGTACTGTCTTCGGAGAGAAATGCAAGATCATAATATGCAGCACTGTGCAATACGCGCATACGCTGTCGTGACACCATTGAAATCACGACGCCACAACCGCGTCGCGATCGGATGGATGCACATCAATGTCACTGACAGTGATTGATCCATGAAGGAATTCCCATCCAGGCTCTTGGTATTCATTTGAGGGTATATAAACAACAAAGCAGAATAGCAAACCTTGCGAAATCCTTACGATTCCGGACAAGCATAGTTGTACGATAAGAAAGTAATGACAAAAGAAAGGGTAGGTAAATAGAGTATGCATAAGCCGAGCAAGTGACCGGTGTCCATAATTAAATGATTCCGTTAGTACGATTATCCTCCCCACTATTCCTTGGCCGAAAGTTTCTCACTCAGTCGTTCAAGGTCCTCTTTCAAACTGCAGACATTCGTTAGTTTTTCATGCGAAACATGTAGCGAAGACCAGAACGTACGCCTTGATCTGTTCCCCGCTCTCCTCCTGGTCCTGCTCCATCAGCTGGATCTCCATGTTCTTCCGCTCGACCTGGCTGTTGGCCTCCTCGACAGCAGCCTCCGACGCCTCCAGCCGGTCCATGAGAGCCTTGATGGCCTTGTCATGATCAGCCGTCAAGTCGTTCAGCTTGAGGTTATGCGCCTCATGCATCTTCGTCAGCTCCTCCTTTGTAACACCCGGCGATTGAGGAGGCGCTGGGGTCCCGTTAGTCTTCGGCGCAACTGGCTCAGCCGCGAGCTGGGCCTTCACGGTCGCCAGTTCTCCTTCCATGTCGGAGAGCTTGATCTGCAACTCCGACTTCTCCTTCGCGAACGCGCCAATCTCATCGTCATGCTCCTTGCGGAGCTTCGTCACCTCCTCTGCACGACTCTTCGCCGTCTCCTCGAGCTCCTGCGTGTGCTTGTTCGACACCTCAGTAAGTGACTCCTTCGTGAGTGCGAGGATTTCATTCGAGGCCGCAAGATCGTCCTTGGTGTGCGAGAGTTCCATCTTCAGACGCTCGATCTCTTCAGTCTGCTCCGGCGAGGTCGTAGGGACAGCCTCCGCGGCCGCGCGAGCCTCGTCGCGTTGAGAAGTCAGAGATTCGATTTCAGCCCTTGCGGCTTCGTAAGCGGCCTTGGACTTGGACAGGTCATCCTGAGTAGCCTTGAGCTCGAGGTTGAGTTTACTGATCGTTTTCTCGGCGCTCTTGCTTTGCTCTTCAAGTGCCGCTATGTGCTCGGCTTTCAGATCATCGAGGGCAGAGGCGTGATTGGCCGTCATTTGGGCAGTGGTGGAATCAAAGTTCAAGCGGACGCCATTCAGGTCCTCACGATGTGCCTCGCTGGCTTCAGACTGCAGTGATAGACAGGATCAGTCTGAGTCCAAGAAGCTCGAGACGAAACAAGCACCTTAGCACGTTCGAAGGCTTCTTGTAGCAGTTTGTCATGCTCAGCCTTGACAGAGTCAACCTTGGCGTTGTACTTCGATTCTTGACTCTGCGACACTGATCAGAAACCTGGGTCGCACGATAGATGAAAGATTACCTCAAGCTCGTCAGTAATCTTCTGAAGCTCTTCAGAGAACTCCTTCTGCTTCGCCAGATACCGTTGTTCCGCCTCGTCCAGTGCACGGCTGTGAGACTCTGCCGTCGTGGCGGCGTCGGCCTTGGCAGTCTCGTGGGCGGCATGTGCAGCTTCCAGATCGGCTGTCAGAGCAGTAAGCTGGGCAACGACCTTCCCTTGCTCCTCGGCAGCCAGCTTCAGCGCATCGGCATGTTCTGACTTGGCGCTGTCCGCACTTGCCAAAAGTTCTGCCTCTTTCGCCTCAGCAGCCTTCAACGCCTCCTCAGTAGCCGCCTTAGCCGCAGCGAGCTCCTGCTTCAGGGCCGCGAGCTCGGCCAAGGCCTTCTGGTGCTCGTCCTCAGCCGTTTCCTGTGACTCCTTCAACTCGAGAATCTCAATCTCCAGCTCAGACACCTTGTTCGCGCTCTCCTCCTTCTCCTTCTGGAGGGTCGATATCTGTTCCTCCAGCTCCGCAACACCACCTGACTGGGATTCGAGATGAGCTATCTTCTCTAGTGCTTCGGCGAGGGCTTTAGAGTGGGTCGACTTGAGAGATTCCGTTTCGGCCTGAATGGTCGCGAAATCGGCCTGGGCCTTGAGCAACGCGTCGTGTTCTATTGCAGCGGCTGCAGCTGCTTCAGCTGTAGACGAGGATTGCGACTCCTTGAGAGCTTCCAGCCCTTGCTTGGCTTGTAGAAGCGCCGTTTCCATTTCGCCGATCTGCGAATTTAGCGCCTCAACTGCGGAAGCACTCTGCTGAGACGCCTCCCTCGTCGCTACCAACTAAACGCCTTTCAACACAAATTCATCGAGTCAAGACCGCAACAGCCGCACCTCTTCCTTCAACGATTCAAGAGCCGAGCTACTCTCACTATGCTCGCTGGTGACGCGTTCCAGAGACTCCTTGGCTTCTTGAAGCTGGGCTTCTAGAGCTCCCTTGGACTGCTCTAACTCCGCGAGCGTCGAGCTCTTGGTTTCAACGTCGGCTTGAGCGCCTTCCAAGGCAGTTTTGGCTTCCGCCAGCTCTGTTTCAAGTTTCGCGACTTCGCCCGTCTTCGAAGTCAAGGAATCTGTAGTTTCCTTGAGCTGTAAGGATAATTAGAAGCAACGTTAAGGATAGATATAAGACCAGTGTTGCCCACCTTCTCTTGGAGGTCCGTCAATTCCTTCGCTTGAGCAGGATCCTCCTTCACCTCGCGGATGGATGAGATGGACGAGGGGGTTCTAGCCTTTGTTACTGGTGGTCTTGTCGCGGGCGGCTTAGTCCCGGCACCGCCTATACTCGCTCTAGAAGTGAGGGGTGTTCTCCTGACGCCCTCGACAGATACGGATGCGCGTGGCCGGGCAGGAGATGCTCCTGTCTTCTGATCGGCGGGGGAAGCGCGGGTTGCGGAGGCTGGCGTGACGGTGGCTGCGGCGGGAGTGGCCGATTTTACCGTGGCTGAGGATGGGCGAGGAGCGGCTGAGGGCTTGCCGGACGCGTCGGCGGTTGACCGCCGCACAGAAGAGTTGAGGCCGGCGGAAGGACGGGTGGCGGTGACGGTTGTGGGCTTTGCGGGAGGCGCGACTGGCTTACGGACCGTCGGACCTGAGGTCGTCCTGGGAGCGGGCTTGTTGGATCCTGCGCCGAACGTGCCAGAGCTGATTACCTGGCCGCGTAGAACCGTGAGCAATGGCGGCTATGCAAAATGACATGGATTGCGCACTTTTTTCACTGTCGGCGTCGACGCCTTTGCGCCAGGCGCCGTCTTGGTCGCCATCGCCAGCTTGCTAGGGCTCGTGGTCCTTTTGGTTGCTGGGGCGGCTTTCTCGGACGCTGGCTCCGATTCCTTACTTGCAGGTGCGGCGTCGTCAGTGGTGGTGGTGGGCTTGTCGTCCGATAATCTCGTGTCAGACTGCTCTACTGGCTCATCGTCGCCGTGACCATTGCCTAATGGTTCGTCAGCAGAAACGCTCTCTTCGTCTGCTGGGGGCTCCGGGTCCACTGTGTGAAATGGTCAGACCGCGTGGCCAACATGAGGTCGTCGCCCTCCTCGTACCGTGGCCGTCCGATACGGTGGAGGCAACGTCGAGATCGTCGCCGACGTTGTGCAGTTCAGCCTCTGCCATGGGAAGAGTCAAGGACAGATGAAATGGGGTATCGAAGAGAACGTGTGCAAGTTTGGCGTGATGGTCTTGACAATCAAATGTCGCGTCCCTTCAAGAATCAACACTTTAATCTCTTACTTTTACCACCACTCCACCACTAACATTGTCTCCTACTGGCCATGACAGACTGTGAAAAAATGTCAACACCTCTGCGAACTGAATGACGCGAATACTTGCTTTCCAGGCGAATTTCTCATTACGTCTGTATCTGGATTAACTTGTCACTCATACAGTGCACTGCAATGTCCTAGCTTCTCTTGGACTGTACTGCGCGCCTATCACGACATTCTGGCTGTGCAAAGCTTCTAATTGGTTCTGATAGGCGCCTAGTGAGCGTCTGCTACATAAATACAAAGGTCGCATGCGTCTCCCCCCTTCTTCCTTGTCCACCAATGCCTGTCATCCAAGAACTCATCCAAAAAGCTGGCCTGACATCGACATGAACGCCGTCGTGGTGGATATCTACCATCTCAATGTCAACCTCGGTATGTTCTTGCCTTACCTTTGTCTTTCCATCTCTGACGGTGCGCACAGCTCGTACTCATCCCAGCCTATACTTCTCCGGCGGTGCTCTCTTTTTGTTCTACCCAGGGCTCATGACGTGGCCCTTCCGGGCCTGCAAAGCTGCTTTTCGATGGCTCGTCAGAGCTGTAGGGTTTGGGAACAACACCGGTGTCGAGAGAGGTAACCATTTCTCCAGTATTTGCGAAACTTACTAACCCTTCCATGTAGACTCATTTGCCTCTCAGTATCAGAGAGATTATTACGGGGGGTACATTCCCCGCGAGTCCTACTTCTCGGAGCTTCAATCTTTCGGGGCATCTTCTGATAATGAGGACGATTCGGAGATCCCGATGTACGCCAGGCTGATGCAGATTGGTGTTTTGATCTTGATGATTAGTACAATTGCATCTCTCGACCAGTGAGATCTGGGTAATCACTCAACTTCCGTCCAGGAGAGGATCGTTCCATATATTACAGTCCGATTGTATCAGTGAAAGACATGTATCAGTGATAGATGAATACGTGAATGCATTTGATAATGCCTGCAAGATATTGCACCTCACATCCTGTGGCTGTCAGACGTCTGGACTCTGTACGCCACAGTGACGTGACTTTCCATCACATGACCTGCGAGTGACGCGCGATCAAACCTTTCGAAGCTTGAGCCTTGACCACCTTCATCCAGGATCTCAAGCTCGTCTATGGCTCTACTCCTTGAGCTCCCAGTCGAAACGCTGACGCACATACTACTCTACCTGGACAAGCATACGCTACACATTGTTTGCCTTGTCGGTGACAAACATCTCACTGCCGTCGCGCGACACCTCTCTTACCGCACACTAACTCTTCGTATCGGGGCTCCCGTGACACACGGAAAACAGTTTTATTCCAGACTCCGAAAACTGGCCTCACCTCAGAGCCCAGTGCGAACGCTCCACTTCATCACCGGCGAACTGGATCTTGATTCCTTCGAGTTCTTTTCCAAGCACCTGAGGAAGTTTAGGAACCTTACCCGCGCGTCGATCACATCTCAAGCTCGCACACAGTTTCCGCATTTTCAAGATTTGTTCGACGCAGACCTTCCGAACTTTTTAGCCCCCATCCTTCTATCAATGCCCTCCATTCAGTACTTTGAGCTATACGAGTTTATGTTGAAGACCGACTTCAAACCTGTTGACTTCACTCCCCATCGCCTCAGGCACCTCGTAATAGTCGACGGTGGCTATGCACTACCATGCATTCCGTTGCTAGCAGCGGGATTCGACAAACTGGACATGCGTGGCAGCGAATCCCCTCGAAGTCAACTCAGAGCAGATCGCCTCCCCGCTCCTGGACTGCAACGACTGAATTTTCATACTGGGAAAATTCTATTATCGGAAGAGATCATGAGCTTTATCACACAAGATGTTTGCGTGAGTGCTTTGTAGAATCGTCTGTTCATATGTCCTGAACCTGAATGCCCTTAGGAAATGTTAGAAAGGACTCCTACGCTCGAAGAGCTTCTTTTGACAATGCACACCTTTGACGTGGGCCCAATCTATCCTTGCCAGACGTACCTCGTCAGCCTCGTGAAAGCCGGGGGGTCAACACTGAAGCGTCTTTCGGTAATGCTGAAGCGCGTCAATTATTATGGATCGCGAAGGGAAAGTCGCAAGGAACCGCTAGATTTTGAGAGACTATCGCAGTTGAACAGCATAGAGGAGCTAGCTCTGGATCGTGTCGAATTTGAAGTACGTTGCTTTGCTTGCCTGAGCGCACTACCGAACTGATCGAGTTCAGGAAACATTCGAGTGTCAGGGGGGAGTGTGTCTTCCTGCGCTTAAGCACCTCTACTTTCATAGCATGAATCTATCGGGCTCAGACACTACGCAGCACGAAGCAATGCGGAGGATTGTTGAGGAATTGCTCAAATGGGCTCCGAATTTGCAGTCGGTTTCGTGGCCGTCTCAGCCTCGTACTGCGTGGGTGACGGGGAAGCGGGAGATCTCTTTTACGGCGTACAATGAACCTCGGTGGTTACACTTTGGAATTGTTGATGACTACTAGTAGCCTGTAAGCACCGATGCAGTAGCCAATCAGGTACACACCTCTGGTCCAATTTGTTTTGCCTCATATGAACAAATTTGATATCCGCCTAAAGATGACAAGATATTGCACCTTCAGCAGCCTTCAGCGTGGTACGCCACAGTGACGTGACTCTAGTAACGTTGTCGCATCACATGACATGCGATTGAATCTTTCGAACTCAGAATCGAAGCTTGAGTCTGGACCACCTTCATCCAACATCTCAAGCTCGTCTATGGCTGTACTCGTTGATCTCGCAGTCGAAACGCTGACCGACATTCTATCCTACCTTGACAATGACACGCTACACAGCGTCTGCCTTGTCGGTGACAAACGTCTCACTGCCATTGCGCGCCACCTCTCTTACCGCACACTCACTCTCCAAGTCGGAGATTCTGTGTCACACGGAAAGCAGTACTATTCCACACTCCGAAAACTGGCCTCGCCTCAGAGTCCAGTGCGAACGATTCACTTCCTCACCGGTGAATTGGAACTTGATTCCTTCGAGTTCTTTTCCAAATACCTGAGGAAGTTTAGGAACGTTACCCGCGCGTCGATAAGAGCTCGAGTTAATGAATACCATCAGTTTCTAGGTCTCCCTAGCGAAGACCTTCCAGAATTCCTAGCTCCCATTCTTCTATCAATGCCCTCCATTCAATACTTCGAGCTATACGACGTCGTGTTCCGGGACGACTTCGAACCTGTTGACTTCACGCCCCGTCGACTGAGTCACCTTGTGATAGTCGACTGCGTAGCAATGCATTGCGTTCCGTTGCTAGTAGCGGGCTTTGACAAACTGGACATGCATGTCGAAGACTGCAATTATACTCAACTCAGCACAGAGCACCTCCCCGTCCATGGACTGCGACGGCTGAATTTTCAATCTGGGCCAGAATTTTTGCCGGATGATATCGTCATTTTCCTCAGGCAAGTTGTTTGTGTGAGTCCTTTCATCGTAGAATCGTCTGTTTATGTGTTCTGAATGCCCTTGCATAGGTGATCTTGGAAAGGACTCCTACGCTCGAAGAGCTTCTCTTGGCATTACCCACCTTTTACCCGACCTGGTTCTATCCTTGCCAGACATACCTCGTCAGCCTCGCGAAAGCCGCATGCCCAGCATTAAAGCGTCTTTCAATCCTGCTGGACCACTCTCTCCGTAGACCGACACCGGAAACACACAAGGAACAGCTGGATTTCGAGAGGTTGTCGCAGCTGAGCAGCATAGAGGAGCTAGCCCTGGATCGTGTAAAATTTGAGGTTCGTTGCTTTGTTTGTATCGGCGCGTCACCGACCAATCGAGCTCAGGAGACCTTCGAGTGCCACGGGGGAGTATGCCTTCCTGCGCTCAGACACCTCTACTTCTATAACATGACTCTATCGGGCCCAGACAGTACACAGCACGAAACTATGAGGAGAATCGTCAAGGAATTGCTCAAATGGGCTCCGAACTTGCAGTCGGTTTCATGGCCGTCTCAGCCTCGTACTGCGTGGGTGACGGGGGAGCGGGAGATCTCATTTACGGCGTACAATGAGCCTCAGTGGTTGAAGTTTGGAATCGTCGATTAGTACTAGTAAGTACTGATACACTGTGCAATATACTCTTGGACATACAGATACAGACTCACAGAATACCATTCGCTGCTTATCGGTCTCACACCTTTCGCCCTCAACTGTAAATCCACACATCGATGTTCTCTATCTTGACATCCTCGCACGGTTTCAGGCCGACAGTACATCTCGCAGTACGGAGTTTACAGCACACGCAGCCCCTCAATCCACGCCAGAAGATCCTCATTCAGTTCATCCTTCGCCTCCAAAATGACCCAATGGCCAGCATCATAATGCCGAACGGAAAGCAGCTCGGGAATGGCATGAGCAGTGACCATCTGTGTGTGTACCGCGTCAATACAGATAAAGTCTTTCTCCGCACCGCCGAAGAACACTGGTTTTTTGATGATGAAATCTGGAGAGCTACCTAGTTGTTGTAACTCGACGTTAAGTAAGACCATCTATGCGAACGCGGATTTTGACTGACCTTTGTCGGGCTCTACGTCAAGGCCGGAGGTGAACACTTTATACCAGTTCAGAGGCGCAGCCCATCCTTGCTCCAGGAAGAGCTTCTTCTGCGTCTCTAGTTCCTGGAGTCATATTTAAACGTCAGGAGGCCCAGATATCGTGTAAGAAACATACATACCTCTTTAGATATGTAATCCCCGTGTTCCAGAATATTATCCTCGGTGATCCACGGCTCAATAGCGCCCAATGGCGCCATATGTTTCGCCCAGAGTGAGGCATCCTTGCAGTACAGTAAAGTGAGAGCCGAATCGATGTGTGCTGCGAGCAGATCGGCAGCACCGGGCGAGCTGAAGAAGTCCTGATAGCCATACAGCTCGTATCCGAAGGCCGCTTTGGTCTAGTAGTACGTGTGAATACGAGTACACAGATATCGGTGTGATGTAACGCACCTGGACCAATATCTCCTTGAAGTTACTCACCGGCCGAGCAGCCATGTATCCCGCACAGAGAAACCCGAATGCGATGAACCTATCATCCAAGCTATCCGCCAGACGGCTTATTATCTGAGATCCCCTGGCACGCAGTGTCAACAAGATCATGGGCCCGGGAACCGAAAGCCCAAACGCAAACGAACCAATCGTGCCCAATCGCGATGACCTTGTCGACTTGTACAGCATCTACAATATCCACAAGATCCTTGGCGATTTTCCCATACACATATTCCGAAGTCTCCAGCGGTTTGGCTGTACCGCCATAGCCTAGCATATCGGGGACGATTACGCCATAGCCTCGAGCTCGGAAGAAGGAGACTTGATGCCTCCAATCCCTAGACGTGTTAGGAAAGCCATGCACGAAGAGGATGGTGAGCTTTCCCTGCTCTGCTGGGGAGGAGAAGTAGTGGTACTGCAATCCCCGAGATACGGTGATATCTTTGTAGAGTGAGGGATCCATGGAAGGTGGATTGAAGCTCTCACGTTGTGGTTATATAGGCAGTTCATCAATCATTCGACCTGTCTGACGCCGCCTCCTCGTAAGCATTCTGCTAGCTAGTGCTGACCCTGTCAAGAAATACGACTATAGACTATGTTACGACACTGTTACGCCTGCACATAGAATGTTCATCTTTCTGATTGTGGAGGAACTAGGAGTCCGAGATAGGGCTCGACGGTCCTTGAGCTTGAACTGCGTGTTTTGAGTCGGCGAGACGCAGAACAACGAGGGCACGATGTATGCTTACATCCAGAGGTTGCGATCCACAAGGCGAAGGCTGACGACATTGTTCGACCGAGTGCGAAGTATCAGAGATGCGTGTGCACACCGATACTTGCCTTCAGAGAATCCCAGTCGACGACTTGTGAACAGGTCAGGAAGTCTTTGAAAACAGATCAAGGTGAATACCTACTTTCGACAGCGAGGGAGATCCGTCTACTAGCTCGCAACTTCTCGAACGACGGATGAACCTCCAGATCTGAGATGCCCACGACGGGATACAGACCTTCGGGGAACTCGTCGAGCCCATGCTCGACAGATCTTTCAAGGACAATGTGCGTGTGCTGCGCTGTCAACAGAGCGATGTTCTGCAGCTCAGCCCACAATGCGGAGTGCGCGCCAAGATCGCAGAGCAGGTATGACCCGCTGAGACGTAGAATGAGTTTGTGGAGAGGCTGCGGCGACTCGGAGGCGCTGTGGAACGTTTGTAATGTATCGCGCACGTATTCGAGGAATGGTTCGACTCGCGGAGTCGATGCAAATGATAGTGTGCGGAGGCGAGGAAGTGACGGTAGCGCAGCAGGCTGGTGAAGGGAGAGAGATTCGAGCGTTGACTGGTTTAGGTCCAAGAGGGAGGCAAGGCTATGGGAAGGCGCGTGTTGGTTGTCGATGCAGTTGACCTCTAGGAAACGCAGCTCGGTGATATGTGGAAGGAGGTTTTCTAACAGAGTATTGAAGCGGATCTGTGGCATGCATACAGAAAGCGCTTCAAGACGAGGGATCATCGTTTCCTCCGATCCGCCAACCGTGGCCCATTCGATGCAGCATACGTGCTCTAACGTCAAGTCCGTAAGATGTGGTAGCCGTAGAAGGTGTTGGTCGAAGCGCTTGACCGCAACGTTCTGGAGAACCAATTTCGTGAGGGGAAAGTTGTCGGGGAAGGATGGAAACGCCAATAGTGTCTGTCGTCGTTGAATCTGTAGCGTGAGAGATTGTAGATTGGGGAGTGAGTGCATGAGCCTCGACGTCGTTGCTTCATCGCTACCACCATCGGAGCTGAAGCGGATGTCTTTGAACAGGAGACCTGCCGATCTGCACGACTCTAGTAGGTATTCCAGCAGCTGAGCGGGTGTGCGCTGCCTCCGTCTTCGCATGAAGACTCCGGGGAAAAGGTCGAAAATGGACGGCTGCTCATCCACGAGGAGTGTTTTGCTGCGATTGAACAGGACTGGCTGGGCAAGTGAGGCCCAGACATGACAGACGAGGCTGCAAGAGCGGATCGTGTCTGTATCCGAGCATGCCTGGAAGAAGAGAACGATTATTTCTGGAGGAATGGAGGAGAACATTGGTTCGGACTTTGCTGTAGCAACGGAGTCAAGAAGAGGTAAGGAAACGTGTGGGAAGTCAAGAGACGGAGCTTATCAAAGCCTGTGATAGTTCCAGAGCAAATGATCAGAGGCGGGATCCCGCCTTTCTTCTAGAAAGGGAAAGCCGCCTGTCGCGTGGGCTTTTGATCGAACACGATTGACAGAAAAGGGAACTGTCGCTTTGACTCTCCCCATCACGAGCATTTGACCTCGGAACCCGACCTCTATGTTCTCTTGACGCCCGCCTTCTAGAACAGCATACGGGCCGCTCTAATATGACTGTAGGCGCCCTCAGCATGCCTCTCCTTACCTCTTGCTAAGCAACGCAAGCAAGGACCTCAACTACTGTTACCTGCATATGACCGATTATGAACTCAAAGTTCTGGATACCGTCGAGACACCGGCCTACTTTGACGGCCTTCTTCCCGACGATGGTGCGTGCTCTGCCTCCTCGCATGCTCTCGCAACTTGACATCCCCTCAATACGTAGAAATGGTCATTCCGCCCAACATGATTCCGCCCAATCCCGAGGAACACGATAGTAAGATCCACATTTTTTGAATGTATGCATTATACCTGACCACAATAGCCCTGCCATCACAAATGCATCCTTCGTATCCCTTCGGTAACCCGACCCACGCCAAGCACCCCGCATCTCGTCCACGATTGATACACGACCCCACCTCGCGCATGCTGTTTGAAGACATGGGCTTCGCGCCGGCAACAGTCGACGTGACTCTCCGATGGAAGGAGCTTGCTCTTGATCAATTATTACCACCAAACGAATCGAAGGAGGTCGCACACTTGGCGATGGAAGCCAGACGAATGGCTAGCGGCGTCTCGAATAATCCACCACAGCAGCATACCGCACCGCCTGTAGATATCACCGAATCGGAGGGTGAAGATGATAGCGAGGAAGACGAAGATGACGAGGACGACGAGCCGGAGGAGACCGACGAGGAAGATGTCAGCGACGATGATTAGTTCCGACGCTGCGACGAATGGATTCTCAACAAACCCTCTCGCGTTGATGATGTATGGGGTAGTCACTGGTCTCGCGTTCCGTGCAGAAGGGCAAAATAAAGGCCTACATCGCTCTTCCTCAACTGAGGGGGTACACACGAATACTACCCCCCAGCAGTTTTGAGTACGGTGTTGATGGGACGAGTGATAGGAAATCACGAATGATTCTGCAGCTCTGATGACAGTCTGTGAAGCACGGTACATGTGTAGGCGTTTAGGTGTACCAACCATAGTCGGGTGACTGTATACCAACGGTATACCAGAAACTTAGAACATTTTTCGATTGACTATCGAGGGTGCACAACAGTAAGCTCCAAGAAGGGTATCACGTACGTAGTTATATACGGGTGTAAAGAGTATAAGAAGGAACAGTTCAGCACTGTCAATCGATCGGCACCAAACATACAGACTTTTTGTCACTCCAGTACATAACTTTGACAATCCCCGCCCCGGTTTTCCCCAATGCATCTAACCGGAGAAGATCGTTCGGCTGGAGCGCCACAAATGGATTGGGACAATTGGCGACACCTCTCCCCAGAATCTCGGAGAACTCAAATTCGGAGAACAGTGCGGACTGCAGCCCAGTGATGAACCGCGCACAAAGCATATCGACGAATGCGGAATTGAGGAATGACCACTGCGAGTCATTAACAATTTTCAATTCCTTCAACCTTGGGACGAATGCATATTCGCAGTCTCTCTCTCTCTGTATCGGATTCATCTGCTCGAGACAATGAACCAAGCCCACTGGCTCGGTCATTTCGTCTTCCGAGGCAGAGGCATAAATTCCTTTCACGGGCTTGAACGTGAAGACCAACCGCAGCACTTCTAGGCGAGGCAGGAGTCCTAACAGTTGAGTTGTAGAGTCAACTGTCAAGATTGGGTTTCCGAGTTCTAGAGTCGTGAGCTGACATTGAGAGTGTCGGATAAGACCAATGATGCCGTCAAGTGGGGAGGAAACTTGGCATTTTCTAAGGTCGTCCAAAGCAGAGTGGACATAAAGCCTGGAAAGGTTTGGGAGGGAAAGCATGTCGAATTCGCCACTCATTGTTGTACAGAGCGACGTGAGACTCTCGTACATTTGTCGAGGAAGGTCTGGCGAAAATTGCTGATAAAAACGTGTAGTGAAGCGCAGTGTTACCAGGCATGGGTGCCTGCTGAGGATGTGTTGTAAGGTGGGGGTAGAGTCATGGTCATACCAGTAGTCAGCGATGAGTGTGCGAAGACTGGATTCGGTAGGTAAGGAGCACAACTCGAGCGGACTGCCCAGAAGGAACACCGTGGATAACATTGGCGCAACGCCAAAGGAGGTGATGACATAGGAATCCTGATGTTGTGACCACATCAGATTCAAAAAATATGATTCCTTAATGACCAACTTCTCCAACTTGGGAAGACGTTCGCCCCCCATGAGATTGAGGAAAGGGGTCAATTGCCTAGTGAGCCCCCGAAAGGTGACAGCCCTCCACTGAGGTGATACCTCCATCATGATTGCAAGACCTGCAAGATTATGAGCTTGCGGTTGCTCATTGATATCGTCGTCCTGGGAGAACCAGATGGTGAAGTCAATGCTATGACCGCGAGTTCGATCGAGGGCGGTGCGAAGGGCGGGCTCGAGGAATGTTCCCTTTTCCAGAAAAAGCTCCATGTTACACCAGAGGCGAGGAAGTGATATGGACACCAGACGCCATCTGCGGCAGACTCGGCTGGCCATCCAGAGCGGATCCTCGTTCTCATTGAAGACCTGAAGAGTGCCACACGCAAGAAAAATCTCCTGTAGAATCTCCGGTGGTATACGCCGAACGACGGAAAGAATGGATCCGACTTCGTCTCGTCGTCTCTGCAATGGCTTCCTGTATTGGCCCATATTGGGAAACCGATCTAGGTGCCAGAGGGCTTCATCGAAATCAGACAGGTAATCCTCGATGAGAACCTGCTCAAGAGAGGATGGTGGGTCATTGGTTCGTAGGAGGCGGCGAATAGCAGGCGGCGTCGGGAACGAGGCCTCGAGTACCTGTTGCATGTTATGCGGTGCACGTTGGTGTCTGCAGTGACGGCGATGAGAAAGGCGAGCCTGAGACGGACACAAAGTACGTACAAATGTCTGTGACGATTGCTGGTAGAGGCTTGGGCTGTACACTGCCACTCCGGTTGACTTGCTTGATATAGAGTACGTGTCGATGGTCTGAGGGCTTCGAGAGAACTGCCTAACAACTAGACAATAATGTCCAGGTTACATGATAGCAACACGATCCAGGTCTGTCGAGGCAACGAGGGGTGAAGAATTGAGGTGACTTCAAGTGACATAGGACAACGTTTGCTATTGTGAATGAGTCTGTTTCATCCGACGACCAGGCAACGACTTACCAATGCCAAGTGAGATAAGCCTCTGGCCCGTATGGCACTGACATACATTATTTTTCTGGTATCTGCCACATATGAGCCGGTAGTACGAGATAGGGAAGATTGAAAACACACCACAGGAGATATCATATCGATTGATTTCCTCACGCCGCAATCGATCTGAGCAAGATGGTATGGTATCGTAACATCCATCCTATCATGCCCATTACACAGGTAGCCCAAAGTGATGGAATAAACCCATATTTGGCGCCCATGCGCTCAGTGCATATCTATTCAAACTCAGTGCATGTTTTAGGAAACCGCATTGGGTGCATACGCTATTTGAAATCGAGGAGGATGCACTGAACCCATAATTCTTTGCACTGAACCCATATTCCTCGGTACCTCGGAATCTATGATTGAAACCCGACCCCGCCCGCCCGCCGCCTCGCGCTTTTTTCTGGCGCCCGTTTGCCTCGATTCTGGATCACACAGCAGAGAATATGGAACATGATATATATTGCAGAGAGACATGACACAGTGTACAGTAGCTACCAAGTGTGTAATAAACAGACAACTGTTATTGTTGTCCAGTGCTTTTAGGGAGCAAAAAAGCGTCAGCAGCAAAACATACCGGTAGACGAGCCGGCAGTAATTGTCCTTCCTCGCTGCGTATGAGCACTTGAGCCTTCGCTATGTCGTGATGGTCGGTTTTCTGGTCATCGGCCTCGCTATTCGTCCTCGTCCTCGCTGCTCATCGGTCGTCAGTCGTCTTCGTCCTCGCTGTCATCGGTCATCGTTCTCGTTGATTGTCATCATCGTCGCTGGTAGTTGTCGTCGTCGCTGGTAGTTGTCGTCGTCGCTGGTCGTCATCGTCCTCGCTAGTCATCGTCGTCCTCGCTGATTGTTGTCGTCCTCTCATCCTCGTCGTGTGGTTGGTCGTGGAGAACCATCGTAGTCTTCGTGCTCGCTGATTGCTGCGTAATCATCCTCGTGGTGCTGTCGTCAGTCGTCCTCGTCTTGCGCATTCCTCGTCCGTATATGTCATCGTCATCGCTGGTGCTCATCGTCCTGGCCGGTGGTCAGCGCCATTGTCGTCGTCGTCGTTGCTTGATGATAACGTTGCTTGTTTTATTGTTGTTTGGGGAGAGGTTGTCGTCGAGTCGTCGTCGGTGTCGGCACTGGTGAAGTCGTCGTGTTGGTTTGAAATCGGTGATCACCAAGGTGAGGGCAGGGAGTGAAGCACAGTAGCGAGTGGTGACAGGGACTTGTAAAAAAAAATGATTGGGATCACGCCATTGACAGGGTTCCGCAGTCTTGTGGTTGCATTGAGTCTATTTCCCGAAGATTTTGAGCTCGGCTTGCGAAAAGCTTTGCATTCAGCGTAAACGGGGTATTGGAAATGGTGAATGAGTTGAGTGCAAAAACGGATGCGCTGAGCGCAAATTATATGATGCACTACGTCGGTCCTCGGGTGCACCATCCGAAATCCATCTGAGCTTCTGGCCGTGTATGCAGTTGCTACGTGTCGGCGCTGTATACCTCCGTCTAGCCGAGTACTTCTGGGCCGTTCTGGCGGCTATACTTCCAACAATTTCGGAACACCGATGCGTGACTGCCGGGTGGCTAGAAGCAGTCAAGCCAAGGTGCTTTCTAATTCGGTTCAGCCGCCTCGTGTGTACTGCAAATGTGGCGCATGGGGGGACGTGACGGTGAGGCGGATGGTGGCACATGCATATGGGTAGGAGGGATCAAGAGGGATCCGAGGGAAAGAGCGAGGTACCGACGGCAGCACCCATGTTCACGACGCGATCGAGATTCGAGGCTCACCTCCAAATATTGGCTGGAATCATGGTGGTCAGTTTGTGTAAGTATACCAACCATGGCCGAGTGACGGTATACTGCAAAACTAAAGCATTCTTTGACTATCGACGGTGCATAACAGTAAGCTTCAACTAGTGTATCACGTACGTATATACGGGAGTGAAGAGTATAAGAAGGAACATTTCAGCACTGTCAATCGAGCGGCACCAGATATACAGACTTTTTGTGCCTCCAGTACATAACTTCGACGATCCCCAACCCACTTTTCCCCACAGCATCTAACCGAGGAAGATCGTTCGGCTGGAGCGCCACGAATGGGTTCTGCCGACGCGCGGATCGAAGTTGTACATTGTCAGAAAACGTTGCAGACTGCAGTCCAGCAGTGAACCGCGCGCAAAGCATATCGACGAATGCAGAATCGAAGAATGACCACTGAGAGTCATTGATGATGCTCAACTCCTTCAACCTTGGTACGAACACATATTCACAGCCTCTGCCTGTGTGCATCGGATTCATCTGCTCGAGGCAATGAATCAAGCCCGCTGGCTCAATTATTCCGTCATATTGCTCCCTTTTGTAGAAAGGTTTGATTTCAGCCTTGAAGATGAAGACCAATCGCAGCACCTCTAGGCAAGGCAAGAGCTGGAACAGTTGAGTGGCGGAGTCAACCGTCAATATTGGATTTCCGAGTTCCAAAGTCGTGAGCTGACATTGAGAGTGTCGGACAAGACCAATGATGCCGTCAAGAGGGGAGGAAACATTGTGTTCTGTTAGATCGTCGATAGCAAATTGGACATAAAGCTCGGCAAGGTTTGGGAGGGAGAGAAGATTGAATTCGACGGTCATCGTTGTACGGAGCGACGTGAGACACTCGTACATTTGTCGAGGAAGGTCTGGTGAAACTCGCCGATAAAAATGTGTAAGGAAGTGCAGGGATACCAGGCGAGGGAGCCTATTGAGGACGCGTTGTAAGGTGAGGGTAGAGTCAGTGTCATACCAGTAGTCAACGACAAGTGAGCGAAGACTGGATTCGGCAGGTAAGGAGAACAACTCGAGCAGATTGCCCACAAGAGACACCGTGGATAACATAGGCGCAACGCCAAAGGCGGTGATGACATAGGAATCCTGATGTTGTGACCACATCCGATTCAAAGTATATGATTCCGAGATATCCAACGTCTCCAACTTGGGAAGACGTTCGCCCCCCAAGAGATTGAGGAAATCGGCCAATTGTCTAGTGAGCCCCCGAAAGGCGACAGCCCTCCACTGAGGTGATACCTCCATCATGATTGCAAGACCTGCAAGATGATGAGCTTGCGATTGCTCGTCGTCGTCCTCGGAGAACCTGATGAAGAAGTCGATGCTATGACCGCGAGTTCGATCGAGGGCGGTGCGAAGAGCGGACTCGAGGAATGTTCCCTTTTCCAGAAAAAGCTCTATGTCACACCAAAGGCGAGGAAGTGATGTGGATACCAGGCGCCATCTGCGGCAGACTCGGCTGGCCATCCAGAGCGGCTCCTCGTTGTCATTGAAGACATCGAGAGGCCCAAGCGCAAGGAAAATCTCCTGTAGAATCTCCGGAGGTATACGCCGAACGACGGAAAGAATGGATCCGACTTTGTCTATTCGTCTTCGCAATTGCTTCCTGTAGTGGGCCATAGCGGGAAACCGATCTAGATGCGAGAGAACTTCATTGCATTCAGACAGGCAATCCTTGATGAGAACCTGCTCAAGAGAGGATGGCGGGTCATTGTTTCGTAGGAGGCGACGAATAGCAGGCAGCAGCGGGAGCGAAACATCGAGTGACTGTGGCATGTTGTGCGGTGCACGTTGGTGTCTGCATTGACGGTGATGAGAAAGGCGAGCCTGAGAAGAACATAAAGAACATACGAATGTCTGTGACGATTGCTGGTAGAGGCTTGGGCTGTATACTGCCACTCCGGTTGACTTGCTTGATATAGAGTACATGTCGATGGTCCGAGGGCTTCGAGAGAACTGCCCAACAACTAGTCTAGGAGCTATGTACCGCGAGTGTCATAGGCGCACTTCGGACTTTCAATTGAGTGATTGCCTGAACGGCTGTCAGGTTTGCCGAGATCTCGGCGTCCGCATTTGCGTAGCGATGAGTTCTGAGTGTTTTTCCCTTGCCTGTGGCCATCCTCAGCAAACATCTCACATCTTCGGAAATTCTTGAGAGTGAGCTTTCTAAGCGACACGGGTAGTGGGCAGCCAACACATATTATATAACAACTTTGCGAGCCAGCGCTAGCCAAGGGCGTAGCCAGGGGAAGGAATCATAGCAGAAGTGATTGGAGATTAGTAGAGGTAATGACCGTGCTATTGGTGAAAGAGTGGTAGTGTAGCAAGCAATTATTTTAACCAACTAGCGTGCATACTTACCCAGTACTGAGCGCGTACTGTATGTAGTCGTCGTCGAACGGTGAAGGGTCCCGTATCCCAAAGTGGTTGGATCTGGATCTCGGATGTGCACGGTCCGACGGCTGTGAAATGGCAATCATGGTATTGGAACTCCGAAGTGCGCCTATGACGGTTACGGTACATAAACTCCAGACTCTACATGGGTGAACGACTGTCTTCATCCTCGTAGAGGCTGGTGTCGAGACTACCCAACAACCAGACAATAATGTCCAGGTTGCATGATAGCAACATAATCCAGGTCTGTCAAGGCAACGAGGGGTGAAGAATTGAGGTGACTTCAAGTGACATAGGACAACGTTTGCTATTGTGAATGAGTCTATTTCATCCGAGGACCAGGCAACGAGTTACCAATGCCAAGTGAGGGAAGCTTATGACGCGTATGGCACTGATAATGTACTGCATTTTTCCTGATACCTGCCAGATATGAGCCGGTAGTACGAAAAAGGAGATTGAGAACGCACCATACTCTAAGAAGTATCACATCGAAGGACTACTCCCGCCGGAATCCATCTGAGTATGATGGTATGCTACATCCTATCATACCCGACAATACAGTTGCTACGTGTCGTCGTTGTAGACCTCCCTCCTGCCGCCCGAATGACGACTCTGACAGCTATGCTTCCAACATCTTGGGAACACTGATGCGACTGCCGAGTACCCGGAGAACGTCAGGCCGAGGTTCATTCAATTCGGTTCAGCCGCCTTGTGTATACTGCATAGGTGTGGCATACAGGCGAACGTCAAACTGGAGCGGATGTTGGCATAGGCTGGACGTGGGGGAGGGAAAGAGAGAGGTACCGGCAACACCCGGTGCCTGACGCCACCGTCGCCACGCTTCTCTCAATTCATACCCTGCTTTCAAAGTGCACTGTTGAGCGATGTTCCATGTTATTTCATTGACAGCTCCTGAAGCAATCACCTCTCTCTTCATAATGTACAAAACCTCTACTTCGTACTTACGACTTTTACTGGATATAACTACTAGTTTACGTTGCCCTTTAAATCGGATCTCTAGTCTCTACGATATACATTGGATTTTGAGAAATGTTATAAAGAAGGCGCGTTCACGACGCGTTCCGAAATTGACCGTCATCACTCTAAATTCTCTTGCTCGCGAGTCGCCCTGTCTCAAAGCCGGTACACGATGAGAGCCCCCAGATCCCTAAAAGGCTGCTAGTGCCAAACATCATACACCGCAATATCGAAGACGGGACCTCCAGAGCCCAGGAGTCATAAGGATCGACGCGAGATAAACCTGGAAGATGTCAGAGGTTCAAACAAGAGAGTGGAAGAGCTGGGGTCAAATATTAGGAAGATCCTTTTCCTGGGATGAAAGATGAATGACTTACGAAGACGAGAGGGGAGGAGGGCATATTATTGGACCAGCCAATCATGCAAAATAGAACACACGAGCCAAGCGGCGTCTGGTGCGTTCAAAGACGGACCTTTTTAGCTTCTCCGGAGGTCCACACGCAACCAAAGGTCGGGAGTCGACATTCTTGTCCGACGAACACTCTGGGCAGACACATACCAACGTCGACTCGGAGTCATCAAAATACGTGCATTTCGGGAGTGGCCGCTGAAAAAATGACGGGAGGACGTCTAGTGAGTTTCGTACTTGATCCAATGAAGGTCGAGCGGCAGGATCAAAGGCAAGCATGCCTCGAAGGAGACGATTGAAGTCGTCCGTGACGTTGTACTTGTGCAAAAAGTAATCGTCGGCGTCGTCCAGATAGGCGTCAAACCTTGGGTCGCTTGCGGCTGTCACCTTCCATGGCAGTCTACGCAAGACAAGAGCGGCGATGAGAATCCCCAGAGACCAGACATCGCTCAAGTCCGTCTCGTAAGTGTCTAAACCCAGATATATAAACCCACCCATGCACTCTGTCAAGAGAGTTAGGTGGAGCTGATACGAAAGACAGAGACAGACGACATACCTGGACTGTTGTAGGCGCGGGTGCCCACTCGGTACGTATCGGACACGCGAAGCTCTGTCGCTAGCCCAAAATCGCAAATCTGGGCCGTCCCGTCCCGAGTGAAAACTACGTTTGCAAGCTTGAGGTCGCGGTGAAAGACCCCTTTCCGATGACAATGTTGAAGGCCATCGATAACTTGGAGAATCACCTTACGAGCCGCCTCCCCGTCGTCCTTGAAGTCCCCACAAAGTACGCGATGAGCGAGGTTCCTTCCAGAGCAGAGCTCCATGACGATGAAGACAAAGCCAGCTTCGTGGATGACCTCCTTCAGGGGAACGATATTCGGATGTCCACTGACGCGACCATGCAGAACCAACTCCGTGTCTTGCTGAATCCGAAGTTCCGACCCGTCGGGAGCCTGAGCCATGCACTTGATAGCAACCTGTTCGTAAGGATGCGGCGTCGAGAGGTTGTCGGCCCGATATACTTTCCCAAAATTACCAGAACCGACGAGTTCTTTCAAGATGAAGCGACACTCACCCAGTGTATAGTCGACGAAATCGGGGAGAGTGGCGGAAGCAGGCATTTTGGGAGAAAGGGGCTTGTAAGAAGTAGAGCAAAGTGAAGAAGTACAAGCTGAAAGAGAGTCTAGAGGTGTTAGTCAGAAGTTTCAAACAAAGGAAGCAAGTCGTGTAGGGTGTAATGCAGGGAGCTGGCGTCAGACTGTCGAAGTCTGACAGAGATGTGGATGCGAAAGGAGAAGAACGGTGGAGGAAAAGGAGAGGAGGGGAGGGGCCATGTCTTTGAATCTGCATTTCACGTGCCAGGAGCATTACCCGATCGGGATCAAATGCGCCACAGTGAACGGAAGCGGATGGTCGTCCTGCAAAGTGTGCACAGCCTGATAGAGCAAGCACAAAACCACTGCTGTCAGTCTCTGGCAGTTTACAGTAGTTTACAGTTCCCCTTGTGGAAAAACTCGGTAGAAAAGGGCCCATAAACACTCCAGAAAAGGACTTACAACAACAGTGTATCGCTTTCGAGGAGTTTCGAGTATGTATAGGCCCCCCGTTCCTGGACCTCATGCGGAAAAAGAAACACGAAGCGCTAGCCAAAGGACCGATGATGGTCCGGAACTCTAATCAGTTACATTCGTTTACACTTACAGTAGCTTGGATTGTGCTTGATCTATTCTATTCTATCTGAGGCGCGCATACAAATTGAGCGCGTCCATAGCTGGCTCATCCAGATTGTTGTGGTTGTAGCCCAGGACGGCGATCTGCGCAATGAGTGAGTAGAAGGTCGGAGATAGGACGAGGTCCTTACGCCTCCGGGTTCAACATTGAAGTTGGTCCCCAGGTGGATGGGGGAGTTGATCCAGCGGGCCAGAAACACACGACTAAAGTGGCCATGGGCAACTATTACGACATCGCGAGTGTTGATGCCCTCCTCCTTGTACTCCTTATGATACTTCCGGACCTATTGCACGCGTCAAGTGGTTTCAGTTGGCGTTAGAACGAGACTAACGTTTGCGATAACAGTGTCGACACGGGTCTGCATCTCATGTGCGCTCTCCCCGTTTGGACAGCCATCTCTCCAGATGCTCCATCCGGGGTTGAGGGCTTGGATCTCAGCGGGCTTCAGACCCTCGTAGTCACCTAGCGCGGTGTCAAGTACAGCCAAGGATCATGTGAGGATAACGCACCGTAATCCCATTCCCGTACTTCCTCGGTGAGAATGTGGTGGGGATCCTCGACATTGGCAAACAGTAGATGGAAGGTTTTGTGAGCGCGTATGCGAGGCGAGACAAAGACCGTGCAGAGGTTCTTGGGATCGATGGGTTCTAAGTGAACGGTTAGAACTTAGTGTAGAGTCGGGTATGGCGGTCCATGGATCTTACTTCCGTCGCCAACAAGGATGTCGGCGCGGCTGGCAATCTCCTCTTCCCCGCGGGCAGTCAAGGGGATATCGCTGCGTCCGGTCTAGATTTTGTTTAGCGGATTTCGGAAGGCATTCCGCACAACATACGTGGCGTCTATTTTCCCTGTCAGCGAGGCTACTAACGCGTGGAGACGACGCACCCATTCATGGACCATTCAGTTTCGCCTGATAAGATCTAGTCAGTGTGCAGATGGTGACGCTGAGCTCGGACCCACCGTGGCGGATGAGGAACAATCTGGGCATCGGGCGCGACATTGTGGAAGAGCTAAGCAGCACAGCCGAGTACACCCGGGATTAGGATGTGGCGGGACAGAGCAAAGTAAGATTGACATCATTCACGTACAGCTCCGAGCACGTGGCTATCCAGTTCTCTACCGGCGACCACGATGAGCCCGAGGTTGTCCGGTGTATACTCAACCTGGCTGCACCGCACCGGGCGCTGATCCCATTGTAGGCGAATGTATGCGCATTTCTCTCAAAAAAGCACGCATATATTCGTGCTCTTCCGTAGTGTCGACCGGCAGCGAGACGCCCAGCAGGTGAGTACGCGACGCACCTTTTGCACTATATGCCCAACTTCATTAGATTCTCTTGGAGACATCAAACAATGTGATGCGTTCTGACCTACATTTCTATACCGATACTCGTTGCTCCTCAATTCTTTGCGCCTGGAATCGCGTACAAATGACACACCGCGGCGTCTTCCACGAAAAATGTCAACTTCCAATCCACCTTTTACAGATTCATCGAAACCGCGGGCATCTCTTCTTCCTCAATCAAATGTGATTACCTCTGGTCCTTACATTCTCTGCGCCGACGTTAAATCCGGTCTGACAGAAACACGGAGGAGGAGTCACATTTGTATACCTACTGGATCCACGCAGACCTAACCAATCTCGAACTGGTGGCGAAGAATGAAACCACAACAACATACCACGTTAGGAATCACTGAGTGGAGATCTACCGGGATAAGGGACTCGCGACGTCCCAGTGTCATATAGCACTAACGTTCGTCAGTCTCTTGTCATCAAAGGAAGCTAGCTAAATACGATCTCACTAGTGCGCCACAGCTACCAGACTCCCAGAGCATATTGTTGCATCCTTCGTCGGTTAGGGTATCTCCAACCTCCCACTATCATGCACTACATCCAATGCCTACTGAAGAGACAACCTTCAACCGGAGAACGAAATGCTTTGCGCTAAACCGGAACGAGCTCGAAAGGAATCGATGATATTGCTGGGGCAGAGGATACGGCCATGTACAGCACCCGATCTTAGCGGAGGCCTCCACAATTCCTCTAGGCGTACCAGGTTCGTGCTCAAGCACCTTCCTTTGGGTGGTTCAAACATCTGATTTAGCATAATCTGGCTCCCAGTGCAATATCAAAACCGATAATACACGCGTTACGCCGCCGTTGTCGATGACCACGAGACAATCATCGTGATACTCGGACAAGAATGGATGAGGGCTCCGTTGATAGTGTTGATCGACAGGTACAGCTTGACGGGACACACAGTTCATTAACACTCGTACCTGGAGCGTTATCGGCCCCTTGCTCACTCGGAGTTGTCCAACAGTCCAAGAGATCATGCATGATCTCTTGGACCAGATCATGACATACGGTTCTCAAACACGTTGTCTTTGAGCAGCACAAGGCGTCCTACGCACTGTCAATGCATGATCACTTCATTACGTTCTTCGCTGTCCGACCTGGAGGACCGCTCTCACTATAATTTGTTGTAGAGCGCCAAGTAAAGTCCTTTGTCACCTGCACTGCTTAACGGGACTTCGACTTTGCGCTCGGAATAAGCGATGAATGCCGTCTAGGATATGTCGGAGCTGGACTCCCGTAAGATATTGTGGCTGCACTTTTCCCAATATGACTGAGATGAGACAGAGGTACGGCGCATTTTCGTCGTTTTCCATCTAACGTTGACTAAGACTTGACCAGGGCGATGTGCTCTCAAACATTATGAAGCGCCTCTTACCGTAAGAGTGCCGTTGTTCTTTTACTTGGCCGGTCGATATCTCGACGAGGGTAACCATGCGCTGAAACTACTCCTCTGACATCGACACTCGAGACGGGGTATGGAATGAGGCGACCACCGCTGGGCGTTGGTCCTGGCTGGAGTAAAAGAGACATAATCGCAGTCAATGAGTGATGTGTCACTCGTGTGTCTTGCTCTCATTTCCGTCTTCCCGTGTCAACAGATGCTCCATGCTGACATGATGCTGAATGCCTCCGGTCTGGTCAGTCGCTCTCCATTCTTCGTCGGAACAAGACTTAAACATTGCGCATTATTTAGGACAAAGAATACATTCACCGAGGAGAACAATAACGAACGCTCCAAACTGTCAAGGGTGGCGACCCTGCTCGCCTGCCGCTATGTCTCGCGGCAGCATCAAACTCTAGAGCGAGCTCAGCACGCGTCGCTATTGTTTGGCAATATCGGCAACTCCCATTCGACCAGCGGGGCCTGCTCGATTGTAATCACCTCAATCAGCCGCCATCCTACCCGATGTGTAGGCAGGTATTGTTTCGGCTCCGGTATGCATTCCAGGCCTACGTTCAAAGAGATGGCGGGAAGAAGCGCGTGAAACTTGATGATCTTGAAATGGACAACATTGTCAGCAGCTGTCCATTATGTGGGAGCACGCCCGTGGACACGGACCAGCGGTTCGCGAAGGACGGAGAGTTGGACATGATCTCGACATAGCATGGATCCGGGGGCGTGTACTGCTTTCGTACAAGTCGGGGTGACGTTGTCAGTCATTTCCTAGTTCAGATTCTCAGGGTGCGCTAACATATCAGTTAGCGCTGTGTCTGCAGGAATGTAGATCGATCTAGGCGGTTTCACATGAAGCCGGTACGCGATACGATTTCGAAATGGATCTTAGACATTGCTCAGACCAGACTGTAGCCGCAGAAAGTGACGACAGCGAGTCATGCAAACCCAGGTGCTCTTTATCGGGCACGTTTCGATTTAAACATAAGAATGGGGTATGAACTTAATATATCCGTGGCGTATAAAGTCTGCCATGTCTTTCCGGGAAGACTTACCACCCTCTAGCAATGAGTCCCTCCGAACTCTATCTGTCCGGAGGTTTCCTCCTGCTATTGCTGTTGAGTCTTCTGTACATGAGGCGACCACGTTCAAGACTTCCATGTCTTCCGCCAGGCCCTCCCCGTGATGCTTTCATTGGAAACCTGCGGCTCTTTATGGCCAACGCGCCGGACCTGGACAGGCCTTTCAGAGGGGACCTTTTCCACGAATGGGCCAAGACATATGGTACGTGGTCCATTCACGCTGCATACCAAAAATAACTGACGGTGCATTGTACTAGGCGATGTGATGTATCTCGAGGTTCTTGGGCGAAAGATGGTAATCTTGGATTCCGTGAAGGCTGCCAATGATCTTCTGGACAAGAGGGGCGCCAAGTACAGCAGTCGGCCTATGGTCGCGGTGCTCAATATGTGGGTCATTTGGACTGCTAGCGCGATATGAGTACGCGCTGACTGTCCTTTAGGATTGGATGGAAGAACGTTCTCGGGTTCCTCACTTACAGTCCCGAGCTCCATGTGCAGCGCGGAATGGTTCAACGCTTTCTGGGACGTGAAGAATGCAGAAAATTCGAGGGTATCCAGACTCGGGAGGCCGTCAATTTGGTTCATTCCCTACTCGATTCTTCGTCGGACTCGTATCATGCTTCGCTAAAAAGGTTGGCCTCTTTGTTCCGAAGAGTGTCTCATTCTAACAAGAACGTAGATATATGGTCGCGATCATCATGCAGGTGATGTACGGGCACCGACCGTCGGATGATCGATTCGTGGATCTCGTCGAAGAACTGGCAGATACTCTGGCCAAGTCAGACAGCTTCCTCGCCGATTGCTTTCCTCGCGGTGAGCACAATGGGCTCGGGTTCGGAGTGATGAACTTGATCTGATTCCCTATCTAGCCGCATCGTTCTTTACGTGGTTGCCGTACTTGACATACAGCAGAGCAGTATGCACTGGCAAGTCTTTGACATCTCGTGTTCTCAACACTGGATATGACTTAGCGCGCAGAGGGATGGTACGTAAGATGACTCTGATTAACGCGCTCTCCTGATGTTTCCTCTAGTCAAAGCCACAATCAGTTTCATCTTTTGTGGAGGTATACAGTGAGAGTTCGATGCTCGAATGCGGACAACCATCGGAGTGGAACAACCATGTCAAGAACGCCGCAGGCATGTGTTACTGGGCGGCCTCTGATACTGTACGTATTGTCTTGTACGTTGTCTTCTTATTGTGATAGGTTTGACCAGGTATACGGAACGATTTTGACGTTCATTCTCGCGATGATTCTCCATCCGGAAATTCAACAAAAGGCACAAGCGGAAATTGATTGCGTTGTTGGCTCGGATCGACTTCCAGAGTTTGGTGACCGACAGAACCTGCCATTTGTAGAATGTATCTTACGGGAGATTCTCAGGTCAGTAACCTTATCACTCTTATTGTTTCGCGGCCGCAGTAACTCACCTATGCACACCGCAGGTGGAACCCTGTAGCGCCAATTGGTATGCGATAATTGACTCCGATGTTTTTTGTTTGACGAGACCCGCAGGTGTGCCTCATGTCTCCACGGAAGACGATGTTTATCGCGATCTCTTCATTCCTAAGGACTCTATTGTTATTCCAAACATCAGGTAAGCTGCTCCCGTTTGGACGGTCACTGTCGGCTTACCTTGTTCTGCAGAGGGATGACTCTCGACGAGGATGTGTACGAAAACCCGAGACGTTTCGATCCCATGCGGTTCATGCCGAAAGATCTGGGAGGAAGAGAAGAGCCCTTTCTGCCTCCCTTCGGATTTGGTCGAAGGTATGTCAAAAACAACGTTTCGCTTTACTCTCTTCACTCTGCCTAGGATATGTCCCGGACGTCACTTGGCGGATAGCAGTATCTGGATATGCATCGTTGTGATGTTGGCGAAATGTAAGATTACGCCGGCAGTCGACGCCAATGGTCAGGACATTATTCCCAAGATGGAGTTCACAGAGAACGTAGCTGTGTGAGTGCACCTTGACACGGCTGAACGCGCGGCTGAACAGCTATATAACAGCACTTTGAAGCCTTTCCCATTCTCGTTGACCCCACTATAGAACACTTCGCCTTCCAAGGACAATGGTGACCTAGACTGAACGGCTGTGCCGCTGTACTGCTAAGGTCATCGACCGTTTTTCCGAGACATAATTATCAGTAATAGTATTGTAACTTGTTTGTATTACAATTCGAAGCGTCAAATGCGTGACACTTGGTGGAAGAGTACGCTTTGAAGAAATGACTAGCAGAATATACGGCCACTAAACTATTGTATCAGTTATCTGGTGCTCAGTGCTGAGTCAAGGCATTTCTTGACGTACCGAGGCGTGGTAATTTCAAAAGCTCTGTCATTGATGCCGTACAATCACGCGCCGCGCCTTCCCTCTTCCAACCATGGACTCATCCCAGGAAATCGAGGCAATTGAAGCATGGGACACCTATCAAGGACTGTACTTCGACCACGAAAAGCCTTTGATTTCCCCTTCCATTGACATCAAGGTTTGAATATTATATGCCATGACCATATTTTGCATGCAGAAAGATCTCAAGAGTGCACTCTCCGGCGAAATCACCTTCAACGGCTCCTTCGCGTCTTCTAGCGCGTATTTTGACGCACCGAATCCCTGTTTGAATATCGACGGCCTGGGCCCAGTTGGCTTTCCGCTTCATGAGCGAGAGGCACGAGCTATTATACAGGCGTCGACGGAGGGAGCTGGGTTTGACACGGGAGTCTGCCGGTTTTCCAGCGAGAAGGTAGATGATTTCTACGCGTGTTTTTGCCGCTAATTACTTTGCAGGTTCACTTTGACAACCCACAATGGGTGACCTGGTTAAAAAGTACGGCCATTCCTGCCCTCAATGCCACTCTCGGGGCGTTTGTACCACCACCTGTGTTGCAATACAAGGTCAAGGATTTTACCCTACGGCAAACCCACACTCAGTGCGTTTTAATGATCCTTGAATGAACGTACCTCCGAGTCATCATCTTACTTACCAAGGACTATCAACGTTTACGAAGAGTCGGTACCTTTTCCCCTTCGTTCGTCAGATTTCTCATCTCTCTTGCTGCAGTCTGAAGGAAGGCTCCCTCCAGTATGGCACCTTGTCCATCGTTCTCCCTTCGCGGCACGTCGGCGGCCAAGTCCATATCGTACATCAGGGAACGACCAAGACTTTCGATACTGCCGGACATAGTGCTGCCGCCACGACTGTCATTGGAGCATATATCGGCGTCAGTCAATCACTGGACCCCCTCCAATCAGGCTACGTAGCCTGTCTCTCCTACGAACTCGCGTATTTGGGAGAGTCGTATTCCATACCTCGTTTTCCTGGACTTCCTGAGACGATGATACAACTCCGGAACGTGTTTCACTCTTGGAGACAGAAGCTAGATGTCGAACAGGCGAACAATCCTATTGATAAAGCGAGCGAGTTACCACAACTACTTGCGTGTTTCCTCGCAAGCACCTACGACCCCACTGCCAATTTCAAGGCAATATCGCTTCTAGGGCCAGACCGGTCAATGTTGAGGCATGTCGCGCCTGTAGCCAAGGCGTACGGTTTCCACCTCCATCTGGCATCAGTTTCTTAGTAGTTTCTTACATCAAACGCGGATCGGTCACTCTCAAACCAACCAGGCACCATAGCTATGGCGGCTACGGTTATGACGCCTCCGATGAAGAGGTCATGTATGATGATTATGATTATGACCCAGACGAATTTAAAGCGGCTGACGTCGAAATGGATGAAGTGGAAGAGAGGAACCTGCAATTCTCTGTGGTTGCGCTCGATGGAATGCCAATGGAGATGGTCGGCATCGCAATCGATGAAGTCACAGAAGATATCGAGACAGCATGTTTCGTCAATGGAAGCATATGTGACGCTCATTGCGAACGCAAATTCAAACAGGACACTCGAACGGTATGGCCTCTAGCAAACATTGATGTCCTGGTCACTCACAGTCCTGATGATGGCCAACAGAGCGGGGAACTCACGCAGAGTAAGCTCCGGTATTTGTCTCGGCCACTTTTCTCTGACACATACTAGCCTACAAACGCAGTGCTCTACTCATTACTCCGACCAATTCCGAGGACGTAGAATTCACAGTGGGGGATGTACGCGAGTTCGCCGCTCCAGTGCTACAGACCTCCCTCTCAGAAGTTCCCACAGTCAAAGAACAGCGCGCGGTCGGTGCTCTACAGGCTTGGTTGGCGAAGAATAGTTTGATTCGTGGTGTCAAAGCATCTGCCCTGAATCAGATGGCTAACATCCTGCGCGAGAGTGCTGACCGTTGGAATGATGTCTCTGTGTTCACTCATACATTACGCAGTTGCGGAATCTCGAACATTCTCCGAGTGATGGACGTAGACGGTTTGCTGTCCGCATACCAAGCCTTCGAGTGGAACGATTTGAGAGACATGTATGCTCAGCACTTACATGTTGCTCTGAACTCTAACATACTAGTTCCAGATATACGGAAGGTCTATCTAAGACTGTTTTGAATAATCTTCGAGGCCAGTGCGTGGATCGTTTGATGGTAGCAGCCAAGGATCAAGGGGACGCTGAAGTACTGTCGCTTTGCGAAAGTCAACGCGAGGTTGCGTTGTATACACTTCAACGAGTAAACGCGGCCGACATAGATTGGATCATGAATTTGATACAGTCGAAGGCCAACCCTACACACTACTTGCGCTCTATGTGAGTGTTTGAATGCTTGATTTTACGACGATTCGGTACTCATTTTGTGTGTGCAGTCTCATTCCTCGTCTTCAGGAATTACAACCATGTGACATGCCCATGTGGGTCTCTCTGCTGGCGCGCATTCACGACGTCGCTCAATCTGGACCGTCGGTTTGGGATACGACCGCTCACATGGATATCATTAGGAGCTGTCTCGAGCGGATCCGGACGTCCTTGGCCACATATCCCATTGATACAACGACCACACGAAAGTATACCTACTCCTACTCCGACACAACAGCGCCCGCCACTGTCGATCCCATTGTGTGTTTCTTGGACATTGGGGCGCGGTGCGACGCTTTCGACCTATGTATGCCCGTATTGCACAAGATGTGGACTGACAAGGATGCACAGCAGACAGCCTGCCCAGAACGGCCACCATCCATGTACTATAACCTCCTAGTTCCACGCCTGAGCGCGGTTTTACAGGGCAGGCCTCAGCGGTTCATGCAAGCATTGCGGCCTTTTTTCTGCCAGGCTATCACCGTACTGTTGCCTTTATACTCGTCATCTGGCGAAGCCTTCCGGATAGCTTCGGGAGAAAGTATAATGGTTCTCAAGGAAAAGTGCGTCCTTTGTGGCTTACATACGCTCATGCGATTGACGCGTGTCCCCAGCTTGACTGCAGAGCGTGTAATAGAACTTGCGAAGGATTCTCCAAACCTCAAGGAACTGGCGATATTCATTTCCCAACATCTCCGTTCCCAAGCCATTACCGAGGACTCTAAAGAGACCCTGCAGACTATCCTAAAACTCTGTCTAGCAGGTGTGATCAAAGGGTTTGATCTAGACGAATTGACTCGTCCCGGGTATCGCTATCGGACCTACGACTCTGGCATTTCCTTCGAAACCCGCAGTGCTTTGGGCCTATTGGAGCTCTGCTTTACGCTCCAGCTACAGTCGAATGTTGAATACGCGCTTGCACACCTTCTCTCCTCGCCCAAGTCAAACGAGCCGCAATACATTAATGAACTGCTTGCCTCTGTGGTCAAGGCGCTTCCAGTCTTCTTAGAGAAGCACGAACTCACCATTGCCGACGTGCCGTACGAAAAATTTGCGGCCGAGGTTGTGACAAAGTTTGTAAGGCTTGTACTGGGGGCGAAGTCGCAGACCGTTCCGTTGAATGATGTGAGGGCAGTGGGGTGCAACCGAACATCATGCCAAGTATGCACCAAACAGTTGGTCCCCTTCTTGACAAGCGAGCGGCGAGTTTTAGAGATTAGGGAGAAGCAGTCCATTAGGACCCATGTGGAGCAACAGCTTCCGAAGACGACTGGCTGGGATGTGACATGGAAGACGTTGCAGCGGGGGAGTCCGTATACTTTGGAGGTGCGTCATGTCGAATTCGAAGGTTCACGTTGAGTCTGACCAATTACATAATAATAACCGTAACAGATAACGAAACCTGCACGCATGGTCGCCGTGAAGCGATGGTCTGAAAAGCAGATTGAGGCGCAGAACTTGATCAGGGCCTTAGGAAGCGCCGAGCAGCAACGCCAGATCTTGGGTGACGACTATGCATGGATCGTTGGCACAGTTGCTGGGACGAGCACTCCGCCACCTCTACCTCTGCCACATACCGAGAATGACACGTCAGCACCGAAGCGTCCTTCAAATGGCGTCGAAGGGCCGGCCAAGAAACTTAGGCTATCGTAAGGCTGGTGCCATGATTTCTTGAGCTTTCTTGCGCCCGATCTTCTTGTTTTATCATTTGTTGTATACGTAGAGTACTTGAACTGCATTTTATTTTCACCAGTACCTGTATATACTCTTGGAATTTATATCGTCGCGTAGCTTTACGCCTGACGCGTTTGCGCGCGTTCGAGACGTTGTCAAGGCCACGTTCCAACGCGATCGAGGGTGGTCTATTGTTAGCAAATTTCAAATGTCATTTGGTTCTCGCACCATCTTGCCTCCTCCCATCATGGAGTCACTTCAAGATATTGAAGCAATTGAGGAATGGGACACGTACCAAGGTCTGGACATTCACGACGAGAAGCCTTTACTGTCGCCGTCCACTGATCTCAAGGTCTGAGACGCGTTCCATCGACCTACGATGTGTTGAGTACTAATGCTTTTCATAGGGAGATCTCAACAGTGCGCTTTCGGGCGAGATAGCCTTCGACGGCTCTTTCGCGTGCTCGAAAACGTATTCTGACGCTCCAAATCCTTGCCTTAATCTCGACGGCCTAGGACCAGTCGGGCTTCCGCTCAACGAACTTCAGGCGCGTGCCGTCATGCAGGTTTCGAGGGAGGGTACTGGAGTGAATTCGGGTATCTGGACGTTCCCAGGCGAAAAGGTGCGACTCGGATGCGACATGCCTACGCGTCTTTTCTCCGCTAAATGCCCCGTAGGTTCATTTCGACAACCCACAATGGGAGACCTGGTTGAAAACTACGGCCATTCCTGCCCTGAATGCCGCTCTCGACGCGTCCGTACCCCTATCCATGCTACAACACAAGGTCAAGAGTCTTACCCTGCGACAAGCTCACGCTGAGTATGTTCCTGTGATATCACACGAGCAAAGCCTCATCTAGATTTCTATATTATAGAACTATCAACGTTTCCGAAGAGTCAGTTCTTGACCCCGACTCTCATTCACATTGTTCATTTCTCACATTCATTACCGCAGGATCAAAGAAGACGCTTTCCAGTATGGGACACTATCTATCGTCCTTCCTTCGCGCCATGTTGGTGGTCAAATTCGCATTATACATCAGGGGACGACCATAAGCTTCAACACCGCCGGGCATAGCGCCACCTCCGTGACCGTCTTGGGAGCGTATACAGGCGTTCGCCAATGCTTGGATCCCCTCCAGTCCGGATATGTGGCGTGCCTCTCCTACGAACTCAGCTATCCCGGAGAGTCGCATTCCATCCCGAGGCTGCCAGAGTTGAACGGTGTCATAAACCAACTCCAGAATGTGTTCCGCTCGTGGAGGCAGAAGTTGGATGCTCCAGAGAGCGCCGACACCGCTGCAGAGGGAGTTGAACCGCCACCGTTCATTGCTTGTCTGTTAGCACACACCTACCACTGGCAGATAGTTGCCAATTTCAAGGCAATGTCTCTCCTTGGCTCGGACCGTTTAATTTTACAGCACGTTGCACCCGTCGCCAAGGCGTATGGATTTGACCTACATCTTGCAACTGTGTCATACAGCGAATCTGGCTCTGTTAGCATTGGACATGGTCATGGTTCTGATGACTCGGACTGCTACTGGGATAGCGGTGAATTTGACCCCTACAGCTTCAGGCTGGAGGAGGTGGACGAAAAGACAGTTGAATTCCACGTGGTTGCACTGGATGGGATGCCTATGATGATGACTGGCCCTGCGGTCGACCGTCTCAATGACGGCGAAAGCACTGGATGCCCCAACATCTCATGCTTCATCAATGGGAGTATGACTGACGCAGAACATGACGCCGGATTAGAACGGCAGGATCGAACAGTATGTTTCTGTTCTTTTCGAACAGGGTCTTTTACTGAATTACCTCTTTTCTACAGCACGGTAGCCTCACGTGGAGTAAGTTTTCACTCATATGGTTTTACCGGATACTCATACGAAACAAAAAGCATACGAGCGACCCGCTCTCATCATCACCCCGAACGATTCAAGGGACGTGAACTTCACCTTGGGTGACGCCCGAACGTTCGCCTCCGAAGTGTTGCAGACTTCCCTCTCCGACATTCCGACTGCCAAAGAGCGCCGGTGCATCGACGTGCTTCTATCGTGGTTGACCAGAAGCGACTTGACTACCGGTGTACCATTGAGGCCAGTGGCTAAAATCTTGCGTGTTTGCGCCGACCGGTGGAATGATGTTTCGATCTTCACTCGGACGCTAGACAGCTGCGGAATGGCGAACTTCATTGGCGTGATAGGTTTGGATGGCTTGGTCTCTGCCTATCAGGCATTCGATTGGAATAGCTTGAAGGACGTGTATGTTATGCGTCATTGCAACCCATGTGTCCCTGTTTCTAATGCGCTCTTTTCTAGGTATGCGATGGGTCTGTCGCAGACAGTATCTACTGGCCTTCGATGCCGACTTGTGGAGCGCTTGTTAATGGCGGCCACGGAGCAAGACGACGCCGAGCTTGTCTCATGGTGCGAAGTGCAGCGCGACGGAGTCTTGACCACACTCCGGAACGTAGAAGTTTCTGAGATAGAATGTGTCATAAACCTCATTCAATCCCTGCCCAATCCGACTCAACATTTACGTTCTGTGTAAGTCGTCGCCACGTTTCGTGTCGTCGTTCAACTACTCAAACTTGTCCTAGTCTGATTCCCCATCTCCACGATGTTCAGCCGTCCAACATGCATGTATGGGTCGCTCTTTTGACGCGCATTCACGACATCGCTGTGTCTGGATCACCCGTCTGGGACACAGCAGCTCATCTGGATATTATCAAGTCCTGCCTGGGTCGAATTGGGACCACCATGACGCTATATCCTGTCAGAGTATCTGCTCCGATACAACCCTACGAAGTCGGATATAGAACTCAAACGAGGGACGCCACCGTCGACCCCATCATGTCTTTCATGGAGCTCACAGTGCGATTTGATGTTTTCGAAAGCTGTGTACCTGCCATGTTACAGCGCATGTGGGACCGCAGAAATCGGGAGATATCCCGGTCAAAGCCACCGCCGTCGTCGTATTATGCTCTCCTTATCTACCACCTGGTCCCGTTCATACGAGACAAGGTTCCGCAGTACAAAAAGGCGTTTGTGCCTTTCTTCTCCCAGGCTTTAGAAATTTTATTGCCAATCTACAATCCGTCGGGAGCTGATCAGCATTTGCGGGTGGCTTTGGAGTACTCGGAGAACAGCATTGCAATCATCAATAGATGGTGAGTGTTCTTTGTCTCATACATGTGTCTACTACTTATGGACACGCTCTCGCAGCTTAACCGCCGAATGCCTGGAGCGGAAGGCGGAGCTCGAGAAGCTGGCCGTCTTCCTGGCTCAGAAACTTCGTCCCTTGGCAACCACCGAGGAGTCTAAAACCGCCTTACAGAGCATTCTCGGGCGTTGTCTTGCAGGTGTTCTTGTGAAGTTCGACTTGGACAGCTTGACCATTCCCTCCAAGTACTCTGCGTACGCCCTGAACGTGGGTAGCGCCGCGGCTACGGAACTCTTAGAGCTCTGTTTCACCTTGGGACTTCCATCGTGCATCAATCAAGTACTGGAACATTTCCTGTCGACATCGAAATCGAAGGGGCCAGCCTATATCAGGAAAGGGCTCGTGCCTATAGTAGAGGCGCTCCCGGCATTCTTGGAGGAACACAATCTCACCCTCATCGATGCGCCGTACAACAAGTTCGCGGCGGAGGTCGTGAAGAGTTTTACAAAAATCGTGTTGGGGCCGAAGCCGGCGGATACTGTTTCGTTGGAAGAGCTGAAGAGGGTGGGATGCGGCTGTGGGGACTGTCAAAAGTATCTCATGCCCATCTTGAAGAGTGATCAGAGTGTGGTGATGGCAATCCAGGAGAGTGAGACCGTTAGGAAGCATATTGAGCAGCGGCTGGCTTGGACAAAAGGCTGGGGTGTTACATGGGAGACGACTCAGCCCTTGACCTTGAGGGTGCGCGATCTCACCTTTCTAGTCTATGCTTGACCAATTGATGACAACCTTCCAGATCACGAAGCCGCAACCGTTGGTCACTATCGGACCTTGGTTTGGAAATCATAACAGAGCTCAAAAATTGATGAAAGCTCTCGGTGGTGTTGAGCAACAACGCCAGATCTTGGAAGCGGAATATGACTGGATCGTGGCGACAATTGCTGGAACAACTGCCCCGCTGCAGGCTGTGAATAAAGGCATTGCATCGGTGAAGCGTCCTGCAAATGGTGAAGGAGAGCGACCGTCGAAGAAACCGAGGGTATAAGAACAATCGCGTTTTCAAATTTTCTCCTTATTTCTACTGTAAATTATGCGCTTTGTGTTAATACCAGGATGATACGTACCGTGTATTGTGCACTTGAAGAGACTTGAGAGTGATTTCTGCTGAGACTGGTTATCTTAGAAATTATCTTATCTATGCCCGTTCAGGGTGCCTGGATCGTCATCAAAGTGACCAACATTGAGCTCGTTGTTCTTGACGGCGAGGACGCGACGCCGAACACTGTGTGAGGTACTCTCGGAGCACCCCTACTATGGCTCCTGTTCTCCCGTCGTCGCTGAGCCCGCATATATGCATCGTCACCTCGGACGATCTCACGCAGGTCTTGGAATGTGCTTCATTGCCTCCTCTGCCGGCCGTTCTGCAGTCATTTTCCCCACTACCACAGGGTCAGTCCCCTGCTATTTCTCGTGGAATGCTATTCATCGACGCCCAGTCACGACGCGGACGACATCTCTGACATCCGTGCCCCATGCGTCGTTTGCGCTACGATTTTCGGATTTGGTGGAGATCGAAATTGCGTGTCAGGAAGACGAGGAACAACGGGCAGTGAGAACGCTGGATTGGCTTGGAGAGCGTATTGGCCGGCGCTGTGCGAAGTGGGTGGATGATATTGGCGAGAAGGACACGACAAAGGCGCCGTGGTGGGACGAGCTCAAACGATGTATCGAAGGGAGCCATACGCCAACGAGGACGGAGACCTGGAATCACCCAGCTGCAGGTGCGCATCGCCGGCGATGACGAGGGCGGGCTACTGACAGCATTGCAGTCATCATGGCCGTCTCGACTAACGCCTCGAATCCGCTGCAGGCAATAACGGCGCTGCACGCAAGGCCGTTCAATTTCCCGTCCTGGATCGACCCAAACATCCTCAAATGCACGCTTATAGTGCACCCGCGAAACTCAGCTTTGACGGACGAGGAGTACGTCGACGTGTATCGTTCTCCGCGCCCCCGTCTAACATAGTATGCACCTCAGAGCCGGCGCCCTCTTTAATGCAGTCAAGAAGCAATTTGGCCTACATAGCTATCTACTACCGCTATCCACGCCCGAGGAAACGCCACCGCCAGTCCCTGTTCCCGCGCTAGTTCCACGATTGCCCCCAGTCGGAGAGTCGGACCCGGCCCCAGAGACCCATCTAAACACGCTGCGTATGAATAACGAGGACATCCAGCGGACAGCAAGGTTCACCCGGGAATTCGTTGTAATGAGCTTGGTTCCGTGGATGGAGAGATGTGTTGTAGAATGGAACGAAAACGTGCGGTGCTTTGCTTCAGTCAAAGACATGACTGACACCATGCTAGTTCTCGTCTACGCGCCGGCTACCTTCACGTCTATTCTCCTCTACGCGCCGACTGTTTGGTTCTCCATCTCCATCTCCATCTCCCGCTCCCACTCACAGCCCCCACTCATCCATATCACGCGCCAACACATTCGGCGGAACATCACCAATAACGGGCCCACCACCGCAGCCCCAGCAACGCAGATTGGCAGAGTTCTCCACCATTCTAGGTGACTTCAAATTGGCAGTCAACGTCTGGGAGACTATCCGCAAAGAAGGACACGGTGGCTCCGATATCCTGCCCCTTCTTCTCTCGCCGTCACCAGCTCTGCAATTACATGTATCGAATGCTTTGACTAGCATCCACTCCACGTCTGTTGAGCCCCCCGTTAGTGCTCAGCTTCGCGCCTTGCTCTATGCAGTCCGATGGGAGATTGGCATAGGCTTCCCAGATTTCCTCGACGAAGTTTTGGAGGGCGAGAGATGGCTAGTATGGGCTGCTGGTAGTGTGAGCGATTCATGTCTTGAGAGTTATCATAGTTACTCACGAGCACTCAGTCCGAAGAGGCCCCTTCCGCGCTCTTGTTAGCCCAAGCGGCTCTGTTGAGTGCCTCCAAAGGCGCGACGCGCAGAGCGGCATTCTGGTATGTTTCGGCGGCCAACAGGCTTGAGAAATGCGGCATCGTAAGTCTTCTCATTGCTTCAGTATCTATCCATCTGACTCGGGAACTGCCCAGAAACCATTAACGATGTACTTCCTTCGAAAAGCGCATGCGTTATTCAAGACCCGCCCTATGAAAGAACTCTCCCCATCTTTCTGGGACTCTGAAGGCAAATCTGCTTCCTCTACTGCCGGTTTACATGATATTCTGTCTGTAATCGAACACCCACTGGGTAGGTGGCTTACCCCTGATGAACCGAGAAGCTGACTTGGGCCTGCAGGTCGATTGCTCTACACCACTGGCGACGTGGAGGAGGCCGTCAAATTCTTCCTTGGGCTTCTGCGTGGCACAACCTCCACATCGGTGTCGAGTGAAGAGGAAGGACTCTTGGATCAGACCTCAACGGATAAGGCGTATTTGGATGACTTCCGAGTCGCACTGGGCGTAAGTCCTTGCTTACCCCAGACTCGACGAACTGCTTATCATCCGCGTCGCAGCACTACAACTCCACTTCCCCTGATAGAACGCTCCTGAAGGATCTGCGACTTCCTTTCAGCTTCTGTCTGCCACAACAATGTCGCACGCGCTTGCCTCGCGGTAACGCCCAGGGCAGCAAATCCGAGTGGGACAAACGGGAAGCAGACTGGGCGGGCTTCTGGAAGGCAGGAGGCGGGTCTGAAAAGGTGGCCAAGGGCGGATGTGCAGCTGTCGATGAGACGTTCTGGGTCGACGTGGCGTTGCGGAACCCGCTTGACGGAGAAGTCAACCTCTCGCATTTCACTGTCGTTGTAGAGGAGTTGGATTCTGAACCGTCGACCTCGAGGCAGGCGATTGAGGTTGAGACGATTGATGACATCGTGCTGAGTGCGAAGGAGTCTCGGATTGTACGGAAGTTTTTTCGCAGTTTTACGCGATACTGACGCTGCTTTGTAGGTATCGGTGGGGATCAAAGCATCGCGTCCAGCTTCACTAGCCATAACCCACGCGACATTCACGTTCTTATCCCTATTACCCTCGACCGAATCGCTGGCGACGCGGGGTAAACGTCTGCACAACACCCCCGCTCAAAGACAGACGCCTACGTACGCTCCTGACGTGCAACTCAAGCTCCAAGTCGTCGAAGCGAGCCACAAGCTGCTAGCTAACTTCGTGGATGATAGCCGACTTGTTCTGGGCCAGGGCGAGACGAGGGCGCTCAGCTTGTGGTTCTCGAATGCCGGTACGGCGTCTGTCGACGAGGCGTGGATAGTCGCTGGGCCTGAGGATCAGATATGGGTTGGCGCGTCAGAGGGTGGCGAGGGTGAGCTTTTCTTTGTCCGACGAGATGAGGGCCATTAGTTGACCTGACCTTCTTCTCAGTCGACTCTGCGTTTGAGGTCCTGAAGACGGACAACAGCACATCATCTAGACCGCCATACCGGGTACCACTTGCGGCTTCCTTGCAACCGGATGATTCAATCGAGATCAACATCCTGCTGCACGCAGAGCAACCGGGAGAACACGAGCTTCATCTGCTGGTTGTTTATAGAGAGGTACTTCGTCGAACACAGTCTTTATGAATGAGACCTAACAGCTTCCTCCAGGCGGGCTCCAAGCAATTTCACTCAGTGCAACTGCTCCGATACTATGAAGTCCAGTCTTTGTTCCGACTATCAGCCTCCTCGACGCCTTCTCGAGTAGAGGAAGATCTCTTCTCATTGGATGTCTCTGTCGACAACACGTCCAATGGCGATATCCTCCTCAAACATATATCCGCCATCAGCCCGACCTGGCGTTGTCGATCTGCGTCGGATAGACCTCTGTATGTGTGCCATTTATCATTGGTCGGTTGAAATGCGCTAACGTGATGAACGTGCAGAGGAACACTGAAGTCATCTCAGTCATCCAAGTTCTTCTTGAATGTACGACGGTGGGAGGATTCGCAGGATCCATCGTTGATCATGGACTTCGTGACCAAGAAGCTGTCGGGTGTTCTGAATGGTCTTGCCGTTGATCCCTCGAAACCTCCTCCGGTGGATCTGTGCTGCAGTCATGTACCAGAGGTGAGCGATCTTGCTTCAGTCTTCTGGTGATCCCACGCTAACGATGGTCGTTCAGCCGACTCGATGTCTAACACCAGACGAACGCGACTTCATACAAAGCAGCAGACAAATCGCCACCACACGAACCATATCCCTCACCTATCCCCAACTCCCCGCCCAGAACTACCCTTCCATATTCCCATTGTACCACCCGCTCTCCGTGGATGTGGTCATATTCTGGGAGCTCCCCGCGCAGAACCGGCGGGGCCACGTCTCTCTAACGGCCAACAACGTTGGCGCGGGGCATGCTGCGCTGCAGGAGATCATCGAGGAGGCGGAGAATGCCAAATCTGCGCGGAGCATGTACGCGGAGACGCAGAGAGAGAAGATGGAGGTCCTGCAGGCTGTGAAGAACTCGCCGTGGAATGCGGAGATGGACCCGGTTGTGCTGACGGTGTATTCGGAGAGGTCTTTGGGGCATGACTTTTCTCAAGGGTGTGTTTTGGGTTTGGTTTTCTGGCCAGTAAGCAAGCTCATGATGTTGTTGTAGGACATGCCGACTGCCGATATCGTTCAGCGTCCGGAACCATTCGTTGACGCATACTTCGAGCTATGTGCTCAAGCTTTCCTTGACGCCTAGCACGGATCCTTTGTCACAGTGAGTTTCAATTCTACCACTTGTAGAGCTAAACGTGGACTGACGACTACCACAGCAATTTGACCTACAGTGGGCGACTGACGTTCCGCGGCACGCTGCATCCAACGGAACGCGCCATACTAAATCCCAAGTTATGGGTGTCTCGACCTGGGTCGTATCGAATCGGCACCTGGACTCTGGAGGTGATTGTGCACGAGAAGGATGCGGGTGACGACAAGAGGGTACGGCATCGATATGTTCAAGAGTGCAAGAAGGAGGATGCTATGAGGATCAGTATCAGCGATACTGCGACGTCGGGGTAGATAGTTATTCGATTGATCTTTTTAGTACATGTTATCAGTTCCCCTTGCCCTCCTGATCCTTCTTCTTCTGCTGGGCAAGTCTGATCTTCTTGACGCGAGCGTTGAAGAATGTCTAGAGATTTCCTTGGTCAAAGTGCTGATGATACAACAAGTTGAGGGACTTACGCCTAACACGAATTGGACCGCATTGAAGAAGGGTACCCAGAGCTGCCATCAAGTCACTGTCAGTGGGAGTGCGCCGCACTCAGAGGTGTAAGAGCTCACATGAACGGGAATGTATCTCTGCGCTATGGTCATAGACAGTGGTGACACGACCCATGTTATCTGGTTGTCAGTGTCAGTACGCCTCGCTCATTTCGTTGAAGAAACACTACACACCCTCAACACGGCAAAGAACCCTGCCCGCAGCGTGTTCTTGATCTCCTGCACAGACGTCGCCCCATTGATCACCGCCGTCGATATCAAGAACGCTATTTACCCAAGTCCAAGTTCGTTCAGTCACCCTCTACTCTACTCAACTCGTACGCACCTGCAGTCTGAACAGGCGCCACCAGGAGGTTACTCGCCAGAATCTGCCCAATGCGCGCCGGCAGCCCCGTCTTGCCCGCAAACGCCCGCTGCAGCGCGCCCACCAGGACGTGCGAGAGCGGCGCGGACACGAGGGCCCCGTACAGCGCCATCTTCACGGCTTTGGCGTTAAAGTGGTAGTAAGCGAGGAGGCGGAAGAGGAAGGGCGCCGATTTGGGCGCGCGTTTGGGCGGGACGCCGGCAATGTTGCTGCCGAGGACTTCTTGGAGGAGGCATAGCGTTGCTGATTAGTGCCCCAGGGTGTCAGCTTGTGCCATTGTTTGGGGTGGGCGCAGGGTGCTTACCGGTGGTGAGCGCTTTGGTGCGGAGTGGGTGTGCTACGAGTTGGGCTAGGTAGCTGGCAAGCAGTGGGTTGACCCCCTTGGAGGTTGGTACGACTGGCGTGCTCATGACAGTCACAAGCGAAGAGTCCGAAACTCAATTACTTTGAATCTGATACTACTCATGGCGTCCGGTCATGAGATAGGGGGGCTCTTACCCCAGGCGCGATGCCGACACTAAGGCGCAGTCTTGTAACTTAAAAGGGCAACGCTGATAGTATGCCTGAAATCCATATAAACAAGAAAGTCGATAATATGGCGCGATGTAAGTAAAATAAGGTAGTCTAGGATGGGGTATAACTCTATTGCCTTCCTTTAACCCTAGACAAAACAATGAGCACACGAGAGCGAAGTTTAGCGTGAGATGGGACTGACCATATTTTGACGTAGTCTGCTAGCGAGACCATGCAAATCGTCTGCCATATACCGAGACCGATGCGGGGCGTCACTCCACGGTAGAGACCCTTGATGCCGTTCTCCTTGTAGATGTACGCGAGGGTGTTCATGATGGTCAGTTTGGCGGGGCGGTTTGCGTTGGCGGCACCCTTGGCCATGGACTGCATCTCCACACGGATAACCTCAATGGGCTGATTCCACGTCGCGAGCGCACCACCGATGGTCGACGCAGTGATCTTCTCGAACGCATTTAATGATTCACCGTTCTGCTTGCCCCGGAAATTCCGGATACCAGTCTCGGCCAGACGCGCGAAACCCATGCTAAAGAGGTCGTGGTCAGGAGAGTCTGATGGAAGGAGATAGCGGGTTGGAGGTACCGAGAGCCCCAGTTCGTGCACTGTCGGACGGCGACAGCGTTGACACCCTTGTTGACACCAGCAAGACCCTCCTTGCGGTAGATCTCAGCGAAGAGAGCCCACGTCGAGGGAGGCTTGACACCGGCAGCTGCGACCTTGTGACGCGTGATCTCGGCCGTCTTCATACACGTCGTGAAACCTGCGGGCTCGACGTCAGCTGTTGCTCCTAAGGGCGGACCGCGGGATCACGCATACCCATCGTGGCGTATGCTTGGGCGATACCGCCGGTCATACCACCCAGCAGTCCGGCAACAGCGGGGTTGATGCCCATGCCGAGCGTCTTCTCCTCGACCTCGGTCGCAGCGAACACGAGGACGGCACCCTTGGTGGACGCTTCTATCCATGCCTTGGGCGGTTATCAGCACATCACGGTTGACAACAGCGATGGCCGCGGTGGCGACGCACCCATGGAATGAGACCCTGGTAGAAGCCGACGAATCCACCGCGAGACCAGACGGTCTTGCAGGCCTGGAGCATCGTCTGCTGTCGGTTGGCCGCCATCTGCGTCTTGAGCACCTCCAGAGGCTGTCCAAGCGTCGTAACCTGCCACATCCGCCGTCAGTTGTGGGGTCGTCCGAGGGCAATTTGATCATTACCTCCTGCAAAGCACAGTCAGAACGCGTAGCACGAGCAGCAGAAATTATATACGCACAAACTATAAGCACCAAGGAAGCCCAGCAGCGTCAATTTCTGTCACTTTCAAGGGAAATAGAGCGAATATATGCACCATGTTCATGATCCCGCCTACATGGGTCGTGAGCCGGTGGATTCACGTGTCTGCGGGGAAGCGCGCTCACCGACGGCAATGTTGGACCAGCTGACGCCCTTCTGGCCGGGCTCCTTCTGCATGGGCGCCATTGTGGAGGATGATGGAGGAGGGAGGGAGAGAGGGAATAAGGGACGAAAAGCTGTTCCGTTTTTTGTTGGGGATCGCGGTCCGGAGTAGAGTGGGCCGACTTCGCTGGATTTGCCTCCGCTGATGTCCTGCTCGTACGTTTCGCAGGTGTTTCGGTTGCCATTATATTCTACCTGCCACAAATCTACGTTTATTACTGGTACGTTACAGCGGAACTGACTGTGGGTATCTGATTGGAACTTCAAACTTGGCGTTCCGCACTCACAAGTCGCAGAGGAACTCCGAAGAGGGACGCGTTCGCACGAGACCTTTCTGTTGAAATACCTTGGGTTCACCTCCTAGTGACGTGTAAATCCGGTTCAAGTTACTCTGCGCATCCGGAGGATCAAAGCCCAAGACACCCCACTTATTTAATCCACCGAGTCCGACGCGACCTGCCACAAACCCATTGAGACGGTAGTCTGCCCCATTTTGGCGTCCGAATCGAAGGACGTACACGCGGACTCACTTGGATCCACCTCCAGGAAATGAAAAGTGAGCATGCAGAATATATACAAAGTGATGATAACGTCTCTTTACGCGCACGACCGGCTGGAGACCCTACGAGTCACGACAACCTCGGTCGTTTCGCTTGCCCTCCAGCACCGTCCAAGGAATGCCTCAGTACCCGCGCAAGATGCGGAGGAAGTGTAGCAGCTAGCGGGGCTCCGAGTCCTGTACCATCAATGGTCGCAACGACCCATGCATAATCATCACCTAAGATCTGTCGTTGCTGCTCAACACTCCCCAATCTTCCAATGAGGGTTTTGGCCTCAGTCTGGTTTGTGGTCCATTGATCCGGAGTCGGTATCGCGCTGTGTATCGGTCTCGAGATCTACGCAGTATCTTCAAACCAAACCAGGCAAATGGACGGAGCTGCCAGGGATCATTTACCTTGAGAGCAGGCGGACTGCCCACCCAGACCGTTTCCTGTAATCCAGGCTTCGTCCCTAGGACAACCTTGACAAACATCTTCACGACCTCAGCCGCAAACTGGTCGTATGGCGCATCGGCAATGGTGAGGTTCTCATATTTCAGAACTCGCGGAAGATCAGTGAGCACAGGTGCAAGCCAGAATCTGATATAATCCGCTGCTGAGTTGGGTGGTACTAGAGCAAGGAACCGTGCCAGAGCATCCTGTGTGCTTGATTGACGCTGGAGGCTCAGGGAAGTCTTTGTGGCGTAGTTAATTGAGAAAGGGTATGCATGCTGGGTTGGAGCTGTGGCCATGCCGTCAAGATTGCCACGCGCCTGTATCCATCGTCGGTCAAAGTATAGAAACAGAGAACATAGAAAAGCGCTCACTGGCTGTCGAGATTGACACCACTCAAGGAGAGGTATTCCGAAATCGACACGGATGTCATCAAAGCGCCAGAGGGCTTTTTGTGCAACGAAAGCATCCTGATAAGAATGGTAGATAGTCCCATGCTATCAGAGAGAACGTCAGAGTGCTTGAAGCCAAATTGTCGGTTGGATAAACACACCTCGGTCAGAGCAGCCTCAAGGCCCTCAACAACGTGCTCAAAGAGGCTTGGAGGGACCTGCGCGCGCCGTTTTGATCTCTGTTCCAAGTTGTACCTCTTCAACCAAGATTTGCCTTCTGGCAGAGCTTTGAGTAGAACTCAGTGACTGCGCGCCACATTAGTATGGTACACGCACCGGCCAAGCTGACGCTCATCTTGTCTTCTCGTGTTTGAGAGCGTCTGGTCTGGCGTAAAAATGCGGCAATGATAGGATATATTAGAAGAAGGTCGTGGTCAGAGGTCAAGAAATGTTGGCGTCTCCCAGAAGCGAGCTGAGTCTGAAGTTCAGACTATTTTACTACACGCGTTCGCTTTCCCACTACGTATGCCCCCACCGCCTCCCCAACTGTTTTGCGCGCGTTCTTGGCCCCGTTTATCTTGGGCTCACGTTCGAGCTACTTTCGAGTCTGACGCGCTCTGCTGAACTACGCGTCGGAGCTCGATCATGACAGGGCCGACAGGGTTTCCTTCATACGATCATCATCAACAACGGTAAGTACAGTCTGCGTTTATATGCTCCCCGCCCTCTAAAAATCTGCCACAGAAATGGTCGTGCTACCGTCGTGGCGCCCCTGCGCAGGCTGCTCTTGCCAGAATCACACCATCCCCACCTTCACATCTAGCGAGGAAGAATCAATCCACAGCAAGCCGGAGATATCCACTCTGGCGCGAACCAACAATGTCCCATCCACATCCGAAGAGACCCATGTCATTGCCACGATATCAGCGCTAGAATCACGTCTCGCCACACTTGAGCAAACATCTGCTCACCTGGCCACATTCTCCGAGATCCTTGCGACGCGGAAGAAAAGTGCCGACTCCCTCTTGGAACGTCTTGAAGAGCAGCGCCTGAAGATACTTGTATCTATCAAGGAACGACAACGGATTCTGACCCCAGTTCGACGTCTTCCTCCCGAGATTCTCTCCCATATCTTCTCCCTCACCCTCGAGTTCCCTGTCCGACGCACCGTCAAACCGACCATAGAGCCGAACAGTCCCATATTCTGGGATATACACCCTGCAGAAAACATGCTGTGGACTATGGAGCTCGTATGTAAAGTGTGGCGCAGAGTGCTACTTGACACGCCTGGCCTGTGGTCGATGGTGACACTGGTCATACCCGACAACTGGGAGGAGAGCCAGACTAGCGTGACGCGTCTTGCCGTACAGCTTGATCGTGCGCGCACTAGCACGCTATCCATTTCCATCTGCTCCGAGAAGCGACCGATTCCGCGCGAAGTCATTTTCCTCCTTCTCGCCTCTGCCAGCCGTATCAAGGACTGGGAACTTTGCATATCTATGGACTTTTACCCGGACCTTGCTCCGTTTGCCAACCGCCTTCCCTCCCTCGAGACGCTTTCACTTGTGTGCATCCGACCTCCGGATTATCACTGGAATCTCTCCCTATGGTCCGACATTAATATGTTCGGAAAATGTCCACGTCTTTCTAGCTTCAGCTTGACGGACGCAGCTAGCTGCACCAGCGCCTTCAGTGTGCCATGGGAGCAGTTGACTACCTTCCATGCCTCGCACGTTTTTCTGCCAGAGCACACCCATTATACTGGCCTGCGCGCCATGCAGATCCTGCAGGTATTGGAGCTTGCCCGGAACTTGCAGGATTGTCATGTTCGGTTAGAAGAGTCGTCAGGTCTCGACAATTTTGCACACTGTGGCGCCGTGACCTGCGCAAAACTCAAGACTCTGTTTGTCGAGATCTGGCCAACCTGCATATCACCAGATATCTCTGAGCTACTGGCCCTCCTCGTTGCGCCGGCGCTCACGCGCTTGGTGGTTCACACTGGAAATTCTGAAAACGTTGGGAGTAGGGATGAAGCAGAGACATTCACCAATCTTGTTGTTTTCCTCGAAGCTTCCCATGCGCCTCTGGAGTATCTGGAATACCAGAACGGGGACGTCTCTGATGGAGATCTCGTTGACCTGTTCAATGCAGTACCCACCTTGACGAACCTGCGCCTCATGAATTGCGCTGGGATCAAGAACGAGCTGCCCAAGGCATTGTCGATCCAGCCTGACGCAGAGAGCGTACTCGTGCCGCAACTACGACAGCTTGCTCTTCATGGGGTGCTTGACTTCGATGGCGATTTGTTTTCAGAGATGGTTGCATCGCGCGCGCAGATAGCTCCGTTGGCCTCTATTGAGCTTCACTGGTTCGTTGAAGGCCAGGATGACACCGGGGAGCGCCAGGACTTGGAGAGGGAACTCGTGTCTAAGGCATTGCAGCCTTACACCGACACTGGGCTCTCGCTAGCGACGGATGTTAGGCGATATGCATATGATGATTATGCAGTATACTTGACGTAGAACATGTACGATTGGAATGTCAAAGAGAGTCTAGCTCAATTGACAGAATCCGACGCTCAGAGCCTGTGCTCCTGGCGTCAAGAGACTTTCACCCTGTGATAGTCCATTACGGAAGCTCGAGCACTCTGCTCACGTACATACTATTGCCGAGCGCTGAGCGCTGAGCATAGAACCACCGTGCCAGTGGTAACAAAATTTTCTCAAATCCATCCAATAGGCCATCTCGTAAAACGTGAGCAATGCCTCCCGGTTGTCCTGATACGAAAGCATATGCAGATGAGGTAGAAACACAACGCCCGGAGAGCTGGATACAGGAGTTTCGTACGGCGTATCGGCTTCTGCAAGAGATCTATGTCGAGCGCAACAGGTAGATGCTCGTATTGCTTTTTCCGAGGACTTTGCCGCTGTCGGGTGTTTCGTGTACGAAGCGCCACCAAATAAGAAACGGTTCTGTGGGTTTGGCAGTTGCCCAACCTTGTCGTTCATCTGCACTGGAGAAAAGCCACTGAGGCATGACCTTGGCGGTGGGGGCGACGTCTGTGGCGTAGGGTGGGAGCGCTCCGTATCCGAGAGCCCGTATATTCGAGTCTGACGCGACTAAGTACACAACCGCTCGTCCCACCGTCCCACAAAGGTACCGATCAAGCTTGAAGCTTGAAGGCTTGCCCTGTTTTGGCTTCCCAATAAAATGAGAGAAGTAAGTAAGTACGCGCAAAATGCAGAATAATACAATATAATAATGATAATGCTCCTGTTTTCATCCGATTGGAGACGATACGGCCCTACGAGTTACGACAACCTCGGCCGTTTTGGTTGGCCTCCAGCATCGTCCGAAGGATGCTTTGGTACCCGCACATCATGGGTAGGAAGCGTGGCAGTTGGCGGGGCTCCCGTACCATCGATGGTCGCAACGATCCAAGTATGATCATCACCTAGAATTCGGCGTTGCTGCTCGAGACTCCCCAAATTCCCGATCAGGTTTCTGGCCTCAATCTGATTCTCGTTCCATGCACCCATCGTAGTGATGGGTCCTTTCGGCTTCAAGATCTGTGGCGGTCATTATCATGAGGTAGGTAGGTAATGAGGAAAATCAAGCATACCACCAAAGTGCTGGCGTATCTCGTCTTCGAGTCCCAAGTAACGCCCCATTCTCTTTTCGTGCCCTGGCGGAGCCGTTGCTCAAGATGTCGCTTGATGGTGTCATTCTCTGTGATATGCGCCGTCGCTCCCTCCCCTCTGAGGAATGGCATCAAGTATTTGTTGCATACTTGGCAGCCGCACCCCACCGGCGTCAACTGTTGCTGCGACACAAAAGGCGAGGTTGGTTTTGCCCCCAGCACATCGGTCACATACTTCTTCAGCACATCTGCCACGAAGCGGTTGTATGGCCCATCAGTGACATTGAGCTTGTTCGCCTCCAGAACCTGTTTGAGAATCCGGACGACGGACACAAGACCGGCCTCGATGTGAGCTGACCCGGCAGACGTTAACTTGGAGAGGAAGTCGGACAGAACATTCTGAACTGCCTTTGGGAGCTGAAGGGCAAAGCAGAGTTCCAAAAGAGACTGAACACCGTTGCCAGTCTTAGAGTATGTTTCTGTGAAAAGAGTCACGTCGAGCCTCTTGACTATAAAATCAAGACACTGTTCGAGGATCTGATTCAAGTCAGCTTTGGACTCCTCGGTTATCGCTTTAAGGCGAAGCTTCTGAGAAACGAAACCCGCAAGTTTTGTGAGGGTGTACGAATCCTTTGGTAGAGACTTCAGACGTTCTTCCGTCAAGCTAAGGATGCGTGTCAACGATAGAGTGCATGACAGTGGGAAAGGGAGTACCCTTCTCTGAGCACCTTGATGCCGTTGTCCGAGTGCTCAAGAGCGATATGGCAAGCCTCGCCAAATTCTGGGTATATTGCCAGCAATATGCTAGCAGCCTGGCAAAAGAACGGCTGCAGGGCCTTGTTATAGTGAGGAGGCTTATCCCGTAGGAAGACGTCCAATCGTGAGACTAGGAGTCTATGATATGTCGATGGTGGGTGCTCTGGATTAGCCGACCGCGGCGTGTCCTCGCCAGCCAACATCCTTTGAAGGAAAGGCATGCAAGCATTGAAGGCGTCGAGTTGTGCCCCAAGCTCCAGGTAAGACATGATAGGATCGACCGTGGGGGTCGGTGCACGTGGGCGAGAGTAGGTAGAGCCCCATCGTTGTATTGTTGGCGGCGTCGTGATGATGGGGTATGGAGTCATGGCGTCCCCAATCTGCTCAAGGCAGCTCCTAACGATGTCCATGTAAGCGGTCTTGTTGCATAAAGACTCTCTTGATCGAGCAATCTCGTGAATGCGTCGTAGCACACTAGGCCAGATGGGCATGTCGGTCGGATAGATACCCTGAAGACGAGGAATGAAGCTGTACTCGAATGAGCAGCCAGACTATGAAAAGGAGCGCATAAACACCTACACCAAGCGCAAGTATTGCGTTGGGTTTGCCATTGACTGGATGAGATTCATGATCCAGTCTATGTCGGACCCTTCTATCTCTTGGAGTGTTTCCAGCAAAAGGTCCCGTCGGCGTTCGCACCAGATAATCACATCGGTGGCGTTCCTATGCTCCTTGGCTACCATCGACAAACGCTCGACAAGCTGACCTCGAATGCGATTGGAAGGAGTTCTCAATATGACTTGCGTATATCTGAAGATCGGGCGCGTTGAGACTGAAGGATAGGATCATGAATTCAGAACATACGTGTCTTCCAAGCCGTGCCACTCGAATGCTTGACATGCAGACACTAGGCAATCCAACCCCAACACACTGACGACGTTTCCCGTTCCGCAACTGCGTAGTGTGTCAGTGAACACAGATACGTCGTTCCATCGCTTGGCACTCTCGCAGAGGATATGGCCAATTTCTGCTGCCTTGACTTGGACAGCCGGACGATTCATTGTCAACCAAGCGTGAGCGGCACTGATAAGTTTCTTTTCTGTGCTTGTGGGATGCTCCGAGAGAGAGGCTACCAACGTAGCCTTGGCAAAGTCGTGAATGTCCCCCGTTGAAAAGGTGATGGTTCTGGAGTTGCATGGCGTGATGATGAGGGCAGTACGTCGATAGACTGTTAATGTATAACGTCAGAGATAGTGATTGTGAAGGCAGGACACCCTACCATTCTTCAGGCCACCGTCCTATCAGCGAGGTCAGCCACCAGACGGTCGTACTTTAAAACAATATGTGAGACCGACCCGCGTGAACTCGCTTTCCCGATAGTTGTAGTAGTCGGTCATGGTCCCATTGAGAAAGATCCCACCCCCATGGGAGTCTTCCTTGTAGTCCGGGACAGACTTGACTGACAAGCCAATCATGCGCTTGGGCAGGCCATCAAGATCGACGATTTTGGTGAAGCAAAGACTTTTGCCTCGTATGTTCTTTGGATCTAGTTCATGTTCGTAGGGGTCGTCGTCGTCGTCGTCCTGATCGTCGTCGTAGGAATCCTGGTCGTAATCGTCTTCATCCTCAAACCCGTCCACGTCCTGACCGTAATTTTCTTCATCCTCATCCCCGTACAAATTGTTGTTGGAGGCATTTGGGTCCACGTTAGACGGTTCGCCGAGGTTTAATCTTCCTTGTTCGGTATACGAGATATCGGAAAGATGGAGGTCAAAACCGTATGCCTTGGCTACGGGTGCGACGTGCCCCAAAATCACTCGGTCTGAGCCGCAAAGAGACGTCGCCTTGAGATCCGTCTGACCCTGTGTAAGAAAGCAAGCAAGCAGCGGGGGCGGAGCCTTCTCTGAGTCGTTTCCGTTGCCATCATACTGATTCAACTTCTGCCTCCAAGAACGAAACACCGTCCGGAGTTGATCCAGTTTGCCGCTTAGCTCTGGAAGACGAGGTATGAGATGAGGCTCCGCAAGACAGCACAGTCCAATGTTTACGCAGAAGAGAAAACCCGATTCAAGGGGACCAAGATGCTGACTGACACCATTGTAAGACGCGACAAGAATCACAGAGTCGTGGTTGGTAGGAAGGGTAGTTTCGAAGTTCTTTGTCGCCCCTTGGTGTGTGAGTCGGATTTGGCCGCCGACGCGACGCGAATCGGAAGATAGAATGAGTGTTAGGTTTCCGTACTCAGATGGATCGTCGTTCGTCCTGAAAGAACACAGGTCAGAGATACCAGAAACAAATTAAAGGTTACGAGAGAGCGGACCCTTCGCAAATGTCAATAATTCTGGTGTCAATAATGAGCTACCCTATCTCGATACTATACTATATCATAGGGACGCACTGTGTATGGGCTCGTCGAATGGTAAGGTTCTTGACTTTGTACTGAACCAGGGATGGCTTCACGTTTGCGCGCAGGACTTGATTGACAGCCGGGATGGCGGTTTTCTTGAGCCAGGACACCCACCGTAGATTGCGGAAGCGTACCTTAGAAAGAAATCAATCAGAGAACCGAAAACGCGTCTGTTGTAGCACCTTGTCGCCTGGAAAGGTCCAAATGCCCTTTTTTACGCCGGTTTCCTCTGTGGATGCCTTCCTAATGACGAGGGCTTCCCGTTTACTCAGAGGAATCCCGAAGGTGCCGAGGCCTTCAAGATAGAGGATGGGATTGGGCGCGTCGTTGTATGTCTTGGAGCACGCAAACTTTCCATTGAAGTTCATGTCTTCTGCAGACAGTAAACTGTCGAGGTCTCCCTGACAAGTGAGTGCAGAATCAGACGCGTATAGCAGTTTTAATTCGAGAATCCTGACCTTTACGTCCACAGACGGCGCCGTCAGGGTTTCCTCGTCGTCAAATTTCACGCCTTGGTAGGTGTCCCAGTCCTGAATCGCTTCGAGTTCGTCCATGGCGGGGGGAAGGAAGGCGGGCCGCGCGAGACTTTAGAGCAGCGGTCAACCTCGATCGCGTTGATAGGCGCCGGGTGTTGCCGGTACCTCTCTCTTTCCCTCCCCCATGTCCTTCCTATGTCCCAGCATCCGCCTCACTGTCACGTCCTCCCACTCCTGCAGTACACACCAGGCGGATGAACTGAGTTGAAAAGATTTTGGGCTTGATAGGGCATATCGCAGTCGCATTGACATAGTCTTCCGACGTCGTTGAAAACATAGGCGCTATGAGCTCCATTGGTCGGCAGGAGGGTGGTATACAGCGATGGGTCAGAGCAACTACATAGTGGAGCACGAGAGGATGTGGCATACCGTCATGCTCACATGGAACCCAGCCGGAGGAGATCAATCTATGTGATATGTAATTCTTATGGTGTGTCCTCAGTCTTCTCTATTTCGTACTATCGGCTCATATCTGGCAGATATCCGGAAAACTGCTGTATGTCCACGCCATACAGGTCAGAAGCTTATCTCACTTGTCATCGGTAAGTCGTTGCCTGGTCGTCGAATCAAACAAACTCATTCACAATAGCGAACATTGTCATTGTCCTCAAAAGGACCAACGTGCATATGACAAGTCACCCCACTTCTTTGCCCCTCGTTGCGTTGACGAACTCGAACTCTGTTGCTACCATGCACCCTGGAGATTATTGTCTAGCTGTCAGGCAGTTACCTCGAAGCCCTTGGACCATCGACACGTACTTTATATCAAGCAAGTCAACCGGAGTGGCACTATACGGCCTAAGTCTCTACCAGCAATTGACAAAGACATTCGTATGTCCTTTGTGCTTGTCTCAAGCTCTCCTTACTCATCGTCGCCACTGCAGACGGCAACGTACATCGCATAACATGCGACAGTCACTTGATTCGCTCCCGACTGCTATTCGTCGCCTCCTACAAACCAATGAACCACCTTCCTCTCTTGAGCAGGCTCTCACCAAGGAATACGTGTCTGACTGCGATAGAACACTTTCACAGCTGGATCGCACTGTGGTCGTCAACGTCGAAGACATTCACTTCCGGATGGAATTGCACGGACTACGCAACGCAGTCCAATCCATTCTCTCCCCCATTCGGCGTATACCGTCGGAGATTCTACAGGAGATATTCCTTGCGCTTGGAACTCTTGACGTCTTCAATGACACCGGAGAGGCACTCTGGGCGGCCAGCCGAGTCTGCCACAGATGGCGTCTGTTATCCATATCCCTTCCTCGCCTTTGGTGTAACTTGGGGCTCCTTCTGGATGAGAGAACATTCATCGAGCCCGCCCTTCGCACCGCCCTCGATCGAACTCGCGGTCATACCATTGACTTCACCATCTCTTTCTCCCAGGAAAATGAGGGGCGATTTCAATCTGACGATCTTGCAGCTCTTGCGAGTATGATGGAGGTATCACCTCAGTGGAGGGCTGTCACCTTTCGATGGCTCACTGGGGAATTGACCGACCACCTTAATCTCATGAGGGCCGGTCGTCTTCCCAAGTTGGAGACGTTGAATATCTTGGACTCATACGCATTGAAACGTGTGTGGTCAGAACCTCAGGAAGCCTATGTCATCACCGCCTTTGAGGATGCGCCAATGTTGACCACGGCGTCTCTTGCGGGCAATCCGCTCGAGTTGTTCTCCCTACCTGCCGAATCCAGTCTTCGCTCACTTGTCGTTGACTACTGGTATGCCCTTGACTCTACCCTTACCTTACAACGCGTCCTCAGCAGGCACCCTCACCTGGTATCCCTGCACTTCCTTACACATTTTTATCGGCGAGTTTCACCAGACCTTCCTCGACAAATGTACGAGAGTCTCACGTCGTTGCGTACAACGATGACAGTCGAATTCGACCTGCTTTCCCTCCCGAACCTAATCGAGCTTTATGTCCACTCTGCTATGGACGACGACGAAGAATGCAACGTTTCCTCCTCTCTTGACGGCATTGTTCGTCTCATCCAACACTCTCAATGTCAGCTCACGACTTTGGAACTTGGAACCCCAATCTTGACAGTTGACTCCGCGACTCAACTGCTACAACTTCTGCCTTGCCTAGAGGTGCTCCGATTGGTCTTCGTTTTCAAGGCCGACCAAGCTGGAGATAACACCTACTACGAACAGGAGCAACATGACGGAATAACAGAGCCAGTGGGCTTGATTCATTGTCTCAAGCAGAAGCATCCCATGCACACAGAGAGAGACTGCGAACATGCATTCGTACCAAGGTTGAGGGAGTTGAGCATCGTCAATGACTCTCAGTGGTCATTCTTTGATTCCGCATTTGTCGATATGCTTTGCACGCGGTTCACCACTGGGCTGCAGTCTGCAATGCTTTCTGACAATGTGAACCTTCCATCCGCCAGTCGGCAGAATCCATTCGTGGCGCTCCAGCCGAACGATCTTCTTCGCTTAGATACTGTGGGGAAAAGTGGGTTAAAAGTCGTCAAAGTTATGTATTGGAGTGACGAAGAGCCTGTATATCTGGTGCCGCTCAATTGACAGTGCTGAAATGTTCCTTCTCATACTATTTACTCCCGTATATAAATACGTATGTGATACCCTTTTCAGCTTCCTGAAATCCTCCCTCAATACATACCCAATCGAAGAATGCTTACTTCCTCCTGCAACTTTCTAGTATACCGTTACTCGACTAAGGTTGATACGCCTAAACGCCTACACATCCTTCTCTATATACTTAAAAATTCCCAAGGCTCGGGATCTCCAACGATTGCTTCGAAACTATAACTTCAAGGCTGCAACGATATTCGCGTCACGAATGTGGCCATGGCTATCAGTGCCGTCTCCTGGCCGATACTTCAACTTTCAACAGTTGAAGATCATCGCGAACCGGATCAACAAGAGACGTTAGTATACATGTAGAGTAGAGGTGTATGTACAATATGAGAGTATGTTACAAGATAGAGTAGAATAAGTAACAATAAAACAAGAAACTCGAGGTCAAAATCCTATCTCTACGACAACCTAGGCTTCTTTGCCTGTTGTCCCTCAGCACCGGCCGCGGGACGCTTTGGAGCCGGCACGCCATTGATGGACTGAGGCGCAAGGGGAAGTGGTGGAGCTGTCGTCCCAGCGATGGTTCCGACGATCCAAGTATACTCTGCGGCTAAAATCAGACGTTGCTGCTCAACACCTCCCAAAACCCTCATCAAGTTCTGCGCCTCAATTTGATTAGCTGACCACTGCCCAAAAGCGACCATGCGCTGCGGTTTGGTGATCTGTTGCTGGGGTTAACATCCAATGCCTACAGAGAAAGTGGATGAATACTTGCCCTGAGGGTATGCGGACTACCCTGGCGAATCGTCTCCCATTTGACGCCCCAACCAGCTGCCAATCTTGAAAGGCGCCCTTCCAGATGCGTCCTAGTCCCCTGTCTCTCACTGATATTCCCCACCTCCCGGTCACTCAGCATGAACGGCACCAGCTGTTTCTCGCAATATACGCATCCGCATCCAACCGCCTTCAGCTCCTGCACGGAGATGGTGTACGTCGGCTTCGCTCCCAGCACAACCCTGATGTACTTCTTCACGACCTCGGCGGCGAATCTGCTGTACGGCTCTTCCACGATGGTTAGGTTGTACTTCTTCAAGAAATCCGGAAGCGCCTTGACCACGCGCACAAGACCGTCCTTGATAAATGCCGCCTCGTTCGCCTTCGGCGCGGTCAGGAAATGGCTGAGGACCCGGTCTGCGTCCGGACGAAGGTGGAGGGTGAAGCAGAGCTCCAGAAGGTCGGTGGCCCCAGAGACATTGCTACCGGTCATCACATAGGGATAGACCGCGCTATGCCTCAGATGATTGCTCATCAATGAGTTGTAGTTGAAGTTTCCAATCATGCCTGCAAGACAAAGCTTGAGAATCGTCTGCAGGTGGGTTTTAGATTCCTCGGTGGTCGCTTGAGGACGAAGGTTCTGCGAGATGAACATGGCGAACTGTTTGAGGGTGGACGGAGTCTTCGCCATTTCTTTTATGCGTTCTGCAGTCAAGCTGGGCGTGTATCAGTATCATCAACCAAGAACTCAAGACGCGGTACACTTACAATCCCTTGAGAATCATGATCGCATTTCCGGAATACTCGAGAGCCAATTTGAAGGATTCGCCAGACGAGGGGTAGGAAGGTAGGAGAACAGAAGCGGCCTGGCAAAAAAAAGGCTCCAGTGGCTTTTTGAACTGGGGCTTGTCCTGCAGGAACGTCCTCAACCGAGACACTAGTGCAAGATAGTATGTCGCCGGTAGACGTTGCGGACCCGCCGTCTTCTGGGCGTCTCTCCCGGCCCACATCCTTTGCAGAAGAGGCAGACAGCCTTCGAAGCCATCGAAACGAGCGCCAAGCTCCAAGAAGGCGACGATGGGCTCGACGGTGACAGTTTCTGTGACAGTGGATACCGGTCTGTACAGTGGGTAGCCGCCGTGAACCATCCTGGTTGACTTGACAACAGGATAAGCCTCCATGTTGGTCCCGATTCGCTCGATGCAGGTCTTGATAACCTCGGGAAGGGAGGCTGTGTCCCAGAGCGGCGAGCCAGATAGTGCAATCTCATGGATGCGCTGCAGCAAAGCGGTCCACACAGGAACATCGGAGGGCTGTACTTTTTGTAGCCGAGGAATAAGACTGAGCCAAAGTAAGTCCACACTCCAATAGCAATGCTAGTAGTGACTCACTTAGAAGTCAAGTAGTTCGTCGGATTGGCCTTGGATTGAACGAGATTGATGATCCAGTTCACCTCAGACACCTCTAGTTTCTGAATGGTTTCCAGAAGTGCTTCGCGCTGAGCTTCACACCACGACACGACCTCGGCGTCTTCTTGTTCTTTCGCCGTTGCGAGCAAGCGTTCAACGAATTGACCTCGGAGGTCATTAGAAGTCGTCTTTGACAGGCCCTCGGCATATCTAGAAACTGTTTGTCAGTGTAAAGTAGACTTGTATGTTTACAAAACTTACATATCCTTCAGGCTTGACCAATCGAATGCTTGATAGGCCGAGACCAGCCCCTCGATGCCCATGATAGAAATACAGTTCGCTGCCCCGCAGCTGCGCAAGGTGCGTACATATAAACCAACGTCATTCCATCGGTCTGAACTATCGCGTAGGACATTGGCGACTGGAGCCATCAGCCGCGAGACAGCGGGAGTGCCTGACTGAGGCTGATACTTTTGTAGCCAAGATTGAAGAGCATCGACAAGGCGTAACTCCTTGGTCGTCGGTGTCTCTGAGAGAGACACCTTCAAGACGGAACAAGCAAACTCGCGAACGTCGCCGACTGTGAAATTGACGGTGTCCAAGTCGTTCGGAGTGATGATGAGAGCACTACGTTCATAGGCTTTGCCTAATGTCAACAAGCAGTATCGTGACAGAAGTCGATGACTGACTATATGTGAGGCTACCGGACTGCAAATAATTAGCATCAACGAAGGCCATATACAGAGAAAAACCCACCTCCCGCTCGTATCGATCAAATGTGCCCACTCGATCGCCATCTGTCATGCTCCCATTGACGAAGCATCTGTGTTCGTTATCTTCCTCGCCATCCTCGAGACAGTCGATTGCCGAACCGCTCATGGCCATGGGCATACCGTCAAGGGCAACCACATTGTCGAACCTGAGAGTCGTCTCATCAACCTCATCCATCGAAACATCGTCAGCAGTGTATTCTTCCTCGTCCCAGTCTTCATCGGAATCCTCATAGTATGAACGCCCGTAGCGGCCATACCCACCATAATCTCTGTATCCTCCATATCTAGAATAAGCCGGCTCGACGTCGAGGGTCACGCCTCCACGTTCAGTGTACTTGACGGACGAGAGATGGAGGTCGAATCCGTAGGCTTTGGCTACAGGAGCGATGTGCTTCAGCATCAGCCGGTCCGAGCCGATGAGCGACATGGCCTTGAAGTTGGCTGCCGGTGTAATCTTGTAGGTATGTGTGAAAAGGCATGCGAGTATTTGCGGTAGGTCTTCGTAGTCCATCTCATCGTCCTCGTCTTCGCCGTTGAGCATCTGTCTCCAGGAGCGGAAGACGTTTCGCAGTTGGTTCATCGTGCCGACGAGTTGGGGTAGACGTGGTACTGAACGCACGTCTCCGAGGTAGCTGAGTTCGTAGGAGAGACAGACGACGTATCCAGACTGGAGGGGGTCGAGGTATTGGCTCACACCGGTGTATGCGCCAATGAGAGTGGTGGAAACAGGGCCATGTCCGGCAGTATTGAATGTCTTGGTCGTTCCCTGGTGCATGATGCGGATTTGACCGCCACCATGACGCGACGGGAGGATAATCGAGAGGGTCCCATACTGCAGGGAGTCTTCTTTCATCCTACACTAAGTCTGAGAACATGACTATTCGAATGAGTGAAAGGGAAGAACTGACTCTTCGTATATGTTGATAGTCCTGTAGAATTATCAGATAAGTCGTTGGTAAATTGATAAGTCATTGAAACGCACTCAGCGTGAGCTTGTCGCAGGGTGAGACTCTTGACTTTATACTGCAACACAGGTGCAGGCACCGCCGCGCCAAGAGCAGTATTGACGGCAGGAATGGCTGTGCTTTTCATCCAAGTATCCCATTGTGAGTTGTCAAAATGAACCTATAGAGCTATCAGCAGATGAAAAACGCGTAAAAGATGTCGCACCTTCTCGCCTGGGAACGTCCAGATCCCCGTCTCCACTCCAGTACCCGCCGCTGATGCCTGCATGATTATGCGCGCCTCCCGTTCGTTGAGGGGAAGCCCAATGGGGCCGAGGCCGTCGAGGCTGAGGCAAGGATTTGGCGCGTCAGAGTACGTGTTCGAGTACGCAAAGGCCCCGTTGAAGGTGATGTCGCCAGACAGTGCATTGTCCAGATCCCCCTAAGAGATGGAATGCAGAGGATCAGTACGCCATATGCGCTATTGATGCCATCTCGGACCTTTATGTCAGTGGAAGGTGCAATCAAAGGCTTTTCGTCGCTGATATCCAGTCCTTGGTACGTGTCCCAGGCCTCAATGGCCTCGATTTCTTGAGGAGAGTCCATGGTGGGAAGAGGAGAGTGAGACGCGTGGGAATCCGGCGGTTTATTCATCAACACGGCCAAATTCGTCACGCTCAACGCGTCAATCAACGGCGCGTCGATACCGGTGAACCATGACATGCACGTCTATGCACGTAAATCCCTAGAACGACAAGGCAGAGGATTCTGTCACTCATTGCGCTGAGTGTTTTCATCATTCCTTCAATTGACACCTTTCCATAGGACCGCTATACTAAGTCTACACGGCAAGGCACGTAATTCGCCTCGAACTTGACATATGGACAACAATTATCAACAGCGGTCTGAATTCTTCGTGTATTCAGTCCCTTTGGCCACTGCGAGGGTTCCGGAGCAGTGCGTTCTGTTCGAACTCCGCTGGAGCTTCAGATAAAGAACGAGGCAGTGCTGAACTCTCCTGTGAATTCATGGGTGGTGATTCATTCTTTGAACTCAAAGTCAGTTACTAACTTGACCAAGTTCATGATAGGCAAGACAGTCATATAGGTACCTACCGGTCGAGTGGTGTCTTTCTCTTCGATCAGAGAGATAGTCTCTTTCATGGGTGTTGGCGTTGACGCCGACGGTGGGCTGAAAATTGATATCTGCACCAGCTGGCAGCTGCAGTTCAAATTGGTAAATTACGCGACGCCTCGTTTGAACGCGCCACATCGTAATCATGTTGACCTCATCCGGAATCCATCAGCCGACTTCGCAAGCGCTTAACAAACTTGTTACTAACGCTTTGGTGAGCAATGACAAACTGGGGGACACGAAGAGCATATATCAGAACATCTGGGCGCCAAAGCTCCGCCTACTCAACTTGAAAATCCTCAGATGTCTGCAATCCATGTTACGTATTCCCAAATCCGCGACATCCCACTCCAGTTGGAGATCTCGCTCCCTCCTACTGCGTCTAGTCAACCTCTACCTCTCGTCTTGTTCTTCCACGGAGGCGCATTGATCACAGGAGGCAAGAATGACGTCCTCTTCGCCGGGTGGCTCAAAGGTAGGACACCTCCCTTGCCTTCTTCCATCGTGAATCAGAACTTAACGCTCCTCCCCAGATGCGTCACTCAAGTCCGGCTTTGCGTTTGCAGGAGTAGACTACCCCCTTCTGCATCCCTTCACCGCTAAAGACCAAATCGCCCAAGTCAAGGCCCTCTTCCATTTCCTTGCGTCCGATGCCATGACTACCTCTCTACCGGAAGGGATCTCAATAAATTCTCAACGCGTCGCGGTCGCTGGCTTCTCAGCAGGCGGATACCTTTGCCGTCTTGCTGCTCTCTACGCGGAACCAAAGCCCGCCGCGCTGATTTCTGCATACGGGATGGGCGGAAGCTTCCTCAGCGACGCCTTTGTCCACGGCAACAAGGCTTTGCCGTTCGACGTTCATCATAATGCGTCGCTCGACGAAGCCAACCCACCACCAACCGTCGACTCCCCAATGATCTTCGACCACAACTTGAATACAATCACCGACACGACTGGTCGATGGGATGCCGGTCTATGGGCCATCGTGGAGGGGGTCTTCCTTGACTACCTTACTGGTGTTCCTGGGTTTACCTCCCAGCTTCGCACGGTCCCCGCGGAGGAGCGGTACGCCAAGGTGACAGAGATGGGATGGGCGGATGTCTTCCCAGAGATCGCTATCAGCAAGGGCAAGTTCCACGTACAAACTTTCCCGCCGTCGTTCATATACCACGGCGCTGCGGATCCTCTTATCCTGCCTGCGGAGAGCACGACCACTTATGAGGCGTTGAAGAAGGCGGGTGTGAAAACAAAGCTGACAGTGCTCGAGGGAGCAATTCATGGCATGATTGACCCGACAACCGGCGCGCCACATGTTGAGGCTGGGCCGCTGCAGGAAGAAGCATTTAGATTTGTTGCGCAGGAATTGGAAAAGTAGAGTTTGCCGCGCATAATAGTAATAATACATGTCTTCAAGGTGTGAGATAGAACACAGAAAGCAATCCACACACTATCCAGCCTCACAGGGCGTGGCGCCACATGAACTTGACGCGCCTAGATCACCGAAATGGCACAAAAAGTATCTATCTATCAGTCCACCAAGACTTAGAGATCGTCGACCTGTGGGAGACGCGAAGCGCAATCATGTGCGTCGGTGATCGTCCCGATTCGGACATAACTTTTCACCACGATGAGCATCCATCTTCGAGGGCGCCTCGCCGAGCCTGACCTCATCGACGAGGACGACGTGTCCAGCTCGTCGAGCAGCGAGGACGAAGAAGAGGAGACCTGGGACGACTGGGTCTCAGATTCCGCCAAGCAACCATGCAAGTCTCTGTTCGAGGATAAAATTTTCCCGACGGTCGAAGAGACCATCGCCCACGACAAGTCTGCGCACGGATTCGACTTGAATGTGAAATCTGCTGCATTGGGTGCGTCATACTATCTCATCCGATTTTTTTTGCTTTAGGAAATTGACAATCTTTGAATCTAGCACTTGATACTCATGGACGAATTCGCTTGATCAACTATATCAGAAAACAAGTGAGTTCTCGGCGGAAAACTTATCAGTTTCGACTCAAATGTTCAGAAACTCTCTGCAGGGAACGCATCGGAGCTCACTGCCCCCGACTTCTCAGCCGACGAATACTTGATTCCTGTCATTGAAGACGATCCATTGCTCCGTACGTCAATCCACCCCGATCCACAAGTCCACCACCATCTAAGAACGTTCCAGAATATCAGAACGACGATTGGTCCGACTCCGAAGATGAACTCGAATCGTCTGACCCCATCCGCAAAATTGCTGCCCTCGAAAAGAAACTGTCCCAGACTCGCCAGGAGTTCCAGGAATACCGCGGTCTCATCTCGCAGAAAATGGATCTTCCCAGTTTGTCTGAGGATGCTGGACCCTCTGCGCCGCGCTCTCGCGACGACGATACACACTACTTTGAAAGTTACGGATCTAATGGTCAGCGATCCATCCATAATTAGTAGGATGTGCGCTGATGCCGTATCGCAGACATTCATGCTGTCATGATCCAGGACAAAGTGCGAACATCCACCTACGCCCAGTTCCTCCTTACCACTCCGGCCCTCTTCCACGATGCTGTGGTCCTGGATGTCGGATGTGGGACCGGTATCCTCTCGCTCTTTGCTGCGCGCGGAGGAGCGAAGCGCGTTTATGCAGTGGACGCTAGTGCCATCGCAGAACGGGCCAAGGAGATAGTCAAGACCAATGGGTTCGACCATATCATCACCGTGATGCAGGGCAAGGTGGAGGAGCTGGACATCCCGGAGAAGGTGGATGTCATCGTTTCTGAGTGGATGGGATATGCGTTGTTGTACGAGTCGATGTTGGACTCCGTTCTGAACGCACGGGATCGGTTCTTAAAGCCCGGTGGTGTCATGGCGCCTAGTCAGTGCAAGATGATGTTCGGGCTCTGCGACGCGAGCGAGATCTTGAAGGACCGTGTCACCTTCTGGAATGATGTGTATGGTAAGATCGTTCATCTGTCTTATGGCATTCGATGTCTCATCATCATGATGTTCAGGCTTCGACCTCTCTGCGATGTCCGGGGACCTGTACAAGGAAGCCATCATTGACGTCGTCGGCCCAGAGACAATACTCAGCACTCCGTTCACCGTCAAAGACCTCTACATCCCCGACATCACCACACGCCAACTGAACTTTACATCCGCATTCACCTTGGTCACCACCGCTGAGCGCCGCACCAAGGTCACCGCCTTCATACTCTATTTCGACACCTTCTTCTCCATGACCGGCAAGCCCATCTCGCCGATGGTACAAGTCAAGACGGTCAAGGAGAATGACGTGGTGCTGGCGGAGGTGTGGCCTGTCGGCGGGAAGCCTGCCCCGCAGAGGAGAGCAAGCCAGAGCAGTGCGGAGAAGGAGAAGGTTACGAGCTTCAGTACCGGACCGCAAAGCATCCCGACGCATTGGAAGCAAACATTGTTCTTGCTCCGGGAGCCGTTCGTCGTTGACGAAGGTTAATATTCACATCATATTGCTCGAGTACTTGACTGACTCCTTCACAGGCGCGCAGGTTTCGGGTACTTTCTACTGTAAGAAGAGTGAGACGAACTCCAGAGAGCTAGAGGTTGAGATACACTATACCCCGCCTGGTAGCGAGGAACTTGTGATACAGATGTTCACTGTACAGTAGTAGTTGTTGTATGACTGATCTAGTATGTGAGATAAATTTGACTGTTCGAGATTTCTTTGCTCCGTGTCCCCGAAATGGCTCCGTTCACCCCAGCTCATTTACCTCTTCTCTATCTTGCTCTCAATTATGTAACAGCTGGGCTCTGCATCAGAGAAAATAAAATAACCTTTGCAATGCCTTCGGGCTAATGTCGCCGAGCTGCAGAAAGTCTGGGCGTCCGACTCGGGGCTGGCGGTGATTGCCTTTTAGGGGTCACTGCGCCAGGTGCACAATGCAGGCACAATGACCTTCTCTTCTTCGCAGTGATGATGGATCCCAGCACGAGCGCAGGCAGCTCGTCGACACATCGTCGTTCGAGTTCTCTCCACGACCGGAACACCTCTAAACACACCCTGGCTGACCTCGAGCTTACCGAACTAAAATCCACTCACGAATACGACACTGAGGCCCTTACCCCTTCTCCTTTTAATCCTCCTCCTTCCTGGGTCACCCGCCTTGAAGCCCGGATAGCTTTCCATCCTCGACTATTTCGAGTTTATCTCTACGCCCGAGGTCCACGGCCAAAGGTAGACTTACCAGGCAAGTCCTGCGCCGTGAAACCCAGTGATGATAATTCTCAGTAATGAACGACATCACCACACAGAACCCCGACCGCTCCTCGACATAGACCTAAACGTTAAGGGGATACGGATACGAGCCCCAATAGAAACGACCTTCATTCGCGCGACACGGCGGCTTACCTCTCCTTGGCTATTCATCATCCTAGCAGCCGCGTATATAATCGGCCTCGCCTTTCTCTCCAGGGCAAACTCATTCTTAACCCCCACGGACGATTTTCTCGGGTGCACGTCAACCTTTTGGCTCGCAAATAGCGGATGCGGGCTTGACGGCGAGTCGTGTACACCCTTCAATGGCACCAGCTACGACTTCCGATGTCCTGCCGGCTGCAAGGGCGTCTCTCTGCAGAATCCACGCACTGTTGGGGATGAGCAGACCGAGTTCGTACCTTTGGTGGTGGGCGGAGGAGATGTGGATGCGACGTACCGAGGAGATTCCTTCATATGTGCTGCTGCTATACAACAGCGAGTGATCACTTCCAGTTGCCAAATTCAGCAACTGACATTCATACATCAGGGGCCTGGTATCAAACAGCAAGGGAGGGTGTGCCACTGTATCGCTTATCGGGAACTACACAAACTTTTTACCGACCTCTGGGCATGGTATAACGTCAATCGGATTCGCGACTGTCTTTCCTTTGGCCTTCCGTTTCGCCGACTCTACCTCATTGACCCATTGCGAGGACTTACGACAGGAGGCGCTCGCATTCAACATTCTAATCACCTGTCTTCTATTCTTGGTCTTGAGGCCACGCCCAATGGTCATGTTCTGGTGTTTGGTTTGTATTGGCTTTTGGCATATCACGCTATTCAGTGAGCCTCAAGCAGTGTACGAACGTTCATCCTTTCGCAAATTTAGCGACTAATACAAATTTGTAGTCCCCCGGATCTCTCATCAGCGTTTGGTACCTTCCTCCCCGCGCTGTTCATAGCCTACGGCTTTTGGAGATTGGCATTCCGCTTCACCCTTCACCTCTACCTCAAGGCACCCATAGAATACATGGTCTGGTACCTTGCGCCTTACTGGACCAGCGTTTTGACAAACTTGACGATGGACAACATACCCATTGGTCGCTTGACATCGTCGGACCTGCACAAACGGTCCGGCGCGATAACTGCGCTGGTAATCATCATAATCATCGTCGCTGTGTTGGTTATCAATCAAGTGCGGGTGGTGCGCAAGACGGGTTGGTTACCGTATTATATTGGATGGTATATCGCGGGTGGAGTGGTGGCGTTGGTTCTAGCCCTTCTGCCGACGTTGGAATTCCGTCTGCATCACTACATCGTTGCTATCGTCCTCATGCCTGTCACTGGCTTCCCTACAAGGCTGTCTGCCATCTATCAGGGCTTTCTACTTGGTCTCTTTCTCAATGGGGGTGCTGCTTACAACTTTGACTCAATACTGCAAACCGCAGCTGAGGTACGCGTCCCCCTTCAATGTCTAACAAACACGAGCAACTGACATCCTATGGTCCCTTTTGAATTAGCTGCAGCAAGACGCCACTCTGGGTACGGACTTAGCATCGTTTATCACCAATTCGAGTACCTTCAACACCTCTGTCATACCCTTCCAAAACCAGACAATCTTCTGGGCCGCGCCGCCTAGTGGGTGGGACGGGTTTTCTCTTTTGGTCGATGATGTGGAACGATATGTGGGCGCCGCGGTCAACTTCTCCCTCGCCGCCTTCAATTCAACGATACCACACTTCTTCAGACTTGCAGTGAGTTCAATCACCCCTTCCCCAATCATTCTTTCTTTGACGTGAATCCCAGTTGATGTCGGGCGACTCCACCGGAGATTTCACCATGCCTGCAACGCTTTGGCCCAATGGAACATGGGTCGATCCAGCACCGGGCGCATCGTACTGAGAGCAAAGTAACAAACAAACACTGTTCTATGTAACAACTGCGTGAGAATACGGACTGTACGGACTAATAACAGCTTGTTTTGGTGGTGTAAGGTATATTAAACAGACCGTCGCGAAAATATCTACAATAATTCGAGGGCATTGGTATACAAGGTAATATCATGATGAAAGCAGCAAGTCAGCAAACAACAGTGTTCAGAGCACAAGCCCAAGCGGTCCCCACAGCCCATAAACCCAGAAGGAAACCCAGATGTACCCTCTATCCTATGCAATTATACGAGTGTCGGATGTGGTGTCGGAACAGAGCTGTCTAAAACATCATCTGAGGTCTTCTTCTTTCTCATGCCACGCCTGCTCTCCTTTGGGTACTCGCACTTTAGCTTGCGCCGAGAACATTGACTATAAGCATGATCAGCAGGGGGGCTCAGCCGAGAAAGTCAGTGCGATGTCCTTACTTGCATGTCCTATCGGGACTGTCCGGTTCTGGGGCGCCACATGCAATTTTGCGTCCCCGGCAGAAGAAGCACGCTAGAGTGGGTTGCTTCTTCTCTTCGGACTTTGAGGGTTGTGGCGGTGGGGGCCGCCGGTGGTACGATGGGGGCGCCGCACCTTGAGAAGATCCAGTGCGCGGCAGCTTGTAGTAGAAGGCTCTACTGTTCTCGTTCTCGGGGATGGGGAGGGTATGGCGGCGCGATTTACTACGCGAGGCCGGGTTTATGGGAATCATGTCTGACGTATGGCCATGCGACGGGATACTTGGAGTAGATAGCGAGTACGGCTGTGCGCCGTCGCTCGGGGGGGATGGCGATATCGGCGATGTGGGTGACGGCAAGTAGTCCATGATGGGTTCCTCCTCCACCTTGTGTCGGAAATAGTCATTGTCAGTAGACGCTGATTTCGAAGAGTCATACGGCGGTTGGGGTTGCGCTGTGAAGGTGCTCGTGAAATACGACTTTTCCTGAGGAGGAGGGGTGTCTAGTCGTTGAGGTGTCGGAGAACCCTACATAAACTATATCAGCGCCCAAGAATTTGTCAAGTGGACGTCGGTACACACATAGGAGCTTTCCGAGTAAGCGGGCGTCGGCGGAGGCTCTGATGACGAAGCAGATGCCTCTGGAGAGCTGGAGCTATACGGCTGTTGGGGCCTGGCATAATCATAGTGAAGATGTTGCGCCGGCAGCAGGGAACTATTGGAGAAGGAGGATGGGCGAGCCATGGGTGCAAGTTCCGAAAACGTGTGTGCAGTCAATCCCTGTGCCCCGCTGTGTCCCCACAGCGATGAAGATGCGCCAGAGGACTCCGACGGCCAGGATTTTGCGAGATCATGTCCGCCATATTGAAAGACGTATCCCTGGAAAGGGGTGCTGGGCGGTCCAGATACCATCGCCCACGGGGAGGGCGCCTGGCGGGCCGCAGGAAACATCCTGTAAAAGTTCTCATCCTGCTCCTTCTGCGTCTGCGCAAAAGAGCTGAGATGACTCGCTTCCTCCCCGCCCTGCAAGACGCGCATAGCTTGGCACAGTAGTTCGTGAAAGACAGAAACAGAACCGTACCGTGTGCGTGGAGGAGGATGGCAAATCGAGGTAGGACTGGGTGCTCTGCTCGTCGAGCAGGTATTTGGCAGCAGACGCCCGCGGCGTTTGCGGCAGCATGTTGTGGCACGTGTAAAGCGTTCAGCTTGGGAGTGGGAGTGGAAGGTCCGCTGGATTGGTCCGCTGTGGGGAGGACTAGGTGGAGCAAAGCGAGAGCGACAGTGCCAAGAGGGTCGTAGATGAGGGCAGGAAGGAAGCTGCAAAGTAGGGCAGCAATTGGTCATTAGTGCATCAAGTGACCGCAGGCCTGCCCACATGGACCTACATTTACTATGGCCCCTCTCCTCACCCTTCTTTTGCTTCCTCCATAATTAATTTTTAATTGCGCGATATTGCTGGGGTTCGCGCGCTCTTTTCGCCCTGCTGCTGCTCTTCGACTCCACCTTGCCTTGCTATTTCTTGTCCTCATGCCGGGCCGGGGCCGGTTTGCGTCCGTGGAAGCAATTCGGAAGCACCTCCTGTACTCTCCTGTATGTACAGTTGTATTGGCAATAAATATTCTTACCACCCTCGTTTTCAAGGTACATTTAAAATGCCACTAATGCTGCTTGAACGGCCTCTGCGGCCTCCTGCATGTCGAACTGTATGCCTCCGGCAACAGCTTCCTACTGCCAGGCTGTCGCGCCCCTTCCGGACGGTTATACAGTACTTACAAATCGGATAACACACATCTATCTCTCGGCCTGAAACTATGTTATGGCCTGAACAGCTCAATGCACTAGCACTTTTTGGGTTTAGTTTAGCAATTTTCCTTTGATAACGATGTATAACATACGGATGGCAAGCATACGTCTCGTGGGTCTGGACCTCTCTCTGTTGAAAGACACGCCTCTATATCATCATCACTATCACTTCTTTATATCTCGCGCCACCGCCACAATCAGTAGATAGCTCATAGATCGCGTGTCTCTTCCCAGCAATGTACAAAACGGACGGACTTCGGACGTTCTGATCTCAAAGCTTGATCTCATGCGCGCCCTGGACACCACGGACAGCAATAGCTCGAAGTCACGGTGTTGAGAGCACACGCCTCACAGGATACCACTGTGCTTATTACGCAACTCAACAAGCACCCACTTTCAGGACGTTACTGGGCATAGAAGGACAAATCTGTGGTAACGTCAATGTCAAAGCGTCAAATCAGTGTGGATCCAGTCATCTTGAACCCGTCATCTCGTGATATCCGACGGGCGCTTGCCGTTCATCCAGATTCGACAGACTGAGATCCTCGTAAGTAGGTTGCACCCGCACCGAAGTATGTGTGCTTGACAAACAGCCTCGAGCTCTGCCTCAAGATTGTTGAACGGGTCAGTCAACCTGACTCGGAGGAGAGATTTGATCGTGGAAGCAAGTACTTGGTTGCGTGTACGATGACAGATAGAGGTTCATATCAGGGTCGGAACAAAGGTTGTGAGAGTATATCGACAAAACGAGGCGAGCCGCCGGCTTTGAGCTAATTTGAGTCGTACCGGCTGACTGTGTACGAAACAGTTGGAGGTCAGGCATAATATCGGCAACTAGGATGTTCCACCCGAGGTGAGAGTGGGAGGTGTATAGGAGCGGCTGTTCGGCACAGAGATGGTATGTTTGAGAAATACCGGCAAGAATCGTGGAACCAGTGGCTGAGATTCGTCAATTTTCAAAGGTGTGCGGGACGCCGTGGAAGAGGTGGCTGAATTGTAACAAAGGTTTGAGCGGCACGATAGAGAAGCCCAGATAGAGGTTGGAGCTCTTGGACGCGGCAGAGTCACCGAACGAGGTCAGACGACGTTTGGAAGTTGAACGTTGAAGCTGAGAGGTGCTTCACTCGGCATCTGCCGTCCTCGTGTTTCTGTAACGGCAGTCACTGTGACACGACGATCACTTGTCTCTCTGTCTCGCCCACTGTCCTGCTGTATTTTCGGTAGCCCCTCTCTGGCTCTTTCTATTCTGTTCTGAGCGTTTCTTAGTCTCAAGACAACCCTATCTTGAAATCCTCTCATCTTCGCGACACCTCACTTTATTCTATCATAAAGCGCGCTACTTCCACGGGCCACACTCATCTCTTGCTCCATGCGTCCGAACAACCGATATGCCTCTCCCATCTATAACCCAGCAGGTCCCAGCTCGATTCCTTCCTTTGATCGGCCGCACGGTGCGTAGATACGTGCCTCCGCTTCCTCCCATCTCTTCATTAACTCTCTGGCTGGCCCTACCACAATATCAGATTTCAAGAAGGGCAGGAACGGCAAGAAGAACCTCTGGCTCTGCGACCTCTGCTCGTCCCCAAAGTATATGAGCCTAAAGGTGGCGCAGGAACACGAAAGGGGCGCCGAGCATCTTCGAAATATCCGCGCGAATGAATCCGCGTCCGCGTGGGCTATGCCGAATGGAGACTGGGCGGATTCCGGAATCCTGACGAGGGAGGAGAAGAAGGATAACGAGCGCCGCGTCTTCGTTGACCAGCTGCACGAGTTTGTGCCTTTTTGGATCCGCGGGGTTGAGGCTGCACAGCGAGGCGAAGTGCTGAAGATGGAGGACTTTTTGGAAGAGCACGAGAAGTACCCTTCGATGGAGGCGGATGAGCATTGGGGAGGATGGGGCGCGGCTGTGCAGTATACGTGGCCGGTGCAGCGGCCGTGGCCGAAGGAGAGAGGAGAAGATAAGTCGATGGAATCTGCGCGCGTGGTTTCGGATAAGCAGGAATTGGCTTCTGTCCCGGGTTTTTGCAGGTCGAGAAGGAGCGATGTGACGCGGGGCTCGGTCGTTTCTGAGGTGAACTTTCATGAGTACGATGCACACGCCTTTGTCGAGGACATTGCGTTGCAAGAAGCTGTGGACACTGAAAGGAAGAAACAGATGCATATGTTTTTTGAGGTAAGGGTCTACATTTACTGAGCTCTCTGTCGTACTGATCCACCTTCGGTTCCTCAGATGCCCACCCAAGAGAAAGTGCAGCGGATCGACGATTTGATTCGGAGCTTACGGGATGTTAAGGCTTGACACGTTACAGCTAAGCCGAATCCATTTGAAACACACTGTACACTTGACTGTTTACTCACTGCATTTCTTGCATACCGTTTGTCGAATGTACGAGTAGCGCTACAACACGAATTGCTCGCGTCATGTTTTCCGACAATCATTATTATGCCGATCAATCATCAGATCAACTCGCGTGACGTCAGCAATCCCTGTTACCCCGCAATGACGCATCACTCCAGCGGCGATGGATTGCTTATAAGCTTGGACACACGGCTGGAGCGACTTAACAACTCTCCATCATGACCCAACAAGACAAACAATACGAAGAAGAACTTCCTTACGGCTGGATCAAAGAACACGACGCGACTGGACAGCCATTCTACGTATGTACTCTTGGTCTCTTCATTAGGTTGAGTATAACGCTGACATCCCATGCAGGTCGATACCAAAGCTAACCCACCCCGCTCAATATGGGTGCACCCATACGAGGATGAGGAGTACATCAGCACCATCCCCGACGTTCGCGAGAAAGCCAAAGGTCACCCACAAGACGACAAGCACGGTGACGATGACCGTCCACCAGCATACGCTCCGCGATCTGAGTCTCCGGTGGCCGGTCAATCGAGCGCACCGACACCCAAATACGCACCGCCCAAAGGCAAGCGTGGGATGCTGAGCAAGCTGAAGGACAAAGTCGTCGGGACCCCAGAGGAGCGCGAGGCGGAGAGACGACACCGTGAAGCCGAGAGACAGCAGCGTGAAGCGGAGAGACAACGGGTTGCAGAGGTACGTGCTAGCAGTGATTCTTGTGGTGTGGCAGTTTGACTGACATTCGCATCATCTACAGCTTCAGGAGCGGCGCCTTCAAGAATATCTTTCTCAGCGGCAGCAGGGCGGCTACGTACAGCAAGGGCCTATTGGCTACCACCAAGTTAGAATGGGCGGCATGGGCATGGGCGGAATGCCTATGGGTGGCATGGGTATGGGTGGTATGGGTGGTGGCGGGTTGATGGGCGGCGGGTTGATGGGAGGGAGCGGAATGGGTGGGTATGGTGGTGGTTACGGTGGTGGCAGACGAGGAGGTGGAATGGGTGGAATGGCATTACCTCTTGCTGGAGGTCTTGCTGGCGGCCTCTTACTCGGCGAAGCAATGGACGGGTTTGGACACGACGATTACGGTGGTGGTGGAGGAGATTATGGTGGCGGCGGTGGTGATATGGGTGGTGGTGATATGGGCGGTGGTGGCGACTTCTAGTTGCCCTGCGCAGTCGATGGTGGTCATACACGAATCAAGTCAATGTCTCTCATCACAATTTGTAGCATTAGTATCCTTTGTCTGTACGACTAATTCAGAGCTTTTTGTATGCAATCCTCACGACAGGACACTCGGAAAGTTAGACAACAACCCATTACATTTGACAAACTTGACGTGCTCTTGAAAGGTCGCTTCAAGTTCTAGGTAGAGTCGGGTAACATCAAATAAATAATCGGCCCAATACGGACTTGTCCTTTCACCACGATGAGCATACATCTGCGTCGTGCGATAGCATTCTTTGCGCCCTTGCGAAACAAAGCATAGGGATGACGACGCCACTTCTCATGGATATATTGACGAGGATGAATGCGAGGAGACTCAACATGAGAAGGCGGGACCACCTTCGCAAACTTCATTGCACCGCCAACTCCTCGGCGCCGCCATCTCTTGCTACTCTTGACCACCGCTACAGTTTGAACTCGAGGAGGCTCGACTCTCCGTTATCCCACAACTTGACAAACTTCAGCCCCGCCCCGTCGCCCAGTTTCTTGAACTCGCTCAACGTCCTTTCCTTGGCATTGACGATCATCATCATCGTGAGGTCCATGCTATACGGCCTCAGACCACCCACGCCTCCGTTGGGAAGAAGCGGTTCTGGAGCACTCTCGTAATCTGCGCCGGCGGCGACAGGTCGAAGAATATGTTCACCTGGTGCGCGGTGACAATTCTAGTATAACGAAAGGATGCGAGGCATCACACTCACTAATGAGGATTCTGCCATCGGGTTTCAGTACGCTCTTGATATGCTTGAGGATCTCGATGCTGGTCTCATCAATCCAGTCGTGGCTGTCGTCGATTTGAACGTAAGTTTCCTTCTTACCACCATCATAAAAACGTCCCAACACCCACATGATCATACTAAGGAAATATACATCGCAGTGCGCGATTGGCGGCTCCTTTGTGAAATCCATCGCCTTGAACTCGATTCGTTGCTTTTCGAGGGCTTCTGGAGCCTCGGCCGGCCAGTACTCCTCTTCCGCCTGCTTGACAATCATAGGGAGATCTTGGAGCTTGAGCTTCAAATGCGGGTGCTTTTTGTGCAACACCAGAAGGAACTGGCCGAGATTACCGCCGATATCGCATACGGAGGCGCCCTCTGGTAGATCTCCCCATGGATAATCTAAGCGATGTTCAGTCATGACTCTTGCTGGAGGATTGGGGACATACTGTCAACAGCGCTTTGCCGACCGACGACCGGGATGAATGCGGATAGTGTCTTCGTGAATCGTTCGGCGCTCTTTGCTCCTTCGGGGGTTTCCTTCATTGACGATCTAAACACGACGCATGAACGCCTGGTTGGATAGACGTACTTGCTGGTAAGTGAACCACGGCCGTGGATAACCCGACGATTTGTTCCATGCGGTGTGGTGTGGCTGGTAGCTGGGTCCAAATTCTGGGTCTGTCAAGGTCGCATTGAGTACCGCGCTTCCCTTGTCAATCTCGTCCGTGCTGATACTCGGTCAGTGTGGATCGACACTTCCGCGACTCCTTCACGCACAAAAACGACGTGAGACTGGACAGCCCGTTGTCGGACACAAGTTGGATACTCAGACGGTTGTTCGCAAAAACGCCCTCCCTTACTACACGTATAGTCAGTCAAATGATGCCAGTGCAACACGGCCAATTCCGACCTTCACGGAAGATGTGTGTGGTAGCCAAGCGGCGCATGATCCGCTCCAGCTTTCCGGGGTCGAGTCGCGTCGTTGCAGCGAGCTCAGTCACGGGTACACCCTCAGGTTTGTCGATGAGAAGATCCGGGATCTTGTTACTGACTACGACGTCCAGACAGCCCGCGTCGGTGACGGCCATCGTGCGCTGATCATACATACTCAGCCTTCACGGTACAATTTGCAGCTACTTGAATAACCCACATTCACGATGGTATGACTCGGAGCTGCAACACTGGCGCACAATTGCGCACACGCGCCATCTAGAATCGCGACAGCCTTGCGTATCGTGTCTCCCATAGTCCCGTCGAGCGGGTGCGGCGTGACATCGTCCAGAGTGGGGATGATGGGCTCTGGCGACTTGGCGAATTCGCGCTCTATCGTCTTTGCCGCATCGGTGATCAAGGCGACCAGTTGGTGGATGTGTTCGTTCGACATGATGGGATGGGGGGATTTTGAGAACTTCGCTCCTGGGTTCTGCTATTGAATCGTTCATATAAAGCATTCACAATCTGGATCAAGGGAGGTCTTCCTTTATGGCATGTGTACTTGTTCTAGTACGACTTCCACGTCCGCAGGGGTGGAGCGTCGACGGATTTCTTGTGGAAACAGATTCTCTGCACTGCTGTGATGATCATGTATCCCTGGCGCATCGTGGGTTTTTTGCGGGGACTCGTACCGAAGAACTGTGATAAGTGTGACTAGTTTCACGGTCTTTCACCTCATTCATCATCTCACGGTGGCTCTACCTGTTACAGAGGCTTCCTGGAGGCTGCGAACCGTCTTGACAGTTTACCGGTCGGCAATTTCCAGTCCCCACCATTACGGTTCACGGGAAGATGGCATCAGGTCAATGAGCTTCTTCACGAGCTGAAGTAATGCTCACCGTGAACACCGCCCGTTCAATCGCATCACGCCCCAACAACGACATCAACGTTCCCACAACCTAGCAAACCTTACGTTCTGCTTTCGTGACCGCCGACCGCCGTACATCATGTGGTTGGTGTATTCGTCCCACCAAACAAGGCACCTCTTCCCCCAATGTCGACTGGGGCTGGCTCAACCGTGATACCTAACTTGGCTGCGACGTAAGTCAAGTCCAATAATCTCAACCTCTCAAAGCTTACTGACGACCTCACTACTAGGACCGCGCCTCTGGTAAGCCCTGCTTCGTAGATTCAACATCCACTACGTCTCAACGTGGGCTTCAGCTTGCCGGATTCATGGGAAACTGTGTCCTATATGGCTTCCTTCTGAATCAAGTATGTAAGTGTCGTCAACTTTCTTCCTCTCAACGACTCCGAGACGCTAAGCCTCTCAGATTGGTACTACATGTCATTCCCGAAGGACTCGTGGTGGTTCAAGACCTACGTCGCCGTACTCGCTGTTCTCGAGACGGCGCAGACGGGCATGATACTCTACGACGCGTTAGCTGGCTACGCGATCGAGCTAGGAAGTATGGAGGCGTTTGACAACATACACCTAGCGTGGCTAGACATTACCATCATAACCTCAACTGGTACGTACGGTCTCATAACCACTCTCTTGTTGTGATGATCAACAGAGCCGCGATGCAGTTGAGCTCTTAGTACAGTCCCTCTTTGCCTGGAGAATCTACATCCTGTCCAAGAACTGGATCATTATCATTATCATTGGACTGGTGTGTTACTACCTTCTTTTGAGCTGCGAGACCTCTCGGCTCATTGACTACACAGGTGGCGTTGCTTCAATGTGGCGCAGCCTGGACTGGAGGGCTCACCATACGTCCTTTGCACAAGTATTCCTCTGTCCCATCATCCACAGACACAACAGTCGCAGTTAGTCATCATATGGGCAGCTGGATACATACACTCGCTGACATGCTTGTTACTATAGATCAGGATCTGGTTGGCAGCGAGCGCCGCCTGTGATATTTTGATCGCTCTCGTAATGGTCTTCCTGGTAAGTCATCAGCTTGACTCAAATCATAGTCCCAAGAATTTTATCTCAACCCTTGCCATACAGCTTGTACGAACCCCGACCCACTTCCGGAAGACCAAGGCCTTGATTTCCAAGCTGATCATAATGACCATCGAGACTGGCACGATTACAGGTGAGAAATCCACTCGACAGTGTATGCGGGCTGAAAGTCGTCCAGCCGTCTATGCTATCATAATCCTCGTATTGTTCTGGACAGTGGGAGGCTCTTACTACGCCATGCTAGGCACACTCCTCGCCAAACTGTACTCAAACGTGGCCCTCGCCGTTCTCAACAGTCGAATTCGCGTGAGGGGCGGTCGAGACGAATCCCAGGAGCTGTCTACGTATGGCAGCGGCGCCCAAGGTCTCTCGCGATTTGAAGCCGCCACCGGAGCCCTTGCGTCATCGTCATCGTCAACCGTGGCCCACGGGGAGGACGGTAGAAAAGGAGCAAGTGTCACTACCGCGGGCGGCTGGGACTCTGAAAATGCGGTCCCACTGCGTGCAATGGTTGGAGTGAGTGATCGCGATTTCGCATGTCACGACTCCCGCTTATTGGCGAACAGGCCTCGAAGGGAGATGCGGATCGCACTTGGCATAAGTAGTTGTGTCCACGGAATACAAGTGACGAATCTAACGAGTCTAAAGCTTCGCCATAGAGACCAGGTAACCTCCATCCAGCGTGATCGTCGCGCCATTGACAAAGGCGGCTGCTGGACTGGCCAGATATAGCGCGGTACCGGCAACGTCTTCTGGCTTGCCAATTCGCTTCAGTGGGATGGACGCTGTCAGTACCTCGCCGACGTGTTCCAGCGTGTGGGCCGTCACTGTGTCAACTCGTAAGCAACGCTAGTATCAAACCAGCAAGAGGATAGCTTCACTTCTACTGGGGAATGGACCACATGCTATGGTGTTGGACACAATGCCCTCGGGACCAAGTCTTCCTCCGAGGTGGCGACTGAGGTGGTGGAGTGCCGCCTTAGAAGCGGAGTATGCGTAAGTATCGTGTGAGGGTACGCCAAGGCCCTCGACCGAGCCAATCTGAGTACGAATGAGCGAGCTCAACGCGCGATGAGCAAGGTGAACGGTTACGTTTATTATGCGCGCCGGGTCAGAGTATGTTTCTCCCACTTTCGATGTCTCCGCAGCCGCACGAAGGAGTGGTAGTAATTTCTGAGTGAGTGTGAAGACGCGTTGGAGGTTGAGGGTGATGACTTTGGTGAAGGCGGCGTCCTGTGGGTTGACACAGCAGAGCTTAGCCCATATCGTGATCAATGTGAGAGAGGCCCACAGGGAATTCGTCCAGCGTTGCTCCCCAAGCCGCACCGGCGTTATTCACGAGGACATGGACCATCTTTTCTCGCGCTGCGAGCTCCTTCGCGAGCGCCTCCACGTCATCATGGTTGGCTAGATTGGCGGGGAGCGCGATGCATTTACCCGGACCAAGGGCACATAATTCAGCGGCCGTTGCTTCACAGTCCTTCGCTGAACGCGACGAGATGTACACCTTGATGGGGTGTCAGAGAGATGGTAGAGGAGTGTTGCAGGCGTGGTGAACCTTGGCGCCATTCTTGACGAACCCAGTAGCAATCTGTTGCGTATGTTCAAGCATGGTCCTTGACGAACGGCTCGTTGACGGACCATCTTGCCAACCCCACGACTACCGCCCGTGACTAGAACGATCTTGTCCTTGACGTTGAATAGATTTTCGACTTGGAAGGAGGACATGGTGAAGGCGAAGAGCGAAGAATGCCGCCCACCATGATATACTCGGACAAGCTGGCGTTTGATAGCCGCCTGGATAGCCGGCTATGTACCCGCCCGTGCCGGTCACGACATACGCACGTGCTAGCATGTGGCGCAGCGGATATGCAAGCGAGGGCAGAATGGCGCGCCGTCGATTTATGGAATAGAGGTATAGACAGTATGTAGCAGTAACAATAGTGCGAAAGGAAGATATATGCTATCTGTATGTTTACATAGAGATGTGTGATGATGATAGATATAGGGCCATGCAATGAATGTCCCAAATCCGATTCGAGACTCAGAGAAATTACGCGAGAGAAATGAAAAGTTATTCTACGCAGCGTGGACGCAGCGAGAAGGAGAACTAGAAAGGGACTGGGCCGCTAAACCCTGGAGCGGGAATGGTTGCGCCGGGCCTTGACTTTGGCTTTCTTCCTCGGCGGCTGAACCTAGGACGTGTCGTATCAGCAAATTACTAACTCGAGTAGTATACTCACGTTCTCTGGCTGCTATAAGCAGTTCAGTACGTGTAGGATACCTGAGACGATCCTCTTACCTGCTGGCTGGGACCTTGCAATTGAAGGTCAAGTGCCTGTGATTGGATGAATATGAGGCGAGTTGCTATGAAATGTGATAGATATGCTGACCTTTCGTTTGCTGGCTTTGTTGCCTTGTGAGGCTCCTGAAGCAGTGTTGTCCTGAAGGCAAAGATTGGCATGGCACAGAAGGCTGAAGAGCGTCAGACACTACCTTTTGAGACACGACACGAATTTCGCCATCCAACGAAAGATCTTCCAGAAGCCGCATCGTTGCGGGATCTCAAAAGCGCATATAAGCAGCAAAAAACAATGTTGAGAGTCAAGCTCGACACACCGTTTGGGTCTAGGATGGAGAGCAACTTTTCCTTGAGAAAGAGCCGTCTCTGGATGTACGCCTGCTCAACAGCATTGGCGGCAGCGATCTCGGCGTCGTGTTGACAAATCAAATCGTTGAGATGCTGCAGGTTGAGGGTGAGCCTAGTCTTTTCCCGTTGAAGGTCGGTGTAGACAGCAATGAGGTCGAGCCGGTCGTGCGGAGCGGCGAGTGGCGTTGAGACGAGCTGCATTAGGTTGGCTGAGGGTAGGATGGTGGTGGGAAGGAAAGGAGTCGCTAGGTCTTGTGATGATGTCAAGCAGAGCAAGAAAGAAGTTCGTTTCACGTCGATCGGCGCGTCCTTCTGTCTATTCCACGACAACAGACACTATGCAGCAAAGCGTCCTCGAACAGGCCATCGCCGTCCACGCCTCAATTTCCAGTGCTGAAGACAAAGTCGCGCAACTCGTGGAACGGCTGCACGAAGAGTGCGTGAGACGGAAGTGATGCTCGCGCTGCAACTGTGGCGGCTATGACGTATGGTCCCGTAACATTCAAGTTCACGAGATTCTACCCCTGGATCGTATACAATTGAGATGACTTTTGATCTTGCGAGCGAGGGCGGAAGTACGCGCCGTCAAATTTAAAGGACAGAGTATAGTAAAGGTAACAATATGTAGTGCCAATGTTTGATTTCGGTGTAATGTAGAGATGTGTTATGACTGATGATGATAGACGTACTATCGTGAAACGTTTCCAACCCCAATTCGATACTCACAAAGCCCAAATGAGAGAAAGATGCAGGATGAGGGAGAGCCTCAGTCACCGCACCTCAGTTACCGCACCTGATGTAAGAAGGGAATGGGTCGCTGAACTCTGGCGCGACATTGACGACCTACAGTGAGGCTGCGCGATCGCCGCCGCCGCAAGCCCGCCCAGAGCAATTGTGGAGGTGCGCGCATCACGCTATCCATAACACACACTGAAGTGAGTATTTTAGCTCCCAGCTCACCACCGCAAGCGCTGACGCCGACCACTGGAGACACGACTTCCAAGAGAAAGACATTCGTTAATGGTGCATTCCTTCTATCCCGTAGGAGCCGCGCTAACCTCTTCTGACAGCAGATGAAATGGCCAGTACGCACATTTCAAAGCGCGCGAGAAGAGGTGGCCATCGTGATGGCGGTGGGTTCGATTTGCAGAGGTTTTCGCCCGAGTCTGGTCTGAAGGTCTAGTCTCGGAAGTCTCCCTTCGATAATAGCCTATACCTTTCCCTACACTGTCATTCCCTTTTGCAATGTCTATGTAGAACACCTGTTCACAATTTTTATAAATCAAGAGTACATGTAACATCGTGTCGAGAAGCGCAAAGAAAGTCAACAAACATACCTATCAGTAAAAAGACCAGGTAGGTAGTTCCTGCTACCCGCAGATCTAGTCTGATGCACAGCACGCACTGACCAAGGACCGGTCCGCTCAGTGGCCTTCAGGGCTTGTCTCACGAATGAACGCTGTTGATAACTAGAGATGCTTGTGTTGACTCTTTATGTTGAAGGTGCCAGTCAACTGATAGCTCCTTATTGTGCTCTGGAACTTGGTCTCCCTCGCTCTAACCATCTTGCATTATTGAACCACGGAGGAGTGAGATCTGTCCGAAAGAGGGCGATGTAAGGAAAGGGGGCATGTCAAGGACAAAAGATTAACTGACCTTGATCGTTTATCCTGATCGCGGTCGACACGCTGTCGAGTATCGTGCACCCACCGCCCTCCGCGCCTCGTTGGCCAGCACTGTTGGCAACGCGGAGCACAACAACGCGCAGCTTGCAGAGCGATTAGTCGCGGTCGGGCACGCGCTGAGCTAGACCCATCTCCGACTAACTGAAGTCTCGACGACTCGAATGTACGCGCCTAAGTTTGATCCGGGCTATGCAATGTTGTTATCCTTCCATCTTCCAGCTCGCCGCCGCCGATACTAACGCCTATAGAGAAAAGCCTCCAATTGAAGAGAAAGGCGTCGGTATGTTGCATAGGCCTCCCTGTCGCAATAATTTAGTCAGTTAAGTTTGTTGGTAGGCAACGCGACGCATGATGGGCGGATATCAAGATGCGCAAGAAGTGGTGAGCACAACGGTATCGTTGATTGCACTCAGCACTGACTGCACTTGGCCCTGAATTGAGCAGTGGTGTGAGCTGTGAAGCAAGACGAAGAACATACCATGCAAAAATCTTGTGTAGAGTGATGACGGCGTCCCGTCCTCTACCTGCAGCTCCAGCCGATGCACAGCACGCGCTGCAAGGGAGCCGGTCCTCACAGTGGCCCGTTGCAGGGTTTGTTTGCGTGAATTACTCAAGAGGAGTGCGAAAACGCACAAAATGACACGAACCGCTAAATCTACGTCAAGTTAGATGCCGAAAACGATGGTAATTAGGATTTTTGTAAATATGTATTTTTGGGGGAGAAAACACGTTTCGAGGTAATTTTGGCGGGGAAGTGGTCCGGGAAAGTCCAGAATCTTGTAGACAGACCCCTATTATCCAGGGGGGTTGGGGGGGTCCCGAGGCGATTAGAGCAGTGGTTGTCGAGTTATTGAGCCTCGACGAAAGATATGTTGGAGGAGTTTCCTAAAAAGGAGCGCCACTTTTGGCAGAGGTTAGTATCGCCGATCAACGAAACGCACTCCTCTTGGAATTACTCAGACCGCTGTTGATGCTACTATCACTGCCTGTGTTGACTCTTTAAATTAAAGGTGCCAGTCAACTAATGGCACCTTAAAAGGCTTTGGGTCTGGATTTGCCTCACTATAACCATCATGCATTATAGAGCTACGGAAGGGTAAGATCGGGGACGTATGAGGACGTATGCAGACAGGAGCGTTGGCCGACCTTGATCGTTTGATTGCGAGTAGAAGACAAACAAGCAAGTATTCCGCGCACAAGAGTACCACTCGTGTTTGAAGCTTCAAGCTTCAGACGGTAACTATAAAGGAGCAGCTCGTGACCAAGGCGACCGTCGCCTTGTCGCGTACACTTCCTCTGCCAGATATCGACGTTACACCAGTCGTAGGTCGCTCAGACTCGGAGATGATTGCAACGAAATGAAAATCCGGCCAAGCTCCAATGAGGTGTGAGGGCAGACCAGTGTAGTGAGTCGCTCGAGAAAGTCAATGGCTTATAGAGTTCTGGGATTCGCTGGTTTGGCAGTGAATACATACTAATATTAGGACGAGGCGGATGGGCGGACGGCGGATGGCGGATGGACCCGTCCGGTTTATCAAATGCTTCGCGACCACTCTTTATGCGTTTACCCGACCTGTTGGGATAACCCGACGGGTCTACTTAAAGAAGCCGTCCCTTACACGTCTCTTGAGGCCTACGCGACTGCCTTGAAGTGGCGTCCCGAGCTGTTGGAACGCCCACACGCGTAGGGTTTCCACAACCGTGCCCGTCCGCTTCCTTCAACAGAGCTCGACAAGTCTCTTCAACAGGTCGCGTAGTTGTTCTTCGCCACTTCCCGAACTTTTTCGAGTGCATCTCGCGTCTAGCCCACACCACCCGCTCCGTGCTGTCTTGTCTTTTGTTTGTGCCCCATTTTTCGATGGTACGCGTCACATTTCCCTTTGCTTATCCGTTTGCGCTCCAGGATACATCGCGTCGACTTGAAGCAATCGGTCCCGTCTAACGTATTGATCACATCCCGTCGGCTATCAGACAACGGACGGGATTTCTTTTCTGAACGCTATCCGCAAGCTGCACACATTGCGACGCGTATTGAACACAGCGCCCCCCGCGTTCAGGACAGTCCACTGGCTCCGACCGGCACAGTTGGGTGTCGCGACGTCGAATCCCATGAGCCACCAGGCCTTACACCTTGGGCCCATACCATCCCCTCCACTTGCATTCGACGGTCTTAGATGCCTGCTACCCTCCATGCACCCTCCTCCGCATATATTAACATATCCCTCACACTCTGTGCTACGTCGAGCTCCTTACAAGCTTCCGACCGTTGTGAACTGGACATTGGGAAGTGCGACTTGTTTTGCATGCATTCAATGCTACTTTTGGATACAGTAATCTTACACCTTAGCATAAATAACATTTCGCAAATGTCAAACTACCCTGAGATCTAAATACCTCCGTTGAACCATTAACTTGTCCCGCACTCATTCGGCCCACCCTCCTTCCCGACACGAACGACGCGCCAGACCAATGTGCCGCGACGCCTTGTAAGAGTGTTTGCCCAGAGAACGTGCGCAAACAAGGCACATCACCGATACACTTCATCCCAACTGCTACCACCCATTTACTTTTGGCACGGCCGTTCTTCGTCCTTTCTCTGTAAGCCCTTGGCACTCCCCATTTCCGCCTCTGCCACTCGTACGCTTCCCTCGCTCACTCGATCCAAATCGCAGTTGTAGGCGGACGGGTGCCGTCTACAGCACCCACGGCGCGTGCGCCACGACCGACTATTCCAGGCACTCCTCCCGCCGACGACACTCTACAGATCATCGCCCGTTCCTCGCGCTTGGAAACTGTCCGTTTCGAGGTCATCGTGCGTCTACCGGCCTGTATCGCAGTGCTTACCCGGCTGACCCCCATTCCATCTAGCTGTCAATATGCCTTCCGCTCCCGTCCCGATTCCTGGGTCCCAGCACATTCACCCTGATTGCCAGATCCCCACGCCAGACCCTCCTATTCGCCTAACCTGCTATGCACATCTCGCGGACCAAACTCACCAGCAAGCTCACGCTCGCATACTTTCTCTTCTCACCCGGTTCCAAACTCGGCCCGTGTGGCTTGCTCGACTCCAGGAAGCCATCGAAGTCGACACTCAGGGACAACGACGGGCACTCCTTGTGTTCTGGTGAGGATTGTTCGCTCAACCTCTCTTACAACTACTCGAACGATAGATCTTACTCTCCAGCAACCTCGCACCCACGGCCATACATCCCGCCTCCGCCTCCCTCCTTCACCCGACCGACTATGTCGTCCTAGGCCAAATCCAGTGGGATCACCCTACCGCTGCCCCGGACGATTTCGTGACTTCGACCAGTGCTATTCCATTCGAGGAAGGCTTCCGTCTCCCACCCCGTCTCCTCTCTTGGTGCGCGCTAAAACGCTCTGTCTTCTGAACAGCTTGCTAACTTCAGATCAGTACCATTTCTTGAAAAGAACCCGACCACATACCCCTTCCCATCCCACCGGTCGGTCGCCCACTTCTCGAATCCATTGCGTCGCTCTCTTCTTGAAGCCAGCCTTCGATTGCTGTCACCTTTCCTGCACCTCAATACTACTTGTACATTGTTTGTATCCCTATAATCCTACTTCTTGCATGTAACAGTATCGTACCGTATCTTGATTGTATTTGTATTTAATCAGTAGACCAACCTTTCTTGATAAAACCCACCAACGGTTGCGCGCCCCGAGCGCCGCCCCAATCGAGTCGGTCTCCTTTGGCAGTGGAGCTCACGCTCCATGTGAATGGTCAGGTTCCAGGCTGGAGGGTCATATCTCCTCTGGTCTGCGTTCGCTCCGCGGTTAGGTAGTATGACCCGATACCTGGTGAGAGTCCAAAGTCTCGGGCAATACACGAGACGATGAGCCAACCAGCCAGAGAGACAATGTACCTTGCGACCCCTACGGTCCAGACACATTGACGAAGAGTCTAAACCAACGTTCTGTATTTGAAGTAAGGATGAAAACGAGAAAGAAAATCTGGGAGCGAGACTCAGCACTGAAGTTCGGACTCGGGGGTGTGTTGTGAGAAAGGATACTGTCTGTAACAGAGAGGTCGTCGGCTGGGCGCTGAAAGGACCACAAGATGGTAAGTCAGCATGATCGGAAACATCCAATGTGCGGAGGCTTACCATGGGCGCTACGGCGCGCCATCGTGTCCGCCATTCTGAGAGCACAGCGGCAATTAGCGGGGCATGACATCCCACAGCACCGCTCGAATCGTGGGCGCAGGCCTACGTCCCGCCATCCCAAACGAGGTTCCGCCTCCTGATCAAGGCTGACGTCCAGCGGTTCGTCTGGAGATGGTCAGTCCAAATCCCGAAACAGAGTCAAACTTTGACGACATACCCCGTGCGCTGTACAGCGCCAATCGGCCCAAGTTACGATGCCAACCATACTTCAGCATTGCCCTAACCATATCCGCCGCCGTCTTCGTTCGAACTACCACCACCATAATCCCGCCCCGCCAACGAGTTCGACCTTCAGCCGCGCAGACGATATGCGTTGGGTGATGGAGCGGGCGGGGGTGTAAGATCTCCCAGGTTGTGTAGAAGTTGTCATATAGGTCCTGAGAGTGTCCGACCATTGTTAGCCATAATTTCAAAATGTAACGACACACAAGCGGCTCACCTTGAGCGCTACCCGCTGGTGTGGGTTAACACGCTCGTTAACGAAACAAAAGACTGAGATAATCGCGTTTGAGGAAAAACTTGACGACGTACCCAAGACGCTGTGCAGCGCCGTTCCGTCCACAAGCTCAAATTTACCCCACTAAGCCACTACCATCCGCACAGAGGCCGGAGATATCTGGTTGCGACTCGAAATGCTGCCGCCCCGACCCTCAAGGACACTCCCAACAGAGAATTTCGTGCCTCCAGGCCGGTGAAATTTTCGTGTTGAGCGACACGATTTCGTTTTGGCGTCAACATCAGTGGTTACCGACTCCGCGACTGAACCCTCTGTTTTCCTCTCTCTGCACACCGTGAAGAGAAGGAAGGAGGTCGCGAAGTCGCCGCGGTGCTCGTCGTAGAGCGCAATTCACTGGTCGTGACCATTTGGACTCGGTAAAATACATCCCAGCAATCATGAACGGTGTGGCCGTCTAACCTATGGGATTAGTCTTGTCCGCAATCGTCGAAACTTGGAGCGTACTGAAGGGAACAAGGTTCTCCCTCAAAGTTCCGGAGAAAAGAGTCGCGTCTTGAGGATGCTCATCGCCAAGGTACTCTTCCCTGCTACTGTACGGCCCAAGAGTCCGATCCGAAGGATACATCCTGCAGAACTGGTGGAAGTTCAGGAGCATATCTAACGACCAAATTTTCCACAGTGATCATATCGCTCGGTGGTTGTGTTAGACGGCCAGTACGCAGGGGGACGATTGTCTTCAATCACCCCGGGAGGCTCTTGGGGAAGATCGAGGTATTCAACGATACGTCCAACAGAGCTGTCAATAAAGTAAGCAAAGGTCGCAATGTTGTTAGAAATGCGGACATACTTGAGGTCAAGCTCCAAACCCGTCCAGAATCGGCAGGCCCGGTAGACTGAGTTGGTGAAGCTGAGGGCACTCGTCATGCAAAGACCAGCGAGCCCAGCGTCGGTTTTGAGGACACCGATTGAGAACAGAAAAATAATCCGGATGCCCTATGGGCATGAGTTGATACATGGGAATGAATCAATTCTGACATGAAGACTCACTGCAGCACCAAGGGCATCGATGTTCAACAAAAGCCACCTGTTCGTCATCCAAAAACCATACCACATCTACCGAGCTTGTCAGACAACCGGGAACAGAAACAAAAGCAATGCAAACCTTGGTCGTGATATCGACCTTCTTCTGACCATCCAAGAATCTCTTGTCCGCCGAGAAGGCACGAACAATGACAATTCCTTCCAACAACTCGCCAAAGTCCGAAAAGCTTCGTGAGCGAAAGTTACTCTCCATATGGCGGAGATCACGCCCAGTGTTCAAGTAATCAATCGACAGTTCTCTGTAAACGAAACCAAGGCAAGTGGCTGGGAGGAGGAAGGCAAGGAGAACGACACTAAGAAGAATCAGTACGTGTTCCTCAGTTGCAATTTGACCTGACGGACGCGACAGGGATGATAGAGACGAAGAATGTTGCCAGAGAGGAGTTGACAGCCTGCATCGAACCGGCGAGGGAGCAATCGATCGTTTCAATGTCCTGGGAGCACAGCCGTTAGCGCAATTTCATGTACAGGATAGAACCCATATCCCTTTCCGACTCTGTATCGTGGAACCAGAAAGAACGGAATGCACATACGAGACTTGGAGATGCTTCTTATAGATGTTCCATTTGACGCCGCCAGTCTCCCGATGTTCGTCCTTGACCAACTTTCGACGCTAACCACGTAAGTCGCATTGCGAGTGTTCAAATCAGTCCACTAACCTGTTCGAGCCATCGGAATCACTGGGCCGGCGAACACGAAAATGCTCGGGATAAGGCTCCATCAAGACGTATTGGAGTGACATGGTACGGCCACATAACCTGCAAGTGATGCGAATGAATGAACCTCCGACAGTCAGAAGGAGATAGGTATTTGCCACGCAGTGCCAATATGGCATTACAAGGTTGCCGTTCTCGGTCGATGCCCTTTGGCTCTCACAAATAAAGTGCAACCATTGCTATGAGTGTCAGTCAAAACATGAGGAGTGACCGTAAATAAGAGCTACAGTCGTACCAATTCCCCAGTTGGCGTAATTGATGTTCCCTCCGTCATAGACATCGGTACTTACGCTTGCCAATGCTACTCCTTTGGGGCTTCGGATGCGGTCGGTTAACTTGGACCGACATCGACAAGATAGAGGTACATTGGACATGTAAACTTCGTTGTCGTCTTCGAATAGAACGTTCTCCGTGAATCCGTGAGGTACGCGCTGATCGTTAATGATCACTGCATTTATCATCGGCCATTGGGAACGTTCACGGTTGCAACCGCCGTCACGGATGAGTCCCGATAACCTCCTGGCGTCTAACGAGTTGCTTGCTGAAGGTGTAGGCCTTGCGTCGCAGTGCTAGTCGGCTGACCGACCCGGATGAGAAGAAATCCAACGCAGCGAAATGGTCTAGATAGTCGTCGATATAGAAGCGAACCTCGCGAGACACGCCCGGACGCGAAAGCTGACTGTGTCATTAGGGTCTGAAGGTAACATTGCCAAGCCGGTTCAGACGAATTGGTAGAACACGCACTAGGTTGAGGCGAACGTGCGTCACTGAAAGGAGCTGACATGGGCCGAGTATCTGTCTCTGAGCAACTAACGCACCTGCACATACTCGTCAGTCCAAATTTGTACAGAGCCTTCACGGCAGAGCTAAACGCTTTTCGTTCCTGATCAATCCATGAGTCTATACACCTGTTGGCACGAGGCGCACTGATCTCACCAAGGGTTGAAGCTCCTCGGCTCTGATCAATGTCAATCGTTTAAAGGTCGCCACTGCCATACGATCGTGCTTGTGAAACCATGTTCCCGCAATGTGAAAGAGAGACAAACCTCCGCTGCACCAGCTGCGCCTGCAGCGACTAATCCGATTAGATCCATGAAGCTCTTGAACTTGGTTGATAACCTTCAAAACTGTAAGAGGACTTTCGATAATGATGTCGCCAGCTTGTACCATACCTGACCAACTAAGTGACAGATACGGGAGGGCCGCAGGCGCCGCCGGAGTGGTAGTAACCTCTGAGCTCTTCTCATCGTTGAAGTAGGCGCGGCGGCGGGAGGGGCGGCTTCCCCGGTTGAGCAGAACCTGATACGGACGAGTGAGTACAACGCAGGACGAGTTGAGTGGTAGGTGTCATTGACATACAACATTCGAGCGCAATAACCACCTGCATTCAGTAGTCAATTCCGGCCTTTTCTTGACGAACAAAGGGAACGTTAGCCGAAGTGATGACACCAGTAGTATCGACCCCAGTAGTATCGTGTACAGTGTCAACAGAAAAATGCCTTCTGCACGACATGGCGTCGGCTCTCGGATACGACCGCTCAGCCCTCGTCGTCGCGGCAAGAGACCAGCTTACTTGCGACAAGACGGTCAACGCGCAAGCCGGAATGGGAGCTCGTTCAGGGCCCAAATTCAACGAAGCTGTAGTCGTCAACTCGAGCAGTCAGACAGCGCGTGGCTGAGCACAAAATTTTTCAACATACCCGGTAGCGGTCCTCCTCCACCATCACTTTGACCGAACCTCAGGAGGGCGGCCGTAGATGTTTCCATATCTTCGCCAAATGAGTGGCTGTTCCGAAATCAATTCAGCAGATCTGTGAATGCCTGGTGCATTGGTGGCGTAAGCGCACCAGATCGGTCTGGCAGCCGTTTCCCGAGACTTGCAGCCGGTCTTGAGGCACCTGGTGAATCATGAATCGTCAGCTATGTTTGAAGCGGCAATAATACCACTCACCCAGTGTCCAGCGCCAACCTTAGGCGCTGACCAAATGTGTCGTCCATGTCCGAGCTCGAGTATGTACCTGAAGGCAAACTAGAAAAACTGTGAGATAGGTAACAAGACAAATCATGCGAGATGCTTACCATGGTTTATCCGCATCAAATCAGAGAGCCCAGGTGTCCAGAGAGCAAATAAAGACGAAAAGGAATCAAAAGAGTGTGGTGAAGGTCAAAGCCAAGTAACGGTAAAGTAACAGAAGCGCACGCACCCAAAATTCATCCGAGACTCGGTAATTCATCTCAGACACCTCCTCTCAGCGCGAGCACGAATGAAAAGCAGCAACAAGAACACGCACTGTTCCTAGTCTACTTCCCAAACCCATCCTCATACTTCTCGTCGTCCTCCTCCGCCTACTTGTCAAACTCTGTACTGCCGGCACCCTGGACCCTCCCTGCATCCGCGCACCCCACGATCCTCCGTTACTGCTCAACGTGCCAGCGGCAAATGAAAACGATTTTGAATCAATGCTCCGCCCAGACGTTGGTGGCGGATTCCCCGAGTTTTAAAGACATGAATGCTCAACGATGGGCGCGAGGGCTTCCTCAGTGAGCCCTTGTACTTGACGATATTCGGATGCTGCAAAGACGGTTGGGTTGAGCAGAATGGCCTGGGGAGAATGACGGGGCACACCTTTAGAATCTTCAACAGCTCGATCTCCTGTGCCGCAGTTAGTCGGAACTCAGTTCGGCGGTACCGGACGCATATACTCAGTAAAACCCTCTGAGCTTGAGCTCCAGTGCGTTGAGGTCGTCATGTCGCGGGTGGGTGTTAAGAGACCGCAAAGAACTGGAAAGGCCTTCCTTCTGCAACACTTCCGAGTGTACGACTCGTTGCGAGGGCGGAGGCAAGGCTGTACTTGGGACAGTCAACAAGATATTACAGTAATAATACGGTGACGCACTTCGACGAAGCGAGCGACTGAACCCCCCAAGTAAAGCAGGTCAGTTGATCAGTACCGAAAAGATTCGGTGTTGTGAAAGACGTACCAGTGCCGACGGATCGGTCCAGGGCGCGACGGTTGAGTTACGACCTACAGCATCTCCGCACCGCAACCTGTCACGCAACAACTTCGACAAGGCCCCAAAGGTGTGGATGATGGGAGCTCCCGTCATCCTATCGCGGTCAAAGGAGTCCAGAGGCGACCCAGTGCCCGAGTCTTATGTGGTATGAGAACGAGCAAAAGAAGACTAAAATGTACCATACCAAGCCGCCCTATATCACGCAACGTTCGTAACCTTCGGTGACTGTTGGGTTCATTCTTTGATTATACAGCCTCATATGAAGACTGAAGCCACTCACAATCTCGTCGTAGTAGAGTGGGAGAGTCGCCAGTTGCAGCTGCAGAGTCAGCACCTCGAACCAAGGACACTTCGCTGTACCTGATCATGCGCCTACCTTCCTTTCACTGTCAAGGGTTTTCCAGGTGCTGCCTTCGCGTCTTGGGGTCCACAACGGCGTCATTTTCCTTTCGTTTCGTTGGAGTGGGGTAGATCAGTCTAGCAATTTCATCTCAACCTAGAAGTGCGAGGGTAGGTACTCGCAGGCCAGCATTCACTGAATGTATAAGACTATAACAGGGTCTATTCATCTGAGAACCTCTGGGACAGGGCATCTGACACCGCGATACACATTGTTATGGCTCTCCCTCGTGTCACCACCCTCTTCTCTTCACCTGGGCCTACAACCTTCGTCAGGACGTCTGCACTAGACCGAACATCCCAACTCACCAGGTATCACATTTCACTCTCATCATCATTGTAGGCCTCGTCCCGGTTGGTTGATAGCTTCTCGCCCGCTCTGACTAGACGTGCGAGGAGTTCTCGGTCGGCTTTTTTGTGGATGTGGTTCGCACGTCTGGTAGCTTCCCAGACATGCAGCGAACATCCCCATGAATCTCGCTCTGCCTCCTGTTTGCAATGGCGAATCAAGCAGAGGTTGTACGTGGCCGGCATTTGCGTGGCCATGGTGTTGGAGAGCAAGAGGTGTTTTCGATCCCGATCGTCCCGAAAAAGCCGAAGCTTTTCTGCGTGTGACTGCAGCATCACACCTTCATGGTTTGGGTTCAAGTGGAGGCCTCCTTGTGCTGGTCACTGCACTTACGCTTGGTGCGGTACCTGTAACAATTAACCAACATCGATCTCAACGTAATTGGTAAGATTCGAAGGCTAGGTATAGAGGACGTTACACTCGAAACACCGCCTGAACAGAACACTCTTTCCCCACCCAGTCATTACCACGTCTCACGCTCCTCTGGTACATCCGTTAGAGGCGACATTGGCCTCTCCCAATCTAAACCCACCATCGCATCGCCGTCTTGACGTGTCGTTACACCTTTCCAGTCGGTTCCATTCGGATAGTCCCTTTCGTCACAACCCACCAAACTGAAGACACCCGCTGACGACATGAAGCCTTGGTATGATTCCTCCCATTCTTCTTCTTCTATCTGCCGATTGTGATACGCTGCTATTTGCTGATCTGCAAAGACCATTCAGTACAAGTAAGTCGCCATGAAGAAGCCACATACCTATCCACTCCTGGTCAGCCCTTGTAGGCGAGGACCGTAATTTATCTCGAGTCACACCCTTGTCCTTCATGTGTCGAATGAACGCATCTAGAGCCCCAGTCGCCAAGGGATCCAGATCGTCTTCAAAGGCCCATCTGTAGCATCGTTAGTCTCGCGCGATGCACTAAACTAACATCCTCTGTTCAGCGTACGTATTTTCAGCCCAAGGATACCCATCCCATTTGAGTTCATATTTCAAACGACCGTCTTTCATTTTTTTTACAGCGACAATGCATTCTGACCGCGTTTGTCAGACCACACTGATCGTCCCCACTTGTAGCACTCACCAAACGCAAAGACATTGTCCTCGGTGCGGTTGTCCCAGCCACCCTTGGATGATGTCGTGACCGGCATTGTGAGGAAGGAAGTGTGGGATGAAGGCAACCACTCACGACATCTTTATAACCGGTTGCCCGACCAAGAAGCACGTCGGACCTGGTACCTGGCGCAATAAGCTTTTGACCCGTGATGGCAGTCTATCTGGCCTGTATAAACAGGTTGAGGTGACTTCAAACAAGGTTCAGACGAGTGACTAGAAGGGCACCTCGGCGCTCTTGGTGAAACTGAGCGAACTTGAATTATCTCTTGCCACTTTTTCATGTACCAGCCCCCGTTCGAAGGTTGGGTGCCCCGGCACGGGAGAAGAAGAAGAAGCGGGCTTCTCTTCAATTGCTGCGCATCGAGGGCAATGATTAGCGGGCTTCCTGTTACTCTGAAACGACCAAATAGCAAACTGAGTGTGATTGACGGTGTGCATGGCCTGCTGCGAAGTGCGAATTCATGCTGGCACTACACGACTGTTAGTTAGGTTTCCTTTCTGTAGACAGAACTCACGTTTCGGGCACCACACAGCTTTCCGACAAAGGCATTCCGGTCGAACTCCCCCCCGTCCAACCACCCCAGAGGACCACTCAAACTTCGATTGTAAAGGGGCAATCTAGAACATTGGATGGTACGATACAAAGTAGAGTGGCACTTGACTCCTCCAGCTCAACATTCAAGCACATCTGGATCTCCTTGACATTGGCTCTGACCCTAGGAAACGCGTGTAATAGGGATGGCGCCGCCTGCACAGTGACACTGCCCCCGTTCCGACCGTACTCGAACACCAGAATCGGCGTCAACTCGTCTTCTGCGTGAGACCGGTGACCCGGAAGAATATGCTCGATAGTTCCACTCGGGAACTCTCCACTGTACACTGGGACGCCTTCCGCCACCCTATGTGTCAGAAGAGGTCGATCATAAACCACTTTTTCAAGGTGATCCATGATGCTCCGAACCACTTCCACTCTGTTATCGTGCAGCCATGCATGCGCAAACTCTAGTTGGTAGCGAAAGTGTCCGGGCACCCGGTAATCTGAGAGGTGTGAGTTCGGTACTTGGAGTGAGACACTGTCCTCACCGACAGATTTCCCCAGAGACAGGCACTCCCTGTTGTGATTGTCGCCCGGGTGCAGATGCCCCACCCAGTCCGCACGTTGACACGTTACACCACAGTATCGCCGTTGACGACATTGAGAACACTGTTTGATTTCGCCGATGGGAATTTCCTCGCGACACTGAGTTGACCATGGTCAGTACATGTGGCTGAGGCGGCTGATTATGAAGTTAGACGCACGCAATGACAACACACTTTGAGACGGTTGTGGACGCGCTCATGTAGCCTCCACCGGCCCCGATATTGAAAAGACCATGTTCTGTACGGCTCCAAGTTCCAATCAACCTTGCTGTCGTGGCCACATCCAAAACGACGAAAGGCGGACGTCCCCGCCAATACCGAGAAGAAATCCGGAAGGAATACAAAGTCACCCACGCGATTGAGGATCGCGGACATTTCCCCAGTGACCCAAGTTTCTTCTACGGTGGGGATAGACATCCACGGAACCTTGTGGTAAGAGAGGATGGACTCCAGCAGTCCGCCTTTTAGAGCCAACCCGGCTTGACTGGATGTGTGTAGAAACGCGGCGACCACGCTCACGGCCAAAGCGAAGACAGTGTGGGTGATTCGACATTGACGGTCGTCGACCACATAATCTGTCCTCCGGCGTCGACTGACTAATCCAGACATAAGGGTCGGCACCCAAAACAGCAGCGCACTCTCCTCCACCATCGAGTCCAGGGCGGCCGTCGGTTCTCCGGATGCCCGACCTTTGAGATATGTGAGGACCCCGTGGAGACCCTGTAGATTGGTGTCATCGACTTCTACTAGACGCCTAACGATTCTGCACGCCGATCGCAAGGAAGTGTCATTGAACCGGGGAAAGAACCTCCTCCAGTCATGCAACCCAGGCCTGAGCGTGTTCAGCAACGCACCAGGCGGTGTCAGGAGCTCAGTCACGTCCTCTTGCAGCGCAAAGATCCAGATGATCGTCCATAGTTGGACGTGTGCTCGGCGATGGACACCATCTCCCGCCAGCCCATCGGCCGGGCGAAGCCAAGCGAAGATATCCGTGAGCATACAGAGCATAGTTTTGAGGAAAACCGCATGATGAGGGGGTGGGGTCGCATCTGTGGAGTCCAGCCTGTCCGCAAGGAGGGGAACAATTATTCTCGCCGCCAGGGAGACCACGCCTTCCAAGACCTCAACAACTTGCGGTGTACAGGCCTTACGCGTCAACGCCAGTTCCGCAACAGGATGCGCGATCCCACAAGGATAGAGATCCGAGATGAAGTCCAACACTGCATAGAACTCCCCGAGTACATCCCGCGTATCGATCGTTTCAAATTGAGCGTTCAGCCGCCTGACGTGCGCCAGTGCCAAGTTGTTGAGAGAGATCGCTTTGGAAGAGCCGGGGACCAAGCGTTCATGCGGAACATGTACGGCAAGATCCCAGGCTGTCCCAATCTGTAGAGAACGGTCAGTACCAGAAGAGACAATTGCCGAGGTCGTACCATGACTGGTGTTTCTTGAGACATGGTGGACAGTGATGCTTAAATCGTCAGTCAGGGCGGTTTACAGTCAAAAGGAGTGTACACTCACGTTGGGGATGGTGGTACAAAAAGAAAAGAGGATGCACAGCCACAACCGTGTTGGGAATGGGACACAGCTGACTTATCCGGTATCCGTCGCTTTGGCCGGCGTTTTTCATTGGATATGAACGTATGAGAAAGTCCTCGAGAAGTATGTATTTTACAGGCGATACCGTAAATTCTATTAAACATTCATCGGGTACGGGCATGTGAGTACGTCTTCGTCTAGTACCATAAGAATATGAGAAGACGATCCATCGTGCTGAATCGGGGGAAGCGATAAGCAGGCATACACTTCTTGGCCATCTCGGTCTTTCGGAAACGCATGCAGCAAGGAGGGCGCTTTACATACTTCCACGCGAAACCTGCCTGCGCTGTAGTGTAGACAAAGCACTGGTGTGCGGGGACTCATGTAACGATGACCGCCTCCATTCAGTACCGTTGCGAGATCGTCGTCAAGGACCGCCTGGCTGTAAACCTTGTCGGATGGGAGCAGGCGACGTTCTGGCAGCTCCTGGCGCGAGCCAACCAGGCACAGGTATTTATGTATTATCGCCACAACATGTTGGCGGTGTTCCCTTAGCCAGGCAACGACGTGGGCGCACTCCAACCTATGAGAGCCCCATAGCTCACGGTCTGTATACAAACAGCGTCAATCGAGATATCTACCAATCATGAATGGAAGACTTGCCTTTGTTTCCCCTCCATGCTTGACACTCGGTGCGATGGCTGATGTAGTCGACGGCCTTGGCCCCACGCCAATCCGCTGTTTGACAGTGGGGACCACAATATATACGACGCCCACAGCCACTACAACGCTTGCGCGTCCCTTTCTTGAGTTGTTGCTTACACTGTGCATCAGGTGAGGTCGAAGAACACAACAACGCGAAGTGCTCGTACCGTTACACACGAAAACTTGAACTCCCGGCGGACCGTATCATAAAGCTGCCATCCAGAAGAAAGGTAAAGATCCTGCCAAGTCGGCCAAGGGAGCTGCGAGGTGTCGACATTCTCCCGTATAAGCCCACGTGTGATGCGAGCGCCCCATTGACGGCAAGCTATGGAGGCGGCACCTCTGGTAAAAATGTCATCATTCCAGAAGTGCGAAACCTTGAGAAGAATGTCATGCATTCTTGCGGCGACATAGTCACCATCGACGTCCGTCTTGCCCCAGGAAAGCGAGTTGGAGTAGACAACTGCCTCCAGCAGTCCTCCTTTGATTGCTTCGACCATGTCGGATGGCCTTTCGAGATTGGTCATCATGAACGACAGCGAGGTGTCGAACGTAGCATGTACAGCTGAGCGCAGAGGATCCAAAGGGAGATAATGTCGGCGACCCCTACCGCTGACGATGGTTTTCATAACTCGCGAAACCCAGTATGTCAGCCGACACTTCCTAATCATGTCCACCGCCTCTTCCCCATGAGCCTGTCCGCATTCCCTGATGTACACGATGGTTGCGTAGATGGGGAGTATGTTGATATCGCGGGCCCCAACGAGAGTGGCAAGGGCAGTGCAAGCACGGGGAAAGCATACTTGTCCCAACGTAACGTAGAGCACACCATCGTGAGGGGATCGTAGGTTGGCCCAGGTCAACGCGGCCACTCCGAGAAGAGAGAGTTGTCCACTCGTGTAACCAAGAAGCATGCAGCAGTGGAAGAGTCGAGACATGGAGGGACGAGCGGATGTATCCTCCTCCATCGAGTGGTATACCGCCATTTTCCGGATGAACCGAGCGCAGGACTCAAAAACGGGTGCCATGTCATGGAGTGAGGTATGCCCTGTTTTTGAGACCCCCCCTTCGACGTTAAGAGGCAGGGGACTCCCTTCAGACGCCAGTCTACCATCGCGCCCAATGGTAGACTCGACGAAAGCCAATACCCGCCCCGAACCCAACAGTGCGACGAGATCATGGAGGAGGGAACACATCTGCGTTTTAACGAATCGGTAGCGGATCTCGGGGCCTGGCGCTTCAATGCCATCGGAGGTATGCCACTGAGCCCCGAGTAGCAAGACGATCTGGTGAAGTTCCGTCCATGCGTGATGCTGGTCGGGGCTGGGAACTCCAAGTACAAGCCTGAGGTTGTGCATCCTCTCCAGCGCCGATTGGAGAAAACGCCTTGGAGTGGTCTTGTCCTGCCAAGTGGTCTCTTCTTTCGAGGGATGTGAGAACGTCTGCTCGTCCGACATCAGGAGGTCATCCAGATTTCTAGGCAGTTAGCACACACCTTGGTATGGGGAATGTTGAGCGATGGCCCTTTGACAGTGCGTTGCGCCATTTTGTATACCGCTGCAAATTTATTAGCTTGGCCGCTCGTACAGCCGCAAAAAGACGGTTACCGTGGGGGTTAAGACTCAACCGCCGCGAGACACGTGGTATGGAGACCCGGTCGGCAATGATTTCTGTTCGCCGGTCAATGGTAATCGTAAAGTGTATGCTATTTCTGCTTAGTGGTGGACTAATCGTCCAGTATTTCAAGCCCGCTCTCATCACTATCACTGCTAATATGCTGGGCAACACCCTGGGTTTTCTGCCAGGCCAACCACTCTCCTGACTCACGCAACAACTTGCTCCGTAGATCTGTTCGCATACTCTCTACCTCCTGGATACGCCAAAGAATCGCATTCTCGTTTTCAGGTATATTTTCCTATTTCCCCCGGACATTGAGCCCCCTACAGTGCAACAACGCGAGGCTGAACCACTTACTCTGAGGCAGATATACGCGAATTCCCTGGGGTTCGACATGAATGTCTTAGCATAATGTATCAGGTACAGCCCACAATCGGTGAGATTGGGTTGCTGGGGCACCTACAGGCCCTGATTAGCTCCAACATGTGTTCCCACGACGCGAGACTCACAAAAGGAACTATCACTCGCGGGGCGATGATTGTCTGATTCTTCCTATGTTGCGCCTCCAGTCGCAGGTAGGAAGTAACATTCTTGAGGAGATCGTCGTAGTCGCTTCGCAACGAATCCAAAACCAGAATCGTGGGTCTCGGTTTCGATGCCGTTTGCGCAGGCCGTTTATCTTTGGGCTTCTTACCACTGCGGAAGAAGATGGCTTCAGTTGTATCGACTGTATGCAAAGGCACTGAGTGTCTGACCTTTCGACCGGCACAGGTAGGAGTAGCCTGGCGTTACACACAACGACCAGGAACCAATGTGTGCTGTTTGATGGTAGAGGAGCGTAAGGTGGGATAAAAGACACATTGCCAGAACAAACTTTTGATGAATAGGAATGAGAATCCAGTCTTTCTCAAAAAGGTCAACACCAGTGGTCCACCGTTGTACGGCTTTGTAGCTACATCATCGATTTAGCGTGTACGGTGACACCAAAACGATGGCGCATACCTTCCTTTTGCGAGCTTGCTATACCAGAACGAACTAAAGAGGTGCGTTTTCCTCTGTCTCTTTGCCAAATTATTTGTCTCCAAGTCATCGTACCACGTCCTGTGCAGCGATGTGAGAATCGAAAAGCGCAGTCAAAGTTGTATCACCTGAGCGCCCATGCCACGAGATTGTCGTTCAAATGCTCGCCCCGCCTCAATCGGTCTATGTCCCCAGCGAGTAACTCAATCGCGTCTTTCCCCGTACGAGGATACCGGAGGACACGGCGAAGTTTGTCAGGTAACGCAGCCCGACCTGCACCATGGTCCATTGCACCGTTAATATCCATTGGATGCCTGGCGGCGGGCCTGGAAGAGTTGGCCGTCAGACGTGATCAAGATGCCAGTTCATAGTCTCTAGCACCTTTTCGGAGTAACGGGGTCCCCACTTGTCCGAGAACTGTCCAGCCAGAATATCAGTCAGAGATCCCCTTTGAGTCGATCGAAAGCTGCTCACGAAGATCGCTGGACGCTGTGAAATGGTCAGTTAGGGTACATATACTGATATGTCGACTTACCTTGGGGCAGGGGGTTCGTCCCGAAGAACTGGCCCTTTCGATTTCAACTTCTTCTTGGGATGCGGCCTAAACGGGTTGCAGCAATCCTTAGCTTCCAACGAATGAAACACACCTGGGCCTAGGCTGGTCTCTGAAGCATAGGTTAGCAAGACGGACGATAAGTTAGTATCGAAGGGCATACAATTCTACAATTTCAACTTCGTCATCGCTAGTGGCGCGCGGGGTTGCAACAGCCTGAGCATGAGGTTCCCGAACTCTCGGCCATGGTGCGGCAGGTGGCGAATCGCTGGAGAGGGGTCAATACAGCCACGGCGGAAGGTGTGGAGCGCCGTACACATCCATGTGATCTGCCCGGCCAGCGGCGGAGGCCACTGGGTCTGACACAAACTGTGGCTTACGAGCCGCGATAGGCGCGGTCCACTCCTGCCCCAAGGCCATGACTTGACGCATACGAAACGGACCATCCCCGTGAAAGCGAAGGAGGGAGAGTGAAGACTGTGGATCTATGAGGAGTGAGGAGAAAATCAAAACGGATGGCCCAGCACTCACCAGGAGCCTTCGCGGTCATCGAGTGACGAAGGAAAGGAGACACAAGAGTAAAATTAATTTCGATCAATACGTAGTGATAATTTGGTCATGCTGTTTGGGATCAGACGCTACATCGACTAACATTATGCTACAGTGCTACACTCGTCAACTTTTGAGCTCTTCACTGGTCTCTGCGGCTCTGGTTGGGCCAGGCCTTGTCATCTGGTTGAATAGGCTCAGAGACAAAGCTGTGGGATCGGTATTGCGACGTACTTTCTCTGAGAAGCATGTACGATCGTACCAGATCGAAAGAGATCCCGAGTCATTCCCTAATTTGCAGGTGAGACAGTGGCGATTATACGCCGGCCTGGGCACGCACCGTGATCCCTTAGATAGTCTTTAACGCTGAAATTCCCTCCATAACGCCGTAGGATAGTCTGGCACGGAGAAGGAGGTAGGGCTGTAGATTCCAAAGTATGTCTATCGCTTGGAGCAACCTCCAATGGCGGGGGCTCATCCGAGGTGTTCGCACATTGAGCATCTGGGAAAATGCATAAGATTGTGGGTGCATCGTATAAAGACGATCTACCTTCAACGGCGGTAAGGAGGGGCATTGGTGACAGGTCAAACGCACGGACCGGCCGACGACGAGGATGCGAAAAAAACACAGACAAATAGCGGTGGCGTATTTAAAGGACTGGGCGTCCTTCCTTCCTCCACAAATGGACCTTGACGACTTCTTTGACCAGTTTTTGTCCCGTTACGAGGCCACCGCAACGAGCGCACGGCTACCCCTGTTCTGTCCATGGTGCCGCGAGCCCTTTCTGCCGGTGTGTCTCGCCACAGGAAAAAAGAACCAAGCCAACGCAGGACTGTTGTTCCAGGCGGTACGCATCCACCTCTGTCCACCCGGTCCCGCGCTCATCACAAAGCAGTGCCCGACCAATTTGTTTGACCACGACAACCCGCTTTCATGCAGCCGTGGCTTTCGTTGGGTCACACATCAGCAAATGCTCGAGCTGGGACAGCCTCGTGTGGCGAATTGGGCGCAACATGCACCGACAGCGCGATTCAGGAACCGACGGACAGCGGCGACACCCCCGACTCCTCCACAGACGCCGCGAAGGCCTCCGCGAAATGGCAAGGCAGCGGCCCCTCCCCATTCCACGCCCACTCCAGAAGCCCTCTCAAACCGCCATTGCTGGGTGACAATATGCGACCAGGTGCGTGTCAGCCTTCCATTCTATCCTCAGTCGCTCACGGTCACATTTGTCTAGGCCGGGTACACCATTGACACGGAAACCTTTGTTGAGATCCACGAATTGGACTGGCCGTATCTCCTCCCATGTAACCACCTATATCTGAGCGATCGCTTGGCCGTTGGTCATTCCAAAGATGAATGGGAGTACAGGTTCAATGGTCACTGGAAGATTTCCACTGGCCCACAGGCAGTCAAATCAGGTGAAAAGCTATTCGTTCGCCGACACCAAGTGGAGGAAATCCGGTATGCGCTCAGTTGATGTCCATAGTCGTAATTGACTCCTACGTAGCGTTGACGGTTCTGATGACGAAGACATTTTTGCCATGGCCGGGGATCGTAGTTTTCCTTAGATTGGGTCGTAGTCTTACAGCTGTACCGTAGTCAACAACTGCTTCGTAACACCGACGTATTGTAACTTACCAACGATAGCGTTGTGCGCACGTGATGTTTACTGCTTTGACCCGCCCCACCATGATCGCCCTCAAGAAGAGTAAGAGGCCACGAAGAACGGGAGGCGAGTACTACCTCACCACTAGTTTAGACGGAGGCTGAACACCCATCAGGTCCCTGTGCCATTGGCAACTGTGTGTCAGGGAATCGAACGGAACCGCTCGTCGCAGCATTGTCGTGCGACCTAAATGCCTGCAACAGGTGTTGTGGGAATACAGTTGACCCGCTTAAAACGTGCAAATTCCACGACGAGGAAAGAAAGAAAAAGGTTGCCAAACAGGACGCCCTCGCTCGTGCGACCCGCGCAAATACGAGAGCGGCAACCGATGCCACCGGCCCCACCGACCCCGCAGGCGACGATATCTCAGCAGCCGACGATGTCACTCCAAGCCAATCCCGCACGACCGACCCAGCTGCCTGCGGAAAAGCCAAGAATATCGTGCTTCCATCCGATTTCCATGGCAAGAATTGCGGCCCTTATACTCTCGCAAGATTCATGGCGCAGGGATTACTGGGTTCAGAGGAGGATATGGGGGGTCGGCCAACCAAGCAGGCCGTAAAAACACCGTCTTCGAACCCAAAAGAGGATGCACGAAGGCGAGACAAGAAAGTCATCTCACTGCGCCTCTGGGACATGGTGAGTTGGCGAGTGCTTGCCGATATGAACTATTCTGATGAAGCCCGGCTCAAGGACCAACAAATTGGTGGCATACGCGAGGTGTTTGCCGGTGATATGCATCCGTACTTCAACATCTGGAAGGGCGCAGATCCGTTGACGGAAGCCATGCTTCAACGAATTCGGGCTGATCTGCAGCTACAGTTCGAGGGCGACTTGTTCCTCGTGTTTCGAACTGCTCCGGCTCCCTCTTGGGTGCAAACCAATGCGCCCTACGAGGTCGGCACGACTAATCGCCTGGACTTGGCCATCTCGAAACCGGGGTGCACCGACGTACCACCTGTTCCCAAAGCATGGCCAACAAGAGCTGGACGCACATGGGCTGGGCCGCCCATGACTCCAGGCAGTCCCAGCATCCGAGCAGGAATCTACTCGCCGACCAGCATCGTCCCCACGAGCCTTCCGCTGTTCACAGCCCCCACAGTCCCCACGAGCCATCCAATTCTTACCAGCCCCGTGGTTGTCGACGATAGTAGCTCGGACGACGATGATGTAGACCCGTTCGCAAAGCCTGTTCGTACCCGTGCCCAACCGTAAGTACAGTGCGACTGCCACCTCAAACGTCCAACTCACAGACTTGTAGCCTCCAGGACAATCGAGTCATGGGCTCATCCACGGATGGCAACTCCGTCATGTAAGTGCTTAGCTGGGTCACACTCGACGGTGCTGAAGCAACTCAATCGCAGACACCCTGAGCCTATGCCCACAGCGCCTGCGGGCGGGGTGGACGAAATACTGCGATCCATGAGGCGGACGGACGAGATTAGAAACATCCAGCGTGGCCCGGAAGGTCGTAGCGACTTTCCTTTCGAGTATGCTATCGACACCGTTAGCGTCCTCCGCAGGTATTTTCTCCTATATCGGAAGCAGCTGAACCTGTCGGAGGAGGAGGCGTACAAGGCGATATGCACAGACATCTACGATGACGATGTGAGTTTCATTTACCTCGAACGAGGCTTGGCTCACCTTCAAACAGAAGGATTGGCCCGAATTCAAGTCGAGCACTTGGCATGACGCCGAACGGGCGCGTAAATGGGACCGTGCACATACCAAGGCTGTGATACAGGCAGGCCGAAGCGATGCAGGACGGTGGAAACTCGTGGCGAGTGCATGGCCCGGGCGCATAAAGAACAATAGGCCTGGCGCTCTGACCAAGAGCGAAAAGGCGCGACCGAAGCCGAATGCTGATGGGACATTGGCAGAGATATACAATAGCGACTACGAGAATCCAGAGTACCCAGCCTGGAGAGGTATTAGTTAGGCTTTAGCAGTAAATATCGTGCCCACCTAGAATCCACCGATTGTGCGCCCGGCCCGAAAGTTCCCACCAAAACGATTCGTTTGCACGTGGCGACTTTGCCCTTGCACCATGGCGGACATTTCGATGAGGACGGCCACACCTCTGACCCAACATTGTCTGTGAGCAAAAGCCCCACTGAATGGAACTGTCGCTGATAGAAAATCCAAAGCTGGCCCGCCACAACTAGTGAACTGCTGGTATTTTCGTGCAATGTATTGGTGGGGAACAGGGCCGTTGACCGCACTACAGGACTTCGCCGAGAAGTTAAAATTGCCCATAGTGGCTGAAAAGCTCGTCAAGAAACCCGCCCGTTATCGGAAAATGGGTGGCCGGGTGGCGCTCATGCGAGACATCTGCGAGGAGAACCTCGCCGTTCGGTGGGATGTGATTGCATGCCCTGATAGTACGGCCACAAAGGTAGAAACCGAGATGGCGGTTCTCTGGGATAGAGGCAGCATCACAGCGAGCACGACACGGGAGCTGGAGTATCTGGAGCAGGGACTGGTGCGCCAGATGAATACAGGTGAGCGGGTCTGCTGTAATGTGGTACGAATAACATTTAATGTTGTTCCAGGAAACGAAGGCGCCAGCCAGCCGGACGGTGGCAGGGTAGAGGCAGGCGATCCAGTCAGCGGTACGTCGGCGGTAACACTTCATGTTCGGAGGGAAGTTTGAAGACCAGCATGCACAGATCTTCCGTCCAGTCAAGAGACTACGAATTCGAGCGCCACTGAGGAAGGTACATCTAAGAAACTCATCGTACTAGACTTTGCGGAACTGATCAATCTCGACTGGTTACGTAGGGCGCCGCTCCCAACGGCACGAAGCGGAAGACAAGCTTCGACAGAAAACGCTATTGGAGAAGGTTCGCCTGGTACTAGGTCCCGCAACGCCCGCGTCTGAGAGGAGAACATTGAAAGCGGCGGAATTGGCCAGTCTCACCGAGGCAATAAAAGAGTTCTGCGGGGATGAAAGGGAGTTGATTGACGACTTTCCGTCTGACGAGGAGGAGGAGGACCCAGGTCTGTGCCGCAACTCTGACGGGTGCCTTGAGATACTCAGCTACGCGTAGATTCTCCCAACATCGCCTCCGAGTCTGCCGGCCAGAATCCTTCGGAGGTCGAAGGGAAGGGACGGTCTTCGCCTATGACCAACCCAACCGTACCAAGTCATACACCGACTCCTTCGAAAAGCGGCAATGGCCCCAGCCAAGTCACAACAGACGCAACAACAACAGATTCCAACACAATCCTTACACCTCCACCCACTTTCTCACCTGCCGCTGGTGAGGTAGGTCCGTGCGCCACTGGGGCAGAGCACTGGGGGGAGGACGAAGAGACCCAAGTGGCGATGAACGAAGAGCCCTCGACACATGGAAAGACAGGCGAACAAACCTCCACTGACGGCGCCAACCCACGGCTTACACCATCCCCAGCTGTTAAAGCCACCGATGACAGCACCGCGCCGACTTCCGAAGCGCAAGAGGATGGGGCGGAGGAGAGAGCCCCGCCCGAAGGCCAGATGGGAGAGGACGATGCAGTCTTGCCCTTGGACGGGGCTCACGCCGACAATGAGGGTGGGCCGACCGAAGACCCAGGCGATGTAGAACCCATGCTCGGGGTTGAAGGACAGACGCAGGACGATCAAGCAAAAAAACGGAGGCACAGCGACGGGAGCGAAAGCGAAAGGGAGACCAAACGAAAGCGTCAGCAGAGAAGGGGGTCGAGTGTAAGCTCGAAGGGTCACCAATCTCAACCCATCCCTTCTTCACCCTCAGCAAAGGGGAAGAAAGCCAGTCCCAGGGCGAAGGAGCACACGAACGAACCACCTCCCAAGGCGAAGACGAACCCAACATCGAGGCAGACAAACTCCCAGCCTCAGAGCTCTAACAACGCATTCGAAACGGAAGAGGACAAGGAGTTCATGGCCGACTTGGGTAAGGGCCCCGACGCGCCGGAGGAAGGGGAAGGGGAAGGGATGCCCAATGCAGGCGAGTACCTGCTCTTGTTCTGACTGCAAATGAGTCAAGTGATGTCTGACATGAGTTATTTTTCAAGCAGACGTGGAAATGAGGATACTCACTGCTAGTGACAGCGCGAAAAAAGTGCGCACGACAAGCTTTCGACTGACACTGCATAACAAGGTTGCGCGAACCACCGATAACAAACTCGCACAGGCCAACGTAGCGTGTCACGTTGAGGTACCGCAGAGCGCCATCGTGGAGGGTATGAACAGTGAGCATGCTGTCCGGGCAGACGTGGTTTGGAAGTGCATCGAGCTCTACTTTGGTTTTTTGCGCCTGCGCATGAGTCGTACGCTCCCATTCATTGTGGGCTCATCCCACGGAATCCAGGCTGCCCCCACAGGCGAGGACATCGCAGAGTTCGTACAAAGAAGGCCTACGTTCACACCGAAGGACAAGAAGTCCGCAAAGGGCGGCCAGCCCGTCGGCGGGTCGGAAGGATTGAGAACGGCTGAGGTCAATTTACGGCGGGGGGCCTTCCGCTTTACACCAAATGCGCCAGGCTGTGATGTTTACATCCCCCTCGTGTTGCAGCCCGTCGCCGGGAGTAGCGGATACTACATGTCTCTCGCTCTAGAGTTGAGGGAACACAACGTAAGTCTGGGCCCCAGCATTGGGAATGAGACTCACCGATAGCACGCAGGGACCCGAACCACAGTTTGCCAAAAAGCGAAACACAGCGACCATGACCGACCGACGTGTCAAGGTCATAGCGCTCTTGGAGGAGTATTTGGAGAACCAATCTGAGTGGTGGTCGGAAGTCATAGAGATCCGCATGGATAAGTCGAAAAAGACACGCCCAATGGAGGTTTGGCTACGATGGACGCCGTTACTTATGTGGCTGGAGGGAGTCAAAGAATTGGGAGATATTGATGGGCTAGACGAAAACAGCGCCAAAGGTGAGAAGTTTGGAAATGCTGGGCGACATGGGCTAACATGCATCAGCGAGTCTGACCGACAAGTGGGCCCAGTGCAAGGTGAGCGTGGTCGTGAAGAAGGCCGTGACGGATCTGACGTCGGGCCACACATGGTCGAAATTCATGCGGGTGGCGAGATGGATCCACCGCTGCGACGACCTTGGATGGGAACGTCAAAAGGCGCAGTTGAACGAGTTGGTGAGAATGGGGGAAAGTCGCTCTTGCGTGGGTACATACGATGCCCTCATTGCAGGTTTCCACAAGGTGGCAGAGGTTGTTGAGGCGGAGGATGCCGACGAGGGAGGTGATGAACAATCGACGGATGAGAGTGACGACTAGATAGGAAATGTTTCAGACATTTTGCGCTCTACGCGGTCGTTTCAGCAGATTTAGCCGTCGTCGACAAAACCTGCAAGACAATCTGACGTCAGCCATCGAGTCATTTGAGTCACATAACGTTTACCTTGGCTTGACTTTTTACTTCCACGATGTTACTGTTCGAGATTCTCCTCACCCTCCTCGCGGAGATTAAAGAGAACGACAAGCTTCGAGAGTCGCTGGACTTCGAGGCCTTCGGGTTGATGATCAAAATTGTTCAACGCTGCGAGCCCGTTCTTCTGCCAGGAGGCGGAAGCGCTCTCTTGACCTTGCCGCAGAGTCTGCGTTACACGTTGTGCGCGGCATTGGACGTCGAGCTGGACATCGTCGACATGCTATGGGCGATGATGAGGCCAATTCTGAAGGGGTTATTGAAGCTGCCAACGGACGCAGATACGGATGACCTGCTTGGGAAGCATGGTGTGCCAGAGCGAGTCGGTGAGTTTGGATAGCGGAATGTGGTGTGCGACGGGAGCGTGGGATTTACTCATACTCAACAGGTACGCGCATGCTCGTGCCACCCGTGACCGAGTGCGAAAAGTGCTCTGGCAAGCTGAAACCGAAGAACGAGGGGGTGTCGGGGCGCCTGTACACAAAGAAGGGGATGGTGCCCGTATTTCCGATTGCTATGCGGTGCAGAAGTGAGTGACAATGCAAGCCAAGTACCATGTGCCTCACCTGTATAAGACTGCAAAGCGTACTATCGCCCTGGATATGTCGTATTCGGGCCCAAGGACATTCTGTCCAAAAGACAATATTACCCAGGTGTGCCGGAGGTGATCCAGGTCAGCAAGTCCGTATACGTTGAACGTGACCTCGCGATGGAATGGAGAATGTCCGTGGCAATCCAGCAGTGGGTGCTCTTCGAAGCTCCGTCAATGTAGCCCTGGCTGACGAGTGTGTCCAGCGCCACAGCGTCCGGTATAGCTAACGTGTATAACTTGTCCGCAAAGCTGGACCCAGTGGTAGGTGACCGACACGCCCACGACTGGGGGCTTGATCAGCGGGACGTAATGCAGACTTGGTGGATCATGTCGCTGCTGTTAAGCGTAGACAGGGAGTCCAGCGGACAAGGGCGACTGACGGTACCTCACCACGCCTGTGGCGGTGACCGACTGGAAGAGGTGATGGTGCGAAGGAACATGGATATGACGGGAACGGGACAACCAATGTATGGCCACACCTGCAAAGGGTGCCTGAAGTGCTACAAAGGAAGCGACGGAAAGATCTGTGAGTCGCGTAGTACCTGGCTGGTCTCCTTGTTGACCTGACTCTCTGAGTTACAGACCGGTTGAACGCGCTCGTTATCGATGGTGTGACGGTGCGTTGTGCGTGTTGTGCAGTTAGCGAAGACGACTCCGGCGCCCCGTGTCTGGAGTCGCTCCAGAGGCCTCACGACAAGTTCTGTGAAACACATCGGTACAAGGAAAACGAATGCTTCCTGCGAAAATGCCACAGTCTGAGGGAACAGGGGACTTGGGCATGCGACGACCCAACCCACCAGGCGTTCGCCCGTGAAAGGTTTGATAAATTGCAGGTCAAGGCAACGGATGAGCTGATCAAACGGGTGGAGCGATCCGGAGTGCCACTTCACCGACTGGGCGGGGACGACACAGTGAACGAGGATGCCGAAACAGGCCACTGTCTCCCGACCGTCGACGAGAATGATCCAAGCACTCATGAGGACGAGTACATGGAAGATGAGCTCCAAGTGAATGTCGATCTCGATGATGATGATGGGGACGAGCCGTCGGCAAAGGAGGAACGGCGTCTGCGCGGATTATACTGGCATCGAAAGTTCACCAGCAACGAACAGCTGGCCGTACGACCATGCGGAATTGTCATCGGGCGCATGACAATGTTTGACGCCGAAGGAGTGATTGCGGTCAAGGTGAGCGCCCTACGTCGTGTTAGGGAAGAACAGCGCCTGATGTGCTGGCAGAATTGGTTGAAGACCATGTGGCCCGGGAGCTTACGGGCTGGTCTCCCTTCCCATCTGTTTTTCGACAAAAACTGTCAACTGCTGTTGCACCTCTTGACAGCGAAGGACACTTACTTCGACAAGATGGGGCACCCAACGGATCTATTCCACAGTCTCATGTGCCACAAGGAAAGACATTCGTTTTGCAACAAGAACTGCAATCCCCGGCGATTCGATGAGATGTTTGACGAAAATGGCCGTTGCGTGTTCAATTCGTCGGCCTGTGAGCAAGTCAACGCCTGGTTTGGGGGATTTTCAACGATAACAAGAGAGATGCTGTTTCATCGGTGAGTCTGGAGGTCTTACGAGGACAGGTTCGTGCTCACCACGGACTATGGGGGCCTAGGTTCAACTTCTTCCTGGACGAGGTCATCATGATTCGGAACGAGCTGGTCGAGGCCAACTTGAGGGCGGGCGGTATGAATCCTCAATGCTTGCCAGAGGAGTTTTGGAACGGCACTTGGGATAGGGAGGCAATGCGTGTGTCGGGCGACGATGTCATGCAGGTTGACTAACTCCGTGTCCTGTGAAGCAAGAACAAGTGAATAGATATGCATGCATGGTTAGTCCAATTACAGTGAGTTAGAGATAAGTGTATAGTAATGAGAATGTATTGTAATCGCGCGCATCGAAGAAGAGAAAACAGAAACAAAACATAACGAAAAGCGTTCAAGATGCACATTGGCGCTGCGACCGTCGTCGGATTCCAATAGAGAGGAGATGAACACTATCTTGGTGGTGTTAGGGCACGCAAGGCAGGAACAGACGGACTGAGCTCACAGGAAAGAACCGAACCAGGTATTTGCAATTGCGGCGGAGATTGGACGAACACTAAGTGTAGGCTGTCACGGCGAAAAAAGTAAAGGATGTACGGGGCTCACCGAAGATGGGAAAAGACGCAATGGACGAGGAAAAACGCTAAGACGCTAGGTCGCATCTGTAAGAGCGGAAGAAAGCGAAAGGCGGGGAGAGCTTACCACACTCTTACATTACGAAAATTTGAATCCGCGGGGAGGTGGCCGACACTGTGTGTAGTCTGTCTTGGCGAGAAGCGTAGCAATATACGGGGCTCACCGAGTATGAGATTAAGAACCGTCGTGGGAAGCGAGATGGAGGGCGGTGTCTGAGGAACGGTCAACGAGAGGGAGGGAGGGGAATCGGCCTGATCGCGTACCTGCAATTTTGATTCCGCCTCTGTCTCCTTCTTTGATTCCGTGTGGGGTTGGCAGTATGCGGGGTTGGCCGACTGGATGGAATGTATGAGCATAAAAAACGTTGACCACGGATATAGAGCGACACTGACGTGGTCGGACCCGACAAGCAGCGGCAGCCCCGCCGAGGCTCAGGCTCCATGGGCAGAAGGATCCTAGGGCGATTTCGTAATCGAGGGCCGGCCTGCGCTCCTGGTCGTGTCCTGCGCTCCTGGTCCTGTCCTGCGCTCCTGGTCCGGTCCTGCGATCCTGGTCCCGTAGTGGGAAAAAAGCGGGTGCACACAGTTAAACCGTGCCACAGAAAACGTCCGTCGGCGCTAGGGAGATGGTAGATGAGAGGAGGAGGCGGGGCAGACCGAAGAAATGAGGAGGAGAGAGGGAAAGACCGACTGCTTGCGCAGACGGTCCATGGAAAGAGGCAAGTTGGGCTGACACGAGGTGACTTGTTGGGCCTGTTTGGCTCCTGCCTCATCATCAGTGATGGGCACGAAATTGGCAAAGTCCCATCTCGCCTCTCTGTCTAACTCCGACTTGGTCTTTCCCAGCTGGATTCCGCCGCCAAACGTGCTTGTTTTAAACGAGACGTCCCGCTAACCGAGGATCACCACAATCATACGCGTCTAATGGATGGCCCTTCACGACTTCAGGATCCCGCATCGCGCGGTGGAGACAAGTCCCCTAGGTTCTATACAGGCGAGGAGCAGGTAGGCAAGCTTGACAAAGGGATAGGATAATTTGAGACTCAACGACACAAGGAACCCATCATTCATCGGCAAAGCCGCAAAAGGCGCTTGGAGACAGGTCCATCTGGGCGAGGCGCGACGGTTAGTGATTTCTGCGCGTTAAGGCGCGATGAAGCTGACCTACAACCGTCAGGACCAAGACCTTGATACGCGTGGGAACAGGAGGTGGTCGAGAAACACCAAATCTTCTGCTCAGCCGGTTCGTTATAATTTAACGATTTCATTTTCACAATTTAACAACGCGGTAGGGGCGCACTGGCAGAACTACGAGCGAACTGGTGTCGCCAAAAGGTCGCCCGGATGATGGGATGGGCATGGGGAGAGTAGATCTCAGGGCGCCTCGAGAAACACGGGAAGATAAAGAGATAAGGGAACAGTACTTGGAGGAGTTTGACGAATCCATTCGTCCAGAGAGGTACGCGTGCTCGTTGGAGGTTGTTGACGGCGAGAAACTGACAAACGGCGGTGTAGGGCCGAAGATCTTAGGTTTATTATTGCCAAGGGTGAAGACTGTTTCACGATGCTGAAGGCGGACTCTCTGGAACGGATACCAGGTCCGCTGGTTGAACAAGACAAGCGGGTACGGATGGTAGAACCTGAGGCGCTGTTCGGCTGCTACTGGGCAATGAACGCTATTCCGTACATGGGCATGTTACCTGTTAACCCGTACAGAGCTTGTTTTGGTGATCCCTTGTTTGCGACCGTATTTCGAGAGCGATGGAGAGTACCTGTGGTCGAAACCGGAACAGAGATCCGGCTCTGGAAGCTGGAGGACGACATGCTGGACGAATGGCGTTTCTTGGAACAAGTTCTGAGCCGCACGCGGGAGACTCTGATGCTCTGCATAGGCGGAGTATTCCCGAACAAGGAGCACATCCCAGCTCCGCTCCCAAGTCTGTACAGATTCCATCACCCTCATCCTGATCAGAGTGTCCTCATGCGGCGACTCATACGTGCACGATATGCTTTCGTCGTCTTGGGAGCCGAAATCTCGTACCTGTATGCGTACGCCTTATCTATGCCGAAGAAACCCTTCCAGTTGGAGCTATACGATGCGTTCGAGGATGACGGTCTATGGCAGGATATCTTGGACTCTTGGATGCTGCTTCGAGGGAAAGGGTTTTACAAGAGGGAGGATAGGCGCGGCTACAACAAGCTAAGAGGGGGGGACGCCACTATAGCGAGGCAAGGCATGTTTGTGAACCCACAGACGTGTACATTGGAGTATGGTTTGCTTGCATACGAGATATTCGACGCGCCTCTTTGGTTCTACTGGGGCAATCGGACACACACTCTGAGCTGTCATTCGGCATGGATCATCATGCGGTATGGGTTCAACAGGAAAATGGTCGACGGTTTCTTGAAGCTCGAGGAGCGGCCGTTAGACGAACTGATGGCGGGAGTCTATTTCGAAAAACTCGTATGGAAGCACGGGGAGGAATGGCGACCTGGTAGCAGGCCAAAGCAGTTCATCACCCCTGATTCTTGGTATGCACCGAGGGACCGAGAGACTTGGTGGGAGTTCTTCCAGCGTCGAGACAGAGGAATCCTAGCCTTTGATAAGGACAAAGTCTTGGAGGCAGCCATTGAACACAGGCAACGAGAAGCGCAGGAAACGGGCTTTGTGGATAGGGCGGCGCTGTTCGAGTGGAAGAGTGTTCGAGGGAGACTCATTCGGAGATTGGTCGGCAAGCACAAGGCACGCCGCGTGTGGGGAGGGTTCCAGCAAGATCAGAGGGTGTACTGCGCGTTTTTCGACGAGTGGGACGTATGCGAGGAATTCAATAAGCTCGAAGAGGGGGTTCCGCCGGTGGAAGGTCACAGAAACAAGACATCAGAGGAGGCGAAAGAGCCAGAAGGCATCACGGACACTACAGTCAATGAAAAGGCCGAGCTGGCGGATTCAGACTTCCGTGGAGAGGAGGCGATGATATCGTTCGTGCAGGAAGATCGGGAAGGAAATTCAGGAATGGCGTTGGGTATGGGGGAGGAGAACGAGGAAGGAGAGGTCGAGGAGGGGGAAACTCGAACAAGTGCCGGAGACCTGTCCGCCGAAGCCCGACGCCTGAAACTGAGACGCATAGCGGCACAGGCGCTAGCCACACACAGGTTAACGACAGCGTTCTTCGAGGATGTTGTAGGCACAATGCTGGGCCTCCTTGTGCCTGAAAAGCATCTCAAGCAAAGGGACGTGTCGGAGGTCGGGGGGACAGCGGAGGAGGCTACGGAGAGGGAATGCCGGATACTGATGTCTTGCGAGGGGGGAGAGAAGCGGACTGGGAAGAGGATCGACGGGGAGGGAATGCGAGAGCTGCAGTCGTACTTGAAGGACTTGGCGGAGTTGACTTCATCCACGGTTTCCAGGCAGAAGGGCACAGGTTCAGCTTGCGACTCTTGGAGCGACCTGAGCCAGGATCACGAGGCGAGCCTCTGGAAACGTTTGCCAGAGGGTGTGGTTATCGAGAAGGTGGATTGGGAGTACCGGGAGGATGAAGTTTTCCAAGTCTTCTCAAGGAATCTCCCCAACGGACGAATCTTGCTCTTCCGACCGGCCGATGCTGTATTGTGTTTGCGGTTCACGATTGAACGGCCATTCCAGGAAGTAGTGAACCTGCTCGCGAACGCTGGAGTGCGGTTTGCCTTGGCTGTTATTTCTCGTGAAGGGGTACGCTTGCGCAGGCCATTGCCACAATGGGAGATACCAAGGAGGACTTTGGGCTTCAAGACCACAGTGTCCGATTACCATCAATACGTCGAACGACGGAGGCGGTTATTCAGTGACGGCGAGGTCCTTCGTGCGGCACTTATGGCGGGTGGGATCTTCTGGCGGCTCGCGATGGAACATGCGTCCGGTGCATGGGAGGTGTCATATGGGCCCAATCCAGAAGTCGAGAGTAGAGGACGGAGGAGCACGACCAAGTCGGGAACGGTGCTGTGCGAGGAAGCCATGTCAGATGCCCACGTAGACGTGATATGCGGAACATATCAAGTCTTCGCCTCGTGGGATGATGAAGCACCGGCGCAGGTGTCCTGGTTTCCGAAGAAAGGTGCATGGCGCAACAGTGGGATTGATGTCGGTTTTTGGAGTCCAGATGCAGAGGGTTGGTATCAACGTCGCGTCAAAGCCTACTTGGACGAATCGAAGGGGCCGTTGAATCAGGTGGATTGGTCCAAGGCAATGAAACTGCAAAAGAGGGCATCAAAAGTGGCCAAAGGAATCAATCTTCGATGTCGGGAGGCATTGGAAAGCTTCATGCAAGGGTCTCGGTGAGTCAATGTCCTGCGGATGAAAGCCTCAAAGGTCTGACTTTGAGCTTGAAGAGGCAGCGAAACAATGCATTGAATTCTGACAATGTAAGACAGTATTGTAATTTTTGTTCCAATGAATGTTTGTATCACATGTCAGGTAGGTATCCGCGTCAGATGTCCATAGCATCGTCGACGATGCGCACAGGTGGGTGCCCTTTGACGAATTGCTGGACGAGTACTGTTAGTTCATCATCTCCAATGGACTTGAGGATGTGGTCAAGAGCTTCCTTGGCTTCGGCGTGGCGTTCCGCGGTGAGAGACGACGTATGTCTAACGTGAGCTTTGAGAGAAAGGAAAGACTTGGAGAAGGGGACTGATTCTTCGAGCCAGGTCAGATCCCAAAAGGAGTCCAAGAAGAGACAGACGCCAAACTAGGAGAACATGCGGTGAGTCGCGAAATACTGTTGCGATGAATAGACAACTAACAGATTGGTAGAGGGAATACAGAACTTCAGTGCGTTCCTCTGACTGATCAAATCTTTTGACAAAAGCACGCTGCGCAGAGGCGTATTGCTTTCTTAATTGCTGTTGCCGGTCGGGTAGAACGGCGTAATGTTCCATTTGGTAAACGAGGTCCCCATGATGGTGGCGGGAGAGGACTTGAAGATATTCCCGACGAACATGTTCCTCGTGTCCTTCGGCAGCCCAATCATCCAGCGTATCGACAAGGTAAAAGGACACGACGATCTTTCTCAGGTAAGCTGTATACTTGCTGATGCTCGCGGCGGCAAGGATGTGTTGAAGTTCCTAACGGATGGAGATCAGTTTAGCACGGAGACAGAGATCCAGTCGGTGTTACATTATAGGTCTTGTCAACCATTTCTGCAGCGGTTTCTTGAGTAAAGTCCAATTGGGCGGTGCGCGGGAGTGGATCGCGAAATTGAGGAATAGCGACATCCTGGTTGTGGGGGTCAGTGTGAGTGGAATCGGGTGGAATTGGGGAATTGTACCCAATTGCCAGGGAGATCCTTGTAGCCTCGCACAAGTCGGGACAAGGCCATATCTTCACGGGCCGGCGTAGTCTTTTTTTGAAGGAGGGGGCGGAAAGACATCTCGATAAAGTCTTCAGACTTTAGGGGCTTCTTCATGGGTTGAGTCTTGAGAACAGCTTCCCAGCGCGCACGAGCAGCCTCTTCATGAGGATCGAGTGGAGCAGTGGAGGAGGCCCTCGCCGGGTTGGATGGAGGTTGGGATGGCCTCTGGCTTTGGCCCGAAGGCGGGTTCCGGCGGGGGGACAGCGCAGGGGAAGGAGGGGTGAGGGATGGTTGACGAGGCGGAGTCGGGGACCTAATTCTCTCAACGAGCCCGGTGAGCTTCTCTCGCGCTTGGTGGCGAACTTCGTCGCGTCGCTGGGCAGAAGCCTGGGATGGAAACCCTTGCTGAAGGTGGTCGAGTTCCTCCTCTAGGCGATGGATGGCATTGTTGATGCGAGTCCCCTGGGTTGGCGGTGCTGACATGTCTCAATGTAGGTAAATAGAGCAAGCCAACAAAGTGAGGGGAAACGACCGTGGCGGAAGGTAACAGAAAGAGTGAATGACTCGATTGGGAAACCCTAACCTCACGTAAAACATTCATAGGTCGCGCGGGGAATGGAGGTGGTGGTCGACAGTTGGAAATAGTACTTTGTAGTGCGCAATATGTGACGGTCAGGCGGAGGGCCAATGTCAGAATTGGTTTCAGGTTAGTCAAGGTAGTTAAAAGAAAGCTAGAGCCTCGATTATAGTCGCAATAGTATAGATAATAAACCATATAACTTAATATCCGTCGACATGTAACTATTACGCGTCTTTTCCACGCGTTATGCTCGTATCGCTCGGCATGGTTGTGAGATATCGCCTAGGGTGGATGTAGTTCGAGTTGAACATCTACCTGGGTCTCGATCGCGTCCGAAGCGCCTCGCGCCGCCATTGCTCCCGCGATGATTGACTTCGAGCTTCTGGCTTTTAAGCGCCGTCTTCTGAAAATTTCTCTCATAGTCGTACCACCATGTCCACGCCTGCCCGTTCTCTTCGAGGCCTCCAAGCCGTCCGAGACCGCGCCGAACAGAAGGTCTTCAAGCTCATCGGTGACCTCAAGCGCATTCATGATCACGGTGTACGCGAGTATAGCGAGCGTGCGTCGTTTCCTTCTACTCCTGGCGTCTTTTCAACTCCTTTCTTGAACAGATCTGAGAGGGTCCATCTCCACCACTCTCCGTGGCGATCTTGAGCAAGACCTCACCACCGCTGATCGTGTGTCCTAGCTACCCTCCTCTGGGCTTTGCTCATTTTTCAACAGGCATTGCCGGCGACCTCACTGAGCTTCACCCCATTGACGCACCCTCACCCGTTACCGGTAACGGCGAGGTCGGCATAATCCTCACTCTTCGCCAGAAAATGGATTGGGCGCGTACCTTCGAGAACATCGGCGTCCGCACTCTCAACGACCTTCGTTTCCTGGGCTCCTTGTGTGCGTGACGCTCCTCACCTCTACGTCCCTACTCATTTCTTCTCAGATAATTCCAATGCCACTCAAGTCCGCGCTCTCATGAGCGAAGCTCTTGCTATCGACGAGACCTCGCCGGAAATGGTGGTCCTTGATGATATGCTGGACGAGTACCCGTTCTGAACTGTAGTATTCTATTCCTCTTCTCAAATACTCGTCTGCACTGCTCCCTGTACTCCGTAGATTAGTCGGATCTTCGTCATGTAAAACACAATCAAAATGTTGTCTATAAGACACGGGCGACACGAATTCTGATGTCTGCCAGCACGGTAGTCATTCTCCCAGTGAGTAGCGGCTGGTAATGAGGCCAGGACGACCGTTATTGGCAGGGCAGGTGGAACAGGCGTCCTACCAAGGATCTGTGGCGGGTCCCAAGGTCTGGTACTGACGGGTAGCCGTTGGGAGGGAAAGCTCGACAGCGCCAATCAATGCATCGGGAAAGAGATATTATTGCTGTCACGTAGGTCGGTGCTCTTGGAACGGGTTCAAATTATGTTTGAAATTCCATAGTGTGGTTTTGTCGCGACGGGTAGATAGTTCGTCCTTGACCGGGGAATGAATCTTATTTGGTTCGCGACTACTTCATTATTCACTACCCGTACAGCTCAGACAATGTATCGCGTAGATTGTCTGGTGTCATACGGGTTCCACCGGATAGACTGTACGCGATTAATAGAGGGGACGCTACGCGTTCCGGTCGTAACTTCGTTCGCGAAAAGCTACGGTAACAGGCCGGATACCATTGAAAAGAGCTTCCGCGACGACTTTGCCCAGCGACCCGCGTAGCAGGGTTCGACCATTACGGGACCCAGACATGCCGACACACCCGCTGCCTTCAAAGAAGAAGACGGGTCCCGTTTATAGATGTGGACGCGAAGGGCGGATGGAGGGGCACGGGTCCAAAGAAGGAGTTGCATCGGGCCTGCATGGGCCAACCTGCCGGGCCTGGTCATTTAAACACTACCCGACTTTCTCATTACTTTGTACGGGAAGACTTTGAGACACATTTTCAAGCTGACGTAAGCCGTCCGCCATCCGCCCCCGCCCTGTCCTAATATTTGTACTAATTGTTGGCAGTGATCGTTCGAAAAATAGCAGTCTCGGTGATATCGGCTCTAGAGTAAGTTATCGGAATCTCTCCGATCGCCGGCAAAAAAAATTGGAAATTCACTTGCTTTCTCTCTGTCATGTCCAACCTGGCAGAGATTGCAGCAATCCAAGAATGGGATACATATGAGCCCACTATTCAAAAACTTCGGGTTTTACTTGAAGTTCACGATGTGCCCGAGCGATTTGACGTAAACATCAAGGTACAGTATGCGTCATTTTGACAAGATAAAACGACCGCTCACCTTCTTTTCCTTTCACCGTCATCCAGGAATCATTGAGACAAGCATTCTTCAATTCCCAGAACGAAACGCAACGTCTGGAAGACATTTCTCGTGCTTTTCATGCCTGGCACCATCAGCTCCAGCGCAACGCTCCGGATGACGACCAAACCAGACCAAAAATGGTTGCATGCTTCTTCAAACACGACTACGACGCCTTGACCTTCACCGCGACGACACTGAAGCCTGAAGATCAAACACTGCTGCAAGAAATTGCGCCGCTCGCCAAGAAATATCGCTTTGACCTACACCTCGCACACACCACTTTTCGACGCGTTGGTCATGTGTACTACGCGCAACCTCAGTGGGGTGTCACTGAGGTAATTTGCGAAGTCGAAGACAGTGACTACTCGGACTCGGACTACGGTGATGGATGCGGCGTCGACCCCTTCAAATCTGGCTATCGGAAGAAATACATTGTTGACGCTGACAAGTTGCAGATGGAGGATGAATTAGCGGCCGACCGATACTTGGATTTCGCAGCAAGGAGCCTCGACGGTCTTCCTCTGGAGCTGTCCGACTCCGCGTATTGTGGGGACCCGCAAAACGGCGATTTGTGGATGGATGACGATTACGGCGACGATGAAAACGAGTGTTTCGTCAATGGGTGCATCACAGATACTACTAAGAAATCTACCTTCGAGAAGACTGAAACACATGTGCGCTCACTTTTCTCGATTTAATTCCGACTTGGGTCTCAACTGTCTTTGCTTTGTAGGAGGGCGAGCTCACCCATTGTTCGTACTCACGATCATACCTGACTCACACCCATACTTATTGATTTATAGCCTACACGCGCACTGCTCTTCTCATCACTCCTGTACCGGCGGATTCGGAGCACGACCTCTTTCTGCCCGGCCGTCAAAATCGTGTCTGTGATTGGGCATGCAACGTTCTAGACTGTCAGACATCCTCTTGCGCCTCAAAAGAGGACAACATTGTCGAAATCGTTATGAAACTTTTAGCTCTCCCTATTGAAGTCCCACGTCACCAATTTCTCTATCACAATTTTGACGAACGAATTGCGGCCAGCGAGGCTTCCAGGAGACAAATGTTACACACTCTACACACGTGCGCAGTTCGACGTGATGACGCTAGCATCTTCAAGCGGGCGTTGGCCGCCTGTGGATTGCACCTCAGCCTGCAGATCTTGGGGATAGAAGGTTTTCTTGAGTCCTACAAAACGTTTGCTTGGGTTGAGGTCATGGATAGGCAAGCATCCTTTGTTCTCCTTCGAATACGAGCTCACAATATATATCTTAGCTTCTCAAAAGCACTAACCTCTGCCCCTCCGGGCAGTTTTGCAGGCAGGTTGGTTGCAGGGCTTCACAAAGTTGCCGTGGAACGAGCCGACAATAACGCTATTGGATGGTGTTGCGCTCAAGCTAGTGTAGTCCTTGACGACGAATCTCTACCACGCCTCAAGATTGAAGACCTTGATTGGGTTTTCGATGTTCTCGACATCATGGATGATCCTTGGGAATTCGTTCGAGACAAGTACAGTACCACCATCTGACTGTTCAGTGGGAGACTTACCATTCGTTATAGCTTGATTGTTAATGTTCACAAGAATCAGCCTTTCAAAAAGAACAAGTACGATTCCGAGAACATCTTATTCTGGACCGCTTTCTTCACACGGGTCCGCAACTTATGTCAATCCGAACTCGAGGAATGGGACGACGATGACCTAGCCCAATGTTTCGAATCCCTCGGGGACCTCATCAACGTTCACGCGCACAAAACGAACGAGCGCACTCATTGTGGTTCTTACCACATTCCCATTGTGGACCACCTCGTCGCCTTTCTGGAGCTTGGAGCGGAATTTGGCCATCTTCCGGCGTGTATGACTGCTCTCGAAAGACTATGGACGGAGAGAAAAAATGCCAAATTTCCGGAGGGAGATTTCACGTGCCAATACTACCTGCTTCTCATCTCGAGGCTGAAATTGGACCCTTTCATCGGCCATGACTGTCTTCAGGCTTTCTTTGCACAGGCTGCCGAAGTTCTCATTCCTCAGTATGCGAATGACAGTGGAACCGCCATCCAGATTGCCCTGGAGAACTCAGAGGACCCAATATCTATTCTACACCAAATGTTGGTTCAGGCGTCGAACAAGTATCAACACACATCGCTCATCTTCACTTTGATAGGTTGACACTTGATATGATCAAGGCGATGGGCACACCCGACAAACGCGCAGAGCTGTTGGACTTGGCTCTGTTCGCGTCCAAGACCCTTCGCCCGAAAGCAACCACGCCCACCTCCCTCAGCAAATTGACGGCCGTTCTCGAGATGTGCCTCGGCCAGCTCATCACTTCCTTCAGGTTCGACCTTGGCTCCGACGACGACGTGAAGAAACGCAACAGTGTCACTAGCGCTGTGGCTGGTGTCGAACTTCTCCAATTGTGCTATACCTTGCAGCTCCCATCCTTCGTCGATCGTGTGCTAGCCCGGTTCCTTGTCGTGCCCAAGAAACAGAGCGAGGAGACGTACATTAAGCGCGGTCTCGTACCCGCTGTCAAGGCGCTTCCCAAATTCCTACAAAAACAGCAGCTTTCAATAGTGGATGCACCGTTCTCTGGGTTCGCGTTGGAGGTCACTAAGAACCTGGTTCGTCAACTTATGGGAACGAAGCCAGCATCCGACAAAGTCACCATTGCTCCCGAATTCAAATACCTGTTCTTAGATTGCTGTAGCGTCTGTGACACCCATCTGAAAATGTTCTTGGCGAGCAAGAGCCAGACAGCAAGCGTACCGAAGGCGAAGATGATTCGCACACACTTGGAGGATCGCCTTCAAGACGCTAGAGCAGAGGCATCGGGCTTTACATATGAGACAATCAAAGTCGGTAATCCGCATACACTAAAGGTATAGTCTACAGTCCAGTCCTTGGTCAGTTTTGTTGACGATTCGTCGGTAGATCAAGAAACCCGAAACTATCATCACTTTGGTACAATGGTTCGACCATCAGGCGGACGGAGAAAGTCTTCTGAAGGCGATGGGTGACGAGGAACAGCAGCGTCAAGTTCTGGGAGAAGATTACGATTGGGTGACCGGGACGATCGCTGGAAGCTGCACTCCGCCGGCGGAGGAGACTCCGGGAGAGAGTTCGAAGCGTCCTTTGGAAGACGGTGTTACTGAAGCCGCTAAAAGAGCACGACTGACTTGAAGATATCTTTTGTTGATTTCGTCCATCATACAGTTTCACCGAAAGTGTCAGATCATAATTAACTTGAATCAGATAGTGTTCTGCTGAACTTTGAGCTTACATGAACGATATTTGTACTTATAGACAGAGGAGGCTTGGCGAGAGGACGCGAGAGACAGTGAATGCTCTGGTACATTCAAATGCAAGCCATCATTAATTTACTCTGCATGCGTCTTGTGCATTGGTCAAGTTGGTCAGTCATCGTGTATACTGTGCATTGGGAAGTCACATATTAGTTGCGTCCTTATGTAGATAAAATACAATTATACAGATACATTTAGCACTCTTAACCATAACTTACGACCCCTCATCGTCGTCGCGCCCATACCCTCCGACAGGCTCGTATGTTGCCTCTGTCACGTCTCGCCTCCACAGCCAATTCACGCCCGCGAAGAAGGCGCAAATCAAAAGCCCGCCTACGATGCCGACCAGAGTGGGAGCGCCATACTCTATCCACCAAGGGGGGTGATACGGGAAGAGGACGGTATCAATCTGGATGACGCCGCCAGTCCCTCCACCGCTTGTAGCTCTACCCCAGGCCTCGACCTGTGCCCAATCCGTATTCCCATCCGTTCCTCGCGCGCCTTTGATGCCCACGATGTAGTTCCCCGATCCATCATCACGCTGCCTGAAAACGATGTCGCCATATTCCGAGTCCTTCGTTCGAAGTGTCGAGTATGTGGGAGACTCGTCGAGTTTCAGGGGCCGATTGTTGTTCAGCGCGTCATGGTCCAGTGGTACCAAGCCAGACGATGAGGACGGTGGTGTAGGAATGAGATGCTGGCCTACGATCTCTTGCAAGACGTCTATATCTTGATACAACGCCGTGAGGTTGTACTCCTTGAATGCGTCATCCGTAGGGCAAAGCAACGTCCAACCCACACCCGTCAGGCCATCTTGATCCCACTGAGAACCTTCCGGGGGCGCAGTCCCATTCAAAATCCAGCCCAACCCCGCCTTGGTGACCATTGTCACCATTGTGCTCCCTTTCGCCGCCTTCATCAGTTTTCCAATAGTAAGGTCAACCGTCCGTGGAATCAATATGTCGGAGACTTCGTGTATGACTCCAGTCTGCGTGAGAGTATCCTTCGTGAACAGCTCAGTCTTCATACCCGCCCAGCCGCCGCTGGCACTAAGGTACAAAGTCCCGTTGTTTCCCTTGTCGAGAGTCAAGTCGGTGCCCTCTAGAGTCGAAAACGTGTGTTGCGAGTCGTTGTGGAGAGCGGCAGAGTATTGAACACTGTCTAATGTGTGATGGAGAAGTACTTTCTCCAAATCCGGTTTGGAGGAAGCGGCGAGTAGGTGGGCGCTCACGAGGAGACCAAGACGATTGAAGGCGGCATTATGTGGAATGAGTATCGATGTGCGTGAAGTCGTCTTCATAGTTTCTGCTAGCGAAGTCGAGAAGACAGCCGCAAGAAACACAGAAAGGTCTAGGAACGGCAAAGCCGTTTGCAATGCGTCCGTTGGAGGAACCAATGGCCGTGAAATGAAGTAAATCAACGTGTTGTCCTTGACCTCAACTGGGAGAACCGACATGAGTACCTGCATGCACAATGGAGGCAAAGACGTACTAGGGTCACCGACTACACTGGCACCACCGAAGAATACTTTCTTGCCTGAATCAGACAATTGAATGTCAAGCACCTGTCTTCCACCATCTAAACCTTCTTCCTCCAGGGCAGTGTCCAGTAGCATGCCCGATTCCAACTTCTTTTGCGTCCATCTGCCTGGAATGAAGTGATATTGTAGTAATCTCTTCAACTCGTCACTTCCAGGCTTAGGCAAGTCGGAACGACCAAAGACGGAGAGTACTTCATCGCTTGGGGCTAGAATCGTATATTTGCTTTCCGTGTCGTTGATGAGCGCTGTGAGATTGCTGGAGTGAATGAGGGATACAAATGAGGTGCAATTCAGTGCCAAGAGGTATTTCTCGGGCGTCAGCTGCAAGGCGTCCGGGGGAGTTAGAAGGGATGAAACGAGGTGCAAAACACCGTTCGACGCATAGATATCTGGTTCCACTAGGTCCGCCGATGAAACCGTGGTCTTCTCCGGGGAAACTACAATTTCGAGTGTTTGGCCATCCACGGTAGTTACTGGGAGAGTGAACAATCATTAATCAGAGGATACACCAAGCGATGCGGGGAAGAGCGTACGGTTGACTGCAGGACCAAATCCGTCCGACCAGGTGACGCCTTTCTGATCGACAGCATGCATCTTGAGAATGCGACTGAGATCGTCGGTGGCAAAGCTGCTTTCTAGATATATACGCTCCAGTGGATCAAGTGCCATCCACGCGTCATTTACGGGCAAGAATAGAGTCAAGGAAGAGGTAGAGTTCAAAATATGCGTGATTTCCGGAGTCAGGACTTTCTGGAAGTATGACAGTTCAGGAATTCGCGAAACGACAGTGGCTATATGCGCGTCAGAAGATCGTTATGGGGTTATATCACGACGCACCGAGGTCTGGGGGAGGCTCTAGCATGTCGGAGATGCCAAACAACACGCCGTTACTGGCATTGACTGAGCCTTTCGTAATCTCGACCCCATGCTGGCCACCGGCATCCACCCCAGCCCATAAGCGTTCCTTACGTGCTGAAACGCGCAGTCGCTGCGGCTCCCCACCGAGGGTTCCTCCGGGGATAGGCATCCATGGCGGCCTCGGGGGCGGCTCTCGCGACGGAGGCTGGAGAGGAGTGCGGGGATAATGTAGGGTCTTTAACACCTGCACTGGAGCAGGCTCGTCTCGGTCGATGACGACTGTGTAGTTGATAAGATGGTAGAAAAGCTGCTGGCGGAGCTTCTCGTTGATGTTGTCTGCCAGACTGTCCGAGTCATCGTGGAGGATGCCGTTCCAAAACTCGTGGTGTTCGATGGCGTCGTTTGTAGGGGCAAAGAAGGTGCTTCCGTTGACCCGGTTCAACGTAGGGATGAGTCGTGCTCGCTGGAGCAGTTGCAAGAGTGAGGTATAGTCGGGGTCCTGATTGAGCAGGTCGACCAATGTCGTTCTCGTCGTCGATGATGAAGTGGTCAATGGGGACTGTGTTGAGAGCGCCTGGCCACCGAGCAGAAGGGCGGCAAGGGCTAAGCGCCACGCGCGCATGACAATATGACGGTGAAGATGAGAGTTGCTCAGCACCAGCAGGCTGCAGCATTGACCTCAGCTTACTGCAGCCATGTGCGTCATGGCTGTTACTTACATAATATAGTGACGGCAATTGCCGTCACTGTCTTTTGTTGAACTGAAGGTCAGAATTCAACTGGAATTCAAGTTGTACAATCAACCAGAGATCCATTGACGTTTATCTACTGCGCCGAAGCGCGGAGTTGCTGATATACAAATCTCACGTCTCCTTTCTGCACCGCAGATCTTAGCCATTACCTAGCATTGTTTGCGTGTGCGCCGTGTGGCCAAAAGTCCAAAATGGACTCAAAACTGAAATATTCGCGTCCCCGCAACAAGGGGGAGGTCATCGTTGTGCATCTGGTTGACCTGCTTAATGCAGTGTCCATCTGGCTATGATTGCGCAGGTCATTTCTCGGCGCTAGATGCCCACGTTGAGATTGGGCCCAGGTTGGTCGAATCTTTGCGTTAATAAGGTATTGTAACGGAATGGGACAGACTTGAGCAAGCAGATGATTTCTCGTCACGGCAGAACCACACAAGATGGCAAAGCCAGATTGGCCAATTCAAATTTCCCTTCCGCATTGAATGTTACGAACGACCTAGTTGTGTGTAGGCATATTGACTGAAGCCCGGGTGCCTACAGCATCTTCCGACTTCCAAAGACTCGTGATAGTTTTGTTTTGAGTGTAGAAGTTGATGCCGCTGGGAGACCGTCAGGCAATGAAGAACATATAGTGCAGGACAACAAACCTCTTCCCGTAAAAGTGGATGTCTCCGAGGAAGCTTCCCTTGTTTCCACTCCAAGAGAACATGGGCAAAGGCACCGGGATCGGAACATTGATGCCAATCTGCCCAACATTGACCTCCGTTTCGAACTTACGAGCAGTGGCGCCGGACTGCGTGAAGATGGCAGCTCCATTGCCATACGGGTTCTCGTTGATGATATCAAGCGCGTCATCGAGGGTGTCGGCTTTGACCACGACGAGGACGGGTCCGAATATTTCTTGTCTGCAGATGGTTAGAAAGAATGTGATACAAAAGATGCGAACTCACTGGTAGCATTGCATGCTGGTGTTGGCTTCGATGATGGTCGGGCCAACAAAGTTGCCATCAGGATATCCAGGTATTGAGACGTTTCGTCCATCAAGCAAAATCTTGCCGTTCTGTTCTTCCGCAGAAGATATCAGACCAGTGATTCTTGATTTTGATGTCGGTGAGATGACGGGCCCTCTGGGTATATAGGTGAGCGACAGGATGATAGAAAAATGATGCACCCACAGGTCAGCGCCGTCCTCAAACCCACCGCTAACTTTGAGTTTACTAGCGCGGTCGACCAGCTCTGGCAGCCATGACTGGGCCTCACCGATGAGAAGTGCCACCGAGATAGCCATGCATCTCTGGCCGGCAGCTGTGGGCGGATGAGACGACAAACTTTGCGCACGCAAAGGAAGCAGAACGTCACCTCCAAACGCGGCACCAATAAGCGAGTTGAGTGCGGTGTTCTTATTGGCTGATCCCTCAGATGAGCGAGGAACGGGGAAGCAATCTGAGAGTTACCGTCGGGCATCACAATCGCGTGGTTTTTGGCGCCCAGGTTAGCCTACAAGGCACATGAACACGACCCGGAGCATGGAGACGCGTCGAACGCACCTGCACGCGTTTTCCATTGCGCGTTCCCCTGTAGAGTCGATCAGCATGGCGTGTATCCCGCCGGCAGAACACACGGTCCACCTTTCGTAAATGTGATGTCCAGCCTTATCCCCACCGACAAAGCTGATAGCCTTAATCGCCGGGTGGTCACAGATGGAGTTGACAGTATTGACTCCGCCGTGGACGATGTTCAGGACACCGGGTGGGAGACCTCCAGACGGGGATGAGGAATGGCAATCGTTACGCGAAAGAAGGACGCGTACCGGCGCGCTGGCAGAGCTCAGCGATGATCATGGCCGCGCCGGGATCCCGCTCAGATGGCTTGAGAATCAGAGTGTTGCCTGTAACGGCAGCCATGGGGATAGACCATAGGGGAATCATGCTGCCTAGAGTGATTAGTTCCGAGGTTGCGGACGAAGACAAAAAGAACCCCGCACGCTGGGAAGTTGAACGGCGCGATGCTGGCACAGACGCCTAGTGGTACCTTTCGCACATACGTGTCCATATCCTTGCTGACTGTCCTGGCCATTAGGATCGGATCGGTCGAGAAAAGGGTGTGCCCCACTGACCCTCAAGTTTCTCGCCCAACAGGGTCGATGTTATGCCAATGGCCGTCTCAACGACTTGCAGACCACGAAGGAGATCCCCGTGAGCATCTGCCGATAGAATGGGAGGCGTGAGACGCGACGGATCAGATGTGGCACACAATCATACCTGGCAGTGTCTTTCCCTGTTCCAGGACGATGCTGTGGGCTATCGAATCAGCATTCTGCCGAAGCAACGCCTGCAGTCTATCATATGATAAGTAAGGTTGTACATTGACGGGCAGGTACGCACGCACTCCATCGCAAAACGTTGACGGCTAAGCACACTTGTCTTGCTCCAGGACCTGTACGCTTCCGAGGCCGCGTCAACGGCCTGTTCAAATTCCGCATTGGTAGAGTTCGGAACTCTGGTGAGCAGAGTCTGCGTTGACTGGGAGCATTGTGACTCTTAACTGCATTGGAGGAATGACAGCATGCTGCATACTTACCGGATCCACCACGTCGATCCAGTCGGAGGTGTCGCTCTCCACAAACTCGCCGCCTATGAGATTCTTGGTGGTGCCCCCAGTTGCGCTAGTACCCTTCCAGTTTTCCGACAGAGCCTCAGCTTTGGGCCGAGCAGCAGCACTGAGAGCGTGGGAGATGGACGACGAGCTGAAGCAGCGGGCACGCCGAGTAACGAGGCTCGAGACAGACAGAACCATGCTGCAAGTCAGTGTCCGGGGCGTTCAGTGCAGTCTCCTTTTCGAGAAGTCGATCGGAGTTGGTCGTTCGAGAGCAAACGCAGGAGGCCAGGGGATCCAGGGAGAACCGACCCCAATGGGACCGCGGGCCGCAGTGCCGATGCGGGGAAAGTCACAGTCTCCCACGTGAGGGTCACTCTTTTTCTTCATTCAACGTTGCGGCCGACGGCGAGCTCGCTCTTCTGCACGACATGAACGGCTTTCCCCCGTTCGACAAGGACATGGATTCCATGCGAATGGGCAACGGACACGCGAACAGCTTTGCCACCACCAATTTCCCCTCGTCGAGCGCGAATCCTTATCCCGACTTTGTTGCCTCCGGGCTCACCAACCAGTTCGCGAACGGGATGGACATGCGCCAGCAGATGTCGGCGTCTCCGAACAACATGGCCCACGGCGGACAGTGGCCGGGTCTGTACAACCAGAATCAGCAGCAGCAGCAGCGCCCAATGCCGCCGGCGCAGATGGGCGGCCATCCGCAACAGTTCAACCAGCAGTGGAACGTGCCCATGGCCAACCAGGCCTTCCCGAACGGGATGCGGGGCATGAGCATGCCCATGAACGGCGGCATTCCCTTCATGGGCTCGCAGATGATGCACGACGCGATGTCGATTCAGAAGCACGAGGAGGAGATACTGCTCCGGACGCTGGTCCAGGCGCAGACCAACAGGATATCCTATAGAGAGGCGCTCAACAACTTGCACGGGGTATGTAGTCTCTCTGCCTCCATTCCACAACACGCGACTGATCTAGGGCAGACCAACAATCACACCGCCATCCTCTGGAAGGACTATTACCTCGAGCACAAGTACCGTCTCGATGGCGAAATAGCCTCGTACTTCAACCGGATACGCACCGTCAAGAAGCCGTCCATAATCCCACTCAAGACTGAGCAATCGGCGTCGCCTGCTGCCTCATCTTCAGTGCCGCCCCCCTCCGCCAAAATCCAACCGAAGACTGCCAGTCGCAAATCGAGCACCCCCGTCGCCCAGGGCGCCCCGTCCGCTAGTCGGAGGAGCACCATCAACAGCCTCACCACCCACACAGCTGTCTTCAACCGCCGTCTGCCTCCTCCCCACACCGATCTCAAGATTCCCGACCCTCCGTCCCGCTCCCCCACACCCCCCACAGAAATCATTCCAAAGGGCCGCGGAAACAAATTTACAGACGCCGACAAGGAGTACTTCCTTAAATTTATATCACGTAGAATGAAAGAGGATGCTAGTCTCACTCGCAATGATCTATGCGAACAGCTTGCTGAAAAGGCTCGTTGGAATCTCATATCTTCCAGAAACTGTTCGCGCTGAACTTCAAGCTTAGGCACCGCACCACAGCTCGCAGTCGTGGGGCTCGTACTGGTCCAACAACCATGATCTGCCGGACAAAATTCTTGCCACTGCAAAGGGTGAGTTTGAGACAGAGGACGAATCCGAGCCAGAGATCAGCAAGCCTCGGCCACGGCCCAAGTACAAGGATCCCTCTTCGGATGAGGACGAGCCGGAAGACGACGACGAGGACGACGACGCTGAAACTGAGGGAAAACCGAACGAGGACTCAGAAGAAGACGCGGAGGCTGATGATGATGATGACGAAGAGGAGGGACAAGATGCCGATGAGGACGACGACGACATTGAGATTCCAGCCTTCAACGAGAAAGCAATGGGTGAAAGGGGCGGCCCATTTACTGAGGCTGACCTTGCCATCGCCGCGCGACATATCGCCACGTTCCCAGATTTTGCTGCAGTATCATTCCAAGAAAAGTGGGTTCCTTTCGCTCAAAAAGTAAGTTGATGTTTCCCCTTCACCTCTGGGAACACGAACTTCATGTTGCCCAGTACCCACAACGTGCTGCCAAATCTTGGGCAGAATACTACCGGAGAAACGAGAAAAGCAAGTGGTTCCCTTGCTTCTAATTGACGAATTTGCTAAATTGCTCAACAGCTTTGGAGAAGTTGGCCAAGAAAATCCGCAAACAGAACCTAGCCTCGAAACGAAAGTTTGAGGCTGACGACGAAGACACCGAGAGTGATGGGAAGGGAGGAAAGCATCGCAAGATGTCTTCCTGACCTCCTATTTTTTGTGATTCTATCTTTCTTCCTATCCTTTCTCGCTGTGTTTCGCTATTTTGATTGCTTTCGTTGCAACCTCTGGGTTCTCGGCGGTGTACGTGAGATGGGTATTGCCCGGACATTCATTTGTACTACAGATATGTTCACATAATTTATGGCCATCACTATTAATGCTATATCCTCGTTCCTGTACATAGTTACCTACCTGTTACATACATTCTTGTACGTCCTGCTGCAGCTTATTGCGCCGCGTGCGCCACGTGTTTGAATTTGATCGATTAGGGTCTTGCCTCCTGACGACCATTTCTTGCCTTCCTCCAACTTGTTTCTTACGTTGATCACGATTTTTGCTTGCCATGGATGAAGAATACGACGTTCGTCGCTGTCTCCGACGCTGTCGAGTGCACTCTAACCGCCTTGCAGGTCATCGTGCTCGGCACTGGCCTGACTGAGTGTATTCTGTCTGGCCTCTTGTCCGTCGAGGGCAAGAAGGTTCTGCATATGGACAGGAATGACTACTACGGAGGAGACAGCGCCAGTCTCAACCTGACGCAGGTGAGCACTGTCGCAGCCGCCCCCGACTACGTGCTCATCGTTGCCCCCAGTTGTACCGCAAGTTCCGCCCTGACCAGGCGCCCCCCGCCGAGCTAGGACGCGACCGCGACTACGCCGTCGACCTCATCCCCAAATTCATCATCGCCTCCGGCGAACTGACGAGGATCCTCGTCCACACCGACGTCACTCGCTACCTCGAATTCAAGCAGATCGCAGGCAGCTTCGTGTACCGCGATGGCAAGATTTCCAAGGTCCCCAGTACGGAAATGGAGGCCGTCAAGAGTCCGTTGATGGGTCTCTTCGAGAAGCGCAGGGCCAAAAAGTTCTTCGAGTTCTTGCAGAGCTGGAGGGATGATGACCCCGCGACTCACCAAGGTTGGTGCCACGTTGTTGAGTGCTGTTGGCTGTGGATCTGATACCATCTAGGTCTTGATCTCGACAAGGACACTATGAAGACGGTTTATGACAAGTTTGGATTGGAGCCCGGGACTCAGGATTTCGTTGGACACGCAATGGCTTTGTTCCTCGATGATGAGTGAGTGCTCTTGTAATTCTCGAGGTTGTTCCATATCTAAATTGGCGTTACAGCTACCTGACCAAGCCTGCTCGTAATGCATACGAACGCATCATCCTCTACACCTCGTCTATGGCTCGCTACGGCAAATCTCCCTACATCTACCCTCTCTATGGTCTCGGGGAGCTGCCTCAGTCCTTTGCTCGCCTCAGTGCCATTTACGGTGGCACCTACATGCTTGACAAGCCCATCGATGACATCGTCACTGATGATGCCGGCAAGTTCGTCGGTGTCACAAGTGGTGGTGAGACAGTCAAGGCAAAACAGGTAATTGGTGACCCGAGCTACTTTGGCGCTGGTGCGTCGGAGAGCGGCAAGATGCGCGTGATTGAGGAGGGCAAGGTCGTGCGGGCCATCTGCTTCTTGAAGCACCCCATACCTGGTACAGACGACAGCGACAGTTGCCAGATCATCATCCCGCAGAACCAGGTCAACCGACGAAATGACATCTACGTCGCCATGATCTCGTCGACGCACAATGTCTGCGCGAAGGACATTTACGTCGCTATCGTCAGCACAATCGTCGAGACTGGCAACCCGGAGGCTGAGATTGCTCCTGGTCTCAACCTTCTTGGCCCGATTCACGACAAGTTCGTGTCCATCACTCCCCTCTACACGCCTACATCGACTGGCACCGACGACAACATCTTCATCACTCGCTCTTATGATGCAACCTCTCACTTCGAGACTGTCGTCGAGGATGTCCAGGATGTCTGGAAGCGTGTGGTTGGAGCTGACTTGGTGCTCAAGAAGAGGGATGTCGAGGTCGAGGCTTGAGTAGATGCATAATTTTCTCTTTTTGTTTTACATGTCACGGAACTTAAACGAACACGCCAATGTACAGTCTTGTTAGCATGGAAATTTGATGTTAGTCTGGAAATATCCAACCTCTGTGTCGGTGTTATTGGCGGGGCGGCACTCTCGATAGAGTAAGATGAATCGGCACGCCGATCAGTGCTACTCTCCTCTCCCTCTTACCACCATGAATCCATAATCCGTCGCCTGGCTAGCTTTCAACATGCTTCATCTGCAGAAAAGCTACGTAGGAGCGCCAACAACTCGCCTTCATCACCTCGTTCTACCACAAGAGACCCTCCTGGTGGGTCGTTATACCCGCACACGCGGCTTTTGTCGTGGTTAACACGACTGAATTCCAGCTATACCCGTCCTCTGATGGCGTCGTTATTCTCAATGCTGCCACGCTGCAGCTTGTACGGGTTCTCGCCTTTTGGGAAGCCTTTCCGAGCACAAAACATACGATGGAGAAGGTGTCGTGCATCTCGGTAGATTCTAACATGAAACTTGTGCGTTTTCTATCCTTCTCTCTGTGATTCCAGCTAGATACTTGCGTCCCAGATAGTTGCGGCAATGGGAAATCGCATAGCGTCTTGGTCGCTTTCCGGCGTGCAGCACGACAAATGGCACATCCACTCGACGCTCGTCCTCCCGCCGAGTCATATCGTCACCGCCATGCATAACCGCTCCGGTAAATGGTTCATCCACGTAAAGGACGCGTCTCATTGACTTTCAGGACTTCTTGCTATTGCTACGCACAAAAGCCTCTCGGTCCATACCCTCATTCTCGACAACGATTTGCCGACGTGGTCTCAGAAATGGCTCACACAGTGCGCGTTCATCGTTGCCTTTCCTCGATTCCCTAATGAACGTGCGCGTAGACTGCAGTCACCCCCATCTCTTGTACGATTCGCCCCTTCCCTCATGTATATCGCCACCACTCGACCTGATACGAATGCTGTGACGCTATATTCTACGACATCTGGAAGGCAGATACAAGCAATACCACACCCACGCCCAGTCATCCGTCTGGCATGGCGTCACTCGTCTGATAACTTGGTCCTTTATACTGTCACATCCGACTCCACACTTCGGGTCTTCTTCCCAGTGCTGGATGCACCCCAACACCTGCAGCTGCATGCGTCGGTCGACCTCTTCTCCACTTCTATTCCCAAGCTCGATGGTGGGCCGTCAGCTATATTCATTCTCGATCGCGACATTATCGGACGAACCCTCGAAAATATTCCCGTCGACCAAGACACAGGAAGGACGAGAAGAATACAGGAAATCAAAGAGGGAGGCTGGGACTTGTTCTTGCGCGTTCTTGGCGATGGCTCCGTCGTAATGACAGCGCTAGCCAATATCGATCGTAAGCCACCAACATTACTCAAGCAGTTCACACTGCAGCACTCTCCTCCGGCCACGTTGCCCTCTTCACCCTCCTTTCTCTACATCCTTCCAAATCTTAATCCCTCTACAGTGACTTTGGTCACTTCCTCACCCTTGGCGTCTTACGAACTGTCTCCTTCGACCTTCTTTGATGCCCAGCAGGACGGTTTACGGCTTCTGGCAACTGGAGTCGGTCATATAAAAGACGAAGATCTTGAGATTGAACGTTTCATACGTACACCGGAGGGCGAAGGTCTCGGTGTCATCCGCAAGAACGGTGTCAGCCAGGTGTGGAAGGTTCAAGACGACGAGCTACACTTGGTCGACACAGCCCACGACGATCTCATCGTTCTCAACAAGGGGCGCGAGTTTGAAGCCTATAATCAGAAGACGCAGACTCTTCGGGATGGGACCCAATTGCCTAAGATGACTTCGTTCTTCACCCTGCCAGATGGATTCGGGCAAGAATCTATCGTGGGGATCACGGAAGACCTGTCTGTCGCGCTGATACGGGGCAAGGACGGGCGAAGAAGAGTTGTGTGTGATCCCCTTCCTATGGATGAGAAACCTGCCATGATTCTACCTGTGGATCCTATGGCTTGGGGACTGAATCATCCTTGGGCTGAGCATGACGCTCTTCTCAGCGTTTCCAAGTTGGGTGAACTTGCCTTCTGGATACTCGACGAGAACGAGAAGGCAGCGTTCGTGAACGGCGAGGAGAAGGGGAAGAGTCTTTGGACTTGTACTGGCAAAGTCAAGACCGGTCGAACGTCTATCACGATGGCGCGCTGTAGTTCTGCCAAAAAGACTGCTTTGGGTAAGCGTACAAGATCTGATTTTCGTCATTGTCAACTCATTCTGTCTTAGTTGTGTCAACGCCAGAGGGACAGGAATTGACAATCTGGGATTCCAAAGAGTCAGAGTTTGCTTCTGGGCTGGAGTATCAAGGCATATTCAGGTTGATACATTTTCTGAGCCGACGAACTAGGCTACTGACTGACGCTCAAGTGAACCCATCCGAGACTTGGACTGGACTGCTACGCCCGACATGCAGTCTATCTTGGCTGTTGGGTTCGAACATCACGTAGAGTTACTATGTCAGCAAAGGATGACTTATTTTGACCCAGGTTTCGGTTGGTCGATATGTTGGAAGATTGATTTGGAATCGTCCGTGCCTCGATCTTTGTACCTTGTGTATCTACTCAAGCTTTCGTTCAGATCCATCCCTTATCCGATATCAGACTCAATCTGGTTATCAGACGGACGTCTCCTTATTGGTGCTGGTCACCAGATGTATCTCTATGGCCAGCCCATAACATCGTCACGGTCTAGTGTCAGGAGCATATTCAGCGAGGATAGCTTATTTGAATCGGTTGCTCGGCAAAATGGCCCATTACCGGATTATCATCCGCAGATGTTGTTGCAGTGCTTGTTGTGGGGTAACACCAACGTTTCTCGATATGCGTCAATAGTGGAATCTCATTTGCTTCCAGAGAAGGTCGATGTCGTCAAAGATATCATCGTCAATCTCGGAAGGGACATTGAAGCGCAGAAGCCTTTGAAGAGCTATACGCAATTACCAGTAGAACGGTACTTCAGCCTGAGTGCTTCGACGAGCAGTGGTGTGAGTTGTCGGTACAATAATTGCTCACAAATTTCTGACGCCTTTTGCAGCACAAGAAACGTTACACCCAGCTATTCGATGTACCGGATATGAAGGAGGAGTACGTTCTGTGCTCACGCAACTTGTCTATTTGCTCAATACTCTTGTACTCGCAGTGAAGAACCCGCATTTTCTCGGCAATCAGTCACCAAACTCATCGAAGAACTCGAAGAAAACCCTCTACCACATCTCACGCCCAATGAGCATGCACATCTATTGGTGTTGATTCAAGCTACGCTTGAGGTTCGTTCGCAACATAGTTTTTGTGACATCGACGTTGAATCGTTGTACCTAGATAGACGAACAGAGACGGTCCCTGGATCAAAATGGCTTGAGATACCTCATCTCCATGCGATCGTTCTACATCTTAAATCGGCGGGCCTCAAGCCCTATGAGCCCAGTGTCAGGGTATGCGATCCCAAGGACTACTGGACGACGAGAACGACTTCGTTATCGGGATATAATTTGGGCGTTCCACAGTGACAGTCAAGGGCTGCTCATGAATGCATCAATATCGGCTTGTGAAGGCAAGATGATATGGTCCGATGCCAGGGCGTTGGGCATTCCGATCTGGTTGACATCTCTTGAGGATCTGGTGCGTGTCTTGTTCGCCCTTCAATCTCATCTGAAGCCTTTACAGAAAATCCAAGTAGAGAACATCGCTCGAAACGAGTTCTTGGTCGATCGCGATCCTACGACATGTTCGCTCCATTACTTTGCATTGGGCAAGGTGAAACTAGTTCACAGTCTATGGAGACAAGCTGCTTGGCATAAGGAGCAAGGGCTCATGCTCAAGTTCTTGTCGAATGACTTCAACGAGGAGCGTTGGAGGACGGCTGCTTTGAAGAACGCATATGCCTTACTGGGCAAGCGGCGATTTGGTCAGTCTGATTGCGATGTATACGTCGAGTGCGTTCTCATGTTGTCGCAGAATACGCCGCTGCGTTCTTTCTTCTCGGTCGAGCTCTGCAGGATGCGGTCAACGTCTGTATCAAACAGCTTGGAGACTTCCAGATCGCTATCACGATCGCAAGAATTGTAGAGCAGAGCAACGAGGGACCGGTATTCCTTGACATTCTGAAGAACACAGTTCTTCCTATAGCCTTCAAAGACGGAAATCGCTGGCTTGCGAGTTGGGCCTTTTGGTTGTTACATAGGCGAGACCTGAGCGTTCGTGTACTTGTGGTACGCCTCGCGTTTTTTCATTTTCTACAAATTCTGATCATCTCGTAGACACCACTACAAGATCTAGTAGGAGCCTTCGATATTCAAGTGACGGAAATTGGAGAACCTCATTACGATGATCCCAGTCTAGCCCTTCTCTTCTCCCAATTACGCTCCAAAACATTGCAGGCTGCCAAGGGCACCAGTGAAATCTCGGGAAAATCAGAGTTCAACTTTGTGTTGCAGATCGCGCGCGTGTTCTCTCGTATGGGGTGTCAAGTTTTGGCTCTGGATCTTGTGCGGTCTTGGACGTTCGACACCCCACCGCCGATTTCGAAGGATTCCAGGAGAGATGCGGCGCCACCGAGCCCGACGATGTCACGCCGGCAGCCGCAGTTTGCTCTAGGTGGAATGAGGAGGCGTTCGTCCATGATAATAGATATGGACATTCCCTCCCTCCCTCCAACGCGAGCCGTATCGCCACCACCTGTTATTCCAGAGGAGGAATTGAAACCCGAAGGAGACCTTTTGGCGCGCAAAGCAGGTCTGGGGAGCCTGATGAAGTCCGCGAAACAGGACGTTCAGGTGCCCGAGTTCGACATGAACGCATTCTTCTGATACCCTTTTTTGGAGAGTCTGTGCTAGACATGTACAGCAGTATACTCGGATACATATCTAGTCAAAATCGTACTGTTGTATTGTAGTATATTGGATTTGAAACAAGTATTGTTACAGGGATTCAGAGGCTCTATGCTCAGCTCTCGGCAACATGTGAGCAGACCTCGAGCTCCCGTATTACTTGATGGACTATCATAGTGGGGTGAAACTACCTTTACGCCAGGGGCACAGGTTCTGGTCGTCGGAGAATGTCATGTGAGCTAGGCTCTTTGACTAACCATTTAAACCAATCGTACATGTTCTACGTCAAGTAGTCTGCATAATTGATATCTGGATATCGCTTGACATCCATCGCCAGGGAGAGCCCGGTGTCAGTGTAAGGCTGCAATGCCTTGTACACGAGTTCCCTCTCCAAGTCCTGTCGCTCCCCGGTGTCATCCGGGCTTTCAACAAACCAGTGGAGCTCAACAGATGCCAACGGAGCGATGTGCGCGCGCGACGCAATCATTTCCGAAAACAAATCGCCATCGAAGTCGAGCACCCCATGGAGGGCCAGCTGTCGTAGCTGCGGCACGAGTGTGGTATCTGCGTTAGGCTCGATTGTCAATGCCTTGGGCAGCGCGTTCTGAATCCCAGCGCAATTCATGAGCCGCAGGTTTGTCAAGGTAGGTACTGCGTTGAACAGGTCAACGAGATCTCCATCAGAGATGTCCCCATTCTGGTATTGCAGATACTCCAAAGGCGCATGAGAGGCCTCGAGGAAAGCAACAAGAACGGTAAATGTCTCTGCTTCATCCCTACTCCCAACGTTGCCAGACTTCCCATTGTGAATGACCAAGCGAGTGAGCGCCGGCGCAACAAGGCGGTCCAACAATTGAGCAACAGCTCGTTTCGCTGGTGGCCATGTCCCGATAGACAGAGTCTTGAGCGTCGTGCATGTCACGACAGCAAATTCTGCAAGGTTGTCGTCGACGCTTGAAGTCTCATCTATCCGGACATGACAGTCCTGCAGATTCTGGGCCAGCATCAACACCTGCAGGATATGGCTGGGGCGCAGGCCGTTGTAATAGTCGTGCTCTGGCAGAGGAACGTACGAGGTCTGGAAGCTGACCAATTGCTCCCATGGCAGGCTGAAGATGCTCGTGCAGGTATCTGCGTCCGTCAAGCTGAAACAGACAAGCCGCGGACAGTTCTCGAAGATACCGACTTCGGACCATGCGACATCCCAGTCATGATCCGGAGGTCGGATGCACACCACTGAAAGCGTCTCAAGGACGGGAAGGCGATTGGCAAATGGAGCAAGGTCCGGAAGAAAGTTCACGGATATGCAAAGCTCCCACTCTTTGATACGGCTGGCAGCGGTGAGAAGGAGGAAGATGACCTCACGCGGAAGCGCTCTACTCTCAGAGCAGATGGAAATGGACAGCGTGCTTAAGCGGGCACGGTCAAGCTGTACGGCAAGTCGCGTCACGATTGTCTGGCTCTCCTCCCAATTGTCGGGTATGGCAACTGTCACGATCGACCACAGGCTAGGCGTATCGAGGAGCACACTGCGCCACCCTTTACATACGAGCTCCATAGTCCAGAGCATGTTTTTTGCGGGGTGAATATCCCAGAATGTGGGACTGTTCGATTCTATGGTCGGCTTGACGGTGCGTCGAACAGGGAACTCGATGGTGAGGGAGAAGACATGGGAGAGAATCTCGGCAGGAAGACGTCTGACGGGGTTCAGAATCCGTTGTCGCTCTTTGATAGAGTCAATTATCTTCAGGCGCTGTTCGTCGAGACGTTCCAATAGGGTGTCGGTACTTCTCTTCCGCGTCGCAAGGGTCTCGGAGAATGTGGCCAGGTGAGCAGCCGTTTGCTCAAGCGTGGCGAGACGTGATTCAAGCGCTGATATCGTGGCAATGAGATGGGTCTCTTCGGATGTCGATGGAACATTGTTGGTTCGCGCCAGAGTGGATATCTCCGGCTTGGTGTGTATTGATTCTTCCTCGCTAGGCGTGAAGGTGGGGATGGTGTGATTGTGGCACGAGCAGCCTGAGCAAGGACGCCAGGACGGTATTACGACCATTTCTGTGTAAACCTTCAAAGGGCGCTGAGCATACGAATGTAGATTGTTCTTACCAGTGTTCGGTGTTGATCGTATGAAAGAAAGCCTGTTATGATCGATATGATCGAGGTCCGACGCGTAGTTCTTTTTTTTTACTTCTCCTTGATTTTATCTTATTTTTATGTAATAATGTTCACTAACTCGAGATTCTACATGTTCTCAAAGATATCAACAATCACAACGCGCCTTTGACGTTCAAAAATCACGTTAGCAATTCAAAGTTGGCGCAGCGCTCAGTTTGAAAGACTGAACAAGCCCGGTGGGGGCCATTTAAGCCAACCGAAGCCCTATTGCTACGTGTACACTAGGCTCACTGAATGGCAGTCACGGTGTACCCCGACATACCACCATTTCGAGTCGCCCCTTGAGATGACCGAGATGCTCAAGTTGTTCCGCAAATCTGGTGGCGTTCTCCTCGTCACCGACAAGACGAACGAGACCAGGAGAAAGTCGTGGGACGTGCCTAACTTTACAGAGTAAAGTTGCAGAAGGCCTTCGAAGAGGCGGGGCTAGAGAATATCCAATTCGACCTTATTCCGAGTACCATGTTATGTAGAAGCGGGATATTTTGGAATGGACGCGCAGATTTTTGTGGTGAAGGAAATCAAAGCCTTGGCTGGCCAGTAAGCAATCGACAAAGGCTTGTTGGATTCCGAGTAGAATAATATAGGATAAGATTATGCATTGTGGAACACAACACAGATCTATATGACCGAATCCAGCAACTTCCTTGAGGCCTCTACACCAAGCTGTCTTAGATGAGTATCGTGGGCTCCGACAAAGAGATGAGGGACATACGAAGGTAGCAGCATTAGCGGGGAACGCCTACAGAGCAGCGAGTTAGAGAGACGCTTTCGAGTGACAGTAGAATGCATACCCGTGCCATCGCGGGGCCAAATCCTTTCCATAATGCCTTCACACCATCTGCTGCAATTGTCTTTCTAGCACAGTCCATGAATCCAGAATAGGTCCCAGTGGGGGCCGATTGTATCCGCGACTTGATGACCTGTGTGGAACACAGTCAGATACGTTCAATCTCCGCGACGTCAACATACATCAGGTGGGATAGCCAAGGACCACATCGCGACCCCAGCCATACCCCCGGCAAAGATAACCGCGCCAAGATTGAGGTCTGATGGCGAGGCACCTGCGGGTGTGAGCGCCTTCTTCGTCACCTCGTACGCCGCAAAGTATGCTGCACTACCAGGGCCGTCTCTTGCCACAGTGGCCACGGAGCCGCGGAAGATACTCTTGATGCCGCCCTCCTTATACAGATGCTTTATTACGTCGGCCACGCCAGAGTACTTGTGCTCGGAACCGCCCTGGCCCTGCACTTGCAGCAGTACCTTTGCACGCTCGACGGGGGCGGTGATAAGGGTGGTGGGTATGGCAGAGAGGAAACCAGCAGCGCCTAGTTCGTTCACCGACAGAGATTCACTTTTCCGATTTGGAGTGGCGGCGAATATGAGCATTTTGGACATGTCGTATGCCTTTATTTGGGTGAGATCTACTGTAGGGATGGATGAGGAAAGCGGGGTTCCGCACCCAGAATGACACGGCAAAGATGGGCGTGACGCCAAGAAGAGGGGGCACCATGCCGCGATAGAGGCTAGAATACGCGTCCTGAGCGCACTGAATGGCATTAGTTGAGCCTGCGGCTCACCCTGTCATTCCATCTTTCGCTAGCGTCTTCTTGACAACGTCCAGAGCGCCAGTGTATGTCCCCGGTGATGCAGTCTGCAGTCGTGTCTTGGTCAAATCGAAGGGATGTCCTGCTCATCGTGTCAGAGCGGCCTCGCCACCATGTTTTAACCCAACGCACCGACGAGAACGGCGCAGACGCCACCGAAACCTCCCGACACAAACGACTTGACCGACTCTGCGGTGGCAGATCCCAGATCCTCCGTAGCTTCTTTACTCTGTCGACGCCGTCAGAGACGATGGCAAAAGATTAAGATGGACAGCACCATTTGATCCTGTGTGATGGTAGGAGACGAAGAGTGAGGCAGAGAGGTAGCCGGCAACCCTCCTGAAAGTTGAAGGCGACAGATGTGGGGGTGAACGGAACGGGAAAGCCGTTAAGGAGTTCACGTTAACCGGCTCTCGCGCTTCTCCGCATTTTAATCTAATCTAATCACCACTATTTCCAAATCAGCTTCCGTCAAGGCTTGTGGCGGCTTGTGGCGGGCGGAACGACGCGCAGACGGCGGGCTCGGGCTGAGCGTGTAATGGACAGAAGGAGGCAACAGCAGGAATATATACTGCTTCGACGGGAGGAACATACTGCTTTGACGAGAGGAATATACTGCTTCGACGTGTGATTATTCACGCTTGTTGCCCGACCTCATGTGAACTATAACTGTTCTCACATTTGCTTCCTCAACTTCTATTAGTCTCGGTAACACGAACCAGGTAGAGTTGACCAATATTATATCACTGTCAGGCAGGCTTGTGCCAGCTGCTCAACTACGCCACATAGTCAGCAGTACTGACGCCTTCCGATCAGCGTCGGTATTGCTCACTCGCCAGGTCACAACGAAGAGCTTGATGGATCTCTTGTGCGCGGTGGATGTCAAGTTAACGGAGGAGGAGAACGAGTAATTAGAGGAGCCTTACGTGACTCTTCCTATAGCGCAGTGAGTGATGGGCAGTCCCGCGGCGCGCTCCGGCGCGCCGCTCCTGAGTAGATCCGATGAGGATCAGATGACCGTGTAAGACCGTGTAATGGAACTCAAGCCTTTCACCTTTCACCATCATGGAAGCTTCATGCCAATGCGGAAAAGTGAAGTTCACAACGCCAACACCGAAGCCTACCGCGTTGTTTATCTGCCATTGTCTTGAATGTCGGTAAGCCGGTAATATTATCAGATTCCCCATGATGCTCACTGGGTTGACGATAACCCAAGCGCCCAATCATCCTCAGCCTTCGGAATATCAGCCATCTTCCCCCACTTCGCTTTGCCCTCATTTCTCGACCTCTCGCTATCATCATACACCCGCCCCACCGATTCCGGCAACACGCTGAAATGCTGGTACTGCACCTCTTGCGGGTCAAGGCTGTTACACGAGAACTTCAAGCCGGATGGAAAAGTGGGCTCGACTGTTAGTGTGAAAGGAGGGTGCTTTGGCGAGAAGCTGGGTAAGGAGGAGTTTGGGCTTGATTTGACGAGCGCGACACATATTTGGACGGCGAGAGCTGTTGTCTCAATTCCGGAAGGGGCGCGGGCGTTCGAGGATGATGGGCCACCGGAGCGAGTGTGATTAGTGACTATTCGTCCTACTCAAGTGTCTTCCGTGTATTGTCAGCTCAATGCCATCGATGCCCAGACGATCCTTCTCAGCTCGGACTCAATCGACTCTCGCGACTCACTAGGTATTCCCCGATCGCGTCAGCTTAGAGCCTCATTCTCTCACGCCCAGGCCGTTTCGGTGGACAACGGGCTTCTTCTTGATAATCCCTACCGCATACTAATCATACCTGATGATGAAGACCTGGCTCTAGACTGGGGGAATGGGGTCCGCCTGCACCCGTCACCTCTAGTAATGCTCGGAATGTCCGGGGGACCCATGACCACTGAGCTCTCACGATGATCCAGATTCAATATAAAAGATAATAGCGCAATGCGAGTTGTCCTCTCTAATTCCACATCGATAAGCTCATGGCTCTCAACGTCGCAGCTCCTGGAATCCCTTACTACACCCCCGCCCAGGACCCTCCTGCCGGCACTGCGTCAAAGGACCAGTATGAAGATAAACCCATCCCAACACTCTTCCAACCCATCACCGTCCGTGGCGTTACGTTCCAGAATAGGATATTTGTAGGTCACAGTCTACATACTATCGCGATCAGATGAACTGACGCCACATTTAGGTGTCACCTATGTGTCAATACAGCGCGGAAGATGGTGCGCTCATCATTACACTCCCATTTGCGCTCGTGCGACTAACATTTCCTTGATAGGCTTCGTGACCCCATGGCATATGACCCACCGTAAGCACTCTTCACTCCGCCCATCCACAAAGCGTTCTGACAAGACACAGTCGGCGGTATCTTCACACGCGGTCCCGGGCTCACATTTACCGAAGCGACCGCCGTCCTCCCAGAAGGGCGCATCAGTCCCGAGGACGCCGGGATCTGGACGGACGAGCATGCCTCAAAGTGGGCTCCCATCATCGAGTTCGCTCACTCCCAGAACCAGAAGATCGGCATCCAGCTGGGTCACGCAGGTCGGAAGGGATCCACCGTTGCGCCATGGGTCGGTGACGGACGCAGTACTGCGCCTGTAGAGGCCAATGGATGGCCTGAGGACACTTGGGGGCCAAGTACTATCCCGTTCGCGGATAACTATCCCCGCCCGAATGCCCTCGACGTTGAGGGCATCAAGAAGATTGTCGAGGCTTTCAAGCAAGCGGCAGTGAGAGCTATCGCAGTCGGGTTTGATGTGTGTATCTCGTGTTCTTCTTGCTGACCGACCTCAGGCTGATTAGATTGACATAGGCAATCGAGATCCACGGCGCTCATGGCTACCTGATCAGCACCTTCTTGAGCCCATCCAGCAATCAGCGCACTGATGAATACGGCGGCAGCTTCGAGAACCGCATTCGTTTCCCCTTAGAGGTTGTAGACGCTCTTCGCTCTGTCATGCCGGACACCATGCCTCTATCTTTCCGGTAAGTGCCCAGAGTCATTGTGTAACTTTAACTCAACCTGATCCTGCGATATAGAATCTCCGGAAGTGAAGGCGTGGAGATCACCACTCCCAACGAACCATCATGGAGATCGGAAGACACTGTCCGAATCGCACCGATCCTTGCAGCCCACGGCGTGGACATCTTGGACGTATCGGCTGGAGGCATCAACGTGAAGCAGAAGTTCACCGCGGGTCCGGCATATCAGGCATACCTGGCTGAGGACGTGAAGAAGTCCAATCCAGGGCTTCTAGTTGCCTCTGTCGGCGGGATCACTGACGGCCATATCGCACAAGGAGTCCTGGATAAAGGACAAGCCGACATTGTCATGACTGCGAGGGCGTTCCAGCAGAACCCGGGACTGGTGCTGGCGTTTTCGCAGGACTTGGATGTGAAGATCCACCAAGCTCATCAGATTCAATGGGGGTATAGAAGGCCGAGAAAGCATTAGACAAGGTGTCAGCATGACAAGTGATATGTATGAACGCGCAGAGTTCAGATAGAAGATAATTACAGATGTTACATTGGGTTATTCGGTTCAGTTCGGGCGTCAATTTGCTCCAACTGTAGTACTTCTATCAGCAAAGAGAGAAGTGGGTCATATGAATGCAACTCACTATAGTCGTACACAATCTTGGCCTTTATATCTTCGCCATCAGTCCCAGTGAAGTGTACATGTCTCATGTAACGCCGCTCTCCTTGAAACATCTCTACGCCCCAGGTCTACAAGCATCACCAGCCGATGAGAATCAGTTGACAAATTTGGAGGTGAAAGATACCTGATTCGCAACCCAACTCGCCCCGCTCTTCGGCGTATTGCTCCTCGCTATGGAATGAATGACGCCTGCCTCGACCGTATCTTCCGTCCACCCCGTCCCCAAAAACTCTTCGTCCGGAATAATCTCCTCGACCTTGACCCGCCTGGACTTGACGAGAACATTCCCAAACAGGTAGTCCTCGTTCTCTCGCTCAATCCAATCCAGCTCACGATTCTCTGAAGTGCCGGGGATGCCGCCAGTGAGTGTCTGGTCGACGTCTACGTGCTCGACTCCGTCATCGTCTTTGTAGTCCTTGATGTACAATGTGACTGTGGCGTAGTAGATGGCACTGCGTGTCACCCAGCCGATCCCTTGCAATCGCATGATCTCGTCGGTGGAGTCGCTGAGGGTTTGGTTCTGCACAGGATGAGTAAGGGCGGATGCTGTTCAGCGACACCACACACCATAACGAATACCCCAGTGTTGTCAGCGATGGAGAACCCTTCAGGAACGGACATCTCAGGACTACAGTGCAGGACTAGGAAGGGGATGGTAGATGTTGAAGTACAAGGGAGCTTTTACGCTGGTTACTGATAGCAGCGAGCATCACGTTATGACAGCTATTGAATGCAGGCCAGAAAGGGTAAATGAGCATGACGCGCTACAAGATAGAAATATGAGTCTATGTCTTGCTATTACTTGAGAATGTCCTTCGCTTGTAATCTAAGAGATTGAGCCCTGAATGGGAGAAAGGATCAACACCGCTCATTCAAGCAGCCTTATTGTAAGCGTACCATATGAGTAGTAGACGAGGCGGGCAGTGACGATCTCCTTCCTTCTCCTTCTCCGACAGCGTGAAGGTCGGGTATACCGTTGATGTCTTCAGATTCCCCAAGTTCAGAACATTGAATTGGCATGTCTTCGAGAGGCAGGACGTACAGCGCCGAGGAGCAAGCAGACAGACCGACGGACGAAGCAGCATCTTGAAAGCGTGTATTGAACGGGTTATTTCAGGTGTACATCACTAAAACGAGGGTAAGCGTGAGCGACACCAAGACGACGGACAAAGGGACGTACTTTGACTCTGAAGACTGTAACAACCTTCCAAACCGCGTCCTTGCCTCGTTCCCAGGCCTGTGGACCCTTGGCCTCGTCGCCACCAAACTCAACCAAAACGCCATCTTTCGACCATTCACACCATATCCCGATAGAGCCTGTCGATGGCCCTACGCCGCCGCCTTTGCGATCTGGTTCGCCAAAACACTCCACGAAATCCTTTCCGGTAGTTGCAGGCAGCACATCAAACTGCGACGGGCGCATCACGACTTTGCCATCCTTATCCTGCAGATCCGCAATGGGGGAAAGAGAAAGGACGCCGGGATATGTGGAAAATGCCAGTTCTGATCTGCGTGCCGAAGTCCCTTTGGCCTTTGGATCGGTGGGATCGAGCTTGGGCACGTTGTAAAAGTCAAGAGCGTCCAACGCCAAGCGGCTCTCGTCAATTTCGCCGAAGGGAGTGCCAATTTTTGGCTTGTAGCCATTTGTTGGCAGAAACTGAAGACTGAGTCCGATTGAGAAGTAATTGTAATAGACGATGTCTGGGTAGGCTTTGACTGTAGGAGGGGGCGGCGAAGACGAGTCTGAGTTTGGTGTGCTCTTCAGAAATTCCTGGAGAGCCGCAGAGCGGGGAGACAGCCCGAAGAGTACTTTGATGTTGGTGGACATGAAGAGAGGTGGAATCGCCGGCCCGGATTAGATTGACGTTGTTTGGCCAAAACCCGAGGCATACGGCGTCGGGATCACGTTTTTGGCGTTCATTCAATGTTTACTGCACACTAAGGAACTCGATTTCCGAAGAGCCTGGATGAAGGGCTCCGGTGGCGCACAAAGCATATAAATATCTCTGACAGGTCCTCGTCATCGCCCGGCATCGTATGAACATGTCAATGAACACAGTCATTCTAACGGAAGTTATCACTTACAAATTCAGGCGCCGAACCTCCCAAGCTGCAACACTTTCATTCCTTTCTCTGCCATGGGCCTCGTTTTATCGTACATCTACCAACATTGGCCGCCAGCGAGCAAGTTCAGCGTGGACGACACACCAGACCTCTCCGGCAAGGTTATCATCGTCACTGGAGGTGCTGCTCAGTCGCACTCAGGCCAAATCAATCAAGGCTGACGCGTTGATCTAGGCAACACTGGCATTGGATATGAGACGGCCAAGGTATGTCCTTGTTGCTTGTTGCTTCCTTCGCGTCCGACTGACTAGCGCCTTCAAGGCACTTCTCAATCACAACGCAAAGGTGTACATTGCCTGTCGCAGTGAGACGAAAGCCAACGACGCTATCACGAAACTTGAGAAGGAATGCAAAGGAAAGCTTGCCATCTTTCATCCTCTAGACCTCGCAGATCTGTCCGCAATCAAGCGATCCGCTCAGTCATTTCTGGAGTTGGTTTTAGATGCTCGGAACGCTGGCTAACGCGCTAAAATATCTGACAGGAAGGAGAAAGAGCTGCATGTTTTGTTCAATAACGCGTAGGCTGTCCTTTTACACTTCGAAAGCCAGAAAATCCCTGAAAGCACCTATCTTAGCGGCGTCCTGGAGCCACCAGCAGATCAGCTAACGAAGGACGGCTACGATCTTACACTTGGCGTAAATGTGCTCGGTGAGTCTTTCTGACAAAAGGATTGAAACGCGTCCTGGATACTTGACGAACAGGCCCTTTCTACTTCACGACCTTATTACTCCCCACTCTTCTCGCCGTCGGAGTGGCCACGCCAGATGACCCAGCTCGTGTTGTCAACACGTCTTCGTTTGGCTCAGAGCTCTCCAAAGAGATAGACTACACCATCTTCAAAGACGGGCCGACGCGAAGGAAAACGAGCACGTTCCAACGATACACCGATAGCAAATTCGTCAGTGTGTTCCTCGACTAAACCACGGGGTCGTTTCTCATAACACTTCAGGGCAACGTGCTGTTCTCGAACGAGTTGGCGCGCCGTTATGGCGAGAAAGGAATCGTGTCGACCGCTCTACATCCCGGTGCGTCTCCTCGTTCCATCAGGAAATGAACTTGCTGACTGTCCAAAAGGAGAGATTGAGAGTGAACTTGCGCGCGAATATACGGGAATCAACATGTGGCTCGTCGTGCGTCTCATTCCCGCCACGTTTAGCCAATCTTCCCAATACCCAGACCTGTAGAACAAGGTGGTGTACCCCACTCACATGGGAGCTCTTACGCAGCTGTACGCTGGTACTTCGCCGGAAGGAAAGCACTTCAACGGAAAGGTGAGCGATAACTTCAAGCTCCGAGGGTGTGACTTCTGATTATTCCAGTATTTTGTTCCATGGGCGCGCATCTGGCAACCCAACCCCGCAGCGCAAGACCCGAGGCTGTGGGAAGAACTGTGGACATTTCTGGAGGAGCAGGTGAAGGATGTGGCGTAGTGATTTATTTTAGAATCGTCAAAAGTATCGTAGCTAATGTTGTTTGTGCTGTATCTACACGGATATCTGTGTCTAGGCGGGCGTATATCTCGTATGGCTAGCACTTACTTGAAGTGAGACGTGCAGCGAGGTTATGCCGTCTGGGCGGTTCCAGAGAGTGGTCAGCGCAGGCTCGCTGTGCATGCTTGAGTGGGGACCCGGGGTAGATTTGTTATGTAAGTATTTCGCACGCCGTGTCGGTGGTCTGCCATTTTCCCTCTTTCGTTCTGCCCGCCCATGACCTTGCACCGACTGTGTCCAGTCTTTATGATTCCTGTTGAGATGGTGTCAGACTGGAATCTCTCGAACTCGGACAATACGCGGTCCTAGCTCTCTCAATCAACGCGAAGAAGTCTGGAATTCAGCCAGCCACTCAGGCTGCTCTCACGAAATACTCGACACCCGATAGAGTGGCCCCCGGCTTCCCTCCGCAGTTCTCGAGCTCACTTGCCATCAGTCAGCCCAGACTCATTCGTCAGCCATGCACCGAAGTAGGGTTTCATATCACATCTGTTTGCTTTTCATCTACCGAATCATTACCCAAGATCGACAATACATTTGGTTCGATCCTGATTCGCCAACTGGAAGCTGTTCCTGTGACCCGACTTCAGTCAGCACACGCATGTCTTCTCTATTGTAAGTTACGAGACTTCTGCCACGACCACGATCTCGGAACACTGTGCTTCATTATGGTCAATATTGAAGCCGTCGCGCCACCATTCAGAACGCAGGTCATGCACAATCACTTCCACCCTTCACAATCCGCTGCCGTCCAAACCTTCGGTCTTCCCACCTCCCGCGTACGCGATTGTATTTTTGAAAACGTATCAAGTTGTGATTCGCGCCGAGCCCAAACATATCAGCTCTGTGTCAAGCTCAAATCAGTTTGATTATACCTGGGATCCGGAATTGTGAGCGCCGATAGATACTTGTCACCGCCTTCTTATAAGCGCGGCGTGTTAGCGCTTTGTCTTTCTCTCCCGTTTGTCATCTCTGTGCTGGCGACCACTGACAAAATGACACACTCCCGCGGCCTGTTCATCGCCATCAACTACCGAAACATCACGCATTTGGAGGGTATGGAGAACGACCTGAAGAACATGACTGACTACTGGAGAGGTACGAGGACTCTTCGATTCACACTGGTAATCGTTCAAAGGACCTCTTTATCCAGAGTACGGCGGTCTTCCCGAAGAGAGTATGGTCAAGATGACCGACACCGCCGACCAAGAGGCTCATCTTATCCCCACCGCACAAAACATTGTGAGTCGTGCCTACACGACCGCCGCTCTCAACCGGCTGATTATTCTCAAGACCACGCAGATGAAGGCGTTCGCGGACAGCTTTGTCGACGACGGGTTCTATGTTCTCTACTGTATGCTCCCACTCTCGTGGCTGGACTTCCTGGCTGCGCGTCTGATTCGTTGACAGTTAGCGGTCACGGTATACAAGAAAAGGCACCCGAGGGTTCTGACGAGATTGACGGCATGGATGAATGTTGGTGACCAATCCTATCTAATGAATCACTTGCTGACACTTAGGCGCCAGTCATCGTGGGCTGCGATGGGTTTGACTTGGAAGGACAAGAAATTAGCAAGGACTGCCTAAGAGACGACACTCTCAAGGAGATCTTGGTCGAACCAATTTTGAGGGTCCAGGGTGCCACTCTGGTTGTGAGTTTTTCACACTCATACTCCGCGGTGCCATTCGCCTCATCATCTGACCTCAGGTTATTTTCGACTGCTGCAATAGTGGCACGCTTCTCGGTACCCGCTATGTTCAGCGAAGCCTCCCTACAGTGACTGATCCTTCTCTTAGACCTTCCATACAATGAGTGGAGTGACTCTGGACTGACTGAGAAGGGTAAGTCTATATCATGATTATGAGGTCAAACTCCTAATGCGTGGCGCAGTTGTCACGCAATGTACGTACTCCACGCGCCTAACTACTCTCGGTCCCATGATTTACTGTTTACTCAGCAAAAGAGGTTCTCCGAAACTCGCTCTCAAACCAGACGTCATTGGCAAAATTCTCTCTCTGCAGAGGACTCCGTCGAGTTTGCTCAAATCAACTCCCAGTCGTGAGCTTTGACCTTGTGAGCTGTATATCAGATTGCTCACGCTTGATAGTTATGCATATCTGCTTCCAGCGATGGGCAAGAGGCTCACGGTGATCAGAACGGTGGCTTCCTGACGCGGGCACTCATTGATTTATGGAGTATGCTTCTGATTCTCCTCAATTCTTCGACGCGAGTCTTATTCACAACGGCAGAACGTGATCCAAACATGCGTCTCGAAGATCTCCAGCTTGAAGCCTTGTGCGTTACGCGTCAATCATGCCTACCCAACTAGTGACTGATGGGTAGTTCCAGTTGTGCTACCAGACGAGTGCGAAAAAGAAAAGGCCTCACGAAGGAAGTGCAAGAGCAGAACTTACAAGTGAGTCCCTTCTCTAAAGCGACATCCGGTGACTCCTGACGATATTCGTGGCAGATTTCAGGTTGCACACCTCTGGTAAGCTGTTCCACTGAGGAAACACGAGGCGATCTGACATATACGCGCAAAGTACGGGCAAATGAGGTTCAAATTCGGTGTCCCGCAACGGCCGCATTCATTTTGGCGTCCGACGCTCAGTCTCCTGCATTTCTCGGGTCTCTTCTATTATGTTGCACTGCCGATTTCACTATCCTCACGATTTCCGGCGTCCGTAGCATTGGTACCTTTACTGCCAGCGCTGCGCTATGCTTCGAACTTTTCTTTGTTAGCGATGCTTTCCCTCGCTATCTACCGTGTGGCTACTATCCGTGCTTAAATGACGGTACCTTTCGCTCCGCCTTAGGTTCAAATGTAATGGGTACTCTTAATAGTATCAAACTAATACGAGGTCCTTGCTTTATACAATGGTACCACTGTCTATGTCCCTAGATGCGTTGAGCAGAGACAATTCCTGGGGGCTCGCCACCGCGATGACAATGTATTTCTGAAAAGGACTTAATCAGTTAATATAATCACTTAAGTCACGTCGCGTGCCGCGTAATGACGAAATTAATTCCAAAACATCTTTCATCTCCACCACGACAGCGGCATGCAAACTGCCAAGCGGCGGCCCAATACCATGAAAAAGTCTTCAAGTCGGACGGGACTCTCCGTCTCTACTGTGCCCGTCTACGTCCTTTCCAAGAGTCTGGCCGTAGTCAAGCCGCTTGTTCCCCAAATAATACCGCTCGTTGTCTTTGCTTTCCTTGTCCCACTGGTCCTCATCCTCTCTGGCGCGGCGGGGTTTGCAGTATGGAAGAATGTCGCTACAGGCTGGCAGGTGCCACTTTACTTACAATACGGGTGCGCCATGCGTGGGTTGATAGCTTCTCTTGACATTTAACATTCTCAGCGTTGGCCCGTCACCCTACGCGTTTACAACCTTGCCGCCTGTGTTCACTCAACAGCCCTACGACATCTCTATGCGTCTGACCGTACCTCTTACCAGTGCGAACATCGAGCTGGGAAACTTCATGGCGTCACTGCGCTTGGCCTCGACCAGCAACCAGACACTTGTATCAGTCCGAAGACCCGTCAGTGCTAACTACACTCACTGGAAGTATCGCTCACACTTCGTCTCAGGCCATGGTGCCACCTGGTCGTAGCTCTATCTTTAGTCGGAATCTCGTCACTACCTTGGACATCATGCTTCTACCATCATACAAGCCAACCACGTCGTACATGGACGCCACCATAGAGCTAGGACGTCAAGATGGCTGGAAGACATTAGGATCAGGTGTGGGACGCGAAATCACTGTTTATGACGCGCACTTGCACGGTGTTGTGGTGCATGAGGGATTAAGGCAAGATTCTCGGCGGTTTCGCTTCCAATCTTTCCATTGATCGTTATGCAGAGGCATAGTTACTCGTTTCCCCCTTACGGCCTCCCTCGGTGCTGCAGGCATCTTCCTCGTCGTCTTGCTGTCCATTATGGGTCTTTGCATCTTGCCGACTATCATACCCACATCAGCGCCCCCAGAATACGATTACGATTCATTCGATGAAGAGCCGGTGTCGCCCAAGCTCGTGAAAGAGGAACCCGAAGAAGAGAAGCCGTCCACAAGAAGACGGCGAAGTATTACTCGTCAATCTGTGCGTGGCATTTCCCCTCTCGAATGTAGGATATGTCCTCACCGGGTGTCAAACAATAGGTGAAACAAGAGACAGATGATGGGCCGGGCGCAACCTCCAGTACGCCATTGCGGCGGCGTCGCTCGCGACTCTCTGGAACATCTGAAACCGAGTCATGAATTTGGCGTTTTCTGGATCTGTATCATTCACGCTGTATCTTGTAATGTAAGTAATGACTTCTATCTATTACGATGTTGGCTCGTAGGATGCAATGATTTCGATTGCCCAGCTTGAAATTCTGATGTTGAAACCTGGAGAGGTCTTCATCTTGTTGAGACCGACTGATACCATCCAAGAATTGTGAAAAATCACTCAGTGTCATACATACTGTACTGCCCATTGCGCGAAGTACGCGATAGTGACGCGTCGCGTCGATTACTTATGATACTTATGTTGGTTGATACCATATTGCGCGCTGCTGCTCTTGTCACACTGCTAGAGCCCTTTGTGTCCGAGGCTTATCGTTGAAAGTGAAAACCTGTAGCCGCTCGCGTAACCAGTGGACATAGCTACTTACCACTCGGGAACGCGGCATGCTGTGGGGGTTTGTGATGTGATCTTGATGTGATCGGTGATTCATATCCTTGTGAATAAGCGTTTCTTGACTTGTTCCCACATCTAAGACCCGCAAGCATGTCTGTTCCCGAAGGCTTCTCTATCCTTGATATTACAGGGGTCTTTGTTATGGTGCGTATTGCACATGGAAATACAGCATTGCTGCTTAATCTATGTACACCTTGCTACAGAACAAATCCCTCAGCGACTCGACCGACGAAGTCCTGCGTCTCCAGGGCGTCAGTTGGATCAAACGGCGCGCCATCGCGTACGCCACTATCACTTTGTACATCAAGCACTATAAGGACGACCAAGGGATTGAACATATCGACATCGACCAGAAGCTTACTGGCGGTATCTCAGGCACAACGGAGAACCGCACGCTCATCTGGAAAGAGCGCGAGAATGATGACCACCTCTTTGGACCCGTAATTGGCAAATCACGTCGTGTCCAAGTCGATGACATTGAAGAGGACGAGGAATTCTTGAAGACAGGCTGGACGGAAGACACGATCGAAGCGGGTGTCGTGCAGGCTGTGGCGGAGAGCGACACGCCTAAGAGCGGTACAACTTGGATCGCTAATCAAGTATGCTCTCCTCATGTTGTGGATACGTATGTCGAACTTAGTCGTTTGCAGACATGGGGTATTGAAGTCTTGAATGGTGAAAGGCGCTATATTCGGCATCTGCACTTTACCGGGCCCGGTGGAGAAGACATCAAGGCCAAGCTTGTGTATGATTATTGTGGGTGACCACGCGCGAATTGCTTCTTCCGTTGATACAGATGATTGTCCTAGATGGGCCGATGTCCTAGACGTTGCGGACCAGGAAGGCCGCCATTCGGAATCTGACTTACTACTTCAAGTTGTTGTCAAGTTGTGAACTTACCTTCGTTTTCACGGTGCTTTTCGCCCATGCCCCCTAAAGCAAGGTACTAGACTCAACCAAGTGACGCTTTTTGTTTCCTTCTACGAACTAAACTAAATGAGTGACTGTGTTTGATTATGATAGTGTATGTAAATTATTCCCTGACATTCGCGACAGGCTCGAGGCACCGGAAGTGATTGAGCAAAGTCACTCTATTGCTGCTCTATTGACTACACAACATAATCGGTTTTTGGAGGCTTCGAAAAGACCACAAGTTAGAGGGAAAGGCGAGTCGAATTGATGCAAGACTCACGTTTGATGTTGGCGGTATAGCATGCATGGGGATCGTGTCATCATCCCAGCCTCCCGCCGCATCATTCTTATTCATGCCACTGTCAGTGTTGCTGCCATCATCACCTTGTACCTCTCTTGTGCGCGTTACATTGACCGCGAAAACGCTCGTAACCGGCATAGGCTGAGGCTCCAGTCGCGAAGACAGTCCTTGGGCACCGCCAACATACACTTCTGTTTGGTTGCCAGTGGATTCATCACGACCGCCTACAATCCGGATACGACTGTTGAGGACAGCGACGGCCACGTTCGAGTACAGCTTCGCCACCAGGGCGCCAATGCAAGCGTAGTAGGATCCGCCGACCGTCGTGAACAATATCAGGACAATGAGCGCACATACAGCTGAGGGCCGTCGTCATGAATGTTGGGCGTGACGAGGAGGATGAGAAAGCGCACCAGTCACTGTCCCGGTTTCGATGGTCAACCGTATCAGTTTAGACACGAGGACCTTAGTTCTCTGGAAAGCGGTGGGCGTGCGAACGAGCTATTCAGTCTTTTGATAAATGACAGGTCGAGACACAGAACAATAGCGGCGTACCAGGAAAACCATGATAATAGCAATGAGAACGTCACAAGCGGCGCTTGCCGCGAGCCACAGCTTGACCTGAATGCGAACGGGTGTCAGCAGAGTCGCTTGCGGTCACTGCGTAATACGGACCGATATTGTCGCGCCTCTTGACGCAGGGACTACTGAGTAGAACTTCAACGACTTGATTATGACGCCGGCAGCAATCGCAGCACCACATTGGAGCAATGCAACCTATGTACGCGGCTAGTGAGGACAAGCTACCAGCAGCTAGCATATGTCGTTGACTCACCGAGGCCACGAGAGCGACAATGAAGTAGTTTTTGGACAGATTCCAGATCCTCCAGGCGAAGAAACCCTGAACAAGGAGAGTGACTGAATATCAATAGATGAGCAGATAATTCACAGGCAATGGAGAAAACTCACTGAAGGATGTGGTGATTGGTATGTCCAGCCACGCAAGATGTATGTCGTCAAATGCCTCGATGCTCGCGAAGTTTATGGCATATCCCATCAGAGCGTCGTAATATATCATGGCCGTCTGGGCTGACTCAAGAACAGCAAGTGTGCCGACAAAGATCTTGAGTTTGGGAGAGTCCTTCGGGAACGACATGTAGTACCAATCTTCAAGAATCAAGTCGGGTACTCTGACTGTGTACTTAATGATAGCTCACATATTTGATTGACAAGAAGACCATAGAGGATACAGTTTCCCATAAACCCTGCAAGCTGGAAAATCCAACATGTCAGGACGAGTCGATTCGATTCTATGGAGGCTTACCAGCGGAGTAGTGCTAGCCTCGCTACTTGAGCATCATTTGGCCAACTCGAAAGAAGACGGCTTACGAGGGTGCAAGATCGTTGGACATTGTGGTCGTGAACTAAGAACTGCACAGGCTTCAAGCGGCGAGCCAAGCATGTTATAACTTATTACTTACTACCGGGCCTGTTCATCCGGGGATTTCGGGTGGATCTCAGATTATGAGGAAAGCGAGTGATCGCATTATGATTCCAGGCTAGAACGCGCTTGACAACCCTTGAAGTTGTGAACAATGTGAAGTCACTTTGCGTGCATGTTCCGCAGACGGCGTTCTGGAGTCAAAAAAACCCGTCCGCTGTCCCTCTTCTGGGATAACCGGAGGCCGGATACGATAGCTGCAACACACATGCGCTCTTTCCCGTGGGCCGTCAAGAAGTTTGTCCGGCGGTCCTGCTCCGTCAGAGAAGAACATCTCATAGTAGAGTGTATTTGCAGCGACCATTTTCAGGGTCCAGATTTCTGTTATCAGCTCCCAAATTTCTGGCGAGCCAAATGTGGACGACGAGCCGTGACTCTGCCGAGAAGTGAAAACGGGCATAGGACTGGCTCTGGTGGTGAGGATGCCTCAAAAAGTGGATTTCTCTACTTCGAGTCGATGTCTGCTCAACAGGTGAGAAGTGTGAGTGAAAAGAGCAAGAATTGCACGCTGTAGGCTGCTCAGCTGCATACACCTCTCAACTTTCCGGGCGGCAGGGTCAGTTTTTGTACTAATTATTGCCCGGGTCTGATTTTAGCGTGCTGCAAATACACTCTAGTAACTACTAGCTAGACCTCATTAGACTCACCTTCCCGCATAAGCGGGCCGTGACAACAAGGGCAACAAAATTCTTTGTCGCGAGCCGAGTCGAGACTTAGTCGACACTGATCGACACACTCAAGAATCAAGATGGCAGTGATGCCATCAAAGCACCGTGGCGTTGCATTTGTCTTGCTCTTTCATAAGACCTGTAGGCCTTTTGGTGGGTGAGCGGTAATGGGAGATTCTCCGTGTACTGCTCTGGGGCCTGATTCTGCCAACCCTCTGGATCTCCGTTCGACAGCTCGATTCGACTCGCGGTAACAATATTTGAGAGTTAACTATGCTACCGCTATGTACTTTCAAGCCAGTTTTTCGCTCATCTTTTGGTGGATACAGTCTGATACGGTCGGCAATCAGCTCCGCTTGATAGGAACCTGTTACGTGAGTACCCAGTCATGGTCAGGTCATGGTGATGTTCTGTGAAGTTACGTTAGGATCAGATAGAACCAGCCTGACCTCAGCCCTTCACTAGACTTTACCACCCTTCAGATAAAAACGCTCACCCTGTAGTGCCGTGGAGCACTGTCGGATGATGTGAGATAGCCCAGAGCGTACTATCAAGTGCCAGGTGACATAATGGGAAGAGCTGAAAGTTTCCAGCAAGAACGTAGCGTAGCGTACACCTTGTCAAACCACTCTAGACTGTGTACGATTAGATCCAATCCTCAATAGTCGCGAACATCTACACGCCTATATCTGCACTTGACAAGCTTCACGTTTTGGACAGTATCCAACCCCAGCACAAGCCTGGTCCAATTTGTCCTTAGAAGGAAGGACATACCATAAGTATGTATGTAAGTGATAGACTGGATAAATACGAAGCCTGTCACCGGACGTCACCGACAAGCGATCAGAAATCTCGAAAGAAACAGCTAGAAGACAACGAGGCGGGTGAGACGACTTTAAAAGCAAGAAAGAGGGTTCCATATCAATATCGCCCTCGACCCCACAAGTCGCTATGTCGAACGAACACATCCATCAATTGGTCGCCTTGATCACCAATGCCGCCAAAACGATAGAAAACGAGTTCGCGAAGTCATCTGCGCCCATCATCCCGACGCTAGACGATGTCAACCCGCATCCCGTCGACGGCGCGATGTCCGAAGAGACGCGCAAGGCGATCGCGATCTTGGACGGCGCTTGTGCCCAGCTCTGCGCGTCCGTATCGCCGCCTAGCCATACCATTGTCAATGTGAGTGAACCGACCAAGACTCGATACCGTGGACTAAACTTGATCAGCGCACGATGGCCGTGACAGACGCAGGTTGCATTGATGTCGTGGTCAACAACAAGATTCCGGATCTTCTCAAGGACAAGCCAGAAGGTCTCCCCGCCACGGAACTCGCTAAAGCAACCGGTTTGGATGCTGGAAAGCTAGAACGCATTCTGCGGCGCTTGGCGACGACTCACATTTTCCGTGAAGGTATGGCGCCCAGTTCGTCTGTCCGACGCCCTCTACTCACTTGTCGCATAGTCAGCGAGGGCGTCTTCGCCAACAACAGGCTCAGTTGCCAACTCGTCTCTGAGAACAACCTGTCCAGTTTCTCCATGTTCTTGTACGTGTCCCAGTCCCAGACTGTGTATGACCTTAGATTCACAAGCTTCAGTACCGACGAGATTGAGAAGGGAAGCGCGGTACTGAACGCCACTCTGACTGACCCAGTGTTCGGACCGAGCTACCAGCCACAGCACACGCCGTGGAACAAGTGGTCGGGATACCCGAGGCCATGGTTCTCTTACCACCAGGTAAGTCCTTTTGTGATTTAATTGCTCTTGGTGTTGAACCAAGAACGCAGGAGACTCCCGAAGGTGCAAAGAGTGCAGAACGTTTCACGAAAACCATGTCGGCCTTCATCCCAGCTGTTGGGCGCCAAGGATCTGTCGAAAGTACGTCCTTTTGAGCTAAAGGAATGGCGATCTGGGATTGATAATGTCCCATCACAGGTTATCCATGGGGCGAACTTCCGAAAGGTGCCTCCGTCTGTGATATCGGTGGCAATCTTGGCCAGTTCCTCGCATATTTGCACAAGAAACACCCGCACTTGAAACTCAAGCTCCAGGATTTACCGATAATCATCAAGCAGGCACAAGAGGAGTACTGGCCGAAAGAGGCGCCGGAGGCCTTGGAGAAACAGTCCATCGAATTCAAGACCATCGACTTCACTAAGGAGCCTCCCATCCCCGGATGCGACGTGTACTATATGAGCATGATCATGTAAGTTGTGCGAGCCACATGTCATAGGAAAGAACTGACGCTGGAGGCAGCCACGACTGGATCGATGAGACGAGCATTGAAATCTTGAAACACATCAAGAGCGTCATGAAGCCTGACAGCCGCATTCTCATCAGTAAGTTTTGTTAAACCTCCCACTGTGTTCACTAGAATAATATCGATTTGTGCAGGTGAACACATGCTTCGTCCTGCGACATCCGGTGCCGATTACGACAGTGCGCCAGCGCCACTTCTTCCCAACGGCGGAGTCGGCTCTATCAGACCATACAACATGGACCTTACCATGATGATCATCGTCAACGCAAAGGAACGAACCCTGTCCGAGTTCAAGAAGCTGGGTGACGGAGCTGGTCTCAAGTTCGAGAAGTTATGGAACAACGGAGAGTCGGATATCGTCGAATTTAGGCTGCCATGAGGGGAATTAGTGTAGACACAAGCAAAGGGAGGACCACTCACGAAAAGAATTTACTGTAGGTTTATGAATGAAATACAAATTTGGGAAGAGGTATAACGTCCAGATACATTTCCAAATCTACCACGTGAGAGGAGGTTCAGCGCTTCAGCTTGCAGGCGTTGCCTTCACCGCTTTCTCGTCTGGTGATGGGCTAGGTGTGCGCTCTTCCTCTTGCTCGTCTACCTTGTCCTTGTCATCCGCTACCGAATCTCCGCTCAGCCCTTTCAGCAGATCTCCTGCATCGTCCCCGTCGAGCCCCAAATCAGCGATCAAGTCGCGTAGCTCGTCTTCGGTCGCCTTGAGTCCTTGCAGGCCAAACCCAGACAGTTCTTCTCCGAGATCAAGTTCACCTTCTCGCTTGTTGACTGGGATAGGTTTCTTGTCACTGAGCGGTGATGGAGAGGGCTGAACTTTGGGTTTGTCGCGCAGGCGCTCTGGTGTCATCTCGAGAGGCATAGCAGCGCCCGGAACGCCAATGGGCGCGGCTGGAGGTGCGATGTGTTCGTCAATGTTGGAGTCCCAGGTTTCCTTGAGTCTCAGGAAGATGTCCAGTTCATCGTATTCAACGGCGTCTTCGCTGATGGTACAATGACTAATTGCGACGGTAATAGTGTAAAAGGGCCTCACAATTCGCTGAAAGTCTGTCGTAGACGTACGCTTTAGACCGACGAAATGTGTAATTCAGAACGAACATACGCCTGGAAAAGATCCACCAACGAGGATACCAGGCAATTGTTGTTTATCTGAGATGAATTAGATTGCGAGCGTCAGAGGGATTGGCCTACTCACCTGCAGGCGCCTTTCTTTTCCACAGTCGCTTTGCCGTCTCGTCCGAGGCGAGATCATACGAAGTGAAGGGTATCTTCTTGACTTGCAGAACGCGTAACAGATATTCTAACAAACAGGATTGGACACTACATTTGTTTGTTTGGGTACGGCGCACCCTGGCGCTGCCTCAGAGCCGGCTGAGAGGCAATCGTGGTCAAGAACAGCTGAATTGGCGGCGATGGCATTGACGGTGAGGGACAAGGAGGCCACGTGGGTTTATCACAGCGATCGATCGAATTTGACTTTCAATCCGCCATGTCATCTCCAGAAGTCTCCGTGCTTGTTGTCTGCCTTGGTAGGTGCCGCGTCGAAATAAAAGTCAAGTAGTGAAATCGTATCAAGGCAACATCTGTCGCTCTCCAATGGGAGAGGCTGTCCTCAGCCATGTTGCCAAATCTCGAGGACACGACATAGTTGTCGACAGCTGTGGGACTGGCGCGTACCACACTGGAGAGGCCCCGGACGACAGGTATGTAGGTTCTCTATATGGTGACATAGATGCTCAAAGTTCTTCTTAGAACCGTATCAACCTGTAAAAAGGCAGGTAGCATTACTTTTACGAAGTAAATCTCGCTCAACTTATGTCGCGAGTCCAGCACAAGATACCTATTTCCCATGCCGCTCGGAAGGTCAAGACATCCGACTTTACTAGTTTCACACATATCTTGGCTGCAGACGAGAACAATCTGCGTGACCTCAAGCGCGTGGCGCCTGACAACACGACCGCCGAGATCAAGCTCTGGGGTTCCTATGATGACGGTGAACCCATTGCCGATCCCTACTATGGTGGAACAGTACGTTGAATGTCATGTACTTGTTTGACTCACCCACTGACATTGCTGTAGCAAGGTTTCGAGCGGGTTTATCAGCAATGTGTCCAGTTATCGAATGCGTTTCTGGACAATGTATTTGGACCGAAAGATTGAGACGGCAATTGGACGACTACGATGTACATCCTTTACAAACTCCCCTTTCTCTGTACCCGACCCTCAATAGGGTAAGTGATTCTCATCTTGATGCTCGCTTCTCCTGGTTCGTCCTCCTCAAAGTCCGAGTTCATGTGAACATGATATCAGTAAAATAACAGCCATCGGGAGATATTAATGCTCACCCTTCTGGCCGGGACGGTTCAGGCAGATATACCCGACCTCTGCAACGTTTTCCCCACATAGGACCTGATCATCTGGCAGAACAAAACGAGGGCCGATTGCCACAAAATCCCTCGAACAAAATAAATGACCTCGACGCGAATGTATCGATAGGCCAACCAGGCCTCCCACACGATAATCCGCCAGGCAACCGCTACCGTTGTGCAAATCACGATGCCCATCGACTGCATGAGACGACAAGACCGAAAGACACTGTGATTGCCAACATGAACGTAGCGACGATGATTGCGCACGCGTCCAAGTTTCTATGCAATATTTTGCTGGGTGTTACACTGAGCGTTGGAGGGTCATCGCGTCGCTCTCAGACTGGATAACCATCATCTCCCATACGTGTGGCCAGGATGGGTGCACAGACTATATGCCCACGTCCGTACCGTGATGTTGATGCTCGTTTAGGGATCTTTCTCCCCTTCGCGCTTTAATTCTCTTGCGAGCAGGCCTTGGGGATTGGTTGGCTGAGATGACTGCTCTGTGAAGAGAACGTCTATAGATATGGCAAAGTACAAGGCGCTAATCACAGCGATTCATGATTCCAACGAGAAGTACTTCGACGGAACAGAGGTAAAGCTACGAATGGATAAAGATGGCAAAATGACAGAGAAACTGAAGGTGAACAAGGGTACGGACTTGGATGCTTTGGTGAATCACCTGTAATGCCGTCTGTCGAGCCAACATTCAAGAGTCTAACAGCCGCAGTGTGCGCCTTGTCGACGCGATCCTCCCGAGTTGTGATAAACGGCACTCGTAATATAACAGTCGGACTTGAAAAGTCTGAGAGTACTGCTAGAAACAGATTCGAGGACAAGACGACGGTCGCAAGGAAGTGCATATTCAACCTGAAAGTCTGAATCTTGCGGGGGTTCAAGTATGGTTGAGAGGCGGCGTCTTAGAGCGAACCAGCTCCCAAGAAATCACAGTAGTAACAAGCACACGCCCACCAATATAGCGTTTGGAGTCTTACCGTCAACATGTTGCGGTCAGCCCTCTAAACCTCACCACACATGTGATCGCAACGATCGCAAAGTCAGACTCAATGAACCTGGAGCGGCACGAGCACCAAATACAGCAACTGGTCCGTGCATGACCGCGACATGGTCCGTGCGCAGGTCCTGTCACTATATAACCCTCCTCCTTCCTTTTTCGTTCCTCATCTCTTGTGCACGGGTTAGCACTATCGCCAGTGAAGTCACGACTGAGGCATAGTCTTTTGCTGATTGCAAATTATACATCCGAACTCGTCTATTAGCTTCGGCTTCTAGCAATTTTTGAAACCCCTTCGTTCATTCGATTAGTTCTGTGATGATGCGACTTGCGCATCGGAGAACATTATGTAGTTGTGGCGCGAATATAACTGTTTTTTCCAATACTTCTTGTGATTACTTTTGAGAGTATGAGGATGTGATCATGAAATGCAACTGCTCGAAATATCACGACGACAGCTACTTGAGCACAAGGGAAGCCATCACAGTGAATTTTTCTGGAAGAATGTCGCTGATCAGGCATATTACTCAACTGTCGAATTTACGCAGTGAATGTTGCGCCACAATGTCACGCGCAGGGAACAACAGTGGTCATTCCGAACAAACGTTCGTAAGGCAAGAAAACACAGCACAAGCGTATACGTAACATAGCAAACCCGAACCGAAACATATTACAACAGACTGGAACCACACGAAAGAAGAAAAACTCTCAGCCCCCATCCCCATATCTGAATTAGTAAATACAATCAGCCCCAACTGACATTATAAACAACAAGGCAAACTACCAGATTTGTGGAACTGGTGGGAGGTAGTCAGTGGGCAGGAGGAACGCGTTCATGCCGTGTTGGGAGAAGGACTGTCCGCCCAAGCTCTGGTCGGATATCCACACGGGCATCTGCTCGGTGTTTGCCTGGAGGCCCCGCCAGATATGGTCCGCCTCACCGGGTTGCAGCTGGTACTGGTACGCGGGCGGCGCGGGGTATTGTGGCGAGTATCCAGTGGGGGGTGCACCGGCTTGCGCTTGCGCTGGCGTAGCGTCCATAATCATCGACAGCTGCGGGTGCGCCATCCGCGCCGAGGTCGGCGAACGCGATGACGAGCCCGACGACGTCGACATCCGCCGTGTCTGAAATCTCTTGAGCATCAACTGAAGTGTTAATGCGTACCGCTTTCCCGGGACTGTACACATTGTAAGGTTCTGTGAAGGTGCTATGTGGTGTGTTGACGGACCTTCTGCCATAAGGACCGCGAGCCGTTCAACTTGGTGTTTGATCTCTGAAATATCACATTCATTCGGACTAACAAAGCAATTAAGACGATGACCGGATGAAGTAGGAAATGGCTTACAATAGACGAGTCAATCGCAACAAGAACGACGCCGAAAATGTTGCGGTAGCGTGTGTATAATGAACCGCTTGGGACGATGTGAGATGGGATAAGATGAAAAGTCCTCAAGCCACTTACCATACTTCATGCCTTCCTTGTACGCCGGCGAGTTAATGGTGATGTCGAGACTCTGTTGGGCAATATGAACTGAGCGTATCGCGACCTCCCTCTGAGGCGGAGGCATCTTCTCAACGTCCTCCGGACCGTCTATGCCTCTCAGCGCCTCTGCATTGTGGAACAACTCCGCATGCAACTGCTGGACCTTGAGACTCTGTCTATAGAAGGCTGGAAAAAATGAGGGCAGTTCCCTGCTGAAGCACAAAAAATCATACCGGCATCTTCGTATTTCTGCGAGAAAACTGCATCCCAGGTTTCGAACCACGTCTGGAAAGACTGGTCCGCTCTTCTCAGTTCCTCAAAATCTTGGTCACAGACAGGACCTTCCGCCGAGGAAAGAGCGTTGTGGAGGCGTTCGCGCAGCGCCATGAGCTCTACAGTCGAAACTACCCGCATGTCATCCTCGATGGCCAGAGGGTGCTGCAACAACATCCGACAGTTGCGTATACTGTCATCGTCCTTGAGGATGGCGGGACGCCCCGTCCCATAGGACAACCTTTTGGGGTGTCATTAGACTTCTTTGGTGTCAGCATTCCAGAAAACCTACTGATGTTCGAAGAGGTACAACGCGAACCACGTTCGGCTAGCTACGACGAGCTCGCGATCCTCAGTCGTGCTCGTCTCGTTGTTGTTGATCCGCTGGAGCAGCTTTGGCCATGCCTTGTGCAACGCTATGAGCTTCATATGAGCCCAAAACTCCCAAAAACTGAGGAATATCACCGACATAACTCCAAGGCCATGCGAACCGCATGCCCACCACTGAGCCAACCATTGTCAGACCACCCCGACACCAGGACTTAAATATACATATAAATGGTCAATTGAAACCCAAACACCGGAAGATCACCGAGATTCACTCACGCATAGACTGCACTGGGTCAACCTTGGATACAGGAACGAAGAGCGTCGCACATGATATGGCTTGCACCTCTTCAAGGCATCTCAGGTATGTCTCACTCGGTTTTCCTGAAGATGAGACGGAGATAAGTGTGTCTTGACGCGGAAACATGACGATACTTACCACCACCGTCCCGTACTCGCGCAGCTACCATGCATATCGCGTTAACAGCAAAGGGAGAGCGTTCATGCAGGACATCAAACGTGTCTGCCTTGGAGTCAAAAACAGGTCTGGAAAACGGGAGGAATTAGTCGATGAAGACGTCAAAATGAACGCAGACGTACAAGAAGGTCGAACAACCATGGTAATAGCTGGGAGCAGAATCAGTTACAAGGTTCAGCGGTAGAATTTGATGTGCATACATCCGGAACAGGTCGCGGGCCTCAGCTTCCGTGATGATATTTTTCGAGACCACTAAGCCTCATCAGTGAAAATTGGGCGAAGCCACGGGAGGACAACTGTACCGTCTGGGAAGGTCATGATCCGAGCAGTTTTGTGCCGCACTTTACGCCTCTTTGCAGGCCTGTCCCCGTCGGCTGGTGTTCGCGGACGACTGTCGCCACTATCGCCATTTTCCTTGGGGAACAGCCGATCAGCACGAGATGAGAGGAGAGAATGGAGGAACAGACTCACTTTAGCTGCGCGTTCGATTGCGACGTCAGCCAAGCCCCGCAATACCTCCCACGGAGCTACCAAGCCGGATGCTGGCAGTTCGCCGTTGTCGTCCTCGACGTCCGATGAAGCACCGCTGGAAGCCGGACGTTTCCCTGTCACGGCGCGATCGGAGGGTTGGAACCGAACCGAGGATACATTTCCTTGTTGCTGCTGGGGAGGCTGCTGCTGACCCATAGCTTGCAAGGCAGAAAATGGGGGCAAGACATTGCTCTGCGGAGGGAATCCGCCACCGGGATACGGTCCCGGTGGAGGGGCAAACATGCTAGGCGGTCCGATTTGTTGCTGGGGCGGTGGCGGCGGATTGTTGTACTCGCTTCCAACCGGTGGAGGCCCACCTGGCAATGGGCCTCCGGCAGGCGCGTAGCGAGGACGAGGAGCACCAGAAGGGGTACTGGCTCCCGGGCCGCGAGCATAAGCAGGCGGCCCGCCTGGAATGCCCGGTGGTAGCTGCTCGGAGTGCACAGACGTCGGCGTCGGGGCGCCCGGCGAGTGCTGCACGGGCGGGGAGTGAGGGAAACCCTGCATGAACTCGGGCGGAGGCCGCTGGTGCATGGGTGGGATGCGCAGAAAGCCCTGGATGTCCGCGAGTTGATTCAGCATCAGCGACTGTCCGTGTCTGATCTCCACGACGTGTGCCTCGAGACTGCGAATGCGCCTGCGACGTGGGAGAACGACAGCAGTGAGCAACGCGAAAAAAGCCAAGTCCCCCGACAAAACTCACTCTAGCCCCGCTTCGCCGGTCAAAGTAGCCTCGCGAGATGGCTTTTCAAACAGGCATTCGAGCCCTGTGTTCCGACAGCGCCTGCAGGGCGGATTATCGGCGCCTTCGCATCGCATCTTTTGTTTGCGGCATGCATTCTGCACGAATCGACGTGAGTACGACGTGTAAATCGGCGACAAAGCAAGCAGACTCACACAGGCGCCTGCAGACGCGAATCAAGGCCGTTTAGCGGCGGGGAAAGGGCAGAAGGAGAGGCAGACTCAACGGGGTACTCTGTTCAGAGCCTTTGGCGCCTTGTCGCGCTTGCCGCCGTCGTGCTCGTCGCCGAAGCCGTCCTGCTTCTTGGCCACGCTGCCTGTGGCCTGGTTCATGGGCGTGTCTCGGGGCGTCGATGGAGAGAAGGAAAGATGCAAAATGAACTGATCGAGGTACGCACCACGGGACAACGTCTTGATTGGGATGATGCGTTGCAAACAAGCACAACGCCGGCCTTGTCAACCGTCGATTTCCTGCCACAAATACGGGGCAAATGATGGATTTCCGACGCCAAATGCGCTATCACGGCCATCCCTGCCAAATCCGAGACGCGCAACGCCCAAAAGCCAGCATTCCCTCCATCTTTTCCTCACAGTCCCGAGTAATCGCAAACCCTAACCCCAGCCACCGGCCTTTCCGGTCCGTAAGCCCCGATCGTTCCGGCGTTCGTTGCGTAGGCCGAGAAACCCTCCTCTCTCTTCACCGCCTTCATCGTCAAGGCCATGTTTACAGCATTATTTTCAGCGCTATGGTTTGTCTGGCTTTTACTTGGAAAGAGTCAACGTTTTGCTGACTCGCAACAACAGCGCCTGGTTCGCATTCTTCCTCCCATGTTTTGCCACCTTCAAAGTCCTGTCGCAACGACCCATTTCTGAGCCCGAGCTCGAGCGCATTTCCATGTACTGGTCTGTCGTAAGTGACGCATTGCGTATCCTTTATTTGGCGTTAAACGCCTCCCAGATCGCTGCGTTTGTCGGCTTTGAATACCTCGCCGGGTGGCTCGTCAGCTGGTACGTTGTGGGTCGTGTGCGCCCTTGTAATTCCCTAATCCGGCCCGCCCAGGTTGCCCTTCTACTGGGAAATCAAAACCGTCTTCTTCCTCTTTCTGTCGCTTCCTCAAACCCAGGTACGTCTGACCCACATCAGCCTCCTGATCCCAAATTCAAAGTCCTATGTAACAGGGTTCGACATACGTGTACACGACCTACCTGAAGCCGTTCTTTGCCCAGAACGAGCACATCATCGACGACGGCATCGTCTCTCTCCAGAAGAGCGTTATCAACTTTATCCAGACGCGCTTTGCCGCAGTCTGGGAACTCCTCTGGAGTGTCATCAACAAGACTCCTCCGCCGGGCCAGCCCCCGGCTGCTGCTCCCCCTGCCAACGGCGGATACACTGTAGAGAATGCTCTGGGGCTGTGGAGGACCTATGGTCCTTCCCTCGTCAGCGCTCTACAGTCTGGTAAGCCCGCTGCGCACCGCGACGTTCCATCCGGCGCCGGCTCGGCCAGTGCCTCGACCACATCGGTTAACTCATTCGGTGTTGATCACCGTGCATCCGGCATTCCAGAGGCTTACAGCACCTGAAGTATCGTTACTTCTTATAGACAAGTTGTTTTTCGCCATTCTTGAATCTCTAAAAAGGACCTTAAGGACACGTTTCCGTACTACCTACTCACTTGAAATCAATGTCCTGTTCATTTCCACGAGCGAACGAAAAATACAAACAAAAGTCTAAGATCCAACGCGGTGCCGCCTGAACGCGCTTTCCACATCAGCAGGCGTATAATCCAGACTAACTCCAGCCTCTGGATAACACGTCGAGATGCGTTTCGCGAACAACTCGGTAATCCGGAGCAGTTCTTCCTCGCACGCCTTCCATACCCCGACCATCACAGTGCCCGGGGGAATGCCCCCACTCACTTCCGTCGTGGCCGTCTCGGACGCCTCCGTAAAGTGCTTCTCTACTCGCTTGGACAGCGCATCGATATACTTTCGCACGTCCTTGGCACTGTACTCCTTGACCACCTTCTTCAGATTGTGCCGGCTGTAGCTGCTGTTCGTCGGAACCTCCTTCGGAGCGGTCGTCTTCAACAGTCGCTCAATCCCCTCAAAGTAATCCTGTTAACGTCCCAGTCCAGTCAGTAGTATTCCCAAACAAGAAACCCAATAACCCACAATGATCCTCGCAAACGGCCGGCGAAGCACAATCTTCACATAGGCGCTCAGATTCTCCTCGTATATGGTCTCTGCGTTCCGTAAGAAGCCAGCAGCGGACCCGAGCTCCATCTGCGACGTTTCAGCCACGAAATGATGCATGTTTTCTATGTATAGCGTGGTCAGACGTGAGTGTGAGCACCCCAGGTGAACTGCCCTCACCGATGATGATGACATGGTAGTTCAGTTGACCCTTGTCCTCGCCCTCGCCCCCGTCCAGCTTCGCCATCTGCTTCAGAGACTCGAACATCGTCTGCACAATCTTTTCGTACGCGCTATCCACATACGCCCGAATCTCCAAATCATCGCACCCGACGAGCTGCGTCTCAACGCGTCCGATGTAGATCGGGAAGTGCTTGACGAATGGCGTCACACCCTTCCGTTTCTTGGCCGTCACCTTTGTCTGCTCGACGGATTGGATCTGTTCGTTCTATAACAGGGCCAGGAAAAAGGAAATCAGCTGCACAAACACGGACACGGACGTGGAGACCCGGACGTACGATGTGGCGATCAAGAAGGCCTTTCAGCCGCATATGTTGTTTGTCCAATACATTCAGGAAGAAACTGCTGCCTCGTTCATCGGTGTCTGATATGAACCGCTCTATACACGCGATGATGCCGAATATCTGCCTGCCAACGGTAAGCATACGGCCGGAATGGACAGCAATCTGAACCTACATCTTATCCTTGGCGAGCGCTGTATCCAGCCAAGCCTTCAATTCGGTCGGCAGGAAGCTGAAGATCAGATCCAGAGCACCGCGAATAAGCTTCATCGTAGTCTGGCTGACGCCAGCGCTACGCGCAGCCTGACGTCTGAAATAGTTGTCCAGTCCCATGTAGTCCGCAAATGTCAGAGCCGCATCGTTGATCTGGAGGAAATCGGTGATGAACGCGTCTTCATGGTTGATCAGGGGCGCGATCTGGGATAGCACCATATCGAGTACCTATTCATAACAGAAGGATTGGTGTGCATTCTAGACATTGCGCATCGGCTCACCTCCGACGCTTTGAGATTACCATCCGATTTGTCCTTTTCGCGCCGACCTTCCATTGGGGAACGAATGATGGTTCCAGCGCGTTTCATACCAGAAGGCTTAGCGCCGGCAACCGGGGGCCCAGTAGAGAAACCTACAAGATGTCAGATGTTGAAACACCTTGCACTTCACCTAGAAAGACGAACCGGCGTCCTGCTCCTCTTCAGTTGACCTCTTGACATCCTTGGCGTATGTTGACATCAATGCCTTCATCTGCGTACCGTGGAGTTCATTTGCAGCCGAGAAATACGTCTGTAAGATCATTCTCAACCTACGGGGGATAGCATCTCAAGAACTTTCTTACCGCACAAAGCTTTCCATACACCGATTCATCCATTTCCTTCAGGTAAAGCATGAGGCCTGCATATCGACCCAAATAGCTCTCTAGATCTCGATGAGGTGCAACCGTCGGTCTTCGCTTCTCAACAACGACCAAACCGTCTTTGTCACCCAAAAGAAGCCGCGACTGTTTTGGGGAGTCAATTGCTCAGCTACTGGGAAAGGGAAGCAGAATTACACACCTGGGCAGTGAACATGATTGAGAGGTAGTCGAACATTCGTTTACAGAACTGTGAATTGTGTGTCCGGTACTCTTGTAGCCTCTCCATTGTAGCAGCCATGTCTAGACATCGGTCAGAGGGTATGTGGCGACAGTAACATCGGACCCACCTGTGTCGCGACCTGCTTGTAGAGCTTTGTATAGCTCGCTGGCTGCTTCCTCGAGTCGCTGTATACTGGTAGCTTTCTCGAGCGACTCTTGTGTCAGTATCATCAGGACCTCAGGACTGACTTGCACAGTTTGCTAGCGTGAAATTCAGCAGATATAGTGGATAATCGCAACCAAAAGCATACCAAGAGATTCTCAAGCTCGGCTACCAACGCCTTCTGGTTCTGAGTCTGTACCTGCAAACCACGATTCTGGCTCTGAATATACGAGATATCGTCTCCCACAGCCTATATGAGTGATGAGCGAGTGTAGAGCGTGGAATGTGGTGGAGCTTTACGTTCAGATGGATTTTGTAGGATGATACAAGACTACCCATGCTATCCAGCTCTGCTATCGCTTCATCCATGTACTTGAGAACAACGCCTATTCGATCGTCGGACTCCAGGAAAGAGTGGATGTTTGCCTTCTCCAGTGCTAGAAGCTCGTTCAAAAGCCGCGCTTCTATAAGCTCAGCAGCGCCACGATTGGCCTTCCTTCCAAACACGTCTTCGCTGGCCCACTCGTATCCCTCGATCATGTCTTCAACATTGGCCATAGTCGCTTGGGAGTTCTCCTCGTCACCTTCTCCGTCGTTGGGGCTGCCTATGAGACGATCAATCATAGCTTGATTCGTCGAGTCGTAGAATGATATCCGGGCATTCGGGTCTCGTCGCGCTTCTAACATAGTCTGAGCACGAGAGGGTTTGCGATCACGCGGCTGTGGAGGGGGTAGAGAGAGCTGGGGAGAGGGTGGGCGGGGTGGGCGGTTTGATGTTATAGGTTCGCGAAATTGGGACGGAGGTGATGAAGTTTGTGGCGGTGATGTGAAAGGTACGTCGACTGATGATGAGGGTGTGTTTATCCTGTTTAGACTGGGACTAGAGCGGGCGGAGGACGGGATTGCTGAGGCTGAGGCTGGTGCTGGAGGAGGTGGTGGTGGTATGGCCGTTACATTCGATGAAATAGACTGTCGAGCGTTGGAAGAAGAGTGGGAAGCCGAACGCAGTCGGGAGGATGGTACGGAGCTGGCTAGGGATTGAGTTGGGGACGGGGCTCGGCTGCGAGTAGAAGATGGTTCTCTCAGACGGTTGCCACCTCCGCGAGTGGATTGGGAAGGAGAAGACGATCGAGAAGGAATACTGGAAGCAATACTTGACGTGAGAGCTGAGGATGTACCACGTTGGGAGGATTGAAGTTCTCCACGAGCCATGCGAGGAGAGGCTCGTGCAGCCGTAGGCGATGGCGTCCGCGCTTGTTGCATGTAATCACTTTGGACTCGCTGACGACCGTCTAGCAATGGTTGTCAATACGGAGGATGTGCGATAGTCGCGACATACGTTGCATGTTGTCGAACCCTTCGACTTGTAGAGGAGGATTTCCACCAGTCACTTGGTTGGACAGCCGTATCAAGGCATCAATGAAGGCATGCTGGTCGTCCGCGTTCTCAGTCTGCCATCGGTATGTTCTGGAAAGTGTTATGTTGAATCCCAAGGTCTATTCGCGTTGTCAGATTTGCTACATTGATCTAAGCAACGGGCGCATACGTTGGTCACCGCCACGCCCCGCAACTCCGACACTCTCCATGTCTTGCCAACCGAGAAGGATCCATTGCTGTTGAGCTTGGATTTATGAATAAATCCACTGCCGTTGTAGGTCTCTATTCAGAATGACGATCGGTCAGGATAGCGAACAATACCCAGACTTGTACGTACTGGACAATAGAATATATCGCGGTTTCCTGCTATTGTTTTCGGCCTCCTCCCATATTTTGATATGCGACACGTAAGTCTCTTCAAGCTCTCCAGAGGCGTTGCGACGGGAGAATACAGATTCAATTATCTTGGGCCTGTGGTCGACAACCATGACGACGGGCAGGCGCCTAGATGGCGGTCGGGAAGAAAGGCGCGGTTTCCAAAGGGGGACACATCTGACATCTTGATCGAGGTATCATGTCACGGTCTCTTTCGGTCCGAAGGCCGTGGCTCTCACAGCAACGTCCATCTCTGCCACTCTCGACCCGCACCTACAGTAAGTACATTCAACAGATAATGAGAGCAATGGATGCTTCTTATTCTGCTTGGCGTCAGCGCCTTCGACTCGAACTTGACATCGACCACTGACTTGGCCTCGTTTTGTGTCTTGTTCTTTACTTGTTCAGCATTTAAACAGTGATGCTCTTGTTTTCGCTGGCGCTCTTGTTATGGAAACGCAGAACAAGGGATACCCAGATACAATAACTTTTGCACCTTCATAAAAGCAGCCTCAAAATGACCGCTTGTTCTCACCTCTACTACCCTCTTTTCTTCCATGGCTCTCACTGCAGATCCCTTGGGCCTTCAATTGTCTGCGGCTGGTCCCGCTGCCTCCGATGAAGAACCAATCTGCCTTCAATGCTGCGTCATGAGGGATCATCACGGATGGCCTGTCTATATCGAACTTCGCGAGGATTGCATGGTGGTTGTCGAGATGGATCTCAAGGACAGGCCATACAAGCTCCAAGCATATCCCCACAAAAACGTCTCTCCTGTACTTTTGAACGAAATTATGGACGCCTGCGACGAGCAGGTTGACGGGTTAGGACCGCATTGCCCACTCACAAACCGTCCTTTCTGCGCTGCAGCCGTTCATTCTTGTCCAGAGGATGATTGTGATTTCCCCACCATGGTGCCCTCTCCCATCGATGCATTCGATTCGTTTCCTCGGCGGCCGACGACATCCACACCTGTGACGATCTCCCTAAATTCACGCTCGCCATCTCTCTACAATGAGCCTGGGCCTAGTAAACTAAAAAAGAGCCTAAAGACCCCGAAAATTCGCGCCTCTACGCGACGTGCTTCGCCTTCTAGTCCTTCGAAACGGAGATCCAAAGGTTCCTCACGACTTCCCGAGCTATCCTATGCGCCTCTACCCGATGTCTGCCTTCGCGACATAGCCCCTGGGGCCTCACGACGTAAAGCACCCATAACTCCCCGCGGTGTAAACGATCCAGAACTCGAGCGCACGATCACTGAATTGGAAAGTCGACCACATGCGCGTGGGTCACCGATGTCCACACGCCAGCAGGCCATCTGCAAAAAAATCTACGATGACATCGTGCGTGAACCTCCAGACTGGTGGAAGTGCATATTAGCGTACAGGCTCAATCGGTGAATTCTTTTCATGATGTCTCCAATTCCCGTCGATCTGACTGAATCGATGTAGCTCCTTCACACAAATTTCACATTGGTTCAACAACCGAAAGTGTCACTACAAGACTAAGACGGCCGACGACGTTCAGGTCAAGCTGCCTTGCGGCCAGTCTCTCTCCATGCGCCCAACTGCACATACTTTGTCGAGTTCCTGGACAATCAAAGAATTCGCGCTCGTCCTCGACACATTGATATCGGACATTGATACGTTGGTATCAGAGCTAGAGCACAAGGCGGCGACCATCCCACTCTATGCCCACCGAAACAAAGACTTTCCATCAGAGAAGAAGAAGAAGAATTTGTAAACTAGGCGTTATAATCCCTTCCATATATCATACAATCCATATAATTATTTTTCATGGCTACCTCCCTAGTCCTGTCCCATAGTCACTTTCTCTGGAGGCAGAAGGAGCGTCCCGTAATCGCGCTAGTCATACAAGCTCAGGCTGATGTCTCTATATACTGCCTTGGGCGACGGATTCATCGAGTGCCAAGACGGTCGCTATAAGTTAGCTGTGCCAACTGTGTGCCCAGATCTTCGCATATCTGTAGTATTATCATCCCTCAGACTCTCGAAAGTAATTGAAGCTACTGACAGGCTTACTGCCAACTGGCTCATCGATCATCTTGCGCAGTGTAATTTCCTCCCACCAAGTCACTCGAGCCCTTTCGATGACTTCTCGGGTGGGCCAGAAGTTCCTCGACGTCCTGTGGAACAGACGAGCTGAGGACATGACGGGGCGCGCACTGCGCGCATCAGTCTGGCCGCTTGGATGCCAAGAAGATCCTGGCTAAAAAGACGCGATTCGAAATGCATTCAGAACGCTGAAGTCACAGTATGTGCTTCAGTATTGACCGGTAGATACGCATCGGGACAATCTAGCAGTAACTTACTATTTGCGAGTTTGCTTCTCCGCGTTTGCTTGGTTTGCTTGCGAACGTGCCTTCTCATTTCCAATTTGTCGCACAGCCACTAATTGACGCGATCATTTCAATCCCTGGCCGGCCTGGCCCCTGGAGGAAAGTGTCGTAAACCCTCTCCCACGGATAGCATGCCCATCCCTCCTTTTTTCTTTCCGTCTCCTCTTGTATTAAACTATGAGATACTCCTCCTTCATTCTCGTGTACAAGTGCATATCTGTTCTAGCGGCACCTTACACGCAGGACGCGCTAACGGTCCTAACAAAGCACAAACATTACCCCGAGCCCGGTTCTCCTGAATTCTGCTGGAAGCTGGCTATCAGCGCCGTGTTGGTGCTATCCGGAGGCGTGTTTGCTGGGTATTCCATCTTTGAATAATTTTGATAGGTGACGGTTCGGTGACGCCTTTCGACGCTAGGTTAACCTTGGGTCTGATGGGTTTGGATGAGCTGCATCTTCGTGTGCTGGCAGCATCATCCGACAACGAACGCGAAAGAGAGAACGCAAAACGAGGTGATTTTCTCTGTACTCTGATCTGGCGCGTTCTAATATGCTTGTGCAGTCCTCGAACTGATGAAGAAAGGCAGACATTGGGTCCTGGTCGTAAGTGCTCACCTCAATTCAAAGTATACATGGCTCAGACGGGATAGGTCCTTCTTTTTGGTAATGTCATTGTCAACGAGAGCCTTCCCATATTCTTGGATGGCATAGTAAGTATTGTAGCTTGGCTGTCTACACAGTGACTGAATTATGAGTTCCAGATTGGAGGTGGTCTAGCGGCAGTCGCGTTGTCTACTACGGCCATTGGTATGTGGGATCTGTCATTTCTGAAGCTCTGACTACTCATCTCGAGTTCTTTGAGACAGTCATATTTGGGTGTGTTCAGTCGTCTTCATTTCATTTTGCCAAACTTGAAGCTCATGTCCATCCAGAGAGTACGCACATGATATCTCACTTCATCACTTCATTCGTAGCTGACGAGGTCCCAGAATCATCCCTCAATCGCTTAGCGTTCGATATGGTCTCTCGATTGGGGCGACTTGCGCTCCCTTTGTACTCGTCCTGATGTGGATTTTCGCTCCCATCGCATGGCCCATTGCCAAGCTGCTCGACTTCGTACTCGGTGTTAATGAGGCACACACCTACAAGAAGGCGCAACTCAAGTCGTTCCTCCAGTTTCATCGTACTGGGGAGGAACCTCTGCGCGACGACGAGATCAACATTCTCAATGGTGTTCTCGAGCTCAACACCAAAAAGGTTGATACGATCATGACGCCAATGCATGTATGTATAGACTCAGCTACTTCTTGATTATCAAGTTCAGATTTCCGTTGCAGGACGTTGTTTCTCTGAGCACCGATACCATTTTGGATCACCCCACGGTTGAGAAAATGTACGTCCACATGAGCTCGACTATCAGTACCCATGTTTACCTCCACAGCATGACAAGTGGGTATTCGCGATTTCCGGTTCACGAACCCGGGAGGCCGCTTGCATTCGTTGGGCTATTACTCATAAAAAAGGTCAGGTCACCTTTTGCTCCTTGTGACAAGATTTTTGACTTTCGAGACTCATAGCTGTTGAATTACGATCCTTCTCATGCGCTCCCTGTCTCCCATTTTCCTTTGTCTATTCTTCCAGAAGCGCAGCCCTCAATAAACTGTTTCCAGGCGTTGGACTACTTGTAGGGATAGTCTTCGGATCGTGTACGATGCTCAAGTTTGCTGATCCAGTCTCATAGCCAGGTCGGTCGAGCCCATCTGCTCCTGGTTTCGACTTCTCCCGGAATTGCGGGCGGTGCGATTGGTGTGATCACGCTCGAAGGTATCTATCCCTCTTTGTGGGTATGCAGGCAACTCAGTCTTCATTGTTCTGCAGATATCATCGAAGAAATCATTAGCGAGGAGATCGTAGATGAGACTGACAGATACGAGGACAATGTCCACAAACGACGAGCCAGAAGAATGACCACAAGTGCCGTCATGAAAGGGTACGGTTTATTGACAAGCCTTTCGCCTCATTCCTGACCCCCGATCTGCGTGTAGAATAGTCGAACGGGAGAGACGGAATCATTCACTCGAATGCGGAGAAAGAATGCCGCTCCTGGCCAGTCCTCGTAGCGATTATTGTACGATACCATGTGAGAGTCTGTGAGATCCATAGAGTGTGTGTATCTTGTCTTTTGTACATTTCTATGGCAGTCAAATTTCAATGCGGGCAAAGGAACCTTGACGGCGATTAGGAAGATGCGTATGAATGCAATCATGACAATGGAAAGTAGTACATAGAACGAAAAAAAGAAGTGCGATGCATGTGAAGACGGTGCGATGGTATGTAGGTGCGATGGTATGTATGTGGTGCTACAGAACGAATTGAGTATATGTGGCGATGCTAAGAATTCGAATGTTCATATTCTAAGGTGAAGGATGATTGTCATAGGTAAGGTCATAAACGTTGGGGAAAGCTGGGATACTTTTGGACAATCAGTCGTCGTAAACGTCGAGGTTCGTGATGCTCAGATCAACATAGGCGCTGAGATCGATGATCTGAGACCATTGATGGTCTTCAACGCTGTTGTCTGGCATGACATCGAGATGGAGCCTTTGCAGAGGCCTCGATTTCTCATCGGAACTTCGGGTCCTGGCTGACACCAGAGCAAGAAGCTTGTCGATTGACTCTGTGCCACGGCAGCGCAACTCGGCTAGCGAGGGACAGGTCTGAGCTGTACCCGTTCCAGCGACTTCAGATTGGAGAGCAACGAAGACGTCTGGCCCAGGCTCTGATAGGACCATCTTCTGGACAAGTGGGAAGCGGAACAGGAAGCGCTCTATGGCCCCGGCAGTGGATCGGACATTGTGAAGCTCCAATGTCTGAACCTTTTCAACGGATATATCAAACCCACCCTCGTCTGCCGGCAGCAGGAAGCGGTCCAAAACGGGGGTGACATCCTGCTCGCTCAGAGGATCGAGGCTGGAGGACACGTCTTCCAGCGCGAGCTCCTGTAGCGCGGGGAATGCTAGGCAGGAGAGAAGATCGATAGCATACTCGTTATCTACGAGGCCAAGGGAGAAGCGGCGGAGGTTGGTAAGACGGATCACATTGTGCGAAGCGCGTGGAAGACCGTCGAAACGGGGACCCCAACCCAAGATAGATAGATGTGTTAGGTCAGGGCACAATGCGAGGATGGCAGCGAACTCCTCAAGCGACGGCATCACATCGCTTGCGTGATACTTGAGCTCGAGGTCGATCAGATTACACAGCTTGGACTGGACCCAATCGACGTGTACACCAACCAGCGACACCTTGCGGAGGCTAGGAAGCGTACGCCCGCCGAAGAGAGGAATAGGACTCCTCAGGTCAGCAGGCTCAAAGGCCTGTCCCTTGGCAGCGAAGTACGCATTGCAGCGTGATAGTGAAAGGGTTTCAAGAATAGGCGCCGCTGCCTCCCGGGTGTGGGAAAGGAATGTATGGATGGGAGTCCACGTATCAGAGAGGAGCTCGATGGAGCGCCAGCGCATCGCTTGGGGGACAATGACTGCCATGACCGCCATCAAGTCACTGGCGCCGAAGGGATGCGAGAGCTCGGAGTCATCGTCAGGCCAGTTCCAGTCACGATCACGGAAATCCATCGAGATATCTAGAGGATAACGCTTGGAGCGCTGTATGCATAGAGATGCATAAGAGAGCTGCCCCGACGAGCGAGGGAAGGTGAGGAGTATGCTCGTCCACAGTCGGCCGGTGTCGCATGCCACGTCCCGCCAACGCTGGCACACGCTTGCAATGCGCTGGACTGATGGTATCAGATCATTCGACGCGTCGTGATGTTCGTTGACAGTGAGCAAAAATATGTGAGCCAGGAGTTCATTAGGGAGCATGTTGCAGAAGGAGGGACGCGGGAAAAGTTTTATGGTCTGCATGTGGCGTCGTTGCTGGTGAGGGGAGTGGGAAGACCGCAGGAAGAGCGGGTAAGTGATGTGTCGTGTTTCAGACTCAACGATGGAAGTCGTGCTCATGGTCTGGAAGGAAGTGAGCGACGAGAGAATGCAGGCTGCTGTGATTCACTCACAAGAACCGTGGTCATTGCAGCGAAGGAAGATGGGATGTTCAAAGAGTAGTGTTGACTTATAAACCAAGCGCCGATCAACATGCGTCAAAACAATTGGCTTCGTGCCGCGTTGTGTAACCACTTCTTCGAAGAAACGTAAGGGGGACAAAACAAGGAAAGAACAAGGCAGTGGTCCCGAAGTGGGAAGGAGGACTCACGAGCCTGCCTCAAGGCCCGAGAACAATGGGGTCGGATGGATTTTCTGCGCCTCGTGTCAGGAAATCTGTTATGAGCTGTATTTATGAGTGGGTCCATGCCGTTCCCACCCTTCAACGGCAATCGAGTATACGGGCAGATATATACGATTGACAGTTGACTGATGTTGAAAACATTACCCGCACGCTGCCTCGAGGTGATGTCGGTCGACTGCAACAGGTAAAAACCCATGTACTGAGTGAGTGGTTGTAGGTCCAGGGTTACATCGCGTGTGGGGTCTCCTTAATTAATGAAAAGGGATCGATTGGTGTCTTGAGATGCGGACTGTGAGCATTTCTTCGGACGGAAGCGTTAGTGCGCCACTAGTTCGACTTCATCTGGCAACAATGTCTGAAAGTGGGAGACTTAGCCTCGTGGAGGGCGCGAAGGGAAAGCATGTCCACCCTGAAGGGACTGGACTTGCTCTAAGTGTTGCCGCGAAGTATTGTAGTAGTGTTGTCCTTGTCCGAAATGGGACCAATTTCACAGGATCCCTTTCGTGGGGACCCACACTCACACACCTACACAATCAGAGTCCTTCGCGGATAACGACAAAAAAGCAAAGGAGACCATTGACAGCGAACGAGGGCCGAAGACCAAAGACAAAACATGCCGCCGATTATCCGCGCTGTGAAAAGTCAGTTGTCGGATTTGAAGCGATTTACCAGCGATTTACCGTCTTTGCCTGCCCAGTCAAACATTCTACCCGACTCTCCTTCCACATAGATTGGCGCCCAGGGACAAAGCCACACAGCCGCGTGCTCGACCTGCTGGTTTGCATCCAAGTGACGAAGGACAATGCGGAATCTGAATCAGATAATGTCGAGAGTGGGGATTTGGTTGGGACAAGGGCCCAAATACAGCTCTCACGGCGGAGCTTGTGTTTGAACCGCGGTTCAATTACACTGCGTCCAGATGAATAGTATAATTACCAAAGTAGATGGGAGACAGAGATCTTGCTCTAGATCATCTCAATTCGTCCAGTCCAAACAGCTCTACGGTGTTCGTCCACGCTTTCTCGGTTACCTTGTCGAAAGGTACTCCGTTCAACTTATGGATGACCCACGCCACACCACCGATGGCTGTGGGTTCATTCCTACCCTTGACTGGTTTCCCAAGCACAAACTGTTCTGGTTTAGTGGCCGGTGGGAAGTATAAGGCGCGTAGAGAGGGAGGAAGACTGTCCAGGTGAGCTCTAGAGGCGTGTGTGGCGTTTAGAGAGCACCAAGGCGCGTCTAAGGAATGATTGGTATGAGTGCATACGAGGCACCAGTAGATGACTTCAAGACTTACCGGTCTCTAACAGAATCTTCTCTGGTCTGATGGATTTCGCGGCGGCGAGGTTCGCTTCTGTTTTCAGTCCGCAGCCATTGATACTGTCAAGAGTTCAGCGGGTATTTGGGCGGGCAAGACACAAGAATACGAGCCTGATGTGGAAGCCCATGTCCATCTATGTTGCGGTCATGCTTAGCGCGGATTCTAGAAGTCTGATAACGGACTCACCAATTCCTTAGCTTCTTCGACAGTGCCCGTGAAACTGTGGACAACGCCACCTTTGGCGCCGACGGCCTTGCCACCGTCTTCACCGAAACCTTCTTCACGCAGTATGGTCACGAAATCTTCATGGGCAGCCCTCGAGTGTAAGAAGAGCGGCAAGTGATACTTCTTGGCGAGTCCCAGCTGGGATCCTGTGGCGCGTTAAGCGGGGAACAATCCGCAATAACATAATGACTGACGAAAGTGTTTCTTCTGTGTGTCCGGAGAAGCAAAGTGTGTTCTGTCATAGTCTGTGGCCATGTCAGCAAGTCCAGTTCGGTCGCATCGGAATGGATGGCACACACCCAGGCCACATTCACCAACGGCAACGGCGCGTCCCTTCCCTTTCGTCCGCTCGCCAAGCAGGTCATCGAGTGCTTTCAGGTATGCGTCCGGTCCACCCCGGAATTTGTCGAACTCTGATGAACGCGTTGGATGGCATCCCACAGTCGCGTAGAGGCCTGGACATCATTCGTGAGAAGCTACGATGAGGACAATATGGTGGTCTCAAGCTTCGTAAGTTTTCATGTCGCCATGCGATATCCCTCAAAGCAATGAGAGGTGCCGGCAATCGCATCCCATGGTGACCAAGACTTATGAGGCGCAAGACCACGGCATGGGGCACGTACCATATTGCTCGGCTAGTTTCAAGGCCTCTTTTGATTCGTGTAGACTGCCGCCTGTGATGATCATTGACTTTACGCCTGCGGCGCGAGAGCGTTCAAGCACGGCTTCCAGGTCGTCTAGTCCAGTTGTGATAATGATAGAGAAGTCAGGAAGATCTGGAACGTACCGTCATGTTTCTTCCGACCATGGTGGTATCCGCGAAACACAGGATCGATAACATTGACTGTGACGCGCGTGAGATCCCGAGTGGGAGGGTATACAGACAGTGTTCACCTCCAATGTCTACATCTAATCAGATCATACAGCGAAAGAAACAAGCTATCGCGCACCAATATACCTGAATTTGCTTGGTTCAACTACGTCGACCGGCTTTGCGGGTATTACAGTGACTGGCATACTATATGGCCGGTGTTGAACAGGGGGACGAGATGGGCGCAGGAAGAAAGAGGCGTGACGCAACATGACTCAGTGATCGGCGGCCTGGCGCGCCTTGCCTTTGACCATCAACGGCGCGTTCAGGGGCGGTGTTTCCAGTTTCGCACTCACCGCGCTCCTTTGTCACTTGATAATGGCTTGCCGTACCGGCCGGAGCCAAGTCAATGTTTCGGGCATACGACGGCACCGGATAGCCTTCTCTCTTCATGACCACCATGGAACGCGTGAAGCAGCTTGCATCCCATCTCTACGCTCCCCAAGGTGTTGCAGCGCTCACCCGCAAGAATCCCGACGATGTTGTCATCACCATGGCTATCCGCTCGCCTCTGTGTAAGGCGAGGAAAGGCGGGTTCAAGGATGCTAGGTAATACAACCTTGGCCTTGTCTTACTCATGCTTACTCCTCTCATAGGACTGACGAACTCATGCTGGAAATGTTCAAGGTGTGTCTATCCGCCTGGCATCCAATCCACCCCTCATTCCTCTGTAGCAAGTGATATCTCACTCAAACATGGACCCTTCTCTGGTCGGTGATATCTGTGTCGGCACGGTTCTCACTCCGGATGAGATGTATCACGCGCGAGCATCCTCCTTGGCCGCTGGATTCCCGGAATCTGTTCCCGTCCAAAGCCTGAATCGTTTCTGCTCTAGTGGACTCATGGCTGTCACGACTATCGCCAACCAGATTCGGAGTGGTCAGATTGAGGTCGGCCTCGCGGTTGGCGTGGAGAGTATGTCCGAGAAGTATGTATTCTCCAATGCCTCGGCTTCACTTCCTTTGAATAACACGAATTCATTCAGCCCAGACAACGGAGGTCCCAAACAGAGCGACCTTATATCGTGCAACCCCGCGTCTGCGGACTGTCCAAAGCCCATGGGATGGACTAGCGAGAACGTCGCCGAGGAGTTCAATGTCTCACGCGAAGACCAGGACGCGTTCGCAGCTCAATCCTTCCAACGTGCCGAGCACGCTCAGCGTTCCGGCTATTTCGAGAATGAGATCGTTCCATTTACAGTCTACCAGAAGGATGCTGCTGGTGACCGCAAGCTCGTCGTTGTCACGAAGGATGATGGTATCCGACTTGGTACAACGAAGGAATCTCTCGCCAAGATACGTGCGGCGTTCCCTCAGTGGGGCAAGTCCTCGACGACGGGAGGGAACGCCAGTCAGGTCACGGATGGTGCAGCAGCTGTGTTGCTGATGACAAGACGGAAGGCAGATGAGCTGGGACTGAAAGTCATTGGAAAGCATGTCACGACTGCAGTCGCTGGTAAGCTTCGCCCGTCATTGCAATGCTTCAACATGACTCTCAAACTGTCAGGCGTTCCACCACGGATAATGGGCATCGGCCCATTGTACGCGATTCCAATGGTTTTGAAGAGCTGCGGTCTTACGCAAGATGATGTCGACTTGTATGAGGTGAGGCTTCCCTTTCCCCTCCTCGTACATTCCTGACGAAAATAGATCAATGAAGCGTTTGCGTCTCAATGTGTCTATGTTATGCGTGCATTGGATCTTCCACAGTATGTCATAGTCTCTTCCACTGAAAGATCTGAACTCTGACCCTCGCACTTCACAGTGATAAGGTTCGAATTTTGTTTCGGTGCATAATGTTGTGTTCAAAATGTCTGGGGCGTGTAGGTCAACGTGAACGGTGGGGCCATTGCGTTTGGTCATCCCTTAGATGAGTGTTCTATTTCCGAGGCAGTATTCTTGTACTGATAGTGTTATTCTTGTACGCTGTACCGGTGCTCGACAGATAGCGACTGGCCTGAACGAACTCGGTCGTCGGGAGGGTAAGGTATGTACAGTGATGGTTCTGTATCAAATACGAAACTGACTCCATTCACATAGGTTCTTGTCACATCGATGTGTATAGGTACGTCTGCATCACTTTCAAGTCGAACATGCTCACTCTAATTGAAGGGACTGGAATGGGCGCTGCTGCCGTGTTTGTACGAGAATAAAGCCAAATCCTCAATACACACGTCGATACTATGAGCACAGACCGTGGCCGACATCAGGCCCTCTGGAAACCTTTTTTTTGACGTGATTAGACCTATCATCCGGAACACGAGGGAGGGCCTCTCAGACCGGAAACTCGGACAGTGTTCGCCGCACTCCAGCTGTGGACTTGGTCAGATTGGAGTTGTAGTAGTTTCTAATTTTACTCGCGCTGAGTTGACCATCTTTGAGAGCTGGGCTTGTGATTGACAAGGATTGATATCAGAGTTGATGGGTTTGAATAGAGAGTGCATTTAGACGCGGTCACTACGTAAGTTCGCGCTGTTGCGCGACGGAACCTTGCAACGATGCGAGCTTTCTGACCAAGTAAAAATAGAGACGACAAACCTATTCATAGCTGCCGGACTTTCTCTTTGCAGCTCTGCGTATGGGTATTCCCACGCCACGAGCACGTCTCATGGCGGATCCCTGGTTGCCATATTTGAATCATTCCAACGTTAACTTTTTCGCCCTCCTTTCCTCAGGACACCCTTGTCTTCCCTCCCCCCACCAAAGACTCACATAGTCTGCGCCTCTCCTTTACTCCACCCTTCTCTTCGTTGCAGGGATGGTGAACTACGACACCATCCACAATAACGGCAGTAGCCCGTATGGAGCCGGCGATCCCTATTACAGCCAATCTACAGGCTATATCGCCCCCGTCCCGCAGAAGAAAGCTGGCGTCAGCCCTTGGGTTAAATTCGGCATTCCTGTCGCTCTGGTTGTCATTGTCGCTGCCGTTGTCGGCGGTATTCTTGGCAGCAGATCTTCCAGTAGCAATGATTCCAGCAGCAGCAGTTCTAAATCATCTCCCTCCTCTTCCAATCCCAGCTCGGTCGTCAGCGTCAAGGCGGAAGTTGGCATATTCGCAACGGCCACCGACAGCGAGTTCATGGTCCCCATTTATCCCTCCACAGTGCGTCCCATGCCATTCTTCACGCGACAAATAACTCAACACTTTCCAGACTAACACTGCTGCGTTCACGACCCCCACATTCGTTGACTCCACCGACAGCTCTATCGCCTGGCCGACAGACCCTTGGTCAGTTTCCAATCCCAGCGTCACCAACCTGCGCTCGGGCCACCCCCGACTCATCGCACCACAATACAAATGGGATGCTCTTCCCACTCTCATCAGAAACGATCCCTACCTGACCTCCTGGAACGACACCATCTTCGGGAATGCGACAGACTACTACAGTCAGGATCCCGTACCCTACTACATGGACGGTGATAGTGGTGTCCTTGATGTTGCTCGCGAAATCAAGATGAGGATCAAGGCCTTCTCATATGTGTACCGCATGACCAACGATACCAAGTGGGCGGATCGCGCATGGCTTGAAATCCAGGTGCGTACTCCTATCGTAGAACCATTTCTTTTCATTTCCTGATCTAAAATTGTAGAACTGCGCTGGAAACGGCACCACGTCCTTTGGACCAGATGACGACAAGTGGAACGCTGCGCATTTCCTTGATACTGCCGAGTTCAGTGCTGCGTACGGGATCGCCTACGATTGGCTTTTCGACGTTCTCTCCGATGACCAGAAGGCCATGATGCGTTACACTCTCAACCTGTACGGCCTCCAGCCTGGTGTCGATTCTTACACCGTCGCCGATAACTACTATGGCTGGTGGCAGACGAACACCACCGGCAATTGGAATTGTGTGTGTAATGGCGGGTTGACCTTGGCGTCTTTGGCCATCTTGGACGAAGACACGACGGGCAATGCCGCGCAGCTCTTGTCTTTGACCGTGCCCAACGCGCTCGAGAACTGCGTCTATGCTGTTGCAAGTGACGGTACATGGGCGGAAACTGCCAACTACTGGTATTTCGGTACCACCGGCCACGCAGAGATGACCTCTGCTTTGATGAGTGCTACTGGTGACGACCTGGGGATGCTCACCACCAATGAGAATTTCTACAAGACCGGCGATTTCCACATGTACAACTACGGCCCCACTTCCAAGTTCGACTGGGGTGACCATGGCCCGAACAAGTACACCGCTACCGCCAACTCCATTATGTTCTACGGTGCCCAGTTTGACCAGCCGACGTACACGCTCTTCCAGCGTGAACAGGCCGATGCTCCAGAGCCCTGGGCCATGTTTTGGTACGACCCCACTGTCACCGGCGCGTTCTGGAATGGCAAGGCGCTAGACGCGTTCTTCGATAACGAGCTTGATCAGTGGGTGTCCATGCGGAGCAGTTGGACGGATACCGACGCGATGTTTGTCGCCATGAAGGCGGGCAAGAACCAGGGTCACCAGACGCACAACGATCTGGATTGCGGAGACTTTGTGTTGGATGCTCTCGGCACGCGTTGGGCGGGAGAGTATGGCTCTGGCGATTATCTCTCGACCAACTACTTCTCGAACGATACGCAGACCAGCGATCGCTGGTTGTACTTCAGGACGAGGACGGAGGGACAGAGCACGCTGATGATCAACGCGGACAACCAGAATGTTCTTGCTGAGCCTGTCATCCTGGCCAAGGGGTCCTCGAACACGACTCAAGGTTCAAGCACGGTGTTCAATGTGGATACGGACGACACTGCTTACTGGGTCGCGGATATGACTTCTGCGTATTTCAACGCGTATGTCAACTCATGTGCCTTGTTGATCTGTCACTGACCTGATCTCCAGGACGTCAGTCAAGCGTGGCGTGCGCATGCTCAACGGACGCAAGCAAGTGCTCATTCAGGACGAGATCAACACATCGGCTGCCGTCCAGTGGCGTATGCACACCAACGCCACCGTGTCCGCCGACGGGTCGACAGCCACGTTGACGCGTGACGGCAAGAAGCTGGAGATGCAGATCCTGAGCCCCAGCGACGCGACGTTCACGACCAGCGACGCTGTGCGACTCTCCACCGACCCCACGCCGCCCGTCCCGGACCAGGAGAACCCCGGAATCACGATTGTGATTATAGAGCTCGACGCGGGCACGAACACGATTGAGGTGCTGTTCAACCCGCAATGGGACGATGTGGACTTTGTGACGCCGTCGTCTGTGGCGCTTGATGATTGGTCGCTGACGAGCCATAACTAATGGATGGACTTTTTGTGTATTTAATGAACGTTGTTATGTCCTACTTACTCCTACCTACCGTATACCTTGGACGCTGGTGGGCGAAATGCTAAGTACATGGGTAATCCGTATGGGTCTGGGTCGGGTGTGGGTCATGCATTGTGGCAGGCCGAATGATCGTCCGGGGAAGGGACGGTTTGATGTTGAGCGCTGACCGTCGAGCGCTTGGTTACCATCTGTTACCATATACCTAGTAGTAATTAGGTACTTAGACGGGGATGGATAAGAGCTGGGATGGCAAGGTTTGGCAAGTGAAGAGCCTTGAGTACCAAGCTAAGGCGAGAGGACTGAAGCGAAGCCGATAGCAATCTCTTCAACATGTAACTTAATCTTCGATGAAAAGATTGCGGCTCCAGGATGATGACCCTGACAGATGGTAACCTGGGCAAAAGCGGCGAACCCCAAATCGCTCAAAGCACAATTGCGCACAGTTCAGTAGTCTCTCCCAAGGTTTCCCCAGCTGACGGGGGCCTTGTTGTTTTCAAGTTATTGTTACTTACCTTGTGCTTTTCCCTTACATTTGAATGAACAAGCTGTGTTTGCAAGTGTTTTATGTTGGTCGTCAAGAAGGTGTTATGTAGGGGCTCGATCGGTTTCGCTTCAAGTTCCTGCTCTCATCCCTTCGGCTGGCCCTATCCCCCGCTCTACAGCGCTCCACGACGACCACCTCAGCACGCTCACCGCCGAGTGCAACGTCGACGCCATGTTCAAATCATACAAGACCACCATCACATTCGTTACCCTCCTTCTCTTCGCCCTTGTTCTCTCTGCGGAGGCAAAGAGCCATGCCCAGGTCCTCCAACGCGACCATGCCAACCTGAACCGCCTCATTCGCAAACGGGCGCCTCTGGACGGCGTCTCTAAGGGTGCGGGCGCTGCTGAAGTCAGCGGTTCCCAGGCGCCTGTCTCCAGCGCCCCCGCTTCTGTATCTGCCGAGACCTCAGCATCCGTTGCCACCACTGAGGCTACCACCACCACCACCTCTGCCTCTGAATCAGCCAAAACGACGACGACCACCGACCTGTTATCCTCCGTCATCTCCGTAAGTCAAAGCTCGTCGTGTCATGTTCGAACCCCAGCTCATCCCCAACAGAAACTCACTCCCTCGAGCTCCGCCTCGTCTTCTTCCTCCATCCCCGCCTCTTCATCTCTTCCGTCGTCGTCGTCTTCGCCATTGTCCACGTCGACGTCCACCACTTCTACGTCCACCACGCCTACTCCGACGACCACTTCCACGACGGAAGACACAACTCCCACCCTCAACATCGGCACACAGACCGAGGCAGATGACGAGACCTCTTCGACCGGTCGCAGCACCAAGACCGCCACTGTCGATGCTGTCGTCAGCGCGTCCTCCACCGCCACCCCTGAGGCCACCGGTAGCACGTCGACTTCTTCAGGAACGGCTTTGACAGTCATCATCGCCGTTGCTGCCTCCATCGGTTTCGTGATCATCTGCTGGACCATCTTCCGCAAGTGGAAGCTTGCTCGCTCGGCCAAGTTTGACAGGCGTCTCAATCCCATTGACTGGCAGCCCACTAACGACTCGGACGGCCCCGAAGTCCCCGCGTCTCACCGCCGCGCCAACTCTGACACGTCGTCCTTCCACTCGGGTGCCCATCACGGCGGGTACTCTGCGCACAGTTCCGAGACCGGCCACGGCGTGGCTCCGTCGCTCCAGCCTCTTCCTGAGCACGACTTCACGGCAGGAAATGCTGGCGGATACAACACGGGATACGCGGACCTCAGCCGTGGCGCCAGCGTCAACCGTGGCGCCAGCCCGCAACCGCCCATGCATGAGCTCGCACGCGGCCCGAGTCTCACTCGGTCAGACTACAACGCCGGCGTGCCCATCCACCATCAGCCTGGCTATCAGACTGGCTACGGCGCCACAGACGCGTACGATTATAACAGTGGCAACACTGGTATCAGGTATTAGACTCAGAGATGATATGCGCGACTCCATCTGTATCGATACGCCCTATCTTTTACACACTCCCGATCTCTTACTATCTATATAATCTTAAGTACGCCGCTGGGACTCATTTTTTCTGTTTTACGGCCGCTTACCCCCTTCTTTTTACTGTTGTCGATACATACCCTTTTTGGCGGACAACCCTTTGTTCTATACCTGACTTTGTTATCGCTCCACATAACAACCCAGTCATTTCATACATTTGGGATTCTTTTTCGTATGGAGAGCTGATAGAAGATAATTGAAAGTATAACCATCAACAAGGGTGGTTTTCACTATCAGGTTGTCAGATCTCAGGCATCTGCTACGCGAGTACTTACTTATGTATAAGTACGGGCGATGTGAAACATCGCATGCACAACGGTCGCCTGGCGGTTTATTCTTCAGGAAGCCTGGTTGGCCTAACATCTCAATGGTATCGTCGGATAGTATCGAGGTCGTCTACCTCGCCTATCGATTTTGTGACAATCAGCCCTCGTTTTGTGGGGTCTTATGTGGGGAAAGCAATCCGCGGATATCTGCGTAGCGGTCCCCATAAGAAATGAGCACCAACATGCCCTAGTAACTGTCGTCTCTTGATAGCATGTTGGCAGTTTTCATCAAGATGGAATCACTTACCACATCTAAGCTTGGATGTAGAGAAGACGGAGGTCATGAAGGGTGTACATCGTAGTCGTCTAATTGCCGTCTCAATCTTTCGGTGCAAATACATTGTCCAGAAACGCATTCGATAATTGGACGCATTGCTGATAAACCCGCTCGAAACCTTGCTACAGCAATGTCAGTGGGTGAGTCAAACAAGTACATGACATTCAACGTACTGTTCCACCATAGTAGGGATCGGCAATGGGTTCACCGTCATCATAGGAACCCCAGAGCTTGATCTCGGCGGTCGTGTTGTCAGGCGCCATGCGCTTGAGGTCACGCAGATTGTTCTCGTCTGCAGCCAGGATATGCGTAAACCTAGTAAAGTCGGATGTCTTGACCTTCCGAGCAGCATGAGAGATAGGTATCTTGTGCTGAAGTCGCGACATAAGCTGAGCGGTTATTTCGTAGAGGTGATGATACCTGCCTTTCTACAGGTTGAGACGGTTCTAGCAAAGATTTTGAGCATATGTGTCACCATATAGAGAGCCTACATACCTTTCGTCCGGGTCCTCTCCAGTGTGGTACGCGCCAGTCCCACAGCTGTCGACGACTATGTCGTGTCCTCGAGATTTGGCAATATGGCTGAGAACAGCTTCTCCCATTGGGGAGCGGCATATGTTGCCTTGATACAAATTCATTACTTGAGTTTTATTTCGACGCGACACCTACCAAGGCAGACAACAAGCACGGAGACTTCTGGAGATGACATGGCGGATTGAAAGTCAAATTCGATCGATCGCTGTGATAAACCCACGTGGCCTCCTTGTCCCTTCACCGCCAATGCCATCGCCGCCAATTCAGCTGTTCTTGACTACGATTGCCTCTCAGCCGGCTCTAAGGCAGCGCCAGGGTGCGGCGCAATAAAAGAGAAAATGTAGTGCCTAATACTGTATGTTAGAATATCTGCTACGCGTTCTGCAAGTCAAGAAGATACCCTTTACTTCGTATGATCTCGCCTCGGACGAGACGGCAAAGCGACTGTGGAAAAGAAAGGCGCCTGCAGGTGTGTTGGCCAATCCCTCTGACGCTCGCAATCTAATTCATCTCAGATAAACAACAATTGCCTGGTATCCTCGTTGGTGGATCTTTTCCAGGCGTATGTTCGTCCTGAATTACACATTTCGTCGGTCTAAAGCGTACGTCTACGACAGAATTTCAGCGAATTGTGAGACCCTCTCTCACTACACCGTTGCGATTACTTATTGTACCACCAGTGAAGACGCCGTTGAATACGATGAACTGGATATCTTCCTAAGACTCAAGGAAACCTGGGACTCCGACATCGACGAGCACATCGCACCTCCAGCCGCGCCCATTGGCGTTCCGGGCGCCGCCATGCCCCTTGAAATGACGCCAGAACGCCTACGCGACAAACCCAAAGTTCAGCACTCTCCATCACCGCTCAGTGACAAGAAACCTATCCCAGTCAACAAGCGAGAAGGCGAACTTGATCTCGGAGAAGAACTGTCTGGGTTTGGGCTGCAAGGGCTTAAAGCGACCGAAGACGAGCTACGCGACTTGATCGCTGATTTGGGGCTCGACGGGGACGATGCAGGAGATCTGCTGAAAGGGCTGAGCGGAGATTCGGTAGCGGATGACAAGGGCAAGGTAGACGAGCAAGAGGAAGAGCGCACACCTAGCCCATCACCAGACGAGAAAGCGGTGAAGGCAACGCCTGCAAGCTGAAGCGCTGAACCTCCTCTCAAGTGGTAGATTTGGAATTGTATCTGGACGTCATACCTCTTCCCAAATATGTATTTCATTCATAAACCTACAGTAAATTCTTTTCGTGAGCGGTCCTCCCTTTGCTTGTGTCTACACTAATTCCCCTCATGGCAGCCTAAATTCGACGATATCCGACTCTCCGTTGTTCCATAACTTCTCGAACTTGAGACCAGCTCCGTCACCTAGTTTCTTGAACTCGGACAAGGTTCGCTCCTTGGCGTTGACGATAATCATCATGGTAAGGTCCATGTTGTATGGCCTGATACAGCCGACTCCGCCGTTGGGAAGAAGTGGTGCCGGCGCACGTTCGTAATCTGCGCTGGATGTTGCAGGACGAAGCATATGTTCACCTGCGCAAGTTATGCCAGTTAATACGTTGGGAGGTTTGACAGAGCTTACTGATGAGAATGCGGCTGTCAGGTTTCATAACGCTCTTGATGTGTTTCAAGATTTCAATGCTCGTCTCGTCAATCCAGTCGTGGCTATGTTCTGTGTCAGTCTTTACCACAACAAGTCACTGACGCATCTTACATGATCATGCTCATATAGTACACATCGCACCCGGGAATGGGAGGCTCCTTGGTGAAGTCAATGGTCTTGAACTCGATGGACTGTTTCTCCAAGGCCTCTGGCGCCTCTTTCGGCCAGTACTCCTCTTGTGCCTGCTTGATGATTATCGGTAAATCCTGGAGCTTGAGTTTCAAGTGCGGGTGTCTCTTGTGCAGATACGCGAGGAACTGGCCAAGATTGCCACCGATATCACAGACGGAGGCACCTTTCGGAAGTTCGCCCCATGGATAACCTGTGATGGGACATTATCAAGCCCAGATCGCCACTCCTTTAGCTCAAAAGGACGTACTATTGACAGATCCTTGGCGCCCAACAGCTGGGATGAAGGCCGACATGGTTTTCGTGAAACGTTCTGCACTCTTTGCACCTTCGGGAGTCTCCTGCGTTCTTGGTTCAGCACCAAGAGCAATTAAATCACAAAAGGACTTACCTGGTGGTAAGAGAACCACGGCCTTGGGTATCCCGACCACTTGTTCCACGGCGTGTGCTGTGGCTGATAGCTCGGTCCAAACACTGGGTCCGTCAAAGTAGCATTCAGTACGGTGCTTCCCTTCTGAACCTCGTCGGTACTGAAATCCGTTGTAGATAGATTCATAGACAATCTGGGAGACACACAATGTCATGGAGAAGCTGGACATGTTGTTCTCGGACAGGAGCTGGCAACTGAGCCGGTTATTCGCAAAAACGCCTTCGCTGACTATGCGGCAAGTGAGTAGAGAGCGCCGGACGGACGAACTGGGCGCCATACCTTCACGGAAAATGTGAGTCGTCGCCAAGCGCCGCAGAATGCGTTCCAGCTTTCCAGCGTCCAAACCGGTTGCTTTAGCGAGTTCCACGGCGGGGAGACCTTCCGGCTTGTCCTTGAGAAGATCCGGGATTCCGTTATTGACCACCACATCCAGGCAGCCTGCATCTGTCACGGCCATCGTGCGCTAGTCAAGCTCAGTCATGTCTTCGAGTTTCTGTTGGCTCACTCACATTCACAATGGTATGACTAGGCGGCGATACGGACGCGCATAGCTGGGCACAAGCGCCGTCCATGATCGCGACCGCCTTGCGCATCTCTTCGGTCATGGTGCCCTCGATGGGGTGCGGGTTGATATCGTCGAGCGTCGGGATGATGGGAGAAGATGACTTCGCAAACTCGTTCTCTATCGTTTTGGCGGCATTGGTGATCAAGGCGACCAGTTGATGAATGTGTTCGTTCGACATGAATACTGACCTATGGTCTGTGATCAAGGATTATCGGGGTCTTGTCAGACTGAGAATGACATTGATATCGGGCACAGGGCACTTATCACGGGACGTAGTGTGGTGCCACTGCCACTGGCTCCAGTAACTGGACTATAACCGCTTTTGCATCATGTGAGTCTCGAGGTGGCACCGATGATGTTTTCGCGACTCTGTTGTCAAAAGAACTGGAAGTTCTGGGCAGACCAGCTTGTTGTGATCCTCTTCTACTTCACGGCCGGTCTCGAAAGGTTCAAGTATCCGGTTGAGGCCACACTGGCAGGCAACACACACGGAATGACACAATTCGAGGAAAGTATGTGTAACGTGATATGAATGGCATACTCACCAAAGATGGGGAGTCGTTAGCATGAGTAGCTACGAGGAGGGCGGCCTAGAACTTGAGCATCTTTCTGCTTCTGAGATATCCACCCCAGATGCAAACTCATCATGATTTTCTGTTTAGCTGTTTCTCTTGTAGCTTCTGATCATTTGTTAAAGTTTGATACCGGGCAGGCGGTAACAGACGGCGACGTACGGTGACAGAAGGTGTCAGACTCTAGAAGTATGCATATGAACTTTTTTATCTCGTACTGGTTTCTTCTGATATCAGAAATCCTTGGCTATGTAGGTTGGACTGGGGCAAAGCTCGGGGCCCTCGGGGGTTGCTCGGAGGCTCAGATCTCAAACTGTACAGCGTACAGTCTCTCTTGAAGCTTTCTGCAGAGTATGATTATAGATACCCGCAACAGCGTTGACGTGCTAAAGTGACCACCCTATCCGCACACCATACTACGACGGTGCACGGTACGGTTCGTCTGATTCTGCTCATTCCGCCCAGATTCCACCTGGTCCTCGAACCATCTCAAGTCATCTCGTAAGGTGCTCTTATGGCCCTCAGGTGCTCCATACGAATGTGCTCGACTGCAGGGTGAGCTTAGCTCAGCTGAAGAGCTAAAGTTCTATTCAACGACCATGCATCAAGCCCAATGAGCGTCTCTCCGACTCTCGGCCTAGTCCGCTCTCAGAATCATAGTCTCTGAGGTATCTCTATCTGCAAGCTACCCCTGAGTCTCGCGTAGAGTACCTATCGTCGTTTACTTGAGTTGGCCATCGAGTCCCAGTCACTATCTTGGTCAACCCTTCAACTATATTGACCTAGTACCCTTGATCGGTCTTCAATGTTCAATAAACTGTGTAAACTCAACATGTCTGGAGCATATATACAGTAGTGGCCGGGAGCACCCACGGTCGGCAAGCCCTCGAAACGATCAGGGAAACGCGTGCAGTTTGAGTAGACTGGAGTCCGATTCGGCAGGGCTCCGTGGCAGTACGTACGTGCTCTTGTCTGTCCAATGCACTACTCAATCAGATCTCAACAACATCCCTGGATGAGCCATTTCCGGTGAACATATATAGTAACGCCCTCGGGCGTCCACTTTGCCACTTGCACTCTACAGCCACCATGTCGACTGGCGTCCCAAACCTCGCGCCCACGTAAGTCGTCTATTTCGAATTCGCGACAATGCTGAAGTGGCGAGTTTAGTACTACTCCGCTGGTAGGCTTCCTCCGAATACATTCTGCTCGCGCTGACTAGGTAACTCTCTAGCTTGCAGGGTTTATGGGAAATTGTATCCTCTATGGTATTCTTGTCAATCAAATATGTGAGTCCGAGTCGAGTTCGTACACCATCAGAGTACCTGACCTTGTTGTCAAAGATTGGTACTACATGTCATTTCCACAGGACACCCCCAGTCTCAAGATATTTGTCGGCACATTGGCCTTCCTTGAGACAGCGCAGACGGCCATGATATACTATGACGCTCTAGAGGGATATGCCATAAACTTCGCGAGCATCGAGGCATTTGACGACATACATCTTGCATGGCTGGACATACCAATCACCACATCCATAAGTGAGTGTTCTCTATGGCCTGTGAGTTATTTACTCATCCATCGACATCCAGTCACTCTCCTTGTTCAGTCCTTCTTTGCTTGGAGGATCTACAACCTGTCTAAAAACATCTACATTGTCGCTCTCGTAGAAGCGGTGAGCCGGAGTCACTATCCTATTTGTTACCCTGCTCACACTACTCGCGAACATAGGTCGCATTGCTCCAATGTGGCGCGGCGATCGCTGCTGGAGCCATAATCAAATCATTGAAGTTCTACTCGGCGGTCCCTGCGTCGGAGGGCGCGACAATCTCGGTCGGTACTACACAGTGACTTGTCTGAGACTCTGCTAATACCCGTTCGCATTCAGGTCAAGCTGTGGCTCGCGGCGAGCGCCGCTTGCGATGTGCTCATCGCGCTGATCATGGTTTACCTGGTACGCCACCGGCCCACCGGTATTCTGAATCACTCTCGACCCGTCTGATCTAAAAACAAACAGCTCATTCGCACGCCCACTGCCTTTCATAGAACCAAGGTTCTCGTGTCCAAATTGATAAGATTGACAATTGAAACCGGGACAGTAACTGGTGCGCTTTCTCGTCCTCCCTCGTTACGTCCAGTCTTCATGACGACGGCCTTCAGCTGTATTTGCCCTAATTGTCTTGATATTATTCGCGACGGTCGGCGGATCTTACTATGCTTGCTTTGGCGCGCTGGTGGCGAAGCTGTACTCGAACGTGGCTCTCGCTGTTCTCAACAGTCGTATCCGGATCATGGGTGGTCGCGATGAAACCCAACTCGCGACTTCAGAAGTGTATGTCCAGAGCGGTGCTCAAGGTCTATCGTCGCGGCAGGATCCTGTACCCATCACGGGTGTCTTCGCCGTCAATGTAACGCGCACAAGAGAGACACGAGGTGACGACCCGGACTACAGAGACACTGCGAGTAAAACTGATGCGGCGGACAACTGGGATGAGAACACGTTCCCCATGCAAGGCATACCAGCATCAAACGTGAGTCTTGAACCAGTATCACCTCGCCTTTCCCACTGACTTGTGGTCCTTGGCAGCCTTCAAAAGGCGAGTATGTCTGATACAGTGGTGCTTGACAGTAGGGTCACCCACTTCGTGTCGCGAAGTAACAATTGGGAATTGATAAGTTATGGATTCAATTACTGTAGATTTGTATAATGAATCAGTGTCAATCATAACTTACTCAGTAGTGCAAGGAAACAGGTTGACTGTCGCCGTAAGAGACAACTCGAAGCAGCATGAATGATACAGTAATAAGTAGTGATGGCCTTCCTGCTTGTTGAGTTTCATCTAGGTCAGCGTGATTGATACACAAAGAAGCAATGATACGCGAGTAATCAGTGGTCTCTGATGCATAGAGCAGTGCATCAGAGGGCATCATGCAGGGATCACGAGCGTGGCGAAGGACGATTTTGTCGGCTTCAAACACGGTCCACGGCCCTAGACGACTCGTGTGAGTACACTCACATGGAGTCAAATAGTACGTCCGCCCGAAGTCCTGCATATTCTCAGCATTGATTCTGAATCAGCGACTGGCATAGACAGCCACCAATCGTCATAACGTGTCTACGGGGTGTACTTCCGGCGCGTAATACAACGGTACCGGCACTGGAGCTCCGACAGTACTTTGACGCCACCGATACTGGAAGATCAGGAGCGCAACGACCGGAAGGAGCGAGACCGCGGCGAGCCACCACCACTGTGGGACTGCTGCTGCCCGGCTGTCCTGCGCGTCGCGCATAGTGACATCGTCGCCTAAGCCCGTACGCTCCAGCAGGCCCTCCAGTCCCGTAGGGTTCTCGGGCGCGAAAAAGCGCTGTGGGCGGAGCCAGAAGCTCTCTGCTGCAGGCTGCGGCGGCTTCGGGCCTCCACTCGTCGGCGTCCAGTCCATCGCGTCTACATCCTGGGACTGAGACTGGGGTTGGGGCGGCTCGATGCGGGATGGTACGCCGAATATGGGCGGTTTCGCGACGACGGGTTTGGAGGAGAGGGTGAGAGAGGCGAAGAGGTCGTTGTCTGCCACGGCCACGGGCGGCGGTGTCAACCCAGGTGATATCGGGGTCCCAGCTCGGGAGACCACCGTTGTCGAGTCGAGCAGACGGATAGCGGGCGGTTGTTGTAATTGGAGCACAAACCATGATGAGATGAATATCTGGGCGAAGAGTGAGCTTTGCCTTTGAGAGTGAAATCAACTTACAGATATTTCTAGGATGAGACAAGATGTGAAGTAGACACGCGTTCGGAGGGTGTTTGGAGTGTCTGACAGATGCAGATAGTCGAGGTGTGGCCGGTAGCGTGCTAGTGTCAGCAAAACCGCACTGAGGACTCGCGATATCCACGAGACCATATGTAGGACCTAAGAAGCATGTGAGTTCAGTCGAGAAATACTTTCGGGTCACTTGCAATATGGGTCTGTTTGCCACGTAGGCGGACATCGCGTCCTTCTCTCCGAGCACGCTGCACCGACGCGTATGTCGGGTCCCAAAATGTCCAGAAGATGGAGACGACGGCGAGGATGGGTATAAGGAGGGAGCCCGATGACGGGGAAGAGTAATGTAGGAGTTCTGTAATCAGTCAGATGAGTAAGATAGATGAACTGAGGATCCAAACATACGTATGCTATATCCAGCAATAACAGCAAGAAAGGTGAGTGCCCAAAGTGCGCCCCTCACGCGCCACACCATGAGTTTCTTCGAGGGTTTCTCCTTGGCCACGATTGGCGCGCTACTACGTGTCCGCTCCTTGCCCTTCGTCTCTTTCAACCAGCTTCCTAGAGCATTCAGACGCGCCATCTTTGCACTATCCTGTATTTGCTCCTCGACCGCAGGGAGACAACTAGCGCAAACAGGCGGGTAGCGGAGGTGTAATGATTCGCGGTACTCTGGGAGCATTGCGACTCGGCGTTCGTATTCCGGTGACTGCTATAGATTAGTAAAAGAAGTCAAAGGGAGACAGAAACTGACGCTGGGATCGGGAAGGTAGTTTGAGAGGAGGTTGACGAGGAGCATCTGGTTCGTCTGGCATGTGTGGCAGAATGGGCCCTTGCCGTACATAGATGGGAGGCGCTCCTTATTGGGAGAGCCTGTAGCGTGCTTAGAGCCATTCTACTATTGAGGTTTGGATCACATACCGCGCTTGGAAAAGGATCGTCTGTTCAGACTCTCGTCCTGCATTGCAGGCTCCCATGAAAGTATTTCACCGTGTGCATCGTATCGATTCCAGCACCCGCAGCTGGAGCAGCGAAAGTTGGAGGGATCCCGCGGGTTTTCGGTGGTGGAATTGCAGAAAAAGCAATGGGAATTGCCGCGACGCTGGAAGAGCGACATACAGCTGATGTTGGATTGAGGTAAAGGGGCGCACGTGATCGACGCGCCTGAAAATGAAAATTGATCGGTGGCGCGGCCAACTCCGTTGTCCTTAACCGTCACGTATGTCGGTAGCACCAACGTCGCATACGGGCAAGGTGCTGCTGCAGCCGTCCTATTTCACATCATCGTGCTATGTTGAGACATTGAAAAGCGACATTGACGCGCTGGTGAAGACTTTCGAGGGCGAATACGCGGAATCGGAGGAGAAGAATAGGCCGTTTACTCTGTTCAAGACTGTCTGGTGCGCGATGGGGTGGCAGTGGATGCATTTCAAGGTCTTTGATTCTCGATGTCGAGATACGTTTGTCCAAGTTACTTGCCGATCATTCATTGGTAACTCTCATCTTTTGCGTGGTGCTTAGTCTGATCACGCCCTTAGAACACGCACTCTCTGAAGAACAGCTGCCCATGTCCCGGCTCGTAGCCTTGTTTGCATTCTATACTTTTATCAACACCCAGCCTTCTGGTGCTCCCGCCTTGCATATCACTCAACATATCCCAATTCCATGCGGTATGTCATTAGCGCTGTCGCTGTCGCGACAGAGTATTGACATGAATGTTCAGATCAGTATCATGCCCTGTTATCTCTCTCTGATGCTCTCGAGACTTCCTTGCGAGCTGCTGCCATCAACATCACCCGTCTGCTCGTCAAGGCGAATATCTTCTACATCATTCCAGACTCGAAACTTGGCACTCACTACCCCCGTACCTTGCCTCGCGAGACCATCGTCCAGGACACGTCAGACGCTCCCAAGAAGAAAGGCAGACCCTCAAAAGCTGATAAACTCCGCAAAATGCAGGCTGCTGTCGAGGAATTGGACCGTTGGCTTCAGAAGACGGGCGCGCCGGCTGAACGCGACACAATGACGCACAAACTCTTGCTGCAGGATCCCGCCTCGGTCTTGGAGCGCTATAGTGAATTGAAGACGACCCTGCTGGACGAGCTTGAGGATGATCCAAATGGTGTGGCGGCTATCACAGAAGCGAATAAACAGGTGTATTACCGGTTAAAAAAGGCGGCAGAGTTGAACGAGATTGAAGAGGCGGGGCCGGAGAATGCGAATGATGCAGGACCCGGGATGCCGCGCGTTGAGCGGGCAATCATCCAGGGCGATTCGTCGTCAGGGGGCCCGCGGGGAGGCTTGCTTGGATTGTTGGAGGGTGCGGGAAACCCTAACCTTACGTAGACTGATTGAATGGTCGATCCAATTCAGTTGATAGTTCATTCTAATATTGAGTTGTACTTTGTCTAGGACTTGATTCTTTGTGTCTCCCGTCGTTCTCTACCTCTCCACCCGCCGTTCTCGACGTCGCCGCCGCTCCTTTCCGAGTCTCCACGACAATCATGGCGCCACCCACCCGCCCTTACCAGAAGTCGAACATGTCACCGCCGACGACGACGACACATCTCCTGCCGTATCAGTCGTCGTCCAGCCTAGGCGTCCCGCGCAGATCCGCCCCAGGTTTGCAGAGAGCGCCGAGCAACTCGTCTCTGGTACGTCCTCGTCGTTCTTGATGTTCGCGTCATCCAAATGTTGGACTTAGAGCTCGAACGACGGGCGATACAACACAGGCAGCAGTAACGCCTCCATTTCCGACAAGGTACGTCCCGCCCATCGCCGTGTATGCTGCTCGCCCACGTCCATAGTTCTCGCTCTCCGCAGACCCCGCGTCTTGGGGCTCGGATCTGTCGCCAAACCGCCCTGAGCCGGACGACTATCTCCACAACCCCGACCCACGGCGGGACCGCAAGAACGACGCAGGAGGTACAATCTTTACCTCGCGAGGGTTCGTGAACCTCGGGTGCCTCATCCTCCTCGGCCTCGGCCTCGTCACTCTTTTGTGCGTCCATCCTTCTCGCTTTTCTGTGGTGGAACAGCTGATGATCGTTGTGTAGTGCTGGATACCCCATCTTGACTTACTTTACGAAAAGTAGACCATCCACACGGGGCGGATTCAACCTGGGTGGTATTAATGCTACTGGACAGGTCAATATAAGCGAGCTCTGAACTTACCTCCATCGATAACTCCCTTCTAGGTTCCCAGTATACCAGGCAACTACGGCCTCGTAGATGTTGATACACCCCAAGAGGCGCATACAATCACATCCTTGGAGACCGGGGATGAGCTGCAGCTAGTGTTCAGCGACGAGTTTAACGTCGACGGACGGACGTTCTATCCCGGCCAGGATCCTTACTGGGAGGCGGTCGACCTGCACTATTGGGGCACCAACAACCTGGAGTGGTATGATCCCGCTGCAATCACCACGAAAGACGGCGCCTTGCGGATAACGTTGTCCAAGAAGGACACGCACGATCTGCATTACCAGGGCGGGATGATGTCGACCTGGAACAAATTCTGCTTCACTGGAGGTTTGATCGAAGTCGCAGTAACTCTGCCGGGAAGTAATAACATCGTCGGACTGTGGCCTGCCGTGTGGACGATGGGAAACCTTGGTCGTGCTGGTTATGGTGCAAGTCTCGAAGGCACGGTAAGCATCAGTCCCACTGGTTCATTTGATTCGAGTCTCACCTCCGCGTCAGTGGCCGTACACTTATGATGCATGCGATGTTGGGACCGTCAAGAACCAGACAGTCAACGGACAACCGCATGCGGCCACGATAGATGGCGACGCCACGTACGATAACGCCTTGTCCTACCTTCCAGGCCAGAGATTGTCGCGATGCACATGCCCCGGAGAGTCTCATCCGGGACCGATGCACTCTGACGGAACATTCGTTGGCCGTGCCGCGCCAGAAATCGATATTTTCGAGGCCCAGGTCAACGACATCATGGGATACGTATCTCAATCCTGTCAATGGGCTGTGAGTTGTCATTTCAGCTGAAGTTGAAGCAAATCCTCACCAATAACATGCAGCCGTTCAACTACGCCTATGAATGGTTCAACACGACCGATAATCTGAGTATCTACAACGACACTATGACAGAACTCAACTCCTACAAAGGAGGCGCGTTCCAGCAGGCGACATCTAGTGTATCGTTGACGAGTAAGAGCCTTGATGAATCGAGTGTGAACTTGAACCTCACGGCGACCACACAGATCAAAGATGTTATGAGAACGAGGAAGGGTGCTTCTCTGTTTATGGTTTCGAATATCAGCCAGGTATTTATACCGGTCTTGGCAAAATTCAAATTCGCAGCTGCTAATTGGTCATTTATAGGTTACGATGATGGGGTAATCGCGTTCCGCCGGTGGTCCAAGCCAAGTCCAAGCATTTTTTACTGATGGAACCTATTAGTACATCACTTGGCTCAACGATGGCCAAAAGGCATGGACGATGCGAGGTCCTGGTACTGCCGCGGATACTCGCGTTGAGATCTCCGCGCGCCCTGTCCCGCAAGAACCTATGGTGCGTGAATACTGCGCTTGGCTATGACGCATAACATCTGATGAGCGCGTACAGTATATCATCGCCAATTTGGGCATGTCCACCAACTTTGGTCCGGTCGACCTAGATAATCTGGTTTTCCCGACGACGATGAGCATCGACTACGTGAGGGTGTACCAGCCCAAGAACGCGCTCAACATTGGCTGCGACCCTGACAACTTCCCGACGCAGGCGTATATCAATGAGTATGTCCGCGTCCATATTGCTCGAATCTATGAAGTCGACTGATCCGCCTGCAGTTATATCGAGGCATACACAAACCCCAATCTCACGACATGGGTAGACGATTATAAGCAGCCATTCCCCAAGAACAGTTTCTTGGGTGAATGTTAGCAGGATGATCACTGGACTAGTAATTAGCATCTACGGGCACTTCTCATTACTGGTTTATCTTACGCTTATGTTCTTTATATTGTTGAGCGGACTCTTCTTTGTATCATACACTTGTTTTCCCATTTACACACCCACAAGAGTTACAACGGAATCATTCATGGACATACACATACAGCAGCACTAGAGCACATCACATCTTTTGCAATGGGTTACCTCACCGAGTTCCAGTTGATTTCAATTTGCCTGGGCATAGCGCGTAAGAGAGCGTAAGAAAGGGTCAGAAATGACTCACGCCATCATCTGACATCAACTCGGACTTCGAGTGGCGACACCATTCCTCTACTTAAGTTGAGATCATGGCTGGTTCGTGGCTAACAACTGCACTATCACTCGCCCCCCCCATGCCAGGTACTTACTTTGCTCAATACCCTTTCCTAGCGCTTCCTCACAGTCTGGCAGTCAACAAAGTTCTCGTCTTGGGCAGTGGTTCCGTCGCGAAGCCATGTGTGGAATATCTAGCTCGCAATCCTCGTAACCGTCTGACGGTGGCCTGTCGTACTCTCACCACGGCTGAAGCGCTCTCCGTTGGGTTCGACAACACCACCGCTCTCTCCCTGGATGTCAACGACCCGACTCAGCTATATGAGCAAGTCGCCGCACACGACCTCGTCGTTTCTCTAGTCCCTTACACCTACCACGCGGAGGTTATCAAGGCCGCTATCCGCGGAAAGACCAACGTCGTGACGACGAGCTACGTCTCCCTTGCCATGCGTGCCCTCGAGGACGAAGTAAAGGCCGCTGGAATCGTTGTGCTCAACGAAGTCGGCGTGGACCCAGGGATCGACCACCTGTACGCGGTGAAAACGATTGGGGAGGTGCACGCCAAGGGCGGGAAGGTGAAGGAGTTCTACTCGGTCTGCGGCGCTGTCCCCGCCCCGGAGTGTAACGACAACCCACTCGGTCACAAGTTCTCTTGGTCTGCGCGAGGCGGGCTCCTCGCTCTGCTTAACAACGGCTCCTACCTGGCGGGTGGTAAACAGGTGGACGTCGACGGAAGGGACCTGATGGGCACAGCGAAGCCGTGCGATGTCGCTCCGGGCTTTTCGTTCGTCGCGTACGCGAACAGGGACTCGGTCCCCTTCAGGGAATTTTACAAGATCCCCGAAGCGACGACCGTCAAGAGGTCGACGTTGCGGTACACGGGATTCCCTGAGTTTTTCAAAGCTCTCATCGACCTTGGATGGATGGATACGACGGAGAAACCTTGGCTGAAGGAGGACATGTCGTGGAGCGAAGCAACCCAGCTTGCCATCGGCGCTGAGGACGCGACAGAAAGGTAAGAGAAGCAGAACTACAGTCGACACAACAAGCCACTCACTGACATATACTGTAGTACACTGATCCAGAGGATCAAAGACATCTGTAAATTCCCAAGCGAATCCGAAGCAGAGCATGTCATCTCGCGCCTGAGATGGACGGGTCTGCTCTCTTCAGACAAGATCACCCTCCACGGCGGCAATCTTCTTGACACCCTGTGTGCACGTCTCGAAAGCCTCATCAAGTATAAGGATGGGGAGCGTGACCTCATCATGCTGCAACACAAGTTTGTCGTTGAATGGGAGGACGGCACTTCGGTGAGAACTCTCTCTCGGGATGGCGCATTGTCACTTATGGAAACATCCATTCAGAATATTCTCACTTCGACACTCGAAGCCTACGGAGACCCGAAGGGACATTCAGCTATGGCATTGACGGTCGGCCTGACCTGCGGAATCGCAACCCAGCTAGTTCTGGACGGAGTTTTCAATACACCCGGTGTTCTCGCGCCCTACAGCGCCGAAATCTGCGATCCTATTCGTAAGATATTAGAGAAGGAGGGTATTGTTCTGGTAGAGAAGACTCTGTAGATACTGAGAGCTGTATGTGGACAATCAACGTCGTTAAAAGGCGAAATGCGCTGCGTTCTTCCTGGTCCCAAAAACGTAGACTTGTTAACAGGTCAATGAGTGAGAGAGGAGTGAAAGAATACAAAGCCCACCAAGCACTTGACTGACAAATAGCCCAATGGTTACGCCGGAGGCCACAGATATCATTCGAAGGGCCAACGAAAATCCCGTCGAGTATTGTTCGGCTGATGAGTGGAAGTTCTGGGTCAATCCTCCACCTTGAGCGATACCCGACTGTCGAAATATCTGTGTCACAACGGGCTCAAGCTGCCAGAGAAAGACGTACAGGAACCAGGAACACAACTCCCGTCACCATCGACGTGAAAGCAGTTCCTCCAATCACTCTAGAGTAAGCGTTGCCCAAAGCACCAATAATGAAAGCCCCAGCAGCAGACACAATATCAGTACGGTTCGGCAAGACAATACTAGCAGCGCGATTGGCGGCATACGAGCAACAAGCGAAGAACACCATGACAGGCAGCTGCAGACTGCGATAATGCTGCAGATTCCCCAGGGAGGTACAAGTTGTGTAGAGCGGCACAAGGAAGAGTAGCGTCCACCACGGAAAAGGCCTGTAGACCCAGAGCCACAAAGGATCACGAAAGCACCCTGTTGAAGGTGAGCAATGCTTCAGACAGTCTAAAAGATACGGTACCTTTGAAGATATGCTGCTCCATGTAAGAGGTAACACCACTGCCAAGAACACCAGAGATCGGAAGGAAAGATTCAGAGCCGTTGATCATCGTGAAGGTTCCGTGAGCGTATGTGTACTCGCTTGATGTTCCAGCTGCATAATACGCACGGCGAGCTTTGCGGTCCACGACAAGATAGAGATCAGATCCAATCGTGAGTCCGAAACCCTATGCGTGAGATGAGCTTAAGTGCTTCACGAAGTAATACAAGGTCTCACAAGAAAGAGCGTGTAGATGATGGCGTAGACAATCCTCACTGACCCGCAAAATATGTTGCGAGACATCAGTTCAAGCGCACTTATCACTGTAATCGGCGTCAGCGAGAAGACACCCCGTGACATGGACCTTGTCCCACTTACGAACAGTGAATCCGGGTAGTATAGATACAGTCCCAGCGGAAGAGATAGAGCTATAACAGAAAATATCTCCAGGCACGTTACTCAAACCTCTAGCAACAAAAGCGACGACGATAGAGACAGAGATCCTACAGGAAAGGTCTGCGCGGATACATGACGAGATAGAAAAAAGCATACTCATAAACGTTAGCGTACATGGCGCTTTTGTTGGCAGCGCTGAGTCCGAGGTATTGTAGTACCGACGCGCATAGTCCACTAACCCACATATCAACAAGAGAGCCGCCGAAGGAGATAACACAGATCAAAGAAGCAGAGAAAAAGGCCAGAAGACAGCGGAATAGAAGAGGGTAGGTCGGAGGAGAACGGAGGATCTTGCGGAGGGCGTCCATGCCTTCGGCAGCACTCATCCTGTCGTGGAGAACCTCGCGGTAGATGTCGTGAACGTGATGCAGTTTGGTAAGAGCGATGCGACCTGTTGCGCGTACAAAGTAGGTTCGAGTCGGGCCAGTGTCAGTGTCGCGGATGGAAACGATGATTATGTTGGGGAGATGAACGAAGTCTGTGCGTCGCGTTTGAGTGCTGCACCGGTGGGTAAGCTTGCGCAAACTGACCTGCTTTGGCGCCGAGGATGTCAGAAGCTGCTACCATCATAGAGCTTATTCTGTGCGAGGGTGCGCCATAAGACATGAGAGCCTTGGCGAGCTTGAGGAGGAACTTTCTTCGCGTTGTGAGATCTATTCAGGTTAGGCGAGTTCACTTTTTGTGCGGGTCATTGTCACCTTCAATGTTCTGAACGATCTCCGTCTTGTTCTTGTGGCGTTGCAGAATCCTGGACGATAGGACGTGAACGCCGACCTGTCCAGCATCGACTACAGTGTCCGCGACGGTGTCGGCCAGGCGTACAACGGGCTTGAGCGGTGTCCTGACTATGGACGAGAGCCGGTGTAAAGATTTTCGCCTGCCCGACTGACTGCCTGTTGTTGCCAAGTTTCGCGCGCTTAGAGGTTGGCCACTTTCCATATCGTGAGACGCGTCAGGTGGCTGTATCCAGCTTGGCATAGAGTCGGAGGCATCGTGCAGCTCGCTGGGCGGTTCCATAGGTCGCGCTTCCTCGACGTCGGTTAGGGATCGGTTGTAATTTGGCGCTTGGGGGTTTGGCAGCGTTTGTGGCGAGAGATTCGAGGCGTCGGCGTCCCGAGCGTTCCATGACTGGCGATGGTCGGCCATAGGAATGGGAGAGAGAAAATATCTGAATTGAAGGGTGATGTTGGGGGTTCGAGTTCAAGCTGTTCGATCACTTTCTTTAAGCTTTCGTAAATTTCAGTCCATGTCATGCTTGTCCCTACCTCTACATAAATGCTGCATACAACAATGCCGAGGCTTGACTAAGGTACAAAATAGTAGCTACAGTATAGATTAGTGTTGATAAAATTACTTCAGTAAGGTAAGATAGAAAAGACCGTCCACCATTAGACTTCAATTAACTGTCCTCGTCCTCCAATTCTGCCTGTTCTTCGCTCCTGCCAGCAGCAGCAGCCTCGCGCCTCTTTCGAATTTTATCATTCTCCTTTTTCGGATCTGGAAATGCTCTGTTTCGGTTGGAGAAGAATTGGACATTCCACCTTCTCTCCTGATACTCCTCTGCGATCTCCTGGATGTTTTCCATAAACTCTCCAAGAACGCGGTCAAACTCGGCGTTTGTCCAGGTGTCAGAGAAGCTAGGTGCAGAAGGTCGCATCGGAATACATTCACCAGATGGTAGCACAAATGTATGTTCGTCATCTGCGTATCTGGGATTACACTGCTTGTGCATGAAGTTCTGTTGGCGGTTGTTGAAAAAGTGCCAAACCTGGGTGAAGGACCTATATGTTCGGCTTGATCCATTTGTAAGCCAGAGGGATGTTTATGCACTCACCGACCAAGTTTCTCCGCCAGAGAGCACTTCCACCAGTCAGGAGGAATCCTTGCGATGTCGTGGTACACTTTATGGGCAATGGCCATCTGATTGAACTTCATCGGGGACCCCTTGAGAGCGGCACCAACAGCGTCCAACTCCTTCACCTTGGCTTCAAGCACAAGGTCATCGGTGATCTGCCTTTTGCGACTCTTGCTCTTGGAAGCCCCAGCATCCGCCTTCGTCTTCGCCGTACCCTTCGCCGTGCCCTTCGCAGTGCCCTTCGCCGTGCCCTTCGCCGTGCCCTTCGCCGTGCCCTTCGCTGTGCCCTTCGTCTTGGTTTTAGCCGCCTGCTGCACTTTCTCTTTCGTGTCCTTCTTCGTCTTCTTCTTCGTAGCAGCCTTTTTACGGGGTACAGAAGCTTGAGGAGGATTGACGTGCGGCGGGGGTGAAGACGCGAAATGACTCGATGAAGGTCCCGGAGATGTGTACTTCTTGCCCGAAAGCTTGGGCGGCAGCGTGAAGCGAACCTTGCTAGACTTTGCAGCCTTTTTAGGTTTGCTAGGACCCGCCTCGACATAAGGAGATGCAGACCGGCTGGGGATGTACGGGGAGGGAGAGCGACTCGGGGCGTAGAGGGATGGGGATCGTGATGGCGCTCGTGGCGGTGGCGCAGATGATGATGGTTCGTCCATATCGACTTCGGCAAACTCTTCATAGCACTGATCCATACTAGCTGTCGCTTCAGTCGCATAAGCGCCTGTACAATACTCGCATAGTCGGCCCGAGCTATTCGCTGCACAATGTTCCTCTAGTATGGCCATCGCGGATGGAGATACCGCATCGAGAGGGAACGTCCGGAGTCTCGAGTTGCTATCGCTGTCCATTTCGACAACGACAAGACAATCCTTGCGGATTTCGAAGTATGTGAGGTTTTCGCATTCGCCAGGAATGATGCAGGCCTGTAAACAGGCGGGAGGTCGTTCTTCGTTGCAGATACGCGCAGCGGTGCTGAGTATCTCGAGGGTCGTGAGTGTAGAGGTCATGATGATTAGATAGGCGAACGGAGGAGGGGAGGGAGGGTATAGGTAGTGCAAAGAATAAGAAGACCAGCGAACCCATTATATACAACATGAGAACAACGTTGTTATTGTGAAAGGCCCTGACGATGCCAGACGAGCACCGGTATTGTTACCTGTCGTGACCATAGCAGCGCCTCCCACAGAGGAACAAGGGCTGGAAGTAGCACTCGGGCACTAATTCGGCTGAAGAGCAGCAAGAACAACAGCGAACGGACTGGAATGAACAAGGCCGACACAGAATGCAGAGGAGATCATGATGGATCCAATTCAGGCGATTTTCGCTCGGAAATTCAGGCCGGCATCTATCCAAATCTGGACAAATGGCGGGCCGAGGTATGGTGGCGCATATCGTTCGCTCCTCTCACACTGACAGCTGCATGTGCGAGTTCATACTTCAGAGAGCCTGTCTGGATAGACGCTGTTACTCAACCGGCTGTGAGAAGTGCATGTTTCTTGCCGCAAAGGCGAGGTATATTTCTGTTGACGAACATCCGCCGTCGCGCATATTCCTTATCCTCAACAATACTTGTAGATCCTTGCGCCTTTGTTACCATACGATATGTAACCCAAGTCGCTGATCTTTACGCACTCAGTATTGATACATCCTCCTGATACACAGCAACAGCGACGGTACATTACAACACAGGAGAAACAGATTCATTTACTATTGCATCGACAGCACCATGAAGAACTCATGCAAAAAGAGCTCTCTCGGAAGCGTTCCCGTACCCCAATATTTCTTGGTATAAGCCTGCAAACTTCCCAAGTTTGCACAAAAGTCCATTCCAGTTGTTGTTTCGCCCTGCCGGTTCAAATAAAGCTTCCTTCCATACAACCTGGCCTTCTCATCGTTCCCAGTCGCCACAAATGCGGCAGTGAGGCCGATCAGTACGAGGGTGTAATAGGGCGCGGTCTGTAGACCATCACCCTCCAACATCACCAATAGTTTCCCCAGCGACTCTGTAGGCACCCTCCAGTCAGATTGTGCCTGTGTGTTTGACATCATGATACGCTCTGCGACCTTGATCTGCTGTCGGTAGAACGCAATACGCTGGCCGGAGCTTTTGGGATTGGAGCAATGGTGGCAGAGGCAAGTGAAGCCGTAGCGAGCTAAAGCGCTTGAGCGTTCGGCATAGGTGGAGGCAAAGATGCTCTCGTAAGACACTGTCAGTTCTTCCCCAATGGGAATGTCTCGTACAGCGTAGAATCGGAAAGAGAAGGACGCGTTCGACCAGCACATACGGATGTTGGGACAGCATCTGGGGACGTGTCACGCAATAGGTACTGACCTAGGAAGACAACTCACGAGTGGTTGAATCGCGAACCATGATCACAGACACCAGTGTACACAGTGGCTCCTTTCAAACAAAGTTAGACCTCAAATTCAATATTTCATGAAATGTGTAGCTCACCATCTTCGAAACCGGTCTGCCAACCATTCGTCCTCACTATACCCCAAAGCCTTCCGGCAACATCATGCGTGTGCGCATTAGCCAACGCGTCAAATTTGCGCTGGTTCGCCTCTGACATGCGCTTGTACACAATATCAATCACTTGGTCCACCGCAAGCTGCGTGTGGCGCAATTTCTCCTCCTCTGACATGGTCGGGTCGTCAAAGTACGGCACTTGTTGTCCGGAGACTAGCTGTGCTCCGGGTATGATCATGAGCGGGCGTTCGTCCAGTATCATTTCGCCTTCCTGGATGGCGCGGGAGGCGAGAACACCCAAGCCTTTACCGGGGATGTCTTCGATGGTATACGGGCTGGGGTCTGTGGGCTGTAGCAGAGGCTGGGGAAAGTTAGGAGTGCTGAGTATCTCGCGCTTGACGTGATACTTGAGTAAGCACTCAGTCCAACTGGGATAGGCAGACGCGCCCAATAAGCGCGGAGGCGGCAGGGATGTGACGAGATTGCGTGAATCTGGCCACTGGTAGCTGGTGCTGAACAGCACAATGCGGATGAGCATCTCGAGGCGATCGGTCACTTTGATGAATGATACTGATGCGTAGATTGAGACTCATGGCAGTAAGTGCTAACATACTCTAGGCACACGTAACACATACCTGGAGCAATTATAAAATCGCATTTCGCTTTGTCTTCGTCGTCTGGGATGGCATCCTCAAAGACCAATCTAGGATCTGAGGGAATCTGCCTGGAAGGATCGTGGTCGAGGGTAGCACTCATGTCGCGATTACTAGTTGGAGGAGTGATGGCGTTAGCCGTAGTAGCTATATTCTGATTCGCCTTGGCTGCCGGTAGCTTGGCCTTGGGCCCATTGAGAAACCCGCGCTTCATGAGTGGCACTCGATATGGAGAGAATCAGCTGGAAGGAAATGTTATTGTCTTCTAGATCTTCGAGTGCACGGCATCTAAACGCGTCAACCGGAGTCTCAATTCAAGTAAGCGACCCGGGCCCCTCCCTCCGACAGGCGGTGGAAATCGGCGCTCACGCACAGGAAAACGAGTTCTGATATGGAGGTTTCTCGCTTGTGATCAGGTTTTACTTGATTCATTTACTGCATGTCTCTGCATGTATGAGCCGGTATAGGATGCCACGAACAACATACTAATCATCAGTGTACGCTCAACCTGAGTCCTGTTGATTCGATGCGCGAGCTTGACACACCTCACTCCGAGTCCTTGCGAAGTCAATTAGTATTCATGGTTGCTAGCATCTTTTCAATCTCACTAGGTAGTACATACGACACCGCCACCGTCACGTACTCTTGAGAACTTAACATGTATGAGAAATTCGCTTGTGGAATCACGTCGGTACATACACTCTTCTGGATAGTACAACAATATGAGAAGGAATAAGACGCCGTCTCTTGGCTGTATACCCTCGACAAACTCGCAACGCGGCAGCTCAAGACGCGTCTAATTTGGTCAATGCAGCTTCAAGGCGGTCGATGATATCTGGCTCCTTGAACATCGTCTGTAAGCGGCTGTCCAGATCAACGGTACCGTCGGCCAGTTGTAATACCTTTCCCTCAAAAAAGCCTTCCAGGGGAAATACACGACGATTGCTATCTCGAACTTGGTCGATGTCTCGGCACCAGATGAGAAGGTCTCTCAGATTCTGGCGGCACTCGATCCATGACGAATGATGCGAGCACGAGTCACGCAACTTGATCCCTAGTTTGAAGGGGCCACGCTCACGCTCACGATTGGCCAAGGCAAGAAAGGCAAGTGTGAGCTGGCGAGGGTGCAGGAGGGATTCGAGCGACGCAGTGTTGGCATGATCGAGAACATATTGGATGAATGTTGCAATGAATTCCTGAAACCCGCCCTGAGCAGATGAAGCGACCCAGAGCTCTGAAATCGTGGTCATCCAGTTGTCATCGATGAAAACACAGTATGCCTCCTGCCGTCCAGCTCTAAGAGCGTCAGACACAAGGTCAAAGATTGCTGTGATGTTCTGCATGCGCACACTTTTCTCGACCACCCTGAACTCTTTGGCCACGCAGCGAGCTATTGGAACCCGTGTTATGCGAAGGAAGAATGGCAAAGAAGCATCTGGATTGTTGACAAAGGCAAACCGATATGCGTAGACAATTGCATCGCGCAGACGTCGGAGCATTGGCAGGTTCGAAGGGAAAGCTGGTGACGGCTCGTACATATCCATTACTTGTCCAAGTAGCTCAGAGCAGCGAAATGTAAATGCAAAACTGCGTTGAGTGGTAGGCAGGTGCTGCCCAATGTTCAAGAGAGCTGAAGCCAGTACATGGACGAATGGCTCGCAATCTGATAATTGCGTAATGTCGTTGAAGTCGAAGGTCCTAATATGATGTAGTGCCCAATTACCGACGGCTATCCACAGAGAAGGGATAGGTTGGCAAGCAAGTGAGATTTCGACCTCAAAGGGTTTGAGGATAGGTATGCCCAGTAGAACGTTGGCCGTCTCATCCCACCGCCCAGTAAACAAGGCGTGTGCCACCTCGCAAGGTTTATCCGGAAGGCAGCCTGAGACGAATTGACATGGAATCATCAGTTGCCTCAGAACATCTGTATATGTCTGGTTGAACCTTGCATCTTCGAGTTTGAAGGCGCCGGAGTCTACGGTAATCCGAAAAATGCGCTTCCATACCAGTGGATGAAGCTCAGCATCGAGAATTCCCCGAAAGAGAGTCAAGTACTCGGCGGCACTGACTCGTGAACGGTAGGCTGGTGTGTGATGTGAAATCCAAGCAGCAGACGCATAGCGCGGCTCACGTTCGACATTGTCAATGGCTGAATATAGTTGATCGGGATGTAAAAAAAGCGATGGCTCAGGAAGGAGTACGCGGGAACGCCGAAGACGTTCAAAAACATTTTCGCGGCCTGGTAAAGGTAGGAGTGGAGAGAATGGGAGCCTGCGATCATGTCGAGAGACCCGCAGCAAGAGTTGCAGGCCCTCGTAGTTGATCTCTTTGTCGCCAGACCAGATCTTGATCGCATGTCTCTCGGAATCGCCCGAAAGCCCCCCTATGGCTTGCAGAACAATGCTTCGTGCCGACGGATTGGAAGACATATGATACAACCAGTTTAAAGCGTCCACAGAGATTGTGGGACCAGTGAAGGAAACCACGCGAGCTTCGACGGCAGCATGAGAGGTAGCCTGAGCCGGAGATGAGGCGCTCTCGGACTCGAAGTAGTCGGAAGGGAAGGCTCTTGACTTGAGGATGTCGGAGGGGAAAGACTTGAGGGAGTCGGAGGGGAAAGATGTTGACTTGAAGGCGCAGGACCAAGCATGCCCCACCAGTTGACATGTTGCGGCAATAGATTGATATCCATAATGAAGAAAGTCGGTCAAAGGTGTCTGGTACGGACATTGTGGGAATATCACGGGAAGTGCGTTGCTGAGTAGGTAGAGAGCACAGACAATGGCGGTAATCCCACCAATTGTCCAGGCCAAGGATGTGCGTAGAGGGATGTAGAAAAGAACGAGACCCGTAAAGAAGAGCGTCAAAGAGATGTGCATGGTAATGGGCAGCATTCCGATGATGACCCGGACGCGCCAACGCTCCAGGCCCATGTACCGAAATTGGCGGGTATGACTCCGAAGTCGAGGGGTACCGGAAGGGAGCGACATGTAGTGATGAAGCCATTGCTTCACCAGAACGGCGGCGAGGGCAACTACCAAGCTGGCGGCGAGGCTAACGGACCAAAGTCCATTAACCCAGACATCGTTCGCCGTCGGTTCGAAGTGAGCAGAAGGATTAGCGGACGGGGTGGTTAAGTTCAGCAGGGTGATACCCTCCGACGTCGCCAACTGGATGTAGACAAGGTCGTAGAGCAGCAGGGCAGTCATCTCCGAGAAATCTGCCTGAAGATTCTGCGATGCTTGTACCAGAAACGAGGTCACCACAGCTGAGAAAAGGCCGGCCTGTATTACACTATAAATGATGGCCGAGTTCAACCAGAGGGAAGTCACTGACGAACACTAGCATCACATCGAGACCATCGCGAGACTCGCTGGTCAGCATCCTGTCAAACTCGGCAGCTTCTTCGACGTATACGCGCCATACTCTGGCATTGGGCGCCGTTTCGGCGCAGTACGCGTCCTCTGGAAGCCGTTGCTCGTAATCATCATGGAACACTGTTTGGGGCGACGTGGAAGCGTCCTGGTTTAGCCCAAAGAATCGCTTTGATTGCTGAGCCGCGGGATTCTGTCCTGAGATGATGGTATGCGAGGGTGTATTTGAGGGCGGTAGTTCAGGTGGAGTTTCTCCTGCTGTAGCCGAGTCATTGTGAATTATGTGTTCGTTTGTTGCTGGTCCCTGCTCTTCAACAACTTGGAGATTTGGCGATTCAGCCGCGTCAGAGACCGACATGGCTGTCAATTTAGAGCAGTTGAATCGCGGAGGAGAAGGTAGAGAGTAGAAAGAATAAGCCCTGATAACAGCCTCCTCTCCAGTTCGAGTGTACAGTTAGAGTGCAGTTGGTAACTGGTGAAGCTGTAAGTTGCTGCATGACCGGTTAGGTCCGTGCGGCAGCGGAGTTTCAAAGCAAATAAGCGGCCCGGTGTTATACAACCTAGCTTGTCTCTTCACCACCAACTCTCGTTCAACTCTGACGGCTCAAGTGAAATAATGGGTGCGTTATCCGTTTCTATTTACCGAAGGAATGTTATACATACTTCTTGTTAGATTTCCAGGTGTGCACGGCCGTGTCTTTTGTACGAAATCAATGCTAAAACAACGCAGAATCGAGTCGGTTCCAAATTCGGAGGCGGAGGAGTTGCTGGGGCGTCGGAGACCAATGTCGACCGACGTGAGCGTCTGCGAAAACTGGCGCTGGAGACGATAGACCTCGCCAAGGTGCGCCACCCTCATATTGGTTGTCTTCTTCGCTAACAAAACCGAATAGGATCCGTATATTCTACGCAACCATCTTGGCTCTCTCGAATGTCGACTGTGCTTGACTCTTCACACCAATGAAGGCTCCTACCTTGCGCACACACAAGGCAAAAAGCATCAAACCAATTTGGCGCGCCGCGCGGCTCGCGATGCCAAGGACACCCAGCTTATGATTGCGCCCACCCAAAGCAGTATTCAGCGAAAAGTCTTTTTGAAGATAGGACGCCCTGGATACCGCGTGACGAAGGTGCGCGACTTGGACACTGGGAAGGAGGGCATGATGGTGCAGGTCCATCTGCCTCAGATCAAGCCTGGAGTCACTCCTCGCCGACGGTTCATGAGCGCATGGGAGCAAAAGAGAGAGGCGCCCAACAAGGCATACCAGTACCTCATTGTGCGTCATTTTTTCTCTTTCTACCACGTTTATTCATCATTCGTTCAGGTTGCTGCTGAGCCGTACGAAACAATTGCTTTCCGGATACCGGCTAGGGAAATAGAGGACGAAGCTGATGATGCCGGCTACTGGAACTGGTCTCATTGGGACCCCGACACAAAGCAGTACAGCTTCCAGTTCATGTTCCGTCTGGCATATCAATGAGTGCCTGGTATCTATCTTTTTCTTGTACAACAGCTTCATATTATCCTCATTTGTGTTGATCAGTGTTCTACGAGGCGTCTGAAGCCTGATTGATTGATTTGGTAAAGGAACGATCGGTGACTTGCTCAACGCCACGCTCTTTCAACTTTCTATCCCACACACGATCATGACCGCCGTGTCCCGTATCAGGCACTCAGCCGACCCGCCTAGCGCAGTGAATGGCGAGGAGTCTACTTCTGAACGTAGGCGAAAGGCGCGAACCCAAAAGAGCTTCATGGAACATGTGCAAGACATCGTCTCCTATTTCCTCGACGACCCCGATATCAGTCAACAACGTGTATACCACACCGTCCTCCCGCCTTTTGTCTTTGCATCCCTACTACTCGCCATTGTCGCCCTACCGCGCATTGCTCACGTCCGCGACTGGCTGAACGACTTGCCTCGCTTCAGATATCACATCGCCTTTGCAGTTCTCGCTGTACCGCTTGCCATAATGTGCGCTCTGTGGCTTATACGATGGCTCATCAACAAGGTTGCAGTTGGGCTGAGGATGTTTGTGGAATACGACTTTCACGGCCTCAACAGAGAAGCGGGTGTGCCGCAGTCGTATGAGCTTGTCTTTGGCGGGGTTCTCTGAAACGGTATATACCATCCATTCATTCGTATCTCTCATACAATGATCTCAACGTCAGCGTATTCCTCCGGCAACAAGCTCTCCTTGCTAACGAGACCCGATGCGAACATGCCGTCCAGCCATCGAGAGAGGTATGGCAGCTCGGGGTGACGCCAGGTGTTCCGCACGAGCGAGGGGTTCGTTAACGAGTATGGGTAGAAGCTGAATCCAAATCAGATCAATCGCAACTGTGAATGGAAATGTCCAGGACTTACGCAAAGACGCAACAATCCGCGTGGGTAGGCTTCGTGCCAGCGAGGAATGTCCCGGGCTCGCCACATTGGTCCCTTTCCTCGAGCAGGAGGTTGATCAGACCCAGTCTGTGTCCTTCTCGTCGATAGTGTTCTCCCTTGGACAAGGGGGACGGCACTCACTGCTTTCGTGCACGGGCATATTGCTCCCTCAACCAGTCCCGGTCAGAGTTCAGCGCCGTGAGCTCGTCGAGCTTTGCCTGGCCGCACTTTGCGAGGAAGTGGGCTTTGCTTGATGGATCTTTGTCTTCTGGGAATAGGGCGTAGCTCTGTTTGATTGCTGTGATCAAATATGTGAATCATTGGGGGATGGCAGGCGGCTTACGGTGTGGAGGACGCATGGTCTGAGTTCATGCGCCATGCATTTGTCGACCTAGGAATGGGGAACGAGGCGTCAATCGATGCTATGATAAATGGGCAGACGCGACTCGTACCCATTGCTCGATGAAGCGGGCATGAGCGCGTCCAGCCACGACGTCCTCGGAAGCTCCGTTACCTGCAGGTGCGAAGATGGATTTGCTGGGTGTCGAGTAGATTTTCTCCAACTAGTAGTGGATAACGTATTCGTTTGTTCAGTTCAAACTGATCATGAGATCACGACTCACGTATTGCGCGATCTCATAAGAGTCCATCACGATTCGTTCAGACCCATCTGCGCCCCGAATCGCAATCATCTACGTGTAGTCAGTCCATCTACCCTGAGAGACGTCTCAATCACTTACAGGCAAAGTGACCTTTTCCAGTCCAAAACGCGCAGGCAACTCCTCTCGGAGCTGGGTCAACGTGACGAGCTCAGTGGTGAAAGGCACTTCCAGTAGACGCAAGGGGAGGAGCGTCTTCCAAACGTGTGGCGCAAATGACGAGGGCTCCTTGGGGTACAAGCATAGCTGGAAGAGAGTGATGGATTCCATCTAGAGCAGATGGGAAGAGCTAGGTGCATTTTTTGTGAAATAGCAATACTTATGAGGTCGATCGGCACTATTGGACCCTTCCGCGAGACGGACGGATCGGAAGCGGGATTTCCGATGATTGTGGCGATAATGAAAAGGAACGTTCTCTTGAGTCTGTCCATACATAATCATGGTTGACATACGACGGGGGACAATGGTGTACAAAGCAAATTCTCAAGAAAGATAGTTTTTCGTCAATTCACCCTCAGGATCATCGGGACCAGCCGGTCCAAGCAGATATAGTAAGTTGTGTAGAGTCGTTCATTCATCATCCCAAAATTCTTCCAATCCACCCAAGCGCACAGGCTCGCCTACAAAGTCCTCCTCCTCCACTTCATCGGTTCCAGAATCATCGGGCACCAATGGGTCCAAGCACCAGCCCGTACACCCTCTCCACCGCACCGGAACCTTCATGCCAGGATCGCACCCAGCGATCCTACTCTCCCAAGTGAACATCTCCTCTTGATGCATGACAAAGTCCTCTCCGCACAGGCATCTACCCAATCCCGTTACGCTGTCGTAGTCATGCTCGAACGAGTACCGAGGGCGTCGCGACGACGGAAGCCGTAGGCAGTTGTGCATAGCATTTATCATGCGAGGCGGCGCGTCGAGGTACATCACCTCTTGCTTGAGCAACAGCCGCAGGCATAGTTCGGCTAAAGTTGGAACGGGGTTGTCGAAGAGCGGCCGACGAAGCACCTTGGCATCTGGTGGTGGGTGCATGAAGGGATTATGAGTTGCCGTCAGACTCTGCAGACTCAGTTCCAGTATTTCGGCGGGAAGGTATTCTAGTCTGTTCGAAGATATGTTGAGCACTTCGAGATTACGGAGGTGCCGAATCTCTGGCGGAATAACGCGTAATTTGTTGTGTGCTGAAGCGCGCGTTAGAGAATGAGAGCATCGCAGAAGGATTGCTCACATATGGCAAGCACGGCAAGCTTTTCGATGGCGAATAACTCGGTGGGAATGTAGGAAATTTGATTATGGCTCAGAAACAGTTGGATTTTCTCGCGAGGGAGACCGAGTACTTGGGAGGATGTTCGAGAAAAGACGCGTTGCCCAGTGGATCTGGCAATGGGAGGAGCATGCTCGCGCTCCTCGTAGATGGAAGGCACAAAAAAGTGCTGCAAGCTGTCCATGGCCGATAATGATATCGACTGCAAGCCCTTAGCACTAGACAGAAATCACTAGCTGTTAGAGGGATGGAGTAGGAAAGAAATGCACCTCAAATCGACACGCCCACACGCCTCCTCGAGCACACGGTTGGTGGCCTCCTCCCAAATCTCCTCCTCGTAGTCGGGTGCAGCATCCAGATCCATCTCGTCGGCGAATAGCCCCGTCTCGTCATCCGAGTACTCCTCAATTCGCCGTCGCTTGGAGCGTCTGGAGTCATCTTCAAGAGACTTGGCTCTGCGTGGCTCCCTCTCTTCCAAGCCATACGTGCGCAGCTTGCGCGTGAGTTTGTGGGACGCGGCGTAGGGCTCCTTGAAGACGAACGAGTCGGCGGGCTCTGAGCAGGGCGAGGACGGCGGGGAAGAGTCAATGCATGGGTTCGGAGAGGATGGCGGCGAGTCTGAGTAGGTTGTTGACTGCGACAGCGACTGTGCAGACATGGAAGAGGGAAGGAAGGAAGTCGGCCGACTCAGGCCTGGACTCAATCATCATAATCATGTGATGCTATTACCACCGACGCGTAGGTGAGCGATTATCATTCTACGCTTAGACCGCATCAATCCTCAGAGATGTCGCGTTGCAATCTTTCTAACGCGCCAAAAGTTACAAGCCATGTCTAGCGTTTGGTGGGGATCTTGATGCTCAGAATTACGAGAGGTATACAATCAATAGATTCCGGTATAGGTACTCCAGGAGCCAGTACTACGATACATGTCTGCTCTGTCTCCAAAATAAGTAGGCTGGAATACCGGTGAGCCAAGCGTGTTCACTGAGTTAAGAAAAATGTGCAGCCACTGCAACAATACACGCTCATCAAATACACGCTCATCAAGCAGCAGCAGTGGCATTACCAGCAGCAGCAGCAGCACCTCCTGCATCAGCAGTGGCGTTGCCAGCTGCGGCACCCCCAGCGGCACCAGCACCTCCTACGGTGAACTGGACAGTGGGTCAGTACTTCGGTTCGACCAAAGATGCGACGGCATGATACGCACATAGACGCAGTCATCAAGAGATCCGTGTTGTGCGACGGGGACGATGACAGGCTGATGGTTGGCGCTGGAGTTGATGGAGCACAGTCGGTAGGAGCCGGCGGGCAGGCCTTTGTCAACATCTGCAGTCACTTGTCCGTTCACTGCAGCTCCGTTGATACCTTTGAAGTACGCGAAGTTTCTAGGGTCCGTAGGCGTGGTATCTGTCAGCGAACTGAGTGGGTCGATGACGATGTGAGTGTGTCCGACGATTTGACCAGCGTCGTTGAGGGTCTGGGGCGCAGCGAAGTAGTTCTCTTTGGCATTCACGAAGTTTCCGGTCTCCAGGCTAAATTAGCATCAGCCGGGTGTTCTGATTTCGTCGGATAGCTCTCATCTTAACTACTCACTTATTGACGGCCATAGTGACGGTAAACGCGGTATTGGCATCAAGGATGTCGCCGTTGGTAGGTGAAACGAACTTGGAGGAGGGCATGTTGTCGGTGCTGGGAATCACACCAATGGGGGCTAAAATGAAGGATCAGGAGTCTCTGGTACAATTTCACACAATAAGACTAACCTGGGTTGCAAGAGCCGGTCGTGATCTGCTTTCCATTGGTGATGGGGAGGTTGGGCACGGTAAGGCAGAAGTTGATGAAGTTGTTCGAGGATGTCAGCGAAGCAATTTGACCTATATCATACAGTTAGTAAGTATTCTTTTTTGGATGCACAGAAGTAAAACTATCGTACCTTCAGTAGGCACGTCCTGACCATCGTTCTCAAAGCCTGTTGCAATGACTTTGGGGTCAAGCGCTAGGAAGATGACAAGATGAATACGGGGTAGACATAGGGAAAGATCTGCCTACTCAAAGATGACTGGGGGTCGGCGTCCGCTGTGCTATTGTCGGCAGCACCAGACGAGCCATTGTCGGCGGCACCGGTTGCAGCAGCAGCACCTACGTCGGTCGCACTAGCGGCAGCTACGTCGGTCGCACTAGCGGCAGCTACGTCGGTTGCACTAGCGGCAGCACCAGTTTCGACCGTGGCACTGCTGGCCGCGCCAGTGTCGGCACCCGTTGAGTTTGTGGCGGCACCAGCCGCAGCACCTCCAGCGGCACCAGCTGCACCACCAGCTGCGGCTCCCTGTAATACATGATAGTTAAGTGAGAGCCTTCAGCGTGAGGTGGGAACCTACACCAGCTGCACCGCCCTTGCCGCCGTTCCCACCCTGTCCAAACCCGCCTTTGTTTGCGCCACCGAACTTACCGCCACCAAAGCCACCTTTGTTCCCAAAGCCACCAAAGGGCTGCGGTGCTGCGCTGACCGACAAGGCCAAAGCGAGGGTGACGAGGATGGACGTGGACTTCATCTTTCGTAGATTCAATTCTGTGAACGAGGGGAAGGAAGCGAATGGATTATGGAGCTGAAAGAGAGACACCAGGTCGAAAAGACAAGAAAACGAAAACGAAAGACGATCACGGATCGTAGGAGTACCTAACTGGAATATGGGGGGAGGGGAAGGATGGATGGGGTGTGGCACAAACAGGCCGCCTCATATATCTGTGAGAGTATGTCGTTATCCACTGTTTAGGAGCATGGGTTCAGTTCGTAACACGAATCGTCATGATACAATACGGCGACCTGTCGTGGCGTAAGTCTGAAGCAAGAAGACAGTTTGAAGACCGTACGGATATAGGTCGGACACCTCACGACACCCGCTGTATGTGAGATGTGGTCGGTAGTCGTTTTCAAAGCAAATTGAAGCCTTTCACATACAGAGAAGCGGAAAGAACGCTCAAGGTAGACTCTTGAGCGCTGAGCTGCCACCATCCTACTTGGAAACTCAACACAAACGGGCAGGGCGGCCTGATCGGCGTTTGAGCCTGTCAGAGCGCTGGTGTCGACCTCATCAAGCATCAGCGTTCATGACACTTACAACACTCTTGCTTGAAGGTACAAAATATGGCTATGTTCCACACAATGCTCCGCGTTCCCTATTGAATGAACACAGTCTGTATTGAGCTCCGAGTCGGCACTTTACTGGAATACGACGAGTTTTGCGCAATACTCCATGGATTGACAATGAATGGATAGAATGAAGGCCTCAAGAGTCAAGAAGACGTCCACACTGTAAGCAAGAGTATTCAAGCTTGGGTTAGCAGGGTGGGAGGTGGGTTGGCGGCGGCGTCAGAGTTTGTCCGGAGGTACGACAGTTGCGGTATGTGGACCTCACAGCGCGGGGGGCCGTAGTCAAAGACTATGAGGCAAAGTGTCATGAGAGCTTCCCGAATCTTGTTCGTAGTCAAGGGTGAAAAGAACGTGGTCAATGAACCGAGTCAACAATAAGCACGAACGAAATCTACCACTGTCTGCATCTGAATACACCCATGGGTGGCTACGCCGACCCGATCAGTCTGAGAGAGACGCAAATACGAACCGGAAACAGTGATGCCGCGGAGGCTCCATTAACTCAACTGCCTGACCCGCTCATGTTGGTCGACGTGTCAACCGAGCTTGTGCAGTGTTGGCAGGCTAACAGGAGGGTACGGATCGGGACTCGGGCGCGTTCAAGCAACGGAAAGTGTCAAGGCTTCATTGCGGTCAAGACAGCCATTTTTCAAATGTGTCATAAGCAACATAACTAGTGAAGGTTTGGGAATCTTGACGAACCTTACGGGCAGCAGCGAGAACAAACGGAATAGATACCACGCCATGTTGTTGAAATAACGCGATGAAAGCGGCTCGGTCAACTGCGCAAGGCTGACACTGTATTGACTGTTGAACTTGTGTACGTTGACTCCTTTATTCCGAGTCAGTGAGCCGTAAACTACGCCGTAGATACAGTACTAAATCAGCCATGCAGTGACACTATATATAAAAAGCAAGCATACCTGCACAACGACAGTGGGCGGTGACACACCCATGCCACACTGTCGTATGCTATGCCCCCACGTCTCGATGAACTTGAAAGTCAACACAACGCCGACCATCGACGCTGCGTTCATACAAGACAGTGGCCCAGAATATTGGGTTCACCATCGTGAGCTGTCCGATAGTCATCTTGATGTCCTCGCCTGGTCCTCAAGGAAGTTTGAAGACGACCTTACTCAGGGGTCTGCCCTAGTTTTTGAGATTCCGCCCCAAGCACAGCTTTCCCAAAGGGGAAAGGGGCCGAATTACGCTGGTATAACGCAGTACCAATAACAATAGGGAAGCCGCCATAGTGTATTGGTTAGGGTCTTTGTTCCTGGTGGTTAGGTCTGCCGTTCGATCCACTGCCGTACATTTTATTTTTTTTCTTTCCTCGCGCGTCAGCGCCCATAAGCTTAAAGTTAGGGCAAGCTCTGCTTGCCCTAAGTTGTTTGCTTAGAGAACTTAGGACAAGCTATGCTTGCCCTAAGTTTCAGGTTAGAGTTAGGGTACACTTGGGACAAGCTATGCTTGCCCCAAGTGGGTTTTGAAGTTAGGCCAAGCTGGCCTAACTTTGGGTTAGCGGTTAGGGTGGGTTAGGTTGGGGGTAGGGCGGGGAGGGGAAGGAATATCTATATCTGTTCTATGCGCGCTTGCCGCGCATTGACGCGCTGAGGCAAATTTCAGGGTCCTTCCATTTGCGGAGTTTGAATTACACGTGCTTGGGGCGGAATCACGCCAACTGTCAGCCCTCCTCTATCATCACAATCATGTGATGTTATTACCACCGACGCGTAGGCGCTAAGTACTAGTAGACTTACCAGACAGCGTTAACCAGGCGTTAACCGTCAGAGAGGTTCAACGAGTTGCAATGCCCTTTGCTCGTGACCTGTTGATGCTGCTCAACGAAAGTTACATGTCATGTCTGATGCGCGTCTGATGTTCAAGATCACAAGAGGTATGAGAATATTAGATTCTGGTATAGGTACTCCAGGAACCAGTCCTACAACACGTGTCTGCTCTATCTCCTACAAGAACTAGTAGCCTAGATTACTGGTGAGCCCGGAGCGTTCACTCAGTCATGAAGAATGTCTACTCACTGTGACGATAAAAGCTCCTTAAGCAGCAGCAGTGGCATTACCAGCAGCAGCAGCACCTCCTGCATCAGCAGTGGCGTTGCCAGCTGCGGCACCCCCAGCGGCACCAGCACCTCCTACAGTGAACTAGACAGCATGTCAGTACTTCGTTTGACCCGAAGATGCGATGGCATGAAACTCACGTAAACGCAGTCATCAAGAGATCCGTGTTGTGCGACGGGGACGATGACAGGCTGATGGTTGGCGCTCGAGTTGATAGAGCACAATCGGTAGGCACCGTCGGGCAGACCGTTGGTAACATCAGCAGTTACTTGTCCGTTCACTGCAGCTCCGTTGATGCCCTATGTCACTGTCAATTGGAGCCGATTTCCAGTGGGACAAAAGAGATACCTTGAAGAACGCGAAGTTTTTAGGGTCTGTAGGCGTGGTCTGTGTCACCGAATCAAGAGTCTCGATGACGACGTGACTGTGTCCAACGATCTGACCAGCGCCGTTAAGGGTCTGGGGTGCAGCGAAGTAGTTTTCCTGGGCGTTCACGAAGTTTCCGGTCTCGAGACTACATTAACATCAGCCAAGAGTTCTCATCTTGTCGAACAGTTCTCATCTTGTCTACTCACTTGTTGATGGCCATGGTGATGGTAAACGCGGTGTTGGCATCGAGGTTATCGTTGTTGGTAGGTGAAACGAACTTGGCGGAGGGCATGTTGTCGGTGCTGGGAATGACACCAATGGGGGCTAAAGTGGATCATTCCAAGGATCAGGTACAGTCTTTTGAGATCACACAATAAGACTAACCTGGGTTGCAAGAGCCGGTCGTGATCTGCTTTCCATTCGTAATTGGGAGGTTGGGCACCGTAAGACAGAAGTTGATGAAGTTGTTTGAGGATGTCAGCGAAGCAATTTGACCTAATTCATACATCTCGTAAGCATCTCTTTGGAGGCACAAAAGTGAGACTATCCTACCGGCGGTAGGCACGTCCTGGCCATCGTTCTCAAAGCCTGTTGCAATAACTTTGGGGTCGAGCGCTAGAAAGATGGAAAGATGAATACAGGATGGACGTAGAGAAAGAAATACGCCTACTCAATGATGACTGAGGGTCGGAGGAATCCGTGCTATTGTCGGCAGCACCACTCGCGCTATTGTCGGCGGCACCAGTCGCAGCAGCTGCACCTGCGTCGGTAGCACTAGCGGCAGCTACGTCGGTCGCACTGGCAGCAGCGCCAGTGTCGACCGCGGCACTGCTGGCCGCGCCAGTGTCGGCACCCGTTGAGTTTGCGGCGGCACCACCTCCAGTGGCAGCACCAGCTGCAGCACCTCCAGCGGCTCCAGCTGCGCCACCAGCTGCGGCTCCCTGTGATACATGATAGTTGAGTAAGGTTCTTCGGCGTGATGTGAATACCTACACCAGCAACTGCACCGCCTTTGCCGCCGTTCGCACCCTTTCCAAACCCGCCTTTGTTTCCGCCTCCGAATTTACCGCCCCCAAAGCCTTTGTTCCCGCCAAAGCCGCCGAAAGGCTGTGGTGCTGCGCTGACCGACAAGGCCAAAGCGAGGGTAACGAGGATGGACGTGGTCTTCATCTTTCGTAGATATTTCTGTTAACGAGGGGGAGGGAGCGAATGGATTATGGAGCTGAAAGAGACACCAGGTCGAAATAACAAGAAGAGAAAACGAAAGACGATCACGGATCGTAGGAGTACCTAACTGGAATATGGGGGGAGGGGAAGGAAGGATAGGGTGTGGCACAAACAGGCCGCCTCATATAGCTGTGTGAGATTATGTCGTTATCAACCAGTTAGGAACGTGGATTCAGTTCGTGACAGGAATCATCAGATTCATGGGACCTGTCGTGGCCTGAGTTGAAGCAAGAATAGATTGACGATGCGTACCGGTACCAAATATAGCTCGGTCACATCGATTCACCCGCTGTATCAGTGTATGTAAGATCTGGTCGGCAGTCGTTTCTAGAGCAAATGGAAGGCCCTCACATACAGAAAAGCGGAAGGAGCGCATAAGGTAGACTCATAAGCTGCCACCATCCTACTTGGAAACTGCTCAGCTGAGAGCATTGATCACAGGCCGACAGGGTGGTCTGGTTGGCGTTTGAGCCTGAGCGCCTGTGTCAGCTTCATCAAGTATCAGTGTTCATAACACTCACAACACCGTTGCTTGAAGGTACTTATACCATAAGGCTATGTTCCAAACAATGCTCCGCGTTCCCTAGTGAATGAACACAGTATGTATTTAGCACGGCGGAGATGGCTTCCACGGCGTTATTCAACGATCAAACCGTCGCCATCGTACGAAGTCCAAAGTTAGAGCGCAACCTGAGCGCAACCATCATGATTGTTCGGCTTCGAGGCTGTCCTCGGATTGGCAGATGGATTGACATACATACGTCCGCCATAGGAATTGATGGACTAACTAGCAGGATAGCCCGTGTGAACCCGGGCCGAGCAGATATCAGAATCACGACAATTTATATGCATTGAGTGGTGTACATTAGATGAATATTCTAAGTGAAATCGTCAAGTTGTTACGGATGCAATCAGGCAGCGCTGGAGGGGCATGCACCAGTGCCATTAGCAGGAGGTGCACCGGCGTCGGTCTTGGTGCGTTTTCGAGCGGAATCGGCGTAGTTGAAGCCCCGACGTTTGGAGCCTGAATAGGCAGGGGTCGGCGTGGCTGTTGGTCAATTGATCGGTATACTTACTTGCTGTCTGAATAGTACGACACTTACCTGGTCCAGTGTGAATGATAAGCAATGCTGGCTTGCCTAGCAAGGTCACCTTTTCAGACTCCACATTGAAGGACTTTGGCATGCCATCAGCAAGACGCGATACGGAGGTGGCAAACCCTTCAACATTAACATATCCACCAGCAGTGACAGGCGGCAATGAGGGCCAACGCTTCGATACTGGGAACGATGTGTGTGCGACAAAAACTGGTCCGTTCTTGGTGGTGTACTGAGTGTATGGCTGGTTCTGCACATCAAAGGTGCGCGATTCTGCCAGGTCTACATTGGCAGCCATACCAGAGGAAGAGACCATAGGTCGACGTCGGATGTGAGTGTCATCCAGTTCCGATACGAGGCCGACCCAATCGAGCTGAGTGAAGCGTTATTCAGCCTTGTTGAAGATAATTGTGAAAACATGGACTTACCCTCAGTATCTCGCCCACAAAAAAGTAATCGCTGACAGACGCGCCTTGCAGGCCACTAACGACGTCTTCCGTCAATCCTTGGGGTTGAAAGGTAATCTGGTACTCTACGTCAGCGTGAGCAAAAAGCTGAGCGCGTAACAACTCACGTTAGCAGAAATATCGTATACTTCCTCCCTACTGCCATCCGGGTGGAAGTGGTCCTCCGGCTTCTTGAAGTAAGTAAGAGCACCCAAGATGCCCTCGAAGGAAGACCCATCAGAAGCACAAAGATAGATATTGGCATCAAAGAGCATCTTGAGACCCATTGATTGACCAGGTGTGGCGGGTCGGCGGTTTGAGAGAACAGCACGGCCATGCAAGGTCACAGACCCTGTTATAGTCCTGGGCTGGGGCGCCGTACTTGCGGCAAAGGGGTTGGGTGTGACAGGAGTAGTAGGAGTCGAGGTCTGAGACGAAGACATATGGTTTGAGTGAGACAGAAGTGGGGAAATCCAGAGCTTTGCATGTGTCTTATATACTATAGTGATCAGATTCTAGTAGATTCTCGACATGGTCAGCCATCCATATTTAGTAGGAGCAAAGTGCAGGATCATGAGTTCGCGAATGTTCTCCATTCAGGTACATTTTGATCACAGGATCGTGTTTAACGCTTTCAGTGGGAAGTCTCGAGGTTTTTAGTCTAATAGGACTTCATTGTATACTACATTTACTGTACGACATGATTGTGCGTTATCAGGAAGTAGGACTTTCAGGCGCTGGCTAGATGTGACACGTGAGAGCGCAACATAAAGCTGGCCGTGTGAGAAGACTGGGGATCGCAAGTCCAAGCCAACCAATTTGATTGACTGTCCCTGCGACTTGTGTATCGACATGGAGAATGCGAGGCGCACAGGGAATTGACGTCGACGGAGACTGAAAGGAATTGCAGCCTGATCGGATGGTATAAGGACAATGCGGGGGATGAAGGCATGTTCACCATGGTGGTCACCACTGAGAAGCTTCACCTCCAGGATGCGCCGTTCAGCGCGAACTACAACCATGCGAGTGCCGTTACATAGGCCTCGAACGGGAGCCAGGTTTCGAAGCAGAATAAGGGGACATCCGACCTTGACATGGAGCTCACCAGGTGGCAAGCCTGCGGGGTCCAAAGTACGAAGAAACTCCTCTGCTAGTGGTGGACCATCACCCTCAATCTGGTCCTCACTGTAGAATACCCTCTCCTCTCCAGGCAACCTGCCAAGAAGCTCGGCATTGCACTCTGCAACGTCTACATTCCGAGGCGCTAGAATGGCACGATCAAGGAAGTATTCGGCCGGTGGGGCAGAGAGTGCATTGGGGTTGATATCGGAGTAGACGTAGTTGACCAGATCGTCGTACGAATTGACGCGCATTTGTGAGGGAAAGGAGGTAGTGCTGTCGGTCTCGGAGATGTCCAGTCCGTTACCAACACATAGCAGCCATGTAGCAAAGTTCTGCTCGGCCTCAGACTGCTGAAGACGCATGTTGCGACGCAGTTTGAGAATAGTGAGCTGGTCCCAAAGATAGGAACGCTGGAGCGATGCAGAAACAATGTCATCGCGCGTACCTTTAGGGACCACCGGAAGAATCTGCTTGAAATCACCACCGAGAACGAATGGGATACCACCAAAGGGCGCATCGACATCTCGAAGATCTCGAAGAGTGCGATCAATGGCCTCAAATGCAAACTTGTGCTGCATGGGTGCCTCATCGTAGATGATGAGTCGAGCTTGACGCATGAGGTCCGCGCGTAGGCTATTCTTAGGAATACCACATGTCGATTGGCCTAACACACTTCAAATCAGCTGCAAGCGCATACAATAGAGCCCAAATTACATACCTGTCAGGCCTTCAATGGGAATCTTGAACATTGAATGGCCTGTCCTTCCGCCAGGTAAAAGCAGTGAAGCAATACCAGTAGACGCCACACAGATAACAATCCAAGCTTCGCCGCGTACTGCATGACAGAGAGTTGTATACACAAAACTCTTTCCTGTCCCACCATGTCCGTCGAGGAAAAAGCCACGGCTCTGACGATCAACAACTGCGGCCATGATAGTATCGAAAGCCAATCGTTGATCCTTGTTCAGTTGTGCAATCCGAGCTTCAGCAGCAGCGCGTTCGTCGTCTCTGTTATAGTTGAGCTGCTCTGCGATGAGAGAGTTGTCGGAAATGTCTGCCCAGTCAGCGCGCTGTGGAAGAGGCATGGGAGGAAAGTCATGGAGTGACCGCCCAGATTCATTGAGAATCCCGTTGATTAGATAGAGGCCATAGTCGTATATGGTATCCGGTGATATATTATTGAAGCCCTTTTGACTGTGAACGTAGTTTAGATTCGAGTACATTACAGCAAAAAGAGAACTCACCGTAACTTGTACTCCAGATCATCGCAAATATCTGTACGGAACGTTGTCCAGAGTTCATCCGGCTTGGATGGTTCACAAAACAGGAGAATAGTCGTGAATAGCTGGCGAAGCTGACGACCTGTTTTGATAAGCTTGGCCTCTTCAAGTGCCTGATGCCATTCTCGGTCGTCAGCTAGCAGGCCACGCGCCAAGCAAGCATCTCGAAACTGAGGATAAACTGTGCCGTCTACAGTCCGTAAATCCTCAAAAGACGTCGATCCGCGAACCACGGTAAGCAATTTCCGTAGATAGAAACGCTCTCCAGCACTGGGAGGGACATAATACATTCGCCCAATTGACCCTCTCTGCTCCCGTACCTTCCACCGAGCTGGAACACGATCTTTGAGATTGGCTTTCTGAAATACATAGTGTGCAGGAAAGTCTTGATAGAGATACTTTCGTGCCTCCTCGCCCGCGCCACCAGGTTGAGCATTAGCTCGGAAGTAAGCCATGAGTGTCGTTTCCTGGAAAGCAGCGCGGTCGACAATCTGCTCTGCAGGATCGTCCGAATTGAAGACAATCATCTGCTCCCCAGGGAGATGCACCTGTAGCGGCTGAACCGAAGGACTTTGAGCGTGAATGTCGAAGTGTAATGTCCGCCAAGAAGCCTCGGAAGCAGAGAAATAGCGGCCCTCGATATATAGCTTGACTTCGTCCTTTTCTCCAACCTCCAAACTCCCGCGATCGCCGCCTTTGTGAACGTATTTGACGGTGTACTTGACGGCCGAAATTGTAGCAGCGCATTCGACGTTGATGTGACAATTATATTTCGAGGAGAGATACGGGCAGTACGGCACAATCCATGAGTTATCAACCCAGTGTCGGCCGACTTGGTACCTCCGTCCATCGTTGGGACGCTTGTACTTGGGGTACCCATTCTCATCCATCGTAGTCCGCTCCTGAAACTCCTTGGGGAAGTTCTTCTGGCACTTCCCATCCTCCATGCAAACACAGCCTGGGTTCTGGGCACCGCAAGGACCATGCACCATATTGTTCTTCACAATCTCGAACAACTGAGGCTCAGTCTCCGGGTCGGGCCAGTATGCGCGGATACAGGTATCGACGTCGTCTGGTGTGCGCAGCTTGAAGCCATCCTGGAGGATAATGAGGAGGTGCATATGAGGGAGGCCGCGCTTCTGGAATTCAATGGTATAGATGTAGGCGACTGCGTTCCCAAAGATGCCGTTTTTGTAGATGTCATCGAGGATGGCTTTCTTCTTGAGCTTGAACACGCGTGAAACCAACTCGGGACGGTCGTACGCAGTCTGTCCAGGAAGCAGTTCCCGTGTGATCTCTGGCCAATTGGGGTTGGCAGTGACAGTGATGAAGAGATCGACTTTGCGGTAGTGACGAACGAGGGCCATCGCATCCTGGAACCGTTGATGCATGTAGCGAGGACCGCCAACGTATGAAGAGGGAAGAATGACTCGCTGCCCAATGTTGGCAAAGTCGGTGTCCCCTACAGTGATAGCGTCCTCCAGGCCTTGATAAAGACTGGCACGTAGTTGTTTTTGGTTATGCTTGAGCCAGGATAATCGGTCCTGATCGGCGCAGGCCCACATATCCACCAGGTATCGAAGGAAGAGGCGACCACTGCAAAGGAGAAGCGACCATTCGTCTGGACGTGAGTGAATGCGATATGCGACATAGCGAGTTAGCGTAAGACGATTTCGCTTGCCATTGCTCTGTAGTTTCAGCGAAGGGTCCCATCCAGATTCGCCATGCGGGAATAAGAGAACATAATGGAGGGGGGCATACGCGGCATGCGTGTCTTGGATGCGCTGTAACGGGAAATCGCCATCCGGAGCTCGTAGGCGTAAGACAATCTCACGCTTTGCAATTGGCTGATTTTCGTCTCCCGGTACAAGGACTGCAACCTCATCGACTCTCGGAGCATTGTATCGTCGTTTATCGTGCCCAGGAAGGAGACGCAGCTGAACAGAAAAGTTCTCGCTATCTGGGTGCTGCTGAAGTATTTTGTATGCATGGGAATAGAGCGGAGAATAGGGATTGACGCGACGGATCATATCCTGAAGTGTCTGCATAGTGTGCTCGTCGAGGTTGCCGTTCCGCTGCATGCGGTACTGAAGAGCAGCGTGTGGATCGAGAACATATAACTGAGCATAGGATGGTGCAGTATTGTCGCGAGGAAGTAATGAACCCGCCCAATGTTTGAGTTCACCGTGAATACGAAAGACTGGACGCCCACGACCGCGATGGTTGACACTGTCATCAGTGCTGACGCCGACAGAGGTAAAGGCGAGGGCACTGTTGTACTGGGCAATGTTCTCCTGGAAATCTTTGGCCTCGCGGGAATGTCCCTCCAATAAAGCGCGCAATTCTGGTGGCGCTGGACCAAGAGCAGGCAAGGCAACTTTGCCTTTGTCGCAGCACATTCCAAACTCCGGAGATGTCTTGCTACCTGCGGTACGCTCTTCGATCCAGTGAAGCGCTTTGCAGAACGGGCATGGTACATTCATACGACCCAAGTCGTGCTGGATCATAGGTTCCATATACGGGTGTCGTGCAGCGCAAAAGTCTCCTTGGGTATTCAGGAATGGATTTCGATCTAGATAATAGTTAGCTCATTTCATATCAGAAATCGACAAACTTACATTCGTGTCTGGCCTCCACTTGTCGCTCTTGATTTCCATGCGCATCAACATCAAGATCACGGCGAAGGCCCTCCTCGTCGTCATTGGTTGCACCGTGATCTCGTCCATGCTCATTATCAGCTGTGGCCTCGGTCAGCTCACGGTGGCGCTCAAGCTCGGCCGGTGCTTGCTGTTCATCCATCTGCTGGGTGTCCTCCCTCTGTTCGGCCGCTGCCTCTATCTGTTGTCCTTGTTCGTTCCTCTGGAGCCGTTCTCGATGTTGCCTTTGTCGTTGAGCGATGACACGTAGATCTAATCTCGGAAACACCTGGGTGGCCGGAGGCGTGAGTAAGGCAGTAGCCCCCTCACGCTCCTGGATCTGCTGTTCACGTTCCTCTCTTTCGCGCTGACGTCGACGCTGCTGAGCAAGGGCTCGCTTTGAGGGCATCTGGGTTGCCGCAGGGATGAGCATGGCCTTTAAGCATGTTAACCTATGCGTAACACAAGGACATAAGAGACATACCTGGGAGTCTCCTTGGTGTGTTGACCGTTCAAGTGTTTGTTGACGGTCTTGCCAGCCAGCGTGCTGTTCCTTTGCCTGGTGAGACCTGCGCTGGTGATCCAGGGCCTGTGCATTCAGTGACGAAGGCTCTTGTGTCGTTGGTGGTGTAGGTAGCGCCTATTTCCATGTCAAAAGATGCGAAACAGACACCGAGGGAAAGACGTACCGTCTCCTCTTGTTCACGCAGATGTAGCTGTATATCTCGCTCAGTTTGATGAAATTGGCGCGGACGTTGTTGGTCCAGGCTCCAAGCATTCTCTATAGGAACCTAAGTTGTCCATTAGCTATACGGAACTCAGGATGAAATAATGATGATATACCTGGCGAGGTAGATACATCACTCGCTGTTGCCCTATCTGAGGCTCTTGTCGATAGTGGTGGGTATGTTCGTGGTCTCTACGCGCCGACGGAGCAGCATCAACAGGATTGTGAGAACTGTGATTCTGCTCTTGAGTACTCGAGGGTATATCTGCAGGCGTCTTTGAACAAACAGGAAAGTCAGTCATGAATATGAAAGAACAGAACTTGAAGGACATACAGATTTGGTTGCATTATCTTTTGCAGCCTTTTCACGCAGTCGTCGTCGTCTTTGAGCTATCTGACGAACTGACAAATTGGATTCGTCCAGTGTTCTTTGAACTTGAGAGGGTAGTGGTGTCGGCGGATGGTGGTCATTCTGTAAGGAACGTCAATTGAAAGAATCTTATCCAAGGCACGCGAGACGTAGCTTACTGTAGTGTTCAGGAGGTGGTCGGTGTCCTTATCCGTATCATTCTGCGAATGAGTTTCCCTTAGTGTGCGTTTTCGTTTGAGAGAGTCAGTTATTCCTTGATTTCTTGTTACATTGCGCATCTGTGTCCGGCGTTGTTGCTCGCTCGCAGGGATGCAGGAAGGTTGATTATTCTCATCGTTGTCGGATTTGGGTTGGCGTGGACGGTGAGGACTGGAGGGTGGTGAATGGCCAGCTTGAAACGTCTCCGTCGGTAGGCAATGTCCCTTCTTTGCAGAACGTCAATTCATGATTTTTGTCAGAGACACGCAAGAGGTAGCTTACAGTAGAGTCCAAGAAAGGGTCGGCGTCATTGTCCGTATTATCTTGTAAAAGAATTTCTCGTGTTGCGCGTTTCCGCTTCGGCGAGTCAGTCACGCCTTCGTGCGCTGCGTCGCGTATATGTGTCCGGTGTTGCTGCTCGCTCGCAGGGATGCGCAAAGGTTGAATATTTTCGTTGTTGTCAGGCTTGGGTCGGCGTCGGCGGTGAGGACTGAGTAGATGTGGGTGGGCAGCTCGGAACGCCTCACGCTGTTTTGCTTGCTGTTGTTCATGCTCAGACCTAGGCATAACATCAGCTCCGTGAGAGAAAACAATGAGTAGCACGCACATTTTCAAGAGACTCAGACACTACGCCAGTGCTGTTAGTAGTACTGGGACGGTTGAGCAAAGTGATCGGCCACAAAACACCAGAAGCGTGTCGAATCTTCGCAATCCCAAAAAGGCTACCGCGACACAGCGCTGGTAGGCACTTCACTTTTACATGTCTCACAAAAAAAGCAGCGACTCGACGTGCTAGGAAATTAAATGTCTTTATTCATGAGAAAGTACAAAACAAACTTTGCTACAGTTCTACCTGTTTGTCTTCCCAAAGACGCGTCACAGATGCGACGCGCTGATGAAACCTACGCTGTCCTTCCTAGACCCTATGAGCAGGCGAGTCCTAATCGTGTCCTACTAAGACTGGGATACGGCCATGACTGAGGTTCTCAAGTCAGTGGAGGTTGCCAGCGTTGGCCGCGTTGTTGTTGGCCGTTGCCATGTCTGAGTCACGTCCGAGTCCAGGAGCATCCGAAGAAGACTGCGCAACAGACCGACAGTTGTCAAGTCTGCAAGACCGACGGTCGTCTCTCAAATGTGTTGTTAGGCGTCCGAAAGATGGTGAAGGTGCCTTGCACACAATAAGCTAGGCTAGTAATGTAAGAGAGCAGGGTGAGACGCACCTGGCATTGTCAAAAAGATGCCCCATCGAAAAACTGAGTCGGCGACGCGAAGGACTTGAGGCGGGCAGGCGGTGAGTGATGAGAGCAGAGGAGGGATAAGGGCGCGGGAACTTGGGGGCTACCACCAAGTTCCCACGAAGGCACGAGAGACGCGGTCGCGTCGAGGCGTGACCGTCAACAAGGACTCGGAGGGTACTGCAGTGGGAGGGTAAGAGGCAAAGGAAAACACACGGCACAGCCACTGGCCAAAAGCCCGCAAATTGCTGGCACTTGTGCCAGCAGTTTACGGGGTTTTGGTGGCTTACATAAACAAACTGTTAGTACGTACCTGGCACAATCTTGTACACCTCCATCTTGCCAGATCTCTCATGCATCCATGGCCAAACTGATTCGCCATCGATTCCAAGCAGCGCGTGTCGTTGTGAGGTAGTCGTGGTCAAGAATAGAGGGATCAAACAGCGTTCCGCATGTTCGGACTCATGCCACGTGGTTTGTCTTTTTGGCGGGCGTTTGTAGCTCCCGCTTTCCTCAAGCTACGGAGATGTTTTTTTTTGCTACCAGATGTCACTCACATGTGTCTAGATATATTCAGAGCTTTCAGAACACAGTTAGGTAGATGCGCTATCTAGATAGACTACTTGGTCGTTTATATCGGGCAACTCGGGCGACTTATGACTAATCAACTCCCGTTTGTATTTATGATAGTAAATCTCCGGCAAGCCCATTGGCTTCATCAATTGTATACTTGCCTGCCGTTGCTGCAATGATGAAGGTGGGCGCTGTTGGACGAGTCGCTTGAGTACCCAATCTTCGGTTCATATGAATACAAGCGTTAGCCTCAGCTGGAAAGGCAGAAACGGAATGGTCGTCGGAGTTGAGACGAAGAACGTGTCCGGCTGTCCGCCCCGATACTGCCTCTTTCTTTTCTACCATCAACTTCAACTTCGAGGCGAATTTCGATGTATCTCTCGGGGCCCGAAGGAAAGGAAGACGCGACGCCGCCAGGACTCGGACCGCGTCCGAGTGGTGATGCCTCCGAAACGTTGAGCTCCGAGCTCAACAACAACAAAAATCGGAATGATTACCGTGCCCTCAGTGCCTATGTTACTGTGGCGCTCGAATCCGAATCAGTCTACGCAGCGCACAAGTCTGTCTCAGGTTTTACGCGCTCCAATTCTCTTTTTGCTGATTGCTGGTGACTTTACTGTCTATGAACTAAGACTATCAACAGTCAATTATCATGGCTTTATCTCCATTGACGACCCAAGCTTACGACCCGGCATGACGCCAAAAAATTTACGCGACTGTAGATCAAAGTGTACATGGAATGGCTTGGGACCCACGACGATCAACAACAGCAACGTCTTGCTTTTTGAGACATACCGACGGAAGGAACCTCCGAAGGATATCGCAGGGATATCGTTCGCGCGCCCGCAAGCCACCCTACCCGAACGGTTCTGTGACCGTCAGCCTTGGGCGCCCGCCGAGCGTCGCCGAACGCCACAGGGGGAAACCCTTGCTCGCTCCGTTGTCGATCCTCACAAAGGCAAACAGAAATGAATCCCTCTAGAACGGTGCTCGCAATTGTAACCGCTGATTGCTTGTTTAGGTCGACATCGTCTTTGTATTGTTCCTATCGCTCCTATCGCGGCCACCTCCTCATCCCAGTCACAACCCTCGCATTGGCCACACGGAAGACAATAGGTCTTTGTACTTTAGCATTCCGATCACTGGTGACCCTTAGAGGCCGTGGGGCCAATGGTTCGGCACTGAAATTGACTGGATGAGGACAAGGCTCGGTTATATTATAAAAGCAGACAATGGGCAGAGCCACACCCTCCCAGCTCTCTCCTGGTCATCCTTAACCGCCACTCTCTTCCTCATCCTTGCTGTCCTTCTTTCTACGCGATTCGAGATCGCTTCTTGACCTGGAGTCTTCAACCTTACGACATTCCTTTCACGTATTCTCATCATGCATGTTACATTGATTGTTCTCGCTCTTTGCTTGGCGGTCTCGGCTGGACCTACTCCTCGTTTTACGCGCGTCCGTATGTCGCGTGCCGCGGTCGACTTGAAGAATGGCCAAGACGCGATCGCTCAGAAGTAAGATGGTTCTCTTTCATCGCGATCTTCGATACTCATGGTGTATCTCGTAGTGAGAAATTCAAGACCCTCTCTGCTGACTCGGCGTGCACTGCCCCAGAAGATGCTTGTATAAATGACAAGTTTGCGCAATGCGTCGGCGGAAAGTTCGTCGTCGTTGGGTGTCCCACTGGTACTGTGTATGTCACAATACGTCAACCATGAGACGTGTCTAATTAATCCAGCTGTGGCGCATTACCCTTGACTGGCTCGTCTGGAACAACTATTCAATGCACAACGGGAGATGATTTGAAGACACGCATAGCGGCGGTACGTTCTCTACTCTATGCACAAAATCTTGACAAGCTTATTCTAACGGCTCGCTCAGACTGGCGCGACCGGGGCAAGTTCAAATAATGGTTCAGCTGGTGCTGAAACTGGTGATGACACTGGGGATGATGACGATTCGGGGAACGATACTGGCGACGATACCGGGGACGATAATGGAGATGATTCAGGGGATGCCTCCGACAATGGGACGAACAACGCCGGAAGCGGTACTGCTGCAGGTTCAAGTTCTTCTAACGACACGGGAGATCTCCAATCGTCCACCAGTAAGCAACCTGCTTCTGCACAGTACTTTTGTCATCTCAAAACGTTCCTGGTAGCACTGGATCCATCGGTCATCGCTGACGGATTCAATCAAGACGGCATCGCGCTACTAGCTGCGGGTATGTTGACGCTTCGTCGTGTCTTTATGCAGTCCTCATCTCAACAAAACTCCTCCAGGCGAGAACGGTTCGGCAAGTCTGACCTCCTCCAACAACTTCATCAACTTTTGCGCTACTGTCAACCTTCCCATTACCAATGGTAAACAGATCACCAGCGGAAGCTGCAACCCCGCGCCAATGGGCGTCATACCCTCGCAGGACAGGATCCCTTCGTCCAAATTTACATTCCCGAAGAACTTTCAGAAGATCAAGGAGAACAAGGCGTTCACTGTGAAGATGGCCATCAAGAACCTTAAGGTGCGTTGGACCTACATCTAGCATCCGTCCATAATGTCTGATAAAACCACTGCATGCAGACGGGCAACTTTGTGAATGCGCAAGCGAACTACTTCGCCGCTCCCCAGCACTTGGATAGCCGCGGGAGAATCATAGGCCATTCGCACATCGTGATTGAGCCCATCTCCGCCTTCGACTCTACCGATGTCTCAGATCCTCTCGGCTTCGCGTTCTTCAAGGGTTTGAACGAGGCGGCTGTCGATGGTGTTCTTTCCACTGAGGTTACGGATGGGTTGCCGCAGGGCTTTTACAAGCTCTCTTCTATCAACTCTGCTGCGAACCACCAGCCGGTGTTGGCTCCCATTGCCCAGCATGGGTCGTGTGATGATGTCGTCTATGTGAGTTTTGCGTCGTGAAGCCCCTACACGTCCGACGGCTTATCATGAATTCTAGTTCGAAGTCACCGCTGCGTAGGCAGAGAGCGGGCTGATTATGATCACGTTTAGATACGTTAAGATACACTGCACGATTGTTGTAGATACTGTACTATTGTCGTCCTTCTAGTATTTCATTGGAATCCGGATTCACGAAATTTCCACCTACCATCCTGGCATCGCATCGACGACGAAACTAATCATTCGTTTCCCCAGAAACCAGGAAGTCGCTTGCGCTGGTCGCGTCCTTTCATATCGTGGCGCAATATATACTTTGTCAGTACAAGTTTCGGCATCTTCTGCAACAACATGAACCTAATGCGAGAATCTTGGCCAACAAACGGATGTTAAGATCCAGTCGTCGACGCGTCAGGCAGCGAAACAACCGCGTCCCGAGAAACGCAGGCTTTGCAGTTCCGAGCTCGAAGTTGGGTGTGTCATATCACAGTGATTGTTCGTCCGAGATGCATCGTATTCTCGACTCGAAGATCGTGCTATTGATCCTGTCCTCGCAAGTTGATGGTCTTAGCCCTTCATGACGGTTTTGAACAACGTTGCCGCGGTCTTACCAGCCTCGGAAGCCAAAGAACCGTGCGCGTCCTTTTTTACTACGGCGTACTCTATCCTCTGCGAGTACTCCGATTGGACCGTCCCTCAACCATTAATCTGACGTCTTCTGCAAAAACGTGAATCTGTTGCAATACAGCTTCATCACCACACCTCAAATTGCACATGGGATGTGACATCTCTTGGTTTTCAGTCCTGTCAGATAGCGAAACAACTACGTCCCGAGGAAGATACTAAGCCTCGCAATCCTTATCAATTCATAATATTGATACACTGACAATCATGAATCATCCTTTATAACAGATCCTACTAGAATCCCGTCGTCTACAAGACACATGTACTTAATCATGTTGCGGCGACGTTGTTCTGAATCATCCTTGCGTCAGCCACGTGTAGTAGGTTGATATACGTTCAACTTACGGTGATATCTCCTGTTCGTCGCAATCGTTTATTGTTATCCGCCTATGAAGTCGCATTGCTGGTTCGTCGACGACGTGAATGTTGATTGCATAAGAAACAGTTTTCAGGGGAAAGTCCGTTGTTCCCCAGCGTCGTGCCTCTGCCCAAACAAAGGTGTCGGCTGTCAGAGACTTTGTCATTTTATCCATATTCTCCCACTTTGCCCGTCCATCATAGGACCGCTGAATATTAGCAAGATCGGCCAACTCCGTGGTGTTCTTTTCAAAGTCAACGATGATATCTGTCCAGATTTTGCCCTTGTGAATGCCTGCCATGATGACAAACGACTGTTTGGTCTCTTCGTATCTCAAGTGGAGGATGGCAGTGGATGAAAAACTGTCTGGTGTGTGGGGGTTTATCAATGAATCTGATCGTTTGAGGAAATGCACGGCGTCGCCCGCGACATCAGAAACCACTGCCCAAGGTCCATAAATGGTGGAGGGGGAATAATCTAAGAGAGTGACACCTTGATTCGAACCAGGGAAGTTGAAGGATAATCTGTAATCCAGCGCGTTACCCAACCAAACGTCGAAAGGCGGAGGATCCTCGTTCTTGAAGAACATCTGATGTACGGGTCTGTCTGTACCTAAGACTGTAGTTTTGTAACCTTCGGTGGTCTGCACGACCGTGTCCAATTGCACTCTCGTGAACTGGTGACCATCCGAGTCGTCCGATCTCTTCACATAGATGGCCAAAGGCCCCGACGTGCCTTCCTGGCGACAATTTAGAATAGCCAGAGGCTCGCCAGGAGTCCCAGGACTGGTACTGGTTTGGGGAAGGAGGGGAAGGTGAATCTGTAAGCCCAAGTTTGTCATCGAGTAGGGTTGGCGGTTTCCACCATCGCTGAATTGCTCATATGCACCGCTGTCCCGAAAATGGTCGGGACTGAACGCAAGTAGTCCGGATGCGACCGTCCCATGAGAAGGAGTGGATGCGGCCTTCCAAGCAAAGATGGTGTGATCATCGGAGACCTTCAAGATTTCCTCTTGCAGCCTCATGAAGGCATGCAGTCCTTCGCCGTAAATTGTTGGCATAAAGACACCAAAAAGTCCCATCAACGAATATGCCCTATCCTCCACGCGCGTTGTCTCTCTTCCAGCAGCCCAAGACATCCTCTTCGCAATACTGAGCTCGCCCGGCGAGCGTTCCATCATGAGGACCTCTGTGGGGATCCCAGTGACATCTGTGATTGTGTTTCGCAGGCTTGCCTTGGTTCCAATCTCTGACCAGTTCTTTTCCAAGAAGACAACGGTCAAAGGTGCCACTAACTCCTGCAAAGTCCATCCCCTCTGGAACCACTTGGAACGGCGAAAGGAATAGTGAATGTCACGTGCAGTGCGCACCCATGGAAAGAGGCCCCCTACATCCTCCAGATAGACGTAGCAGACTTCTGCTAAGCGGTAGTATCCGTACATCGAGTTGATGGCCTCCGAGAGCTCGGAGCTACTGGTCTTGTCGATGCAGCAGGTATCGATCCAGATGTAGTTGTGATTGTCGGAGCGTGCCAGTTTGCACGCTTGCACAATCTTGAGATACCCCTTCATATGCTCCACACTACGTGGATCCTGCATTTGTTGGAAGGTCACTTCCCCATCTCCCCATGTGTGGGAGAGGATTGCATATGGTGGTCTCGACCGCTCATTTGGATAATAGACGAGCTTGATAGTATCAGTCGTTAGAAGTCGCATTGAGATAGTCTGCTAGCAATGTGTGAGCTGGGGGAGTATAGCAGACAGAAATCTTGGAACTGCGCACCGTCGAAGCTGCAGAGCAACGTTAACCTGTGCGAACAATTGAATCTTTGGCTGTGAGAGAAGAGTAACTGTTCCGCTTGAGGCCTTCATATGACTAAGTTGACAACAGACTGAATGGCTGGTATGATCAACATGACTTTTTCAATGAGAACTGTTTTGATTCGCCTTCTCGAGAGTCGAGCCCGATTGATGTGCCGGCGCCAGATGCCATCCGGCGGTTCGGATGCCGGGCTGACCAGCTTTCCCATTGACCAAGATGTCCTCGCTATTATCACCACTCATTCCCTCCGACGTGCTCATGTCCTGCGGACGTTCCTGCTGCCATCTATCCCTCTCATGGAGTTTGGACTACGGCGTGCGCAAACCTTCACCAGGTCCAGCAACATCCCTACCTTCAACCCATGCGCGAACGTCCTCATCGAGTACGCGGTTTCCCATCTGCCCAGGATTCCGCTGACCTGCTATTCTTCTCTGCCAGTCTCGTCACTGCTGAAGAGGACCCAGCACTCGTTACTTTATAGGCATCTTTCCTAGTCGCCAAAACAACACGTCAATTGTCAAAGACGTGATATTCATACAACAAGTTAGCTGGACCGTCGCACATTGCAGCGGGACCACGCATCGTCGCCGAAGCTGATCGACAGCCCAGGAAGCGGCGCCTGTCGCATGCCTCTTAAGCACCACCTTCACCTGTGTTACACCTCACCTCGTTTCTCGAACCTCTGCTCGGTATCTCACAACGTTCATCTGAACAATCTTCCAGTTGCTATGTATCTCACATCCTAAACCTGTCGTCGCCTCCGACACCCTGCTCCCCGCCAGGCAGGCCTTGCCATGCGTACTTCGAGACCTCCGCGCATAGAGCCATAGGAGGGTAGAAGATAATCGCGTCCGCCATTCGGATAACTTGCTGGGAATAGTTGTGTGCATCCTGGTGGCGGAGATTCCAAGCACCGTGCGGGACACTCAAGTGTCACTGTCGCTGGTGGTGACATCTTCCAGTGAACACTGTCATTTGATCTAGTCCAATTGTTAGAGAATGGTGCAACACACCGAGCCGCGTGTTGACCTGCCCTGGCAATCCGTTAACTGTCACTATTCACACAGAACAGAGGGAATTTCTACCAATTCACCCTACTTCGACGGGTAACGTCTGCATACGCAATTCTCCTAACAATCAAGCTTGTATAATGCGATTGTGAGATAACGACATCGATAGCTGCGACAGCAAATAAAACGAGAACGAGAGCAAAAGATAACTAGGAACTGAGTGGTGTTGCGAGTGAAAGTCTAGACAAGCGACATTGATAGCTCTGACAACAATTCAAACGAGAAGGAGAGCAAAAGACAACTAAGAACTGAGTGGTGTTGTGAGGGGTCGCGATTGAGATAAAGCACCTATACGCTAACCTATAGGATCATCAACTAACCATTTGATAAAGAGAAAAGCTCAGTACTCACTACTGAACCATGGATCTGACAGAAGTTCCGCCGCCGTGGGCCGCGCTGTGGGGTTCAGTTGGAGACACCGTCGCATAATTTTGCTTGCCGCTGCCACGTCTTCGTCCGAAGCAGGGCATCCGGTATCCCGTATACACATCTCTATCGGTCGCCTGGGGACCATGCTGAAGTGGCGCATACTCCCTAATGGAAGGAAGCGAGTCAAAAGAGGAATACTAGCTAGACGTAAGACGTACCGTCTGCGTTAAAGTACTTGCTAGTATTCGGGTATACGTCAAGTGCAAGAACAGCCGGAGGGAATCGTTGGTCGGTAAACATTTGGAGTAGAAACAGGTAGTATTCTTCGTCGAGGTCTTCCCCGGGTGCAACCCCCGGTCGTAGAAATTGGACATGATTAGGTCTGATGTCGGCGCTCGACACAAGAAAGGCTTTCTTGGTAAGAATTGTGAAGATCTGGGGAAGATCTATGAAACGGTGGAATGACTGGTACATACTGAGGACTCACCAAACATCCAAAAGTGTAAATATCAACCTTCTCACTCCATGGCCCACCAAAGATTACCTCGGGGGGCCGCAACCCAGGGGGCGTTATGTGGTCTGTTGTCTGCTCGTCCACCAACTGGGCTGTATATGATATCATCAAAGGAAGGTCGGACTCCAACGGGACAAAACGTACCGGCGCTCAAATCAGCTAGTTTGAAATCACACTGTTCCAGCTCTGCGAGATCCGGGATAGGAATGTCTTCGCTGACGACTGCCCGGGTGATTTGCTTGTATAAGCTTTGTATAGGCCTATACACACGAGGAGGATGTTGTTTTATCCACTCAATTACGCGCTCGTCCGTCCAGGTGGGTTCAAGACTGGCCATGATATTATCGGGTTTGATGTCTGCGGACCTTTAAACACCAGAACACATCAAAAGATCCTCAGCGTACCAGTATGCGCAATCCCGGCCTTGTGCAGCGACGCCATACCTTGCAAAATGTGCCGCAAGACGCGCTTGACGATGTGGATGGGGAAAAACGGGACTTTTTCGTCCTTCCAGATGTCGCCGAGTGTGGTCCTCTCCAGTTCGAGAGCTAGGCACAGATGAGTGCCGTCCTGTTCATTTCCCGGTTGCATAAAATGATCTAGGAGACGGTTGCAATGCTTCAAATCTTCGACAGGAAGCGTGTTCAGCCGCTTGTGCACGACTAGTTCTTGAAGACGGTCCTGCACGTTCAAGTCCGTAGCATGACCTGTTAGAATCTTGAGTGCTACAAAGCATCTCGACCTTCAGATGGTGAGCAGCTGTGTAAGAATAACAAAAGACCTGACCGACTGTTTGTCATTTGCGAGCCAAACACTTGAAGTGGTACCGACGCCGAGTTTAGCGTGAATAATGTAGCGACCAGAGGGACCGAGGACATCTCGCGGTACCCCCTGCCAGTACCCATAACCTTTGTCAGCGGGTAGACCGAGAGGCTCTTCAGGAAAGATCATGGTTGGCCATTGGGCCTTGGGAATTGAGACCTCGGGATTTGGGACCTCGGGCTTGGGCGGCGCCGAGGTCATCATGCGCTGTGCAGCATGAGGCGCCTGTCTTTTAAGGCATTGGCTGAGACGAAATACGAAAGATGGTCGTAGTAGCAGCATGAGGGACGCTCAAGCGGAGATCGAATTCAAATAATTTATAGGTGCCCGCTTGATGGTGTGGGTCCTTGACGGGACCCACACTATCGTCAAGCATACGGTATTTCGAGGCATTGAACCGCTGCAAAGCAGCCTCTAATTCAACCCATTTCTCCGCAGGCATCAAGCCGCACCCATGGGTCGAGTATGTACATCCCTTAGTAGATACGACATAACAAAAAGAAACGTCCACCAAAGACAACCGTAGCGATTAGATAGAGCTAGGAGATTTCTGATACTACCGTTGTCCGAGTCTGTAGAAGTCCATCCACCTTTCTACATAGTCGTTCTTCCGGCATGAGAGAGCGGGCTGATCACGTCCAAAGACCAAGTCTGTCATCCTTCTAGTGCTTTCTAGTGTCAAATCTCACTTCATGTTCGTTCTCGCATCACGTCCGGTCACAATTATTGAAGTTGTGGAGATCTAGACATTCTTTCCCTGCTGGCTGTGGCATGCAAAGCTGAGTATCAGATTCGGTTGAACGCTAGCATTGAATTAGATGAAGGGCTGTCCTTTGGGTAGCAGAGCTGTCCAAGTACTCAAACTAGAAGTGGCATCTTCCAAGCCAAGAAGAGAGCGAACGTAACCAATTGGCCGTTATATCATCGAGCGCTAAGCATCCTCGCTACCGTTCTATGTCCCGCACAGGCACACGCCCTGTAAGTACATAATCTTTCCGGACAGTTGACCTGCTGTTCACGTTCATCTGCTATATCTTGCCTGGTTGCCATTTGAGTCAGCGCTTGACAAAGTCAGACCTTCCACATCTTACAGCTTTTGACTGCACTGACAGGCTCACATCAGAGAAGTTTCGCACCATTTAAATAGTAAGCGCCAGCCACCATGATGCACGAGCCTATCGAAGGAGGTTGCCTATGCGGATCAGTCCGTTACGAGATACAATTCGCAGACGGTGCTCCCTACCCTCCCGAGGTAAGCGCTCGTTCGCATCAATCCACAATACAGCCTCCCCATATACTGACATGTACACCAGCCAACTACCTGCCAATGCACGCAATGCAGAAAGAACTCTGGAGCTCTGATATCCCACTTCATCACGGTCCCCGAGACGGACGTCACTTGGACGAAAGCCCGTCCAAGTGAATACAGCCACACGCCGGGGTTCATGAGGGGATTTTGTCACCTGTGCGGATCTTGGGTGTCGTGGCGCGATGAAACGACTTTGGACGTATTGTTCATGATCCTGACGGGAACGCTTGATGAGAGTGTCCTGTTGGGGACAAAAGGGAAAGAGCTCACGGCAGTCGTCCATCAGGCGTGGTGCAGCGGATACATACCAGGCGTTACCGATATGCTGGGAGGCAAGGCCTGGGAGGGAGACATCGAGGACAGCAAGCTTATATCCAAACCTTAGATACAAGAAGACAGCGTTACTTCAATATTATAGCTACAACAAGAACTTTACTGATGAGATCGGGTGAGTATATTCAGAGAGATCTACTTGGGAGGCTCAGCGTCTTCGAGAGGCGGCGGGCCATCGTCGTCAGAGTCATCATCGTCGGCACCCGCGCCAGAGGGGCCGGCGTCACCGCCCAGGCCTCCAAAGTCTCCTCCTCCACCGCCCATCTGAGCCATCATCTGAGGGTCGCGTAAGTAAAAAGCGGAGACGAAAAGTCAAGTGGTTTGTTTACCTTTTCAAAGTCCATGCCGCCTGGCATACCGCCCATGCCGCCCATTCCGGGCATGCCACCCATTCCGGGCATACCACCCATTCCGGGCATACCACCCATACCACCCATGTCGCCCATGCCACCCATGGGGTCCATCTCCTCAGTCTCGACGGGAACACCGTCCTGCTCATCCTCATCGACCCATTTGCTGAAGTCGGTCTTGATGAACGCGTTGCGGACCTTTTCCTTGGTCAGGCGGGGCCAGAACTCCTCCTTCAACTCCTTCTTCCTCAGGACGAAAGAAAGTGCGCGAGTGGACAGCTTTTTAGCAGAGTTCTGTACCATATTTTATTAGATTGGGACCACTCCGAGGAGAACACGACACACCTCGGTGTCGATCTCGCCGAAAAAGTCGATGTCAAAGGCGTATTCCTTTCCAGCAGACTTGTCTGGGCTGATCTCCTCATCAGCGCGCCACGAAAAGACAACACGACCAGACACGCACTTGACATTTTTGGCCTTGAAGGATAGGGCTGTTGATGTGAGATTGCATACGAGACCGTCCTCTTTGATGTCTGGGATGTTTATGGTGAGGTAGATGATGTTCTGCAGACGCGTAAGCCGCGTTGATCAGTGGAGGGGCTGACGGGCGGGCCACACCTTTTCGGCCTCGCTCGCCGAGCTGCGCTGCGCCCATAGTACTTCGGGGTGGATTGACATCGCGTGTGTGTTGGGTGATGAGGGTAGAAAGCAAAGTGGATGTTGAAGAGAAATTCACGCCGAATCGAGAATCTTCGTCGTCCGAAAGCTGCTGCCAAACAACGGCCACAACAGCGGACACAGCTCTCCTTCCGCCAGCATGTGGTACGTGTGTTTTTAGTGTTATTCCCTAGTCTCAACCGGTATTTAGGTGCACACGATGGTTTCTGCCTTTGCTGCTCCTTCCGCTTCCGACCGCGCCTCCGTTTTTCTTGGGGCTGTTCATCTTCTCCCTCACAATGCACGCGAAGCCATGGTAAATCTTACTTGAACCTCAACAGCTGTCGCTCAAACAATCTTCACTAGTTTCTACTGTATTGTCCTGATATCCAGCATATTCGTCTCCTCTTGCTACTGGCAACCATTCAGCCTCGATACATCACTTGCAACGCCCTGGTCAGATAGCGTTACCACCTACGGCGAGGCCCTGCGGTCGGTTCTCTCCCCGGACGTGGCCAACAACATCGACGCCTTCCCATCCTCCATCCGCGCAGTCGACCGGTGCTGGTGCGACATGTCCTCCAACTCCTTCTTCGAGCCCTTCAACATCACACGCTGGGAGCACAACACGGTCAACCGTCTAAAGGACGACCTGGAGAGACAGTACCGCGTCAGCAATGACACTGCAGACGCCGACGCCGGACGTGCCCAACCCAGCACGCCGCGTAAAACGACCGTCGCCAAATCCCTTTGGTCATTCTTTGCTCGCAGCAGAAATGTCGTAAATCCGATACCTGTCAGCGACGAAGAGCCTGATGCGACCGTGCCCACCTTTGAGCCAAAGGTGATGCGGCGCACTTATGATTTAAACTCTTATGGGGTCAACATGTTGGTGGATTTCGGATGGGCCGACTAAATGCTACGCTTCATTGTACTATCAATTGCTACTGTATTTCTAATCGTAATGCTTCACGACGATGCGGATCTCTAGTTCGTTGTCTGTCTACTTGACTGAGACAGGTGAGAAAGCAGTCACGGCCAACATGAGGGTGGTAGATTCGAAAGTCGAGCACGCACGCACTGAGGAGGCAATCTGTCGAGCCAGCTAGCCGATCACTTCGGGCCGAAATCACCGGGCTCGGTAATCGCTGAATCAGTCAAAAATCTTTACTTACTTGCTCACCGCCAACATGGTCCGTACTATGTGCTCTACCTTCGATATTTCACTCAATGACAAGACCCATAGCCTCCCAAAGGAAGAGACCACAATCCGAGCGGACTCGGACGAGCCATTATCAACAAAAAAATCAAAGATGCCCGAAAAATGGAGGAATCTGGACTAGTGCGTGTTCACCGTCCCTCACCCGTTCACTTGACTCAAATTTGCCAAGTAGTATGTCACTGACGTCGACCCCACCTCCCGATTGAAGTCCGTCACCCAAGAGCGGGATCTAGACGAGTTTCTCAACACCGCAGAGCTCGCCGGTACCGAATTCACTGCTGGTATGCACGATCTAGCTCTTCTAGGCCCGTTTTGAACGACGAAATAGAACGGAGAAACGTCAAGATCATACAACAGACCGCCGGGAGCTCGACGAATCCGTACATCCTCAATGATCAGGAGGAGAAGAAGACACTCAAGCGGCACCAGGAGCATAAACAAAAACTGCGCGTCCCGAGACGGCCGCCGTGGACCAAGACGATGACCACGCATGAACTGGACCGGCAGGAGAAGACGGCGTTCTTGGATTGGCGACGGGGATTGGCAGCGTATGTCGTTTTACTGATCTCATGTCGGAGACTCACGATCTACTCAGGCTTCAAGAAGAAGAGCAACTTCTACTCACACCGTTTGAGCGCAACATCGAAGTCTGGCGGCAGCTCTGGCGTGTCCTGGAGAGATCTCATCTGGTAGTGCAGATTGTCGATGCGAGGAATCCGCTACGGTTTCGCTGCGAGGATCTCGAAGACTATGTACGCGACGTTGAAGGCGCCGAAGGAGAGCAGGGTACTGGAAAGGGAAAGAGACGGAGCTTGTTGCTCATAAACAAGGCGGATCTGTTGACTGCTCAACAACGGTCAGTGCTTTGAGTCCTCGAGTAAACTGTCTAACTTCCCCTCAGGATCGGTTGGGCAGATCACTTTGACAAGGAGGGGATCCAGTACGCGTTCTTCTCTGCCGCGAACGCAGCAGCTATCCAGCAAGCGCGGCGCGATGCGTTGGCAGCCGAGGAAGCCCTTCAAGCGGCCGCAGCCGAGAAAAGCGAAGGGGATGAGGAGGAAGAGGAAGAGGAAGAGGAAGCCGACGCAGCGGAATCTTCGGATGATGAATCTCAATCAGACGAGGATACCGAAGATGACGAGGATTTCTACTCGGCAGACGAAGAAGACGAGGACGAGGTATACCACACGGACGATCCCAGAGCGCAGGTCCTTTCAGTTCTGCAGCTCGAAGATCTGTTTGAGAAAATGGCTCCCGACCTGTCAGGTAGGGCTTCTCTTTGCTTATAGCTTCCATCTGACCGTATCTCCAGAGTTCACCGACGCGGAAGGAAAACTCCCGCCGAAACTTGTCGTCGGCCTCGTTGGGTACCCCAACGTTGGAAAATCCAGTACCATCAACTCTCTGCTCGGCGAGAAAAAGGTCAGCGTATCCTCGACACCAGGAAAGACCAAGCATTTCCAGACCATCCACCTCTCGGAATCGATCGTCCTGTGTGATTGTCCGGGTCTGGTGTTTCCCCAATTCGCCACCACAAAAGCGGCGTTGGTGTGCGATGGTGTACTCCCGATTGACCAGATGAGGGAATACACGGGCCCGACGAGTCTTCTCGTGCAGAGGATACCGCGCGACGTTCTGGAGACCGTGTATGGATTGACCATCAAGGTCAAGAGCGTGGAGGAAGGAGGCGATGGGAAAGTTACCGCGGAGAACTTTTTGATATCGTATGCTGGTAAGAATTTTCCCCTTGAAGATTGCACGCATTTATTCATCATCGTCAGTCGCCCGTGGCTTCACGAGATCCGGACAAGGCAATCCCGACGAAGCACGCTCTGCGCGCGTTATCCTCAAGGACTACGTGAACGGCAAGCTGCTGTTCTGCCAAGCGCCGCCAGGCATCACAGACGCCGACTTCAACGAGGAGACACACCGTATTGCCCTTCGTCGCGCTCAGGGAAAGAAGCGCGCACCCGTCACGCGCGTAGGGAAGAACGCCGACACGTTCGTGTCCTCGGCGCCTCTACCTGGCGGCCCTACCGGCGGTGCAAAAACAAACGCTTTGGACGCGTCCTTTTTCCAGGACAACTCGAACTCATCGCTCGCCACACACGCGTATGCGAAGGGGGGCCAAGCACTGACCCATCGTTCCCAGCTGTTTCCGCACCAGAATGCGGTGACGAACGATGGGACGCCTGTGGCGTTCAGGGAGGCGAGGATAGCGTCGGTGCTTGCGAACAATAAGGGGGAGACGGGAAAGAAGCACCATAAGAAGATGAAGAAAGTAAAGCAGAGGAGTGGCAAGGGGTACGATCTTGAGTAGGTCAATGGGTCGCCAAGTACACATATATTCCAATCACCCGCGTATTCGCTCGATGGCACATCCTCCGTTTCCAGCTGGCTCACGGACTTATATAATGCTTATCATATGTCGGTTAGTCGTTGGATATGCTTTTGTTTGTCTTACCTATGGCATTATGCACCTGTAAGTTCTACCACAGTGCGTACAAGGTCTCTCCGGCCCCAGAGCTCACTCACAGGAAGCTCAATTGGAAAGTGTTACAGACAGTGTCAGAATCATGCCAACGGTCCGTGCTCGCGATCTAGACGTCGACATCAATGTCGGCAATGTGTGGCGACCGCACCTGCTGGTTGACTCGAAGCTGTTGGGAGGCAGGAAGTATCTAGCGAACTCAGAGTCGCATGTCGACCTCGTATCATCTTTGTGGACCGTGGCTCTTGACTTTTAGGACAAGAAAGCAACTTGTAAGTTAAGTGACTTCCATCTCGGGCCACTTCCTGCTTGCACACCTTTCATGCACTCCCTCACACGTTCCAAGATGATTTCGCATACAAACAACTACTAACTGTTTTCATTGAAACCTTTCTGGGTTCATCTCCGCAACATCGACAATGAGTCTGAACTTGAATAAACCTGGCATGCGGAAACGCAGTGTTGCGCTTATTATGGGCCAGATTCTGGGTCCTTCTGGTTCTAGCGCGTTCATACTGCACATTCCAGTGTTTCAAACAGATCTTCGTATTTATATTTCTCATAAATTATGTGTAGCGAGATTGAAGGCTGATACTAGCGCGACGAGGCCCAATTTGGTAGGTTGTAGTAGAGACGCGTCTTGTTTCAATGTTTGCTTCTTGTATCCGTACCATCACCATCATATACTACTAACCTGCCTTTCCTCCTGCCATGATCCCTCGGCGAGCGACCACCAACCACCGCTCTCGCCCGCACTCCCGCCGCATGCCTTCGATGCCGAATATATGCGCCAAGCTCGTCACGACGAAGAATGGGCGCAAGGAGGGTTAGTCGCTTACAACTTGGGCGGCCGTTTTCTTGCTCACTATCGGTGGCTAGTCATCAATCTCGGTCTGAACAAGCCAGTGACGGTGGGGCGTAACCCAGAGTACTGGTGAGCCGCCGCTTTGTTGGTGTGGACGGCGCTGATGGTTCGCAGCACCTACGTGATCACCGACGCGTCGGTCTCGGGAACCCACTGCAAATTGTCCGCGTACGAGTCTTTTCCGTGCCCGATGCCCCTTCTGCTTTGCTGATCGCTCTCTCCTGCAGCGTCAGGTCCCCAAATGGCGGCATCATCGTGTCGTGCCAGGTGCGTATATTCGCGACCAACCGGCGCCTTCTGGTCTCAACGACGTGTCTTTAGGACCTTTCCAAGAACGGCATCATCGTCAACGGACACAGGATACGAAAGGCATCCGCCATCCTCTTGGACGGCGATACCATGCGCATCCCTGACTCGCTGAGTACGCGTATATCCACTTTACGACGCGTGTCGCCGACTGATCTTCATAGCGTTTACGTGCTTGTACCTCTGGAAGGAACCCCGCGACAAGGCTACCGTTTTCGAACCGACGCCGCCCCAGCAGCCTGCAATAAGGCAAATCAGCACCTACCTTTTGACGTCGCAATGCATCGGGTCTGGCGCATTCGCTACCGTGTACCTCGCGCTTGATCAGGTTAACAAGAGGCAGGTCGCCTGTAAGATCATAAAGACAAGGAAGGAACACGAAGTTGGGGCGGTGATGAAGGAGATCAAGATCTTGATGGCGTTGAACCATGTGAGTGTATCTCGTACCTACGAGGATCATACCTCGTTCTTATGCTTTTTAGCCCAATATCAACCGCATATATGACTCTGAGGTGGACGGCAAATTCATGTAAGTCCTCGTACTCCCCCTTGGTTCTGATATTGACGGGCTATCCTCTGCAGTCACATATTTCTCCAGTTATGCACAGGAGGAGATCTCTTCAGCTACATCACCACCAATCCAGTTTGTCGCCTTTGCGAGTCGGAGGCCAGATATATTATGTTTCAGCTCTTGAAAGCCTTGCTGTATCTTCACGACAAAAGCATATCACACCGCGGTTAGTCTCGATTCTCTCTTTGATTTGCTTCATTCTGAACACTTCTCGTTTTAGATCTCAAAGTATGCACCTTTTATGCAGATTTATCATCGGATCCTGACACGTCCTAGCCTGAAAATATTCTACTGTACGGACCAGGACCTTACCCACGCATCCTGGTCGCCGATTTCGGGTTAGCGCGTCCTAAATCTTATCAAGAGACCCTCAACGTTTGTGGCACTATCTCGTACTTACCACCAGAAGGAATCCTTGCCCTGGATCAAAGGGATCGAGGCTATGTCGGGTGGCTATAATTTGGCGACTTGTCGATACTCACTCATGAACGCTTCGACTTTCTCAGGATGCCATCGGATTGCTGGAGCGCGGGTGTCATTCTTTACATTATGCTTGCGTACGTTATTTCATCGAAACCTCCCTACCATAACTCATGGCATATTACTAGCGGATCGCACCCATTCGACTACGAGTTCACCTTCCAGGGATCTTCCGCGAACTGGCTGAGCCACATCAAAGACTCTCACAACCTAGACTCGTCTCAATTCTCGCAATTCTCAGAAAGCTATCTCTCGAATGAATACCGCCTCAAGGAACGGATTGTCTACGGCTCTGCTGACCTCGACAAGGAGCCTCTAAAAGATTTGACTGAAGGTACTAGCGCTGCCGCAGCGTAGACGCCTCACTCACGCGTCGCTTTCGCAGCAAAACGCCTCATCAAGAAGCTCCTAGAACGCGAATATCTTCACCGATCGACTGTTCGCGGCGCCCTCAGTAGCAAATGGATCCTCGCTGACATCGAAGAACTCGAAACTGCCTATAAGGACAGGATTATTGCTTCGCTCCCGCCGGATGAACGCCCGAAACAGTTTGGAATGTAACTGCTATGCTACTGCTTTGCTCACTGCTCTAGTCTCGATGTACTCGGTTCTGATTTGACTTCTTTTGCTGTAATATCGTACATAGAGACACTCGGTTAATCTTAGGCCTTTAAGAATTTCGCGTGGACTGTTTTGTGTGTGAGAATGGTGTTAGATGTGGAAATGGCCGACTCACAGTTGATGTGTTCCTCTCCAAACGTTGATATCTGTTGGCCAGTTCGTTGGGATTGTCCGTGAACAGGATTGTAATACACTTACGAAGAAATAGCTGTGGTCGTATCCGTCTTGACTCCTCACGGTCACCTCTTCGCCATGACCAGAGGTCTTGGCGGCTTCCAGGAAGTTTTCAGGTAACAGTTGACCTTGCTTGTAGAAGTTGTCGCCCGTTCCCTGCAAATCCAGTTCAAGCAACCTTCTCCCACCCGAAGAAAACCTGGAAACTCACGTAGTCAATCAATATCTTCACCGGCTCACTACTACTGCGTTTCGAGATCAGCTCCGTAGCGTCATAGCTCGTCTTTGCCTCCTCCACGCCACCCTGTAAATAGCCCGTGAAGGCTTTCTCGCCCCAGGGGCATTTAGTCGGATTGCTGATGGGAGCAAACGCAGAGGCGGATTTGTACGCCTTCTCTGCTGTGAGGTAGATGGTCAAAGCGCCGTGTCCGCCCATACTGTGGCCGAAGATGGATTGACGCGTCCAGTCCTAGATGGTCCCTCATCGATCAGTATAAAGTGCATGTACAGTAAATACTGTGAGGCTCACGATAGGAATACCGTTCGCCTCAATGACCTCAGGAAGCTCCAGCGTTACGTGCGTGTACATCTTGTAGTGCGTGGCGTATTTCGGGTTAGTGGCGTTCAGGTAGAACCCCGCGCCCGTGCCAAAGTCCCAGTCCGCGTCTTCGCCTTCGATGCCTGCCCCGCGGGGGGACGTGTCGGGGAACAGGAGCGCAATTCCTTGCGCTGCTGCTGGGCCGAAGAAGGCACCTTTCTGAGCTCTGGGTGAGGATGGGTGGTCAGATCATGAGTATGTAGGGGATGAGAATGCTAACCCGTTATCTTCAGTACAGGTAAGACCGGCGAGATACACCAAGACGGGCACTTTCGCGCCATCGCTCGCTCCCGGGGGTATGAACAGGTTGAATTGGGCATTAAGGCCGCCTAGGGCAGCAGACTGGATTCACAGATCAGAATATGGATCGCGAGCCGGGCTGAGGCTTAGTTGACCTTGAACTTGTATTTGGTTAGTACGCCGCCAAAGGTCTTGTTCGAAGCAAGTTGCTCGAGTTGTATGGCTGCCATGGTGGGGTGGGAGGAAGTAGACTAAGACATCATCGGGAGGTGTATCGATATCATGGTCACATGCTGGAAGGAAGCAAGTTGAGCCGGCGCGTTCACGGTTCAGCGCCAACGGTCAAGTTTTGGAGTTGAATGATATTGAAGCTTGAAAGTCAAGTACGTGTATTGACACTTTTTGGAGCTTCCTAGTCAAGCGGCGCTAGTCTGGAAGTACAAGTAGAAGATGGGACACAGGGCTTGGTGAACTTCACCTCCAAATATGCACACTCGTCATATTATCTGACGATGTGATGTGAAGTGATAAGGGCCTTGACGTCGACTTCGATGACCACCAAAGCAGCTTCCATACAGTATTACCCAGAGTGTATCTCTTCAGTAGACCATGGCCAACGTGAGCGAGCTGGTCAGTCACAACATCCAATTACTTAACGATACAAGGGTGTGAGATACAGGGATGATGCGTTCGATTAGACGGGATAATTGTAGTCCAAAGAGATCGGATAAGTAAGCTGACGGGTGCTATGCAGAGCGATATATAATAGAACGTTCAGAAGAAGAAGAGTCCAGCCACGGAGGCAAACAGGGCGGCTAGGCCGACAGTGTTTCGGACGGAACCATCGCTGCTATCGTCGTCTGAGGTGGTACTTGATGCAGAGGTCGAGGTAGAGGTTAAGGTTGCGGACGAAGAGGAGCCGGCATCGGTGTAGTAAGCACGGATGATTTCAGCTGCCTTCTCGGCCACACCAATAGTCGGGGCTTCCAGCTGTAACACAATCAGAACTCGGTGGGTCGTTCGTAAGCAGACAACAATTCTACTCACATGGGCTGACATGTCAATAGGGAAGATAGAGCTGTCGGCGACGCGGACGTTGTCTGTACCATAGACCTGGAGTCTGCCGTTCACAACTCCTCCTTTGGAGAGAGGAAGCATAGCGTTGGATCCGTGAGGGTGATACTCTGTCGTCGCGCTGCTCTTGATCCAGTCCTCCCACTCAGCGTCACTAGACACGGAAGACCCAGGGGTGGTCTCCCCAGTGAAATACTTCGACAGAGGAGCTGTTTCGCCAATTTTGCGAGCCATCTTCATACCCTCGCGCATGACGACCAGATCTGCGGAATGGGTGAAGTATCCAGGATTTATTATTGGGTAGTCGAAGACGGAAGAAGAGTTGACGTAGATTTGACCGGTACTGCAAACGGCCAGTGAGAAAGGAAAAGTCAAGTAGGAGCAGATGTAAGTACCTCAGAGGATGCTGAAGACCAGCTTGAATACCAACAGAGCCATCGCCGGTTAGTGCAAGAAGAATCTCGATATTTCCGACTTCGGTGGAGAGGAGTTTCACGGCTTGTTCGTACATGGCGCTGTACCCTGCGATGACAGTGTCATCCGAGCTGGGAACAAGGCTAGTGGAAGTGGAGGCTGCGGCAGTAATGTTGCTGACGAGGTCGCTGGCGCTCTCCTCACCCATAAGACCGGTCAGGTTGACATAGGCGGTAGCAGAGTTGATGTAGGACAAGAATTCGGCGTCGTCTTCACCTGCTGCGTAGAGCGCGCCGGCGGTCTCGGCGCTGGTAGTCCAGAACATCGCAGCAACCTGTGTGGCGTGTTCAAAGATAAGTTTGGGCATGAATTAGCAGAGCTTACCAGATGGTCCTGGAGGTGCTGGCCAACACCAGGAAGAGCATACTGAACATCGACACCGGCACTAGAAAGGACATCCTTCGGACCAATACCACTGACCATCAAGACTTGAGGACTTCCAATGACACCAGCGGCCAAAATGACCTCCTTGTTGACAGAGACAGTGCTGGCAGTGTCATCCGCCGAAGCAGCGTACTTAACTCCAGTAGCAGTAAGGTTGCCAGTATCCGAGTTGGTCTCGAAAACAATTTGTGTGACATATGCGCTGGGAAGGATGTCAAGATTGCTGCGAGGCGGTAGAGGGTCGATGTAGGCAGAACGAGTGTACGAACGCGTCCAGTTGGTAGGGTTGATGAAGGATTGGGTGATATAGGCACCCCAGTTTTCACCACCGGCACCGTCTGTACGCGTAGAGACGCCGAGAGCCGCCAAGGTCGAAGTCCAGTTACCGTTCAGACCGAGCTCACTATCTTCAAGTTGAGTGATAGATACACACAAGGATAGAAAATTGCGCACAATCCAGGATAACTGACATGAATGGGGCCATCCGTTCCATGTACAGATGCATCGTATGTGATTCCGGCCGCAGCCAAGGCTTGATCACTGGGAGGAGTAAATGTTTCGCTCTTCTTCATGGCAGCGAAGAAAGAATCCCAGCTCCAGTTATCAGCGCCCGTGTCTCCTTCTGCCGCGATCAATGCCTTCCATGCTTCGACCTCTACCTGGGCTGGTCGAACATGGTACATGCCGTTGATAGCGGATGAACCACCAAGCACTTTTCCTCGTGGCCAGGACAGAGTACGATCGCTCATTTCGGATTGTGCGGCGGTGTTGTAAGCCCAGTCATATTTGGATTTGGTCAAAGAGTCGAAGTATGTGCTGTCGGGAACGTCTGTGCCATGTGTGAATCCGCGAAGTAGAGAAAAGACTACTTATAACGACTTACTGATTGTGTCCACTACATCATTTCCGCTTTCACCGGCTTCTAGCACCAGGACTGTCGTATTTGAATCCTCCGACAAGCGGGCGGCCAAGACTAGTCCGGCAGTTCCTCCACCAACAATTATAAAGTCGTAAGAATCGGAGATGGAGCCATTGGTAACAATGTTACGCGTTCGCAGAGAGCGGCGTTCCGTTACGTCGTCGTGAGAGGTGCCAGCCTGATGCGACGAGGCGATGGCATAGGAAGCAAGAGAGAGGGCCGTGGCGACAGCAGGTGGCCTCATACTAGCGAGGTCGAGGGATTAGAAGGGAAAGGGAGAAATTTGAACTGCGTCGCTCCAATAAAGAACGCGGTTAAGAGACCCCGTCGGGGCATGACAAACACGCTGGGCACTGGAACAGTCGGGAAATCAAGGCTCCTAATGTTAGAGCAGATGCGTTTCAAAAGAGGTAGCCCGAGCTCGAGTTGGCTTTGTGCAAGAAACAGCATATGTAATGCATAATCCCAAAGATTGCTGACAGATTGAGCTCATGGATTGAGCACCTGAAGTTCATATCTCTGATATGCATGAAGATACTTGGCCTTGAGGACGCTCCAAAGGCCCCAAACCAAGAGACCGAGTAGCCGGGAAGAGAGTCAGAAAGAGAACGTCACCGATCGCATTCGCGGCTGTGCAAGCGAAGGCTGCGAAGCGGCCCTGTTGAACGTTGAACTGCGTACTACTCAAGTACTACTCGACTGCGTACTTCGACCAGCTCCAGCGGACAAGGTCAGATATATGTCTAATTCCAACGCGGTTTGTCGCGAAACGACGCATGAAATTCCACCAGCGTAAACAGATAAAGGTATATTTTCAAGTCTCGGCGCAACTCTTCAACACTCCTAAGTGTCAATTCGTTGTATAACATGGTTACAGTCCTGTCGCGTTGCGCGCGACGAGATCCTCTTTGAACGCGTTGAACTCGTCCAGATACTCTGGATATACGGTTCCGTCAGCATCCTCGTCGACAGAGGCTTCCAACTTGGCAGCCGACGTCAAGATGGTACAAGAAGTGTCGGGACAAACATTAGCACGGTCCAACTTCTTGTCCAGCGGTCCTACAGCAGCCATGTCAGTAAGTACCCGATGTGAACAGCGGACAGCCACAAACCTGTTGGTCCTGACACGTAGTGATACTGCCCGAAGATGCCATACTGCCTGGAATCGCTATCGGGGTACTGTTCGTCTCCCCACCTTCCCAGCCACTGCAGCCACGACGCGCCCTCCCCTGCTTCCTCGCTACCCCCGACATCCGCTCCCCCAGCAACGCTAAATGTCGTACCGTCCCACCAGAACCCTCTGAAATTCAGCGCCACGTCCCACAGCACGCCCGCGTCGGTCGTGTCGTGGAGGAGTCCGAAGGGCAGCGAATAGTCATGTGTGCCGGAGGTCGCGTAGTTTGCGTGCGTGCCAGTACCAATGTACACGACGGGGCGGTTATTCTTCTTGCTTATCCCCGCGTAGGTGTACGACGTGCCGCCGGAGTGCGCAGAGAGGTATACGTACGATGGAACGCCATTGATGAAGCGCACCATGCTGTGTTCCCAGTCCCCGACATGGTTACCGAATCTGATCCCAAGCACGGTGTTCCCTGTGGCGTGGCATTGGTTGGGGCTGGGAAGGGGATTTGAGGGAAGAACACACCAAGATCGAAGGAATAGAAGTAGAAGTAGAAGACATCGACAATCCCGTCCGTTTTCTCAACCGCAATGATGGTAGCGGGAGCAAGACTGTAGCCTGCGGAATTTGGCTTGTTCGCGATGGATGAGAGCCATGCTGGGCTCGGGGATGCATTGGGATCATCGTTGGAGGTCAAGAAGGCGGTGGTGGGGATCGCATTCAGCGTGCTTACGGTTGGACTCGACGCGATGGAGGCGAAGTCGACCTGGAAACACAGTGTGAGAAAGGTGGTATCAGTAGCGCTGATCAAACGCCCTACCTCTGGCGTTGTGTGCTGAAGATGCGTGCTGATATCCGAAGGCCAGTAGTTCTCCCCCGAGTACAGGTACGCAAGAGGAGCATATGTGAGAGCATAGTCCGGTAACGCGTCGCGCTTGAGAATAGTCTCGCGTTTGGAGATGACTGCAGCGGACGCAGGAAGTGCAAGGAGGGAAAGGCAGGCAAGGCTGCCGCTCACGAGCATCGTGCGGTGCATAGTCAAGGAAAGGAAGTTCTCCACTGGAGAGACATTCGATGAACTGTTCATTATAAGGGCTTTCCCCTGAGCTATTCACATGTACGGCCTTGGAAGAAGCTATTCATCATATCTGCCGATGCCATGCAGGTCGAAACGCACATGTAAGGCAATACAACCAAATGGTTGTATCAGCTAGCGCGTGCTCACACGCTCGCGAGCCACTGGCACATGCGTCAGATGTTGATGATCTTGGCGCGCGTACTGCAATTGAACTTGTGAGATGCATGGGGAGCGGAGTAGAGAAGTACACCGTCGTTCTGATTTATCACTGTACTGACAGCAGTAACATATGATCCACGCATTGAGGCTACATCGGGTGATTGCAAGCCGCAAGCGAGACAGCTACTTGCCGGCGCCAAAGGCCTGACACGAGTCTTCTTGTGCAACTAAAACGTCAGGCATTGGGTTCCGTGCAGAAGCCTAGCTAAATCGAGCGCATTAGGACACAGGGATTGACAAAGGGATTTGCCACTTACTTTGCGAGAGGTGCGGCATTTGGGGCATGCGAGACACGTGTGAGGCGAAGTGACGACCGGACGGCGTCCGATACCTGGGTAAGCCTCCCTTTATAACTCTACTGAGTTCATCCCACTGATTGTTGAGTGCGCGTATAGTCTTGACGCAGTGATGCCAGGGGGCGGGACGGCGTCGATAGTCAGCACATGAAGTCAGAGGAATGACATTGACAGATACAATCACGGTTCAACTGAGGCGTGGAGTGCCACAGCTACTATAGACCACATGCATCAGTTGATGATGATGATCTTGACAGTGTCAGTTGTGAGATGGATGAGGAACAGGTTAGGGAGTACGCACCGTCGTTCTAACCGTGTTGTCCAGTCTGAGAAAACACATCACTCAGAGTTGTAATAATGGAATCCATAATAAAAGCAGGCAGAAAGAGAGTCCATACGATGTACAATAGAGCTACATTAGAGTTACGGGTGATTGCAATGCAGCTACCCACTGGAGGCACACCACAAGCCGTTCCATCTAACACAAGAAACAGAACTACGCGCTGGAGACCTACCACCTGTCATTTTTCTTCGGACAAAACAAGATAGACAAACTTTGTGCGAAGAAAAACAACAGATGGTAGGCCTCCAATGCAGAGGCCAACTTCCTGCGGCAGATGAAACGACCTATGTCCAGCCCATGCTGTAATAAGCAGCGCGCGCAGCCTCCTCCTTGGCGATCTGCTTGTTACCGCCTGAGCCGGTGCCCTTGGGAATGCCATTCACTGGAAACGTTGAGAGGACGAACGAAGAGAATGAACAATGAGAGAACTCACCAACACAGGTAACCGTCCACTTGCCGGCGTGTGACGGACCAGCAAAATCAGCCTGGTACTCGACGTTGACTCGTCTTTGTGCAGCAGTCTGGTTGAAAAGCGGCAGAAAGGCGAGTCCGGGCTGAGCAGGGGCCATAGGGTTCGGTGCGGACATCTTGGCTTGGTAAGGCGGCGGCGGTAACGTGTGCTTGCTGCTGCCTTGGAGCTTGCTCGGATCGGATTTCACGATGGGAGGCGGTGGCGGAGGTGGGGGCTGGTACATATTAGGTATAGGCACCGGTGACGGCTGGAATGAAGGCTGGAAGAACGGCGTCGGAGGCGCATGGAAGTTGTGCCGCTGCTGCTGCTGAAACATGCCTGGAGGCGTCGGAGGAGGCGGAGCCATGGGCTGTGGCGGTGGTGACTGCATGGGAGGTGGCGGCGGAGGAGGCTGCATCATGAACGGCTTGTGCTGGAATGACGGTACCGGTGGCGGCGGAGGCGGCGGCATTGGGACCATCTTGGGAACGTTGAACGGCTGCGCAGGGGTCGGAAGGAGCATGTGTGGCGGGATAGAGCGCTCGAAGCGGGCCTGAGGAGACATTGTGGTCGGCAAGCTCTTGATCTTCCGTGACGACTCCATTCCGAGCAGAGATTCGACCCAGTGTTTGACGGGTTCGATGCCCTGCTCGGCGAAGACGGCGCCGACGTAGGCGTGGAACAGAGCACAAGTTTCCTGGGGGACGCCTGAACATTGCTGCTGACTGAATCATTTGTGGCGGGTGCTCACCTCGGGCGACGACAAGCGAGAGAAATAGTCTGGATGGCATCGGATCCTGGCGCGCATGTTGTACTTGCTGACCCAGCCGTCAATGTTCTCGAAAGCCAGTACATCCTGCACGCGCGTCTGAAGTAGCAATTAATTGGACTTTTATTGGACAAAAATGCGACCCTGCTCACCTCGAGTTGGTCAGCGCTCAGCATCGGCCGCTCGCCCATCAGCGCATCCAGCACCGCCATTTCCAGCGCCTTCGCGCCAAGCACGCTGAGCCGCTCGTTGTCGTCGTAATCGGCGAGTTTGGCGCCTGGCCGTCGGAGAGATTTGTGTGTGTAGACCTCCAGAAGGTTGTCGGGTCCTATCGATGGCAGTGAGTCGTCTCGAGAGTGCTTTAACGCTGCACTCTGCATTGCGGAAAGTGGGGGAAATGATGAGGAATAACGGTAGGGGCAACCGTTATTATGCTCTGACTGTTGTTCCTCATAGCCAAATGGAGAGAGCAGTTTTCGGTCAATCGCCTTTGTTTTCCGTTGTTGTGACTCAATAAGTGCAGTTGTGCCCTTGTCTTATTCTTAATGTGCCTTTTCTCGCTGGAGTATACTCTATATCGCTGCTAACCCCCCCTTGGCTGATAAATATGCGCATATAATGACTCTTTTCTCCTATCTGCGATGTTTCCTGCACTCACTGGACCTTTCCTACCATTCTTTGGGGTTTACCAGCTGTCCATCGGGACCGGATGTACTGCTGTGCAGTGCGGAATGATCCTGACCCATGAAAGCACCCGGCCTCAAGGGGAACGTAATCCGTGCGTCTGCATCGGGACCCACTGTCAATATTATTGCGCCACGGCCTTCCAACGTGTTTCCTTGCTGTCAAGATACAATCTAGATGTCTTGCCTACCCATTTACCTGCCAAATTTGAGATACAGCAAGAATCTATTCGGGGACGCAATCATGAGAGCTGCTTGAGCCACTCGACACACTGGTGGGCAGCCTCGGTGTTGTGGTCTATTACGGATGATCAGCGACCAATCCACCGGTCGCTAACGCCAATACAAAAGGCACTCACTGATACAATAGGCATGCAGAACACCTTTCGCGAAACATATGTTTTCCGCGGGCCCTTTGAACTGCGCGACGATCGCCTCGCGATGGTCGTCTACCCACCCATCGAACTCGGCGAAATACATGTAGATCCTGTCGGCGTGCATCGTCAGGATATCCACGTCGAGGTCCTTGATCATGTCCATCTCGTCAGAGGACGTGACGAGACATGCATGTATACTTGGTGGCGAGCTGATGAATTTCTTCAAAACCATGAGCTGGTCATGAGGCCAATCGCTGTAAACGAGCTTCATGAAGCTCAGAGGCAGCATGCGGCCGATGATGGAGAGATTGCGAGCTATGGCACGCGTGATTGGATGAAAGAGCCACTATTAAGAAGTTGAAGCGTGAAATGTATGAGAGGAATGAGGTTTGGCCAAACCCAAAGCATCCGACCGTTGGGAGTGTTGGCAATCTCGCGAATGGTTGGAGTCATCAATATAGAGCTATCCGGACCATTAGGACGCTTCTCCAAGACCTGAAAGGATTTAACTTTCTTTGAGCACGGAAGAACCACATCAAACGCGCCTTCAGAGTTATCCAGCAGCCCATACTATGCGCCATCACTGTCACTTTAGCTTTCGGGAACTCAGCAGCCAGCGCGTCGTAAGCCTCTATCGCGCTCTCCACTTCAACGGTAAGGTCGGCGCTGGTATACGGTATCCCAGGCGTGTGTCCGAGATGAGCATGAGCAAAGATTGCCAGCGTGTCAGATGGTGATTTCTCTCTTAGTTCAGAAAAGAATGGGATATAGAAATCTACAAGGCCAGGATTTCCTATGCATTCTTGAGCTCGACGAAGGCGCACGCATAGGGGATTGTAGACGAACCAGGAATGAAGAGGATAACGCGTTCTGGTTCCGCCCCGGACCTTGTCGGCCACCAGAGTGCATGGGCGTCCCCTCCAAGTGTTTCATGGGGCAGAACGGCCGATATATACGAGGACTTGTGGACTGGAGAGCCGTAGGGATGGAGGAAAGAAGGAAGAGCCATCGGTGTATTCACTGGCAGAGGTCGACAGAGTGTCGACAGTCCAGAGTAGATACTCCGTGATGGTTGAAGCAGACGGAACGCTAGCCTGGGACCAGAGGAGTTGACAACTGCGCGTGCGCGACGAACGTGGTGTATAGATGGGCGTACTGAAGGAAGCAGGGATCGGTGTACGGACCTGGACCGCATTGTATTGCCTCCGAAGATGCACAGCTGTGAACAACTGGATCTCAAATCGTCTCTTCGACAGTCGTCAAACAAAGAAACAAGAATACAATTCAGAAAGATGATATAATCTAATACAAAGCGTCCATAGCCATGATTATAGGTAAAATAAATCGAAAATACAGACACCAATGATAGTCGAAAATAATGGGCAATATAAAGAAGCAGTACAGTACCGATACTAAAAAGAGCTTTATTCCTCGAAGAGTTGGTTTAGTTCCTCCATGCGACGTTTCATGAGCTCTGCCTTGCTGAAGTTGGAAGATCCGAGTGTCATGTTCGCGAGCTCGGTCTTCTTCCTCTGCACCTCCAACAGTCGAGATTCGATGGAGTTCTCGATGATGTATTTGATGGTCACGACAGGTTTCGTCTGCCCGAGACGGTGCTGCGAAGGAATCGTGTAAGCATATATCGTGGACAGAAGGGAGACAGAAAACGTACAATCCGATCCACGGCCTGGTTCTCGACAGCAGGATTCCTGTGGATGTCGTCAATATGACTGGTTGGGACAGGCGAAGCGCATACATACCAGTACGGATCCATCAGATAGACTCGCTGCGCAGCAGTGAGGTTCAATCCTACACCTCCGGCCTTCAAGCTGACAAGGAGCACTTCACACCCCGGCTCGAATTTCAGAGCATCCATAGCGCGGATTCGCTCCTCTCGCTTCATGGTACCATCTAACCGGTCATAACGAATCCCCGAAGCCTCCAACGCATCCTCAATCCTGCAAGAGAATGAATGTCAGAAGACAATGATAGTAAGGGTTATAGTGACGTACTTGTCAAGCATCGACGTCCATTGGGAGCTAATCAACTCATCTATCAGAAATCACACGATCCAAAGGGGGGAAAGAGGAGCACATACAAAACGACCGTCTTGACCACACCATCATCGAGGTCTCTTCCTTGATCATCCACCATCTGCACCTCGATAGAGTTGGGATCATAGTTCGCCGAGTGAGGATTCCCTTTCGAAAAAGCCATCAGGTCACCCATTAACGCCCTAATCTTCGTGCTGGGATGTAGGTCGACATTCATCGCCGAGCCCTTCTGCCGCCGCTCCCGCTTCACCGCCTTCTTCTTCGTCGTGTCCAGGTACTCAGGTTTGACCTCAATGGCATCATTGGGGTAAAGTCCTGCCTGGCACGTCGAACAAGACCGACACGTCTCTGGGGAAACTTGGGGCCACCCTGGATGGACGCACTGACGGAAGCAGGGAACACAGAACAGATGCTGGCATCGGGTTATTATCGGCGCCGGTACCGAGGGACTATTGGCGCGGGTGGGGGCCTTCGAAGAGTTACCTGATGTTTTGGTTTTCTTCTTCTTCGCGGGGCCCTCCATGGCGTCGCCATCCTCTGTCGGCTGTCCGTCTGAGGGCAAAGAAAGCTCGCCGCCGCACTCCACGCATTGCGTCGTGGCAGCTTCTCGGAGAATCGCCCAGACGGCAACGGCACGTTGCACAGTGAAACCCTCCTTCGCTATCGCAGCGGCGATGTCCTGGTTCGACATGGCTTCCTCCTGACCGCCCAGCCCATACAAATCCTTCCCCTCGACAAGCTCATAATGGTCGCAAATCTGTCGAAGCCGCAAGATCTTCTGCAAAATTCCCACGTAGTTCTTCATGACCTCGTTCTTGTCCGACATCTCGTTGAACTCCGCCTTCGATGCGCTGAAGAACTGATCGTAGATAGCCTGCTCCTGACGATCAAACTTCAGCATCCGCAATTCGTCGCGTCGCGGTGGAAGCGATAGTATGCGCTTGCCATCCGCTGTTTTCGACTCCTTGGTTCGGCGTAACGTGATGGTGGCCATGAGCGACTGCAACCTCGCAATACCAAGAGACTGGCCAAACTTGACGGGGGCTCCGATATACTCTGTCCATACCGACTTCTCATCCAAAGGGTCTATGCGCAGGAATTTCACGAGGGCGAAAACGTCGTCCAGTTTGTTCTGAACCGGAGTACCGGTGAGACACAATCTGCGATCCGCCATGAGATCACAAGAAGCGCGACTGCCGACGGTGCCAGTTTCTTTGATACAGCTGAAGAAATTTTGAGTGACTTCATAAAAATGGAAAGCACCAACTCATACTGTGCCTCGTCCAGAACCACACGGAACCAATGAATACTCTGTAACGCGCTTGTAGCCTCTGTGCTCGAGCCCCCATTCCCGCACTTTTTCCTCTTTAGTCCTCCCTTCTTCGGTTTTGGCAGCCGAAGTATCTGATTCCCTCGTTCGTCTACCTCTACACCTCCGCCATCGCTACTCCCACCGCCGATCTCCTCGTCCTCCTCGTCCGCACACGTAACGCTCCGTGTCTGCTTGGAGAACTCGCTAGCCAATGTGGAATATGTCGTAATAACAGCATCAAAGTCGGCCAAAAAGTTGGGATCAGGTCGTCGAGCGTTTCCGTGATAGATGTACACGCGCAATGGTCTGCCCTCCCGTTTGCGTTCCGTCGGTGTGCCATTACCGCCGACCACCGTGACCTCGCCCTTCCAGTGCTCCCGGAACTGATCTTCCCAGTTGGAGACAGTGGATAGCGGGCAGATAATCAATGTGGCGCGACTCTTCGCTTTAATCCGCGACGCCCGAGCCTGTTCAGCCTCAAGTCTCTCCTGTGCCCGTTGCGCCTTGGCCTTGGCCTTGGCGCTGTTCCCTTCCATCGATGGCATGTCCCAGACAGCTCCAGCAAAGTGGGAGGCCGAGGGATCCTCTTGTGATGATGATGATGCAAGCATGGCCGGAGTGTCGAGTGGGGATGATCCAAACTGCTGAGCTGAGTTGATAGTAGCCGCGATCAGAGATACGCATGTTATCGTCTTGCCAAGACCCATGTCGTCTGCAAGAATAGCGCCTTTGGAGTCCACCGGTTGCGTGGCTACCTCTTTCTGTGTAACAATATTGACCCATGAAGCTCGTCGGCTGGGAAGAGGGCGCCGCTGCCACAAGGAGGTAAAAGTATCACCGAGAAGCGGTCGTTCATGCTCCCGGTCCAAGAGGAAAGTAAGCGCTCTCTTCTGATGTGGGTAGAGCTTCGTGGCAACCTCAGGCGCTGCAAAGACCACGTAAAAATGTTGGCGCGTAGATCATGAAAGATCACGTACCTGCCTCGGTCTCACGCAACTCCCCACCTGTCTTCAAAGTCTTGAAGAGCTCATCCACCTGACTTCTCTGCACCTCCACACTTTTTCCAACCTGCTGTGTTGCCCAGCGCTGAGGCGGAGGTCCTTGGAACATGCCACCATTGGGTCGGATTATGTGGCGATTGTGACCACCGGGAGGAGGGTTGTGGGGGTTGTAATACGGAGTGTTTGACGACATGACCTGGGCAAATTCAAACGGAGGAGCGGGATGGTCTAGCATCAGTCCACATTGCTGCAGATACTGGCCAACTACGGGAACATTGCCTTTGGGCGTGAAGACAAGAGCGTGGAGGGGTAGGATAGGAAGCTAAAAACGTCAGTTTCTGACACGATAATGCATTGACGACGAGACACACATTCGGGGGGCCTTTCCTAACCTTGGCCTCCAGCCGTATAAGACCTTTGCCAATCATATGACCAATGTGGTCCGCGACCTTTTGCTCAGTAACGGCAAAAGATTCCCCTGTCCCGGCCTTTATATGTAGCGTGTTCGGACTGACATTCGGCTTTTCGATGTGCTCGTACTGCAGCTTGACGGTTGCCCATTCTGGCTGAGGCGATGCGGGATTTGTCGGGAGAATATATGGTACGGGATAGAGAATGAGGGCCGTGAGACTGAGAAATCCAATACAGACGGGCGTCTTTGGGGACAGTTCCTGCGGCACTTGGGGTGGAGGGGAGGGAGTGCCTGTGAGGTCGATGACATGATTAGACTGCGACTGTGGCGGAAGCGCTTGTCGCGATGGAGGCGGCTGTGACGGGCCAGCAAAGGGCGGGCGGTAGGGGATATGGGAAGCAGGGCCGCCGTTGTAGACAGGCGGAGGCGGAGAGAACATGCTGGGCGCCAAAGTGGGAAGCGCCATGGCGGGTTTCTGGTTGTAAGACGTGAAAGTCGACATCGACGGCGTTCCGTGGCTCGGCATCGACTGCGGCGACGATGGCTGGGTTATGTGATCCAGGCGCATTCTTTTGAGCTCCCGCGGGTAGTCGAATCTCTCTTCATCGTCGCCCGTGAGGTCAATCGTGTTAGAGTTGTTTGATATCGAGAGATTCGCCAAGGCAGGCGTCGTCCGCGAGCTCATCGGCGGGGAGAATGAGCTTGCCATCGTGGTGCACGATGGCAAAGAGGGCGGTAGGCAGAGCCGGGAAAGTCGTGGCTGTCGTTCTATACGGTGAGGTCCGTAAGGCAAGAGAAAGGGTCCAAATTTCGCCAAGGTCTCTGTCAATCACGTGGAGTCGGCTTCGGAGCACAGCCTTTTTTGGCGCGATGACTGATCCCATCTGCATCAGTTGCATGTTCTCGTCTTGCTCGCGTGCAGTCGCGTAGTCTATGGCAGCCTCCAGAGTAGTCTGACAGGGATCTGTGACTGTATCTGACTGTATCTACGCAGCTGTGTACATACTCTTTCCTTTGAGAGCCATATACGAATTCACGAGTCGCCTTGAGTCAATGTGCACCTGCGCACACCCAGCTGACAGTGTAACTGCGTCTCCCGAGATCAAAAACAAGCCCTTGAATCGCCGAAGAGTGAACATCATACTCACCGGGCGCCTATCATGATGAACTTGTCATGTCCCGGGAGTTACTTTCCACTCGAGTGCGGGCAAAGACCGCGTTTAGATTGGAACTTCCAGCAAAGAACCACAACGCAAAGAACCTTCACAGCAGAAGCCCCACAGCAGAGGATACTCTTCGAATGCTGTTCCGCCCGAGACCGCAGACACACCGGCTGTGGCCCGAATCTGACGAAGGCAACTTACCTTGCGAGGGATTGCTTGCGTAGTAATAGTATGCATGTGCTGAATAAGGGTTCCGGACTATGCTTATTCACTGTTTATACGACATGTGTACGCAGTCATACACTTATCTTTCTATATTACCACTCTGAGCTGCAGGAATCTTTGATTACAGTGCTAGACCGCCGTGGAACCCGTTTTCCCATCGAAATGATGCTTGCACAAAGTACCTACCGCCACCGGTTTATATAAGCCAACAGGAGTCATTTTGACAGAAGATTGCAATCTATTGCAATGCGCATTCCTGCTGCGTGCGCCGGGCTTTCGGGGTAGAGACAAGACCCGACGGTTTCGACGGCATCACAGTCGCTGACCGATAATCACCACGCTCAAGCTGAGAGCCTGAGTTTGTATGTAGTCCCAGCCTATAGCTATAGCACAAGTGTCATGTAGAAACTTGAAGCCTCAACGATGTTGCGAAAAAAAAGCATCTTTGATCATACGATCTATCCGTGGACCACCAGCCCGCAATATAGTTGAGCAGGATACTTATGGCGAACCGGCGTCTTCTTCAGGCAAAGACTTGTACCCAACACGCGTCCTTGACCACCAGTACCGTCGCGTCGACTCCCTGGCAAGCCTCACCTCCCCATTGTGCAGCATCTGATATCTCTGGCCCCGCCACATAACCTCCCCTCCGAAAACGGCGTACAAGAAGATCGGCAAAGTCAACACCTCCCGCGCGAGCCATCCACCAAGGAACTGCCATCTGATGGAAGCAGGAAGCGGATGGCCGGCTAGCGACGCATAGACGTCCAAATCCACCCATAACCACGCCACGTAATGAAAGAGGAGGAAAGCCAGTATTGGTAGCCCAAAGACACAGTTGAAACTCAGGGCCCCAATCACGGATACGACAATGCACTCTGTGAAGGGCTCTAGGAGCGTGGCTGAAAGGACCATATGTTTTCGGACACGAATCCACCGCGCGCGCCTGAGGATGTAATCTTTGAGGGTCATCTTGCCCACGACGTTTCGGACGACATCGCAGGATAAGTCGTGCCTCATGTTCATCTCGTGCCACATAGCGCTTGCGATCGTGTTGTCCTCTGCCATGAAACGGCCAAAGGCTGCGAGGCCTCGTCCGGTGGGTGGTGTGTCTTCGGGAGTTTGTTTGGCCAGAGGCTTTCGAGAGCCATTGAGCTGCTCTATATCGGAACGCCGGTAAAGATTGGATTTCCCAACAACGCAAGAATCTACGGCGAGGGCGTTGATGGCGAGATACATTTTGGCGTGGTTCGTGTTGAGGAAGGCTTCGTCGATCCTGGAGCCTATACGTGATTCGGTGACGAACGCGAACGGGACGTGATGCACCAAAGCAATCTTGCGCCCCGCCCGGTCGTGTCCTTGTAATGAATCGACCGAACGCGCCATAGTACCAGGGGCGGCCAGGACATTGGAGTCAAGAATCCAGACTATGTCGTTCTTGGCTTGACGGAAGGAGCGCACTAGGTTGTTGACCTTTGGGTTAACGCCGACAATTTCCTCGCCTGCCAAAGCTGAGTTGAGTAACACAAGAGTATCGTGAGGATGTACCAATAATGATCGATGCATCGACGTGGGGGTATTTGGACATGAGTTCCCGGACAACTGGGAGAGCCTGGTCGTTTTCTTCTGCCACTGACAGTATGATTTCGAAGTTCGGATACTCCTGGTTGAACGTGGATTCCAGATTTTCGAAGAGATTCGTGTCCAAGCCTTTCAACGGCCGCAGGACCGAGACACCTGGCACAGAACTTGGCGAGGCAGCTGCCAGAGGAGAGCGAGGACGTATCCGGTACCTCGACCGCCTTTGCGAGCTGTGAGATGAAGATGCCGTTGCAAGAAAATCATGATTAGCGTACGCTGTCTGCCACCCTATAAGTGAAATGGCCCATAGTACGAGGTACCAGATGACCCCAACATAAGACAATATGACCTTTATTGCAATGAAGCCGCCTTCATCTGCGGACAGAGCAGTTCCATTTAGTTGAGGATGCGACGCGTTCATGGTTATGGCCTCATGAGGGTGATGTGGTGATGGCTGAGAAGTAAGGGCACTTCGGCAGAGACGGCCGGCATCTCGACAGGCCACGTGAGTGGTCAGGGTCCGCGGAAGCAGATGGTTCGTATTCCATAAATGGAGATTCCAGCGCTTGCGCTTTGACGTCCACTCCCCACTGCGAAACCTTACGACCACTTACGACCTTACAAAACCATTTGTTGATCCTGTTGAACATACACAAGGATGTCCAGCACGTAAGTATCCCTTTACGGGTCGTCGCATCGCGCGCCACTGAGCTTTCACCTAATTTGGACTGATTGAATTCAATTCTCATAGCAACACTTCTCCCTGCTCATCTTCGACGCGTAGCGTCAAAAAGAAAACTACTCGGCCGGCTGCGCCTCGACCGCTGTCCGCTTCTCAGTACGTTCCAATAGCCTTTCATCGAGTAGTCCCTCAGTGGCGTTAATTTGACACGCTCCTTCTTTTAGAATAGCCCGCGATCCTAAGCATTTTGAGACGTGGTCTTCGCGCCAAAACATGTTTCAGACCGTATACTCTGACGTTCCGCCGCAACACAAGAAGGACGTCGATGTGGTCTTCAACGTCAAAGGAAGGCTCCCTCGCGCCTGGCTTGACGAAGTACATGACCTCGTCATATCATTCAGAACCCTGTTGACGCTCTCTGCAGTCGTCCGAACAGTTTAAGAAAATAGCAGACCTCCAGTGCTCGCAAGATTTCTTTACGTTTCTCAAAGATGCTTCCAAGGCTTCTCCTGATCTGTTCACTGACGAACCCACGTCTGTACCATGGCAGGCTTTGTATCAGGAAGCTTTCAGAGTATTCGAAGCTTGGAAGTATCTTCGAAGGATGAAGGCCAAGGGAAAGTACTCCGAGGCCGACTTTGCCAAGGCGTATGTGTTCCCCTTCCGAAGACCTGATTGTACAATGACTGATTCTGTCGCAGATGTGATCTCTTCCGGACAGCGGCGGTTGCGGCTAGCGAGCAACGGTGAGCTCAACACTATACGAATGTGCAAAACTAATTCTCCTTCCGTCCTAGCGCACAATGCGCCCTCACCCTTCCTCAACCCATGGCGGGCTCTGAATTCTGCTCAGCAGAGATCCGCGTTCTCAAGGCTTTGACAGTCATTCCAGACAATGTCATCTTCTTACCACGTTCGCACATCGGCGAACTATGCAAATCTGAGAGTTCCGCGTTCAATGTTCTCAAAGGACATAAATCTGTACAGAAGGCCGGAAGCGCAGCGAAAGGCTCTTCCTTCGCTTACCAGGGGACGCCATGTTCTACGCTGCCTAGCCTTCCTGGATTCGAGTTCGTTAGTAGCATCTGGGAGGACAAGAAACCCTGCATGCTTGTGTCGGAGGACGCCTTTAGACAGAATAGGATGTCCACCGCTGCCGTTATACGACACCTTCACTCTTTGCAGATTGATGTTCCTGTTTTTGGCCTGGTATGGGCTAACGGTACAGTCCGAGCCCATGTCGACTGGTACAAGAAGCTCACTGACAAGGAGTCTTCGTTCGTAAGCATCCAACTCATCCTCCCTTCTTACTTGACAGCGTTAATGGAAACACTTCTCAGGCGATAAAGATCCTGTCCGCTCCCTTCCCTGGTGACCTTGATGCAGACGCGGCCGGGTTTCACGAATGGGACCTGTTCAAGCCGGCGGACATACTGCAGGTACACTTCCTCATATCGAACATCGACCAATGGACATGCGATGGCTTCAAAGAGAGTGTCATCGCCGGTGTCAATGACCTGACGAAAAACATTGTCAAGGGAGGCAAGTACGTACCTTGGAAACGGGCAGGTCCTCTCAAAGAGACCATACGTCCGAGTCGTTTACAGAAAGAGAATTCTGTAAGCCATTCGAGTCTTCCTAGTTCTCCGCCTAAGAAGGGTAGGGGCAAATCACGAAAATGAGCCTTCAATACTACATACTACATACATACACTGCCACAACCACCACACATACTACTCCGCGATACCTAGTTCCACATTACCGTTGTATTGTACATTGAAATCATGCAGTACATCTATGCCATAGCCGAAGGAGAACGTTACATATCATGAGTGAATCACAAGGGAGTTCCAGAGCCTCACTTCCATGCGGAGGGAACTTTTTCGATGACATCCGCCCAATGTGCTAGGCGGCCCTTCTCCCAATCAGCGACGTACGACAGACCTGCCATCCCACGGCGACTCTGCTCGATTTTCAAGTTCTTCTCGGCGTCGCACCAAAACAAGACCCATGAACCCATGCGAACATGTCCGGTACTCCGCTCGAAATACCATTTGTTAACTGGGTTGTTTGCGCGACTGCGCCACACGAGATCACGGCCCTCGCCCTGCCCGCCCTTCCCTCCGTTAGGGTTGACAGAGAAGGGGTGCCCAAGGCCGTACGACTCATCATGCAAAGCGACCCATAAGAAGTCGACCGTCCCATCGCCCTGATGACTGGGAAGCACGGCGAACTTGTCAAGGTAGGAAATGGGGTTCGGAGACTGAGGCGATGGCTCGTTGGTCACTATGGCGGCGCCAGCATAATCACCGGAGACGATGGCAAAGTCCAGCGACTTCTCTAAGCGCTTATAGAACGCCTGCTCATCAAGAGTTCGAACAAATGATTTCTCGAGAAGATGGGTCATCTTGTTCTGATCGATTTCGTCAAGGGACCGAACGACACGAATAGGAAGTCCGCGTCTAAGGAGTGTGGGAGTATGTGGGGTGAGCTTGCGATTTCCTTGCAGGAGCGCGTGAGGAAGACTGGAGCTAACGGCTGGTTTGTTGGTGATGAGGTTGGCGATGAGAGAACTGGGGGAGCGGTGGGAGACCATGACTGCCGAAGAGGACGGGGGCATGTACTCCAGACATTTTCGCGCTAAGGTCAGATTGGCTAGTGCCGTGGGATGCGAATGGCGCCAAGGGCCACGGAAAGTTTCTGTGATATGTTCGTACTCTGACGACATATTCACGAGGAGATGTGGGAGTCCAGCGCGCGCGTACGAGGGAATTCCGCCTTCCCTGTTGATGATCATGAGACGAAGAGGCATGAGATCGACATCGTTGTGTTGTCCAATGGCGGCATCCTGCACAGCAGCGTCCGCCATACCGCGCGCCAACGCGGCAACCACGTCGTTGGCGTCGACGCGAACAGAACGACAGAAAGAATCCAGAGCGAAGGGAGGTATCACGGGTATCTCTCCAGCACGAAGCGCAGAACGAATTGGAGTGAGGTCAGAGGGTATCGTGTGTGCTTCTGGGGGTGAGAAGTCATGTTTGTGTTCGGACTCCTCCGCGCCGGGTCCAAGTCTGGCTACGGCTCCAAGCACGGGGCGAGCACGAGAACCCTGTCGCTCCAGCGCAGAGACAACCCGCATCACCTCTTCGACGATGGCAGCGCGCTCGTCCTGACGGCTCTGGGCATCGTCTACTTCGACGACCATGACACTGACAAGTCCGAGTTTCTCGAGGTAGACCATTCCCCGAGCTATGCTCTCAAGCTGAACGTCTGTAAAAGGTCCTTGGACCTTAACCAGAGCAGTCCGGCGGGTGACAGGGTCCAGAATAGATTCGATGATTTCCGTAGCAGCCTGCGGCGCGACGGCCGTATCCGTCTGCGTTATGTCGGGAGCGGCAGGGAGTGCGATGTCTAGTGCTTTTTGTGTTGCCGGCTTGGGGACTTGTGGGCGGGGTCCAAACGACGCTAGGTATCCGCGCGTGTCGCGAACGGATGGATTGGCACGTAAAATAGACACAATAAAGTCCTGTGTTGCATTGAGTAATTAAGAATTTTTCAGGAGGCCAAGCATGTGGTAGAGCGTACATTCTCAGACGGTAGTGTGTCGTCATTCTCTGTGGGCGGTGGTTGCCTCAAGCTGCGAATCGTCTGAGATGGATATTAGTACGCCGGGGCGACAAACCATCGATGGTGCTCACAGCGTAGAACGCCTTGAAGGCCTGTCCTCGCCTGAGTTGGACTGATTGTGCGGCCTTGTACGACGACGACACCAGAGAGAGCATAGCTAGCGCAGAAAGGAAGGGAAAGGGAAAACTGTGTTGCAGTCGTGAGTCATGGGAGAATTTAAAGCAGCATGGAGGGCTGTCGATGATCGGAAAATGATGGTATCTGATAAGATAAGAGTTCACCCGAATTACGCGCTATTCCGCGTGTTAGCACGCACGCATGCCTGAGGTATTTACCTCCAGGCCAGTGGCAATTTTCTCGGAGAGTGATCTAGCTGTAAACGTTGCTGAGCTGTAATCGAATGGCCCATATACCTCACAAGCGCTAAATGACTGGTTAACGCCATCAATGAACTGAGTTGCGTCAATGGATGGGCTGTACTTAGTACAGACTGTACTTAGCAGCGTGTGAACCGTGTATTCCGTAGCTATTACATACAGCAGCTGTGATGGCACGCAACAGGATTCTATTGTGGACGAAATCTACACGGGGATCGGGCCACTACTCCCGGACGGGTGGTCAACACGCCATCTTGGCAGTCGTCTACATCAGTCCTCTTCCTTTAGTGAGTGATAGCTGGGAGCGAAAAGCGGTTTCAGCGGCCCAACTGGCTGGAAGCTTCATCCATATGTTGCCCAAGTTTCATCAGCACTTCCGGGTGGCAGATATACCTCTGCCTTTTTTTGACTGAACACATGAAAGGTCTAGCCATTTTTAGTGCGCGAACGCAGCCCAGAAATGCCTGAAGAAGATGTCAAATGATACAGAATGACCGGGGGCTGGGTAATGAATGGCGAGCGAGTTCATCGGATTCTAGAAATCGACGTACTTTTGGAGGTTGGAGCTACTTTTAGCGCCTGCACACCGTAGCACACCGTATCAAATGCAACTATCTTACTAAGTGCTGACCCCCATCATATGTCTGATCAGTAGTACCAATACATTACGGACCTCACCCTCCCTCACAGCAAACCACATATAGCTGTTAAGCCGTAACATTCGTCAACCGCGTGATTCTAACTCATCTCAATGATTGACCTGTCAGAATAGTTTCATGAGACGTCGCCACCGGAGGCTCCGAGACATGGGAGTTCATCTGGATCGATTGGAGCCAGAAGATCGAAGCCTTGGGGAAGAAGTTGGTATGGCAAATCCTCTAACGGAAAGACGTTGTCAAAAATTTCACAAGTAGATACGCATGCCGCTGCGGACCCGAGAGCGTCTCAGTTACATTTTTGTCTCGGCCGATGTGTAAACCTTACAGCAGGTCGCTATTCAGGTGAGAGGAGAATATACAGCGTGGGCAAGGCATGAGAAGTAATGCATGTCGCCATCCGATGACAAGTTTTGGAAGGTGCAGCACGCAAGCACTCGAGTTCTTCACAGAAGCCTCAGCTTTGCCATACGAGCGCTATAGAAACACGAAGAGAACTGGGGAGGTACCAAGGAAGCTGGGGAGGTACCAAGGAAGCTGGGGAGGTATTAAGGAAGCTGGGGAGGTACCAAGAAAGTTGGGGAGGTACCAAGAGAAGCACATGAAGTGTATTGCGCATCAGACCTCTTTGACAGCGTCCAGGCTATGAGCGCGTGGCGCTGGACAAAACGGATCGACACCACCGATGGGGAGAAGGGTTTGATGCCATCAGTGGCTGTGCGGTCAGGCACTGAAATGTGCCACTTTGAGACCACGACGCACACTGCGACTGCGTGACCGTCGACACCATCATCTCATAATCAGGTTGTCCAAAGCCCCCTGCCTCCGTTGTACTCGTACACCGAGAATAAAATTATTTGAGAGAGATTGCATTCTGGTTTGGTATATCAACTTCAAGATCAAGGTGATCTAGGTCTAAGTCAGCGTCGTTCCACCGTCGCAGTTCACGGCCGCTCCCTATAAGTACAGTTTAGTTCAAGCTTTGTTATTCAAGTTAGCGATCAAGCTTACTGTCATGTAAGACGCCATCGGACTAGACAGCCACACGGTCATGTCAGCCATCTCCTCTGGAATGCCCATTCGCTATCACGAAACCGGTCAGATATCTGCGATTGACTGGAAATAATGCGTACCCCCAGAGCAGTCATATTCTCGAACGGAGTAAGATCAGGGTAAGTCCTCTTGAAAAGTGGCGTAACGATGAAGCCGGGATTGAGCGTGTTGAGACGAATCCCGTCGGGCCCGTGCGAGACTGCAGCCGCCTTGGTCAGACCGTCTACCGCCTGACAAGAACCAGACGATCGTTAGCTCCGTTGAGGAGGGAAAACTGGGGAAATATACGGACAAATTTGGAGGAAACGTAGCCCGTCATGCCGGGGATGACTAGCCAAGAAAATGCATCAATAGCAGTCAGAAAGACGACGGGCCCTATAGCTTACCGATCTGCGAGCCTAGAGAGATTTTAGAAACGAGGCAAGGCTTCACTGGCGAGAACACATACCTATGCTTCCCATATTGACGATGGCGCCTCGTGTCGGTGCGCGTCCTTCGTGCAAGACAACAAGATCCTGTTTCAGCATGGTCTTGATTTCCTCCCTCATGCAAAGGAAGACGCCGCGGACATTGACGCGATGAACGCGATCAAAATCATCAACGGCGTGCAAGGCCGTGGGCGTCGGTATGTCGCCAATCTGAAATCTTGAGATCAGTTTTCTGTGCCCCGATTAACACTGAAACTCACCCCGGCGATGTTGGCCGCGTAGTCGAGGCGGCCAAATTCCTTGACAAAGTCGGCCAGCATAGCGATAACCTCGTCCTCCTTGGTAACATCGACGCCCTTGGGAACAGTCCGGAACTGGCTGTTGGTAGCAGCCGCCTTGACCTCCTTGACAACCTCGTCGAGCGCTGATAGATTCACATCGACTAGGAGAAGGCCCGCGACCCCGGCCTTGGCGTATGCGATGGCCGTAGCTCTTCCGATACCGGACGCTATGTGAGAGGGCATCGTTTACTTCGAGATTCTAAGCAATGAAGAGGGTCATACCTGCTCCAGTAACAAGAGCGTTACCAGCTGGAAGCGTGAGGGACATGGTGGTGTTTATCGTCAAGCTCGTCAGAGGCCTTCATTATATATGTAGGAGTTTATCGATGATCGCATATGGGGAATCAGAATCCGATAAGTGGCACGAGCGTATTCCGGCTGTCTCAACGCTGACAGGGTCATTTCCACGGCGTGGACACGGAAGAGCGATGAGTCCTTGAGTTTGCGCCTCCCGAAAGCGAGGAATTTTGCCCGCTGGATGTTTTCGTTCCAATATACCGAGTACCAACTTGCACGGACGAAAGTGGTGGCCCAAACCCAACACCATTGAGATCTAGAAACTAGACTTATGGTCAATGATGCAACCTGCACGCGACCAGCGCAACGCTCAGGCAATGAGGCATTGGCACAGTGGCAAGAGTCTAGAAGTAGGCCAAGGCCAAGGCAGGCTTATCAGAAATAAGATGTGCATGATATTGATCAAAACCAATATAAACCGGCGACAACCAAGACGGGAAAGCACAGGGAAGCGCAACCGAAATACGCACCCAACCTGTACGCGGCCAACGCAACGCTTAGGCAGGCTTCTCAGAAATAACCCATGATATATAGATCAAAACCAATATAAACCGGCGAAGATGACCATGATGAGAAAGCGCAGGGAAGCGCAAGCGAGATACGCGAGTGTCAACAGGCGTTTGATAGAGTGAGTACGGATGTGGACGTGTCGGAAGTTCGAGTTGCTTCGAGGTTGGGAATGAGAAGTGTATTGAATAGGTCTGAACACCCTACGGTCGTGGGAATTTGACCCCATAGTCGATACAGTGAGTCGGTCGCTAGAGAACGGGCGGGCCAGCCCAAGTACTGGGGCTCATTGAGATCTGAACAGAGGATCATCAGGATGGATATCTATATCTGGACATGTGTACAGACTCTAGAGGAGGCTTCCGTCGGATCGCTAAGCGTCAACATCCTGGATGGAAAGATTTGGGGGGGGCTCTATACATGTGGACGAGCTCCAAATACATAGCGCCCAACGCCTCCGCGGCGGCCTCCCATCGAAGCACCAGGAAGTTGCCAGGAAGCACCCCGTGGAAACGATCAGTGAGGAAGGAAGGGAAACGTGTATGTTTCTGGCAGGCCATGGCCAAATGTGGAAGCGAGCCGTGAGTCTGCCGATAAGTGAGAACTTGCTGTGGTCACTGGTGAAGAGGGTCGTTAATTAGTGCATCCAGTTTGAATTGGCGTCTGCGAGTGCAAGTTGCGCGTGGAAAGAGGCGAGAAACGCGCCGTAGGCCGCTCAGTTCACGGCTGGTTCTCGGAGTCATTCAAGTTTCTGAGTCTCAGACTGATCCTGGACCAGACTGGATCAAGAGTCCAGACACGGACTCTCAGAGTACTCTCAGCCGGACGAACGTTCGATGCGGCCGTCTGGGATTGCATGCGCATTTTCAATTTCGCAGGTGATTGTCACCCGCCCGAACCCGCCCACATCTTGGACTCTCATTTACTTCTACTCTCGAGGTATACTTAACATGACCTAGTGAAGGTTCACGCGGCTTCCCTTATAGTGTGTTATTGGGTGTTTCCTATGGTATTTCAAGACTAAAATTTCGCTCTGTTTATTCTCACTGAATTACCACCCTGAGGAGTCTTCTGAATCAACGCCCTCCACAGACAGGGCCCATCTCGATTCTCCTCATCGAAGTTGGACCAAGCTTAGGTCCTCCGCTGTTAACGGGTCTATATGTGTGCGCAAACGTTGCAGTTCAGTGCTACAATGCCCAACAGTGCCCTGCTTCAGCGGGCAAACAAGGTGGTGTAGAAAAGTATCGAGTGAATATTCTCACCTCGGGCCTTTGCCGCGGAGAAGCGCGCCACTCAGGGCCATCAAAATTAAACCGGCGATAGTCTCTGTCGCGTGTTGCTTGCGCCTGTTTCACTCGGCCCGGCAGAACTCGTCTGTCCCGGGTACGCTTCCGCAGCTTCCGCTTGCTTCTGTCCGCCGAATCAGTGATAGCACCGAAAATTCGGGATGACGGCAACCAGATGGTGACCTATGGTGCCGTTGAATCTGCCGTTGAATCTGCCATCTTCCTTCCTGTGGTGGCGAAACTCGGGGGGGGGATGTCTTGAATTATGAATATGCATTGTCAGGTGCTGTTGGCAGAGGGGGTGAGATCGACTGTCAAAGTCTAGTCATTGTCTTGGCAACGTAACTCGGGCAGGTGCGAACTTCGAATATTCAAGATCAGGAAAATTTGACCGCCCTAGATGCTCCTGGAGTGACCATAAACTCTAATGCATACCATGTGGTTATTATAATAAGAACCTTTACATGAGCACTTCTTGTTCTGCCCCACTACCTTCATCAGTCCCAGTAGTTTCATTGTTCGATGGCGTCGACGGCACCAAAGCCAAACCTGGCAATTACTCTAGGCGCCATCGAGATTGGCATCCTCCTCAACACTTTTCTTTATGGATTGATGCTCATGCGTTAGTTGGTTTTTTTTCCTACGTGCATTACAGAATCTGACAACAAACAGAAACGGTCTACTACTTCCACAGTCGCTACAAAGATTCGGTAACGCTATCCTCTCTTTTCGCTGACTGTCTCTTCTCACTCTTGACTTTGGGCTTTTAGCGGCAGGTTAAGTAAGTACTGCGGCACAACCAGCGTCGCTCCTCTGATTTCCTGCAGGGCCCTCGTATGGTGTACAGTCGTCGTTGACACGGCACATACGATGATTGCCTGCGAAGTAGGGGTTGGTATCCACTGCTTGGCGATTGACTGATCACACGGCGCTAGATGCTCTGGAAGATGACGGTGACGCGGTTCGGCGACTATACGGTCATTTCAGAATCACTTTGGGAGTACACCTCTTCCCCATTGTTCATTGCAGCGTAAGTAACATCGTAGACGTATCCTTCCGCTTCTGACGTCCCGCAGCAACGCGGTTCCCATTCAGGTCAGCCCCCTCTCATTCGAGGGTGAACAACTGGCTCACCGTGCCATCCATAGATATATCTTTCCCTGCGTATCAGAAGGCTCGCCGGCAAATACGGAGACTATATTTTTGGTTTCCTTGCATTGTTATCTTTTACGCAGGGATCTCTGGCGATATATCTGAGTATCCGCCTTCTGATTGGAGTGACCTCGACGGAGGGATATAATTCTTACATTCAAGTCGCGTCTGGTTGGACTGGTATTGGGCTCGCCTGCGATCTCTCCATTACGTGCGTCATATGCGCAATGCTGTTGAGGCTTCAACTGATGATTCGTAGTTTACTCTTGATTGCTATTCTCTTCCAAAGGCGTACTGGCTTCAAGCGTAAGTCGTGATTTTCCGTGCACTAGCCTGCATTGACTTGTATCCAGAGACGGATATCATGATCCTTCGTATCATCACTATCATGGTCGAAGCTGCAATCCCGGTCTCATTATTCGCCGTGCGTGTCGTCGTCTACATTCGAGTGCTCAGCTAATTTGCTTGGTTTTCAGATCGGACATCTGATATCCATTGTAAGAGTCTCCTCTTGGGTGTTTCCATTCGACATTCGTAACACTTTCACCAGAAACGCGGACCTCAAACTGGCCTGTATGTAACCTTTCCGGTACTTGCATGCCTTCACTGACTCCAAGGATAGCCATGAGCTCTTTGCTTTCCCGTTGGGACGTCTGTATACGTGAGTATTCATTCCATGCAATGTACGTGAAGCCCATCCTAAACTCTTGTAGGAATACCCTTCTTGGCGTAAGTTCAGCTGTTTACTTTCATCTTGGCCCTTAACGACATATCCTTCAAGACGTTGAACTCGCGAAGCACGATCGACGGAAGCAGAACCGGCAACTCTAGCAGCCATATGCTCAACGAAATGCCGGTCCATCGTCTGCCAACCAGTGTCAATGTAGGCTTCTTTGTTTGTTCAGTTGTTCATTTGTCTAACGATGCGCTCTCCAGGTTCGCGTTGACGTAGACCAGATCAGGGTGAACGACGTGAACGACCTAGAGGAGGGTTCAAACTACAGTAGCGGAAAGGCGAAACACGACTCGGAGTGGAACTGAGGCAGGGCGCCGAGATCATTTTCCCAAAAGATATACCTTCCTGTCCAGTCTATAGAGGAGACGCGTACATCTGTGCAGTGTGTACTTGCATTATTGTGTATTGTCGAGGGGCTGGAATGGAAAGATGTTAACCGCTGTTCCCCGTTGTAGGGATACCAGGGACCTTGCGTGATAAGTATGTTACACAAAGGGTCAGACTGTCCTGACCCCCATGGCCGCCTGAATCAGAATCTCCTCCACCTCCAGCTCTTGGCGCCGTAGGGAACAGATACCCTTGACTCATAGGCACCGGCGCGCCACGGCTAATCATGAGTGGGTGGCGTTCCCTCATACTTTCTCATTCACCAGTGCAGCAATGCGTCGCAACAGAAGCGAAATCGGACCGACGTTGTTGACTCGCCGAGCTTGCAGTCCTCGTGAGATAGGACGACTCGGGAACTCGGAGAGTGGTCATGAGGGTGGACACTGGACGTGGCCGATATCGCGCCAAGATAGGTCCGCAGTCTCATACGGGGACGACACGTCGTGGTGGACATCTATGCCGAGGGTTTCGCACATCTCGAGGATCTTCTCCACTTGTCTGATCACTCCTTTGGCGCTCTCCTCATCCAATTCACTGTACCGGATGGTTTTAGACTATCCTCTCCGAGAATGAAGAATTTCAGTTTGAACGCGATGCTCCCCAGCCAGGCCCAGACGTTCAATGGCCTCCCACCCATGACTGGGGCCCCAGGGAAGGATAGATACATTCCCCAGTGGGATGTCAAAGCTGTTACACAGGCTGTAAACGTACATAGGTTCTTCTTGTTGCCAGCGATCGTTACTCGAGCCATCGTCTCACAGGAAACGTAAGAGGAATCGGTGGGACTGAATTGTACAATTTGCTCATGTGCCAAAATCAAAATGATATAACGCGATAGTGTCTTCCCGTCTGAGAAAAAGAAGAGTTAGAAACCGTGAGCTGCAGGTTCAACCACGGGTAACGTACCGAGCTCGAATCGACGACGATAATGCCGTTCTGGCTGCACATGACAGAATACTCCCCACCCTCCCGAAGCTGTAAAGGCAATGCCCTAGCCCTGAAGGGCAAGTGCGTCTCAATAGGACGCTGATTGACAGCTCTCCTCCCTGTAACAACACTTGTCCCAGTGCAAACCGCAGTGGGCGCGTCATCTTCCGACGGAAAGGCGAACACCTCGTTGGGACTGATCTCGGGCGCGCCGTTCTTCACCTCGCGTCTAACGCGAACTTGGTTGAAGTCGAAACAATTGATGACGCCGCCATCCCGGGCGAATGACACCAAGCGTGAACCGTATGTGATGCAGGACCAGACGTGTGAAGGAGGGGTGTGTAGGATGGAGTCCATGAACCGTGTACCGCTTGGGCCCCAGTCGTTCCAGGGAACAGTATTGTCTAACGCACCGACACGATGCAGTTGGCCGAGGAGGGTACACCGCGGGATGACCATGAGATAATGCTCCATGGTGGCACTCCAGACGGACACGGTATACAAGAGCTGGTCGTGTTGGTCGTAGAACGGGATGGTGGGGTCGGTATTTGGCCATGCAGGGGAGGGATCGCACCGAATGTACGCAAACACCATGATGGTAAATTCGGGAAGGGCAAGCTCGCAAGCCTCGGTGACCTCTGCGAGATCCTGCTCCTCGTTATCGGTTTCTCTGAAATTGACTATTGAGAGGAATATGTCGACGTTGGCGCCTGTCGATATCACGACGTGACTGTCGGTGAGGAAAGCAAATGAATTCATTGCGTCGCTGTGGATATGCTGTAGATGCTGTGAGCTCTTTCATGATAACAACAATGAGCAGACAAGTGTACCATTTCCCTGACACCAGTCTTCCAGTTCCAAACAGCAAGGGAGCCACCTTCGGATACTCCTGGATTCTCAAAGAATATCCCAAAGTGGTCTCCGGAGATTTGTATGGCGTAGGAGGTTGCTGGACGGAGGCGGGTAGCCTGAAGGCTTATCTGCGCTTCTTTTGCCAAAGGATTGGGGCGACCATTGGAGAGTGAGCAGATGTGGAGCTTGTACTGGGGCCGGCGACTACGCCTGCAGTAGTTTGCGCGTCAATTGATATACAGAAACACGGAAGGGATGATGTTCACCATAAGGGGCTCTCAATGAGGATGAGGATATCCTGGGAGGGATCCATTCCAAAGTCTCTGACGCGAACGCCACCAAGGGGGACTCTCCATGTCAGTTCCTCTATGGAGAGGGAGGGAGACGGTAGTCGGGTGATGACAAGTTCCTTGTTATGGTCGAGCTGAGCAAGGTGATTCCCAAAGAGCTCCCACAGACCGCCGGGAAGAATGCCGACGTTATGATCGTGCATGTTGCGTGTATAACCCCAGCCATCGGCGAACTTTCGGAGACGTTCAAGTTTGTGTACAGAGGCGGCCAAGTCGTGATGGCCTTGCAGGCCGTGCTTTGCTAGCTCCAGATCGTACATTGATGCTGAAGATCCGTCTATCATTGAGAGAAAAAGTTTGCAGACCTGCAAAGCATGAATGCACTGTCGATACGCACTCGCAGATAGAGCGCACCTGTCTGCAATGTGCCATAGCCACAATGTCGACGAAATGCAGAATATGCTCGAGGAGCTCGACAGGGAGAAGATCCAAATCGCCCGCGTACATGGTGGCCATTGAGCAGATATGCGGATTTGCTGAAGATGGATGTGATCAACAAGAAGATGCCGGCGATCGAGGACCGCTAACACCTTTTACTCACGACCACTTCCAGCCTCTTCTTATGTCGAGCACACCGCGCACGACGCCGGCGACAAAGGTGCATATATGCGCTCTATTTTGCGTAAAACATGGATGGTTACACTCTCCCAGTTCTACCAGGAAGATGTCGTCCGTCTGAACCGAGATCCGAATGAATACGGGATCGTACTGGCAAGCAGCCTCTCCCATCACCCACCGCTGTTCGCTGACCCCGCACCTGCAGAGGTGCTGGCACGACGCCGACGACATAGCTCCATCGGAAGACGATCCTCTGACAAGGCCACTCGAGCGCGGAGAAGTCGGTGTTAGCTTTTTGTCAAACCACGGCCGGCGCGAGATTCTACCAGAAAGCGACCTCGCCCTCATCGACCGCACCCTCCAGCCCGGCGACTTCTGCAAGCGCAGCATTGACGACGTCCGGTCTGGCGTCGTCCTCAGCATCAAAGTCCGCGGCAAGTTGGAGCATGCGATCACCAATGCGCCGGTCGATGGATGGCAGGAGTCGAGCGAGGTCGTGCCCGCAATGGAGGCTGAGACGAGAGACTATGTGCTGTGCGATGATTGGATTGGCCAGGTGCGTCCTGATCCAAGCCTCACACACGCACTCCGCAGCTAAACAATTATACAGATAATCGAGGTAAAACCCAGTCACCCGCGACATCCTCAATCATGATTCATAATACAGGAGCTCTAGTTGTACGACGAAAACATCATCGAAATCTCCAACGGCGAACTCGTCCGGTTTCCCGAATTCGGCTCTCGCTTTGCCATCGGCGAGAAAGGCGTACGTTTACGCGGCTCTGTCGCCGTCAGATCTAATAACATCTGCCTGTTAGGACATCCTTCCTCCAGCGAACAACATGCAGCATATACTGGGCCTCTTCATGGGCACGAGCAAGGACACGGTTATCGATATAAGGCACACCGTCTATGCTGTTGCATGGCTAGCCATCAATCAATCAGTGGGATTCCTTTTACTCTACCATTACTTTTTTGACTCAAATCTGCCCAAAACAGTTGTCACCCGCAGAAGCCCAGGAGCGGAGACGACCAAGTACCTTTTGGTGTAAGCAGGATATATCAAAGCTTACTCTAATAAGGAGTCGGGCGGACTTTCAGATGCGCATGGGTGACAGAGTCAAGTTACTGGATCCTACTGGAGTTCCCCTCTCTACCCACGGCCGACAATCTTCTCTCAGCGGTCCCGTCTCCGTCGATACTCTTTCCGTAAGAGAAACCGAAACAACCGTCGAAATCTTATGGCAGGATGGGACTGTGGAATCTTGTCGATCCGTAGACCTCATTCCTTATCTCAATACTGACGAATACGATTGTTGGTAAGCATCCTCTTGGCCACGTTGTAGCATCCGTGCTGAGTTGCTGTAGGCCCGGTGACCATGTAATCTGGCGTGGGGAGGACACCCAACGTCCAGCCGTTGTGCAAAGTGTCGACGCGCAGCACAGGCTGGCTTCGTTATACTTCCCCGATACGCAGACCAAGGAGACCGTGTCTGCGTTGGAACTGGACACTCACGGTACTTCCGACGCCGATGCTCATGTTGGGACCGATGGTCTTGGTGTTCGGATTGGCGATTTTGTCTTCATACATGCAGAGGGGACGAACAACGGCTACGCGGCGCCTCGAATACCAAAGATTGGGGAGCTTGAGGATTGGGTCAGGGAGGCGCCCCCTGCGGATGGTCCCCTCGATGGGTGGCACAAACATATGTGGAATTTGGGCAATGAAGTTGCGAAGGGGCGTGGTACTGATGAGGTATCGGAAGGAGCGATGCTGCAGCCATGGGTCAAGGGGGACAAGATTCCTTGGATTGGGGAAGTCGTGCGGGTTTGTACCATTCGCATCTACGTACCTGCCACTCTCGCTCACAATCTCGCAGCTTAATCTCGACGGTACGATCAGCGTACAACATCCCGATGGCTCGTCGCAGTCATATCCCCTCTCGCGACTGACGAAACTGTATGATGCGTTTGAGCAACTTGAGGACGACACCTGGGAGGATGAGCATGGCCATCACCACCATCACGACGACGACGACGATATGGAGGATGAGGAGCAGATTGAGATTTGGGAGACTGAAGATAGGGCATGGGGGATGTACCATGCAAACAGTCTCGATGACCAGTGGGTGGATGATGGCGACGACGACGGCTCGGATATGATCGTCGAATATGGCGATGGCGTGTTCATACCGACTCGCCCTGGGAGCTCTGCTGATATGAACCTGGATGAGGATGTCATGGACATGACCCCAGAGCCGGAGCTGGAGGGGGTTCCAGAGTTGGATCAAGGAGAGGGCCCGTCCCAGGGAGCGAACGATGCGCCCCAACCTGACGACTCTGACCTCCCATGGAAGCGATTCGACATCATATCGTCTTGCCCTGTCGATCACGCGTACTATTCCACCGTTCCGGCGCAACCATCTAAACCATTCCTCGGTCGCTTGCGGAAGGAGTATCGCATACTGACTTCGAGTCTTCCTGGTGAGGCTGCTCTGAACGTTACGCGGTGTCGACATCCAACCTAACGTTTTCCCGCAGATAATGTTATCGTGAGAACATATGAAGACCGGACAGATTTGTTGCGATCACTCATCATTGGGCCAAGTAATACACCCTACGAGGACGCGCCGTTTGTCATCGACTGGATGTTGGACTCCAATTTCCCTAATAGTCCGCCACTGGCGCACTTCTTAAGCTGGACAAATGGCAATGGACGAGGTATGATTTCACTTTCTTCGTTGAAGGCTATGATTGCTGAACTCTCTGACAGTAAATCCGTGAGTGCAGTCTCTTGATTGTGGACCTTGAAGTCGATTGTTTCGCGTCTAGTAATCTTTACGAGGAGGGCAAAGTTTGTCTCTCCATCCTTGGGACGTGGGCTGGAGACCAGAACGAGATTTGGAGTGCTGCGAGATCGTCTCTCTTACAGGCGTTCGTGAGTATACAAGGTCTAGTACTGGTGAAGGAACCGTAGGTTTTTAATGCTCACCTCCGCCTGGCACGCTCTGATGCCTCTCTAGATGGTTTTGTGAACCTGCGTACGAGAAACTTCGAGGTACAGAAGAGGGTATTGTTAACAGGCAAGTTCAAAGCTCACTGACCTTTCAACTGTTACTCACAAGTGCCAATCATGCAGTCGCCTCTACAGCGAAAAAGCATACGTTCTATCTCGCGGCTTTGTCCGGCGGGCGCTCGAGATACCCTTGGGTGGACTAGAGAACGAGATTCAACACATCTACTATACGAGGAAGCGGCTGCATAAGGTCGTCGCCGATGCGCAGAGTCTCATAGAGAAGAGCCAGAGTCAAAGCCAGGGAGAGGGCCCAGATGACCAGGATCTCGCCGTGCCCAGGCTCACAGCAGGCGGCATCCTCTCGCTTGGGCGGACGTTGACCAAGTTACAAGCGTTGTTGGATGCTACTCCGACGACGTCTTCATGATCGTTATTTCCTGTTGCTCGCATATATGTACTATCTATATAGTCGGAGTCATCTATCCGTAGTAGTGTAGAACCTTAATTCAACCAACTCAGCATCTCACAAAGAGCTCTGAGAGGGTGCGCGATAGTCTCCGACAACTGCGGAATTTGCTGAACTCATGAAACCTTTGGGCGGTCGCGTCGAACTCCGATCGTGGATCAACTTTTCAATCAAAGGTTAGCACCGCACCACCAAATGGTTTTGGGCATGTAGGCTTTGCAACGAGTCTCATGCACTTCTAACCGTCGAATAGGTGAGAATGCAGAAGCATCAGCATCTACGACGACTCTTCTCCCCGAGTAGGTGAAGGCAGATAATATTCTAAAAACTCTCCATGCTGAACGAACGCGATCAGCTATATATCAACTATATCGCATGCCCCTCATCCACCTCGGTACATCGCTCCCCAAGTGCCTCCTTTCCCATAATAATCCCCTATTGTGTAGGTATTGGACCCATGAACGCCCAGCCGTGCCCGTCACCTACACCTTCGCGCAGTGGAATGGCGATAACAACACCATGATGCTAATTCCTCCCGCGGACCTGGTCTCATCGACGTCTGCACCGCCGTCTTACAGGATATCACTAAAGCTTAACATGAATCCCTTCCTGCCGATTTCGTACGTGACGTCGATCCATCGAATAGGCGTTGGTGTCGACGATGTCCTCTTGGGGGAGTTCGAGTGCGCATGCCCTTTTGATTTCACTTTCTGCGCGTCCTTACGCGGCTTCTGTTCAAGGATGGCGATCAACTACAGCCGAGCGGTGATCACGATGGGCAATTATAGCACGCGCATATCGAACGTGTTGAAGAAGATTAACAGCTCGGCGGTATGTCGTTTCGTCTCTCTACTACTAGAGTCACGGTCGCAGATATCTGAGTCTGATTTACAGAGACACTGGCTTTGGACAATGAATCGCATAGTCCTACGATGGGACTGTCGGACGACTTTAGAAGACGGCACCACAATGTGCATTGTAAGCCCTCACGATGGCTTATCCCTACACCCTTCTCATCTCAGCCAGTGCCACGCTACAGACCAATCCGACAGTCTACTAGCAACCTTCGTACCACCCCCCTTCCAAGCCTCCCCACCTCTCCCAGACCCCGTCCTAACCGTCTTCCCAGACGGGCACGAATTCTTCGACCACATCCTAATCTCTTCCCTCGTCATCGAACGCATGCTCACCATGTAAGTAGTACAGCGACAAGCGTTACAGTATGTAAAACAATAATTTAACTGGAGGGTGATATACAATGTGGGTTAGCTATGTACGACTATTTCGACTACTAAGATAGATCTGTGTATTACGACAATTAGAAATTATTGAGTAGGTCTCTGCGCGCCACCATCCTCTCCAGTGACGTTCGCGATATCCTCCCCAGTGGTCATCGTGACCCCGTTTTGGAGGACATTCGACAATGGGGGACGGACAGCCTTTGTAGACATCTGTCGGCTATTCGACGGCCCACCCGACGTTTGCCGCTGACTATCTGAGTCTTCTCGCTTAACGTGCACACCTTGCCCGGCCTTATTACCGCTTCCACCAGGTGATGGTCCGCGGTCGTTGTCAATTGGGGGTTGGTTCTCCACTTTTTCTGCTAGCATGTCCGCGATACCAAGATAGAACGTCGCGGGGCGGAACTTGATCTCGCGCCCAGTCATGGCTGCCCACTTGTACCGTGCGGTGTTAATCCATCCAACAAGATCCAAGTGGCTGACGTTCTCAAGCGTGCCCAGATACTCGCCCTGCATTTCAGGCTCGGTTAATTGAACGTCTGTAATTGAGTGACATGGACACGCACCCATTTCGACGAGGCCACAGACACGAGGCCATCGTTGGGTCCCTCCTTTTCGAGTATAACCGAGTGCGACCATTTCCACGTGTCCACGAAACCGGGATCGTAATTTGCGCCCCAGCTGAAGTACTTGACTCCCTCGACATCTTTCACATGCTCATTAAATTTGCGCATATTCTCAACCGTCAGGAACTCGAACGCCTTGCCGTCCCCGCCACCGTTTGGTAACATGTCAAGAAGGTTGAGGAAGGAGGGCATTCGGGTAGCACCGACTGTTTCGAGGAAACGATCTGCGAAAACGGTTCCACGATGTGGCGTGGCGAGTGTGGTTATCGAGAGGACGGAGAAGTTTCGTTTCGGGAGCATTGAGGCTAGGTATCTGCAGTCCAGACCGCCCATACTATGGCCTGTAGAGTGATGGTCAGTCGACAGTAAGTTGGAGACGCGAAAGATATGCAGACCTATAAGATGCACACTACGGCCAGGATATGTTTCGGATATTTTCTGCTCTAGGACTTTGGCGCGATCTATAGGGCTACTCGTCGCGGGCACTCGCGTGATCAACACTTCGCAACCACTGGCTTCCAACACCTCCTTGATCCCACGCCAATGCGACACTTCAAGGGGGGCTATGGATAGCCCTATCGAGACTGAATCAAAGCCGAGTAGACCGTGACAGAATACCACTGGATTTTTGGGTGCGCGGTCTAAGAGAAATGAGGCATTGATCCCACAAGAGAATGGTACGATACGCACATTTTTTAGAGATAGAATCAACTTCTTCCTCCGCTGTCTCCCGTCTATCCTCCTCACCCAGCATAGCATCTACATCATCCTTGTTGCTGGAGAAGAACCACTTGTTCCACGATGAACTGCTATCGAACGAGGCGGCATCCTGGGACGAACTTGACATGGAACGTGTCTGGGATGCACGGCGCGTATGATTGATGTCGCGCTGAGAGACAGAGCGAAGGGTGTCCATGGATGTTCGGTGCTTTCGCGATTCATTGAGTATTATTGGGCGGTGGGAGGTGGGAGACTGGGGACTGTCGGCGATTGGTGAAGAGGACTGCGGCTGCCAGAACAAGTTCGAGTCGAATCGACTGTCGGTTGATACAGATGCTGTAGGCATAGTAGACCGCGCGAGATTCTCGAGAAATGGAGGAGAATGGGGCATGCTGCGGTTATGGTAGAAGGACCTCGGCAGTCTGGCTATTGGCGGTACTGTGGGGAGACGTAGAGGTTCGTGCAGCGCCTCATTAAGCGAGGCAAGTCCGGGAGATGGAGGCGTGGATGTCCGCGTCGACGTCGGTGTCGACGCCAGTGATGGCGGCGGGGATTGATTTGGACTGTTGCTGTGATATGGCGGCAGGTTTCCGAGCCATCTGAGTACTGGCTTGTTCTGGGACGACGTGCGAGAGTGCGACGGCGCCGTCCTGGACGTCGCGGGCGCTGTTTTGAACGGCGTTGACGCCATCCTGGGAAACACGGTCGGCGTCGATGATGACCGCACCATGCAAGTTGCCTTGGCTCTGTCTGCGGGAAGAGAGCTTCGGGTTAGGGTTTCCCAGTCGGGCGACCATACATACCTTACCTCGGGCCACCTCACTCCTGCTTATTGCCGTCAGGACTTGAATATGCTACCGTCTGTACTGCCGCCTCAGCCAGCTGTTCAAGACAGTGAGCTGCATATCTGAGCCGATGAGAAGGATCTGACTGACATTATCATAGATACAACAACGGCCGAAGAACTCGCTGCAGCGCAGGGTTTGGCCAAGGTAACATCTCCAAGCGAGTCAGTCTCTCCAGAAGTGTCTTGGATTGTGACTTACCTTCAATCAGAACACCTCTGTTCTTGTGCACGCTAACAGGTGTGGAAAACGTGTGTGCGACTTGAAGGTTTGAGCTTACATGATCTGCGAAGACTGCTATCGCCTGTTCCCGACACGCGAAAGAGTCATGGCCCATCGTAAAAGAGATCATCTCACTCTCCCTGAAGATGAGATGGACACAAATATTGTGACATGGAACGAGTAGCTGCCAATCCGCAGGTAAACCTAAATGGTCAGATCGTGCATCGCTTTACAGGTAAGCCGGTATCTATATCCTGGCAGGTCCACAACTCAGATAGGCATAGCCTGTATGCTTCCCCTACTCGAAACTGCGCCACTTCTGTCGGCTATCCTTCGTGCTATCGGAATTTTGGCATCTCCATACTGCCTCAGACACACTATCGACTCGGTTCCGCCGTGCAGCGCCTTTTATAATATTACGCGAGTCTCAGTCTATACCATAGCGGTTGCGCCCATAATCTGAGCCGCAAGTCTCCCTATCCCATCGTAGTTGGACCCGTGTCACTCGGCGATTGAGCGGTAGCTTCTGACCAACCAAGAAGTGGACAGAAAATATATGCATGCGCTTTGGAGATCACATTCTGACGCAGTCTGGATCTCCTAATTACGCCCGACGCGCTCGCTCCCTCTCAAACTCTACCCGCGGCGCGTTGTGTATTCCTGACAGATTCGTTATCCGATGGTGCGGCTGTAGATCCTCACATTTGTCCGGGCTTGACGGGATACCTCTAACTTGAAATCCGACTAGTAAGCACCTCTGCAGTAAGCGCTTATTCGAAGGAACTCTTGAAATCGTGTACTTATCCCGCATGACGGCCTTCAGCGACATTTGCAGGGAGCTGCTCTTGACGCGAGTCTAAGTTGACATGAATGACAAACGAATCAGCAAAGTTAGGAGATAAAATCAATGTAGGCCTCATATCACGGATTAAACTATTGGGCAACCCCCGTTTCTGCCAGAAACCCTGGGGTTTCCCGGGAACCCTGTTGCCGAATAAGATAGGCTGTGATCACGGCGTGACACCGCCATTTTGACCTCAACCAGGACCCCCGCCAATACGGTTCGAGGTGCGGTCCCAAAACCGCCGAATTTGAGGGAAATTTTTTGGATATGTTCGATGCAAACCGCCGAATTTGGCACCTTTGAATCGAAAACTACAGTCCCTATGACCGCCGAATCCGACCAAATTTTGGCTATGTGCGAGGCGATGACCGCCGAATTGACCACCAATTTGGAATCCACTTCTTTGGCCAGAGGAAAAATCTCCCCCCCCGCTAAGTAGTGCCCGGAGACAGCGTACCTAATACGGAAGATGACGACGCCGATGTAGAGGTGCCCGAGGAACGGCAGAAGGTCAAATGGGGTGTTTTTGAACAATTTGGAGAAAAATACGAAGAAATGGACTAATTTTCGACGTCTCATGCTTGGAACCGCCGAAAAAGCCTTTTCAAAACATGGGTCCGATGAAAACCGCCGAAAATGGCCAGATTCTGAAAAATTTGGACCGCCGAAAATGGCCCTTCTGAGGATCGGACCTCAAACCGTATTGGCGGGGGTCCTCCTCAACCGCAAGCCAACACAACACGACTTCCGACATGCACTTCTTGGATAACTTGACAGTGTGTTCGATGTCAAACAAGGGAGTGACCAGCCTCAATGCACAACGAGCGACGACCATACTCAAGTACCAGGCAACACAATTGCGAGCTGCTGCAATGATTCATGAATCATGACGCGACGCGACGACCACCAGCGCGACTTTAAATTCGACGCAACAAGGGCCATGTCTGCACATTCTACACCAACTGGAGTCACGATTACCAAGCCTGACACTATTCCAAGTCCTTCTGGCAGCAATGGCACCATTGACTGCGCAAAGTTGAGTCTCGCATGACTGATCAGTCGAGAGTCTTTGCCTTGGAGGGAGAGCTGAAAAAATGGTGTGTTGCGCGTACACGGGATCACGCAAAGTGTACCATATAGCATCCCATAGCACCAGATATGCAAGACACAGCACTCATGCAGAATCATTCACATAATTCTTTTGTCTGAATAAATCTGTTTCATACTTATGCTTGCTCACTGTGTGCATTGTTGACCATCGAGACGAAGTTCTAGCATTCTTTGCGCTCTTTTGCGCCACGGTCACATCAAGTCACATCGGGGAAACGGGGGTTGCCAAATTAGCAACGGGTTTCTTAACCGGAAAGGGGGGTTGCCCAATAGTTTAATCCTCATATCACTATCAGCGGAGTACTGCCTTTTTGAGTTATGGTGAATCGTGATCATGACGTCCAGATCTACGCAATGAAATTACACCTACTGCCTAAAGTAAGTGGGCGCTTTCCTTTCGATCATCATCTTTCCATACAACCTCTCTCTGGCGACCACTGCACACTCTCCTCCATGACTGCCTGGATATTGGTATCAGGCATTTCTGATACCCATCTAGCCGCGACCTCCGGTTCGGCTCGGTTGATGCAGGGCTTCAGACAGGCTTCAGACCACCGCCTTTTCGATCGCTTTAGCGACATATCATGGCCCGCCTCATGTCCAGACTTCTGTGTCCGCTGAGGACTGCAGGCAAGGAATAGTAATCATTCCTCAAGTCGTGTTGACAATGCAGGAAGGCTAATGGACGGCTGACACTGATTAGCGAAAGATAAGTACGCACTTACACCAGGGGCATAAATGACCGACGGTCAAGGAACGCGCGCGCTAACTTGTGTTTGAGTTGTGTGACAGGAGAAACAAGTGACTGTATCGGGCGGCACGGTTTTCCGTGTGTTCTCATATATAAATTGCAGCACTCGCCTGACCCTGTACCCTCTCTTTCTCTCTTTTCTCTTCGGATTCTAATGGCCGCCGCGGATTCCTCTCGTCGCAGCTCGTGGATGGAGCACTATGAGTCCGTCGAGCTGGAGATCCCAGAGACGGAATTGTTGCGGACGGCAAAGGTCTTCTCCCCATCCCCGCTGAGTTCGCCCCCAGCCTCGAATCCAGACGCGACGGTCACTCGCTCCACGACCCCCTCCTCCCACAACCTGTCCACCTCCTCCAAACCCCCTTCACCGCAACCCCGCTTCCCTCGGCAAAGCTCTTCCACATCCCAGCTTGTGGGTCCCAGAGTGGCATCCGAAGACTCGCGCGTGCTTACCTCTTCGCCGAGCCGCGGTTCCATGATCCTATATCACCTCCCAGTCGACGGTCCCTTGGCACCCCCACCAAATATGCGGCGCCTGACCATGATGTCCACCGGCTCGTCGCGCGACTCTACCATCTCGTACTCGTCAGACTCCAAGTACCCAGGAGCGCTGAACGACCACGACGTGCAGGCGTACGTGTTTGACCCAGAGCTGGACGCGGGGACGTTCGACAAGGAGGACTTGGAGGCGCTGAACGGGGAGAAGTCGCACGTATCTTGGCGCGGCATAATTAATGTCATCGCGCTGATATCCATCTTGGGGGGTCTCATTGGGCTGTTCGTTATCTATCCTGTGGTGGATATCGGCCACGGAGCGAAGGGAGGCAGGATTGTGCACAACAAATATATTAATGGGACGGGTCAAGCGACGCAGTGAGTAGCGGTTGGGCATCCGCGAGTGGGGTTGACGTTCTTAACTTATTTATCATCATTTGTGGGTGAGTCTTTCTGATCTGATTGCCTGGCATTGAATTGTTTCTGATCTTCGTGTTTCCAGGACATTTTATTATTCTTATTGGCATTTTACATGGTACCGTTACGCTGTTTACGCTTTCCCCTACACATCGGTTACTGGTACACTCATTTAACATCGCTCTCATAATACCCCTACTGTATATGGTGCAACATAGCATCCCTCGTGTCTTCCCTGGCCAGTCAGTTGTACCCAAGCTTGACGTGCGGTCTCCGTCGGCCGTGGCAATCTGCTCAACATGTTCCCCGGTTGTTCTCTCAGAGCGACCCGGCTATCGAGTCTCCCCGATGACTGTGTAAGAATTATCCACTCTTTGTAATCTTCTCACTTAGCGTGCCAATGATCCTTATCCGATCAAATCTATAGCAATAAGTATATGCTATACGACGCCCAAGGACTTACCCCGCATGACACCGTAAGGTAGCAACCTGAAGGCAGTGCGAGCGCCACCAGCGCTTGACACACAGCCTGCCTTGTACATTGAATTTGCATTTCATCTGGCACAGGTGTTCTTATGGTCAGCTGGACAGATCCAAGTATAACGATCGTCCTCGGAGCTCTAACAAGATTTAGTGGTGTATTCTACAATAAAAAGGACCTGTCGAGTACAAGCATTAGTACGAACAAGATGTATACAGATAGCAGCGTGAATAATATATATGTGGCGCATCGTCCATCTAATCAGAATCAATAACCATAACGTCGTGAGCAGGAGCAGAAGTAGAAGTAGAAGCATTCGCCTCAGCGAGCGCTTTCTTCTTCTGCTTCGTCATTATCCCTCTCAAACGACCCACTGTCAACGACATCCCGTCTACGGTTTCTAATCTCTTGATTTCCTTCGCGACGCTGAACGAAGATGCAAATCAGTCATACAGTCTTTTCTTGTTCATCAGACGAACACGTACCGTCTTGGCCCTTGTGCAACTATCGGACAATCATCTAAAGGATGGTACACATCGGTGCAGACTGGGCAACTGATTGGAAGATCGACTTTGGGTTTCTTCTTGGGCGGTTCGGGAGCTATGGGCGCGGGAGGAGAAGATCGCTTGGATGTACTGGCAACCGGACTGCTGGATGGTGGCGGACCCGGGGGAGGTGGACGCTTGACTGTTGAACCAGAAGACCCAAGAGGCTTACTGGGTTGTGATGGTTTGGGGATAGGCTGTGTGGGCGCCGACTGGATGGGCGCTTTGGGTTTCTTCTTAGACACATAGGGAATGACGGTCTTCTTCTCTACGAGGTGAAGTGGTTGGCCAGCAATCAGATAGATCTGTTTGCGTTGATGAAGGACTTCATCTATTGCCGTAATGGCTGCTCGCTGCGAAGAAGTCAGCAATGAATCGATTGCAGGCCCGAGAAAACTCACTCTGTCCTCAATGGGCTCATCGTCGGCATGAAGGAGCAACATTTGTCGATATTCCGCCAAGTGTTCGCTGTTCTCTGTCATGACACATTGGTCCTCCCCATCGCCGTGTTTTGTGCCGCAAAGCCCACAGTTCTCCACCTTCGTGTTCTGTATCTGGTTCAGAGGCCCGGACTTCGCCTTCTTCTGTCTTTGTTTCGTAGGTGTATCTGTGTTCAATTCCGTCGGATTGACGTCTGCGCCTCCACTTTCTGAGTCACTGTCCTCTAGATCCTGGGGATTGATGTCGGAGTCACCGAAGGCAGAGCCATCATCAGACGCCTTCGACGTTCGTCTAGAGTTCTTCTTGTCGGCCGGAGTATCATCTACCGCATAGCTGAAGGCGGGGGCGGCAGCGCGCCGTCTGGCGCCACGCCCGGAAATCGCCTCTTGTTCTGCCCGGACTTTGTCACGCTCAGCGTTGATCATCTGGAGGGTTGTAGCCCAAGAATCGCCTTGGTCTTCGTCCTGCACGTCTTCCAGCGCGTCCCGATCTGCCGTCCATATCTTCGCGAATGAGAACATGCCACCCTCCTTGTCGGCAGTCTCTTCCTCTCCTTCCTTTTCCGTCTTCTCGATGAGGTTATCGACATCGGCGTCAGTGTCTAGAAGACGGTCAGCCGCTTGGAAACAACTTGACCGAATGAACCATACAGATGATATCGTGGGAGTTGCCTTCCTGGGCATCAAATAGAGCTTTGGCACCGAAGGTCAAGATGGATTGGACGTTCTCGCCAGCCGAGTCGTCTTCGTCCATTTTCTGCACAATGAGATGGTCGAGTACCATCTTTTTCTTGCCGACTTGTACAATTCGCTCTGTTCCCATCAAGTCAATATCTGCGCACAAGGATCGTTCCGGATAGCATACCCTCAGCAGATTCCTTCACCATCAGCTTGAAGACCAGACATGTCTTCTTCTGACCGAATCGATACGCTCGTGCGATAGCCTAGCAATTCATGAGTATCCTAGAGCGGTTGAAACAAGATTTCGAGCTCACTTGTAGATCCTGAAACGATGATGAGACAAGAATACCGAAAGATAGTGGAAGAAATACGTACCTGGTGAGGGTTGAAATCGGGGTCGAAGATAATGACAGTGTCCGCAGTCTACGCGGCACATTGTTAGTTCACTGCAAACACGACTTCGTGCAAAATACTTACGAAGAGATTGATACCGACGCCCTATGCAGAAAGAATCGAGGTTGAGTCCAAACCTCAATGAAGAGAGATGTCGACTTACGCCTGCGCGTGTCGTCAACAGATAGATGAAGACATCCGAACCAGGTCGGTTGAACTCATCCATGCCCTTCTGCCGATCAGCACCTTTCGTGTTGCCGTCCTGGACCGCTCAATCAGACATGCCCTCCAAAATATAAACCTAGGCGCACCAATCGCAGACACTTCAGGCCCTCACCCACGAGGAAGTCCTCGATGATGTTCAGCGCTATGACGAACTAGCCACAGTTGTTAAGCACTGCGTTCATACGGAAACTTGATTGAGCTTACCTGGCTGAACAAAAGAACACGATGTCCTCGAGCCTTCAACTTTGGCAGGAGCATCTTCAGGAACCGCAACTTGGCACTAGCGTCAATGAGCCTTTCATGTGTCTCCTTGTCAGGTAAACCACGTCGCTCGATATCCTCAGAATAAAGGTATGGGTGTTGCAAACACCTAAAAAGCATGAGAGAGACGAAGCTGATATCGTGATATTCCTTACTTGCGAAGCTGCATTAACACATTGTTGATGCGACTCTTAGATTGTGTACCAGTGGTGCCAGTCGTCAGGCCCTGGAGCAATTCGGAGTTGTGGCCTAGGAAGGAGATGAGCAGTTAACAATCGAACATATTGTAAACATACTGAGGATGGATCGATAAACCTCCTTCTGAAGGGGTGCCATCGAGACGGGAACGATGACCTCGTTCTGTGAATGCGATCAGACGAAGTCAAGGTCAAAAAGAAAATGGTGCTGACCTTGGGCGGGAGAGTAAGCACCTGACTCTTGATACGGCGAAGGAAGTACGGTCGCAGGCGTTCATGAAGTTGTTTCACGAGATCCTCTGTAAGCTCTTCGTATTCCTGCGCCAAACCGACCAGATCAGACCATTCATCAGGATCGAGGAAGTTCATGAGATTGAAGAGCTCTCGAATGTTGTTGTTCAGCGGTGTCTGGTTGAAGTGTGAGCAGATAAATTGTAACAGATTGAGGATGGTAAACGCACCCCGGTCATTATGATGCGATGGATACTATTGAGCTCATTCAATTTCCTGAAAAGCAGACTACTGTCACTCTTCACTGTTTGCGGTATGAGCCTCAAGTAGTTATAAAGAGCAGGAAAGTACATACATCGTTGACCCTCGTCAATGACAAGAACCTAAACATGTCCGGTCAGCCCAGGCCTTAGCATCCAGTTAATCCACGAACCTCCCATCTAGGCTGAGCCTTGAACACAGAACCAAAATCCTTCGGGTTCAAAAGCGACTCATAAGTAGTTACCAGCACATGGAACTTGGCACCCGTCGTATCCGCCGCCTTCGTCTTATGCTTCAACTCAAAGTTCTTGATGACATCCCGCGACTTTGCCTCGCCATAAAACGGCACAACGCGCAGATTCGGCGCCCATCGCTCAAACTCCCGGACCCAGTTCGTGATGGTCGAGTTGGGCACGACGACCAGCGCAGGGAACGCCTCCCACTGCCTCGCAACCTTCCCTATGAACGTCGCAATTTGCACGGTTTTGCCCTTTTTTTGTTTAAATGCTCAGAGACGCAAGGATGAAAGAGAACAAGGGACATACCAAGCCCATCTCGTCCGCAAGAATACACGGCTGCTTGTTCCACCAGTTGTCGCACAGCCAGTTGAAGCCATCAACCTGGAAGGGCATCAACTTGAGCTCCGGATTCTGTCCCAACTGGAGGTCCGCAGCGTCCTTGAGCGTATGCTGGCGTTTGTACTGGTCGCGTGCTCGATTCTCGAATTTCTTCAACTCCGAAGCACTGCGTCTGGGAACTGTGACCTTCCGCGACTCCAGGAATCGCGTGAGGGCTCTCTCGAAAGCGGCGTACTTAGAGTCGTCGTCAGGCATGGGAGGTGAATCCCAGGTTGCTATAAGGGTGATAGTCAGTTATCGTCCTGGGATATATTAGGTGCAAACCCGACTTACATTCTTCATAAGACAGGTCCTCCCACTTGGTGAACGCCCAAACTACGAGCTTCTTGTTCTCGAGCGTGAAGTCCTTGCCAGTCCTCTCCTCCCAGTCATCAATGGTCTCCAGAACGTCGTCTGGTGGCGGCTCGCCGTCATAGAAAGCCGCGTCATACTCGGGCCCAAAGCTGGCCACCTCCTCGTCCACATCCATCGCATCGTCCTCATCTTCCTCTTCTTCATCGCTATCGACCCTCCCCCTCTTCCCCTTCCCTTTGCGACTCTTCGCCTTGGTGGGCTTCTTCTTCGGCTTCGGCGGCGCGACATACCACAACCTCAGATCCAGAATTCGATCAATGGTCTGCCACTGGGGCGGAAGCCTTGACTCTGCGTCGATGATCGCGTCCTGAGGAAGCGGCGGCGTGGACTGAGCGCTAGGCTTCACCGACGAGTCCCGCGAGGCGTCGTTCTCGAATATGGACGCGGGCTCCTCGACGGCGGGTGTCTCCCTCTTCGATGCCGAGAGCAGATCGACCTTCGTGCCCCCGCTGATGAAGTTCTTCAGCTTCGCGGGGTGGGTAGACAGAAGCCACATGTGGGGCACCCATGTCGTGCGCCGGTAGCTGCGCTTCTCCCACTTGACGAGATACTCGCGCGGGAGCTGGTTCTGGTAGTTCGCATACAAGGGATTCTCCTCGACTGCAGTGGCTGGGTACGGACGCCAGGCGAGGATCTTGTCAAGCGGGTACGTGAACGAGACGCAGTCTTTGCAGAGCCAGTTCTTCTGATACGAGGCGGCCACCTCTACCGTCGTAGCGTCGTCGTCGTCGGACTTGGGCTGCATGTCGTGGTAGTGAGAAAGACGCTTGCAGGTGAAGCAGCGGAACAGAAGTTCGGACGTAGACTCTTTAGTTGTAGGTGCAGTGCTTGTCGAGGGTTCATTCTGGCCACCCTCTTCGTTCTTCGTAGGATCCGCGGAGGCTTCCTTGACGTCCTTACGCGCAACTTCGGGTTGTAATGCAACCTTTTCACAAGACATGCAGATACCACCTTTAATGCACGAGCCTGCCGAATGTCTGAGTCTCCAATTATTATGTCTGTAGATCATTCCATACCGCATATAAATTCGGTGGTCTGGTCAATTTCGAGGCCAGGACGCTTTTTGGGACCGTCCTTGTCGACATCTCCACCAGGATTCTTCAGGAGCCAATTGACTCTATCCTGCGATCGAGCAGCTTTGAGAATCTCGTCTCTCTGTGTGCTCGCGAGACATTTCCAATGCGCAGTGACAGGACATTTGAGACTAGAATGATACGTTAGTAAGGAGACGTTGCTGGATCTTTCGGGTCGATAACCTACCATCGAACCCATCCACCGCCTAGTTTGACGCGAGCAAGCTCGTCCGCCGAGTCCTCTTCGATTTCGTCGTCGGATGTCTTCTTTCTCCTGCGGCCCTTCCCTTTCTTCTTCAGCGCAGCTGTCACCTGGATATGAGTGGGCTCGCGATGGCATTTCTCACAAATATCCCGGTGAGCACGAAGAGGCGCGGTTTCCTCGTCGGTATCGTAATCCATGTCTGCAATGGGACGGAAATGACCATACGCGGGGCGTGATCCAGCAGCGCGCGGTTTTCTCTTTGGCTTGGGAGGCGCCTTCTTCCCTCTCCTACTCTTGCTAGAACGATAGTTCCCGCCATCGTCTTCGTCTTCGTCTTCATCATCTTCTTCCGATTGTTCCTCTCCGTCGTCGGAATACTCGGCAAGGTCGACCTTGACGGCCTTACGGGCACGCGTCGAGCGGCGGGCGGGGGCGAAACTGGGGGTGTCGGACTCTTCTTCGGCGTCGGAGTCGACGGTGTAGACCTTTTGGCGCCTGGTCTTCCGTGGGCTGAACGGCAGCGTGGTCTGCTTGACCTGCGCACGCGTGCTTCGGCGCACTGGCCGGGGAGTGCCCTCCTCAAAGTCTTCGTCTGCGTTGTCATTGGGCTCGTCCGAGTCTTCACGTTCCGGTTCCGAGTCCATAACGATGTCGTCGTCCGCCGGTGCAGCGCGAGCGCGCGGTTTGCCGATCCTGAGCTTGAGCGAGCCGCGGGACATGGGGTGGATATCGTCGCGCGTCGTCGGGTCGAACGGCTCGACGTCGCCCGCAGCCTTGCGCGCCTCTAAAGCGGGGCAAATCAGTCAGCAATCGAGCCACGATCTGCGTGTCCATGCCCCACGCACCAAATTCCTGCACCAGCTTGGGGTGCTCTTCCGTAAATGTGTCCTTGGGGTACTATGCACGCGTGAATGGGGGCCCCGACGCGTTCCAAGCCAGCAGTCGCGTACCTTGGTCAGGATACCGCCGCCGTAGCGGGCGAAAAAGAAGTCTTCGCCCTGCTCGGTCCATTCGCCCACTATCTCATTGACGGGCAGGCTCATTTCACGCGACGAGGGCATATCTCTGTACTGCCGTCTTTCTGCCGATGCCAGAGGCGGTGGAGGCACGACGTACACGTTGCGGAGGCGTCGCTCGGGAGTGCGGGGTCGGGCGGGCGGGGGAGCTTCGTTGGGAGGCGGTACGGGGTCGATCTCGGTGGGTGGAGGGAAAGGAACAACAGTCTCTGGCGAGTCCGCATCCATTTTGGCGCGGCTAAAGTCAGCCCTTTGAAATTCGGTGCCCTTTGGCCAGAAGCTGTTGGACAACAAAAGACGCAAAAAAATTCTAATTTTGTTCCTAGCTTTTTTGGCGTAGTTTATGTAGCAATTGAGTAAGACAGCACTGCAAGTCTGCAACAGACTGCCATACAGCGCGCAATCTGGACTACAATCTATGACAAACTGCTGAAACTTGTGAGCCACTACAGCTTGAAGTCTCTACATCGTCTGCTGTAGCTTTCATCATAATCATGATCTTGATGGCTCCATCCTCCAGCAAGAACAATCAACGAACAAAGGTGAAGGACGAAGTGTTCCCAAACCAGAGATTGTATCCTGATGGTTTCTTCACAATTGCCGCGGTGTGATTTTCCTGTGGATTTTTGATGATCTCTGTATCAGGACAGCGGGAGGTGTTGTCAAAGGCGCATCGTGTATCTCGATAACTCGAGACTGGACGGAGCGTCGAAGTTACTCAATCCGCAAGTACAATGCGCCAGTCATCTTGGTAGGACCGACACAGCAGAGCGCCACAGAGTAGAGCGTGATACAGAAGAGCGTCATTGAGCACAAGACAGCAGGCTACAAACCCAAAACCATCCAAGATATTGAAGAGAATCCAGACACCGCCGAGGTTTGGTTCAGAGGTTACCATACTTGAAAGGCCATCACCAATGGTAAGATTCGTTATGTGAATCGATGGGATGAGCTAAAAGTTCAACTGACGCGTCTGTTGGTGGCAAGAAGGGAAAGCAGCCGCTGTTTCGCGGTGAGATCTTGATGATGACTAAGCCGACTCGGCATCTAAATCAGCAACCGCGACTTGACCACCGCCATCACTCAATGTCGCGCGCCCCGCCCTTCCCGTCTCGTCGCGGGCGTTCGCCTTCATTCACCAACGGCACACCGACCATATCTGCGCCCTTTGCCGGACCGGGCCAATCGACGACGAGACCACTGCAGATCAGCAGGCCACCATCTGGAGCATCACGCCCAACGACCCCGACCAACAATGGTAGCAGCTCGACGCTCTCAGGCATACCGCCCAGCCCTGCGCCGCCAGGTCCGTCCAGACCGCAGAGATCTGAACTCCGAAGCCGCGCTTCGAACATCCCGGAATCTGAACGGGGATCCAGTTTGTACAGGGACAGCACGAGCACAACGCGTTCAGACGTATCACGATCCCGTCAGCCGCCGCCCACCCAGCCCCGTCCGAAACCCCCGCGTTTACGTAGTGTCGATAGCCAGGAAGGCGATGCAACCACGCCTTCGCCAGCGTTGACCTCGGTGTTGTCTGCGTTTCGATCCGCTGGGAGGGAACGGGCGATGACCAACGGCAGTGACGATTACGACTATCAGAGGGAGCGGAAGGCGGAGATGGAGGCGGAGCAAATAAGGCAGCAGCGGATACGAGAAAAAGCGCCCGGCAGACGAGTGAATGGGAAGGCCCGGGCAGGCGATATTGACGGTGCGTGCTGCCTTGAACCTCAGCGTTATTTCTCTGATGGATGCTGCAGCTATCCTGGATCAGATACGAGAAGAATGGGAATTCGTTACCGACCCAGACGTGAGCTTGGATGTCCTTATTGGCCTCGATATGCACTGACGCCTTGCAGTTCAACCCGGTCGATTTGGCATTGCAACTGCTCGACGAGTCATCTGTGGGCAAAGACATAGATTCATTTCACCATACCAAGACCATGCTGTCGAAGGCTCTCAAGGGATCCGTAGACAGTACGCTGGTCATCGTTACGCCACAATCAAACTCACTCTCAACATTGTTCAGAACACTACCAGGCCTTCGCAGCGGCACTACCTCACCATGCCAACCTCTTGAGCCATCTTACCGTCACGCAGACCCAAATTGATGAAACTCGAACTGCACTACATGAATCGAAAGAGGCGCTAGGCAGCAAGCGAGCCGATCTCGTACAGCTCTGGTCTCGAGGTCAAACTCTCGAAGAGATGATGGGTCTTCTTGACCAAATGTACATGCTCTCCTCTTGCCCACTTCAGTGCTAACGGATGACGCGCAGAGAATACCTCAAATCAATACCGGACTTACTAGAAACGCTCATGTCCGAAAAGCGTTTGCTAGACGCATCAGTTCTTCTAGTGCGAAGTCTCAAGATCATAAACAAACCTGACATGCTGGAAATTGGCGCTGTGGTGGACTTGAGGGCCTACCTTGTCAGCCAAGAGACGGTATGTCGTGTTGTTGATCCCTCGCAGCAGGTCGTGATGCAACGCGATTCTCACGTCGGAATTAGGCTCTACGCGAAATTCTCACAGATGAGCTGCATGTCCACCTATACCTCAAATCCTTCCTGTGCGATACTCGGTGGGCGCCGTATACGCCTAATCAACGGAGCTGTATGGGATATAGCTCATGATGAATGTACAATCCCGCTAATTTTCTTCCAGTCCCCGTTCTCGAATTCGAAAGCGAAGGTCAAGCACACGTTCCTTCAAACCCAACTGACTCCCCATCATCACCCGTCGAACACCGGACGCGACTGAGCCGGTTCCTCCACGAGCTCGCGCTGCGCCCCAACGATCCACCCCACGATCTCGATGATCCAAACTCCCGCCCAGGTGTCCCATCAACTTCTTCGGCGCCTTCCATGAACCACAACCCGGAGGCAGATTCGTTCTCGTACATGGAGACCATCTTGGAGTCTCTTGCTGTCCTAGGAAGACTGGGCAGTGCGCTGGATAACGTCGTGCAGCGTGTTCCCATCGAGATCTACAACCTCGTTGATGGGACTTTGGATGAAGTGTCCGACCGCGCGGAGTATGGCCGGCGTGGCTCGATGTATGCGATTCTCGGCGGGCATTCCAGGACGGAGGGGGTGTACACGTTCACTGGTGTTGATACGTCCTCGCTGAACTCGAAGATGGGCCTCAGGACGTACTTGAACCCATCGTGTTTGAGGCTTTCGGCGTTGGAGTCTTCGGCGAAGCAGGTGGACCATGAGATTTTGAAGGACTTCTTTTGGACGCTGTATTCGAAGATGAACGCTGTTGCGCAGGGGTTGAGGGTGGTGTATGAGGTTGCGAACCGGATTGGATCTGTGAGTCGGACTTAGATGGTGCAGAGTCAAAGCTGAATGTGTTGTAGCGGCGGGACTTCAAGGACGCGTCTGGGACCAAACCTGGTTCGCTGTTCCCCTTGAGCGACATTTGGGTATCTGTCCAAGCGGAGGTGTGTTTTCTCTTCTTGAAAGTGCACTGTTGTGCTCATGGGATGTTATTATCCAGATGAAAACTATCATCTATGACTACTTGACCAACGAAGAGCAAGGCACGGCCTCTGGTCGAAACCCAGTCTCCTCCATCAACGAAATACTTCGTGGCCGTTTCGTACGGGACAAGACCAAAGTAAGCTCCATAACTACTTCTCACTGTGCTCATTTTCACTGACTCGACGTTCTAGTCTGTATTTCGCTTCGCGGACACGGACGTCAAGCTCAGCACGAAGGTGCTACGACCGCACGAGGACGAGCTTACGCGTATTCTCAAGGAAACCATGCCTGGTCTTGTGCAAGGCGCTACGGAGACCAACGTGCAAGCCGCACTGTCGACGCTGGGGACGGATGACCGACTGCAAGGTGCTGGCCAGCACCATCGGTTGCTGATCGAGCCGGATACCTTCCACGTTACGGTGCTCTTTGAGCCGACGCTGGCGTTCCTCGCGAGGGTGGCGGAGATCTTCCCTGACGATGTGGAAGCGATGAGAGACTCTGGGACTATTCTAGACGACTTTGTGTTGAAGGTGTACTTGCCGCAGTTGGAGGAGAAAGTGGAGACGCTGTGTCATGATGCCCTCAATGGTATGTCCCCCAGGAATACTCTCGTTTTCGTCTGTTTATGATGCTCTATCAGACCCCGAGGCGTTCCAGCCCGATCCATTGTCCGAACGACTATCGCCAGAACCCCTCGTCAAAGCCGGCACACAGCTGATGGCTCTGATCAATTCGCTGTGCGCTATGCTGCAAACCTCGCCGTTTCATAGAGAGAACTATTCGAGACTCATCCTCAGCGTTATTGTCAAGTTCTACAAGCAGTGTTTCAGCCGCTCGCAGGAATTGGTGGCGACAGTATCTTTGCCTGAGAATACCGGGGCTGAGGACGATTCGAATGTGGCTCTTGCTGTGCAGTGGAGTCAGAGGAAGGAGTTGCAGCCGTGCTTCACAGAGCTGTGGACGACGGAGGTATGTTTGTGATAAACTAGAAGGAGACGATGTTTGCTAATTGCCCGGGTAGGATCCTGTGACCTCTCAGCAGCTATGTCGGCAGGAAACGAACATCGAGATGGACTTCCTTGGGCGAAAGTCGATCACGAAGAAGGATCTGATTCCTTCAACGCGGAATATTGGGGCTCTGGCGAGGTTGTACAAGACTTTGGTGAGCTGTCTCTTTCAGGTTCGGATTTTTTCGATTTGTTGACAACGATCCTTCTAGGCTTGGTTTGCGCTGGAGATCAACTCGCTGAAGTCTCGGCCGGATGAACCCACCAGCCCGCTGAGCACCGATCCTGACTCCGCCATTTCGACTGTGAGCTTCTCGAAGTTGCCGGCTATCTTGGCTTTGAACGAACCTCTGAGCCTCCCGCTGACGAGGGAGATGAATGAGTGCGTTCTGTTGATCTATGTGGGCAGTCTGCTTAGGTCTAATTTGCTTCCAGGCGATTCCAATCGTTGTTGAGCACATATGAGCAGCTTGGGGAGCTTATAATGCACACTCTCCATGTCGACCTTCGGTGTCGGGCGGTATCGTATCTCGATTCGTCGTTACGCTATGTGAGACCAGCTTTGGATTGGTTGGCCTGTTGACTGACCTTCGTAAAGGGAAACTATTCTATAGAGCAGGAGGCGAGCGAGCCCGACCCACATATTGTCGATCTGAACATGGAGCTTGCTGAATGTGACGGCTTCATTACGAGCAGTTTACCGCTTCACGCTAGGGAGTACGTGTTGTCCGCTACTGGACCATCCTCTGTTGCTGAACGTGCCATGCTAGTTTCATATTTGTTGGTCTTGGGCACGTCATGGAGCATGTCCTGATATCGAGTGCGCGACATCTTGGTGTCCCGACCAAGTTTGGCATCAAAAAGATTCTGCGGAATATCTTGGCTCTGCAGCAGAGTGTAAAGGCTGTGTCGGATGACCAGCATGGCGATTTCCAGCGCGCCAAGGCATATTATTCGATGTTCTTCCAGACGCCGCAGGTAAGTCTTTGCAGGACATCTTTGCAATTCGAGGGCTGATAGCCCGTCAGGAAATGATTGACGGTATACGTCAAAAACAAAAGTTCACGTTTGACGAGTACCTCGTCATGTTGCGGTTGCAGTGTGGCGTCGACCAAATCCAAGGCGACCCAAGAACCTCTAAAGTGACGAATCGGGATTATAGTATGTATGTTATAGACCTGCACGGATTGGAGATGGATGACCTTGCATCACCCTAATTGACTATTGTACAAGTAACCTATTTATTTATTTCCGCTAATGTACCATGGATGCTATTTGGATACCCCTGCATTCGGAGGTGGTGGGAGTTCGCACCAGGCGACGGCGACGGCGTCTGGGTCGGGGATGCGGTGCTCTGTTCTGTCTCGGTTGATAATAGCGATGTCGGACCTGCTGACGTCGTATTTCTGAGGGTTGTGCTTGCGCGGTCTGAGGATGGGGATGTTGACGAGGAGTTCCCCGTATCTGCGCCGCATCCAGCGCGAAGGGTACCGGTTTACGGACTGGTCAGGGATATCCTTCCCCTCTGCTGCCAATTTCTCCTTCTCCTTCCGCGTGAGTGGGGCTTGAGCTTGGGAGCCAATCACGTTGTAAATGTCCTGCAGGACGCCATGCTGCAGTAGACTCGCAGGACGGTGGTCTCCCGAATCCAGACCCAGCGGTGGATAGACTGTTTTGATTTGCGATCTGTACCAGCGCTGCCGCGAATTGACTTGGCGTCGTAAGTTGGGCTGGTCGAAGTATCTCGCTTGTTCAGAGTTGAAGTCGGGAAGGTTGGGGGGGATCATGAATTTCTTGGGGTGGAGTACGGTTTTGGGACGCCGTGATATGGGATCCGTGAGGAGGGCTTCTAGCTCACTACTCCAGATGGGTGGGCGCGAGCTCTCCAAGTGTGGTATTATGCGTTCAGGTAGAGGTGCAGCAGGGTCCGTCAAATAGGGCTATATGCAGCACTTCAATTAGTTAGACGCTTCCCATGATGGAATTACATACCTCGAGTAATTCCCAGCGTAGTTTTCCTACTCTGCCATATGCGGCATTGAGGACGTACAACATGCTGAATTTATTTCCACGGTTGGCCTTGTGAATTTTGGTTATTTCCTAGGCGTGTTGAGCCGGATGTTTCACGACAACTAAATTGAACTGTACCGTGCTTATTCGTTTGGCCTTTCTGGCTCGTAGACCTTGTGCTCGAAAGTGCTCCTCCTTTGTGTCGAGGAGTGCCTTTATATCATCTCTGGCCTTTATCTGATAGAAGAATCTGGACAAGCTTCAGTCAAGAGTCAAGAGCGGATGAACACAACCGTACCGAACATAAACGTGCGGTAATTGCTTTATTTCGCGTAGATATGAGCGGTACAAGCGGATGGCCTGTTTGCCAGTGAACATTTCAGTCAATTGACCGCGATCAAGTAAAAAGCGTCCAGATAGATCGAATATTTTCAGCAGCTTGCAATGAACGACATGGAGGCGAGAAAGAGAGAAGCGTTCATTCAATCGGTCCGAACTTGCCGGTCCATTGAAGCCGCTGGGGCCTGTCCTACGAACGTCGTCTTTTCTTCCGTCCATTACATACCATTTTACTCAGCTCTTCTAAGCCAGCGTCAAATATACGCTTGAGGCAGGACACCTCAAGTATTCTGGGAGCGACAGTGTGCAGATATCTCGAGAGTATGTCTATGCTATCATCCGCAATGGTCGTCTCTCAGCCTGATCGTACTAGTAGCATCCAGCCTCTACCCACAAGATGGCTGTACCCACACCTCTGCCGTGCCAGTCGACTGGAGAACCATATCATCCTCATTACAGTCTCAATGATCCGTCGCTCGATTCTATATATGAGCTCCTGGAGTGTCTGGCCATATCAAATGACCCAGCCTCAGAAGCCCACGTCGCGACCATTCGCGACATTATCCTTCCCAATGCTGAAAGGGGACTGTTGGCCGTTCAAAGCGAGTTGGACCGTCTCAATAACGCGAGCACGGCGGTGGTAGCCGAGCGAGACCGTCTTAATGCTGAGGAATCTCGTCTGGCGATGATTGTGACGCGTTCCCGCGGGGCGCTGTCCGCTTGGCGGCGCTTTCCCGTAGAATGCATGTTGCAGATTTTCCACTGGTACTGTGACGAAGAGGACTATGTCTTCGATGTAACCAAGGGCCCTTGGGCTCTCAGCTATGTCTGCCAGCGCTGGCGAGACATCGTGCTTTCCGACCCCACTCTTTGGACATATCTCAATATTGCTCGAGAACATCGGAGCTTTCAACCATTCTTCGGTTGGTGGCAAATTCTTCGTCTGCGCATCGAGCGAACTCGGAACCTCCCTATATCGTTCTACTTTCACGCGTACACATCAAAATACTATTATACCTCAAGCATTGCCGTTGACAAAGTACGCGCGGAACATTCGAGATGCTTGAGGTACTTGACGGGATTTTCGGCGCGGTGGAAATGTGTTCAGTTTAACATCGGGCCCTATTTTTTAGAAGACTTATCCACCGTCGCGGAGAAGGTTCCACTTCTGGAGTCACTGCATCTCCAACTACCTTCTATCAGCGGGGAACCTCCAATCATCCATCCCATAGTCGATGCATTCCGGACGGCACCGCGACTGTGCACAATTGGACTTTTCTATACAGACGAGCTGCAAGTGGTTCTTCCCGAAAGCCAGCTCACGACAGTCGACTTGCACAGTCTCTGGCAGCGAGATCTGTGCAAGGACGTCATCCGCTTTATCTCTGGCTGTCTTCGTTTGCGCTCAATGGCTGCTAATTATGTGGCCGGTCCTGAACTTGACATTCCCGCCGCCTTCCTATCCACTAGGCTCCACTTCCTATCCCTTGGCATCCGTGATATCTCACTTCTGACCTGCCTCCGCAATCCTTTATTGAAATATTTGCATCTCCTCGAGATTCGGGACATGCGCAACGTCTTGGCGTTCCTCAAACATTCCCAGTCTACCCAGTTGAAGCGATTGGAACTAGATCTTCAAGACTGTTACCAGCTCGCGGCAGACGAGATTCAGGAGGCGTTTGAACTTATCCCTTCAGTCGAAGAGTTCTCTCTTAAAGCTTCCTGGTACGGTCCCAACAGCACAGAAGCAATTGTCGACGCCATTTTTAAAGCGGTAGTTATGGCTTTGGACATTTCTGTGCTTCGTGAGAGGTTGCCGCGCCTTAGATTCCTTACTGTGACTATGTCATGCGATGGGCACAGGAAGTGGCGACACGAGATCGCCGTGTAATCGCTATATACAATGTCCCCCATCGTGGTCCAGCATGGGCTCCCTCGTTTGTAGAGTATCTCGCGAATCCACCTCTTCAATATATAGCGAACGACTGTCTTTGCTTCTAGATCCGGGTGTTCAGGCTACCTCTTCAAATCGTTTCCACACTCAAACTTATCATGAGATTTGAGTTGGACATGTGACCTAGTGCAACTCTCCTCCTGCCATCACTGTCAGCGTATGTGCGTACATGTTATCGACACGTAGCATCAACTACGCTGGCCAACAAATAAAACGCCATTTCACCACGAAGAACCCTATCCCTGCCACCTTCATACGAGGCGGCACATCCAAAGGCATCTTCATCAATCGAAACGAACTCCCTCCTGATGTCGATGACTGGGCCCCGATCTTTCTCGGTATAATGGGCTCCCCGGACTCGAGCGGACGGCAGCTTAACGGGATGGGTGGAGGCATCTCCAGTCTCTCCAAAGTCTGTGTCGTCGGAAAGACCGAGGAGCCAGCCGACGTCGAGTACACGTTTGCCCAAGTCGGTATCCGCGATGCAGTTATTGACTACGCGGGGAACTGTGGGAACCTCTCTACGATGATTGGGGTGTTCGCGCTTGACGAGGGGCTCGTGGATATTCCCGACGACTCGGACTCGGAGACGCTCACCGTTCGCGCGTACAACACCAACACGCGTAAGATGATCGACACCACTTTCCCCATCTCGCCCGGCCCCGGGCGGCGAGTTGCAGAGCTGGAGAGGCCTGAGCTTCCCATTGCTGGGCTCGACAAGAAGGGGTCTGCGATCACGATGGAGTTCGTGGACCCGGCCGGTGCGCGTACAGGCACCCTCTTTCCCTCGGGCTCTCCCATTGACATGCTCCCCTTCCGTGCAACGCGACTGCGCGCGTCGCTCGTGGATGCGACCAACCCAACCGTGTTCATAGACGCCTCTGACCTCGGCCCGAATGCCCTCCACGAGGATCTGAGTCTCTCAGATGTCGAGTCTTTGCGCCAAGAAGGAGCACGCAGGATGGGACTCGACCCCACGGCGCAGGCTCAACCCAAGATTGCCTTTATACGTCCGAGTCCGCTGTCAGAACCGGGCGTGGATATCGAGATACAGGCGTTCTCGATGGGCGTCTTGCACAAAGCGGTTCCTATGACGGTTGCGTTGTGCTTGGGTGTTGCTGCGAATGTTCGCGGCACGATCGCCTATGCTATGATGCCCTTGAACTCGAATGGCATTGTGCGAATCAAGCATCCTGGTGGTGTCGTGTCAGTTGGTGCTAGGATAGGCGGGGATGGTTCAGTACGGAGTGCGAAGGTGCTTGGGACTGGTCGTCTGCTAATGAAGGGCTGGGTATGGTGGTGAAGCTATGGCCGACAAGCGAGTAATATTGTTCTCTTTGTATTATATATGTTTATTCGTCTTCGAAAAGATTTGTCTGCTGCAACAAATTCAACGCGAAGAGAACACTAGTGACCAACTGGAGATTGGCGATGAACTTAATGTCCCACCGCATATGTAGTCACTATGTACTATGTTCTACTCCCTGTCTATACTGTATTCACCCTTGATATCCCACTCCTGACTTGCCTTCGCAATTCATTGTGGGAAGAGTTGCATCCCCTCAAAATTACTCATCTTGACGTTTCTCGAACGTTTCGAGTTGAAGCGATTGGAACCAGACTTCCAAAACTGTTTGGGTATTGCGGATGACAGGCGATGGTTGGACTTATTCGTTCAGTCGAAGAGCTCTCTCTTGCGACTTCTCCAATGTGCACACACTGGCAGAAGGAAGTGTTGAGGCCATCTTCCAAGGGGTGGTTTGATTATGGTCTTGGACATTCCGAGTCTGAGCGGCTTTAGGTTCAATTCCTCAGTGTATACATGTCGGGCCGTACCTTCTCGCTTCCAGACTGAGTCTCAACGATGTGTTTGAGTTGGACTTGTGACCTAGTGCGATTCTCTTAGCGTTCGCGATTGACTGCCAGTGCGAAGATGATTGTAGTGCTCGCACTTGACGAGAGTCCGCCGCTCTCGGTGACGAGTCGGTCAACATGTGCGCGGACAATACTGCCTCTGTGCGCGATATGATGTGCCCATGTTGGAAGGTCTGACCTTCCCGTCCGTTGCCCCTCTTTCTTGCTATCTCCCCCGACTTCCAAGCCATCGATGCCAATAATACAGTGCGCCTCCACAATTCTTCCAAGTTCCGACAGCTAGATTGAACCGGTGACACCATAAATGTTGTGAAGTTCTAGGCAAAGTCTAGCTAGCTGAAATGGGGCGGTTCCTCTCATCCACGAGGCATAGCTTTGGTCGAAAGATGGTCTCCTGACCGAGATGTATTTCGTGGGATGCCCACGTGAAGTCTATGTCGAGTTCCTGAATAAAAGCAACTACTTGAGCAACTCTTCCCTGTCCAGGACTGATTTCTCAAGCTTGATGAGTATTGTGGTCCGTGACGGGAATTGAGCAGTTGGCGTGCTGTGTGCGGTGACTCTGGCGGGCTGGACAGACATTTAGTCGATGAGCGAGTGTGTGAAACGGCACTAACGAAACCGAGACCGTCGAGAACGGCTTCGACGATGCCTGCGGTGAAGGAGGAGCAGCTGAGCTGGCTCATGTCCTTGGGGACGGATATGTGGCGTTCGATGGGGGGATCGTTGTCGATGATCATGTACTCGTCCGCGTTCTCGACGCTCTTCTCGATGGCGTCTGCGGGCTTGCCGAAGACTGCGCGCCAGACCTGGGTGTGGATGGACATGAGGGAGGGCAGGAGGCGGATCTCGCGCTTGGGGGCCTTGGAGGAGGACTCGGCGCGCCAGACCATGAGCTCGAGCACGCGCGTGCCGATGCGGTAGCCGAGGGTATTGAGTCTGAATATGATTATCATTGGGCAACGGCCGTGGGGATACGGCGTACCGTCGTTCGAGATCGTTGATGCCGCTGACGCGTTTCTGCGTGTACTGAACAACCTCGGAGAATAGGAAACTGAAGGCTGCGCCCGAGACATCGGAGACGCGTGGTTTGGCGAGGTTCCTGTCGTAGATGTTGGGCCGTGCGGCGGCTTTGTTGGCGCCGAGCGGGGTGGGCGCCGACGACGGCAGCGAGAAGCGTGTTGAGCTCGCTGTCGGGGAAAAGTGCTCTATCGAGGAGACCGACGAGTTGGAGAGCACAGACAGGCGGGGATGCGGCTGTGAGTATGCCATATTGAGTGATGGTGGGATGCCAAGCTTGGCAAGGAACAAACTGACGTCAGATGCCCCTTACACTTGTCCAGATCGTTGGTCATGGCGGAACTGCACCTTAGCCTCACACCACCACTGTCCAATGCGCATTGTGGCCGTCGTCGTCGTCGTCGCCACCCTATGAGCTCCCCCAGCACGTCTCCGCACGATCTACAGACCCATCTCTACCAGTCCTTCCTGGACGGCAAGACCACTGATGTCGCTCTCCGAATCTCTGGCTCTTGGCACGCTGTCTATCATCTGCATCGTGTAGTCCTCATCCAGTCGGTGCGTGTTCCCGCTTGCCATCGCGCCTCTGTGCTCATCCGCAGGCCGTAGGGCTTCTTCCGGTCTCTCTTCACCGCCGGCTTTGCCGAATCCGCCTCTCCAAGGTCACCGTCGCCTCAAGACGAACTGCAGGTCGTGTTCGATGACTTGAACATCACCCGTGCCGGTACGTTTTGTCATCATTATTCCGTGCTGAGTGATTGTTGCTCACGAGTATGCGTATAGCATTTGAGTAAGTACCGTCCGTAATCCCACTTATCATCCTGACCCTGTTCTATCAGAGTCTGTATCGCGCGGCTGTACGGTGGAGGACCGCAGCTGCATGTACAATATAACCTCAAGGCCACCTTGACCCACCCTCTCACTCCTGGCTTCCCGCACTATACGGAGGATGCTGTCCCGGAGGGCCATCAAGCCGCCACGCCACAGTTCCTTGCATCACTTCTGGCAACCGCCATTTATCTGTCCATTCCGTCTGTCGCCTCCCAGGCTCTAGCAGACATATATGGAACCATCGGACCATACACTGTGATCCAATATCTTGACTTTGCCTTGGGAAAGTCTATCGGATTCCCTTCTGATTCTGATCCAGACTCCATTCATCTCCAGCAGAGCGCTGTGGGGCTAGAAACAGTCGCGGAGATGTTGGACTCCGCGTCGGACACAGATGATGATCTCGTGGCGCCATCTCTATCTCGTTATCCATCATCACGCAATGGACGTCGATCTCCAAGCCCTGAGGTAATCTCGGCATCCCCTAGCACCGGGTCTTTCGAGCGCATATCGGCTAGCATTGAAGAGCTGGTATCCGACTCACACGAGCACGAGCACGAGAGCCTGTTGTTCCATTATGGCGCAGTATCAGACAAGATTGGAGAGGCAGCTTCGGCTTGGTTGGCCCGGTGGGGTCCCGACATCCTTCCGTACGAAGAGCATATCCTCCAGGGCAACGTGTTGACCTCAGCACCCTCTATTGCAAAGTCCAGGCGAAGATCCAAGACTATACCATTTGGCCGCGACGTCGCCGATACCGGCAAACCTGTCGATAGCGCTAGTCTCAAGATACCTCTAATATGGAGACGCGGCGGTCTTAGTCCTCAATGGATCAAGGCCTTGATATCTTCGGATTCGTTCTTTGTCAAGAATGAGCGAGAGCGGTACGGTTTCGCAAAGAGGGTCGTGGACCTTCGGAGGAATCAGTTCGGCGTCGATGATGCAGAAGAGACTGTTTGGGATGAGCTCTTTGCCAAAGGAATTTATTATTCTAATATGGTATGTCTACACGGTTGACTGAAGGTATGAATGCTGATTGATTGATATCTTCCACAGACTCCTGAAGAGATAATCGCTGTATCTAGTGATATCTGCCCAAGGACGCGCAAATCATACGTCGATCTTTCGGTGCTGCAAGCCGCTAACTGGGCTCATACGGTCCTTCGTCACCAAATTCTTCTCCGACCTTCTTCCCCCACCACTATATCCTCGACATCTACGTTATCCAGCTCATCGAAGGGTAGCGAGGATCTTGGGATATCCACTCCCGCCTCTCCCTCCTCCGACAGGCCACTCTATCCCATTGCCACCGATGAGACTCTTCGCATCGGTGAACGCGGTGGTCCTTCTTCCGAAGGGAAGGGCATATCTATGGAGCAGCTCTTCGCACATTCTCATTCGGCTTCTACGCAGTTCATCGACTCTAAAGATACGGACTACCCTGTGACTTTCAACGAGTCAACATTCTATGGGCTCGCGTCTCGGCCCTCGAAGTCACCAAACGCCACCTACTCTCCATTCCCTCCTTTCCGATTTTCTGTCGAGTTCTTCGACACTGATCATCTGAAGGAGAAGGACCGGCTACACTCGCAGACCATATGGTACGCGGGGAGTCTGTACAATGTCTACATTCAAGTCGTGAAGAAGAAGGGGACGTCGGTATCTGGACAGGCGTCCATTGGGCAGCAACTTGGGATCTACGTTAGTAGGCAGAGCACCATTGATAGCCTCCCCAGCGTCAGCTCTCTCAACCCGGTGGTTGCGCGACAACCCATGGAGGTCCAGACGGGTTTGGAGGCTAAAGAGAGTGCAGGGAACGTGCGCAACGGTGTCCTTGCGACGCCGACGATCCACCATCACGCTAGCACAGCGTCTATGTCCAGCGTCCCCCGAGCGACCACCCCCAGCAACACCCCCGTCTTGCCCCAGGCTGGTGCGCAGCCCGGCACGCGAAGCACAACGCCCGCCTCCGATTCGCGGCCCCTTGGCACCTCGTCGTCCCTCCCATCAAGCAGCTCCTTCCCCAGCTACCGCGACGCGTTCGGCTTCCCGTACAGCCTCCCCTACCGCGCGCCGAGCATCCCCCCCGTACAGCCCTACCGTGACTCAAGGCCGAATGTGATGGCGTATTTCATGGTGTATTGCGCTAGTCCCACTGGGACGTCTCAGACGCGCTTCGCGAGCGCGCCGGATCAGTTCAAGATCGCGGGGAGCTGGGGTTGGAAGAGCAGCTCGTTGAAGGAGCATGATATCCCTGTTGGGGAGGGCGATGCGGAGGTGCAGGCGTCGAAGGTTAGTTTGAGGGCTACGGTCGTTTTGGGCGTTGTATAAACGATGATGATACGTTGCGCATTTTGTTACGAAGTCCCGGTGTACTACACACATGCATGTATTTCTACACACATCAGTTAATTTCGTCTATGCATCTAACATTTCTATATAGATAGTGGATTGTAATATAGCTGTGCTCTGTCTACTACTGTCCGTTGGTGACTTTCTCGATGTCGATGTTCTGGCCTGATGTGATGGAGATCCTCACGGCGGTGTTCTTACCATCGGCGCTGGAGGAGGTGGTGATGGTCGTTGCGTTACCACTGGTGGGTCCCGCACCACCACCAAGGCCAAGGCCGCCATCGCCAGAGTCCGTTGTCGTCGAGTTGGTGGACGCCGCTCTCGACTGCAAGGACTTGGATCGGGACTTCTTCTTCTTCTTCCTCCTTGTTGTGCCATCTTCTACTCCAGCGTTGTCTCCAAATCCACCTCCTGTACTCCCGGGATCGCCGTCGATATCACCAGTACCCGAAGGACCGGTGCTACTGGCGGTGCTGTCTGCGGTGTCTGTCGGGGTGGACGGGCCGCCATCGACAGTGGGATCGCCGAGAGTGGGATCGCCGAGAGTGGGATCCGGAGTGCCAGTTGAATTGGAGGACGCATCCTCGGATGAAGACTCGACCTCAGGCTGCTTGTCGCCGCCGTAGACATTGACATTGATCACAGTCCCGCCTTTGTTGGCTGTGGCGAGACTCTCTGCGAGCTCTACAAGCTCACTGATGTCTTCATCGTTCGAGGAAGAGCTTGCAGGAGGAGGAGCAGAACCCTGGTACAGCGTCGCCGTAGAGGTGGAGGCGCCTAATACGCTACTTGCGTTGAGGGGAGGGAGACCTATGGGAGGCGCTGGAATGTAATGAGTTTTAAGGGGCGACGCGCGAAAAGATACATACTCTCTGTGGTATCCTGAGGGACAGGTGCTCTGGATAACAACCTGGAGGGCGGACTGTGTCGCGTTCTACTTACCGGGCTCATCAGTCGAGTACGCATAATTCATGATGAGAAAAGCTTACCGTATCGGCGCAGCAGATGACAGAAGAGAAACAGTCAGAAGGAAGCCTAGAGAGAAGATCCCGCGCTTAGATCGAAGAAGGACCATTGTTGCGTCTCAAGTTATGCCAGTAACTTGAGATGGGTGAGCGCAGCTGAGTCTACATGGTGTATTGCGACCTGCTTTAGTAGTCCAGCGCGATTGCAGAATCCATGGCGACTTTCATCAACGGTGCGCCACAAAGCGATGTCCGGCTAGTTGCATGGCTCTTGGAAGGTTATTCGACTACCCGAGGTGGGCGACCTGATGTCGCCGAACAGCTCGTTGCACGGGCATATGGCGGGTGAAGGAGAGAATGATATTGATCACTGATCGTCATGCTAAACGAGGCGGTGGTCACCTTCACGGAGACTGCCCATCCACTCACCCAGAGCGAGTTCATTGGAGGCCTCAGTGCATTTGTAATGCAAGCTTCTGAGCACGTCAAACCATCGTATAAAGAAGGATCGGTGGGATTTCGTTCAGGCCACAGCAATCCATTCTGTAACTTTATTTCGACTAGCGCTCTTCTGGGGCGTTCTAGATGGAAGCATGGATCGTCGCTTTGTTTGACATATATAACTTGCACTATCTCGTCTCATGAGGCTCTCGTCGCGATTATCATGTCTATCAGCCAGGTAGATTCTCAATCTTGGTTTTGTTCGACGACACTAAATGGTCTGCTTCACGTAGGGCGACAATAGTCCGCATAAGAAGTCACTACCAAAAGGATGGGCAGCGAAGAGAACAACATCCGGGAAAATCTACTTCATCGACCACATCAACCACACAACGACCTGGGAGCGCCCCGCCTCCAGTCTTACCGGTACCATTCAATCGAACGAGATGTCTCTTCCTGTTGAGAATGGCGTTTTACCAAAGTCATCGAACTCCAAAAGTCCACCTCATTTTGTAGAGAATGGCGACTCAGATAAAAGAGTTGACTCGGAAGAGGTTGTGACTCTGGCCTATCCGTCTTCGAAATGTGAGCCGCCATTCTCAGCTCCCATCGCTGATAGTGTATTCACGACATAAAGCGACACCGTCTGGTGGCGCTGCTGTACCAGAAGACACAGATGAAGACGCTGACACGGAAATGGAGGACATGTCGAAGCGTCTAGTCCTTGAATGTCAGGCTGAGCATCAAAAAGAAGTCGTCGAGAAGCTCACAACGAGGACGCAAGTGCTGGAGAAGGAGAAGGAAGGTCTTCTCCTCCTTGTAAAAGAGCTGAAGGGTAAGTCGACTCTCTAATGTTTCCATACGATACCCAACAACGCTGATAGACAAACAAGAAGGCGCCAGACACAAAGAAGAAGGCAGAAACGCCACTGACTTATTGATCTGGTCTGCCCGTTCCCAGAGACTTCGACGCGCCCTCACGGCTTATACTGGCGAGGAATCTGCGGTGACTATTGCCGCGAAAGATGTGCTCAGTTACTTGCAAGAGATGGTTGAGGAGTTACAGGAGTTGGTGCTTGACTCGACCATTTTGAATGGAAGTCGAAGTGAGGTCGCGGCGAGATTTGGAAAGATCTTGAAGCGGGAGTCCGAGAATCTGGACGGTGAGGGACGACCCTCGAAGAGGAGCAAGCTTGAAGTAGAATGAAGACCCCCACGTTGCAAAATCCAACGAGCGTTTGATTCCAGAGTATTAGGGTTATAAACCTACGATGCGATAGGGTATAAATTTTGCTAGAACTCTCCTGGGCCAGGACCGAAGTGTGAACCCTTTGGGACAGTTTTCCAAGAAACGGACAGTTTGTCATCTGTAGGCGGCTTATTGAGCAAAGGTTCTGGTGAATAGGAAACAGACTCACAAGTGTTGTCACCGACGGTGTTACCCCACCAATCGAAAGTGATGTTGTTGTAAGACAAAGCAAAGAAAATGATGATCGTGGCGAATGCCACGCCGGTATCGAGACCGGCGGAAAATAGATCTTTTGACTAGTCAGACAGCGCGACACGGGGAGAAGTGCATGCGCACAGTTATATCGCTTCCACCATTGGAAGGCACGTTTCCGAATGTAGTAGTTGAAGATGAAACCGACAATGAACCTGCATCGCACAGGTCAGTAACACCAACGGAAGTGGATGAGTATGCAGACCATAAGGAATATTGTGTCGTGTTTGCAGGTGGGATGTTACCCGCAGAGTTGAAGCTATGATTCGAAGTGAGTCGAGGCGTGGGCTGCGACAGAGTGAGGAACCTACAATATAGGCAGGTTGACATAGCGCAACCAGGTGTTCGGGTAGCGTTTGTACAAAACATAGAAGATGACAACCAAGCAAGGCTGGACAGTTTGATGAGCAACAGAGCACGGTCAATGCAAGTCAACATACTCCAATCAAGAAGAACCACATAATCTGTGAATATGTTTGTCCCATCTGGAACAAGCGCTGGGGACCGACCGTACCCCAAATAACTAGAACAGAAGTGAGAAACAAAAAAGGCACATGTAGCGTTTGCAGACTCACGGCTAGCATTGTAGACAACTCGAGTACCAGCGCATGTGAAGCGAGCTGTGTTCTTGGTGCTACACAGATTCTCAATGTTTCCAAGCATCCACCGGAATACCCCAACCTGTACAACGGCTGCGAGAATACTGCTATATCTGTGCGGTGAACAGAATGCGCGGAGGTATCTTCCTGGAAGACTAGTTCAGTCACTGGAGAATTGACGAAAGGTGTTGACGAACATGTACTGGCCAAGCTTCAAGTCCATAGCGAAGTCTAGGCCGTGTTTGATGGAGTTGTAGCCGTAGAACTTGATCATCATGCTTAAGAGACACCAGAATTGAGTCCTATGTTGTGAGTAGGAGGTATGGCACGTACTTCGCAAATGGCTTGCCGGGCCAAGCGTATCCGGCGATGAGTTCGGTTATAATGTTCAAGAAGACGCGTTGGTTGGTCGTGCCTTCGAGGATACCTTCGGGAATGATCATAACGACAGCCTGAAAAGATTGTCAGCGCAGTATGCGATACGATATATGCCGGGTTCGCACAAGACCCCAGGCGCAAACGATGAAGCCCCAGACAGGTAGTTAGGTATCCCAGTAACTAGAGAGGAACATGAATGAGCCAGTGATGTGCCTCTCCCTGTTGTCCACATACCGGATTGTGAATATACCTAAGGCGAGAGTGACCACAGTAAGGATAAGATACCACCTGCAGACGGATCATTCGAATCGTTAAACTTGGGAGACGTTATAAATCCTACCATTCTGGGACATCCTTGTACTTGTTCATGAGGCGCTTGTGGATGTCCTCGCCGCCGTTACGAGAGTCTTTGAACTGAGGAAAATTAATCAAGAGCTGGATCGAGCGAGTGACACCTCTTTTACCTTCGCCCAAATATCGGCGCCGTTGTAGAGATAAGTATGGACGACAATACCAGTGATAGCAGCGAACTACAACACAGTTGAAAGAGGGTAATAATGAGCAGCATGCAGAGGGAGACTGACGTTCAGAGCATAAGAGATGGAGTACGCCTAGGGCGTGATGATGAGGAGACGACGCGTCGAAGACAGAGAGGAAATTACCATAGAGATATACATGGGCGAGTACGCTTCGTACTTCTCGAGGTTGAAAGTAAAATCCTCGTTGACAACCTTGCTGATGTTGTACTGGTTTCACAGGATGTTAGAAGCATTTCAAGTCATGAAGCTGACAATCTGCTCACTGTGGCACCGGTATTGTCGAATGTCGAACTGGAGATCAGAGGCAGGTAGTCGCTATACCAAACGCCGCTATCTGTTGATGAGGCGAGAAACATAAGCACTCAACACCAGGGGCACTGTCAGCGACGTACAGTACAATATCGGGGAGATGAAGAGATAGAATATAGCAATAGCGGCGAAGCAGTTGGCCGTAACCCAGAACGGTGTGGTGAGAGGAGCACCAGCATAGGTAATGACCGTCCAATCAAAGCTAATAGGGATGAGTCCGAGACCACTGTTCATCTGAGAAGACATCAACTGTTTGTTCGTATCACAAAATGTAGGGCCGTACTCCGAAGATTGTGTTGACCTTCTGGTTCGTCGGTGCAATCCATGTCACGAAGGCGAAAGTGGAGAGGCAAGTCATGATGTAGTCGGGGAAGAAGAACCACACGAAGCTACCGGTGACCGTGTAGAAGAAAAAACGATATCCTGGATGAATGTATGAGAAACCGAGGCAGATATCGAGGGATCACACGCGTACTGGTCACCGTCCAGCCGTTAGCAGGCGAATTGTCCTGGTTTTGATGCAGTGTCTTGAACAGAACGGTCGAAGCCAAGGTGGAGGGCCAAATAAGTGCGGCTACAACCCGTTCAGCAACAGAATGATGATGATTTTGGTCAACGAACCAGGATACACAATCCAGCGACGAGCAAGGCCAGCCAGACCGAGACCCAAGAACTGCGTAGTCATGATGTAGCAGACACCGAACCCAGCTCCGAGGTCATGCCCCCAGAACTGGTCGCTAGTCATGGCAACTAGTGAGCCCATGGCATAGGCTGTACTCGTCGTGAGGTTGACACAAATAACGATAACAGCATGTTCCCTAGATGCCTTTGAGAAGTGACGCGTAAGGAGATGGACGAAACTCACTTCATGTTGAAACGTCCTGGATTCAAGAGGAAGCTGGCGCGACCGAATCCTATTCTCCATTGTGGAAGGTGCTCCCATGCGCGACCAATAGGGAAGACGAGGAGTTGTGCTACGACATAGCTGAGACTCAGACTCGGCTAAGATGGACGAATGCGTTAGCATCTAAGCCGGGTGAGGACTATAAAAGGACGTACATAGCGCAGACTAAAAGAACAAGTCAGCGACGTCCGTCAGCATCGAGGAAGCACTCACGAAAAGAACTGGTTGACACCAGCAAATAGTATAACGAATACAGTGGTCAGTATCCACATACGCGCCGCTATAGAACCGGCATTAATTCCGCGTATCGCAATGGACGCAAGAAAGTGAACGCACTGTTGACGATCATGTCGGGATCGTCGGTATTTGGTACACAGGCCGCCACCTCGGGAAACGGTGATTCGTCTCCGTCGACATTCCACTTCAACGCTTCCATAGGTGTGAGCTCGACCTTGTCCGCATCCGCCACGATTGACTCCTCCGAATCCTTCACCGAGCTACTCTTCTCGACGTCGACGGTAGCTTCATTGTCGTAACTCAATTCCGGCCCAGAGGCCGTGGGTGAGCCGGGGGGAGAACGCTTCGACCAGAGGCTGGAGAGGAAACTCATGAAAGACGCGTCGGACCATGCTTGTTCTCGAGCTTATACAGTAAGTTGAACTTATCATTCAAAATCACGGACTGGAGCGATTATAGAGCCATTATCGCGACTCAGCACGTAACTTGATACCTCCGCGTAGGCCCTGGATCTGCTAAACGCAAATCAGGAGTGTGTGGAGGCAGAAAGAAGTTAGCGTACCAGTGCTAGATTATACTCGAGTATGTAGTCTAAGAGAAGTATAAGGAAGGAGAATGTGATGTGTACGGGGCCCGATGCAGCCAGACCCTCTCCTGCTAGCGGCCTGTCCTAGCCTATTAGAAGAAAACTTTTGACGGTGGAGAACATCTTGTGAATATGTACCAGAAGGCAACCAGGAGTTCACTGAAACGTCCACCCACTGCCACCCAGTGTCCACCTGGTACTATACTGCGGCAGACTGCGACGCTTCGAAGCATGCGGTTCCCTTGATGGACAATCCGCGACATATGCATACCGCATCGAAAGCCTCCGACTCCAAATTCGTTCAGGATGTCAAACGTCTATTTTCTTGCCTATTATACAGCGGGATGTTTGTGGGCGTCCATGGATGTAAGCAATGGAATAGAATAATAAACTTTAATGCATATAGTTACGTGTTTATTAGAGGGACCATATCTTGACAGTGGAGTCTCGTCCTCCTGAAACCATGTACCGGTCCATGTAGCGCAATCGTGAGACGGGATGAGTATGGCCGTTGGTGAGAAGCGTAGAGTGCTGCATGCTCGTCCGGTTGTAGACCTAGAAGTGGTGAGGTGAAGTTTCAGCTTTGGTTTGGTTGACGACTGCGAAGTGGACGTTACCTTGATCCCATTCTCGCCAGTAGCCGCCACGATTTTACGCGTGTCGAACTGGAGTGCTGTCACTGGATGGTCGTACTTGAGCGTCTCAAACACGCCTCCAGTGCGCAGGTCCCAAACGCGTATAGTCTTATCGAGACTACCGCTGACGATGTGCAGTTCGTCAAATTGTAGGCATGTGACGGGCTCGGTATGACCAAGCAGGGTGCGGTGAGCCTGTCCAGTACGCACTGACATAATTGCTAAGTCGACTGGGAGACAAGGTGAAAGTCACTAAAGACTCACTGTCCCACATTCGAACGACACCATCGCCACTACCACTGACCAGCCCATAACCCCAAAACTGCACTCCTCCAACGAAATCAGAGTACATGTCCCAGGTGCCGTCAGCATATGGTGGAGTCGGGACGGAGAAATTGCCTATCGACGCGGCCATGCCAGGTATTGAAGGTGCCGTCGAATGCGAGATAGCCCACAAGATATCCATAGTCATCACGCATTGCCCTGTTGTGAGATCCCATTGCCGGAGTGTCTTGTCAGAAGCGCCTGTCACCTGTAGATAGAAAGATCAGTAAGCCAGTCAAGAACACGACACAGACCGATCTTACAAGTGAATCATCTTCAAAGTAAAGTGAGGTCACCGCTTTCGTATGACCCCCCAAAACGCGTGCACACGGATCGTCGCGTTCGTCGGCAGATGTATGGCCGTTGCGGATTCCGTTAAGGTGCTGAGGTTCAGCATCTCCATCTTCGCTCTCCTCCGCAACGTCACTCAAGCTAACAAACTCGCCCTCCTCTCCCCATCCGTCCTCGTTCTCTACTCTTCTCAGATCCCACAACCTGATGCTTCCGTCCTCACTACCTGTCAAGCATACATGATCTTCTACCTGTATACATTTCACAGGACCTCCGTGGCCCCTCAAACGTCCGATCTGAGTTCCGGTGAAGAGATCCCAGACAAGAGGTTGGTCGTCTTCCTGAGACGCGCTGACCAGTGTTCCGTAAGGCTCCGAGAAGTCCAAAGCGGCTATTGGCGCAGTATGGCTGTCGAGTGACATGAAGGCGACGCCCGGTGGAAGGTCATCATGCTCTGAGGGTAGGAAGGCAGGACCCTTGCGGCGTCTAGAGCTCTGGGGGATGTGTGCGGGTTGTTGGGTGCCATTGACTTTACTAGTCGTCCGGGCTGCTTGTTCAAATTCCAGCCTCTCTTTGACGCCCTCAACTAGACTCGCGTTGAGTTCAGGTCATATGGTCAATAGATAGCACTCACATTCATCATCCAACTCTAGCTCGTCCTCCTGTAGTTTCAGAAGATCGCGTTCCAACTTTTCCCGAATGGTGTCCAGTGCTTCGATTTTGTGGGTGATCTCTTCTATCTCGTTGTTGATTAGGCTCTATGTCATTGGGTCAGCGCAAAGGGTCAAGCAGACTTAGTAGTTACGCACCCTTCGGACATGTAAATTTTCCTTATCCCGTAGTATCTCCTTGGTTTGACGAGATAGCTCGTCCTTGCCAAGAATTTTTGAGGCACTAAGACTCTCCCGACCCCTCCGCTTTTTGCCCTTGTGCCCGCTCTCCACTCGCGGGACCATGACAACGTCGTCCTCGCTCGTTACGCTGTGGCCGTCCTCCTCCTCAGTGAGGAGACCGCGGGCATTCATGCCGAGCTTCTTGAGACCAAGATGCGGGGCGTCCACGTTTCTCATCTGTCGCCGCCGTGTCCGGCTTTGCTCCGCACTCGGGATGGTGGCATTAAAGCCGCGAAGCAGACTGACATTGGATGCGACGCCGTCTGGTTCCGGAACCTCGGCATTTAGGAGCGCTTCCGTCGCCTCCATGACCTCCAGGTCGCGCGACGTCACCCGCCGCGTGCCCATGCCCAGCCGGAGGGGGGCGCGTCCAAGAGTCGCAAAATCGACGCGCGAGCGGCCGATGGTCCCGTGGTTGACGACCGCCCGGGGCCGCGAGTTGGCGGTTGAGGCAGAGTTGATCATGCGAGGCGTCATGATGACTGGGGCCACTGCAGAATGCGAATCAGCGCTGTTCCTCTCGTCGGGCACGGCATGATCAGCCACGAGATTGACCGGGAAGGGTTCGGCTCGCTTGGAAAAATGGTAAAAACACGTACAGTCCGACAGTATTCGAGCAGAATCCGACTTCTTGTGGTTGAAGGGTGCCAACAGGGCCTTTTGGACGAGTTCGAGTCGGCTTGGGCCCGCTGTATTGCGGTTGTCTGTCGTTGAGGAGTCTCGAGCCGAGTCGTGGCCGGCGCGGGAGCTCATGAATGCAGCTCGTCGACGTCGGAGACGACGACGACGACAAGGGTGGCGACGAGGACAGTAATGACGGCAGAAGGATCAGTGGTGTGCTGAGCTGAATTGAGCTTGCTTCAGGCCTGCAGCCGCTTGCTGCACCGTAGCTGCCGAAGCCGAACACGGCCGAATCCCACGCTGCCCACGTCATGGACTGTGTCATACCTCGTCCTTGACTTTTTCATTGAAAGGTAGTGTGAAAGGAAAAGACAAGCAAATTCACAGTGTAACCTTTGAACAACTGCGTCTCAGTTAGAGGAAGCCAAAAAATCCACTTACAATGCACAAAGGATGGCTCAAATCTAGAAATACAAAGGAAGAGGTTCAAACTATTCAAACGTACGCTACACACATACTGTTACCTTTATTAACACAATCATAAGCTTCAAGCCTCCCTTCAGCGTACAGTACATCCATCTAATAGCCGAGTGCATCCAGTACAGCCTAGCAATCACCGTTAGCGATCAATCCGAAGGGCGTGGATCAACCCACATCAGCATCATCATCCCAAGGCTTGACACCTTGCGCCCACAAGTCATCCACCTCGTGCTTCAAGTAACCCCCATTCTCATCCCGTTCTTGCTGCTGACGATCAAACACGTCTTCATCCCAGTATTCTTCACAAAGGCTCTCATTATATCGCTTAGACAACACAGAAAGAACTGACCTCGCCGCCCGGACATGTCAAGAGATGAAAGGTGCGAAAGAGAAAGGCCCTCGTCGAGCGCTTCTTTCTTGATCTCCTTCTTCACAATGTTCTTCAGCGATGGCAACTTTTGTACGGGAGCAGCGGCCGCCAGGGCAGCCTTTTCTTGTCGTCGAGCTTTGTAGCGTTTGCGCTTCTCCACTTTGGGATGGACAGGCGGAGCGGGGAGAGCAGGGGGTGGTGCAATAGCAATAAAAGGAGGAGGTGCGATGAGGGGAGGCGGTTGTACAAAAGCCTGAGTCGCTGGCCGCTGTCGCGGCAAAGGATGTTGACCAAAAACTCGACCGGGAAAAGCAAGGTTATCTGGTAGAGAGGTGCGGTCGTGCGAGTAATGGCAGACATAGTCGCCGAATTGACACCAGCCCTGGAGATAGTGCAGACAGACGTTTATGCCTCTATGAACACAGATGCATGAAGGTCTCAGAAGTAACAAATCCGGGAAGGAAACGTACCGGCTGTCTCTGACGCTGCGTATATCGGGAGCATGGCAGTATTCGCAACGAGAGCCTTTGTTGCACAGTCCTTGGTTGTAAAATCTGCAGGCTATGCTGTTCCCGACATGGTGGTAATCTTCATCCATGGTGGTCCAAAAGCAACCGAAAATGAATGCGTCGATCATGTCTAGATCATCACGTTATGATCGACAGCGGTGCCTTCGCTTTGATGAAGCAAACAGGTCTCTCCAAAGGCGATTGAACAATCAAGTAGGTACTTGCTTGTCGGCCATAGCATTACCACTATACTCAGCCCTTCATAAGCCGGCGACCAGTCCCAAGCGCCTTCGCACTCTGTACCGATCCTATCCTGGCACCAACCGATACAACACCCCAGGATGCTTTATTCGTACGATTCCATTTGGGTCTGAGTCCGCTGGTATCATAGCATGCGTAAGTGTGCCGCGCACATTTGCAGCGACCCCCAAGCACAACGCGACGGTCATAGGAACCGCTTGCCAGTGGTGGGAAGCTCAGGTCGCCGGGACTCCGAGATGGAGAAAGTGTCGAGTATCTTACGCTTGTTGGTGTTGTACGCGCGAGCGGTGCCCATTGCTCACGGGAGGATCTACGAGCCCCTCGTCAAGCGCAAACACACCAATCATCGTCGAGAGGGTCCCACAATCGTCCGATTAGTCAATCACCAGTGGCGACACTGCACCGACTTGGACAAAGGTGTATTCGACGTGTTCCCAGGTCTTTCCGACAACACAGACTTTGGAGGCTCGGAGGCTGGGGATGTTCCTCCGAGTTGGGAGAGCCCATTATACCGAGAAAGATTGGGGCCCAGTCATCGACCTTAGGAGGGAGTTCATCTCGATTGACGAAGATGCCTTTGGAAGTGTCGCCTTGTATGAAGGTAGCAGGGGTGGAGTTCTTCGTTGTGAAACGGCATTCTATTTGTTGACCAGCGTGGTTGATGCTACGTGTCGATAACATGTACGCACATAGCTGATAGGTAATGGCATTGGCAGGAGGAGAATTGCACTAGGTCACATGTCCAACTCAAATCGTTAAGTCTCAGTCTGTAAGCGAGAAGAAAAGAAGACCATTCGTGAGGTACTCTACAAACAAGGGGGTCATACTGTATCACAATGGAAGACATAGTATGTACCCCAACGCTGCCTCCACTGCAGTGCATTCAGTTCTGCGACTCGAAGACAGCCTCGTGTCGCCACTGCTCGAGCCAGAGCCCTTCGTACGACATTTTCACAGTAAGGACTCGAAGGCACGGTAACCTCAGGCTCTCACGAAGCACGGAGATGTCTAAAGCCATAACCACCGCTTTAAAAATGGCGTCGACACTTGCTTCTGTGTCGTAGGGTCCGTAATAGGAAGCTTTAAGAGAGAACTCTTCGACTGAAAAGATAAGTTCAAACGTCTCCTGAATCTCGTTCAAGTTCTCCGCGAGCTTAAAGTGGTCTTTCAATCGCTTCAACCGTGTAGACTGGGAATGTTTGAGAAACGTCAAAACGTTGCGCATGCCAGTGTCCCAAATTTCGAAGAGATGCAAATCTTCCAATAAAGGATTGTGAAGGCAGGTCAGGAGTGAGATATCACGGGTGCCAATGGATAGGAAGTGGAGCCCAGTGCACAAGGAGGCGGCGGGAAGGTCAAGTTCACGCTCGGCCACATAATAAGTAGCCATTGAGCGCAAACGAGGACAGCCAGAGATAAAGCGGACGATGTTCTTGCACATCGGATTCCGCTCAGAGAGAAAGCGCAAGTTGATCGTCGTGAGTTGGCTATCGGGAAGAATCACTTGCAGATCGTCTGTCCAGGTAAGTTTGACTGTGCATAGTCGCGGTACCGTCCCGAATGCATCAACTCTTTTGGAAGCTGTGTCTGGAAGACCCTCGCTTGCAGGTAGCTCGAGATGCAGTGACTCCAAAAGCGGCAGCTTCCCTGCGACGGTGGATAAGTCTTCTAAAAGATAGTACCCGATGTTCAAATGAACACGCTTCCATCGCTCCGAAAATCGCATCAAGAGGCTCAAGCAAAGTTGTCGTTGCTCTGAGCGTAATTCTGACTCGAAATCCTTTGAGGCATTAGGGTCGATTGATTCGTACTGGGCCTGGAAGTAGAACGATATAGGGAGGTTTCGAGCTCGCTCAATACGCAGAGAAAGAATTTGGTAGCAACCGTCGAATCGGTGAAAGCTCTTATCTTTTCGAGAAATGTCCAAAGAGTGGGGTCGCCAAGTACAACGTCTCGCCAGCGCTGGCAGACATAGCTGAGAGCCCAAGGTCCCTTGTTCAAGTCAAATACATAGTCCCCCTCGTCATAGTAGCAGTGGAAAATCTGCGACATGCACTCTACGGGAAAGCGCCGCAAGGCGGACAGCGCCCCGCGGCAGAGCGCCACAATCATCGCCAGACGAGATTCCTCAGCATTGAGACGATCTCGCTCAGCTACTAACGCGTTATTGAGACGGTCCAACTCGCGTTGAACGGCCAGCAGTTCCCTCTCAGCATTGGGGAGAATATCGGCGCGAATAGTCGTAATCTCGGCTTCTGTGGCGGGGTCATTTGATATGGCCAGACGCTCTAGCAGCTCAGAGGTAGAATCGAGCGACGGATGAGTGTCTTGAGGTTGATGTGGTTCCCCAGTCAACTGGCACGAGAGAGCCTGGGTGGGTACAAGTCATTTTGTGGATGCTACGATGAGGCTAAGAGACAATCATTTTGGATGATAGCATAGACATAAGTACGTACGTTCAAGGGGTCTTGTGCACTGTCAGTTGTCTGAGAATCGTTGAGATGTACAGGCCGGGGAGAGTTGGGTGAGAGGATAATGGAGTTCGGACGGAATAGAAGATGGCCTGTTATAAGAGGACCCCCACCTGGACAAAAGTGGCAGCCGTCCCTGCGTGTCTTGCAGATGGCGATGTCGCCAAAGAGCAGAAGGCGATGCACAGAGAGCAGAAGGCGATGCACAGAGAGCAGAAGGCGATGCACAAAAAGCGGATGGCTGCACATGGTGGTGTACCACCGGACTGTCATGGTAAGTGTCCATGTACTGGATCGAGGCAGACACGTTCCGATGCAATATAAGTTTTTCTTAGGTGTTGGCGAAGGGGTGGCGACACATACAACGTGCGGCGATTCAGACAGACGTCGATACTTACAGTGTGAGACTGGCTGACTTTTGGATGCCATTGATCGTTGTTAAATAAAGTTGATTTCATGTTACTCCCAACTCAATACACAAAGTAATAGTACCCAACCAGAGATAACATACACCCAAAAGGACAAGACTGATGACAGAAGACTCAATGTCTACGAGGACTGGATCTCCGGGGCCGATAGCGGTCGCGGTCGCGGTCACGACTCCGGGACCTGTCGCGTCTTGACCTATCGTATTCGTACTTGCCCCTATCGCGGTCACGATGAGTCCTAGACCTATCTCTATCGCGGTGACCGCGAGACCGAGACCGGGAACGCGAGCGGCGGCGGCGGTCCCTGTCCCTATCCCTGTCATGGTCGCGCTCTCTGTCTCTGTCTCCATATTTGTCGCGATGTCTGTCTTTGTCTCTATCCCTCTCCTTGTCTCTGTCCCTGTACCTGTCTCTGTCTCTATCCCGCTCGCGCTCCCTGTCCCTATCCCTTTCCCTTTCCCGCTCCTTCTCTCTTTCCCTTTCCCGCTCCTTGTCCCGCTCCCTGTCTTTGTCTCCATACCTGTCCCTATCCCTCTCCCGGTCTCTATCCCTCTCTTTATCCCTCTCCCTGTCTCTGTCCCGAGACCGCGACCTCCTCCGCGTATTCTCCTTCTCCTTCTCCCTCTCCCTATCCCTATCCCGACGCCGAGGCCTATACCTCTCGTGACTCCGCCTAGACTTATCGCTCGTCGAAACAGACCGAGGCGCCATGTTCCTCGGTAGTTGCACAACCGGCGGGTGTGTTTGCGATTGTGGCTGTGGAGGGGAGAGGTATTCGCGGCGCCGCCTCTTCGACGCTGCGACTGAGGGCGGGTTGGACGGCGGGACGACGTGGATGGTCATGGGCGCTTCGGGGATCATATCCATGGGTCGGGCGGGTGGGGACTTTCGCTGTTGTTGTTGGTGTTGGTGGTGTTGTGGACGTTGTCTAGGCACCTTGCCCTTGGACGGAGGGTGTTCTCCAGTGAGGAGACTCATGACGGAACTGGTCCCGCCGTGCGGTCGGAGGCCTTTGGGGTATCGTGTTGAGGCGTTGTGGTGCAGGTCGAAGGGTTCTGAGGGTGCGTAGTAGGAGGGTGCTACAGATGAAGCAGGAGCCTGGGCGCGGAATGATGAGTTGGTGTTTAAAGGAGGTCAGAGAGAGAACTCACTTTGGGGACAGGCGGGACATAATGATGCGATGGTTTGATCTTGGGACGTATGGAGCCAGCTATGCTGCCCAGTTTGATGAAGCTGAATATTGACGCGCCGCCGCCACTACGACGGTGTGCTTCTCGGATTTTCTTCTGTACCAAGCTCAGCAAATATGCTAACAGCAACATGTGGTGTATTCATACCTCAACGTCCTTGAGCAGTTGTCTCGAGTTTTCGTTCCATTCGTCAGGCTGTTGTCGTCCTTTCGTGAGTTTCTTCAATACCGGTGCAACCGTGTACAAGCTAGTATTGGTTAGTTCGCGAATCAGTTTGGATAGGCCACTCACTGAGCCCAACGTTCGTCCAAGGACGGCACACGCGACCCAAGGGATCGTCGATGCTGGTGAATCTGGTCCGATGCATTGCGCAGGAAACCGTGCCCTTCGGCGACCTTGGACTCCTCGTCCATGCGCCTCAGTTTGGGGTATCGAGGCTGTCGCTTGGCCTTGGCTCTCAGCGACTGTACAGATCCCGCGGCGCGTTTCCGTCGCCTCAGCTTTGAATTGATCCGTCGAAGAGGTGATTTCGAGGGCGTCGTATCGGTATGCTGCCCGAACTCGTCGACGCCGTAGACAGTCCTCTCGTCGGGAGGCGGTTCAGCTTCAGGGATGTAAGGTGGTTCCTCCTCGTCGTGCTTGGGCGGTCGCCGGAATCGGAGCTTGAACCGGGAGGGCCCAGCATGCTGTTGAGCGTCGGCGTCGTGTCCCGCATGGCCGCCCATTGCGAGGTCTGGCAGTGGGATGGCTGGTATTGACTCCGGTGGGTGAACTGGCTCCTCGACGCGCTTTCTGTCCGACCTCATCCACGACGGCTCTGCCTCTGCGTCCGAATGGGCCCCGTCGGCGCCGTGATGCGTATCACCACCCCACGTCGCATGGGGCCACTCCTCGGGCTCAGACATGGGCTCCTCGACGCGCCTGTTCCGCCCAAACAATCCACGGCGCGGCGGCTTCGTGTGCGATGGCCCCGCCTGATCCTCATCCATCGCGTCCGCCTCTCTGCTCATAGACTGGTCCAAGGCAAGCTGGGGATCGTGATCGAGTGGCGGCGCTGTCGATTCGTCCACTCGTTCTCGTTTGCGCCGCCCAAACAGTCCGCGGCGCGGCGGCTTGGGGTTCGACGGTCCCGCCTCCTGCGAGTCTATGCTCCCCGATCGCCTCAGAGCCGGTTCAGGCGACTCTGCTGGCTCAGCCTCCGCGCGCTTTGCCCGACGCCTCAATCTGAATTTTCGAGCCGGGGCCTTTGCTGGCTCCGAGTCTGGGTCTGCGGGCGCTTCCTCTGTATCGTGTCGGGGTTCTCTGCTCCTCAGGCGTAACAAGGGATTCATAAGGTTGGGTTCGTTGGACGGGGGCAGGAACGAGGAGAGCACATGGCATCACGGTGCAGTGCACCAACCATTGGACCCTGGTAACGGCATACTCCCTTCATATTGGCGTCGATGATACAGATGTCGAAATGAATACAGAGCAAAGCAAGGTTTCTGCACTTTCTTTACGAAATTCGAAGTGATGGTTCTGGACAGACACGTACTCGTGTAGGAACCCGGCCCCGAAGCAAAACATGTGGTATGTGGTCGGCACCGAGACCGCTCTATCTTCGTCAAGACTCTCTCCAGCTCTCTCTCCCTCCTCGAAGCCAGAAAAAACAGTGCAAATAGGTATATTGCGAACTCCAATCAATGATACACACAGTAAACATGAAAGCATCCGGTTTGGCCAAGTATCTAATTAATGACTTTATACAGCTTGAGGCATAGGAAATAACTACAGATGACAGACAAATAGTGCTGCAAACGAGGATACTATTAGACACACAACCGAGTTAGAGTGAATGAAATAACCTGTACAAATGAGGTGGGCCAAATAAGAAGTGGGAGGAAAGCAAACAAAAAAAAGGAGGAAAAAAGGAGGAGGAATGCAGCTTCAAATACAATGAGGTGTGGTATGATAGATTTTGCGAACATGGGCGTCCACGAGATGGGATGGATGGATGAGAGGCCGAATAATGTATGGGAGGGATTTTAGATCTTGCACCGCGACGACACGGGAAGACGAGTTAACATATGTTACTTGTTTGGATGGTTGGGGGGTAAGGCTAAAGGCGCCACAATTTACATCCCGTACCCAAAGCTCGAGCGTTGGTAGGGGTCGGCCAGCGCGGCTGCACCGAAGTGGTTCACGCCAGGGAACGAGCCAGAGAAGCCTCCGCCGTGCGACGACAAGTGGTTCTGGTTGTGGGTCGAGCTCCCTTGCAGCACGTAGCCGTCGATGGACTGAGGGGGCAGATGTCCATGGAGCTGCGAGCTCATGTGCGACTGGCCGTACGAGCTCTGCGGGTAGAGACTACCTTGAGAGCCATAGACGTCTACGAGCGACGTGGGGTGAGCCTGGGGCATATGGCGCGTTGGCGAAGGGGAACTAAGGCCTTGGTTGGTCAGCGCCATGTTGACTAAAGCTTGCTGCGAGTGGTAGCCTCCGAACGAGTCCATCTGCTCGCGCTGCAGCTTGTTCTGGATGCGCTTTCCGTAAGGCGTGTTCCTGATGAGAGGGAGAACCGGTCGGATGCCCTCGACGAGGAGCGCGCGCTGCGTTGGCTCCGCGTAGTCCAATGCGGTTTGCACGCAGTAGTTGCCGTAGGAGTCACGGAGAAGCTTCTCAAGACGTGTACGATTGAGCAGCTCCTCGATGAGCATCTTGCGGGTATTGTGCTCCGCGACACGAACGCACTATTCACGAACGTACTATGTCAGTGAACTGAAAATGATGACCACATGAATACAACCCCACCTTTTCGATGACATTGGAGCTGAACTTTTGGACCGACAAGGCACACACGTTACCAGCGAACTGGCGGATAACAGCATCGCTGAACCGGCTGTCGTTGAGGTCGAGAATATACTGGACAACCTGATGGAACATACTCAGTTCCCGGTTCCAGACTCTAATATATGGGACGAAAAAACACGTACATAGTTACCGTACGGGTCCTGCACAAGGGTGAGTGCGTTGTATGTGATCTCGTTCACGAGCTGGATGCGCTGGTGGTCGGACGCATGATCTATGCACCTCTGCAAGACACAACATCCATGTCTGTGCGTGGCGACTTCGACACAGTTCACCGCCACAGCGTTATAAATGAACTACACCCAACGATGAATACACACATGAATGAATATTGCAAGAAGCAAACACACCTGATTATCCTCAGGTGCCAACTTGTTCAGACACTTCTGAATGACATGGTTGCCATTCAGATCCTTGATCAACACTACGACGTGAAGGCTCAAGGCGACAATGATCGAGTGTATTTGAGCATTGTAGCGAACATCAGCCTACACCATTGCCCCATGTAAGTGAGGTAGGAAAGATAGAAAGTCATGAAACTCACCTGACGCCGCGTTGACAAGAAGTCAATCATCTTTTGAACGGCGCGAGTTCCATGCATGTTCAGAGAAATGTTGACAAGGTCCTGGGCGACGGATTCGCAGATGATGCTACGCTGCTCATCTGTTGAGTATTCCAAGAGCTTCTGGCAAAGGTAGTTCCCGAAGGGGTCTGGTACTAGCGTAAGTAACGCAAGCCAATACTTTACATGATAACTCACCCGTCATGAGATCCGCGAAATGACCGAACGTTTCGTGGAAAATCATGTCTCGGTGTTCGGGGACACCCTCTTCAAGCTTCTTCTGGAGGTAGCGGCATCCGTGTTGGTCCTTGCAAAGGGCAGGAATCTCCCCAGCCAAGTCTTCGATGCGCGTCCCGGCAAAACGGTTGACTATATGGGTGAGAGAAATTAGATTAGGCGTTAATTGCAGATCGTCATAAGACTCACATTCTCGATCGATATCCCCTCGCTTGTGTTTGGGACCATGAAGACCATTCATCTTTCCGTCTGACACACCATTGCTCTGCCGACCCGGAATGCCTAGACCATAACGGCCACCATGGTACAACGCGCTTGATCCAACACCGCTGCTGGCGCCATTGCCGTAAGAGTCGAAACGTCCCCCATCCAAACCGCCGTTAAGATAGTCACCGCCATAGGACTGCAATGCGATGAGAAACGGGGTACAGAAAACGTTGAATACTGGAAGCTTACCTGCATAGCATCATCCAGACCACCCTGCGACGAGTTGTAAGACAGACCGCTTCCATCATATGGGCTTGAAGGAATACGCGACAACGAGGCCTGTAGATCACTAGGGCTGATATTGGTATCACCCAACTGATGGCTGAGACGGCCATTCATGGACGGGACCTCAGACAACGGAGTACCGGGGGTCTTCAACAAAGGGTTGTTAGACATCCCGAGCGGCGTGGCTGGTACAGAGCGCGTCGTGCCATTCAGCGACTCCAAGAGGCTTGGCGGAGATCCCCGACGTGAGGAGGGCGGACGAACATGTGGGTGCCCCTGAGAATGCTGAGCAACAAGTGGGGTTGCAGACGCAGACACCGTTCCTGCAAGTTTCCCATTGAGATCCACGGCTGCCGCGCCGGAAAGGTTCAGATTGGGATTGGTCACGGTCCGACGATCAGTCCTTGACGACAACCCCTCTGGACCGCGCGATCCAGTGAACTGAGGCCATTCTGAATGCTTTTCGCGAGGAGCAGAAAACGAAGAACGCGGTGACGTCTGCGATATATGGGCAAGGTCCAGGGCAGCAGACGATGTTGAAACCTGTACAGAGAATGATGGTATCAGTGTTCCGTCAACTTGATTGGGGATTCCGGGGAGCGCTAACCTTCGAATAATGTTGGAACTTGTCATCATCGGAAGTAGGAAGGTTCCTCATGGCGTCTGGACTGCGAGTCAGCGGGCCATACGTGTTATTTGAAAAAGAACAAAAAACGCACTGTGCATCTCCTGGTCGAGCTGCTCGTCGAGCATCATTCCAGCATTGAAGGTGCCATTGTAGCGAGGCTCCTCATCACCGTAACGCGACCCGCGGTTGAGAATGGAGGCGGTCACTGGGTTGGGCACGGGAGAAGCCCTGTTTGAACGATCACCGACCAAGGCAAGGTTCTGCAAGTGGCCCGCGAGCTCCTCGTCGTGGCTGCTGGCGGACGTGCGACGGCTTGCAGGCATGCTCTTAGCGCCCGCGGAGCGCGAGAAGTTCTGGCTGATGGCCGCGTTGCTGCTAGGGTCAGGGGAAAGATTGACCGACGGGGCGTACGTGACGGATTTGCGCTTGTCTGCGGCGCCGACTGCCTTGGAGAGGATGTCTGCATCGACGGGATTAGCGCGTCCGGCCCGGATTCCGTTGACAAGGTCGCCATTGAGGACGGCGCTGACGCGGGGCGGGGTGGTGGGAGCAGACACGGCAATGTGCTGGATACCACCGTTCGCGGCTGCGTTGGGGTCGTAGGGGATGTTGAGGAGCTCCTGGGCCTGCTGGTGTTCGAGGACGCGCATCTGATCCTCGAATATTTTGCGCTGGAGGGCACGTTGCCTCTCGTGCTCGATCCTCTTGAGTTCGACACGCTGCTTGAGGGGTACGTCAGACAATGAAAGATTGGTAGGAAGAAGCGAGCGCACAGCAGAGATATCGGGCATATTACTTCCCAACCTGGCGGCCTAAAGAAACACGGTCAGAGCGGCCACGCGGGCGGAAAAGGGACACGCACGGAGTCGGCGAGGTCCAGGAAGGCGGGCGGACTCTGCTTTCTCTCGTCGGTGGGCGAGATATTATCGGTAGACATATTATTTTCCATAGAGTTATTCATTTTGTTGAGGAAAGAGACCGGAGAGGTTCGAGCGGGACGAAGGGTAGAAAACAAAGCGAGTAGAATAAATGAAGAGTAATTGCACAATGACGATGCTGCGGCCGGGGACGGTGTCAGTGGCGAGCACGGCGGCGGGCGGGCGCGACTGACCTTGAAGCCGGGTGGTCGCCTCTAATACGGTGGTGTTACAAAGCGGCTGGTGCTGCCGACGACGACGGCGACGATGAGCAAGGCAGTGATGGTGGTGGTAAGAGGACAAGAGACCCACCCTTTTTAATCCTCCAGGATGCAAGGCGAAACGGGAGAAGAGACGAGTGAGTCGAGCAATATGGTCGCTGAGCACAGTGCGCCTTGGGACCCTGAACTCTAATAATGGGCCGGCACACCTTCCAAATAAAACTCCGTCCCCTTCCGAATCCCGTCGTCCCTGGAAAATAAAATAAAATACAATATTTCTTGGCCATGTCAGCGCCCTGACACGCTCTACACTTCTCTTTCCAAATGTGATCCCCGCGTGCCCTGTTCTGTCCCCAGCCCGACTCCAATCGGTCCAGATTTCCATCCTTGTCATGCGCGAAATACAATTTCCTGTCTCGGTCTTTGTTCTCTTGCACGTACAAGCCAAGGACCATCATATCACAGACAACGCTAAACTCCCGTTGTCAAGACAGCGAAGCGAGTTCCTGATCTTGTGAACGCGTCAGTCTCTCTGCATGATTATAAGACCGCGAATCTTCCGGAATATATGTTTACTGAGTTATTACTTCCAAAGTGACAGGACAAGCTCTGCGACCTCCGCTATCCTGGACGTAAGTAGACGTGAATGGACCCCTCAGATCGCCCTCGACGAAGTGTCGGCACGAACAAAGAGCTCTTACCCATGATCGTACATGCATATGCTAAGCGAGATCCAATTCGAGATGCCGCCTTTCAAGTTCACCTCCTTTCGATACCGTCGGCCGACTGCCGACACACAACGCCAATGACCCTCTTACTGCCCTCTAATAGCAAAGGCGTTTTGGAGCAAGGCAATCACTCCCTGATGCCTCATGCAATAGCATGCAATAATGATCCCCACCTCTGAATCCCCATGGTCCATTGAAAAGATTATATGTCAGTCATCATACGTAGTTATACACCATCCGCCGTAATAAGTATGTCAGAAGTATGTAGTTTGTAAAATGCAACACCGCTGGAAAACATTCAGCTCGCGACGGCAGGCGTCCTGGGTATCGGTGCCACTGGAAGTGGCGCATTAACAGTCTTCTCCCTCCCCAACTCTGTCGATGTCCCTCTCGCGTCCCCATTAGTCCCACCCTTCACTTCGTCCTCCCCAGAGCCCTCTGCCTCGCCAGCAGTCTCGGCCTCACCACCACCTCTCAAGGTCCTCCGATCATCCTCCTCCACGCTGCCGCTCTCGTCATGTTCCTCGGGGGCTGCAGAAGCGTCGCCATTGACATGTGCTCCATCCGCATCGGACTCGGGCGCAGCCTTGCCAATGAACGAAGACGGATACCGACGAAGGCTCAGAAAGCCTAGGCCTGATAATGGGTTCAGATTCATGAACCCAGCACGCCCCTTCTTCATCGTCTCTGTCGGCGTGGTCGTCCCACTATCGGGCGGCGTCTCGTTCTCTGCTCGGAACTCGGCGTCGGAGGCCTTGGGCGTGGTGGGACATTCAGTAACCGGCGATTCAGGCCGCGGTGACTCCAGGCCAGAAACAGACAGGACGGGCGAGTCGAACAGACGCGTCGAGCTCCTCCTACACAATTCAGGTGTCAGCTTTTGGGTATAACGGGTAACGAAAAAGGTTAATGCTTACCCTACAGGCAGCCCTTCGCCATTTGTCAAGGTTAGCAGCAGATTTTTCAAATTGGGTAGCGTATGTCGCATGTCTAACGCCCTCAATTCATGTTCAGCCATGAGCTAGTGGCATTGGCGTTCAATTAACCCTTGAGCTAAGCAAGAAACAAAAGAGAATCGCGTACCAGCTCAATGTCCTTGTTCAGCAGAAAGACGCCATACTCGAAACGGTACGTGTCTACGCCCTTGGAGAATAGTGGAAACCTGTGTGACCTGCATGAGTTTCGAGCTCGGCGGCGACTGAACAACTTACATCCTCGGCCCGACCATCGCTGAGATCCCATCTCGTATCATGCTCCTGCTACCAACATATGTGACAGGATAAACGAGCCCTTTCCCGAGATACAGTGCGACAAAGTGCACTACGTGTGCCGCATAGCCCAGCGCTGTAGCAACTGCATCCTCGGTAACATCCTTGTGCGCTGGAAGTGAGAACGGCGGCGCAGGATCCGTTGACGCCAAGGGAATAGGCAACGGCACGTCCAAAATCGTGAACAGGAGATCTGGTGGAGAACGAAGTTCAATGGGGAAGATAGTCCCCAATATGGATAGAAGCGTCGTGCGCGTTGGCTTGATGCGACTGCGTAGCGCGTCCAAACGAGCCCTGCACAAGACAGTCAATTTCAAACTAGTAGAACATTCGAAGGGAAAAGCAAAGAGCCCGTACTGTTCCTCAGATTGCGATCCTTCCAGGACGCTTAGGTTCGCTGCGCCCTCCCTGAGCCTGGATCTCGCAACCAGAAGAGTCTCCCTGCGTTGTCTCAGGCGCTCTCTTCTCGTTGCGATATCGCTTTTCCCTGACAAAAAACGCGTCGGTCAGGTCTATCAAAAAAAGTTCGCGCCTCGAGGCCTTACTTTCTTTACAGAGATTTCTGACACGCTGTAAATCATCCTCGTGTTCACCAAGGCGTGCCTCTTGTTCACTGACTTGCCGAGTCTATAAACATTCAACTTGACATCACATCACACGGCAATAAGAAAAGAAAACAGGGCGAAAAAGTTCGCAGCGAAAAGAAAGAAAAATGAGGTACACGTACCAGCTGAGCACAAACATCGTCCTGCACTGTACTGTCAATGCTTCTGATGATTTCGTCAAGCGACGCTTTCGTGTCTCGTATACAGGTTTGCAAAGAGACCAATCTGAAACCTATCAATGAACAACACGACACAAGAAAAACAAGAGACCAACTTGAACAAGTCTTGCCAGGTCGCCGTTCTGGAAAATTCCTCGGGCGAATGTTCAGAGTTTTGGCGCGCGCCTCTTCGATGACGCCTGCGAGGGGTCGGCACCGGGTCATTGTTGCCCGACGAAGAAAATATATCCTTCACATGGCGGATTTTGCCACTCACTTCTGGATCAGAAGCGTAACCTGTGGCGGAAGGCGAAGGAGAACGATTTCGAGGTATTCGAGGAGATAAAAAGTAAAATGAATGTCCTGGTGGGTCTAAAGTTATAAGAAGGGTGTTAGAGGGTAACTGGGTCAGATGAGCATGTAACTGTGGGCCGTGTAAGTATCACAATATGCTTTCGAATGGTAAACGATTCACATCGTCGGACAAGGGAGTCAGATCCCCAAGGTTGAAGTTCCACTCGTCTAGCAGTTTCCAGTCATCGGCAGTGGCCGGTTCCTTGCCCTTGGATGAAATAGGTTTCTTCAGCGTGTCTTTGATCCAGATCTCCACTGTAAGGTCTCCGCCGCTCAAGTCGGTCCATGATGCAAAGTCTGAGGCAGGATCTATGGGAAATGAAGGATTGATGGAGGGAGGGTGGATGGGAGAAAGGAAATTTGGAGTCGATATGGAGGCACTCGCAGGAGGGGGAGTGGGAGGCACAGTTACAGATATAGGTGGACTTGGGAAGGGTTTCGCAAGTTTGGGCTGAGTGCGGGGTGACGACGTCGATGCAGATTTGGAATGTGCGAGAGCGGGTGGTCTGGAAAAACCTGGCCGAGGAGGAGGTGGGTCCTGAACGCGAGCCCGTTCAACAACGCTGGCCGTCGCTCTGTGGCCCTTCGGCGTTTCCGCTCCATTCGCCCGCTTTGCCTTCGTCGCGGTCGCCTTCTTTCCTGCTGGTGAAGGTGAAGACGGACTTTGCGGTGTAAACCTGCTAGTGGAAGGTGAAAGTGGAGTGGGAGGAACAGACTCGTCGGACAGTTCGGGAGCCTTGACTGTAATTGACAGGAAGGTTTCTACGAGACGCGTGTTGATAACCTTCTCAAGCCCGGACTGAGAGTGGTCTGGATGGAATGACGCAGTCCCCGTCGTGCCGCCAGCAGGAAGATGTGTTGATTTCATGGAGGACGCATTGGAGCTGGTGCGATGGCGAGGCCGGATGGTGGGAGCAGTGGAAGAGGCGCCGATGCCAGGGCGACCGGTAGTGGAGTGTATGGTACTCGCCCGCGACGCGGCTCTGGCCCGACCTCTGGACAAGGTGGCGTCCCCTGTTCCGAGCGCGTCTACGGAATTGTCTTCGGACTTCATACTACGCATAGTCGTCACAGAGTTCAATGAGACTCGTCTGTTTCGTTTCATGGTCAGGGAGATGTCCAGATCATCGGAGTGGTGGCCGTGAATGTTGAATTGTGATTGCTCTGCTGGCTGGGAGAGTGCAGAGGCGAATGCATCTCGTACGGGAAACGGGGTGAGATTCCGGATTTGGACAGAGGATATATGCCGAACACGTCGATGAGCAGACTATACTATTGGTCAATGTATTGCTGCGAAAGACAACGAGGAACGCGCACAAGTGGGTCCAATGCTGAATTCGGCACCTTTTCCTCCGGTTCAATCATCTTGTTTGCCTTCTCTGCGCCTGACATTGTCGAGAGATCCTCCTAGAGTGATTTGCCAATATTCGAGCGAATTTAGACCAATAATACGACAGCTGAAGGTCGGACCAATTGTACGATCAACTGTCTCTTCCCCTCGAAAGCCCTTCACTCAACTCGACAGCAATGTTGGCCGGATAACAACGGCTGTTTATCGGACTAGTAGCGCTGCGAGTAACATTGGCCAGGCGACAGAAAGAGCTGAGCAAGGCCTGAGCAAGCGGCCAGGCGGCGCGGAGTTGAGAGCAAAAGGCAACAAATGCGATTACCACATTTGGTATTCGCCGCTTGGCTTCACCCATCACATGGTGGCCATCCTCAACTCTATGAGGTAGATGCGTCCTAGGCATTGAGCGGGAGTCAAAGAAATTACGGAGGTATTTGATACTTTGCGAGAGCCTAGCTCTTCGTCCCGTCATGTCATGCAGCGCGTGGGCAATGCGAGATGTACTTATACTATCGGTATCTGCATCTACAGAATTGCCCGGAGTCGCCCCGGACACAACCCGAACAGTGAAGATTAGGTGCTAGGCCGCAAGGCGGCGGCAGGCCCTCCTCTATCGTTGCGCGTGATACCACATGTACTTTGCACATGGTGCCGCTTCTGCTGGGAATACCCCCTACAACCTTTATCAAGGTCGCGACGCAGGGCAAGTCTTGGTTAAGGACGGCCATGACGATGTTCAACCTTGCCCTTGCTGGTCTATGCGCCCTTCCCCATGTCTTCGGCCAGATGAGCTCGACAGAGCTGAACATTCTACTCGATGGATTTGCGGAGCGACCGGACTTTCTTGAAAAGAGGGTCCCTCTCATGACGGACGATCCCACCGTCGCGCCTCTCATCGACTTGCAGATCTTTGCGCCTCCAGTCGTTCCCTCGGACGGCACCAGTTGCGATGTTGTCATGTTGAATCACACATTTGGTCAGTGATCTTACCCTGTTGTACGAGGAGGATATCGATATGAACAACGCGTCACAACAGGCGTCGACTCCTACAACAAGCCGGCGGTCGTGCCCTACGTTCCTCCCACAGATGCGGCTTGCGGAGAGGTCGGGCAATGGGCCGCTATCAGTCTGAACTTATCCGTGTACTCGTAAGTGAGACTTGACGCGTTTTTTGTAGTTCTCATATGTTCCTCCAGGATAGGAACTCAGTATGATCGTTTTGGGGTTTGTCTACGCGTTGCTTTGCCCACTATCAGTGTCTAACGCTCTCCTCTAGTCGATCTATCTTTCTCATGTAGAGAGTAAGCTCATTTCTTTTCCAATCGCCCCTGTTCTTATCTCCCCACGTAGTCTGGCACACATCCAGCGCTGAACCAACCAAGACTGGGACTATCTGGAACACGTTCGTATACCAAAATTAGGCACAAGTGCTTCTCTAAACCACTGTTTCTACAGGATCAAGGACGTCACTCACTTTACGCCTCTCTTTGCCAAAGAAGGGGATTTCATGATGGATTTCACGAACATCATTTCCACTGAATAGTGCGTACCATTTGATTATCAAATGAAAAGGCTAGTAACAATCTATAGCCTACTTGACGGCGCTTTCGATGGTGAGTTGAACCATGTTCCTACGGACGTTAGCCTCATGCTCAACTCGACACAAGTGGTGATAACTGCAACATTTTACGCACCCACCGAGGACTTCCCAACACCAGAGACATCAGATTTCATCCTTCCACTCTCCAACCTCTCTCCAAATACTACAAACCTGTTTACACTCACTGACGACACCGGCGGCACCACAAATGTTTCGTTGCCAGCTAACACCAGCGAGATATTCATCGAGGTCTTCTGTTCAGGGAACTCTGCCGAAGAATTCTGGTACCTCAGTAAGTGTCGACATTTCATAATGTTGGTGAATAACGCACCAGTTCTCAGATACACCCGACGAATTCCTGCAGGACTTCCCAGAATCGTCAGGTCTCATCGGAAAAGGCCCATTTCGCGAAGTGCAGGTACTTGTGGATGATCAGTTGGCGGGGGTCGTATGGCCGTACGCTGTCATCTACACTGGTGGTATCACACCTTCCAACTGGCGCCCGTTGACGTCTTACGGAGCTTATGATGCCCCAAGCTACTGGATAGACGCCACGCCGTTCCTTCCCATCCTTCTGGACGAATCATCCTCGCATAATATCACTCTACAGGTCCGTGGGCAGGGAACCAGCCCTAGTATCAATTCGAACTGGTTTGTATCGGGAAGCATTCACGGACGAACGGGATCGTCTCCAACGACCGGGACGATGACTGTGTATCACGTTGGCGAGGCAGAGTTGGAGACAACGGGCGGTGCTAGCGAGGGCAATGCGACCGTGTGGACGAAGGTTATCGGAAAACGCAGCTTGCACATTGAGAGCGAACTGCATGGTCCAGAGGGCAAGAAAACCGTGTCATTCACGCAAAGGTTGGGCTATGTTAATACGCAGGCATACGTTGAAGAAGGCTGGGTCCAGGTAAGTCGGGATTACCTATACGTACGCGTCTATTCTGAAATATATGCCCAACAATAGTGGGGCAACCAGACGACCACGGGAAGCACGGTGTCCAAGCACAACGGAGCCACAGTTCTGAGAGACGCATTCCAATACCCACTCGAAGTGTTCTCGAACTACACACTCTATGAAATGCAGTACGGTCAGTGCCAAGGCGATGGTGATGAATATCGTTTGAATTGACCCACCTTCATTAAAGGCGGATACGGGTCAGAGATCCACCAAATACACTCTCGTGCCATGCAGCTTCCGACCGGTCTATACAAGGCCATTCATTCAGATCAACACGCCAAGGGCTGGATAGGAATGGACGACTGGCCTGGCCTGCGACATGCGATCAACGGAACAGGAGAAACCAGCCAGTCCTTTGCATACATTGACAGCCGGGGTGCCACATACTACCGCGATGCTGCGACTAAAAACGATGGTTGGGTGCACGACTATGTGTGGGGTAGCCTTCGTGACGCCAACCCACCAGTGCCTGATAATCAGATCTTCGGTCCAGAGGGTGGGCCGGGCTTCAGGCGGTAGAGCTTGGATTGTGTGGGGGCCTTAGTGTACAGTGGGAACCAAGATGCACCGCAAGGAGAACACCGAATTCATATTCCAGTATAAAAGTGGCGCTATCCCGAAGTAGGAGGAGGAGGAGCAAACCTGTCCAACTTCTTACGCAACGGGTGATCCGGGCGCACGCCAACTCTGAGCAGAACAACAGCCAATTCGCCCGCTAGCCTGTCTCGTTCTTCCACGCTTCGGTCGGACTCGAGCAAGTCCTTGACAGCGCGTGCCAATCGACCTTTGGGACCAGGAGGCCCGGACGGTCCAGACGATTTCGGGATCTTGTTCTTAACCTTTTTCCCTTTGGTTTTGGGAACGGCTAGCAGAGGCTCGATGAAGTCAATCCGAAAACGACGATGGGCAAGGGACAAGATGGGAACAGTTCGAGATGGATCGCTGGCAGCTTCAGCGGACGCTTCTGCCTGAGCCAGTGACCTGGGAGAACCCTCGTCATCGTAACCCCACTTCTTCAGCTCCTCCATACGCTTTTCGCGGAATTTATTCGAGAGCTTTTCTCGAGTGTCGTTCGTGGTGACCGTCTTGGCAACGTGTTCGATAACATCGTTGATAGAAAGCCATCCTTTGTCTTCGTCCACGGCGCGCTTTACATAGTGTCGGTTAACGTAGTTCAGCAGACGATTGACGGACTGGGCACCGGCAGAATACCGATTGAAGCAAGGGATGATGTACTGAATCAAATCAGAGTCGTCGTGGGGAGTGCCCAGTAGCTGTTCGCGCGCTGCATCCCCGAAGTATTTATCTAGCTGGCCGTAGAGATCTGTGCCGGAATTGACAGAATTATCATCAGATTTTCGAACGCTGGCAGTGATAACCTCTGTCTGAGACGTAATGCTGTGGGTAATTCAGTACGGGTTTAGTTTACACGCCTAGTCAAAGAGACCTACTAATTGTAACATGCCGAGTGGATCCCAGCATAGAATTCGAGATCGATAGATGGCGCTTTAACGGGATTATTGGATGGGGATTTCACGATGTGGTCCAAGGCGGGCGTAAGGTATGCCCATAGAGATGAAAGTGTAGCAGCGGGATTGGCACTGCCAGACGCGGGATTTGGCAGAGGAGGGATCAGTGGCTCTTTTCCCTTTGAATTTGACGAAGACATGACCGTTACTCGGACGGAACCTCCCGAAAAAAATCGGGACAAATACGATCAAGTGATCTGTTCCAAGGGAAATGCCGAGCCAGGGCGACAAATTACTTAGATGTCGGCGAGATTTGCATCCATCTTCTCCCCGGGCTTGGATGTTTCGCATACCTATCAGCGTTTACCCAGGTCTACGCAGGGGCCAAGTGAGTATACATGTGCTCCCAGCTCGCTCTACTTATGTACCTCCGAGGAAAATGGACGCTCAAGGTCTTCGCCGGAAGTTCTCAACCCCACCATCATGTTCAAATTGCAGAATATGTTTGCCTCCTCACATCGCAATGACGGAGAATACAAGCTGCCCAAGGCATCCTCACGAATAATCATCCTTACTACGAACTTACTTCTTCAGGTACTACACCGTTCCTTTCGCTATCGCTTTCCTCGTTGACTCGAGGCATCCAGATATCTTTCTTCGTCGTCGTTTCATCCTCGAACGAGTATGCACAGCACCTAGGAGGAACCTCGACCTTCTCGGGTATTATCATCGGCATCCCGACCGTCTTTTCTGGCTTAGCGTTGATTCCTCTAATGAAGTACGATCGCGGTAAGAGCCTTGTTGACACGCTAGTGTATGCGCTTGCTTACATATTTTCGCAGGACGCTACACCATCCCATTGCACATTAGTTGTGGCGCCTCTATTCTGGGTCATATCCTCTACGCGTGTGCTTACAAGGCACGCTATCTTTACCTCATTCTAATTGGCCGAATCGTCAGTGGCCTGGCCTTCTCCATGTAGGCTGTTCCCAACTCGGAACCCGTCTTTTCTTGCTGACCGCCAAAGGTGGATGTACTGTAAGCGGTACTGCTCCGATGGCCGAATTGTGGGGATGCGCCAGAGGACCACTCTCGCTGGTTGGCTTGTCCTGGGACAAGGTGGGACCGAGTCCCTCTCTCTTTGCCACACTTCCTGAATACTCAGCGTAGGCCTCGGTATGAGTGCGGGTCCCTTTCTGGGCGGACTTCTCACTAAAATTGGCTTCGCCGATGATGTTTTCAATGGTTATACGAGCCCCGCTTGGATTATGGCCGGCGTTTGGTCTATTTTCTGGGTATGTGTATACAAGTGGTTTGAGGACGTCCCGGAAGAGAGCGCCGCGCCTCCGCCCACTGAGCTCACATCTATGCCGGACGATTCCTCGAACAATCTTCGCGAAAGGGAGTTATCCGTAGAGGAGCTCCAAGAGTTCGCACCAAGGAGAACAATGTCTCTCGCTCAATGGGGCGTCATTACCTGCATGTGCTGGTTTGCAATGACATGCTTCTTTATCCTAGGTAAGGTCGTTATACAGAATATAATGCGAGACGCTCATATCTTTAGGTGCATGGGAGTCCAATATCCCAGTTTTCGGTGCCAGCAAAAGTAACCTGCAATTCTCGCCGTTTGGGGCGGGTAACTTCATCGCGCTCGGCGGGATAACCACCTTCCCTTTCCTTCTTGTCAACCTCTTCATGGCTCGCCGCGTTCAGGATCGGCACATCCTTCTGACTGGGTCTTTCTTGGGCATGGTCGGTCTCATTGCGTTCATTTCTCTCGTTGGCGCCGATGGCATCACTTATGGAAGTATGTTTGCGTGTTGGTGGATGATCGCCTTGGGATTCAACCTAGCAAGCACTGTAACAGTCAGCTTGCTAAGTAAACAGCTGCCCGAGGCCTGGAACGGCCGGACGTCGCTAGCGATCCAGTACAGTAATTACGCTGGAAGAGTCGCCGGCGCGATTTGGGGAGGAAGCGGACTTGCGGTCGGCATGCTGAACTACGCTGGGTTCGAGATAGCGATTGCTGGGATTGGGGCTACATTATTCACACTGTTCTGGAGAGACTTAAAAACCAAGACAGGTTAACGCAATTTGGAAACTGCTTTTGCATGCCTTCACATACAATGTACCATCGCATTTGGGCCTCCGTTGGTGCAACCTTTTGAATGTTGGAGGTTCAAGCGACATTGGATCGAGTCGTCATGGTCTTTGCTTTGATGCATGCCGCCCGACAGTTGAACAAGATATTATCGTGGTCCCAGCCTCAGTCTGAGGTGAGAATGGGACTATGCTTACCGCAGCCGAGCGTGCGAGGTGAATCAGTTACAGACTGAGACTTGTAGGTGCCGACAGGCACCGATGCCAGTATTTATTTATGGACGAGCCTCAAACGACACTTCTGACTTCATCCCACCCACCACGACTTTCAAACCTTCTGCCCTCGACTTTCCCATCAAGTCTGTGACTATCTACAAGTCCCGCAAGGCCGAAATCGTCAGATCCTTCCCACTCGAGCTGAAAGTAAGTGCATCGCGACCGTCTTGGGGATGATCTGATACTAATCAACGCAACAGGCTGGACAAAATTCCGTAGAAATCACAAATCTCTCTAGCACCATTGACCCGCTCTCTGTGAGGGTCACTGGGCTGGGAGAATCTCGTCTATTCGATGTCGTCTGTAAACTCGGCACTAATAAAGCTACAGTTTATGCTCCCGATGGGCCCACTGAGACCATACGCCACCTGCAAGCCAAAAAGGCGGAACTGGTGGCCCTCAGAGCCAATAGAGAGAGCGAGGGTGATATACTCAATCAGTACGCCAGGACTATCACTGGAGAGTTTGTTACACCTCCTCAGATGGCGCAGTTCCTCCAGAGCTACGTCGAGCAAGGGCGCAAGAACGCTGAGGCGGTATCAGCTCTCAACGAGCAAATCCTTGATGTGGAAAGGTCGATTGAGGCTGAATCTGACAAGGCTTCGTTGAAGCGAGGAGTCGCTGCTGGCGAAGTCACTGCTGTCATTCGTTCCTCTGAGTCGATGACTATCAACATGCTGCTTACCTATAGTAAGCCACCTCTCGTCCTTTGAGCATCTCAATTTGCTAATATGTACACTTTAGTGGTTAGCGACGTGAAGTGGTTCCCAACCTACGAGCTCCACGCCAAAACGGAGAACGGGAAGCCAGTATCACAGGTTCACCTCCACTACCGGGCGCGCATAGTCCAATACACTGGGGAAGACTGGACGGATGCACAACTAACCTTGAACACCTCGGAAAGCGACCTCATCGGGCAGCGCATCCCCCTTCTACACCAGGTGAAGTTGCGCCAACGGGGATCTCTTTTCCAGAGGAACAACAACAACATTCCCACTACCAATCTTTTCAGTAACAGCTTTCCCCAACAACAGGTCCAATTCCCCTCCCAACAGGTCCAGCAGCGTTCTGCATTTGCCCAGCCCCAGCTAATGCCATTTCAGGCCGCCCCGCTTCCGAACTCAACAGCGTTTAGCTCCACTAAAGCGCCTTGGGCTGCAACGAGCGCCTTTGGTACTAACGCGGTTCCAGCTTCACTGGCAGCCCCTACTCTCTTTGGTGGCGGTGGTAGCGCTTTCGGTTCATCTGCCCCTCCTCCTCCTGCTGCTGCACCCACACCACCAGCACCGGACCTCGCCGAGGAGGCTTTCGAGGATGTCGCATTTCCCCTCTTAGACACGCCGACCACAGTTACCGAAACGCCTCTCGCTGTTTCGTATGCCGTTGATGGCAGAGCTACTATCCCTAGCGACGGCGTCGAACATCAGGTCGCTGTCGCGATCCTCCCATTCGAGAGCACCATATCCTATGTTACGGTGCCTCGTGCAGATCCTCGTCTTTTCTTGCAGGTACGGTTCTTCCGCTTCAAGTTTCTTCTGAGCCTCTATACTCACACAGATTCTTCCAGTGCCAAGTCAAGAACACCAGCGAATATCGTCTCCTGCCAGGACCCGTCCGAGTTATCGTCGACGACAGTTTCGTCTCACACACTAATATCAGCGATGTCGTTACCGGGGATACCTTCGACTGTACCCTCGGGCACGACTCAACGGCCAAGGTCACATACACACGCAACTCGCGTACTGAGCGCTCACGCGGCGGAGCCTTCGCCGAGTCGTTCAAGACGACCACGATCACCACCACCGTCGTTATCCACAACAAACACTCATTCGCGGTCAACGACCTCACTGTCCGCGAATCCATCCCGCTGTCGGAGGATACCCAAGTCAAGGTCCTCCTTCGCAAGCCGGCGGGTCTCGAGACTGCTAAAGACGGTCAAGAAGTGGATTTGAACGGGTCCAAGGTCAGTTGGCAGAAACTCGTTGATGGGAAGGGCGGTGAGAAGGAAGGAAAGTTTGAGTGGAAGAGCAGCGTCGAGGCCGCCTCAAAGCTGACCTTGGAGGCGCAGTGGGACGTGAAGAGCCCCGCCGACTTCGTTATCGAGGCTGTGAACATGTAGAACAGTTGTATTTTTAAATTAGTATATGGAGGATTCAATGTAGAACAGACTATTTTTTCTGAATGAGTTTCCCGCATGGTCGACCGTGTCTCTTGGTAAAGCAAGCACCGGCCTCAAGTCGTTCAAGGGTCTGTTGAAGTGCGTGGTTAAGTAGTAGACCTCATGGCGGCCAAAGTGGGACGAGGGAGCCGTCCAATCTTGCCAGGATAGCTGGGCGGATAGTCGTTCAGTTGTCTGACACGCTGATTTGTATGCCCAATGGAGATGATAGTGTAGCCGAGTGACCATTTTGCCAAAACAACCGTGGCGAGACCGGGCGATGGTCCAAAGCCGTGTGCGTTCGCGTCACAGCCAAAAGGTGCGCCAAATCGAATCTGGCTGTGCCGGGATCAGAGAGTTGCTTGCATTACAGTCACATCGGAAAAACGAGCGTCTGTTGTTGAATCGTCGACGTGTATTTGAAGAGGATTGATAAGGCGCCACAGTCAGGTTATCGGCCGTCGATCTGATCTTTGCATCGACTCTTGCATGAGAGATTGACGAAAAACGGCGTTTGGATTGTGCTTGGATCTACAGAACGACGAGGCGCAGTACAAAGGCAGAATACAGCCGACATGGATTCAGCGGCGCCTTGGAGCCAGTCGAACGCTTTGCCCGAGTGAAAGCATGGTCATATTGCATATGAATACATGTATGTGTAGTGAGAACGCAGCGCGTTTACCGGTTCTGAGCGGGGATGAGCTGAGTAGCGGCGCAGTGAGGCAGGACACACCTTGGTGAAACCGATAGCAGCGCTCTTTTCACGGAAGCATTGACGGCAGAGATCCAGGCCGTACTTGCGGATTAAACCGGCCTGGTGGGCGCAGAGGCGGCTACACACAGCGCAATCAGCCCAACGTCGTGGGTAACGCCAGCAATACTGACCATTGGCGGGAGCCCTTTCCGTATTTTCTGGGGCGCGAAAACCAAACAGCGTCGTGGGTCATTTTGTATGGATTTTTGGGTGTCTTGAGGACTGCGAACAGAGGTTCAGGAGGGCGGCAGGCGGGGAGGGCGGCGACGTACTGAGCCCGACGATATTTGACGCAACTTTGCACAGCGAGAGGCGATCACGAGAGCTCGGTAAGGCAAGTTGGTTTGTGGCTTGAGCAACTGGCCAGCTGGTGGCTGTGCGATTTCGACCTCCGCTCTTGCCGCGCTCGGCTGGGCGCCACATATTCGATGGCTCGGCAAGTCTCATGCACGATACTAGAAGATACTAATAGGTGCATTTCTGTGGCTCTGCCCAGCGTCGCACACAGTCAAAGTCAAACGAGCTCAGATGTGCATTTACTTGTTCAAGACATCTATCCTTGAAAATTTGCTGTTGAATCGACTTCTCCTACACATAATAAGTATTGCGTAGTACAGTAACGTAGTCCATTAGCACAGACAAACCCATCCACAGTAGCCAATCACCGTCTTCCATTTCCCCAACTGTTTGAATCGTCATCCAGGAATGGCATTTCCTCACACTTGCCTGCAAAATTGAAAGCCTTCCTCCAACCCGATGGAAGGAGTTCGTCAGCGTTACTTGAACTTCGGAATACGTCAAAGGACCAGTCGCTCTCGCCGTCGGTAAGAACTTCCTCGTCATCGGTAAGGGCTTCCTCCTCATCCAAAACGGGCCGTCGGTGTGAATGCTTGGACTGCACTCGACTATCAGCCCACCGTTGAGGACGATATCTCGCCACTGTTCGTCCTCATCAAAGTACACCCATCGCGGGACCCGTATCTTTTCGAGACGCCGTTTGACATTAGGTGCGGACTGACAGTCAGCCAATCTACTCCTCACAGGTAACAGGCTGCTATCGTTAGTCGCCCGAAGGGCATCTAACACAAGTAGGTAGCTAATCGTCTCCCCAACTGTCCGAATCGTCATCCAGGAATGGCATTTCCTCACACTGCCCCGCAAAATTGAAGGCCTTCCTCCAACCCGATGGAAGGAGCTCGTCAGCGTTACCCCGGAATACGTCCAAGTACGAGTCACTCTCGTCGTCCGTGAGGGCTTCGTCGTCGTCGGTAAGGGCTTCTTCCTCATCCAAAACATCGGTGTGAATGCTTGGACTGCATTCGACTATCAGTCCACCGTTGAGGGCGATATCACGCCACTGTTCGTCCTCGTCGAAGTACACCCATCGCGGAACCCGGATCTGTTCGAGACGCTGCTTGAGCATAAGCGAGGACTGACCATCAGCCATCCTGCTCCTTATCATAATGGCCAGAACCGACGGGTGGGAACCGAGCAGAGCCTCCCCGAGGTCTATAGTGCGCAGACAAGGTAGCAGGCACGTATCGCTTGTGGCCTGGAGGGCGATAATTACATCCCCATGCAAGGCGTTGTCAAAGAGGACCAAGTCTTCCACGCGTGGCACGCGGTCAAGGAACTTGAGCAGACCTGCTCTGTTCTCGGGGATGTGCGTGTCACATAGGATGTGCAATGTTGTCAACTGTTCGCCTGTCGCGCCATGGAATTCTGGGAACCGGATGAGCCTCCCGCCAGTGTCTGTGATGTATTCGAGGGTGAGAGCCGAGAGAGCTGGGGCATCGATGTGGGCGAGGAGGTGTGGCAAAGACTGAGGAGGCGGGGGCCGGGATGTGGGGCCCCTTGTTTCCGCGATCTTTAACTGATGAAGCTTGGGAAGAGAGAGGTTAGCGTCAACATCGAAATCCAATAAGAGTCGATGTCCATAGATGGTGATGCATAGGTCCTCAAGGTTTGTTGACCGCGAAAGATGAGAGAGATTGTCCTGCCAGTGTGACATCGTCGCCGCTTTGAGCTGATTCCAGGGCAGAAGGAAGCTATCGGGATGAGCCTTGGCACCCTCCAAAATCTCAACGGTCTGAAGCTGGGGAGTGAAGCGGGGAGCGAATGCTTCCTCGAGCTCGTAGTCACCATGACCATTTGACCGAAGGATGAGCTTTTGGAGTGTGGGGAAGTGGATATAATACCGCCCTCGCGTGAAAAACGTAGAGTCGACCCGGATTGACAGCGCCTTGAGACGTGAACAACATTCACGAAACGCCGGAAGCGCCGGGTGCTCACTAGGTGGGTAAATGACTTTGCCATCTTCGTGAAAGATGTGAAGCGAGAGCCTCTGCGTCTGTGCTCTATCCAAGCAGAGTTCAAAGCGGCGTGCAACATGGGCGGTATGCGACATGGCTGAGTCTCGTTTGGGATAGCCGAGGTCGAGGGAGATGCATGTCCAGAGCACTGGCATAGAAAGCGCGAGATCTCGCCATTGGGCGCAGACGCAAGTCAAAGACCAGGGCACAATATTGGCATTGAGAGAGTCAACATAGTCCGGGCGCGCTCGTTCGACATATTGTTCCCTCGAAGTTTCTATATATTAGATATCGTCCCATGTAAGGACACAAAGCGTGAAGATTTCGGCCAGGATTTCAGTTGGTAGGCGACGGATTGGATGAAAAAGTGCATTCGCTATGTTAAGAGACAATTGTTCTTCGTCGCGCATACGGGTAGCGGCGGCTATCGTTTCCTCGAGATAGGACAAGTGTCCCGGAGCATACGTGAGAAGGGACTTGAAATGAGCAAATTCTGTGTTGGTGGGGAGGCAGCCTCCGCGGAGTAGATCGTTTGTGCGTTCCGGGCAGTTAATTGAGGGTACAGGTGGGGGATGAAGAGGATATGGAGGGGGAGAGGACTGGTCCATTACAACGAGGGGGCACGAAGACCGAAACTTGAGCAGGAGCCTCAAAGAATGATTCGTTTTGTCTGACGTTGATTTTATCAGCAAGAATGTACGAGTAATACTACCACGAAGAACTTGCCTGTACGACAAGTTGAAGTTGACGGTTAACCTCAAGTGAGAATCGCCACGTGAGCGCGAAAGAAAAAGCACTAATAGTAACGTAAGGACCGGTAAGGTTACGCACGAGTTGATGGCAGACTAGTACTCTTACCTGCCTATAGGCTGTGAGCATGTTCCACTGCATCTACGGGACTACGGCCACTGCCTTGCTCCCAGCCTTGTCTATGTGCCTCTCCAGAGGCTGACAATATGCTCAACTGACGGAAATCGACTCACTCTGCGCCGCGGCTCTACTGATACTATCCAACCTCGATCAAGACTTTCTGCGGCTGTTACGGGTGTTGGCTAGTCTTCAACTAATTTGGGTACCCGACCCGGATCTCAATTTTCTGTCATGTGCATATCACGTTCTGGGCCCAGACCCGGCCGATTTGTTCATTGAGAGGCGCGACTTGACGCGATTTGCATCTTGAAAATTCTTGGAAGTCCATAACCTGTATTTCCGGATCGAATAGTCTTCATGAACTATCAAACGTAGCGATAAGTAGTGATAGTCAAAATTGAAGTGAAAGCATCGGATTGCGTCACAAGGTAGTCATCCCGGTCCGTGCTTCCGAGATGAACTGTGAAGTTCTTTTGAGGGCGAGGTTTGTGGCTACTTGAATAAGCCAAAGTCCGTCAATGAGAAAGTGTTACAGCAATTGATGCCTTCCTCCAAGGATCAAGTGGCCAATGTCTCAGAAAGGTGCGAAATGAAGTCTTTTATCAATCTCGACAGGACAAGCACAGAGCACGTGCCAGAAGTTACATACGGAGATAGTGAGGTCCGGGTTGGACCCCGTTATTAGTAGCAGACTCATCAGTGAGGTACGAGCTGATCGAGTCTGCCTGGGGGAGACTAGGTGTTGGCACTGCTTTTGAATTCTGTTGGCCACTTCTCATGGTGTCATGCATGGGAAAGTACTGTCCACTAAGGGAATTGTCATGCTTCTTCGCGTGAGGAAAGCTGGCTCAATTATGACACCAAGAAGAAACCCTTATCTTTCTTATCCCTCTTTCCTCCAAGAGCGACCATGGCGACTCAGGCCAACTCTGTACCCCATCCGACTGTTGTAAAGGTGACTATGCGGCGTACTTCCTCCATGTCGCCGAGATACTGACTGTGTTCGAAGGTTGACCCTTTCGTGTAGGTCAACCTCACTCTCTTCAATCTTGACACTGTCCAGTCGGAGTGACTTCCGGCTAGGTCTGCAGATCAACAACAAGGCGTCCACAACCGCTGGCAGTGCGTCGTTACTACCTGTATTCAATGATAAACGTCAACTGATGATCAGCGTTCGACAGTCCAGACATACCTGCGTTCGCCACTGTCAAGCCCGGAGAAGTGTTCAAGGTGGAATGTGTTGGTGTGTATCACTCAGGACACCTTACGCTCCACTCCTTCCAACTGTCATTCAGACTGGACCGGGGCCCAGATTGGCAATAACGATAGTGAGCTAGCTGGAGTTGGCGTGTGCCTGTTGAGGAACTGACTTTTGTCGAAGACAGCGATGATATCATGCACGTAGACCTCACCAAGGTCCACAATCTGTCAGGACCTATTGCTGTCGAAGGTGCCGAACCCGGCGACTGTCTTGTCGTTGATATTCTCGACGGTCGGTCCTGTTTCTTCTTTGTGTTTGAAAGTGACATCTAACAACCCGGGCAGTAACGCCTTTCGAAAAGATGCCATGGGGCTACACCGCAAGTCTTCGACGCATATCAGAGCATGAGTTCTATTCTAATCTAAATTGATTTTAGGGCATCTTCGAATTGGAGAACGGCGGGGGACTCTTTGGTTTGTCCGGTCTGTCGTCTGATAATCCCAAATTTGCTGATTCCTGTCAGCTCGTGAATTCAAGAGTCGAGCTGCAAAGGCCATATGGGACTTCAAAGGTACGCACCCCATGCTCTCCAACCGCTGTATCGTCACAAGGAGGTCGGTAGGAATCTACGCCACGTCTCGTCACATCCCCGGCGTCCGCTTCGCGGGCGTCTCCCATCCGGGACTCATCGGGACCGCCCCGTCGGCCGAGTTGCTCGCGACCTGGAACAAGCGTGAGTGCGGCCTGATTGACGCGCACCCAAACGCCGTGCCTCCGGTGGCCTTTGCGCCGAATCCTACTGGTGCATACATCGGCCAAGATCTCGATCCCGCTGTCCGAGAGCAGATTTCAGCCGAAGGCGCGCGCACAATACCTGGACGGGAGCACGGCGGCAACTGCGATGTCAGTGGTGTCTCGCAATAACAATTGCCACAAAGCACTGAACACGATGTATTGTTTGTCCATCCATAGATCAAGAACCTGTCTCGTGGGTCGAGATGCTACTTTCCCGTCTTCGTTCCAGGCGCAAACCTGTCTGTCGGAGACCTCCATTTTTCTCAAGGAGATGTAGGTCATTGGATCGGTTTTATACACACGGGAGGCTGATCACGACTTTTGATAGGGCGAAATGTCATTCTGTGGTGCAATTGAGATGGCAGGCATCATTACTTTCAGCACCAGCATCATCAAAGGCGGTGTTGAGAAGTTCGCATTGAAGCAACCCATTTTCCTTGTAAGTCGTGGTAGTGGTCTATACGACCTGCTAACACTGCCTGGCCAAGCCTTCTCCGATTGACCCGATGTATTCTGCCAAGGTACGCCACGCCTTGTAACTCAGTCATGTAACCATTTACGCATTCATCTACAGTTGGTGTTTGAGGGCATCAGCGTCGATTACCGTAAGTCTTACAGCGTTCTGCCCGACCCACTGGCATGGGATACTCACTCTTTGCCTAGACGGAGATGGTCAGCAGTACAACATGGATGCGTACGTAGCTTGCCGCAATCTTTTGAGGTTTGAATGTGTCAGTAATCGTGCCCCAGTTCCGTCGCCTACAAGCAAGCCGCTCTGAATGCTATTGCGTACCTGCAGAAGGTGAGCCATACAAATCGCTGCTTCCTTCCAGCTGTTTATTTCTGTAGATCGGTTACAGTGAGTAACGACGGGCGCATGTGTCCGAGTTTTGTAACTCTGATGAACATCTATATGATGAATAGCTCGTGAACAAGCTTGTACGTCCGACGCACGCACACTTGGGATATGCGGCCCAAGACTGATTTCTTTCTGACAGATCTACTCTTGTCCGCCGCCCCGGTCGAGAGCCATGTCGGGGCCATCGTGGTACGAGACGAACTGGCTGGTTTGCTATCATATTTTCTGATGGATCTCTAACAGGATTCTCCAAATGCCTGCGTGACATTGGCTCTCCCAACTGGTATATTCGAACATGTAACCTCGTCATCCCACGCCAATATAGGTATCAACTGATAAATTGAGTAGGATATCCTGCCGAAACCCGATGGCTTGACAAAGCTTGACTTTGGCCAGTGTGCCATCAGAAGCGACGGAGTGGTCTGAGGCAGGAGCGAAAGCAGTAACACAATGTATTTTCTTTAAATCTCGAATGTACGCCACACTTTGTTGAAGATTGTATCATATCAGTGCTGTTTACTGTTTCGCGGAATAATTATGAACGCAGGTTTTACGTGACGAAAATGTAAGAATATACCAGTAGATCTGAAATCGGGCGGTCCTGAGAGTAAGTTCATGGTGTAGAAATAGAGGCACCAGCCAAAATGGTCGCTAAGACCTGGACTTCGTCGTCCGACTCGCCGGCATAGTCTTCGTCTGGTATGTCCACGGAGCAAATAGAGATCTCTTTGTCCTCGGTCTCATCCGTGGACTGCTCGATGGGCGAAAGACGAAGTGGGGAATCTGTACATGCATCAGAATGTGTACCTTGAGATCTCGAAGGTGCCATACGACTGGTCTTGGGTGTCTCTGGCGCTTTGCGTGGCCGCACAACGAACAATGGGTCGAGATGACCTTTCTTGCATCTGCCACAAACTGAAGACGGCTGAGAGATGAGGGAGAGCTGCTTGGCCATACACTCACTGTGTGTAGGTTTGATGGATCTACTGTGCCTCCCATACCTTTGGATTTCGATCAGTATCAGACACAAGGAAAATCCGAGCACACATACACGAAGTCACAGACTTTACACTCTATTTCACATGAGTATCATCCTGATGGCTTTAAAAGAAAATGAACGCACTCCATTCGTACTTGTACGCGATCTCGTAGTCATGAGTCGTCTATATGTTCGTTCATCAAAGTTGAGCATTTGCTTGAGGAAGATGGACGAACCGATACATGGATATCCGGGCGTTTGGATTGCACACGCGCTGCCCTAACGGAGATCAACACCTGATTGCTGCTTCGGAGGAAAGATTCGTATACCAAGCCTTAAAGAGTGCCCCGTGGCTCTCGTCATGTTTCTTGTTGATTATCCAGCAGGCAAGGTGACACATTTCGTGAGATAGGGTCATCCTTACTCGTTCTGTGGATTAGAAGCCTACGCATGAGTTTGCAAATCGGAGCGAGGAAACAGATCCCACCTTCACTGTCGAGCACCTTGACCGCGAGATCGATTTTCGAAGTGACTTCGCCCTTCCGGTTCCTGGAGAAGATTGAAGAAGGAATAAGCTTGGGTATTTGCTACACCCACCTCGAATAGCTTGCGCGACCAGCGGTCACTCTAAGGGTCTTGCTCCAATGTAGTTCGACATCCGCAGGCAGACCGTCATTGAAGACCACTTTGTTGAGAGATACGAAGAGATTTTGGGCGTATTCGGCAAGATGTCGGAATTGGGCTTCTGCTTCTGCTTTCTTGCTAACCCGCGCCTTCTTCGTAGGTGAAGAAGCACCGTCGCGAGAAGGAGTACCCTTCGCCGGTGTATTGGGGATCGCTCCTTTGCCACGCTTGGGAGTCGAAGGAAGAACAGCAACATTAGCGACGGCCTCCACTCGGAGTGGTTTGCGGGGACTCCGTGGTGCATCCCTTCCAAGGAAATGTTAGGAAATCTCGAGTTTGACAGAGGCTCAAGACATACCAGACAAGCACTTCACCGTCGTCGATTACGGACGCGAAATCGACCCTCACGGACGCGTCTTTGCTGGGGTACGAGACTTGTGGCTGGGTCAATCGTTTAGGCACCACTTGTTTCTCGTCGTCTGAGCTATCTGAGATGTCGATCACGTCTCCATTTCCGTCAGACTCATCAGAGCTTTCGACTATCCGGCGAGCACGTCGTGGGGTCTTTGGTTTGCATGTTACTTGTTGCACTCTGGGATACATTAGTCACTCCTACTGAGGGCACATGAGACCTGGACCAATCTCACCTTGCTTTTCCTACGGGAGGGGATTTCCTAAAATAAAGTGAGCTTCCAAGAATCGGACATACGACCGAAAGTGTCATACGCATCCTCCTCGTCTGAGCTTGAGATTACGATGACTTCAACATCGTCCGGAGCAGTAACACGCTGCAAAGGTGCCGCAGAAGGCCTGGCTGCGTATCAGCCATTTTAAGTATGTAAGGGTTTGAGTAGATTACCTTACTCCAGCTCCATTGAAGGCCGTTGGAAGGCGACGCGTCGAAGCTTTATCTGGAGTGGCGACGCCAGCAATAAGGTTCACCGCGGAAGAGCCGATAGCATGCGGCGACATTTGAGGCGATCCAAATGCTCCTCTGATGTTTCTTCTGTCGTTCTGTCACTCGTTGAAGGATATAGACTTGCAATCGTAGTGGTAAAAGGACAACAAATGCTTCCGCGGAACGCGCTCGACCAAGGTCACGTGAAGTTTGGCAAATAGCGCGGAACCACGGACCGGCCCTGAGCTTCTTTCCTTGGTCTCCTACCATCATTCGCGTGTAGATAATCGATTGGCCGCGGCCGGCTATGCCTAAGCCTTCAGAGCATTGCCGATACGCCCAACCTGACATTCTGCTCGTCGACTGCCAATACCACCCGGATGTGGCGCGCCGTCCACATTTCCCAAGGACCGGGCCTCTAATCTCAACGCGGATGTCTGCTCGTGATAGCACTCGTGGACTTCTGGCTAATTTCGAAGAACATCTAGTGATCAACAATGAAGCGCGAAATCTCTGATCTTCCTCCGGAGTTCATGCGTGTCCAAGTACTTAATGGGCATGGGTCCATCTGGATGGCCCGCCACCTTCAATATGGTTTTCTGGCTCTACCTCATCTCAATCTATCTTCTTGGTCAAAGTATCAGTGCATACGCCGGTCTGATCGTTCCCGGCGCGACCTGGACTGACACCTCTGGAAATGTTATACAAGCCCATGGAGGTGGCTTCCTCAAGGTGACCGCGATGGTTCATGCAACCCTCTAGTCATCTAAGGTTTTGCAAGGTCGGATCCATCTACTACTGGTTCGGCGAAGACAAGTCGCTCAACAGTGCACTTTTCAAAGCTGTGTCCTGCTATTGCGTAGGTGTCTCCCGACTACTCACCAAGAATGATTCGTCTAATCATTCTGCTATAGTCCAGTGACTTGACGACATGGACCCGCAAAAACGATGCCTTGACCCCAATTTCAGGAACGAGCATCTCCACGTCCAACATTGTCGAGCGTCCGAAAGGTAGGGACTCTGACCATTTCCCTTGAGAGTCGTACGATGCTTATGTTCCCAGTCATCTACAATACCAAGGTCCCAGTTCTTTCCCATAGAAAAGCGCGGCCAACTGACGGCGTATCAGAACTCTGAATACGTGATGTGGTTCCATTCCGATACATCAAAGTGAGTCGGAAACGTGTTCCATAATTTCATCCGCTCATAGTCTCGCACTAGCTATGGCGCAGCTCAAGTCGGCGTTGCTACCGCCAAGACTCCATGTGGCCCCTACACGTACAAGTCAAGCTGGAATCCTCTCGGAGCGGAATCTCGTGATATGGGCCTCTTTTTGGACGGTAGGGACACAAAATTTATGTTCTAGCTCGCGTCATTAGATGTTAACTCTGATATTTACAGATGATGGTACGTCTCGCCTTGATAGATCTGTGGAGGCCTCCTGATTTGTTCTTAGCCACTGCCTACCTGCTGTATGCATCTGACAACAACCAGAACTTCAAGATATCGCGACTGGACACGGACTACTACAACGTCTCAGCTCAGGTCAACGTTATTTCTGGTACGCGTCAAGACGCGGCTGAATGAGACAAGTGAATCTAATTCTGATTCACCCTAAGGATCTACGCTTGAGTCTCCCGGAATCATCAAACGTAATGGAGTATGTTGCACCCCAGATCCACCGGGAAACGACTGAACGCCCCTTCCTAGGTTTATTATCTATTTGCGTCCCATACCTCTGGTTGGGCTCCGAATCCAAACAAATATTTTACAACCTCGGTGAGGCCTCAGATCTAGACGGTTGAAACAGCCTCGCTTACCAACACCCCTACGCCATTCAGTCTCTGTCTTCTTCTTTCTCTGCTCAAGCCGATATTGCGCCTCAAGCCGTACGGACCTACTTCTCTCAAAACGCCTATGATATGCCGCTTGGAACGAACGGAATATACATGGGAGATCGATGGAGACCGTCCCTACTGGGAAGCAGTCGATACATGTGGTTCCCCCTCAGTTGGTCTACTGGCGTACCACAGATCGTGAATGCCGATCTCTGGAATCTGAACATCACGGCTGGTACGTTGCACGGCGCTGATGTAACCAAGTCTCAATGCTCAAATTGAGACAGGAACGTACGAGGTTGTTACGGGTACCACTTATGAGGCAGAGAGCGGTACCAGGGCGGGGAGTTCTACCCTTTTGAGCGATTCTTCCTTCTCTGGCGGACAAGCCATCGGCTACCTTGGTTGGTTCTTCCACATTCAAAATCGCTTGATCTGATTTGTGCCCAGGTAACGGGGGTTCCGTGACATTGACTGTCCAGGGCACAGCAGCCGCGCATTGGGTGGCACTTTATTACGCCAATGGTGCGTTCCTTCCGTGCTCAGCTTATCACAATTAAGGCCAAGGCTCAACATGATGTATAGGTGACAGCTCATGGCGAAATGTGACCGTCAGGTGAGCTATATACAGACGCTACACATATTCCCGCAACTCTTATCACAACCAGTGTCAATGGCGGAGCAAGCGTTCTTGTCGATCAACCCGACACTGGAGGCGGTCATGTCATACTATCCGTGCCTGTCCAACTTACACTTCGTGCCGGCTCAAACACCATTACCTTTGGAGCCAATCAAACGAGTAAGTCACTGGTACCACCCCCGATGTTTTGATAACCTGACCGGGCTATAGACTATGCTGCGGACTTGGATAAGATCATTGTATACTAAGTGCATGTATTCGCGCGTTGAAGACCAACTGTACACATTACTTCGATACTGATGCCAATACTCAAAGACCATTCCACAATCAATCCTTGGACAGTATTTCGAACGCTGCAACGCCTTCTTTCCCTAACAATGTCGCAGCTCTAGTGATTGCCGTCAGCAAATCGATCACTTGATTGAGATGCCATACACACCCAACGACTTGCGCCCCAGCTTTCGTCATTCTACCGACGGCCTGCTTAGTGGTTACGCCCCCTACACCGATGATCACTATGTTCTCGAGGACATCGTATTCCTTGGGACGATCCAAGTGCAATAACCTGTGGAATGTAAAAACGTTCCCGAGAGAAAGTGCGTGTAACGCTTCTCCCGCTAGTCCTCCGAGCGCGGTCGGAACAGCAAAGTCATGGCCGCCAGAGTTCTGAAAAACCTGTTCCGGGAATAGCAAGGAGTTGCCCAGTGTATTTGTGCAAGTAAGGAAGGCGAATGGACTGCCTTTCTTCATCGGTCCACCGGGGACCGTGATATCGGTAGTGAAATCGGCAAGTACTGAGAGTACCTGCGTAAACTGTTGCTGGTAAACATAAGGAGGCATCTTGAGCCCGATGGTTAACGTGAGATCCTTCCGGTGAGAGGTCTCCAGACCACTGAGTAATTCGCGTAGTTCGGCGAATGCGTATCCAGTTGGCGGAGATGTGGGTCCGACATTGGGGCAGCTCGTATTGAACTCTATCGCGATGCGAGAGGGAACTCCAGGCTGACGATCAGACAACTTCGTCCGTAGCATCTGAATCAAGGTGATCATAGATTCCAGGTCAGCCCAAGTTGTCGCTGTGATACTGATAATGAATGGCTTCGAGGGAAATTTGGACGCGGAGGGACCAGTCAAGATGGACTCTATCCACGATAGGTATTGGGAAAGAGGGTTTGGCGAATATCCATAAGAATTCAAAGAAGAGACAGAGGCAATAGCGAAGGCGACCTAAAGACCAGAGCCCCGGTAAAAAGAGCGCCCAGGTGTGACGGAAATTACTTACCGTGTTGGCCTCGGTTTCCTTATATCCATTCAAGGTGGATGAACGCGTCGTGACCGCGCCTGTGTACGGACTATCGAACAAAGCTTCCAGCTGGCTGAAGTCACCGGCCCATGCGCACGCCGTATTGATAAGAGGCGGTGAGATGTCGATGCTATTGATTTGCACCATTGGAAGCGCTACAGTTGATTGAGTCCCAGTTTAGTTACATAGACTGGATTGGCGCACGATAGGGCAACGTAGAGGTGGAAGCAAGCCTGAGATACAGCTGGACTCTTGCCGAATGCTGCGGCACTTCCCGATCTGGGCAGATATGGTATACACGTGGCTCTACGGCGCTTTCTTCTTGACAATGACATTCAAATTGACTACCTCTTGACCTGGACCATCGTTAGCACCCCCACTTCTTCTATGACGATTATGAAGTGCCAGTGGTACAATTGGCTGAGGCTACAAACAGCGACATCAGGTCCGTGACCATGGTCTTCCGTGTAGTTGTCCAATCGAATGACAGGCATGTTTGTACGCGTCTCAAACAAATTCAGCGGTGTTATCTCAAAAGTCTTGGCAGATGTACTTTGGGTATCTGCGCTACGTGTACCTCTCAAGTAGGGGCAAGGAACCTGACAGAACAACAGAACCTTTTGCTCTGATCATGGTCAACCGGGACTGTACTTGCTACCGCGCAAGTCTACACCGAGCGTGCTGATATGATTGGTCGGTGTCGGACCATCGAGGCCCTCGCTGATCGAGTTCCAGAGCTGGGTCCCAGGATTAGAAAAGGGGTATTATTCGCTCCTCTACACACGTCTACACCGAAAGCGAAAAATATGCAGGTATACTTCTGTGTGGCGTATCACTACTATGGATCCTAAATACAACTCCCCTCTCTGTAGGCATCCGATGCGAAGAACGCTTCTTGCAATCACGACGAGCGCAATCAGGCGCGACCATTGCGACCATGACCTCTTTTGTATTTCTCCGATAACAACTCCCTGATCCTTGATCATGGTTCGTTTCCTCATTTTCACCTAGCCCCGGCCGCAGACCTGAAATCCAACGCGCCCCATAGACCCATAGAGCTACACAGGAAGACGCTTCGAGCCTGCCTTCCACCTGGTGCTCGGAAATGAAAATGTCGACTCTGGTTTCTGCAGTGCCTTCAGAGTCCTGCCCAGTCCAACGCGCAGAACACCCCTACTACGATGACGTTGCGGACGCGCTGCTATCGCTCTGTCCAATAGTGCTAGAGATCACAGAACATGACGGTTGATGTCAATGATCGTCGATTGTTATGTTCGAGACTTGCCAATGAAGGTCAACGGGAAAACAGAGATCCACACTGGTCGGAGCCCTCGAATTTCAAAGGCAGATCCTTCTTGTAACTCGAATTCTCGGCGCCGCCCTCCGTCTCCAGGTAATCAACGGAAGTCTGCGTGTTTTCCGGCGGTATATTCGATTTCGTTCGAAGATACAACGGACGCTGCAGTGCTTGCGCAGAGTTGACAGACGCGCGGTGATGCGCGTACGATAATGTCGAGGTGGTGTTCATGATAATATTGACGTCTTACCTAGGACTCGTGAGGCATAAGTGGTCAAGACAAGGTTATCTCGCCCTTTTGCTTCGCTTGCCGACATTGGCTCGATCTTGGCGACTAACCTCAGGTCAATTGTCTGGCGTATCTCAGCGTCCTCTCTGGATTGGCCGGGCCCTGAGTATCCATGCGCGGCGGGTCATGGAGAGCAGGACCATCTCCCAACACCACAAGGCGGTGGCATTTTCGTGTCAGTTATGTGTGCATCCTCATAAGAAGTAGCTACTCACTTGATTTTGGGAAAGCGATCTGTTGCGTCGAGCTTTGTGTCTCGTTTCTGAACCGTTCCTCGGCCACACAGAACGAGACTCAGGTAAATTAGTGATTGCTGAAATGGTTTCAGCGGACTTGTATTGAACGTTGAACTACTACCTCATTTGTTCGCAGTTCGACAGGAATGACATAGAGTAAGCGTGGTTATACTGCGGATCTTTTTAGACCCTAATCATAATCGGACAGCTTCGCTGCCTGGCCAAGAAGCAAAAATGCCTATCAACACACAATTACTTAGAAGGGTGTCCGAAAAGGATCGACCAATATCGACACACACCCACATACAATGCAGTTTCCGAAACGGATGCTGAGCCAACATTACCTATTGTTTCTGGTTGAGCAGATGGTAAACTCGCCGAATCAAGTCGTCCGCATCATCATCAGCCTGTTCGTTTTGTTCGGTTGTGGCCGTTACTCCATCCCCGAGCGCGCCGATACTCGTACCTCTCTGAAGCACTTGCTGATCTGTCATCGTGCTTCGGCCGTCAATCACAATAATTAGCCATCATCAGTGCCATACAGACGTGACGTTGACCGGCTCGATTGATATAGTCGATCCACCTCTTATGGACGAACTACGAAGATGTGCAGACTGGTGCGCCCTTTAAAGAACCCGCGTTCATGGTTAGCGGGTCTCTTACTTCCCTTCGACAACAACTCTGCACGTACCCATGGATTATCAGTCATACGATCCTTCTGGCGTCGATGTTAAGGCCAACGGCGAACTCTCGCGGATGAGATCACACAAGGGTAATGCTCCAACATTGCCTCAGACCAAGTGCTGCCCTCTCTGTCCCGCGAGATTTACAAGAACGACCCATTTACACCGCCACCTACGATCTCGTACGTCGTCCCTCCATGATACACGCATCGCACAACTGATATGATGATTGTCGCTAGACACCAATGAACGATCGCACAGATGCGAGGTGCGTCTCCTCGAGGTCCATATTTTGCGACCTCCCTGATGAGAGGTATGTAGTTATGCTCCGCGGAATTTACCCGCAGCGATCTCTTGACAAGACACAAGAAGACATGTGGCGATCCGTAAGCTCATGAGCTATGTGCCTGCACATGTAGTATTGAACTCACGGTCCTATAGCGCAATGCAAAGGTCAAGGCGAAAATCTTGCCAGGTACGCTGAATCCATCTTCGGGACATTGTCATTGTATTGACCCGTATGAATGGCAGGCGTGCGCGGAGTCGAAGGTCAAAGTGTGTGTCCCCTTTTTCTTCTTCACTCCAGTCCACTCAACCCTTCTTCTCAGTGCGACTTGGAATACCCATGCTCGAAGTGCTTGTCGCGCGGCAAGACCTGCGAGTTCGTGAATGACCCCGCCATCTCGCGAAACAAGAAGCTTTTACAGGCTGAGAAGAAGCCTACAAGCTTGAATACCACCCACTCGCGCTCGTCCGAGATGCCTTCAGACATCTATCTGGCGGTATCTCCCAGTTCGCCTAACGGATTTGCGTCCTCTTCTTCGAGCAATTCTGGCCACTCAAGCCTGTACGACTCGTCCGGTTCATCCCCACAGACACCGTCACACGATTACGGCGCGCGGGATCATCAGAGGGTTGTAGGACAGGATTTCACTCAGATCCTCTTTCCCGAGGATTTGTTTGCTAGTCAAATATCGACGGCAGAGGAAGAAGCCTGGTGGGATGGCGCCTTGGGGCGCTCGTACATATTCGGTGGTCCGCCGCACGACTCGACGCTTCTGGGAGTCACTGGAAAGGCTTGCCCTATGTCTACAAGTACTGCAGAACAATGTGAAGTACTGCCAGAAACGGAGCTGAAACACTACTGTACGTATCCTGCCACCGCGGTCCAGTATAACAGCTCTTGACTTCCGGCAGTATATCTCTTTTTCGAGACGTTCTCTGTTCAGCTTCCTATCATCCATCGTCACACATGGGCTCAGCTCCAAAAGGATGCACATCCGCTATTGGTGCGTGCCATGCAGGCATGCGGCGCGCTGTTTGTGAAGACGCGTCGGGCTTTACGCTTCATCTCCGAGACCATTTCTTCAACGCGGAAGGTCGTCATGGATGCGTTTGTACGTTCTCCGTTCTCATTCGAACAAGGTATTGAAGCCTACCCCTAAAGATAGCTGTTTCTCCTCGTCAACAGGACTCTCTCATCCTGGCCGTGGCACTGCTTCAAACCATCGGGCTCTTCCATCAAGACACTGAACTTCGGGCATCTTCTAATGCATGGCACAATATGCTTGTCGTGGTGCGTATGACTGACTTGAAGAGGTAGACTGCTAATGACATCTTTAGATGATTCGTCGGTCCTCCGTTGTGAATCGTTCGAGGACTTGGTCGATTCCCGACTTGGATGACCTTCACGCTCTGGATCGGGCATGGAGAGACTGGGCTTTGCATGAAACTGTTAAAAGGTCCGATATCACGTTGCGACCTTTGCACAGTATCGTTCTCATGACTGACTTGAACTTCTCAGAGGACTCGTCTTGTCTTACCTGCATGACTGTTCTCATTGCATCTTCTTTGATATGCCTCCTACCCTTCAGGCCCATGAGATTGACCTCAACCTCCCCTGTGACGACATACTCTGGCATGCGCCTAGCTCCGTTGAATGGTATGCTACTATCAACGCACCGTCCATCTACGGCGGCGGACCACAACGCTTGATTGGTTCATCATTACGGCAAACCTTAAATGCCCTAGTTGACACCCGCGTCGCCAGCTCCTTACCATCGCAAAACATGTTCTCCATGTTTGTTCTGATACATGGGATACTGCGGAATATGTACTCTCAGCTTCAATGCTCGGATCCCAGCTCCGGTGGGGTTCGTGCCGTGGGAGCTCAGTTCCAGTTCGTCCTGCATAACTGGTACCAGCTGTGGTCTATCTCTGGCGGCGAATCCTCTCAGGGTACTCTTCAAACGGAGTCGGATCTCCCTTTCGTGTACGACGTGTTGCCGTTCTATTGGCTTGCCCAAGTCTCTCTCCTGACAATTCAGTCGGGCAGCGTCCCACGTACAAGTGGAATGGCTTCCGACCGCTTTCACCTTATGAAAGAATGGTTACATCGCATTCGATTTCTTCTTCGTACAAATATGGGTGCTCCACCTGATCTCTTTGAAGAACTGATGTTGATCAGACATAGGATAGCTACTAGCGACTCACCATATTCGAACCATAATGGCATACTGTCATTTTTCGAAGGCTGTTGACTTTACGACTCTATGTATGTTATTGTATGTAGTGATACCCCTGATATTAGTGTGGCGCAGGCCGAAGGCCTCTCGGCACATATTCAGACTCCGCCAAAAACTATAAATTCCCCTTTCGGAGGATCAAACTCTCTTTCCTTTGCTCACAATCCTCGACGACACCGAACCTACGAACGTGTGAGCTTTTCTCCCATTTCCTTCTTCTTTCGGGCTTCAATGATTCGCAAATATACTGATTTTAATGAGTACGACTCGCATCGCGGGTTTGACGTCAACCTTTTTTTCTGAGACTTTCATCTTTCTGTTTCTTTTTTTTCGACGTCGTATTGATGAACACCAATTCCAGATCTTATATGATTTCCCTGTGCCCTTTTGACATGCTTTCTGTCCATATGTATACGCAATATACTCATTTCGATCTGCTTTCAACTGAGCTCGACATCACGACTCAAGGACGGAATGGAACCACGTCGCAATTGGTCGCATGTAGTTGATGGGGCCTGGAACGCTGGCCTCGTAAACGAGACAGAGCATCAGATGTTTAATCTATGACCCTCTGGTCCCGTCTTCGCCAGGCGGGATTCTTCCCTCCAATTGCCCCGATGCTGCCCCCTGGCTACCATTTTCGTCCGGAACCATGCGAACACTCGACAAAGCACGCACCGCCGGTTTGTACCACAGGTTGTTTCGTCCTCTTGCCTGCCGCCCGGCCTGTCGTTCAATAAGCGCCTCGCATGGAACGTTCAGAGTCTCTTGTGCTTAGTTCGCCACGTCATTCTGAGGCTTGTGAGTACAGAGGCCATCGCGGTGTACCGTGGACGTCGTTTCTCTCTTATCAAGTGCGTCAGCTCCTTGCGCAATTCTAAGTTAGCGACGGCCGATACGTGACGACTGTATAGATTCTGGATATTGTGGGAGGAATCTGTATCTTTTGCTGTAATAGCTGTCTCAGAACAGTAGTACTTACCCAACAGAAAGTCGCCGTGGTCGCACTACTTAGCTGGCATCGTGGGACTGTTTCCACAGCGCTGTAACGATCAGCTCTACTAGGTTGCGCTATCCGCCTTGCATACTTGATAAGTTATATACTATAGCCCGCCTTCTTCATGAACTTTGGGGACTACACTCGTAAGTCGTTCTATTGTGTGTTCATACAAACTCCATCATCGCTCTTCTCGCAGACTGGTAGTGTAGGAGACGCCGCTGTACTCGTACTAGTACATAGTGGATGAGGCTGACAAGGTCAATTGACCTATCTCAACCACTGGCTCCCATCTGTGTCCCTTTCTTCGTTCGCTATGTTGCGCGCCCTTTACACATTTTCAAAGCTAACGCGGTTCGTGATTCCAAGGATATATCCTCCTGCTTGATATCAACCTCGTTCCTGAGTACTGCGACTCGGATGATGCACGATGCTTGTGAATTTGCAGCGTTCGATATTGTCGGACGCACCTTACGGCGGGCCGCGGGAAATCTCAATCGTGCCTATTCGCAATTGTTCGTGCGTGTGTTGTCACTTCCTTCCTCTTGTTTAGGGCTTCTGTCAATCATACGCTCCAGTCAGTCAGATCACAGTAAAGTTGTCTTATGCCGTCGTATGTAGCGTGCATACGTCTCCAGAAAGACCGCTTGACTGCACCATATCAATAATCATAATAGTAGTTCGAATCAGTGGGTGAGTAAGCTCACTTTTGTGATTGTTCTTGAGCAGCACGCTCATATGCGCATATTACCTAGCCACCGGTCTCACGATGGACTCCGTGCACCCCGAGCGCAACCCCCGGAGTCAAGCAAGGTGCTTACCTTTCCCAGAAACACACAATGCCGTCAAACGGAGCGCTGCTTCCACCGCCTATGAACGCACAATTACGAAAGACGATGACGGATACGGACGCAGCTCAGAAGATGTAGAGCTAGCAAAGATACCTATGTGTTGAGTGTTCTTGAGCGCGCTACGCTTCTTTGTCGATGTTCTGCCTCGCAGCTTTGATCAGGATATTGATGCTGGCACTTGCGACTTCCTTCGACCATAGAGGGCTCAGTGAAGCCGACAAAATCCGAGAGCCGACGGCACCTATTATCTTGTGAGAATATCTGTAAATCTCCGGAGCACAGAACTCACCACTCCTCCAGTCGATCGGAAGGAACGAAGGACGAAAGTTATTCGGAAACTCGATTTGAACGACCTTGTAGCCTCTCTTGCGACAGAGAACATGCCTGACGCAGAATCTACCAAAATTGAGAGAGAGGGGCGTGCAATATCGTTGTGACGTCTCGAAACAAGACTCATTGAACAGTGAAACCCTTCTTGTGTAACGTTGTCCCGCTTTTGTCGATCGACTTAGTATCCCCAAGACAGTCAATATCTCTTAGGCGCCCATATTTAAAGAACGCACCCTCATAATTAGCGGCTCAGTTACCTCCCTTCACACCAACTTTGCACTTCCTGATGCATCGCCAGTCATCTGATCCTCCCAGCGTTGAGGTCAAGGACAGCACCGAGCTCTCGCGGATGAGATTACACGAGGGTAACGCACCAACCAACTGCTGCCCTTTTTGCCCCGCGATATTTACAAGAACGACCCATTTACACCGCCACCTCCAATCTCGTACGTCGCTTGATGATACACGCATGTCAACAATACTGACTTGGTCGCTGTTGTTTTCAGACACCAATGAACGCTCGCACAAATGCGAAGTGGGTCTCTTCAGAGATTTACTCTTTCGCGTCTGACAGGTTTGTAGCTATGCTCGGCAGAGTTCAACCGCAGTGATGTTTTAGCAAGACACAAGAAAACATGCGGTGATCCGTAAGTTTGACAGCTCCCCGTGTACATGGTACGAACTAGCGAACTCGTATAGTGTGAAGCAGAGATCAAGGCGAAAATCTTGCCAGGTACGTTGACTTTGCCTTCAGGACGTTGATTGTATTGACTTAGATGGTTCATCATGGGCAGGCTTGCGCCAAATCAAAGATGAAAGTGTGTCCCCCCCCTTCTTCCTCAACCAGCCCACTCACCCTTTCTCCTAGTGTGACTTGGAGGAACCATGCTCGAGATGCCTGTCGCGCGGCAAGACCTGTGAATTCGTGAACGACCCTGCTATTTCGCGAAGCAAGAAGCTCTCAAAGGCTGAAGAAAAATTGAATATTACCACCAATTTGAGCTCACCCGAAACGCCTCCAGACATTCCGAGTCCTTCGGCGGCGTCTCCCACTCCGTCCAACGGATTCGCGTCATCCTCTTCAAGCAATTCCAGTTACCCAAACTTCGGCGATTCAGCTGGTGCATCCCCGCCGGCAGCGTCATACGATCACGGTGCTCTGGATCAACAGGGCATTTCAGGGTTGGATATTGCTCAGATCCTCTTTCCCGAGGATTTGGCTGCTAGTCAAGTACCGACGGCAGAAGATGCGTGGTGGGGTGGCGCCTTGGGGTCCTCGTACATGTCCAGTGCTCCGTCGCACCACTCGACGTCGTCACGATTGGGCGTCGCCGCAAAGGCATATCCGTCGTCCACGAGTACATCAGCAGTTCAATACGAGGCCTTACCGAACACGGAAGTGGAACATTACTGTAAGTGTCCTTCCGCAACTCACGTATCACCTATTGACTCCCGGCAGTGTATCTCTTCTTTGAGACATTTTCCGTCCAGCTTCCTATCATTCATCGTCATACATGGTCTCAGCTCCAAAAGGATGCGCATCCGCTGCTGGCGCGCGCCATGCAGGCTTGCGGCGCGCTCTTTGTGAAGACGCGTCGGGCTCTACGTTTCATATCAGAGACTATTTCGTCAACACGGAAGGTCATGATGGATGAATTTGTATGTTCTCGCTTCTCATTCAAACTTGAGTGTATTGAATCGTACCCCCTACAGAAAGCCGTCTCTCCGCGCCAACAGGACTCTCTCATCCTGGCCCTGGTGCTCCTTCAGACCATCGGGCTCTTCCATCAAGACGCTGAACTTCGGGAATCTTCTAACGGATGGCACAGTATGCTCGTCACGGTGCGCTGGACTGACGAAGGAGTACAATCACAGGCTAATGATTCTTCAAGATGATTCGTCAGTCGTCTGTTGTGGATCGTTCGAAGGCTTGGTCAATTCCCGACTTGGATGATCTAGATCGGGCATGGAAAAACTGGGCGCTGCATGAAACAGTCAAAAGGTCTGCCATTGCGTCACCTTTCCACAATAGTCTGCTGACGACAGGCTCGGAATTCTAGAGGACTCGTCCTGTCTTACTTGCATGACTGTTCCCAGTGCATCTTTTTCGATATGCCTCCTACCCTTGAGGAGAATGAAATCAACTTCGACCTTCCCTGTGACGACATCCTCTGGCATGCCACTAGTCCCGCCGAGTGGTCTGCCGCTATGAACACCCATTCCATCTACGGTGACAGACGGCAACGTTTAATAGGCGCATCTTTGCGGCAAGCTTTGGATGCCTTGACCAACACGCGTGCCGCCACCTCTTTACCGTCGCAGAACAGATTCTCTTCATTCGTTCTGATACATGGCGTACTGCGCGACATATACTCTCGGCTGGAATGCTCTGATTCACGCTCCGAGGGAGCTCGCGTCTTTGGACCTCAGTTCCAGTTTGTCTTGCACAACTGGTACCATTTGTGGTCAGCCTCCGGCAGGGAGTCCTCTCGACCTGATCTTCCTCGGAGCTTACCTCCTGCGGAAACGGATATCCCTTTTGTCTATGACGGGTTGCCGTTCTATTGGCTTGCCCAAGTCTCGCTGTTGGTAATCCAGTCCGGCGGCACTGCTCGTCTGGGAAGCCCCCGTCGTTTCTTTGTCATGAAAGAGTGGTTGAGTTGCATACGATCCCTTCTTCGTACAAATAAGGGTGCTCCACCTGATCTCTTCAAGGAACTGATGTTGATTCGACAGAATGTTGCCACTAGTGACCCGAGTCGTCTGAGCTATAGTGGCCTACTGGCTTTCTTCTCAGATTGTTGACTCTATCTGGATTTAGACATCTACTGAGTATTGTATGGTATATAGAACCTTGATTAAAGAGCGTGGCGCAGTATTCGGCCTCACGGCATGGCAATATTCAGACTCCGCCAAGAGCTATATAAGGCTCTGATCGGAACAAATTTTTGTTTCTCTTCTTGAACGACAATCGACGACACCGAACCTCTGTCATTTACGAACGTGTAGTGTGAGTGTTTTCTCTCCTTTCTATCCTTTCTCCGCGTTCCAATGATTCACAAATATACTGATTTTAATGAGTACGACTCGCATTGCGGGTTTGACGTCAACCTTTTTTTCTGAGACTTACATCTTTCGGTTTTTTTTTCAACGCCGTACTGATGAACACCAATCCTAGATTTCTCTGTGCCCTTCTACGATGTTTTTTGTCCCTAATCGTACACAATATACCCAGTTTGACCCGCTTACAATTGAGCTCGACACCACGGACCGTACCGTCGCAAGGCTAACGCTGTCTTGATTGCACACAGTGGATGGCGCTAGACTCCCGCAACAAAAGAGACTATCAGATGCCTGCTGATGTCGACCTGGTTGCGTCTTCGCCAGACGAGATGACTAGTCACCGGCTGCCACTCTCTTCCCGTTGTTTCCTCGCTCACCGTCCTTACAAAAACTGGAACCCATACGCAGTCGTCATTCGCCAACTGCAAACCGCCCAGCGAAGAGCGCAGCTCATGAGGCGGAGAAGACTTTCGCCAACCGGTTACGACAGGCTGTATTGTCACCTCATTTCAGACGGGACGGGCCACGCAACGGCGACGGCGCGCCGCGCGACAGCTCTATACACACGGGCAGCGAGCTCTCAGCAATGCGATAATAGTGCCCTCTCCCTTACACTCTTCAAGCGCATAATCTTCGACTGGATGGTCCTGGTCGAACATATCAATGTCATTCCGCCTGAAGAGGTTCACGGGAACGATACCACTGTATACAAGACCGCTGTCGTGCGGATGCGAGGAGGTTTCTCGAAGCTCGAGCTCCTTGCAGTCGAATCTTGAGCTTATATATCAACCCTCGGCCAAAACCTCATCGATTCGTCTGTCTTCAGGATCACGGCTCGAAGCTTTCTCCCGAGGGTGAGTTGCCCCCCGATGGCACCAAGTGGCACCATTCATTCTGGATCACAACGCCGTCGCGCCTATACAGGTGCTTGACAACATTCGCTGGCAAATGCCCGTTCGTATAATCCATGGGACTATCAACGATATGCTTTCCTACTCGATGTCACACACCGACTAATCATAATGGATATCGATGTCGTACACAGGTCCAAGACGCAGTCCTCGGAGGCCGCTCCTTCGCTTCCGTGACGCGCATTCCAGTTTTTTTTTCAGTCTGGCGACTGATTTTCACTTTCTTTCTTAGGTCCTGCAACACGATCTAGCAGATGTGATCTTTGGCATTTTACAACACGACCGCCCTATCTATCACCACCTCTGCGACGTATATGCCTGAACAGCGCAGGATGACCTCGGATATTAGAGTACACTGTTGTGGAGACTCCGTGCAACCCGTCGTTGGTGGACGGGCATGTACCGAGGCCGATTTCTTGGCACCAGCTTTCGTGATACTCCAAGATTATACGGCCACGAGTATAACCGGAAGGCACTAGTACACGTCGAGGAGAGAGAAAGGTGGAAAAACGCCGGTCGAGAGACTTGCAAGTCTATGCAAGAAAGATTCTAGAAGTCGTCGTGAAGCTTGTGATTATTCCATAGTGATTTGTTCATTCGAAAGTATACAAGGGAATCGTCTTTCTAAAGGCAAGAAGGTTTCCTTTCCTATCCTACATACTTCCGAGGCTTGTGCTTGTGTAACTTGACCTGCGTTCTTTTATGATCGTAGTAATTGTACAGCCTTGTATCTACCTTGGCCTCAATCTCGACTCAAGATGATACTGTACTGATAATCATCGTCGCGTCGCCACATGCTTGCTTCCGAGGCTGTGTTCTAGTTGGCAGTTACGTTGGTCCTGTCTATATGGCCGAAAGCCCTGTCCGGCGCTGTGGCGTACACAGAATGAATGTGTCCGTTCTCCGACAGGAGAGATGCCAACCACAAGAAAAGAATGGGCAGTAACCGTGCAAAAATCAGCATTCTTTGTAGGGACAAGATGACAGTCGCAGCGGCAAAAGCAGCGGCGAGGACAGTATTGAAATCATCGGCCCGACGAGACGTATTTGGCAAAGATCGGCGGGCCCGGCTCTCCCTGAAACCATTCAATTGGCTGCATTTCCCCCTATTCTCCCGGAGGGCCATCACTGTGTCGAAACAGGGTAAGTTAACAACCAGATGGGTATGACGTGAAAATAGGTCACCGTCTGGTCACCGTGGGGTGCTGAAAACCTTGGCGGCACAGGGCAAGCCAACTTGACACGAAACATGGCGTACGGAGAGCTCGAGCTTTCTCCCCTGCGCCAGGACGAGGAGCTCGCCCCGTACGAGGACGAGGACGCCGCCCCATTATTACCCTCGCCGGCCAACGGCTCGCGGCCATCACGACCGCCATTACGGAGAACGCGGACGGGCACAACGTCGGCGGTCACACGAGCGCTTCCGCTAGCACTATGGTTCTCCTACAACTTCTTCTACAAGCTGTCGCTCGTGCCGGCGTCGACACCGAAGCAGATGAACGGCTGGCTTCCGTACATAGGCACTGTCATGGTAATAAACTCCCACCGCACTTCGAAGCAGCACTGATGTCAACCAGGTTTTGTCCGTGCTCTCTCTCTCCGCGCTCCTATGGCTGGCCTTTTGGCAGCAGCCCGTCCTGCGTCGCGTCATACTCATAACCATCCCTGTCAACCTCGGCGCATGGATGCTCATTGATTCCGGCAACCGGCTGGAGGAGCATGGCGCCTTCAACATGCTCGTATTCGCGATCATGTTCACACCGCTGAACATGATAATGCTCATAGGGTACAACTGGTGGCGATGGGCAGCTGGCGGTAAAAACGGCACGACTAGGCGGTTCATCATACAGCTGGTAGCGTTCATCATCTTCTCGATCCTCGCCCTCACGTTCTTGACAACGCGGGACCGAGCATGGGCTAAACATGGATTCTTCGATGAGACCATACAGGGCAGTCACGACGAAGGATTCTGCGAGTGGAAGCCAACCACGGCTTGGCTGCAGCTGCTGCCGTTTCGTCAGAACTTTTTTGTGGTGCGTCTCTATCCATGTCTTGGGAACAGAACATAACCAGTAACTTAGGGCCCTCTCACCTGCTCACGCGACACCTCCTTCTCTGCACGCTTTGTCAAGGACATGCTTGTCATCGACGACTGCGACGCCATGGAAACCCCAGTCCGCTCATACATCGACCAAACACTTCTACAAACCATATCTGGCCCAGCATTCTCTCTTCTCCCCGTCACCCGCGAATGGAGCCTCACGCAAAAGACAGACTCTCTGTCGGACCCCATCAATCACTTCCAAATCAACGTCCTAGACTACATACATAATCACACCTATCCCTACTCCCAACCCGTTTCCCTCGATCCCTCCATCGACACCGTAATCGCACGCTGCGGTACCGCCGAGCCCAAACTTGTATACCGCATAGCCACCCCTCCCACCACCACCCCAAAACCTGTGCCACCACCGGGCCTCAACATTGTCACGCTCTTCATCGATTCCGTATCCCGACCCATGCTCCACCGAAAACTCCCCCTCACGATTGCCGCTCTCGAGCTTGCCGCCCATGCCCCTTCCTCCTCCACAAACTCCTCAGTGGCCACCCTTTACGAATTCTTCCGCTTCCATACAGTGGGCATCAACACCGGCCCAAATACGCGCGCACTCTGGGCTGGCCTCGAAACGCCTCTACTAGATGATTTTGCTTCTCCCGAGATCCCAACGGGGCCAGCGGTGTGGGAACAGTTCCACAACGCCGGCTATGTCGCGGGCCGTGCGGATTCTATGTGCCAGGACTGGGACAGCTACTACAACACCAAGAACGCAGCGAACACCACCGCTGAGGCGCGTGCGAGCCTGGACCATGAGTTTATTGCGTACTCCTGTCTACCGCCCTATCTCCCACCCAGCAAGCGCCTCGCAGGAAACTTCAAGGGCCCGCAGAGTATCGTGCCCCGGTGTCTGTCTGGTCAGCACGAGAGCTGGCACACGCTTGACTGGTCGGAGGAGTTCATTCGCGCCCAGCGGGCTGCTGAGAAGCCATTCTACCTCAACGCAGGCTTCATGGACAGCCACGAGGGCAGCGGCGAGATGATCCGCGCCATGGACGAGCGCCTCGCAAAGTTCATCCACCCCCATACCACGCCTATCGATTACAGCGATACCGTACTCCTCGTGCTCTCGGACCACGGTGCGCTGATGGGCCTCAACTATGTGTTCTTCGCGAATGGGAAGGTTGAGCGCGCGATGCCGTTTGCTGCTGCGCTTGTCCCGGACGAGTGGTCGAAGCAGGATGGGCGGGCGGGCATGTTGGACAAGAACCGCATGGAGCTGGTTACGGCGTTTGATTTCTATGAGACGGTTAGAGGGTGGGGCGGTATAGAGCCGGAGGTGCGGGAGCGGAGAGGGAAGGATCTGAGCGTGGATGATTTAGCTGAGAGGGGGTGTACAGAGGCGGGCATCCCAGAGGAGGATTGCATGTGTATATGATGTGAGTAACCCTGCTCTCTTTCCTCTGGTCTTCGCTCATCGTGACACACTGGCAGACCATCACAATTACTTACTTATCACCACCTACGCATGTTCGGGAGATCTTACGCTGTCATATTGATCGTTTTTAGCATATTTATCACCAGTTTATCACGTCCAATGGAATCCTAGTCGGGTTATTTAAAAGCTCTGTTACAATAGTAATGCACATCGCTTTCTAGTGTCATCGTCTCTTTCGCGTTCTTGTTTTCGCAGTTATTACCCTCAGTTCCTTGGCTATGCCAGATCCAGTCTGAGCGAGTCGATGCTTGACGACTGCGTATATAATCTAGCTTTTGTAGGGACATTTACAATAAGTAGACCGGGAAACGGTAGTGGCCGAGTGGCAGCTAGTGGATAGTTATCTCGCCTATCGTAGACGAGACCAACACAACTCAAGTAGGCATCTAACGCTCCGTGGCGTTCTTCAGGGTCTGGGCTCTACACTCCAGAGTCCAGGCGCCACCCACTACGTGCGATTGAGACAGCGTTGACTTTGCGACCTAGGTCTGTTCCGTGGTGTCGATCTCCGAAAGAGTCTTATATATATTATACGTTATAGCTCTTAGCGGAGTCTGGGTACTTGCCGATGGGCCAAATACTGCGCCACACTCATTGGTCAAGGATGAATATACAATATGATACATGTATACCTTATTACTGTATTATAAGACTAGATTCAGTCAGCATTCCAAAAATAAATCTAGCAGACCGCTACAACTCAGATGGCTTGGGTCGCTAGTCGCAACTTTCTGTCGAATCAACATCAGTTCCTTGTAGAGATCAGGTGGGGCATTCATATCTGTACGAAGGAGGGATTGTGTGCGACTTAACCACTCTTTCATGACGTAGAAGCGGTGGGGGCTTCTCATACCAACGGCGCTGCCCAATTGGATCGCAAACAGCGAGACTTGAGCAAGCCAATAGAACGGCAGTCCGTCATGGACAAAAGGGATATCCGGTTTCGCAGGAGACAGAGTCTGAGGAGAGGCAGACTGGGAGGACTTCCCGCAGGAGGTGGACCGGAGCTGGTACTAGTTATGCAAGACAAACTGGAACTGAGGTCCTTTCGAGCATTCTAGCTGACCTTGCGCCACAGAGCAAAAAATCGCGCGGTGCATGCAGAATGGTGTACCAATAACCTATCTCAGTGAGCAACAAATGTCAGTTGACAGTGATCAACATGAGCTGTTGCGATCTCACTGTGTACACCGGTGGTATGCCCACATCACACGAGAACAGCGATGGCGGTGTTGTGGTGACAATGGGTGACAGCGGAAACAGTGCCCCGAGGGGCCCGAGCGGCTGCCTGGTTGAAAGCCCAAAATTGGGGAAGCTTTGAACAGTCCAGACGAAGAAGTTTACCATTTTCGATTTGCTAAGGTGAAGCGATGATCGTGGCATGGATCATTCGCATCGTCCTGACATACAAAAAGGTCGATAGGGTATACGCCGTATAATACGCATTTGCATCTAAAGCTTATTTCTCCGGTCGTGCTGTAAGATGCCAAAGATCACATCTGCTAGATCGTCTGGCAGTTCTTGTACCACCTTTGAAAAAGTCAATGGACCGCCGGAGGGGTGATTCGAGATAACGCACCATATGACCGGTATCTGCAATGCGCGTTACGGATGCGAAGGAGCGGCCTCTGAGAAGTGCGTCCTGTTTTGCTCTAGACCTATGTCCGAGTCATCAGTCGGTGTGGCCCATTGAGTAGGGGGACACCAACAGCATATCATTGACAGTCCCATAGATTACATGAACGGGTATTTGCCAGCAGATGTTATTGAGTACTTGTATAGGCGCTACGGCGTTGTGGTCCAGAACGAAGGGCGCTACTTCATGCTTCGGCTTGCATTTGAGGGTGACCCCACCTTCAGGAGAGGGTTTCAAGCCGTGATCCTAATACCAGACGGATGAATGAGGTTTTGTGGGACGAGGGTTTCGCGTATGCGTACGATGTATAAGCTCAGGATCCGACTATCCCATCGACTGCAAGGAGCTCGAGTCTCGAGGAACCTCCTCGCATCCGAACGAGACTTCCATTTTGAGCTACGGTGGGGTATTCGCATGACAGCGGTTTTGTATACGGTGGTGTCGTTTCCGCGGACCTCTTCAGGCCAAATGATAGGTTCGACCAGAATCATCGAGTCGAAGAATTTGCGCTTGGAGAGCGTAGGGGACAGGGCGCTGTGATTAGATTGAGAATTGCTGAACGACGACAGCTTGAAAAGAGGCACGCACATTGAAGTCGCTCCTGTGGAATGACCTATGAGAACCACTTTGTGAACGCCACGATGTATTCGGTTAGAAATGAGTTCCTTGTGCAAGTTGGTGCAAGCTTCGCCGTAATCTTCGGCACCTGGTAGGTGAAAGTCTACATGAGCTCATTCTACAAGCATCTTGCAAGGACAACTTACGATAGATATATGATGGACCATCAATCACCTCCGCATTCATCTCAGCAGACGCGCCATTGGTAGGGGCATCCACAGTCCACGCTTCGAGAACATGCGTGCCAGAGCAAGTGTTGTGTTCAAAGAGTCGCTGGATCGATACCTCCCATTGCTCTTTGTCTATCCGATGTTAGCAAGAAGTCCACCAGATGCTGGGAAACATGACTCACGAAATCCCGCGCCATGAGCGAAGATCAAGATATACCCCGGTGTCTCGCGCGGCAGAGATCCTTCCGAGTCCAAGGTCGAGGTCGTGTACCTCTTAGCCGCACATCTCAACAGAGTCCCCGAGCCGTACGTATCGACCACGAAGTTCTCGACCTGTAGTGTCGAACGGCTGACTTCAATAATGTCCTCCATGTCGATGTCAGTGCAAAGAAAATAGTGGAGCTGCTGTGAAAGCCGATGATATATACCACTGCTTGAGACATGGCATAATCAGCTGTGTCTCCGACGTCTACCTGAGCGCATCGCGCCGCTGCTCATGTGTATAGAGTCGCGCCGCCGCCGTTGACCGCAGGCCGCTGGATGTGTGGCCCGTCCCTTCTAGAATGAGGAGGCAATACAGCATGCCGTAACCGGTTGGGACTGTCCATATACACGGCCATGACAAGGCGAACGTTGGCCCCACATTTGAGAGTCGGCGTTGTCGGATAGGTAGGGAGAAACCGCTGTGAGTCGAGGAGTCATGTCAAACGAATCACCAGAATAGATACCAGTGACTCGTCAGAATACTTCAGAACCAGAGTGAAGCAAATAGAATGAGATTGAAAGTTTAGCATCAAGACAAGGTGAGCGAGAAAGCAAAACAGCACAGCACGGTCCATAAACACAGCGTCCTCCACCCTACATGTCCACCATGAACAGATACTTGACCCGAATCTGGGCGGTGTCGTAGACGATGTACTATCAGATGCAATCAGCGGCTGCGTCAAATGACTGACACGGAGGTCGATGTGCCTACCTCATTGTACTGAAGATAGCCTCCAGTCACGACGTCAGAGCCTCCGCCATCGGGCATATGACAGCCCAGAAGCTCATCGTTACCCGTCGCCTTTCCGGCGTCCTTCCATTTCGTAGGCTGCGTCCGGCCTCGTCCTTTGGTCGCCCGCGCTCCGCTGTTCTTGCAGTTCTCGCCAGCGTTGTAATCCTTTAGATCACAGCATTCGTCAGCCATGAACGATGGGAGACAGAGAATAGTGTGCGTACCGCGTCGTCCTTTTCGTAGAAGGGCTTCACGGCGACTTCGCAGAGAAGCAGACAACCGACATTGTTTGACTGACTGTGACATGGCTTCAGCCGGTACCGGCGGATACTGTATAAGAGTATTACTCACCCAGGATAGCAGTACCCAGCGGACTTGGACATCATCTAAGAGAGAAACAAGTCAGCACACTGGGTGTTATAAAAGTCACCAGCTTGAACCCACGTCCGCAAAATAGACACCTTTCCCGAACATGTAACCGTTCACTGGCGCTTCAGGAGGAGCGATGCGCAGACCCTGCTGAAGAATACCAGCAAAGTTGGTCGTCCGCGATCCATGCCACAGCAGCATGCGCTCTCCATCGCCGAGCTGGTCAAAGCCGCCCTTCTTCCATCTCTCCTCTTCTCCGGGACTGTCATAATCACCTGTGAGCACGACCAAAGAGCGAAAACGAGAACACACACCGCTCAACTCGGTAAATATGGCGAGCATTGGCCTTGATATGACTATGCGTAGAGCCATGCGTGTCCCGCATATACGCCTGTAGAGTCTGGAACTCCTCAGTTGATTTATTAACGGGCTCCATCTTCGAAAGACCGAGCGAATTGAACTGGGTATCGATCGGGTTCAACGGGTTGCCATCTGAATCCGATAGGGCGCTCGAGGACGATATGAGTTTCGATGCAATTTCCTGTCATCAAAACAATATAAATCAACGGCCACCATTTCGCGGGAATGAAACGGATTGACCATGTCACCGAGGGCGTCCACGAGTTCCAACTCCCTCTTCAAGCGTTCAGTGGTGTCGATGATTGTCGGCCTGTTGCGACCGAACTCGTGGGGGATGATTCTGCCACGCCATGAGTATCGAGCATGGAAAAGCAAAGGTAGGCATACGAGTAATATGTGCTGCTGAGGTTCTCAAGAGCGGCACGGAGGCCTGGGCCATGCTCTTTCACGACATCGCCGTTTGGATCCGCAAGGGCCTCGGAGAGTTTCTGGAAGCGATGCGTGAGATGGTCGTCTTGGTAGGCGCAAAGACGAGGTTGACCTTCAAGGCAGCGAAACCACTCAGGATGGTATTTTTGCTGAGCTTGCCTGTACAACGGTCAGAACGCGGGAGCAGAAACAATCGTGCACCGACCAAGAGGTAGTTTACGGGCGTCATAGTTCATCGAAGACAGAGTTGCGTCCATGATGCTGGAAGCAGTTTTAGACAGGCAGTAAGCACGCAGACCATACTGACCTCGATGAGAAGATGAGTCTGATGAAGTCTTGAACCGGAGAGGAAAGAGTGCATTCGGGAATGGGTTTCCTTTCCTCGGGAGTCTTGCTACCGCTGCCATTCTTGGCAGGTTTGTCCTCTTCCTCGTCTTCATCTTCGTAGTTTCGTTCTATCAGGGGGTCAGCCACATGTACACTATTGGAGATGCTACAGTATGTCGTACCGAGCCACTGGTATTTGCCTTTGAATGGTAATCAACAAGGGCTGTATGTGATGGGCACGAGAGTAAGAACCTTTCTTCGCTTGCATTCCAACACGGTCTTCCCAGTTGACACCGGCTTTAGCCTTGAACTGCTTCTTGAATTCGGATACAGCTTGGGAGGCTGAGAAAGGGCCCTATTTGCCATCTCAGCGCCCCGTTTCTCCAAAGAAAGTAGACCTCACCTTCACTTGAGATTGGCCATTCTCGCCGACACGGCCCCAGTGAGTATACAGAATGGAATTCGAGTTGGAGCCGATTGGGTGCAACAATTGTAGAGCGTAGAACTTATTCTTGTTGTCTCCGATATTGGTTTGGTTGAGCATGGCGTCCCAGACACCGTCAGCGTCCTGGTACACTTGGTGGGTCGCTGTGCGCCTCGTGAGACAAAGACTGCTCGGCGTTCACACGACTGAAACTCACCAACTTTGCCAGACATGGGGTCGACGGGCGCGCCTCCCCTCTTCAACACCTAATGCAGATTGAATCCAGAGCGCACAAGAGTCAACTAAATGTGCATACCGTAACCATTTTGGCAGCAGGCTCCTCAGACTGTTCCTTCGCCTTTGTGGCCTTCTTGCTCGCCGGTTTCTTAGCAGGCGCGTCATCCTCGTCGTTGTCCTGGATTTTCTTTGCCTTTTTGCTTCTTGGCTTCGGCGCCGGCGCGTCGTCCTCCTCTTCCTCACCGTCGTCCTCGTCGTCTACATCGCGCGCACGCTTCGCTTTGGATTTTGGCTTTGCGGCGGCCTTCGAGGCCGGCTTAGCAACTGCGGCGGCGGAGGGCTTGATACGGGAGCTGGATCTGGTAGGAACGGCGGCGGCGCCGTCAGCAGCTTTCTTGCGAGGAGGCATGTCGGGGTTTGGGTTCACTCAACGGAGCGCCTCATCTATATAGAATGCGATCACGGGTTGATCTGTATCAGTATGAGTCAAAACGGGTAATTGCCGTATTATCCCGACGCCCAACGCCCGACATGACTCAAGTAGGATGATGGCGCAACAAATGGTACGATCATATCACGAATTGTCGGTAGCGCGTTCATGTATCTCTACACCCGACACATCCATATCCAGCTCATGCAACCTTCTCTGAATCCCAGCTACGTCCGCGGTCTCGAGCACCATTTGAACGTTCTTCAGACTACTCGCATGTGTTTTGAGAAACTCTATCGCCGCCTCGCACGCCGCCTCCGTCATGGGACACGTTCCCAGCCTGGGAATATCCAGCATCTCCAGGTGACTGCACCTGGATTCCTGTGTAAGATCCCAGAACGTGCCCTCGTCAAAGAACGGCTCAAATCCCGCCGCTGCCTCTTCAGATCCGACCGTGAAGCGCAATCGCTTCAACAGCGGTAGCTGTTCGAACAGGAACTGCACATCGGTCGAGTGCGGTGGGTAAGCGAAGACTAGCTCGAGAGACTCGAGCCTCGTGGGTTGTTTGTCCAGATCTAGAAACTCGTAGAACATGGAGAGCATGTCGCTGACCACGACCTGTTCGGTGAGATGGAGGGAGATATGGATGAGGTTGGGTGCGCGGATGTAGCGCAAAATATCTGTGTCGCCCACTTCATTGACGGAGGGTTTTATACAGACATTGGTCGTCAGATCTCGCAGCGCAGGGAAGACGAGTACTTTTGGAGCGTGTTGCAATACACTATTCATTGTAACTCGAAGATCTATACCAGGCTGAGGCGATTGAAAGATGATGAGGCTCCGAAGATGCGAAGCACAGTGAATGAGAAAATGAGAGGTAAGTTCAGGAGCTGGGAGAATGATGCCTTGCAATTCAAGGTGGTGCACACGATTCCAAGGGATTTGGAAAATCATTTTGTAGATGGTGAACAGCTGCTTGACGGGTCCTGGACCGTAAATACAAGACTGCAGTGATGCACTGTTAATGTGTGCGGCAAAGAGAGATAGGTGAAGCGGCATGTCGGCGCTTCGCTGCAGCCAGGTATTCCAGTGAGAGTCCGGGTCCCTGCTCGAAACAAGCTCGGGAAGGGAATCAATGTTGAGATCGAGGCGGATGGAGGTCCAGAGGAGAGGTGATGACAGAGTGAGAGTGCGCCAATGATGGCAGACATGCGTGAGAGCAACTGGAGCAACATCTAGCTGGGTTATTCCTGGGTAAGTGCTGCCAGGAGATATGACATCGGGGAGACAGAATGTGAAGATGTGCAAGAGGACATCATCAACGAGGATGTGTATAGAGCATGTTCCTTGGATCGCAGTTAGTATCAGAGGAGGCAGATAGTGAGTTGCGCGCCTTGAAGTAGGGAATCAGTGCGTCGTGACATGGGCGTTTGATTCAAGAGCTGATTCAAGCTCAGGCTGATCCAGGGGACATCATCTCGGTAAACCGGCCCGAACAACCGCACGCCTGTGTCCTCCCACCGCCATCATGGGCAAGCTCAATATCGCCCACCACAAATCCTACCACCCGTATCGGAGGGACAACATCGAAAAGGTCCGCAAGGATGAAGAAGAGGCGCGTCTGAAAGAGGCGCAAGAGGAGGGTAGGATGATGTTGGCAGTGAGCAGCCTTGTACCATGATACTGAAGAGTACTGATAGCAGTGTTCAGGACGCCGAAGCCAGGATAGACATGCTGCGAGAGCGCTCCGGCGTCAAGCCAAAGAAGAAAGCGAAAGACGACGACGACATGAAGGCGCTATCCGAGTCCTCGATGAAACCGGCCGAATTGCCCACCACTGGCGGACACATCAACTTTTTCGAGGATTTGGAGCTGAGCGCTGTTATTTCGTCGAAGAAGAAACCGGAGCCCGTCGAGACGGACAAGGGCGTTCCACTAGCGCCTTCGGCCAAGGATCTCAAGCCGTGGTATTCTCAGAGAGACCACGATGATGATCAAGAAATTGACCACAAGGCGGAAGCACGACGGTGAGTCTACAATGATTCATTGTCACACCCGTTCTGAGTCAAGTCTCGACAGGAAACGCGATACAGAGCGTAAGAATAAACATGACCCGCTCTACTCGATAACGAAACAGCTCGCGTCCTCTTCCCACTCTTCCTCCTCCTCTTCCTCTTCCTCGGCGCGCCGACAACGCCCTTCCATCACCCATCCATCTCATCCTCCAGAAGTCAGCGCACGGCTCACGCGAGAGTCCTCCGAACGAGAACGGGCCCTCGCTCTCATTCAGAGGAAGAAGAGAGAGATGGCTGGGAGCGCGACGCCGAGCACCGTTCGTGGCGCGGAATCCGAATACGGCGACATGTACAATCGGAGGGCTGTGGAGGAAGCTCATCGAGGACGGAGGCATTGGTGAGGTAGTAAGTGAGCCTTCTTCGTATGGCATGAATCTTGACTCATTATGTGTTTAGCTTGAAGTTATTCCACACAGCATGGGCATGCACCCCGCGAGACGATGTGTTGCTCTGATGAGCTGCGAGGACCGTCCTTCCAACCTGTGGGCTAATACCAAGGGCACCGCTAGGCCTTGAGGATGCACCCTACACGTCCCAAAGACAATGGCGCAGCATTAGGTTCTGCGAGGGGTCTCCGACAGATGGAAGAGCGATCGGAAGGGCGCTGCGACGAGAAAGCTGGCTGTACTCAGTTGGGCTTCATCCTGTCGAGCTTTTGACGATGCCACTGTTGATAAGTACGCGCTGCAGGAACCTTGGTAGCATGAGGCCGATTACGCCGAATGATCACTGTTACGCTATCGTCCCATTCAACCCCTGCTGATCATATGCTCAGCAACGACCTCGAGGTGGCGCCACCATTCTTTCCATCAAGCTGTCACAATCATACACAGCTTTCGAAGGAGGAGAGACTTCGAACATGGAGCCTTTGCCTTCGAGAAACTGTGGTCTTTTGCATCGTTCTGGGCCCTTCCAGTTGAAGGCGTCTCTGCTGTTGTGCGTTGCCCACCTCCGGTTTAGGCTTGGGATTACAGGCTCGCAGAACGCGTCAAGCGCGTTCGTTCTCCATTCGTTCACATGCGGACAGCATTCGATATACAGATATGGGTTGTCTCATTTGTGAGAGACCGAGCCTGCTTGTCCAACTCTTATCTTCGTCAGCGCATGCTATATGCTTCAACTTCCTCGTTCTGGACCTCCTTGCGCCCGCTACTAAGCAATGGCCCAGACACTCTCAATCGTGACGAAACTCTAAGCTCCGGCGAAGGGAATTGTTTCTCAGTGGCTGGTGGTCACTGTCGAGGGAAACTAGCCGCAAATAGGCGATGTCAGAACCGATCGCGGCTAATAATTGATTTGAATAACGTTCCTCCATCTTTCCCATCCCCCGTCATATAACTATGATACCTGACGCGGACGAGCGATCCCTCCCTCCGCCCACTTTACAGCACTATGGATGATAACACTACCGCATCAGACTTTCACCCCATTGCGTCGACATCGACTGCACCCGCACCGAAACCGACGACAGGCAATAATGTCACCTTCGATTCGCCTGAGAGCTCGTCGGTCCAACTCGCACCCATTCCCCGTGCTGGCTCTTTTGGACACAATCTTTCTGGGCTTGGTGAGCCAGGCTGCCGAAGTGTCGCGCGAGTGTCGCTGACGGCGTCGAGAAGGCGGCTACAGCGTCACAACCAGTGCCCGGACCAGCCACACGCACGTAAATGAGTCCTTCCCCGATGCGCTGCAAGTGGAGGAGACCCCACGGCCAGAAGTCGTCCCGCACACACCCCAAGTCGTCCTCACATTCCTGCTCATATCCGGTCGGCGGCGCACTATGAACTTTGATACTACTCACAATGTGGGCCGCGTCAAAGAACTCGTCTGGAATGCATGGCCTGCAGGTATGCTTTGCTTCCTTCCATCTGTTGGCTCCTTTTGATCCTCTGCGGCCAGATTGGAAGGACGAGCGCCCTCCCGCCCCTTCGTTCCTGCGCGTTTTACACCGTGGCAGAGTTCTCCAGGACGACGATGTTCTCAAGAGTGTGTATCTTCCTGTGTTCGTTGCATCATTGTTCATACCAACAACATCTTCTAGATATCCCGTTTCCTGTCGACGCCCCAGCGACCATCGTTCACCTGTCTATACGTCCAGGCGCCCTGGAGGACGATCCTGCAATGAAAGGAGCTGATGAAGCTGCACCTTGTTGTTGCTGCATCATATGTTGAGAATGGCTTCGGCTCCCTATCCATTAATCTAATGATACCCTATCATGCCTCGCGCGCGAAGACTGGATCAGACGACCACATCCCTCTTCTAATAGTCGGCTGACCGTTGACGTGCAGGTCCAACATTGTGGCATACTCCACCAGGGTCTTGTGGTCATCAGTCGCGGATCTATGTTCCTCAGGAATGTAGAACTCAACTGGGCACTTCACGTCTCTACATTCTGATCTGGAATCATCGCAAGGCAGATGATCTGTCAGCCTTTTGGCGTCTGGCATTCCTCCTCTCGACTGAACTTGAAGTTCCTGGTCACCACAATCTATCCAAGCTTGGCGCCGGCAAGTTACGTCGACGTCGTGCCCATCGCTCCTCGAGAATTCGTAATTTGCGTCATCTTCTCACTGACGAGGTGAAATTGCGCACTCCCACCATCCTCCTTTGTAAGAAGACAAAGAAGCCGCTATAAGTAGTCTCGCGCAGTATGTTCAGGAAGTAATAGACATGGCCCGTCTATTATTGGCGATCCTTTCCCTGTGCCTCCTTCCGGCTTTGGCTACTCCTCCAAGCCGTCTCCCACCGGACAGTGGCGTCTTCACCGCCAGAGGCAGCTCTATCATCGCCGCCGATATTGACGATGTATGGCATCTCCTCACAGACTTCCCCGGATACCCAGATTGGAATCCCTTCGCAAGGTACGTTCAAATTGGTTCATTGATTGACCATTAGTTTACTAAATCTCTATGAAGGTCCCAAGTCGTCACAGACGCGTTGTCAATCCCGTCAAAAGACCAAACGGTCAAGGAGGGCGTCTACATCACCATCAAAGCGCAATTGCCCGCCTTGCAGCCCCCCGTGAACGCGTCCACCCAGTCCAATCTTCTTCACCAGCAGATCACTGTGGAAAAGATCATACATTTCGACGCGGAGGAGTACTTGGCCGCGTGGATGGATAACATGTCGCCTGCGATCTTGAATGCGACGAGGTGGAGTGCCTTGAGTGCGTTTGACGATGAAGAGGGGAGACAGATGACGCTATACGAGTCGATGGAGAGCTATGATGGTGCCTTGGCTTCGAGTGTGCAGGCGTTGTATGAGGAGGATTTGAATGAGGCGTTTCAGGCGCAGGCGGATGCGATGAAGGCGGTACTTGAGAAGTGAGATGCCTATGTGTGGAGGTTTAGGACGGCAAGGAGGAGAGTAGAGCGTACAGAAGCCGGGCCTCCTTTGTGTCTACATGGTCATCTCCCTTTACGGTCAACTTGCGCAAGGAGGATGGGAGTGCTTCAGATGTGAGCATGGTACACAAGTTTTGATTGTACGAATTCAAGCGATCTGTACAACTCGAAGTGCTGGCTGGCTGAAAGACCAATGAAGACCATTTGCTGTCTAGACGGAATAGCTCCGCGGATGTCCTCTGTCTCTATCTTTGGCAGGTGATGATAGATAGAATTCCAAGGTCGACCGATGTACATAGAAGCTCAAGGCGAAACCGTTTAACGTGGAGGCCAAGTGGGATGGCAGCACAGTGGAAGGTAATCGTCGAATTCGATGGTCTTGAATCAGACTCTTGATGATTGTTGTGGGTGGGTGGGAGATGTGTGGCCTGTTATATCAGTTAGTATGAATGACAAGAGCAAAATGAGGAGCACACCCTGATACAAGCACCATTCTTGCAATGTTGTAGGTTTTCGCGATGATAAGCCTCAGCAAGCTTACCGTTTCCTCCCTTGTACGCCAGCTGGCGACATGTCCTTCCTTGAGCGATTACTGGGCAAAAGCAGATATTTAAGCAAGTGTTGACGGTGACGTCCAAAATAGAGAATGGAGTAGACATGGTGGTTTGAGACAAAATGATTCGGACCGTGGAAAACATATCAAAAAGACATACCACGATTGATGCATCATGACATGTAACGTTCGATATGGCCGTCACCGCTGGCGAAATATTCACCCTCTCCCATGCCCTCTACACGCTGGGCGCTGCCTATCTTGCGTCCATTATAACGCTATGCGCCGCTCTCATCCCCCAGGACAGCCATTCCATCCGCTCAGTCGCCATACTTGTCCTGGGCGACATCGGGCGCAGTCCGCGGATGATGTACCATGCACAGAGCTTCGCGGAATGTGGCTTCCAGACGGATATTATCGGGTACGGAGGTGCGTCGCCGTCCTACCCTATTACACCTTCCAACGAGATACCTAGGCTCCAAACCGATCCCGGCTCTCAAAATGATTCCGCTTGTGCAGCTGCGATACCTGCCTTCTCTCCCAAAAGCCTTCCAAAGGCTACCTTACCTCTTCTTTGCCCCTCTCAAAGTTATCCATCAGGTCCTATCAATCCTCCGCATCCTGTTGGTCGATATTCCCTCACCACCCGAGTTCATTCTCGTCCAGGTCAGCCCTGCCGGCATGCTATGCGGCGTACATGGTTGACGTGTGAACAGAATCCACCCAGCATCCCCACGCTCGCTGTAGTTGCTTTGGTCGGATGGCTCCGCGGATGCAAAGTCATCATTGACTGGCACAATCTGGGATATAGCATCCTGGCGTTGAGGCTGGGCCGGAGGCATCCGTTTGTCAGGATCGCGAAATGGTACGCGTCTTCAATTATGAGCCGTCCTCGTATTGACGCGATTAGGCTGGAGGCCACCTTTGGGAGGAAAGCGTACGCACATCTCTTCGTGACACAGGCGATGCGCGACCATCTTGTCAAAGAATGGGATCTACAGGGCCGCAAAGTCGTCCTGTACGATCGGCCGCCAAGGCATTTCCACCGTTCCACTTCGCAGGAAGTACACGATGTACGTCTCTCAACCCTCTGGACACTTCATTTCTGAGCTTTCTATCTTTCTCCAGCTGTTCGTGAAACTCTTACCTATTTGGAGACAACCCATGTTCTTGGACGACTGGCTTCCGTCCTACCTGGTCCCACACTCGACGCCTGTCACCGACACCTCCGGTTCCTCTGACGACTACTCTTCACCGACCTCTGGCACATTCCCTTTTGGCAGAATTCGTCCACCTCGCCCCCGTCCCGACCGACCTGCACTAGTTGTCTCAAGCACCTCGTGGACACCCGACGAAGACTTCGGGCTACTCAAAGACGCGCTGTCGCTATATGAAGAGCGCGCAAAAGCTCATCCGGGGACGCTCCCGAAGGTGCTCATGATTGTGACGGGCAAGGGTCCGATGCGGAGGGCGTACATGGAGCAAGTGTGGAAGTTGCAAGAGAAATGGAAGTATGTGAGGTGTGTGTCGGTGTGGTTGGACCCGCAGGATTACCCGCTCCTGCTTGGCTCGTGTGATGTCGGTGTATCACTCCATTCCAGTTCATCAGAGTTGGATCTCCCGATGAAGGTCGTCGACATGTTCGGATGCGGACTCCCAGTGTGTGCATTGAACTTTGGATGGTCAGTGGTCGTTACTCACTTTCTTGCTTTTTGTTGACTCCCTTTGCTTCTTCTCAGCTTGGATGAGCTAGTAAAAGAGGGGGTGAACGGCCTGATATTCGAGAATGCCCCCCAGTTGGCTATTCAGTTGGAGACACTGCTTGCGGGATTCCCGTCTGCACCAAAGTTGTCTACTTTGAGGCAAGAAATGAAGGATTCGAAAGTTCACATACATGCACCGCGGCATCATGGGGAGACGCCAACTCAGTGGGAATGGACGTCGTGGGACGAGAACTGGTCCAAGGTTATGCGGCCGTTGGTCTTGAGGGATGTGGGGAGATAGGACTGTTTCGGATTTTGTGTTAGGTATGTATTGTGGCGACTCCATGTTCAAGCTCGGTGCAAGCTCAATTGTATCATTCTTCCTAGGATACGCAGTGTATGATATACGGTGGATGCCGAAATTTCGACTCAACTCAACTCACCGGAATTGGACCAGAGAGACGAGAAATCACGCACATTGAAAACACCTTGAGGTCAATATAGTTCGAAGTCAAGTCGTTTCAGAACACGTGAAGGCTGGCGGTTCTTCCTGTTCGAACGTCTTCAACTCATTTAGGTCAGACTCAATGCCGATCCGCGCCAGCGGTGCCTTGCTTCTCTCTCCTTCCAGTGCAGGTTCTGATCCTCTTCGCTCATACGCACCGGCCATTTATATGTTCAGCGGGGCGGCCGTGCAAACAAGTAGACAGTAGTCACTGGCACACCAGAGTCAAGTTCGACTTGGAAGAGCATTCAACATGCCCCAGATAATATGAGCACTTCTTTCACGAGTCCGCTGTTTCTCTCTTCAATGTCGGGACACACACGACACCATCACACGGGAAGACTTACAATATGGTCAATTCAGGATTGATTGTACATACATATCAATGTTTTCATTGAGTCTGTTATACATACATAACTGTTAGGCGTTCGAGAAATAGGCGCGCTGGCGGCGGAGCTAGTCTTGTTTAATACTTAGTAGATTAAAGCATTTAGAGCTCACTAAGCCAATCTGAAATGGCCTCATATGTCTCTCTACCCTCCGGTTGGACAGACGGAAAGACCAGATAATCATGGAAAGCATCTGGAGCCTCGAAGTACCGCACCTTCGGTCCAATGGCACGCACCATGCGATCTCTCAACAATCGAATCATATCTGCCAGCATCTCTGCGCCGCCACACGTTATGAAAGTCTTCGGGAACCCGTCAAACTTTGCCTCAGCCTCAAGCGATGCAGGTGATATGTAAGGGTTGGTCTGTGCCTCCCCTTTGCCCATAGAACCGCACAGCCAATCTCGCCCGTTCGTCAGGCCGTCGTCGGTGACAAAATCAGACACACGGTTGGTCACCATGGACCCAGAGGTCTGGTGCGACATACCGATATCTGTCCAAGGCGCAAGGAGAATCATCGCCGAGGGCACCGCAGGCAAACCAGCGTGGCTTTGGTGCTCAACGAGGTAGCGAGTAAGCGCCAGCGCTAGATTGCCACCTGCAGAGTCCCCAGTGACGATGATATCTTTCGGGCTGATCCCAGCCGTCTTTACGAGAAACAGGTATGCTGCCAGTGCATCGAGCAGAGCTGCTGGGAAGGCGTGCGCGTGTGGCCTCGATAGACGGTACTCCACCGAAAAGACATGTTTGACGGTAGCAACGTGCTTCAACAAGCCGCGAGTGATGTTTCCAGTGACATCGTCGGGATGCCCTGACAGCGAGATGTAGGCGCCACCGTGGAAGAACAGGACGGTCTTTCCTTCCGAGGTTTCAGACGCGTACGAGTTGCCAGGTTTCCGCACCCAGTATCCTGGAATCCGGGAAGGTTCGACGCCATTTTGCTGTCCCCAGAATTTGAGATCGTTGACGAAGAGCGAGTCAGAGATAGGTGGGATCCAGACGCCTTCGACTCCTGCGGTCTTATTACGCGTGGCAATAGCAAGGTGATCAGGCGGGGGTGAGCCGACAGGGCCCGTCCTATTAATGTAGTTAGGCCACGAAGCAGCTCCTGGAAGTGGCAGACTGACTTCGCTCCTATCTTATTCGAATGTTTGAGGAATGCGAGTCGCACAGTACGCCTAATGCCCCAACTTGGTCGAGGACGTCTGGACCTGACAACATGCAATGTTGGTATTAACGGCATTATGCAGAGCAGAGTCTGACGTACTTCGGTAAAGCAAATAGAATCCACAGCGGGAAACGAATGAAACAAGTGGAGAGATACTCATATATCAAGTAGAGACCCTTGGCGGGTTGACGCCCGAAAGGAGACGACATGGTGTTAGACTCAGAGAAAGCCTGAGAGCGTCACGAGTGCCAGAAGGAAAGGTTCTGTGGAAGCTGTAAAGATCACCGATGATTGCCAATGCCTCATTGCCTGTTCAACGAGGCCATTCCCACCGTCATAAGCCCTGCTATTTGGCAGCGTCATGTGAGAGAAGCGGGTACCGCGGGATAGTGATAGCACTAGTAGGAGTGTCTAGTCGCGTGTGAGTTCAAGTTTGAGTTGGGTCGCGATCATGCTTGACGTGTAATGATGCCTGATCAGTGATGACAACCCTGGCCGTCGTCGCGCCAAACTGAGAGTCGGTCCGACGCGTCGCGGCCAGTGTCACAGTCTGATAACAGAAAATGGTACAATACTAATTCATACCATGAGTATATGGGACCATTTCATTTTATAAGTGTGGTACACCTGGCGCGTTGGTCCTCTGAAGATGTGGCGCAGGCCGGACAGCAACACACCCTCGACGGTACAGCAGAGTGCTCTGGGACTTCACCCCTGCTAACGTTGGAATGTTAGGCACAAAGGCGGGCTTGCCGTACTCTGTCAATCGATAGATTCAAATGTCCGGTGGCAGCGTCCGACATTGCCTCTGTAGGTTTTCGGCTGTGGGTGGATATACTCCGAGAGACTGAGAGAGTTTAGCTAGGAACAAGCTGTCGCCGCAGATGCAAGTGAGAGAGCCGGCGCCTCGACGTTAACGCAGATTCTAGTTTTAACGCTGCGGAAGCAGTCAAAGTTAACCCTGTACAAGTGTGTTCCAGTACTACTGTACATCACAATATTTACAACAGCTAGCGGCTACGAGTGAACAATCCAACAAATTTTGATACCAATACCCGCCACAAAGTCTTCAAGTCAAGTGGTGTACCATCTTAGCATCTATCTCCCTATCACTCCCGCCGAACCTGCTTTGCAATTCTCCTAGGATGTCCTCCGCACAGGCTTCGTACAACCTCTCCACCTCCTTATGTCTATCATAATACGGCCGACGAACTGCATACGGCGCGATAGCGTTGTATTTGCGCACCGTATCATTAACATCCTTCATGGCAGCATCGTGGTATGCCTGCTGCCGTTGCATCCATGCTTTATCGCGCACAGCTTGGATATCAACGAGCGTGAAGCGAGCGAGGCTGGAAACGGGGTGTTCTGTTGTCAACTTTCGAATGGCCTGTCGCGTCCACGTCTCACGAAGAATCTGTCGGAAGGTCTGAACGGAGAGGTCCAGCGCTGAGAAGTGAGGTCAGAGGACATAAAAAGATGAGAGGTGTGCGTACTTTGCTGAAGGTCCACCCATGGGGGCGCAGCCCCATTGCGCCGCACAATTCGATTCATCAGGAATTCTTCTCGCGCGATGAATGGGTTCCTCTCCTCGATAGCCCGCGTCATGGGCTGTCCACGCCCTTTGACATTCTTGAAGACACCAGCTAAGCGTGCTTTCTGATTTCAGTAATAAGCAGCTGGTCAATATTCAGCGTGAAGGAAATCCTTTACCTCAATCTTGTCCTCAACAAGTCCCGACCACCCTTTCATTGAGACGGGGTTCGGGCGTCCGGCGACATGACTCTTCTTCGCACCCAAGCGATAATCCAGAGTCGATTCGCGAGCCCGATGCAGCTTTCCGGCGGACTCGACGCGCTTCTTCGCCTCCTTATCCTGTCGCCTCTGTTTATCATCTAGTGGCAAGGCCGTCGTCGCAGCAGAAGATCGCAATGGGAAACTGGCCAATTTGACCGAGGAGGAGACATGAGACGGGACTGTGTATTCTGTGTGCCACGGTTTGTGCCCTTCCTTGGTGGGAAGTAAGGACTCGGTCGCCCAGGAGCCAGTCGATGGTGTGGACAATGGTGATGGATGTTCAATGGAGCGAAAGTGGTCTTTGGAGCCCAGCGCAATGGCCGGGGGTGTCCGCTTCAGTTTCTGCTCTGCGGTCTGTATAGTCCCGGATCGCAGTGGTTTGTGTTTATCAATCAGCATGCGGAGGACTGCATCGTGGATGCTTTCGTCGCCTGTCCAGTTCTCATGCTGATTCTCTAAGGCAGCGAGATGGGCCGACTTGGGAGGTGGCTGTGATTGCTCTTCGCGTGCAGCATCGGCGAATAACTTGTCGCTGGCAGAATGAGAGGCAGCCTTGGCAGAGGTGGACCCCTCTCGAGTGATTCGAAACAAAGGTGGGAATCGAGGGTGTGATAAGGATGAGAGCGCTACGCGCATACAGTACGACTTGGTGGTAAGATGGAAAGGGTCTATCGCGGCAAACGTCCGGCGGATGGCAGCACCGGCTCGTACCGGCCCGAACGGTCCTGGGCCGATGATGAGCGCCATAGCTGCATGCCCCCGCTCCCGCAGTCAATTGCTGTTACCCCAAAGTTCCCAAACCACCAGCGCGTTGTTTTCGCCTGTCTTCCTTGATGTTTTCAGTTCATTCTCTAGGCGTCGTAAAGTCAACCTGAGAACATGTTCCATATTTTGTGTCAGGGCAACTCCGACTTACTACTACTCGGCTGTACTTAGAACGATGTTGAGTCTACTACTTATTTTCAAATCTTGTATAATCGCGCACTTGGGCACGTGAGAGCTGACACAGGACGGTACATAGCTAATCTGAATCACTGTCGTCTGGCTCATAACTGTCCGACTCGTCATCCAGGAATGACATTTCCTCGAACTCCCCCGCAAAATTCAAGGCTTTCCTCCAACCCAATGGAAGGAGCTCGTCAGCCTTACTGTAGAATACGTCCAAGTCCGAGTCGCCCTCGTCGTCCGTGAGAACTGCCTCGTCATCCAGAACAATGGTGTCAATGCTTGGACTGCACTCAACAATCAGCCCACTATCGAGGAGAATATCTCGCCACTGTTCGTCCTCATCGAAGTAGACTCGTCGCGGAACCCGGGTCCGTTCAAGACGTCGCTTGAGCATAGGCAAGGATTGACTGTCAGCTGTTCTGCTCTTCAGCATGGTGGCCAAAACCGACGGGTGGAAACCGGACAGAGCCTCCCCGAGGTCTAGAGTGCGCAGATAAGGTAGTAGGCACGTATCGCTAGTAGCCCGGAGGGCTTCAACGACATCCCCATGCAAGGCGTTGTCAGAGAGGACTAGGACATTCACTTGTGGCACACGGTCAAGGAACTTGAGCAGACCCGCTCTGTTCTCGGGGACATGCGTGTCGCATAGGATGTGCAATCTTTTCAACTGCTCACCTGTCGCAGCGTAGAATTCTGGGAACCGGATGACTCTCCTGACAGTGTCTGTCTCGTATTCGAGTGTGAGATCGGACAGAGCGGGGGCATCAATGCAAGTGAGGAGGGTTGGCAAAGTCTGTGGAGGTGGGGTATCGGCCATGCTACCCCTTGTTTCCGCGAGCATCAATCGGCGAAGCTTGGGAAGAGAGATCTTCATGTCACCAACAGGACTATCTTTCCATTTGAGTCCATAGGTTGGGATGCATAGCTCTTCAAGGTTTGTTGAACGCCTAAGATGAGCGAGATTAGCGGCCCATGGTGACATTGTCGCCGCCTTTAGCTGTTCCCAGGGCAGAAGGAATCTTTTGGGATGAGCTTCAGCATTCTCCAAAATTTCGAAGGTCTGAAGCAGTGGAGCGGACTGGGGAGAGAATGTTGCCTCAAAAGACCCAGGGTTACCATTTGTCCGAACGATGAGTTTTTGGAGTGTGGGGAAGGCGACATCCTGATATCCTGACATGAAAAATGTAGAGTCGACCCGTATTGACAGCACCTTGAGGCGTGCACAACATTCACGAAGCGCCGGAAGCGCCGGGTGCTTGCGATTGAGGCTGCGATCCTCGTGATACATGTGCAGCGAGAGCCGCTGTGTCTGTGCTCTGTGAAGACACAGTTCAAAGCGCCGTGCAACATTGACGCAATGCGACTGGATCGTGGACAACCCTTGGAAGCGATAGCTGAGGTCGAGGGAGATGCATGTCCAAAGCACTGGCATGGAAAGCGCAAGATCTCGCCACTGGGCGCAGACGCAGGCCAACGTCCACGGCGCCATATTGGGTTTGAAAGAATCAACATAGTCCGGGCGTAGTTCAAGGAAACATTGCTCTCTTCGAGTCTCGATGTTTTGAATGTCATCCCATGTAGGAACACAAAACACGAAGATTTCGGTCAGGAGTTCAGTGGGTAAGCGACGGATTGGGTGGCGGAGGGCCTTCGCCATGTTGAGCGAAAATTGTTCCTCGTCGCGCATACGGGAAGCGGCGGCTATCACTTCGTCGAGATAGGACAAGTGATTCGGCGCATGCGCCAAAACGGACTCGATATGAGCGACTTCTGTGTCGGTGGGGAGGCAATTTCCGCGAAGCAAATCGTTTGCGCGTTCCGGGCGGAAAATCGAGGGTACAGGAGGAGGGTAAAGAGGATACGGAGGGGGAACCGAGAATTGATCCATGACAACTCGGAGATGGCACGAACAGCGAAACTTGAACTGAGAGAATAATTTGAGTCGTAGGCTGAAGTTGTCCTTTCAGTAAGAGTGTACGAGCGATACCGCCAAGAAGAACTTGCCTGTAAGGCAACGTGACGGTTAGCTTCAAGGGAGAAATATGACGTGAGCGCGAATATAAAAGCTATCGTCTAACGCGTCAATTGCAACGTATACTGCTAAACCACGCAGTGCGCTAGAGTGACCGGTGTAAAATCCTTCAGAGCTGAGAACGAGATGGTGGTTTGTGATAAACTGGATAAACCCTAACCTAAGAAACTACTCTAATGCATGCTAAGCAAAAATGTGAAGTCCGCGTATCTTGGCAGTCCAATCACCAAAGGGAACCGCTCGCTTCGCCACCGCTGCGTGCGTACATGTCTTACACAGACAGATACAAGGCGACATCATCATATTCAACTGTGAAGCAACGAATCTGAGAGCTATGGGGACAGGCAACTGCGCTGGAGGACGGTAAGATGAGAAGCATTGCGTCCGCGTCCAGAGTACACCTTGTATGACATTGAAGAGCTCTTCTCATCGTCCACTATTTATCTGAACTCCATGACATTGTCTCGAGATAATGAACGTTAACGTTTGGCTCAGGCTTTGGAGGGAAGATCACATCATGGGTCACCCGTGGTGACTTGCTCGACGCAGAATAAGTGACGCGTATCCTCGTATATGGCGCGACTGTGAAAAAGCAGTTCAACGAAAACCACTTGCTGCCTGGGCCGAACATCTGCGCGGATATGCCCTCTGCCTCTAGATCTTTGACAGGGATGACATCGATAGGATTTCCAGGTCGACCGATGTAGAAGTTCCACGTGAAGGCGTTATAACTTATTGCTGTACCGCGGAGGCCAAGTGGGATGATAGCATAGTCGGGGATTATCGTCGAGTTCGATGATCTTGTAGACTGTTCCGGGCGGAGGATGGGTAATCTGTTATATCATTTAGTACGGTGTAATAGGAGCGAGATGCGGGCACACCCCAATCAAAGAACCATCCTTGCATATTTGTAGGTTTTCACGATAGGAAGCCTCCGCAGACTTGACGTCGCCTCCTTCTGAAGCCAGCGTAATCCGCCATCTCAGCTGGCGACATGTTTTTGAAGAATTCCTTGGCAGAGGCAGGTATTTCGGGGAGATTTCGTAGGCGTGTTGACACAGAGGACATGGCGGGTTGAGACAAGGTTGCGGCTCAGCCGCCAGTTGATCTGCGGAGTCCGGGCCGCCGTCCGCCATGACCGAATTTGGCACATTTCCAGATTTGGCACACCCGCTCTCTACCAGTTTCCACCAACAACCATTCAATGTCGGCTCCCCGAAAGGCCGCTCCGCGCCTGGCGCGTCCCGCCGCTCGTTACTGGAAAGGAAAGGCACCCAAGGGCCTTGCAGACGTCGACTCTGACTCGGATGCCGAAGAGGAACCCGAGCTCGAGCAGGAAGGCGATGTTCTCATTGGCGGCGACCAGGACATCGTCAATGAAGACGACGATGTGGACCTCCCTACGTCAAAACCTGCTGCGAAAGCGATGAACTTTGCGTTAAAGGACATGGACATTTCGAGAGAGACTCAGGTCAAGAGGGAGGCGGAGAAACGCCTGGATGGTGTGTGATGCGCTGCACGCGCCCGTTTTCATGCTGATATAAAGCACAGAGTCTGAAGAGGAGTCAGAGGAAGAGGACGAGGATGCAGCCGGCGGCGACGAGGTATGTCCTCTCAGTTCCATCTTGCAATCGTCTCATTTCTAAACAGTCGAGCGAAGAAGAGACGTCCTCGGAGGAAGATGAACCTCAAAAGCCCCAATTCCGACCCGTCTTTGTGCCAAAGTACGCATCCCACTCTACCGCGCTGTCGAGTCGCTCACACTTTCAAGTTCAGACGTAGTCGTGTCACCATTGCAGAGAAAGAGGCTGAGGCTGAGGACAGCGAAGAGGCCATTCGGAAGAGGGAAGAAGAGGCAGAGGAGCGGAGGAAGCAGAGCCATGACCTTGTCGCCGAGAGTATACGGCGTGAATTAGCAGAAAGTGCGCCCATTCATCTATTCTGGAACAACTTCTCAACATCAACAGAGGAAAAGGAGGAGGAAGTGCCCGACGTAGACGACACCGACGGCATCGATCCGGAAGCTGAATTCGAGGCATGGCGCCTGCGCGAGCTCGCCCGGATAAAGAAGGAGAAGGAGGAAGAAATGCGACGAGAACAGGAGAGGGAAGAGATCGAGCGCAGGAGAGCACTCCCCGAAGCACAGCGCATGAAGGAGGACCTCGAGCACGCGCAGAAGCTACGCGACGAGAAACCCAAGGGCCAGCAAAAGTTCCTGCAGAAATACTGGCACAAGGGCGCGTTCCACCAGGACGCGGACATTCTCCAGCGGCACGACTTTACGGAGTCGACGGAATCCACGATGGACGTCTCGCTCCTTCCCAAGGTCATGCAGGTCAAGAATTTCGGCAAGAGGAGTCGCACAAAGTACACCCATTTGCTGGACCAGGATACGACTGTGACGACTGGTGGGTTTGGTGGGTCGGCGCCTGTAAAGTCGGGCGGTATGTCGTTGGACGGCGGTGGGTGTTTTCTGTGTGGAGGTCCGCATCTTAAGAAAGGTTGGTGCATTTTTATCGGCTGAATTCTCGCTAAATTATCGTGCAGATTGTCCACAGAATACGGGTCCTATATTACCAGGACGCGGGGCTGGGTCCGGCGCGAACAATGTAGCACCAGGAGGTTCGCGGCAGTGGGGTGGGCCACCGAGAGATACCAATCGTTCGTGGCGAGAGGACGGTGCCGATAGTGGTTGGAAGGATCGTGACGATAGGCGAGGGGACTCCGACGACAGGCGAGGTGGTCGCGATGACAAGCGGAGTAGTTATAACGACAGGCGAGGAGGCTATGATGACCGGCGAGGAGGCTACGACGATCGTAGAGGAAGTGCCCGTCGGCGGTCGCGTTCGCGTTCGCCCGACTACGATGATCGTCGGCGGCGGTCGCGCTCGCGCTCGCGGTCACCTCGTCGCGATAAGCGCAGACGGGTAGAGGCTTCATAGGTGGTATTTCCGTACTTATTGCAGAACGTCAATTATCTCCCTGCGCCATTGAGGCTACGCTGTTCTCGAACTGTGCTTCGAGCACACACACTGACGTCTTTTTGTCCACTAACAGGACAATGAAGGCCGCCTCAGGACCGCTCTGACTCTTCGGTTGGTGCAGAGAATGGGGTACTGGATGAGGCTATGGGTATGGGCGCCATTGATGACAGTGGGTAAAAATCATCACCGTGTCTGCGATGAGGGACCATTCTTCATCAGTCCATCCATGTTTGGCGTTTTCGACGTTTGTTTCTGACTTCATGGATTTCATCGTCTATGGCATACTATATATCTCCCCACTCCTCACCACGGTGCCTTTGTTGCCTCAATGCCTTCCCTTTGCCATATTCCCTGCTCCACCACCAACCTCGCGCTGACCACACATCCTTCCAACAGTGGGATGCCGGAATACGCGTAGGAGCCACATATCCATATCCCCGGCCCACCGCCCGCGCCCTGTAACGGCCCAAGCCTGTCTCGCTTCCGGCCCCATGCGGAGGAGGAATCCTGCTGATAAAAGCCTTTCAGAGCCTCTTTCGACGGCAGACTAAGCACGGCACGCTCCAACGACGCGACGCTCAATATACGCCCTTCTTTGGGCGCTATTATCGGGTTCGTGGTCTGGAACACTGACGGTAGATGAGGAGGGAATGAGACCGGCCGTGGTAATATTTGGGTGGTCATGGTGTACGAGGAGGGGAGGCAGCGGGGCGAGTCTGTCCCTGCCCGAGGGACTATCGTTTCGGTGGTATAGATGAGATTCAGCTCTCGGTGGTCGCGGGTATCGTCGGGTAGGAGCGTTTCGTCAGTGTGGTTGATGACGATTGTCGAGCTGTACGTGAAGGCCTTGAGGTTGTGTATCTGATCATCAACCGCCTTGAGGCGCGCGGGCTGATTCGCGGGTATAGAATCCGCGTAGGTGGTGAGAAGGGGGACGCAGCGGTTGGCCTGGGTCGCGAACACGACGTGATGGAAGCCCGAATAAACGCCTCCTGACGAGTGCACGACGGCGGTGTCGGTGTCCGCATCAGCCTCGATGGAAGAGATAAGGGAGGAGAGGTGGATGTGCTTCACGTTCCCCACTAGTCTGGACACGACATCGCGTACCCCATCTTTGACCACGTAATGATGAGTTCCCAAAGTCTGCCAGATGTAATCTAGTTACGAGAATCAGCCGCGGTATATCAGAAGGGAGACCAGGCGTCATCATACCAAGCATTTCTTCCACGGGGTGCTCCAGAATCTCCTTCTCGGGGGCCGTACAGACGGCGGAGAAGAGAGGAATCAGAACGGTGGTTGTGAAGTCCGCCCACGCAAGATCAAAGCCCGCCCATCGAGCTAAGAAGCTGGTGGGTCTTGTATGTTTGGTCCATGTCGCGTACGACATAGTCTCGACGTCATTGGGTCGAGCGAAAGGAAGGGACAGCCAGACGAGTCGAAGGTAGCAGATTAGGATCTGTATTGCCCAGAGCACGAAGAGTCCAATCGTCCATGCCCTAGCAACAGCTTTACCAGATAAGCCCGTGGCATTACGGAGGTAGGAGTCGCCAAGTTTGGTGGGCATGCTGACGCCCTTTAAGCCAGAGGATCCATTATAGATCATTTCTGTCGTGATTGAACGAGAATGGTGTGAGCCCGTCAACAAGGAGAACGAGTACGAAAAGTCTCGTTCCACGAACGCAACACCAAGCTTTCTGTAGAGCGCGATGAGTTGTTTGTAATACCCTTTGAAGTACGTGATCACGCGTGAGAGAGAGATTGTTGCGAAGAGATGGTACGACTCACCTCCTTGGAACGAGCGCATTGGAACGTCCACCCTCCATGTCTGCTCCTTGCCCGGAACAGGTAGTGATATTGATGAAGAGTCCATGCCCAACGAAGAAGTCTAATGATTGGGAATCAGAGTGTCCCCACCAAATCGACAGATCAAAGTACGCCCACCTTCTCAAACAAATGCACCTCGAATTCAATCTCCTCGTCGTCCCGAGCAGAGGTTAGAAGGTAGGCGGCAGTGAGCCCTGCAAGGCCGCTGCCTATGACCGCGACCTTGACATTTCTAGGCATGGAAGAGGAGGGAAGAGGGTAAAGGGAACCGCGATCGAGCACATGTGGCTTTTTTGAATAATAAATTTTGATGGCGACCGTGGTGAGATTGGCGATCACGGGGAGACGGCATAGCCGGACTTTCACCTCCGGGGCTTGTGGAACCCGGAGGTCAGATTATTGACAAAGTCTCGGGACAGACGAAATGAACATTTAACATAGACAAATGTCAAGAGAAAGACAGCCGACGCGTCTGGAACCGCGATGACTGGATTCCAAGCGGATACGTGCAATTCCATTTGGCCACACCATGATACATGTCGAAAATTCACAAAGACCAATCAAAATATACCTTCACTAACTAACCGTGGACTCCGATGGCGTCTTGTATGACATAGTCACTCTCCCCGCTCAATTCAATGGCCGCACATATTCCTTTCGCGATTCCCCACTCGCAGGCCACGTCCTCGAACGTGAAAGCGCCTCCGAACCCGGCAAGTTATACCGAGAGGGATGTTTCTCAATCACATCATTCTGTGCGAGTCGGTTCTTTATTATGTCCTAGAAACACAATCACATACATATACTTCGGAAGGTTAGAATGCTAGAGATTGCCAAAGCCATCCGTCATGATCGAGGTACCTACACTGCCCCCTTCAGTTGCCCTCAAAGACCGTAGAGGTCTGCGAAGGCATCGAAACTAGAATCCTTATTCCTGACATATTCCATCCCATTCGAGACGACATCGGTCGCCTCACGTCCGTACACGTCCTCCATGAACTGGAGCATGCAATCGATGCCAGCACTTACACCGGAGGAAGTGTAAAGGTTTTCGTCAACAACCCATCTGGCATGTGCAACCCAATGTACATTAGGTCCTTGGCTGGTGGCCCACTTCCAGGACTTCTTGTTGGTCGTAGCTTTACGACCGTCGAGGATACCAGCGCGAGCCGCGATGGTTGAGCCTGTGCAGACGGTGATCAAATATCGCAGTGATGGGTAGATCTGCGCGACATAATCAATGATAGGCCGCATCGCCTCATCAGAGCGAGTGCCCAACCCGCCGGGAATGAGGAGAACGTCCAGTTTGGACGGAGGATTGGCTATGGTATGCGTAGGCAGGATAGACTGTGCGCAATTCGACAGTGGGTTCTGGTTGGTGTTTGTAGACACCGGCTGTAGATCTGCAGCCGAGCTGATGACGGAGAGGTTTATCTCGTGCCCATAAGAGAGTATGTTCAGCGCGTCCAGAGGCCCGAAGACATCAAGGGCTTGGAAGCCTGGGAAGACAATCACCCCAAAGTTGACTGGAAGAGGTTCTGTCGAGTTTCATTCAGAAGAAAACCAGTCCGGCTAGGTAACTTGAACCGACCTTTCTGAGTTGACATGATGATTCAAGGTAAAGTTGACCTACTTACAAAGAAGGCGAGTCATCACAGAGATCAAGGTGCCTTTTACGGCAGGCAAGTGAGCAACCCTTGGCCATCTGGCTGTCAAACAACCGTGACTAGCACCATGCTGAGACCGACGCGCTTTTTGCTCCCAAGAGCGCACAGTGTCGCCACGGTGACCGTTAGAGGAAGAGAAAGAAATCTCCGGCATTCGGACCGGAGCAGACGCCTCTCTTCTTCTGCCATCGCGATGGCCGGCACCAAATATCAATACGTGAAGAAATTCGAACTCCCAGATCCTCTTCTTCCTGGAATGTTCATGGTATTTCGCTTGGATGGTCATGGGTTCCACCGGTACCGTTTTTTCGTTCTTTTATCAATGTTTCCCCACTGATCATTTGCATCAACAGCTTTTCAGATGAACACAAATTCACCAAACCCAACGACGTCGCAGCCCTCGAACTGATGGATCATGCTGCACAGAGTTTAATGCATGAATACCCCGACATCGTTCTCGGATTTGGTGAATCTGACGAGTATAGGTACTCGCTTAGCAACACTGCTACATTCACGACTTGACGATATTAGCCAGCTTCCTCTTACGAAAGTCCACCTCTCTGTACAACCGACGCCAATCCAAGATAATCTCAACCCTCACCTCATACTTCACCTCATGCTACGTGCTAAACTGGGCTAAATACTTCCCGGAGAAACCGCTGTCATATCCGCCATCCTTCGATGGGCGAATTATACTGTATCCCAGAGAGCGCGAGATCAAGGATTACTTCTCTTGGCGACAAGCCGACAGTGAGTGCCTCGCCTTCTGTGTTTGGTGGATCTAACCAACTAGTCTGTAGCACATATCAATAATCTGTACAACACAACCTTCTGGGCGCTGGTCCAACAAGGCGGCGAGACGACGACGCAGGCTCATAGCACGCTAAACGTATGCTTCTTATAGAAGCACCACCTTCCTCTGACTGTTATCCTGCAGGGCACGTTTTCCAAAGACAAACACGAGATACTCTTCACACGTTTCTCCACGAATTACAACGAGATAGATCCTCGATTTAGGAAAGGAAGTGTTCTAGTGAGGACAGAGGTACGTCTATATATACTCAGCGTATTTCACGCAGCCAATCCAGGCTTTCCAGCTACCTGAAGAGGAACCCGACAAGAAGAAATCCAAGCCGCGAACTAAGATAGACGTTCTGCATTGTGATATCATACAGGATGAATTCTGGTCACAGAGAAGAGTACTAGAGGAATAGACTGGGTTTGAAAGCGATCAAGCGCTCTAGCCCCTTCGATTCACTTATGATGGATGAAGGCACCACGGCAGTAAGGTCACGACTGAGAAGTCCAAAGAGCTTGGGAATCGATTCTCCAGTTCCGTACCTGCTGTCTCACCGCTCTTTCCAGGCGCCAGCAACATGCGCAGACATTGCATTCCCAGCCGCACTGAAGTCTTCTCGGCTGCACAGGCGATCGTCAGCGTCCTGAGAAGCCTGGGGTACAGCGCATGCTTTGTCGGCAGTGTTGCCTGCCACTTGTACGGGACGACCAGGACGCCTGATGTGAGATATCCTTGGTTTGTTGAGACCACCACGCTAACAATGCCCAGGACGTCGACGTAGTGGTATTTGGCTGCTCCGTATCCCAGGAAGAGCTCAAGCGCCAAGTCGTCAACTTCGATTCCACGTTCTACACCGTGGCGTCGAAGGATCCCTTCGCCACGTATCGCGTCATGTGGTACCGTCTCTCGGGATATAGCCGCTCGTGCAAGGTCGATCTACTCTTTCCAGGCGTTATGAACATCCCCAAGGTGCCCACTGACCAGATTGTGCGCCGCGACTACGTATCGTCCAACGGCGATCGCAAATCCCTACCGGTCATGCCATTCATCCCACTCCTCCTGCTCAAGCTACAGGCGTGGATGGACCACGGGGAGTCGTCCAAATCATGGATGAGGGTTAAGCAGCCGACTGATGTGGCGGATATTGAAGAGATTCTGAATCTCTTCGATAAGAAACGTCACGGAGAAACTGGGTCGTGGATCCCGGAGTCGTTCCTCTCGGAGGGAAGACGTAGAATCAAAGAGTTCGTCAAGAGTCATCCTAGCATGCGTCGGAAATGGGAGCAAATTGTGATCTGAACGGGTGGGGCTCGGTGCTTCATTTGCCTGACAATCTTGTGAGCAATCTTGTTACAGTGTTATATACGATACAGATCAGGTGTGCTTTGATACATTCTTCTTGCCCATACTACGCCAAAACCTCCTTCAATATCTCGATGATAGTGTTCACCTCTTCCACAGTGTTGTAGTGTACCAACGATATCCGCACGACGCCATCATCGATGTCCACCTTCGGTTCCAGATTGTCCACCAATGAGTGTGCGTAGAAGTGCCCATATCGGATTCCAATCTGTCAAAAGGAGGGGCTGAGAACACAATGAGGGTTGTGAGTATGAAATGAACTCACGCCTCCCTTCTTGTCGAAGAACTTGACGACATCCTTGCTCTTCATGGGCTTCTCCCCTACAACAAGAAAGCTGATGGTGGGTACTCGCGTCAAACCAGGGCGTTCATCTCCGACGATCCGGACACCGCGCGCCTCTTGCACGGGATCGGTCAGGAAAGCCAGGAGAGGCTCAACAAGCGTCTGTTCATGCTCAGCAATGGCGGCGAAGGTCGCCTTCAAACTCTTCTTCTCGGTCAAGGAGAGGAGGTAAGGGATGACACCCGTCGTGCCGTAGACAAGCTCATAACCCGGACCTCCAAGCTGGAGTTGTGATGCCGTCTTCTCAACTTTGAGGAAATGGTGTACGAGGGATGTGAGGGAGTGATGAAGCGAGTGCTGGCGAACATACAGGGCTGATGTATGCGGCCCATATACCTGCATCGCCAAGGAGTGTAAGAAGCTACTCCGAGTCCGATTCGGGGGCGCAGCTAACCTTGTAGAAGGAGAACACCGCGTAATCCACGTCCCAATCGTCGACATCGATCAATCTGTGTGGCGCATACGCTACGCAATCTATCGAGATCTCCACCTTCTTGGCACCGGCTTTCTTTGCTGCGTGGCGCGCTGCTTTCACCACGTCCTTGACAGGGACAATCGACCCAGGATGTTCGAGCATGCGGTGAACGCTATGATACGCGTACGGTGTCCAGGAAGGGTCAGGATTAAATTTCGCAAACTGTTGTCACACATTCTCATTTCCCTGCCGAGGTCCGGTCTATTATGTCATGCCCTTGGCTTTTGTGACCCTCGTCGCTCCCTCGTCGTCATTGTCATCCCGCCATCTGTCCCGATTTCCCGCCCGCCATCCCGCCCGCCATTACTTAGACCACCCGCTACCATAGAATCTTGCTGACCAAATACATCTAATGCCCAGAACAGTTTTACACTCAATGTCACTCATCCATATTTCACACCAAGATACACAGCAAAACAGTGTCTTCGCCGGAAGATTGGAGACAAGTTCTCAGACAACAACGGGAATCTGGTCTGTGGTCTATCATTACAGTCTTCACATCATAATGTATAGCACATATAATCAGAGGGAGAGAGAGAGACAAGTTTCCAAAGAACACACTAGGTCCTTGAATTCATTGCATTTGACTACGCGACGGTACTTGAAGGAGAGGAAACGACATGATGACCGCTATCGTTCTTGGTTGCGAGAAAGCGCCCGTGGCGGGGGTGACCAGGCACATCTGCACCGTTTTGGAACAGTGCTCCAAGACTATAACCTTGAGCGCCGTCGATCACGCTCTTTGGTACAGTGAATGATACCATCCCGCCGCTCTGGAGACCATGAGGGTGGGGTTAGGTTTTCATTGCATCGGTCCGACGGAATCTCACTTCCTGAGATTCAAGCGGCTCGAGCCCTAACCCTAGTTGCAGGCCGGAGTTTTCCGGAAACCGGTATAATCTGCCAGCATGCCTCCCTTGGCCATAATAATTCTAGGCACCACAGTGCGAATGAGAAACTGGCGGGCACAGCGGGACCAGCGGCGGTGAGAACGACGACAAGAACGGCGGCGGCAGCGACGATGATGGGCACAAATAAGGCACAAAAGTCAAGGGCATGACATAATAGACCGGACCTCGGCCATGAAATGCGGATGTGTGACAACAGTTTGCGAAATTCAATCCTGACCCTTCCTGGACACCGTATACGCGTGCGCGACGAAATTAAGGGGAGAAGTTCTTCAGTCTTGAGCGCCACGGAGTACGGATTGTTAGGGCTCGTGGGTGAGGGCCGCCAGTATATAACTTCGGCCCCTCGACGGGCTGCAAGCTTTTTGAATGGCCCGGAGTTGGCTGCAAGGAAGGTTAGATGATAGATCCGGCTATCCTAAGATCGTTTCATGAGAGCGTGCCTTCGTGTTCTCCGGTAATAATTAACTCGTCCCCGGGTTGGATATCGTTGTCCAGACTCCGAGCAAGGTTCTCCATGTTGGCGCTGGAGCTTGGACCAAAAACAATCTCCTCAGGGCGGGCATTGAAGAGCTTGGCAGCCTCCTCTGGGGCCTCGACGGTAACTTTGTTGGTACTGAGGGCAGAGATGGAGTAGTCGGCCCCGAGTTGGGCGTTCGTATTCAGTAGATAGTCGTAGACTCTATCCGCCACTTCTAGAGCGACTTGTGACCCTCCTGCGTTATCACCGTAGATGAACCCATTTTTGAGAGCGGGGAAGTGACTGCGAGCCTTCTGGACGTCGAAAGTCATTGTGGTGGGAGGGGAAGCAGACTATCGATGACCAAGACAGGTCATAGATATGATATCTACGCATCTGCGGCCCGGTATCGACGGTTTCTTCTACACATCTAAGTATTGAGCAGAGTTGGAGACGTTTCGATAGAGAGCTTGGCAAAGCTGGCTTGACCTGGTGTACCGCGGAATATGTTCGTCCAGGTAACATAAGAATGATAACCTGTTCAGGGATCCAAGCATTTAGGTAGGCAAAGTTCGCGGGTCCACCCTTGATTCTTACAAGGAAATCTACGCGGTGCAGCTTCAAGATTCGATTTGTTGTGCGCCCAAAATGAAGGAAGCCGCACCTGTGTTATCTCAGTGGCCATGCACCTACATTTCGTTATATTAGGTCCAGGTCGTTGACTTGAAGCCTTGAAGGAGCTGAAGAAGGGTGTACTTTTATCTGGACCGTTCTGCCCGTTGTCCAATCTACGGATCCACAGGACTGGACTGCAACTGTTTGATCGATATCTACGGCGCTGATGGCTTGCCTGTTTAGGTCCAGGCAGCTCCAGAGTCTTCAACAACATCGCTGACGAGTTTGTAAGCCTCGAAAAAAGTGTTCAGCATCAATTATGCAAATCTGGTGAGTATTCATAGAATAGTGATGGAAACAGAGATTGCAAGGCAGATTGGCTGTGGACTCCGTAAGTAACGAAATGGAGGCCGTGGCTGGCCCTGCACGCCACGATCAAAACTGATCGAAGCCTGGGTCCGCAAACACGGGACAGCCGCGAACCGTTCTTTAGTGGACTCCATGACTCTGTGCGGGACTGCCATCTTCCCCTCTTTTTCTGGCCGTCCCCTGCTTGCTCTGCCCTCCATCTAAGCCCGTAATCAACCCTGTAACCAACGCCCTCAATGCCAGCAAGCAAGGCCGCCCGTGGTCACGGCAGCGAGCGCATACACCCATTGACCCCCCGGGAAACCCCACCTGGCTCTCCAAATCATCCTACCCATATCTCTCTTCCGTCTAGGGACCACGACTCCGGGATGTCCTCCCCGTCACAGCCGCCGACACCGTCCAACTCTGTCTACTTTACTCCCAGACGGGCTATGGCATCCTTTGAGAATCTTGTTGCGTTAGCAAACCATCAGGAACGGCTCAAGGAGGCGGGGAAGATGGTCTGGCGTGTTCGTGGCGAACCCGTAGCTGAGCTACCAGATCTAGAGGCGTGTCTGAAGCATGCCGCTCTTGGGGGATTACGTGCGTGGTTATGAATTTCCCCGTGGGGTCGCACTAACTGATTTTCCTGCGCTAGGTTCTGCTACGTTAGCGTTCAACATCCGAGCGGCCTTCAATCTCATCCTAGCCTTCATCCGTATCCGGCGCGTGCCAAAGTATGTTCACCTCAGTCTAGCGACTGGGGTTGCTAATATGTCGATAGAAACCAGCGATTAGCTATCCTTGGACGCGCCATCTTTGGGGAAGACACCTGGAGGTTCGCCGCCATGCTAGGTCCTTCATTTCACGACTCACTCTGCATTCAACTCACTTGCATTGTAGGGACTTTCACTTCGGTCTACAAGTTCCTCATAAACGCCCTCCCTCTACTATTCCCAACCCAAAAGTCTAGTGAGGACGATCCTTTCACTGATGACTCGCTGGGGGCTCTGGAAGTAACAACTCCCGGTGGGGCACATCGCCGACGCGCCAGCTTATCCCTCAGCGCCCATGCGCGGCAGGTCATCATCCGTAAGAAAACTCGTCGATGGCATTCCGCTCTTGCAGGTGCTCTCGCAGGTGGTCTGGGCGTTCTCTTTGAGAAGCGTGGCCGAAGGATAACTATCGGCCAGCAGATGTTTGTACGGTGAGTTCATGTGTTTTTGCTAGTTATGATCACCCGTTCAATAGCCGGTTCAGTGGACTACAAGGTTCTTTCAACGCATTCACCACGCGAAAGAACATACATATACCCCATGGCGACATCATGCTATTCTCTATTGTGTGAGCCCTTCAGTGGTATATCTCGACGTGCTCTCATTGGTTCTTTAGATCAGCACAAGTGCTATACGCATCATTCGTCCGGCCAGATAGTTTACCTGCATCCTACCGCGCTTGGTGAGACCATTCGATACCGAAATGTCGATTTTTAACGCGTCTCTAGGATCATACGAGCATCTCAGGTGCCACCAGAGGCCATCAAGATCAATCACGACTTACTACACACGCATTCCTTTGATACAGCGGATCTAGACAAGATTATAACCAGTGCTGTAAGCTTCTTGTTTTTCTTCTTTCATTCGAATGCTCATATGCCCTCCAGAAATGGAAAATCACTCCTCAGAACGCAGAATCACTACTATCCCGGAAACAAGATTACTCCCTATACTCACCCGACTCTGCTAAATATCTGCCCACAGCCCATTGTCCGTGCGAGGCACTACATCCCGGCCAGACGTCCTGCTTGACAGAGATGCCCATCGCTCGCTTCATCGATGTCGCACGGTTCATGTTCCCAGTATACGGCGCGCTGCACATCCTTCCCCCAATTCTCTTCCGGTCGAATGCTTTCATGCGCAACCCAACTGGGATGCTCTTCAAAGCCCTCTTCGGGACCCTCAAGAGCTGCACATTCCTCGGCGTGTATGTCATCATATACCAAGGTGCGTCTCTCAACCTTGTCTTTGTCCTCGGTTGTCCCTGATCTTCCGGGTTTAGGAATCATCTGTGCGCGAAGCAACATGCACGAATTCTTCAGCACCCTTCCCATAACATCGTGGATGAAGCTCCCCCAGTGGCTCGTTGACCTGCTCTTTGTGTCGCGGTGGGCGTATTGGCTTCCTGGGCTCGCTACGGGCCTGTCCATGTTTTTCGAAGAGAAGAAACGACGCGCCGAGCTCGCCATGTATGTGCTCCCGAAAGCGCTCGAGAGCATGTGGAACATCGCGACAGGGAAAGTCGGCGGGTTCCGGGCGGGGAAGCCTGGCGAGGCGCTGTTGACGGCGCTGGGGATGGCCATGGTCATGAGTACGTATCAGAATGACCCGCACCATTTGTCGGGACTCGTTAGAAGGATATTGTATCAGTTCATCGGACCAAATTGATGTGTATATAGAGAGATAGTAAATAGGTTTTAATTTGTAGTGATAGGGTACAGTAATCTGTAGGGTGCACCGGGGTTCAGGACTAACCACATTACACAAGTAGTAGAGAAATGAAAGGCATGTCAAACGAGATGTGTCCTAAGATAGTCCACTAAGAGTCTCTGTCTTGACTGTCGATGCATCACTCGTGCGTAAGTACACTCTGAGTACGCTGAGGAGCCTGAGGGCTTTTTCAATTGCGCTCACTGGCCAGGGAAGCTGGCTACTTAAGTTTATGAGGCTTGAGCAAGCGTCGATAATCATACACTGACATTTTACCTGGCTACGCGCTCACGTGGCTGTTCATACACTTGAGGTTAACCGTCACATTGCCATACAGGCAAGTTCTTTTTGGCAGGGTTTTTGAGACACTCTTACTGAAAAGATGAACTTCAGCCCCCAACTCGATCATTCTTTGTTCGCTCTTCGTGCCTCAGTTGTCATGGATCAATTCTCGGTTCCCCAGGCTCCGTATCCTCTTTACCCTCCTCCTGTACCCTCGATTTTCCGCCCGGAACACGCAAACGATTTGCTTCGCGGAAATTGCTTCCCCACCGACACAGAAGTCGCTCATATCGAGTCTGTTTTGGCGCATGCTCCCACCCACTTGTCCTATCTCGACGAAGTGATAGCCGCCGCTTCCCGTATGCGCGACGAGGAACAATCCTCGCTCGACGTAGCGAAGGCCCTCTGCCACCCGATCCGTGGCCTACCAACTGAACTCCTGGCCGAAGTCTTCGTGCTTTGTGTTCCTACATGGGATGATATTCAAAGCATCGAAACTAGAAGAGAACAATATTCTCTTGAGCCACGCCCCGACTATGTTGATACCCTTAATGCCAATATTGCGCCGTGGACGTTGGCTTGCGTCTGCGCCCAGTGGCGGGATCTTGCGCTTTCCATGCCAGTGCTCTGGGCATGCATCTCCCTCGACATCGGCTATCGCGAACCAAACTCTTCCAGATCGCATTGCGCCAAGGTTGCACGCCGTTTCGAACTGTGCCTTCAAAGAGCACATACACAGCGGCTCTCGCTGCACATGTTTCACGGATACCAGAGAGTCGTACTTGATCACCCGGCGCTTCCGGCGCTTCGTGAATGTTGTTCACGCCTCAAGGTGCTGTCAATACGGGTCGACGCCACCTTCTTTATGTCATTGTGTACGAATCTCGCCTTTCCCACCCTCCAAAAGCTCATCGTTCGGTCAAATGGTGGCTACGGTTTTTTTGAGGCAACACTGTCTCCCCAATCCGCTCCCCTGCTTCGGACCGTCGCAATCTTACAGAATGCTGAGGCCCATCCCGACGGCTTCCTTCTGCCCTGGGCTCAGCTCAAGGCGGCGACAATGTCACCATGGTCGGCTAATCTCGCTCATCTTACGCTTTCAAGAAACCTCGAGGAGCTATACATCCCAACCTATGGACTCGAATGGGAAGATGGTCCTGGTGACAACATGAAGATCTCTCTTCCCAAGCTTCGCCGATTGGTGCTCGCGGAAACAAGGGGTACTAGCTTGGCCGATACCCCACCTCCACATACTTTGCCAATCCTGCTCGCCTCCATTGATGCCCCCGCTCTGTCCGATCTCACCCTCGAGTACGACACAGACACTGTCGGGAGAGTCATCCGGTTCCCGGAATTCTGCGCTGCGACAGGCGAGCAGTTGACAAAATTGCACATCCTATGCGACACGCAAGTCCCCGAGAACAGAGCAAGTCTGCTCAAGTTCCTTGACCGTGTGCCACAAGTGGAGGACCTAGTCCTCTCCGACGACGCCTTGCATGAGGATGTCGTTGAAGCCCTCCGGGCTACCAGTGATTCATGCCTGCTACCTTGTCTGCGCACAATAGACTTCGGAAAGGCTCTGTCCGGTTTTCACCTGTCGGTTTTGGCCACCATGCTGAGAAGCAGAACGGCTGACCGTCAATCCTCGCCTATGCTCAAGCGACGTCTTGAACGGATCCGGGTTCCGCGACGAGTGTACTTCGATGAGGACGGACAGTGGCGAGATATTCTCCTCGATAGTGTGCTGATTGTTGAGTGCAGTCCAAGCGTTGATACCAATGTATCGGATGGCGAGGCAGTTTTTACGGACGACGAGGGCGACTCGGACTTGGACGTATTCTACAGTAAGGCTGACGAGCTCCTTCCATCGGGTTGGAGGAAGGCCTTCAATTTTGCGGGGGAGTTGGAGGAAATGACATTCCTGGATGATGATTCGGACAATTGGGAACCAGAAGACAGTGATTAGCTACCGTCTTGTGTCGGGCCATCGAATGCCAGTGCGCGACTATTCAGTACTTGGAATGGGTAGATTCAACATCGGTCTATAATAAGTCGGAATTCGCCTGATACAGAATATGAAGCAGGTTCACATTACGATGCCCAAGAGATTCAGAGTGGCTAACCTTTTCCCCTGTCATCTCAGTAGGAGCCGTCAACGGTGGCATAATCAACTTGACGGCAATGTCGCTATCATGATGCTGCGAGTCTTCTGGTCCGAGTTGATGATCTTCACGGAAGTTGACATTTTAGTGAGGAATCTTGATTCTGAGCTTATCAATGTACGAGGGGGCACGGAAATACGCTCACAGCCTACAGATTAAAGAAAGGTAGATATCTAGACTGTCCATTATGCATCAAGTCGTGCGTGAGTACGTTGACAAAGTTTTCCCTCCTTCTCTCAAGAGAAGAATGTGGTATATCTGGTCTGACAAGGAAAACTCAGACTTAGACTAATGGTGACAAGGCTTCAAAGCTTCAACCGTCGCTTGACACATTCGTATTTGCCTATTTGCGGCCCGAATAGGCTTTTTGATGAATGATCTATTTGTTTAGTGTTGCCGCTGGCTGAGCCTGGCTCGGTTCAGAGCGGCGAGCCGATGAGCCGAGCCCATATTGAGCGAGCGTGAGCCGAGCCCAATCAAGCCGGCTAGCCATCGGCTCAACCCAAAAAGGTTACTGGTCCTCCTCAATGGGACCTGGTACTCCTACACGGCTGCTATATACTCAAGATTCATGTTGGATGATTGGGGTTCACTGTGATATGTATTTGTTGGGCAGCAAGCTTGTAATCCGTTGCGAATCTTGCGATCATCTTGTCAGTAGTGTTGCCGCGAGGTGAGTCGAGTTGAGCTCGAGGCAGCGGACCGGAGTTACCTCGCTTGTTCGAGTCGAGTCGAGCTGCAAGGCGCATCAAGGTACCTTGAGGAAATGCCCCAAAATGGCAGCCGGTATTCCGGCTCAAGATGGCGCATTTGTTCGTGCTCTGAGTGCTCTTGAGTAAATTATAGATTTCTGTGCACTGTTACAGCTGTCAGTGAATATGGAAAATGTCAGAAATGAACTTCCACCTGTCTGAGTGCAGTTTGGCAATGATCCTGGTGTGTATGGGCTGGAAATCGACGTCGACGTTGCCCCAATTGCTGAGCACCACGGATATCCAATGAACAGGATGGGCCACCGCAAGCGTGGCAAAACCGGGGCACATAGCATATAAATCATTTTCACAAGTCCAGTCTATTTTCTGGATTGATAGACAGATATCTCTATATAAGTAACAAATCTTTATAACTACAATATGCATATAAATCATGCATTAATACGGCTCGATATAGTGCTATATTGACAAGAGGCTCATGAGCAGTAAAGTGATAAAGAATAGATGTTTTTGCAGGATTAAGATCGTCTGAATAAATGGCATGACGTATATGCATGAGCATATAAATACCAGAGTCAAAGGCATTCAACTGCATGGGCATCTATCATGTAAACAAATCGATAAGTGAGAGAGAGAAATTCAAGTAGTCTTACCTGAGTATGAGGATGAAAATCTCTTGATGGTTCCCAGGCTAATAGGGTTATACCACAATATGCATATAAATGATCCACAAATATACGTATACTCTGAGATAAATGAGTCAAATATCATCAAGAAATATAAGCATACCTGTAACATGCGCCCATCCATAGAATTTGCTTTCCATTCTCTTCTATGAGTTCTTGAACTGTCATATAGAGATATAGACTTGTTCTTCAAATCAACCACAACAGATATCCAATCACTAGACTTGTGAGAAGGATAACCATTGTTCGACTTGCGAATAGATTCCTGATAATACATTGGAATAATCATGCGATGCCATTTCGATATGTTGTGAAGATTTGCCTAAAAAATATAAGTTTATGAATTGAGAAATTGTTCCTAACATACCGCAATAAATCCAGTAGTGACAATTGTTTGAAATATCTCTGCATTGATACTCCCAACTGGATCAATACAAAGGCCCTCCTGGTTTGGAAGAAATAGATAGGAGGGTGCAAATGTGGTAGGCAGAATGAGTACATCTTCAAAATATCTGGTTGGAAACCAGATAGAGAGAATATGATCTATAATGGCAGGCGATGCTTTATGATTGGCTGTTAAGGAGTCCAGATCGGTTTGTGTCAATTGTGACGCATCCCTTTCCAATATTTTGCAGCAAGTTTGAAAAACCTTCAGTAAAATTAACAATTAGAGCTTATAGTGAAGATATAATATAACATACATAGAATTGAACTCCATGCATCTTTCCACCTATGTCATGACACTTGCGACGCAAAAAGTGCTGAAGATGCAAACTAGATTGTTGCATTGTAACAGATAAAGCTAGAATTTCTGGATTATTTCCAACTGCTGCAGCAGCAACAAGATTATCCAAGATGGCAATGTCATCTTTGATAGAGACAAAAGCTTTTCCATCTAGCTCATTCATTGTAGCACATTTCCCAGCTGTGTAGAATATCAAGAGATCAAAAGATGTTCTTGGAACATTCAACATTGAGATATAAGATGGATATTTGCCAGTGCTTTGTTTTTCAATCCATTGGCATACGACCTTCTCCACATCAATGAAGACGGGAATAGCAGAAGAAGTGTCATGTCTGTCTGAGATGTAATTTGATAGATTGGAGGAGAAGCCTTTTTGTTGAGGCTGGTCCATATCAACATCTTTGTCAGAGGAAGACAGAGCAGTATGAGAGGTTGGAGTATGTTGGTGATATGTTGATGATGGCACAAGATGAGTAGCCATCATAGATACAGAGTTTGCCTAGAACACAGATCAGTGGAAGCGTATATAAGAGAAAAATCTTTCTTACATCTAACTGTTCATGAGCAAAATAAGGCTCAGAAAGCTGAGCAGATGTAGAGTGCCGCATATAAGCATAAGACTGATGAGGTTGGGGAGCAGGGTAACAAGTTGAATTGTCAGGGAAATCCACTGCACGGCTGTTAGATGAAGAATGTGGTAGTTTGTTGGTGTATGGCAAATCTATAGAAGTATTATAGTTTGAACAGAAAGTTATATGATAGTACAAACACACCTTGTGGAGGATATGGTGAGTAACGTCCAGAATGATCATTACTGTCTTGTACAGATATTTGGTTTTGCGTTCTGAAGAGACGTTCTCTATATGTGAGGTAGGTATTAGTAGATATACAACTGACTTCAGGTAAAAATGCTTACCGTGCACGTGCAAGGTGTCGTACTTGTTGTTTGGAGCGCTTTGGATCACTAGAAGAAGAGTCAACTTGGCAAGAGTAACAGCACTGGTTGTTTCAATTATACATACATGATCAATGCTGAAAGATTTGTGCTGTCAGACATTCTTCAATCTTGTTGACCAAAGGCAGAATGCAATTTGAAGGTTTTTGGCACAGTGACTAAATAGAGGAAAGAAAGTTCATTAATGACTAGAGCAATACATGGTTCTTAAGTACTGCTAGAAAGCTGTGTGGATCACATTAAGAATTCAAGACTCGAAAGAGACTCTTACATCATTGTATTCTCATCTTCTTTCCCGTTCAACTTCCACCTTCTGGTCCAACGGAAAGCCTCACCTGAGTCTCAAGCACATCTGTGTTCTTGCATGCATCCACATTCTCAAGTGCATCCGCATCCACATTCTTAAGCCCATCCACATTCTAGTGCCGGCTATTCATGCCCAGATGATGCAACAACTCTGTTGCAGCCATTACACGCTTCTTCAAGTCTCGCCAGTCATCACAATGTGGCCGCGCACCCTGTGGACTCCGTCGCTCTCTTGAAACCATTTGTTCCTTCCTCTGCACCCTTATGTCGCCTTTTATTCACTTGTAATGGAACCGGGCTTCTCTTGGGTTCCGGCAAGGCCACAACAACAACAGTAAGTATGGACCTTCTGTTGACATGCTCAGTGGCTTATTGTTACTTCCAGGGTCCAGATTCAAGACTCGACAATGGATACGTGGATGTGGATACGGCTGCTAGAGGGGTACACATGATTACCTCATTGTCGGTCTGTTTTCAGTCCCATGTACTGCCTGGTGGAGGTGCGTCCCCGTTTATTCCACGGAGCTTCTGAACGCTGACATCCTGCTCAGAAGGTAATGTAATGTACGACCCAGCACATCGAGCTTCATTTCCGCAATCTCATACAGCGTGACCGACAGATGCGCGCTAATCTGCGTGTGAACAACGTAGGCAAGACAAGAAGAATACGATGCTCACCAACTTCCGAACCAGTCCAGGCATACATCAATCATCCGAGGACGAAGCCACAAATACCTCCATGCTAGGGTTGAGGATGTCCAGGTCGGTCGGCTTGTTGAGGCCGAGAGGAGTCTGCCCGATACATCATACCCCCCTTCTTTGCCTTCTAGCACCGGCTCTCCTTGCTCTTTTCTCCTCCGGGGAACCTTAGCCCCACGACGCCGAACGGTACTCTTCCCCAGGAAAGAAGCGACTCAGAGATGTGGTGGTGGGGAAGATAGATGACGCCGTGGACGTCAGAGGATGGCGTGGAGGAGCTCCCCGCTTCCTCGTTGGATGTGCCATGAGCGTTGAGCTCGGCAGCGATTCCGCCAAGCCAAAGGAAAAGAACACAACGGAGATCGCCTCGACGTGCTCTTGTTTTGGTGCATACCTGAGAGATCAGACCAAAAGACAAGGAACAACTTGTGCTCACCTCAAAGCCCTAAAGCCCTCCTACGCAGCAATCACGTCAGCATTGACTTGCCTCGCGCTTCGTCCGGCTGCCAAGGTAGGCAGATGGTCCTTCATCAATCCAATCAATCACACCAGCCTCACTCGACGCAACAACCAAACTCACCTCCTGCCTGACCCACACCCAAATCATGCCCGATCACAATCCTCAACGTCGCTGCCACCACAGGAACAATTGACGGGGCGCACTCACCAGGAGGGGAAGGACCGCCGTGTGCAGCGTGGTGCGGTCCGGTGGCGCGACGGTGCCATTTCCTGTCTCGACGTTGTCGTGCGCAAACAAGCGGTTCTTGATCCAGATCGCGCAAGCCTGGCGCGTGGCGACATCTGCGCCCTCCCCTCTCACGATACTGACAAGGGAGCTATAATGTGAGTAATAGAATCAAAGAACGAGGCAAACAAGCATTCACCGATGGCCCAAGACCTTGAACTCACACCTCTTCGCCTTCCACGGCACTCAAGATGGTCGTGAATACAGTGGATGCATAACCGAGTAACGGCTCGCTGTGGTCGCAGAGCGGAAACCGTGTTCATTTGCCAAAAGATCCGTCGTCGTCTAAATCACGGCAAGCATTTAGCACAGGTCGGCACGATCCTCTTGAATTCATGCTCGAACACAGTTCTCAGCGTTACCGCCACCAGAGGAACAATCGGCGGGGGCGTGCTCGCCAGGGGAGGGGCGTGCACAGCGTGGTGCGGTCCGATGGCGGGACAGCGAGACAGCGCCTTTTGCTGTATCGACATTGTAGTGCGCAGAAACGCGATTCTTGATCCAGATCGCGCAGGCCTGGCGCATGGCGACGTCTGTGCCCTACCTCCAGACAATACCAATCAGGGCGCCAATCAATCCTTCCTCGCCTTGAATGTGCCGGACTTCGAGCTCGGCGGTGTTGCGGACGTTGGCATCGGGGGAGAGTGTGCGTGCCACGGGACCGGGCAGGTCGACTTGGGGTGTGGAATGTTGTTTTGATTCTACCTGGTGAAAAGATTCGATTGCGGTGCTGTGAATATAACAAAGGTGTCCAAAAACGGTGTCGTCCGAGTCTGCAATAAGGGCGTTTGCGCACTCTTGCGCCTCGCCACATTGCTCCTTGATGTGCCCATTGGCCACCCACTCGAGCCGTTCCCCGCCTTTCAAGGGCTGCAGGTCTGAGAAGAGAGAGAGGTCGATACCCTCGATGATGCCGTATTCCGCGACAATGCTGGGAACAAGCGCATCGCAAGGCGAATGCTCGCCCATGGCGCCAGCGCGGGCAGCAGGGTCCACGATGAGCGTGAAAGCCTTGTCGAACCACCTGTTCGACATGTTCTGGGAGGCCGACCGAATGACCGCGGCGTGCAGATGACCATCGTCCTTGAGCAAGTCATGGGGATGTGAGTCAAGACTCAGGACAAGCAGAGATTGGGAGATGAAGTCGTGCGTGGCTTTGTTTTTCGGAGACAGGAAATGAAGGTTGGAGAGGTTCGAAGTAGAGAGGATACCAATTGGGACGGCCTCATCGCCGTGAGAGAGTTGAAAGTCGGCGTCGTGGATGATACTTTCGAGCCAATTTGCGATTGCATCTGGGGATAGTGATGATGCGGGTACGGCGTAGAACCAGCCTTGGACCATCACGACGACGCTGGAGGATGCAGGATGCGAAGGGTTGGGCTCGGAGAGGACATCGCAGCTGGGCTGTGGTATTTGGAATGTGTTGAACATTTTGGCAGCACTCTCGCGCAGCCATACGCCTACAAGTCGCGTCAATGATTGCATAACGTGGAATTTGGTCTTGACATGCCAGTGCGCGTGGTGTCGGATGTATTTCCTGACTGTAAAGAAAACTTGAATGGAGATGATGTTGTGGATAATTTTGAATACACACGCTGCTAGTTTCTCTTTGAAATGCCAAATCCTATGCAGAATCCACGCTGCCACCAAGAATAGCCCGCCTGGAAGTAGCCATCGTTGGGTCGTAGTTCTTCCTTGATTGGGATCAGGCTGTCGTCCTCAGAAGCAAGCCACCAATTGGAGTTGATGAGAATTAGCTCTCTCCATTCCAAGTACGCCTTCTTCATCCAAAATCTATCATCGAGCTGGTTATGCGGTGACGCGCGGTCCAACTTTCGCGGATGTTCAGCTCTCGCCAGAGCGCCATGAAGAGAAAGATCAACGTACCCAGCAATCCCTCTCGACAGACCTTTCCTATACCTGAGGCAAACTCGTCGGCCCATTTAGCGCGCAGCGCATATGTTGTCTATCAAAAGATCCGCCGTCGTTGTCGTATGATGAGCGAGCACAGGTCGGCACGACCCTCTTGAGAATCCGTCATGGCTCGTTGTGAGCTCTGGAAATTCGAAGAGCACAAGTTGTTAGCGCGTATAGCACTAGCAACCGAGGTCTTCAGAGGAGGGAGTTGGCATAACACGGTGGCGGAGCAGACAGAAGCAATTTTCGAGCGGAACGCCCTCAGGCTGACTCGGCCGGCCCACACGGGCCGTCATGTTGTTCTTCGCAGATCGCAACGTTTCTCGCTTCAAGCTCTCGGTAAAAAATCCGTAGAGGGTTCTGTCGACTTCCGTCGACCTCAATTGACTCGTGTTGACCCAATGCTACTGAAACTGCATCGCGCCGGACTGCGACGGACTTGGTGAAAAGACTTAACGCTCGTCATTGACGTCATTGTTTGTCTCTGACATTCACTTGCACTTTTCTTTCCTTCTGTCCGCTATGTCCTCCCGCTTTCTTCCTCTCCTGCCGCAGTCGACGTCGCGCAGTGTCGCTCCATCCACCGCTTGAGCTTTCTTCGCCCCATACTCGGACAGCAGGAGCAACGACGACGACTACTATGATCCTACCACCCGGCATTGGCAGTGCAAACGTTTACGATACCCGCAATAACAACAATCGGGAACAAACACCGAGCTACGGCGCGCATTGGAACAGCTCAATGGAAACAATACCGCCTTCGAATGGCTCGAATGGCCCGGGTGTGCACGAATAGCGAAGACGTTGCGCGTGGGAGAGGACGCGCGTGAGGCGATGGGGCAGGTAGCGCGTTGTTCGCTGCGTAGGTGAGCTATATCATTCTCTGCGCTTTGTACACAGACCTACTATTTCCTGCAGACCTCCTTTCCGTCGGCTCTTGGGCAACCCTGGTCTGGTGTGTACTGCAGCCTCCTTTGAATCCTTGCCTAACGTGTTACCTGCCACTTCAGCCGCTATTGCACTGTTTCCCCGACCAACATTTGCCTCGCCACCTGCCATCGTTTGTGCGTGTCCTTTTCTCTCATTTGCCATCACCATCTGATCTGATTTGTCAACAGCGCTTACTTCTCCATCACCGGCGGCGGCGGCGGCGGTATCGAGCTCACTGTCTAGCGCGATGCTCAGGCCAACGCGCTCGAAATCATGATCGCCAAGTCGCAGCGCCATGATGATGACGACAGTAGAAACAGAAGGGCTGCGCGCCGACAGTGCCCTGCCCGTCTCTCACATGCCACCATGAACAGGCGAACTCGTTATACCGTGTCCGTCGTCTTCATCATCATGCGCGTTCTGCTCGCCTTTTCTTCTCTTGGCTTATTGACTCCAACAGCCAGTGATATATCTTATATACATCTAGTCGAACGCCGCCAGCGCCTTGTTCGGCAATGGTGGCAGCGTCAATCGGTCCATGAGTTTGATGTTCCATCGCTCACGGCGACAGTGACTATCTCGCCGCCCATCGCGACGACTCAAGCAAATGCAACATTCGTCATGCTAGCGCGCAATTTGGACCTGGAGGGCGCCCTGAGCGCTATACGCTCCAACGAAGATCGCTTTAAGGCGAGACACAGCTACCCATATGTTTTTCAACGATGAGCCGTTCTCGAGCGATTTCAAAAAGTGCGCTGCAATCCATACATCAGTGCAATGTTGATGCTTCTCAGGCGCATGTCCATCCCTACGGGAAACAACGCGCAGTTCGGTCTCATTCCGGGCGAGCATTGGCAGCAGCCAGATTGGATTGATGAGGCCAAAGCAGTACGCGGACGCGCAAGGTTGGTGGCACAGAATGTCAAGTACGGAGGTGCGTGTGTCTAACCTCCAAATAGCAACCTACTTACACTCCTCTTCTAGACAGTGTTGCGTAAACTATAATTTCCGTCGAGGAATCGATCGCTCTCACAGTAAACACGACAGCCATCGCAACATGTGTCGTTTCAACTCTGGAGTACGTTGACAGTTATCGCTCGCTTTTGTATCTGACCGAGCCCGCAGTTCTTCAAACACGACTTACTGCAACCATACCGCTACTATTGGCGCGTTGAGTAAAGCTATCTGTTCATTGAACTTCAGCAAGCTAACACTGCTCCAGGCTCAACGTGGAAATCCACTGCGGCATCCGTACGCATTCCTTGCTATTCATGCAGCGAACAAGAAGGTCTACGGTACGCAGCTTGTGGCGCGGATGCCGCGGTATCTGACAATCCCCAGGGCTCACCATCGCTGTATACGAAATCATTGCTTCCGTTCAAACTCTCTGGAGTACTGTCGACCTATGGACAAAGGCGCATCCTGAACATGTCGTCGACGGAAATTCGATGGATCTTGTCCCCAACGACCAAGGACGAACTTACAACAAATGTCGCTGTACGCTCTTCCTCCCATCTTCCCTTGTCACCAGGCAACTTACACCGATTCAGTCTGGAGCAACTTCGAGATCGCGGACATGGACTTTTGGCGCGGAGAGGCCTATCGGGCGTTCTTCGAGCATCTAGATCGGGAGGGTGGATTTTACTACCAGGTTAGCTCAGGGTTAGCTTGCCCCATACCAGTACCAATTTTATGCCATTGTCTACTATGCTCTGTGTGATTCCGGAAAGCTCGAACTTGTTTGGGAAAACTCGGCCCAACTATCAAGCTCTCCAGAAGCTTGACATCAAGCGTGTCAACTCTACACAACGGACGGACTTGTTGGATGCTTGCAGGCTGCAGCGAAGTTGACCATGCAAAAGGGGATAAGTGCCAGATTTTGCCCATACTGGGACGACGGAAAGGGGCTCATAGAGCAAAAGGGGATGGGTGCCAGATTTTGCCCATAATAGGACAAGAAATGATGGTTCCTGCATAGCAATCAAACAGCGAGACTATACAACCGGAATCACTTAGCAGTGCCCCGGAACGCTTGCATACAGTCCAGCTCAGATATACGGTGCCCTGAGGCCGACATTTGTATCTACAGGGTTGTAGGTGTATTTCACCACGACTTCAGCATCCACAGGTCATGGCAGCAGTGCATAACACATAAATTCAGTGATTTCTACCACTACATCCCACCAAGGGAGGAGTGCGGCACCCATCAAAGTGCGCATCAGTGCTCGAACGAGGGAGGCGCGAGGCCATCAAACTCGACTCGACTTGCTTTCCTAATAAGGTAACGAGTCGAGTTGAGTCAAGGTCAGGGTTCGAGCTATCTCTGCCTCGCGGCAACACTACTTGTCAGGCTAAAAGGTCCGATGGCCATGACCAGCTTCTCACGCTCAAATTGAACATGGATTCCAGGGCAAAAGTTTACTTTTGAGCCGGTTGTGTCCTCTATATCAAGCCGTACCTGTGCAGGAACCATCATTTGTGACTCCTGTCACATCAGATCAGTGGCTGTGCTTGTACTCGCTGCTTCTGCCTTGTTTGACCTTGACTCTTCCTTGTATCTCTTGCTGTTGTGCGTATGCGCGAAGGGCTACTGAGGTTGTCTCATTCGTTGCCACTGACTTTACCAAAAGATCAAGATTCCAAGCGGTCCGATCGTCCAAGCAAACAATTGGAGCTCCTCTCTGCCTCATACCACAATAGCAGCTCTTCACCAAGCTGCTATCCAGCCTCCATCCTCTTCACACACCCTCTTTGGTCTCTCCTCTATCAGATTTGGAGCGACGACGCCGTCTGCACGTCCTGCAAACAATGTGGATGACATTGGATTCCATGCCAGCACGTAAGCCGGCATTCGACACCGCTGCAGCTTGTATAAGGCCTCAATCCAAGGCCTCTAAGCTCACGGACGACAATAACAGAGGGCTGGCTGGCGCTGTGGATGCAATTTTCCGCGTACACTGGATGGTGCAGGGCTTGGCAGACTGTCTGTGGGGGTCTGTCAAGTAGGCAGGGTGTCATATCATCTCCATAGCTCTCCCCTCGCCTTGGGCAACCACGAAGAAGGACAGCTCGAAGGCAACGGACGGTCGGACTGGCCACAACAATGGACGGATTGACACTGACACCACAACAACAACGGACGGCTCAAAGACAAGCACGGCCAGATCAAGACAATGACAAACGAGCCAATGACAACAGCGACAATGCTGGGCTATGCGGGCAATAGCAGACTATATCTAGGCTCTGCAGTGGAGAATCTGCACATAGTACATGGCCAACCAGGCAAAGCAGTTTCTCCGGGCTCAATGAGGACCTCATAACACCGGCGGCTTTGATAACACTCCATGGGCACGGTCGTCAATAGTGGCAGCATCGACAAGCCCACCACGCTTCTAGCTTGCGGAGGCGCAATTCAGGTAACGGTGATTGCACAGCTTCTGCACGACAACTTTGCCTAGATCCCACAAGGCATTCTCGCGGGATGTAGACATCAACGTGCTATTCCTCGCGCGCTCCCTGAGCTTGTTCCTGTTTGCAGAAGGGTGTTGACAACACAAGACCATTAGGATGTCTACACTACGCTGTATGTTGCACAAAAAGAAATGCTCAATAAGTTGATTTGCCCCGGATATGCCGCGCTTGCGACGGCCCACCGTGATCTTTCCACTAATGCCCAACGTCCGCCTTGCAGCTTCTCCGTCTGCTGGCACTCTTCTGTGTTTTAAGCCCCAAATTCACTGCATTCCATGCATGTATTCGTTTTGGAGCCATCAACAGCTCAAGCCAGACTCAAGCGGCTCGGCTCGTGCTAATTACCAAAGCCGGTCTAAGCCGAGCCGAGTCGAGCTTAGCCGAACTTTGGCAACACTATATTCGTTTGAATAAAGATTTACGTACCATTCGCCAAATTGAGAATAGATTTATGCATTTGTCCAGTCTTCCGCCCCTCTCGACTGCCTTGCTGCCTAGATGGCTTCCTGAGGCATACTGCTTCTTCCTTTACAAGCTCCTTCTGAACAAAGCACACTCTCACCTGCAAGATGGACCCTGACCAAGCCCCGGCCATGTCCAGACTGTTCGTGCTACGCTCAGCCAGCTGAGAAAAACCGCTATAGCGACCTCCTGCAGCTAATCAGGCAGACATGCAATTCTGCAGACTTCTGCTTTGGCATCTACTCTCGCCCTGAGCAAAGCAACCAGAGACATGGCGGGACCACACTGCCACTCCCAACCGAAAGACGACCTACATCTGCACGTCAGGTAGACTGCAGCGCTGGCGTGATACATAGCTACCGCGCATGTCGTTGCCTAAATTTTACATTGGAACCACCTTCAAGTGAATTAGGCACATCTGTGATTATTGTTACACTAATAATGCTACTGGATGACTTCTCCACAACTTCCCGTAGCCTGACTCCTCAGGCAATTTTCGTGGGCGGGCAGCATGTAATGCCTGCCGGAAACGACTGATAACGAATATGGCCGGCAAGCGGCAAAACCCGAAACTCAACCTAGTCAGATCTAATACAATTTGTATCATCGTACATGACAGGGATCGTCGTCTCAAAAGCGGCAACGCGCAACCCAGAGCCCAAAGCAACTGAGCCCACAAAGTAGCTGAACATCTACTGCTCAATGCTCATACAGCATTCTCAAAAAAGGATTGTAAAAGTTAGCGTAATTGTCTAAGAGAGCCGACAAAGGGTACGAACATGAATGGATACCGTATGCACATGTGCTGTGTGCATTATGTCAGCGCATATCTGTGTTGCGTGCACGCTGCAATGTTGAAGCGCACTGTGTACATACTTGCACATCCAATGCACAAGGTTTGCTGCAAGCACCTCAATCTCTGCAGTCTTCCTACAACAAGCGTTCAGTATCAAAGATGCAAGTCAGGATGAGGAGTGCAATACCATGATAACACTCTGTCTCTCCGACTTGCGGCTGAGGGTGCTGAGGGCCTCAATGGACAAAACAGCAGCGTTCAAGGCGTCCTAAACTTGGCTAAAGAGGGGGTCAAGCGTGGTGTCATTGGCCTGTTTGTTGGCCACAGAGGTATCTGGAAGGACATCAGCATGAGAAAGCAGCCAAGATAGCCAAATAGACACGGACCAATCTGGGGTAGGACACTGTTGGTGGTCCCCTGAGCGTGTTGAGAATAGTCTCGACATCGGAATTGGTGCGTCGCTGCAAAGGTACAGATTGAGTCAGTATACATGAAAGACAATGAGGCCATGCTGACAAAAAACCACAAGCAACGTGTACATACCAGAAAGAACACAGCACTAGCAGCAAGCAGGACAGCAATAGAGGGGCAGAAAAAGATACTACATCTGAGATACACATCCGACCATATAACATCAGAGGGGATGTCATATGACTGTATCACTGGACAAAATATCAGTAAGCGCACCGGAACTTGCACTCAATCAACTGGCCAACACAATTCAGTACACTGCGAACTCATGACCCAGTCCAGACCAGTCGCGACTCGACCTGACTCACCCCAGCGCGCTGCGAGACCTTATGATCCGACCTTGTGACCAGCAACATGACCCCGGTGTTACGGACATCATTGCCGTTAGGGGTAGGGTTCAAACCTTCATTCTTGGCTGTAAAACGGGTGTCTACTTTTCCGACAAACCCTCAACCAAGGGTTTCGGGAATATTCGCGGACGATCGCGAGTTGATTGGCTGAGACAGTCATCAATTCGTGTCAGCATCAATGAATAAGCTATTCGGCATCGTTCGAATCTGTCAAGCGATGGTCTGGCCCACGTGGCATATCTTCCTTGAAGTTAACCGTCACCTTGTCTTATAGGCAAGTTCTTCTTGGCAGTGTTTCTCATACATTCTTTCTGAAAAGATCAGTCTCAGCCTGCAACTCGAATCAATCTTCGAGGCTCCAATTCAAGTTTCGCTTATCATGGATCAATTTTCGGTGCCCCCACCATATCCTCTTTACCCTCCTCCTGTACCCACGATTCTTGGCCCGGAACGCACAAACGATTTCCTTCGCAGAAATTGCCTCCCCACCGACACAGAAATCGCTCATATCAAGTCAGTTTTGGCGCATGCTCCGGGGGATGAAGTGATAGCCGCCGCTTCCCGTATGCGCGACGAGGAACAATCCTCTCTCAACATGGCGAAGGCCCTCATCCACCCAATCCGTCGCCTACCAACTGAACTACTGGCCGTAACCTTCATGTTTTGCGTTCCTACATGGGACGATATACAAAACATAGAAACTCAAATAGAACAACGTTCTGCTGAAACACGCCAGGAGTTTGTTGATTCCCTCGATCCCGAGACTGCTCCGTGGGCATTGGCTTGCGTCTGCTCCCAGTGGCGAGATCTTGCGCTTTCAATGCCAGGGCTCTGGACATGCATCTCTCTCGACCTCGGCTATCGCCAACAAGACTCCTCCAAATTGCATTGTGCCAAGGTCGCACGCCGTTTTGAACTGTGCCTTCAAAGAGCACAGACACAGCGGCTTTCGCTACACATGTATCACGAGGAGCGCAAAGTCATTTATCCTCTTGAGCACCCGGCGCTTCCGGCGCTTCGTGAGTGCTGTCCACGCCTCAAGGTGCTGTCAATGCGAGTCGACTCTGCATTCTTTATGCCAGGGTGTCTGGATGTCGCCTTCCCCATTCTTGAAAAGCTCATCGTTCGGTCAGACTACGAATTCTTTCGAGCAACATTCACTCCCCAATCCGCTCCCCTACTTCAGACCATCGAAATCTTAGAAGATGCTGAAGCCCACCCCGATGGCTTCCTTCTGCCCTGGAAACAGCTGAAGGCGGCGACAATGTCCCCGTGGTCGGCCAATCTCGCTCATCTCAAGCGTTCAACAAACCTTGAAGAGCTATACATCCCAACCTACGGACTCGATTGGGAAGATAGTCTTGTTGACACTGAAATCCCTCTTCCCAAGCTTCGCCGGTTGAAAATCGCGGAAACAAGGGGTAGCATGACCGGTACCCCACCTTATGCTACCGAGACCCCACCTCAGTTTTTGCAAGACCTCCTGGCTAAGATTCATGCCCCCGCACTCTCCGATCTCACCCTCGAATACATAACCTACGTGGGTGGGAGGCTCATCCGGTTCCCAGAATTTCCCGGTGCGACAGGCAAGCGATTGACAAGGTTGCACATCCAATGCGACACGCTTGTCCCCGAAAATAGAGCAAGTCTGCTCAAGTTCCTTGACCGCCTGCCACAAGTGGAGGACCTGATCCTCTCTGAGGACGCCTTGCATGGGGATGTCGTTGATGCCCTTCAGGCTACCAACGATACATGCCTCTTACCTTGTCTGCGCACTATAGACCTCGGGGAGGCTCTTCTCGGTTTCCACCCGTCGGGTCTGGCGACCATGCTAAGGAGCCGAATGGCTGACTGTCAGTCCTCGCCTATGCTCAAGCGACTTCTTGAAATGATCCGGGTTCCGCGTTGGGTGTACTTTGACGAGGACCAAGAGTGGCAAGATATAGTACTCAAGGGTGGACTGGTGGTCGAGTGCAGTCCAAACGTTGACTCCGATGTCTGGGATGACGAGGCAGTCTTTACGGAAGACGAGAGCGACTCGGACTTGGACGCATTCTGCAGTAACGCTAACGAACTCCTTCCATCAGGTTGGAGGAAGGCCTTAACTTCTGAGTTTGAGGGGGAGTGTGAGGAAATGCCATTCCTAGATGATGAATCGGATAGCTGGGAGCCAGACGACAGTGATTAGCTACCGTCTTGTGTCGGCCCATTGAGTGCGCGACTATGCAATACTTGGAATAGGTAGATTCTTGAACATCGTTCTATAGAAAATGGGGATTGCCTGATAGTACAGAATATGAAAAGTGTTCCTACATACTGTACTTGGTCGATATTACAACTTCGACCATCACAAGCCGTATATTCTGGCACGAGCAGGCGCGGCAACCTCCCACTTGAGCACCAAGCTCACTTTCGCCTGCGACGGAACAGAGCACACCCAGCTGACCTTTCCGTCCTTGCCAGGTTCCGCATCCCGATCATCGTCGCCAACTTCCCACTGAGCTACAACCCTAGGCTTGCTCGACACCTGCACTGGATCGTTGAGGCTGGGGCTGGACTTCTTCCCCGTCGTCCCAGCAGGAGCAGTCAACGGCGGCATAATCAACTTGACGGTGATGTCGGTATGCTGCGAGATGTGTATCTGGTCGATGATCTTCACGTTTTTGACGTCGACGGTCTTGGTGTTGTGGAGCGTGATACGCTGCGTGTAGACGGACGTCGACGTCTTGCTGATGAATCGTGATTCTGAGGTTGTCAAAGTACGAGGGTGGTACGTGATGCGGATAGATGGATCCAGGCTGCGTTAAACATGATGAGAATGGGATGGCAACATCCATACGGGTACTCCTCACCCAAGAGAATAATCAAACTTTTCTTGAGCGTTTACGGAGGGCATGGTCGACTTTGAAATAAAGCTGCCATCGACGTAGTTGCTGGCCGGTCCAGGTAGCAGGGTGTAATCGGAAGCGTTCAGCACTTTTGCCTACAGGGAGTGGTAATTCAGCTGGCCAATTGTACATAGACACCGTGGAGCGGTTTACCTTCAAATGAACTTTCGTCTCCTTGCTTGGTACAGCGACCCAAGACAGGTCAGGTTGTAGATCCAGCGTTGCGATGGTGAACGTATGAGTTTCGCCATCGGAAGGAACGCTAATCAGACCCGGTACAGTGAATGTAGCATTGACAGTTCCACGGGAGGTGACGGCGACCTCACGATACTCTATAGGCGCAGCCTGACCGAGAGCGTGACTATACACAGATTCGATGGTCGGCTCGGGCCCTAGCGTAGACCGGTCTCCTGCTCGTGACACACTGACCTGAGGAAATATGCTCATACTTTTCTTGTGTGAGCTAAGGTACCCATGGTGGGGATACAGACCGAGTGTCCATGGGTCGAGCGAAGGTATCGAAAGGTCAAAAGACGGAGAAGCCGTCTCCAAGGTAAGCGGAACATCGTTCCAGTCCTGACACGCGTCAGATCGGTACATAGACTGGACATAGAGCGCGAGCATACTTCACCAGTGTTATGGCAGACTATCGCTTTGTAGATCATAGCCATAGAACTCTCCTTGACGTCCATAGAAACCCGGACATCATACGTCGCACTCCAGCTGGCAGAGGTAACGACTGCAGCCATTGTTTAGCTGGGCAGTCAATGACAAAATAGAGGACACTTACCATAGATGAGAACAAGCTCCACTGGCCCTTGACTTTCTGAGAAAAGGCCAATGGCGACCTTCATCCTTGACGCGTCGTCGTCTTCGCTGTTTCCTCCAGCATTCAGCTTGTTGCGTTCGTCAACAATCCTCGCATCAACATCGACTTGGTCCTTATTAAACTTCATGACCTTTTCGTCCAATCTCTCTGCAACAGCATCGTAGTTGTCAATCTGTTCTCCTAAAACCTTGGATTCGATACGGCTGGAGTCAAACGAGTTGAGATATGTTTGGAGTGAGTTAATGCCTCGTCGAGCTCTTTGGAGAGCGAGGGTAATGCGCTCCTTCTGATCGAGCAGTTCTTGTAGAGCTTCGGAAGTTGTGACTTGGACAGGAGGGGGAGGCATGGAGACAGTAACATCATGAATCGTCGCCGAGCCTTTGCCTTCGACACTGAAAGGCAAGATGAGCACACAGACGCTGCAGCGTAAGGCAAATAGTAGATTACCGAATGGATTCCTTTTGCATGGTATTTGGGAGCCCCAGAATAGTGACCAGGTTCAAACCAGGAATGACATCGAACTGGTACGAGCGGGTGATTTCCGCCTGAGACGCGTACAAGCTGACGTTTGTGATTCTGCTCTGAGTCCTAGTTCGGAGTTCGATTGCGCTCATGGCTGTGGTGGGTGTTGAAGGCGAAGGGAAGGAGGTGTGTTAGCCATCCTTGACAGCTGAGTCGACGGACTATACGTGGATATGTGTCAAGAAAGCATTCCTTTGATCGGACTCGAATCATACGCCTGCCACGCCGCCATGTACAATGTTCAAATCTTAGAACTCGAGACTATGATCGCTAAGTAAATAAAACTACAGCAAAGTCAACAATATACAGTCATTAGTAAATACAGTATGAATACTCAAAACCAGGTAAGTATGGATATAGTGAAGAGATGAGCTGCAATCAACCGAACACTCTTCCGATACCCCCACAAACAGGACAATCGTCCTCCAGAAAGAGAAGCGATATCAGCCCTCGACCATCGCACCTCCAACACAGCCGTCCACCTATACGGGGATCCCCAGGCCTGTACACAATCGTGTTCTGGCCCGGGCCCTGAGGGCCGCGCCCATAGCCATTCATCGCCATCACATTGGGTGGCATCTGTGCTTGCCCTTGCCACGGCGGATGTTGGGGTGGTGGTGGCCGATAATTATTCTGAGGCGCTTGGAACACTGGGAGAGGTCGCTGAAGCGTGTTACGCCCAGGCGCACCCTGCTCGAATGAACTGTACGTCAACGCGCCGCTGAAAACCTTCGCGTACTTTTGCCAGCATTTGCGACATGGGTGAGAAGGATCGTGATTTTTGTAGCCCGTATTGTGGCCTGGGCGATCATTAGCAAGATCTCTTGGCAACATCGATGACAGACTCACATTTCCAGCATTCATAGTTGGCAGGATACACAAGTAGCCGGCCTGCGTTGAGCAGAGGGTGGCCTGGGACGGGTTTGGTGGTCGGACGACCGTCGTTCGGTGCGGGCTGAGATGATCCCGAGCCGGGATCTGAAGTCGGTGACGATTGTGGCGGCGGTCCATTCGAACTGCCAGTGAACGATGGATTGATAGGTCTGTGGGGAAGGGGAGGAGGTCCGCCAGTGGGATGGGTGGTCACAGATGTGCCGGGATATCCGTTGTAACTGCCATGGGGGCCGCTGTAGCCATTGGCATTGCCGTTACCCCACTGCGGCTGAATGCGCTGCGGCGGCGGAGGTGCCTGCTGGAACGGTCGTCGAGGTCCGTACTCCACAGTGGACTCTCCTTGGACGAAGTCAGGTCCTGCAGTATAGGCGGGGGGTAGTTCATCATCTATGCCTGTGGGGTCTGGCTGGATGGGTGCATGTCCAGAGGTAGTGGGCTCAGATCTCGATGATGACGACGTGCTTGCTTCAGGCTGCGGTGGGGGTTCGGAGGGCGCCTTGAAGTCTACAGAGACGGGCTGCGAGGCGGGAGGATCTCGGAAGGGATTGTGTGATGACATTGTTGAGGGAGGAAGAGAGCCTTGGCAATCACACGCGGCCATATATGGCGCGGACACCGCCATCGGCCAATCCAGATCCTTAGTCAGTACGTGGACATATTTACGATGCTCTATACGCGCGCCGCACTGCGCAATTTAGTACCGAGTGAATCATTAGCTTTCCTGCGGCGTCCGTTGGACCTCCGAATCATGATCAGTCGGATGCTAATAGAGCAGAATACATAGAACGGTTGGGTGACCGGCTGCACACGACTCGTACCCAGCAAATATAATGCCAAATGCAATGAAGCTTTTACTGAAACTCTCATTCAAGCTCTACCGTGGCTTGTGGCGCTACGAGCTTGATCTCTTAGATTATGAGCTAAGTTCTCCAATTCGCGCGGATTTGCAGATCAACTTACAACGCATTTTGCACGGATCGCTTGGGTACGTATAAGTAGCTCGGACGCCGATCGTGATTGACAATGGCAGTACATAGGTCCTTATGGGCACATGTATAAATTTGAATAGTTTTTCGAGATTCCGATCGCTATCTATCGCTATCCTCCCCGTTGGATGGCAGTCAGAGCCTCAAACGTTTCAGTCTCCTAAAATGAGGAAATCTTGATTCAAGTGGTCAAGTAATCATATCCCGTCTGGAATACATTGCCATAACGGCGTCGCACCAGCTCGCCAATCAAGCCGTACTGCCCATGCACACCGGCCTGGACTGTCAATGGAAACTGCTGACCTCCGCTGCAGTGATGATAGTTGAGACATTCCTCCACACTTCTGAAGATCTCTGGCTCTTTGCCCGGTACAATGAACGTGAGGCATCGGAGACGTGGCCAACATGGTAGACCATGTAGAACCTCCGTCTGTACGCCAGCCACATTAGTCGTATAGTCGAGACTTAGGGCATAAATCACTCACCAGTAAGCTCCTCTGGGTTTCATAGACAAGAGGCGGAGTCCATTGGATAGGCACGTCGATATCCACCAAGTTATGCCAAGTCTGCATGACGATTATGGTCTGCATGTCAAGTCCCCACACCTTGCCTCCCAACCGTATTTTGCACAGCGAAGCAGCATGCGAGGACAAGGCACGGAAGATGAACGCATTGTATTCAACGCCTTTATCCAGCTTTCCAACGGAAAGACTCCGGACGCCTGAGTAAGACGCGAGGTACGCGATGATACCGTGCGTAACACGTTCGGTGTGGATGTGATGCAGCTGGACGAAGTTGTTCGATAATGTATCCCAGAACGCATCAGACACCTCAACCCCTGGGGATATGGTGACGGATTTTAGCTGGTAGAAGCTAGGGAGGAGCTCTGGATGGAGAATGGATATCCCGGCGGAGATGGTGAGCGACTCGAGAGGAGACGCGCATTTCCACTTGAGGAAGAATTTGTGTAGGTCGATAGCGTACCGCGAAGCCCCTGCTGATAATCTGCATATATCCAAGTTGATCAAATTTGGGTTGGCGGCAATGAGGGTTGAGATGACCTGCATGTCCCCTGGGTGTTGCACTTTGAGGGTGCGCAATCCGCGCAAGAGGGATAGCGTGGGCGGAAGAGAGCCGTAAGACGATATTGTGAGGTTCACAAGGCCAGGCAGCGGTCCGAGTGATGCAATTGATTTCTCGAAGAATTGCTGTTCACCATCGTAGTCATCGAGAATGCTCGTTGCTACAAATCTGTATCAGTCAGTACCTGCGGACAACAGAGCGGAGATGAATGTTCATACTTGACAGAATGTAAGCCCAACATATGCGGAATCGCATCGAGCAGAGCGTCCAGCAACTCCTTGTTTGCTTTTCTCCTGTGAGTTGTGTCGTCCTGCTTGTTGAACAGACGTGAAGAGACCTGCTGAACCGTACTCCAGATGGTGTGTTTCTGCTGAAGCGATCTAGACAGCCCCGGATTGATATGGAGTGTCTTGACCATACGCGCCAGCGCAGGCTTTCGCGACAAGTGTTTGAGGAACGTTATGCCTTTCTGGAATTTACCGTCGACAAAGTATGATTGCCAAGTGTACCCGTTGATGCGGATGGAAGCAAATATTCTTCGAGACACGACGTGGTCCAGAGAATGGCAAGTGTAACGCAAGTTCAAGAGGTCGCGGAAATACAGCTATGGATCCAGATGGTCAACGGGGGCTTCGGTCATCGTTGCGAGTTTGTGACGCACTAGGGAAAAGATATCTTCAAGGATTTCTGTAGAAGCTCGAGGATACTCATGGTGGCAGTAAGTCAATCGAAATGGGGACGTGGTCGAGCCACGTCAAGATGCGTTGAAGTCCGTGTTCGGCCGTGTCGTTATATATCTATACATCTGTGGCTATGCGACGTGGCGTGGCGACACGTTATAATGGCAGCCTGAGCGGAGGAAACTCAGATCCAGAAGAACGTGATTGTCACATATCGAGGCACCAGTGACATGTCGTCATACCGAGCCCTGTGCCTTGTGCCTGATAGCAAGAGTTTGGCCTGCAACATGAAATAAAGAGCTGGAGTAAGTACACAGGTAGCCCAAAGTGATGGAATCAACCCATATTTGGCGCCCATGCGCTGAATGCATATCTAATCAAACTCAGTGCATGTTTTAGGAAACCGCATTGAGTGCATACGCTATTTGAAATCGAGGAAAATGCACTCAACCCATAATTTTATGCATTGAACCCATCCTCGTCGGTACGTCGGAATCCCTGTTTGAGAACCGGCCCCGCCCGCCCACCACCTCGCGCTTTTTTTTTCTGGCGCCCGCTCGCCTCAATTCCAGAACACACCGTAGAGAAGATGAAAACAACATGTATTGCCCAAATACATAACACACAATCTACAGTAGCTACCAAGGGTGTAATGATATAGACAGGAGGAGCTCGAGGCTGCAATTATTGTCAGTCTCAAGGGAGCAATAAGGCGGCAGCAGCAAACATACCGGTAGACGAGTCGGCAGTTGTTGTTCTTCCTCGTTGCATATGAGCCTTCGTCCTGTCGTGATTATTGCATGTTATCGATCTCGGTGGTCATCGTCCTCGCTATTCGTCCTTGTCCGTGCTGGTCGTCAGTCGTCTTTGTCCTCGCTGGTCATCGTTCGTGTTGATCGTTCTCATCCTCGCTAATCGTCCTCGTCCTCGCTAATCGTCATCGTCTTGGCGAGTCGTCGTCGTCGTCCTCGCTAGTCGTCTTCGCAAGTTGTCGTCGTCTTCGGTGGTTATCGTCGTCCTCGCTGGTCGTCGAGGTCCCTGCGCTGTCATCCTTGCGATGCTGTGTGTGTGTTCGTCCCCGGTCTCGCGCATTCCTCGTCCGTGATCGTCATCGTGGTCGCTGACGGTCATCGTCCTTGCCGGTGGTCGGCTCTCGTTGTTGTCGTTGCTTGCTCTTGTCCCTATTCGTTGAGAGGCTGGCCTCGCAGTCAGAAGTTGTCAGCTTGAAGTCAGTGTTTGCGAAGGTGAGGGCAGGAATAGAGCGGCAGACTAGACTTGTAAAAAAATAAAATGACTCGGATCACGCCAGATCACGCCACTAACAGGGTTCCGCAGTCTTCTTGTTGTTGCACTGAGTCCATTTCCCAAAGATTTTGAGCTCGGCTTGCGAAAAGCTTTGCATTCAGCGTAAATGGGGGATTGGAAATGGTGAATGAGCCGAATGCAAAAACGGATGCACTGAGCTCAAATTATATGATGCACTACGTCGGTCCTCGGGTGCACCTTCCGAAATCCATCTGAGCTTCTGGCCGTGTAGTTAAGAGCGCACGCAGTTCATAAGTCGTGAAAGGATGAAATCGTAAATGCCTACGATAAAATACAGAAAAGATTGAAAGTGATGTAGTAATGAGTCCATCAAGCCCATCACCACTCATACAATCGAGCCCCGCCTGCCGCTCCCCTCCTCTCCGGGAACGGCGCGGTTCTTTTCGGAGTTGATAGGTAGGGTATCCGAACTCTGACTCCTCTCCTCCGCTGCAATACCGAGGAACATGTATACGGTCCTGCATATCTATTCGTCAAGATCACGTTTGGTGGGATATGAATTGGGACGCACGATATGACTACTCCAATCGAAGCAATCCAGAGGCATACGACGTAGGCAATGTTCACAGGCCATGCCGAGTATTTGAATGGTGGACGAGGATATATTGCTGCGGCTTCGGCGTGGGTCACCCCCGATATCGCTGCGGTGTGTGTGGCGATGACGACCTAGCAATGATAAGACGCCACACTTCTACTGAGACGACGAAAAGAACACATACCGTGCTTCCAAGGGCAGCCGCCATCATGCCCAGCGCAGTTATCACAGCCGCCACCTTTCTCGAGATGTTATACCACCGCGGGTATCGCTGCCTCGGGAACATCGCCAAGAAGAAAAAGTCCGCCCCAAACACACATGCGGTCAACACGCAAAAAACGATCGTGACAATCTCCATGTCTATTAGGTCGTTTTGGTACAGGTGCGCGCCGCCCCTCGCTTGTGTGGGATTGGGCACGTTGATGAACCATGTTTCGATGTGCCCTTGGAGGTCTTCGTATTTGTCCAGCGAGTACGTAGCGGTGCATTCTGCCGCGAGCCCGACGAGCATGGCGACTTGGTAGGCTATTACGCGCGACCGGCGGTAGGGGTAGTATGGTGTTGTGGACATCAGGGATTTGGAGCTTAGGGAGGAAAAGGACATCTCCGATAGCTCAAATCCAAGAACGACGGGCATGGCGGTAGTGGCGTGAGGGGGTAGGTATGTGAGGTGGTAGGGGATGTGATGGGGGTGGGCCACTAAGTGATCCGCGAAATGCTTATCAACAGAATGCTTTTTGGAGCTCGGAGCATGATGTCAAGTGACGGCAGTGGCGGTCTCGATCAAGCCTCGATCATTGACTCTCGAAGAAGTGACGCATCAGGCGTTTTGAACGTTGAAGCGTAAAAAGGCTGCGAGATCCCACGTCGGGTGGCAACAGAGCGATAACATGGAGCTGGAGAACAGGAGGCCGCCAAAAAAAACTGATTGAACTTGACATGTGTGGCTAACAGTTGGGTCTAAATTGGAGAGCACCATTTCTCGACATCGTACCCTGTCGGTCCGCTAGGATAACCGGATGCCGCGAGATTGCACTGGTGGAAAGCTCTGACCTGGTCTGGCGCGAAGGTGCCAACCACACTGTGAAGAACACCTCGATTGTGGAATAGAACCAGATCCTTCTCGTGCCACTCATGCGTGTAGACCAACTAAAAACAACCATGAGATGACGCTCCCAATGACCAAAATAGTCTGCTACGCACGCTGGGCGATATACCCGGTCTTTGCATGGAGTACAATAACCGCCTAATCTCCGTCAGGTTCTTAATATGGGCACCATCGGGATATAGTGCGCCCTGCTTTGTGTGCGAGTTATGAACGGGGTCGACGAGTAGCTCAGCAACGCCACACGGATGAACCTGCAAATGGAGCTCTCCCGTCACTTCGTTCTTCCAGAGCAGTGGCAGAGTCTGGATTTTCTCTTCGTCCCACGGAGGAAGCTCGCTCAAGGGCAACTCCAAGCCATCTGACTCCAAGCCCAAACCAGTAGGAATGGCCTTGGCGGCTGCCATCCAGGTATACGGGTGGGGTGCATATCGCACCATTGTCCGCACAGCGAGGCTCTTCAGTTTAGGTGGAAGGATGTCGAACATCGTCTTCCCCGATACAAACGCCGTGGTTCCCAACGACACGCTCAACTTGTCGCCTGTTCCATCGTCGTATACACATGTCTGGCGCGGTCCAGAAGGAACCGAGACACCGTATAGAGTGGTGACTTTGGGTGGGGCGAGGCCGTAGAGCGCTGCGTCGATGTGCCATCGGAAGAAGCGCGTTACTCCTGGTGTGTCATTGTGGGTCTTGTGGAAGGTAGTGTGGGATGGGTGTTTGAGAGTGACTGTAGGCAAGCCTTCATGGTCGCGGATGACTCCGTTGCCGATAAGCTGCACCTGGGGAACACGAGGGATAGTCTTCAAGTCGGGATGCAAGATAGATTTCTTGTTTGCGTCAATGGCATTATTGCCATGGCCAAAGTTTTCGCAGGAAGGATCGAAAGCCTGCCAAGACGATAAGAACGTCTGGTCGGTGATACTAGATGGGACTGACCTTGTTGAGTGCATACTGTTGTTCTGGCGTCAAGGAAACATTTCTGAACAAAAGCAAGTCGTGCTGAAGCAGTTTCAGCATTTCGATAAGCAGTAAATCTATGGGTGGACGCACCTGGAACAAAGCGGTGCGGATTGCTTGAAACTCGTCCTCTCCAAAGCTGGCTGGGTTGAATCCTTTGGCTTCGCGACCGAACAGAGGGTCCAATTGCGATGAAGCCGACACTGGCAAGGGCTCAAGCTCGATGGTCATTGTTGTTGAAGGTGAGATAACAGGATGAAGTGTCAACTCGTGCTGGCCTCGGTGCCACGGCGTTTGAAAATGAGCATGGTTTAGCGTCCGATACTGTATAGAGGGGAAGGGTATGCAGATCCTGTGCGCAGTTCAGGGCTGGTCGGTGACTGGTGGGCGACGTGTTCGAGGACCGAGGTCGTGGGTGTGGTGATCAAAGAGTCGGGCCTGTTCCTAAACGAGGAAATGTGCGATCGGTGGTGCACGTGGCGGAGCGCCGCCTCATCCCAAAAAGGACGCGACGCGCTGCAGGCAGGCTGAGGCAGCAGGCGTTGAGTGCTTTGAGTGGTCAAGGTGATTTCTTCCTTCTTGCTGTCCTCACCACTGACAGCGCGTTCTTCCTCGTATGATGCCCTCTATTCATTTTCTCTGACGTCAAGTTACGGCTTTCTATAAATCGATGTTGTACATACAGTGCTTATGCTAAGTAGTATATAGTCCCAAACACAATAGACATGACGAGCCGGAACACGACGGTGGCTAATCACTGTCCGAGTCTTCTGGTTCCCAACCGTCCGAATCGTCAGTCATTTCCTCACACTCCCCCGCAGAATTGAAGGCCTTTCTCCAACCCGATGGAAGGAGTTCGTCAGCGTTACCGCGGAATACATCCAAATCCGAGTCGCTCTCGTCGTCCGTATAGACCGCCTCGTCATTCAAAACATCGGCGCCAATGCTTGGACTGCACTGAACTATCAGCCCACTATTGAGGAAGATGTCTCGCCACTGTTCGTCCTCGTCGAAGTACACCCGTCGCGGAACCCGGATCCTTTCAATATGTCGCTTGAGCATAGGCGAGAGCTGATAGTGAGTCATTCTGCTTCTCAGCATGGTGGCCAAGGCCGACGGGTGGAAACTGCAAAGAGCCTCCCCGAGGTCTATAGTGCGCAGACAAGGTAGCAGGCACGTATCGTTGGTAAACCAAAGGGCATCGACGACATCTTCATGCAAGGCGCTGCCGGAGAGGACCAAGTCCTCCACATGTGGCACGCTGACAAGAAACTCGAGCAGACCTGCTCTATTCTCGGGGGCGTGCGTGTCGCATTGTATGTGCAACCATGTCAATCGCTCGCCTGTCGCACCGCGGAATTCTGGGAACCGGATGAGTCTCCCAGAAGTGACTAGATCTGCCATGTCGTATTCGAGGGTCAGAGCGGACAGAGCGGGGGCGTCAAAGTAACTGAGGAGCATTGGCAGAGTGTCTGGCGTTGGGACCGTGCGATCTGCCCTTGTCTCCGCGAGTTTCAATCGGCGCAGTTGGGGAAGAGAGACATATTCGCCAGGCTCAAACATACCGCTATGCCAATCGAGTCCATAGATTGGGATGTACACCTCCTCAAGGTTTATCGAAGGCGCAAGATGCGAGAGATTATTCGACCACGGTGTTATTGTGGCCACCTTGAGTTGTTCCCAAGGCAGCGTGAGGTCATCGCAATAAACATCTGCACCCTCCAGAAGTTCTACGGTCTGAAGCTGGGGAGCGAATTCGGGAGCGAATATTTCCCCAAACTCGCAGTCATCTTCACCATTTGTCCTGACGATGAGCGTTTGGAGGGTGGGAAAGGCGACATCCAGACACTCTGACTCGAAGAATGTAGATTCAACCCGGATTGACAGCATTTCGAGGCGCGGACAACAGTTACGAAGCGCCGGCAGCGCCGGATGTTCAGGAGGGTGGATGACTTGGTCCTCCTTGTGATACATGTGCAGCGAGAGCGGCTGTGTCTGTGCTCTCTGGAGGCACACTTCAAAACGGCGTGCAACCTTGGCGCAATGCGATCTGTGGGAATGTTCTTTTAGATAGCCGAGATCGAGGGAAATGCAAGCCCATAGCACTGGCATGGAAAGCGCAAGGTCTCGCCACTGGGCGCAGACGCAAGCCAAAGTCCACGGCGCAGTCTTGTTATCGAAAGAGTTAACCCATCCTGCCGAGCGCGTTGCACCAGAGCATTGAGTTTCTATGCGTTGAATATCATCCCACGTAGGTATACAAAGCACAAAGATTTCAGCTAAGAGTTCGGTTGGTAGGCGACGGATTGGATGAAGGAGGGCCTTCGCTATGTTGATGGAAGACTGCTCTGCATCGCGCATACGGGTGACGGCGGCTGATATTTCGTCGAGATAGGACAAGTGGCCCGGAGCATACGTGAGAAGCGACTCGAAATGAGCAATTTCCGTGCTGGTGGGGAGGGTATAGCCACGGAGCAGATAATCCATGCGATCCAATCGATGAATCAAGGGAACAGGAGGAGGATGAAGACGAGGTGGGGGAGGGTAGGACTGTTCCATAACTACGAGTGGCACGAAGATCCAACTTGAACTGGGGCCTCGAATACAATTCGACTTGTCTGAAGGTGATGTTAACAGCAAGAATGTACGAGAAATACTATCAAAAAGAACTTGCCTGTATGGCAAGATGACGGTTGACTTCAAGTGAGAAGTCTCACGTGAGCGTGAAAGAAAAGCCCTTGAAGTTGAAGTTGTCAGCGTATTTACGCACGAGTTGGATTCAAGTTGATGCCAAGACAGACTAGACTCTCACCTCTTACTCTGTAGGCTGTGCGCGTATTTCCCTGCATCGACGGCCACTGCCTTGCCTCCACCCTTGCCAATGTGCCACTTCATAGGCCAGCAATATACTCAACTGATGGACATTGACACTGATTGACGTTGATTGTACCTGGGTACATCGCTTCCTTCAACTACTTAACACTGACAGGTTACATGCCCTGAACACATTTCTGAACTGCCCATTCTCCCTCCATGGTTCCAGGCAACGCGCAATGCGATTTCTGCACCCGCGTAATCCTCGCGGGCAAGCCTAGGGTGCAATGCCTGACCTGTCCCAACTACGATCTCTGCGCCGAGTGCGCTCTGGGTGGGAAATTCAACCTCGACCACGACTTGTCGCATCCGACGGAGATCTGGTCTGCCAGTGGCAACAGGGATGTCGAGGCTGTTGTGTCGCCTTTCCAGCTGGTGTTCAGCGCTCATCCTCCGGCGGGATCAGCGTCTGCTAATCCAACGGATCCTGTCACGGTTTCGTTGCCTGAGTATGCACCTGCGCCTGCGCCCGTCCCAGCCACGCCTGAACCGACGGGCAATCCGGCTGTGAATGCAGTACCGCCGATTCCGATCCCTGCTTCAGTACCGGAGGCAACGGCTGTCCCAGCCCCCGAGCCCGATCATTCAGAGCCTGCTTTAGGACCGACGGGCCCGCCTCCAGCGCCTGCACATTCTCCTTCCCCTGCACGCTCTCCTCCACCCCCTGTACGCTCTCCTCCACCGGCCGCACGTTCTCCTCCTCCCCCAATCCCCGTTCGTCGCCCAACATCCCAACCTCCTCCTCCGTTACCGCCGAGAAGGACCAGTACCAGCAGCAGCAGTGGACAAACAAGTCCTTCCGCGACATACGATGTGCCGCGTCCAGTCAACCCAACATCCAACTCGCCTCCTGCTCAGTCGCGAGACACTCCTGTGGGATGGGGTCCGTTATTTGACTCCCATATGAACGCAACACCGATAGGTGAACTGCTCTTCGCGGTCATCTTCACGCACTTGGATCCGACGTACTCGGGGTATCTCACCCCCGAGGCATATAGTAGCTTTTTGGACGACGAAGGTTATCAGCTGCACGAGAACGTTTGTGAGTATCTCGAGTTTCGCTCCGTCACCAGTGATCTCAATTGCTCTTCACAGGGAAGGCGAATCTGACCCCAGATCCTGCCTTTGGTCGTTCAAAGGAGAACATGGCGGACGCGGCGCTTGCCAACGCGTTTGACCTCTTCTCCATCGAGCACATTCTCAAGGACAGATATAACCCGCCTGGATCAACACAGCCCTCGATATCATCACAGTTCTATGCCATGCTTGGAACTCATATAACGCCAGTTGCAGACACGTCGCGCACGAGCAAGATGCCCCTACTCACACTGAAGGGCTTCATAGACATCTCCACCGTCGAGATCCTCTCTGATCCGTCGAGAGAGTGGGGCAACCTGTGGCGCGTGTTGAAGAAGTACCGCCCTGCACAATTCGAGGGATGGGGAGACTTGCCGAGGCATGTCCTCCCGGAGTGGCCGGATGAACGGATGCTCAAGAGGGTGCGGATGGTGGCGGAGTTCTCCAAGGCCAGGGGGGAGCAACAATTGGCGGCGGCGACGGCTGAGGCGCGGATACGAGCGCAGGGGCAACAGAATGCGTTGGACTTGATTGACGGGACCACGCGGCGCACTTACTATGAATACTATTGAGCGCATATATGCGCATGTACAGTACCTACTCTTGTAAAGATATCCTCAGCTTGGGACCTGGATATTGCCGTGACAGTCATTGAACCGGTGTCATCGAAAATCGTGGGAAAGCTCAGCAGCCCAGCGGCGGCAGTGCAGGCATCGATTCCGCGTACTCTTCTCCCCTCCCGTCACCGTCGTCGCCGCCTTGGTCCAGCCAGTCATGAAGGGGTTTACGAAAGCAGTCAAGCGGTGCGCGCCATATCCATCCCCGCCTCGCCCGGCGTAACTCATCGGACACAGAACGCCGTTTATGGTGACGTCCAAAGTGGGCATGTCCAAAAGCAAGTCGTCCCCGCACTTTCGGTGTTGGCCATCGTGGCTAACAGTGGCACAGAGAGCAATGACCCCGAATTCGACGAATACAACCGCAACTTTGCGACGATGGAGCAGGCATCGGAGAAGCTCCTGAAGGACTGCAAGGCGTTCATGGACGCCGTCAACGGTACCGCGCATATTCCCCCCGTGTCCCGCCCGGGCCCGCCCTGACCTTTGCGTGCGACAGGCCTCTTTCTGTGCGGAGCGGGATACGGAACCCACTATGGAACGATCATGCATCCCATCTCCGGCGAATACGACCTGCTTGGCAAACACCCAGAGGCCGCGCACACCATCCACAGCGTGGACAAGTACCAGACCGTCATGGATGACCTCCGCGGCAGCATTGGGCCGGAGCTGGAGCTCATCGAGAGCCGAATCATGGGTCCCACGAAGGAGCTGCAGACTATACTGAAGATGATCAGGAAGACTATCACCAAGCGGGACCACAAGGTGCGGCGCGTCTTTTGCTGCTTGTCGGTCCGACTCATCGCGCCGTAGTTGACGGATTACGATCGCTTCAACAACTCGCTGACGAAACTGCGGGACAAGAAGGAGAAGTCGTTGAGCGATGAGAAGAATCTCTTCAAGGTGCGTTCGCTGTTGATCCGTTTGGCTACTCCTTCATACCATCTGTTCAGCTCGAGCAAGACTATGAACTCGCGACAAATGAATACGACTACATCAATACTGCCTTGAAGAATGACCTACCTCGCTTCATGACACTCTCGACTCAGTTCATAGACCCGCTGTTCCACTCCTTCTTCTACATGCAGTATGTCACATCTTTCCTTCTACCAGAGGTGCGCATCAGGCAAGGTCAGAATGTGGATATCCGCGCATGGTGAGCTTCTGGAATCTCCAAGCTCATCAAAGCGCTATTGAGCGGACCACATTGTGACCTTCCCTGTTGCGTGCCCATAATGTCATTCTTATCAGCTCTGCTCACATCCGGCCAGATTGAACATCTTCTATGTCATCTTGGAGAAACTGAACGGATTCGCGGAGGAAGCCAAATACGACATCTCCAACATCACGAGCAGCCAGATCGCCGAGGAGTACGAGGCTAACCGAACTGACGCCTGGAGTCAGATCGAGGAGCTAAGCATCACCAAGAGGATAATCTCAGTCTGTGAGTGTCTTCTCTATTGACTGCGCACCTCGGACTGAGCCAAGGACGCCCGCAGCCAAGCTCGTGCAACAGAATCGCGCTGGCGGAGGATCATCCCTCGGGCGCTCCTCCTCGTCCGCCACCACGTCTACCACTTCCTCGTCCTTGAGATCGCCACCACTATCGCGTGGACCTTCCGCCGCGTCGGCCTTTGCCAAAAAAGCGCCGCCACCACCTCCCGGTGCGGTTGCTGCACCTCCTCCTCCGTATACGCCTGCGGCATCTGCAGCGGCGGCCGCGAAACGCGCCCCCCCACCGCCTCCGCCGAACAAGCCCAAACCCAAGCCTGCGGTCCAATACGTGGTTGCGTTGTACGACTTTGCTGCGCAGGCTGATGGCGATCTGTCGTTCAATGTTGGGGATCGGATAGAGATCGTGGAGAGGACTGGGAGTGCGGAGGATTGGTGGACGGGGAGGCTGAATGGTCAGCAGGGCGTGTTCCCCGGTGCGTTTTCTTTGGTGATGTCAGCTGGATAACTGACTGACTGTTTGGCATTGAATAGGCAACTATGTTCAGGACACGTAGTGTAGACAAGCAGTGGTGCCACGTAAGGCACTGGCATCGGAATCGGAGTTCTGAGGTAACTATGTAGGGAGACGGAAGCGGTGCCCATTGTAATACATATATTACTTATTCGCGTTCACTACAGCTCTTGTGGTCTTACTGCATCTTCGTGGAGAGTGGAACTTGTGGCTTTCTAGAAAGAAAAAGCGACGTGGATTGTTCGGGGCGGTGCTGCCTTTTCGAATGATAGCTATTGCGAGTCTGTGCAGGCGCCTATTTTGACAGTGGTTATTTTGGAACTCGGACTCGGCGAGAGTCTACGTGTCTGTTGGGCCCTTGCAGATGACGGTTCTTCGAGCTTCCTACCCTCGCGGCTTCATTGAACAGGATTACAATGTTGCCGATTCCGACAATCATGACGCAGCAGAGGAGATGGCTATCTGACATGTTTGATCTGCGGCGGTGAATCGCGGCGCTTAACGCGTTTAGCGCGATGGCTTGGCCGTAGTGACGCGCAGATGCAGTGTTCGTAGCTGTTGAATTGAATCCAGGCCAGCTATTTTGGTGTGGGTCCAGCTGTTTAATGGAAGGACGTGGAGGGCGGCATCAGAAGGATGAAGGATGAATAGACACTTTCGTGCCAAAGCTGTGTACTAGGAAAGGGTATTCCATTAGTCCATGTAGAGTCACCTTGAGTGTAAGATGAAGGATATGATACTTGACATTGAGTCAGAGAGATAGTTTCAAGAAGGTCCAAGCAGTGACACTGACACTCTTGTCAATTGACTGCGCTCCCGGGGTGGCGTGACGCAGGGATGGCCTAAAGACTTTACGTTTTCGAATCAAGATGGGGGTAAAGCCTGTGATCTGAGAGGCTGTGACTCACCTTGACGCGGTGCGCATGTCTTCCCTAACATCGCCTTGCAAAAGAGTCAATACCTTTCCTTACGGACGCGAGTGTATAAAATGAATCACTCTCGGAGAGCATACGGTCCATCCGCACCCTCTACACCACGATGCCCGGCTTCCACCACTCTCAGCAGCACCAGCAGCAGTACTACAACACGCCGACGCCGGCGCCAGCGCCTTATCTCGCGCTCCCGGCCACATCACCCGGCATCTCAGGCGCATACGGTGCCTCGTACATCCCGCTCCCATCCATGTCGTGCAAGATAAACCCCATCCTCGCACCCAAGCACCACCAGCCCTTCAAGTGCGACCTCACCCTCCCCGTCTCCGCGGGGCACGACCTCACCATGCCCGCGACGTTCCCGGCGATGCCGATGCTTATCATCAATCACCCCACCAATCCGCGATGGCAGATCCGCATCCACGCATCCGCCGCGCCGTACGTGTCCGTGCACGACGTCCTCGCCGGGCTGTACACCCAGCTCCGCGCCGCGGTGAGCGACCACGAAGCGACGGAGCTCTTCGCGAGCGGCCGCGCGCACCGCCAGGCCGTCCAGATGGCGTTCAACGCCCGTATTGCGGGGTGCCATAGGGATCCCAGGGTGCAGGCGGTCGAGAAGCAGAAGGGGGTCAAGCGCGTGGACTTCCTTGGGGTGCCCAAGCCTGTGTTCTATGGGCTGAACCCCGCGGGCTCGCACAGCCCCGACGTGTGGCAGCTGGTCGTTTCGTCATAGCGCGTCTACTCCCCCATCCACCATTCCATCCCATCCCATTTGCTGTCGCGCTATGCAAACGATACCCTTGCTCCCACATACCCAAACATTGTATCCTTATAACCCGGTTGTTACTGTTATCACTTAGCTTATGTAGTCATATTGCCCACCTCCATATCACGATTCGAATGAACGTTGTAATGCCATCCACATCCATCCATGAGAAGACTTGAAGATCGGTTGAACAGATGTGCTTGAATCCGTAAAGATGACCAGATTTCGTAGGCGCAGGCTTAGTGTCTTGAGTATGAATTACGGTGTCAGTCGAGCTGAGATATCCGAGGAAGACGTCTAGGACTGTTAGCAGGTGGGTTATTTGGGGATTTGAGAATGCGATGGCTGGGGCGTTCTTATAGTCTGGCAATGACTCAGAAGGAGGCTTGTGAAAGTCGGTAGCTGCGCTTGACGACACGTATGGACAGCCTGAGTCACAAGCTGACGCGTCGGACAGCAAACTAGAGTGCATTGGGCATCCAGAAAGATGAGCAGAGTTCGTAGGCGCAGGCTCAGTGTCTTTGAGTAAGAATGACGGTGGCTGGTCGAGCTGAGATATCCGAGGAAGGCTGTTAGAGAGTGGGTAATTTGGGAGGTCTGAGAGTGCGATGGGTTGACGCGTTCTTATAGTCTGGCAATGACTCAGAAGGAGGCCTGTGAAAGTCGGTAGCTGCGCTTTGACGACATGTATGAACAGCCTGAGTCACAAGCTGACGCGTCGGACAGCAAAAGGGAGTGCACTGGACATCTGATATACAGGCAGTCGGGCTTTGTAGTGATTTCGCGAGTAGTCCATGGAGAGAGTCTTGCGACCAGCGCAAAAATGAGAGGATCCAGAAAATAGATTGATGCTACAAAATTACATGTTCCGCTTCTTCTCCATGTCGCGGTGGATGTCCAATGAGCCACCCGTCTCCATTCCTGAAACAGAGTCAGATTGATAAGATGTTATAGCTGTCAACGTACCGCCAAACACATCCGCAGGCCCTATACTTTCGTCGCGTCCCATCAGAATGTCAAGGTGGAGGTTGGATTGTGGCAGCGCAGGCATATGTGGGTTCTATGATTGAGGTTAGGCGGACCATTTCCGCTCGAATAGAGACACTGACTGCCGAAACGATCTTTCGTTCCATCAATAGACGCATGGGGGCGTGCATGCCGTAGATGTTGCGTTGCATGGTAAGCTTGAGGTTGTCCTGGGTCTCATCCCACTGATACACAGTCAGCAAAGACAAAGACACCGAAGAATGAACCGCACTGATTCTAAACGGTCCTTGAGGCCACCTATCGACTTGACCTCGGCGGCGATCGTGCGTGGCCCATATTGCAAAGTATCGTGCAGGCCGAGACTGCCTGCGGTTTCCTGGACAGAGGCGACCTTGCCACCGCTTGAGGGTACGATTCGGTAAGAGGGGTCCTGGAACACGAAAGCCGGTCAGAAACGAGGAGGAGAACGAGGAATAGAGCAGACCATGATGACGGTGGAATGCAAGATGGATACGCGTCAACGCCGTGACAGACTCATGATTGATGTGACCAGTCACCGGAAGGAGAGTCTAGGACCACCGCCAATAGGGTTCCATCTTCGATCCCAAAGTGCCAAATTTCGTTGATTTTGAGGCCGAACTACGATCCATAGTGCCAAATCTGTGCACTTTTGACACCCTAAGTCTAGTGCCGTCCAGGGCCAAATGATACCTGCCTCAGCGCAAGTACAGTGCTAAGGTGCCAAATTTGTAAGGTGTCGGGAGCAGTGGGCCCGGCCATGGTATGTACTCACCTCAGCGCACCTCTCGCCTGCTGCTGAAAATACCGAGCGCCCTACAAGTCCGATTCGATATGTGCCAAAAACAACTCTCTTGCAGGAACTCCGATTTTTCGTGCCAAATTCGGCCAAATCTCAAAAATTGGCGAGGGCCAAATTCACCAATTTTGGCATCGAAGATGGAACCCTATTGGCGGTGGTCCTGAGAGTCTATTCAATCCACAGGCTGCTTCCGACCACCACAAGCCCGCCCTTCCTCCCCGTTTCTGGGCCGCTGTAAACCTCTTTACTCCTCACAATTATCCGACAAAGGAACCCTTATCACTGGCACATTTTGGCTTACATATCCACTATCTTGGGCCGTAGACGCTGCTGAGATTCCGCCTCACGGATCTCGACTCAGACGATGACCACAAGGCCATCCAGGTCATCCACCATCCCTATCCCACGCTCCTCGACGTCCACTTCGCCCTCCAGAAACATTGAAGATGTCATTTCCCTCCCGCTCTCTCTGACGCGGAGGTATTCGACGGTGCGGGGAAGCCCAGAGGATGCCCGAGGCGGTGTATTCTCGCGGAATGCCCGCATCGAGCCCAGTACTTCGCCGGTGAGGCCCACTGCACGCTCCCATCCACGCTCGGCGGGTATGCTGCCCAGAAGCACCCCACGAGCTACGGCTACCTTCGAACCGCGCATCGTGCGCGCTGAACCTTCCCGGGACCCAACCTGCTCCCCGTCCTCTCCGACCTCTGCTCGTACCCGACGGCCGAGTGGAACAGGTCGGGCTCCCAGTGCCCAGCGGCAGTCCTCCGGCCACATCCTATACGCCTTCCATTTTACGCCTCCATCTCCTTTCACCCGGCCTGCGTACCTCGACCACGCAGCCCTCAGACACCTCCTCCAGGCCTCGCCGCCGCCATCACTCCTTCCACCACCTCGAAAGTCTGAACATGCATACGATCACACGGCCTACTCACCCTCTACGGACAGCGAAGAGGACAGCAATGCCAGTCCGCCGCCCACTGTGGATACTCCTACCCCTTCAATCGGCGATGTCCTACGCTTGCCCACCCGCTGGGGCGACTGTCGCCATCAGTCACTCAGTGTCTCTGCGGACGGCCGAGATCTTACTTTCTCCGGTCTGTGTCGAGATTCGCGCTTCCTTCGATGAATCACTGACATCTCTTACAGGTCCCAGCTCCAATAGCGCAAACGACCGCGATGGCGTCGCAGGTGCTGCCAGGACGGAGTGCGCCATCCCACCGGCTTGCGGGATTTACTACTTTGAGGTCGAGGTCCATAGCAAGAATGTCAACGCGTGAGTCTGGCCAATTCAGAGGTGCTTCTTTGCTCATGTGCCATTGTAGACACATCAGTATAGGGTATGGACACTTGGCTTCTGCTTCTGTTGCACGCTAAACGTTTCAATAGGCTGACTGGCCCAGACGTTCGAGTGTCCAGACTTCCAGGTTGGGAGCCCAATTCCTGGGGGTACCATGGTGATGATGGCCGCTCTTTTGCGTCTGAGAGGTCTGGTACGACTTATGGTCCGACATATGGATGTATGTTGACCATGCCTCATCTGTTCAAACCTGGACTCACACTTGTAATTCAGCGGAAGACACCATCGGATGCGGGATCGACTTCACGACTGGCCGCGCTTTCTTTACGAAGAACGGCACCATGATCTGTATGTAGAGTCCACTAAGTTCTCGCTTCTAGTCGTATCTCATGACACGACTCGCTAGCCCCAGTATTCGAAGGTGTCGGCAAAGATGTTGCGCTGTACCCGTCCGTGGGGCTCAAGCACGCGCACGACTCCGTCCGCATCAACTTGGGCCAGGACCCGTTCAAGTTCGACATTGAGTTCCACGTCCAGACGGTGCGGACGAGTGCGTTGCAGAGTATATTCAGCCAGCCGAGTCTGCCGGAGGAGCAGTCGAAGGCGACGTTGAATGATTTGGTTATGGCGTACCTCGGACATCATGGGTATTCTAGGACTTTGCGCGCGCTGCAGAGGGACACACGGCAGGGGCAGGGGGGCGCGCCGGCTGATGACGACGTCCCGTCCGTGGGCATTGAGTCGCGCACGCGGATAGTGCAGTCTGTGATGGAGGGCGACTTGGACACGGCGATCGCTGAGACGGGGGCGCACCACCCGGCGGTGCTCGATGCGGACGAGGGGATCATGCTGTTCAAGCTGCGGTGCCGCAAGTTCATCGAGCTGCTCATGGAGTCGGTGGAGCTGAAGAAGGCGCGGCATGCGCGGGTGGGCAAGGCGTATGGGTCCGGGTTGGACGTGGATGGGGATGTGGACATGGACAGTGTTAGTGTGGACGATCGGTATGAGAAGGCGCTGAGTGCCGCCCTGGCGTATGGCCAGGCGCTGCAGAATGACCACAAGGCGGATGGGAGGGAGGAGGTGCAGAGTACGATTCATAGGACGTTTGGGATTGTGGCGTTTGAGGACCCGCGTGAGGTGGGTGGGGTCGTCGCTGAGATCGTCAGTCGCGATGCGAGAGTCGCGTTGGCTAATGAGCTTAATCAGGCCATTCTGAGTATGTTTCTTGTCCTCTCTTTTACTATCTTTACTGAATACGACGTTGTAGGATCTCAGGGACGACCCCCTCAACCAGCACTCGAAACATACTACAGACACACGACCGTCTGCGTTCAGCAGCTCGCGCTCCTGGGCGCGGGCTTTGCCCCCTTTGTCGACATGAAGCGCGAGTTCCTCGATGCTTGAGGACCATTTTCTCCGTCTCTTATCATTTTCCGTGATGCTGGATTTATTATGAATAGGTGTAACAGGTAGCCCATGTATGTATGTAAAATAACTGACCCCCCACCCCACCTCTCTGTAGTAAGTACACTACGTCTGTGTCTGTGTCTGTGGTTTCTCGAAGGACTGTAGTGACCATATCGATACTAGCTTGTCCTTTGATGCGGATACTAGCCATCGGGAGCGTTCTGCCTTCTCACTCTCGTCTTCGTCATCGTCTTCTTCTTCCTCGATGTTGGTATTGGTATTGGTGGATGGCGTTGAGGAGGCGTATGCGAGGGCTTGACAGCCGGATTTGTGGTATTTGAGTGTACCGAGTGGCTTGAATGATTTGGTTGAGTAGAGTCTTATCCTAAGAGGGTTCAATCAGTCTATGAGATTGGTTTGGGAGGGAGACCGCCCTCACTTGCCATCCCAGCCGCCAACAGCGCATATCCGGCCGTCTTCGCGGACTGCTATTGCAGAGTTCCCGGCCTGCTTGGTTCGGAACTTTTCTGACTCTCCCGTCTGTGCAAAGATCAAGTTGGGAGATGGTGTGTGTAGAGATAGGCAGGCTTACAGCTAGGTCGTACCGAGCGACAAGGTGGTCAGCCGATACGGTGAATGCTGTCGAGTTGTCCTTGGTCACGGTCATGGACATGACTTGTTTGAAGTCAAGATACATATGCTATCATGCTGTTTTTGGCGGGACTCACTGGCTTCAACGTGTAACTTGGTGCTCCAGATCACGTCCCATCCTACGCCTTCTACGGAAGTGGTACGATTTGAGGTCCGGAGGGTGACGCCGCCGTTCTCGTACGCGGTTATGATGTGTAGTGATGCTTGGTCCGTGAAGAGATGTAGTGACATGATGATGCCTAGGAGGATGGGATCAGAGCGAGGCGACGGGAACGAGGAGAAGAGTGCGAACCGGATGCACCGCGTCCACGACCGTCTTCGGTAAGAACGGGACCACCTTTCTCTCTGCCTATCGCAGCGTGGAGTCGTTGACAGGATGGTAATGTCCATATGTCGGCCTGCACTTTGATGAGAACATTCCCATGCAATTATATACCTCACCCACCTCTGAGGATTCCACAAGGTTAGGCAGTGCAACGAGTAATGCCCCGTCGCTCTTCGAGGACGATCCCGCCTGGTGGCGGATGTCCAATACAGACATCTTGCAGTAATTCAACGAGTTCACGTCCAAAGAGTACTTGAGCGTCGGTGTCTGAGCCTCAGCCACCGATGCCGAGCCGCCAATTGGCGAGAACTCCTGCACACGCGCCCATACGTGCAGCTTGTTATCCCGTGCCTGACTTGAAGTTCAGGGAATCAGACGCGTTGTAGGCGGGGGTGGGTGGGGACACGGACGTGAGGATGTCCTGGCCGCATTCTTGGATGCCCAATAGGCCGTCGTCGTGTGCTTTCCAGGAAGTCAAGAGACGCAGGGTACGCGTCAAGGTGCAGACAACCAGTCCGGATGCATCGCCAGAGTATATTCTTTTGTTGTCATCTGAGATAAAGAGAGCGGAGACAGCAGCGGTGTGGGAGCGAAGAATATGTGTTGGAGGTGGGGGTAGGGTTGACATAGGTAAAGGCTCGGGATGTCGATGAGTTGATGATGGTAGAGGAAAGAGATCTAGAAGGATTGGCGATCACACGCGTAACGCGTTCATTAATCTTCTCAAGTGTTTCTGTAAGTAGATCTTTCAACAACTCTCCAAGTAGCTGGTCTTCCTTGACAATACTTACTACCTTGCATAGTAAGCTTTGCCATTCCTTGTTCTCGAACATACTCGAAAGCACATCAATGCTGTTTGGCGCCACCGTTCCGATACAACAAACCGGCCGAAAATTCTAATTCTGGCAAGTCAAAATATCACTACTTACTGTTATCTCCTCCGCAAACGTCCTCTACACGCGATGGTTAGCAAGAAAACGAAATTGGCACGAAAGGCGGCAAAGGAGGCGGAACTGGCGTGCGTATCCAGCTCACGTCGCTAAGAGACCAAGACTAACAGCAGCAGTCCAAGCGAAACCGTCCCATCTGCGTCAGCAACACCCAGCCCAGAGCCGGAGGCAGCCCCAGCGGCGCCACAGGACGAAGTGGACCCAATCACGCGCGCAGAAAGGATCAAAGAACAGGGCAATGCGTCGTTCCGCCTCAAAAAGTACAGCGAAGCCATCGATTTCTACAGCCAGGCCATAGGTACATCGCAGACGACTGGACATCCGCATACCCTCGCGCTAACGTCCCACTCCCAGCGCTCAACCCCGCCGAGCCCGCCTATCTCACCAATCGCGCCGCATCCAATATGGCCCTCAAACGCTACCGCCGTGCGCTCGACGACTGCCAGCTTGCGGCGTCGCTGCAGTCGGCGGCGCCCTCTCCGAAAACCCTGCTCCGCCTCGCGCGCTGTCAGGCTGCGCTCGGCCTCGCCACCCCCGCGCTCTCCACGCTGAACGCCATCGAGCCACAGGATGATGCTGTAATAGGACTTCGGAAGAAAGTCAATGAGCTAGAGGGGCATCTACGGAACTTTGACGCCGCCCGCAAAAAGAAAGACTGGGGCATGGCGCGTCTCTCGCTCGAAAAGTGCACGCAGGGCATCGAGGCGGAGGGCGAGGAGGTTCCCACCGACTGGAGAATATGGAGGGTCGAGCTGGAGCTTGCGAAAGGCAACTGGGATGCCGCTAATCAATACGCAAAGTAAGCTTCACCCACCCAATCTAATCGTGATCCTCGCACTAACATCCTGCCTTCTAGCGACGCTCTTCGCATGAAGCCCAACTCACCAGAAGTGCTATCATTGCGTGGTCTTGTGCTATTCCTCGACGGGAAACTCACTTCGGCTATTACACACGCGGCAAACGCACTGCGGCTGGATCCTTCGTATGAACCGGCGCAGCGTCTCCGTAAGAGGATAAAAGACGTGGAGCGGCTCAAAGATGAGGGGAACGCCTTGTTCAAATCTGGGCAGCTGCAGCAGGCTGTCGAGAAGTACGGCGAGGCGCTTGACCGTGTTGGCAGTGCCGAGGAGGAGGGCAAGGGTGGTCAGATCCGTGCAACACTCCTCTCAAACAGGGCGACAACATTGGTCAAAGTGAGTATCATCACTTCGTGTTACTCTCATAAGTATGTATCTAACACCTTCTCTACAGCTCAGTAAACATGAAGAGGCGCTTGCGGACATAGAAGCATCTCTGGTGCTGTCATCACGGGCATTCAAAGCATACAGAACGCGTGCCCGGATCCATCTCCACCTCGAAGCGTACGACAAGGCCGTGGCGGACTTCAAGTCCGCCATCCAATACGCCCAAGACGACGTCGGCTTCTCCAGCGACCGCGACGTCAAAGAGCTCAAGTCGGAACTCAAAAAGGCCGAGGCCGCCCTCAAGCGGAGCAAGACCAAGGACTATTACAAGATCCTGGGTATCTCGCGCGACTGTTCAGAGGCCGAGATCAAGAAGGGGTACCGCCGGGAGAGTCTTAAGCACCATCCTGATAAGGGCGGCGATGAGGAGAAGTTCAAGCTCGTCGTGGAGGCGCATAGTGTGCTCTCTGACCCTGAGCGGCGGGAGCGCTATGATTTGGGCGAGGACGAGGATGGGATGAACGATGGCGGGTTTGGCGGGGGCGGGATGGGAGGCATGAGCCAGGCGGATCTTGCCAACCTCTTTGCGCAGTTTTCTGGGGGTGGGTTTGGAGGATCTAGAGGAGGCGGGGGAGGGTTTGGCCACTCGCATGGCCATGGCTACTCACAAGGGTTCTCCTTCTAGACGATTGCCCCCGCTTTCTCTGTTGTGTCCACACGTACCATACATATTATTGACTCCATCTTTTTTTATTGTAAATACCCTACTAACTTTCACGATGTCCGAGCGCTGACTATAGCGCATATACAGAAGCGTAACTCGGTCAAGGCGACGTACTGAAGCCCACTGAATGCGCTGCAATAAGGGGGTAATCACTTGCATCTACTCGTACATATAAGCTGTACGACTCAGCGAGGAGGATGCGTGCCCGAAGGGGCATTTGTCTGAGACATGAGCTCGGCCGTGTGGGTTTTTAGAGAGTCAAGCTAATGTACGAGTGCATCGCATAGTCCGCGATGATGGTGGAAGGATGATGCAACTCAAAAGGCTGCGAATGCGGCGCGTCAAAGAATGTGGATGTATACACTAATGTACACGAGAAGAAATACAATATTACCATGCTACAACAACGTTTGTTTACACGTCCATATTCAGAACGAATGGCGATTGGTTTGAATTCAAGTCCTTTGTGCTGTACACTGGCCGGCGTTATGGCTCAAGTTCGAATATTTGCGGCCACTTTCAGATTTTCTGGGACCAGGGGTTGTAGAATCGCAAAATGTCCTAAGGAGAGTGATGTTATGGGGGGCTTGTTGAGTGCTAGGTACAATCAACACTCACCCGCTGGGTTCCAAATGTCAGAGGTAAAACGATCACGGCTAACGGAGGTGTATGAGGTCCGCACAAAAGAGCTGAATATACGTGTACTCACGAGCGGTCAGTGACAGTACCCACTGCGGAGGTGAATCTGAGCTGAACATGCCGGATGTGCTCAGTCTATGATCAGGCCATCAGTATGCATCGTACGACGCATGTCACAGCATGATACTAACCCGATTCCGAGGCCTATGTACACCGTGAACGCCAAAGTGCGCCAGAAGAGAGAAATTGGGAAGAAGCCCTGTCCCAATGATACAGGACCATTTGACCTCTTCGCGTCCCACAGAATGGCAATCATGGCACCTATCACCAGGACTCTAAAAAGGTGCGTCTTCCAGATGTTCCGAATTACTTACCTTCCAGTGTGAGCATGATAAGGACCACAATCATCACGGTTATGCAAGTGACAACGCGGCTGTAGACCATCAAGATCGGTTTACTCGAGTGAAAGAGGATTTTTGGGCAGCCACTCACGGAGTCGCAACTAATATGTGGCAGTAAACACCAGATTCGTCGCGTCTGACAGAACTCGGATTTTGCCATCCGACCTGAAAGTTGCGTGAGATGTTAACAGTCTGACACGAGCATTGTGGCGCAATGGCACTACATACGACCAGAGCGTCAATCAACACTGCAAGCCACAACGAGAACGGTAGAGAAAAGACCTTGTTAACGACTCAATTTGGCTTCATGAGAAAGAACAAGGACACTCAAGTACCCATTTTGGCATCGGAGATCGTTCACGATTATCTTTCGCAGCGATGAGGACCCAAAAAAGCTGTCAGGTCGAATCCGTAAGGTTTGAATCTCGTGACGAAGCAGGATGCGACACACATCCATGGTAAAGATAAGAGAGAATGAGCTAACTCTTTCGAATGCCAATGGTCAGGATCAGTACTATGTCAGGAGTGTTCGAAGACTTACAAGACCGGTGCTGTATAACCGAGGGCCGCCGAGGCGAGACACTGGCCGAAAGATGGATCCTCTCGGGTTTGTCCGCCCACCAAAGCGAAGTAGGACAGACAGTAGCATTGCCCGGTCACTATCATGCAAATCCAGCTTGACGTTCGTTTGACCTGCTTCCGGAGGGCTGGCAAGACTGTCGCGCTGCATAATAAGAACCCTACGAGGTTGAGGACATTGAAAGCCGTAAGCACAGAGCCGGACGCCGGGGCGGGGTCGTGCAGCCCGACGAGACCTCCCAAATCGCTTGCGCCATCGGTAATATTGCGCAAATGCAAAGCAATGAGAGCTGCGGGCGGTCGTCAATTACTGGTCTCGATTCTGCGAGACTTTCGAGCAACAGACCGTCGTGCAACTGATCATCGGGTCTGGGGAGGTACATGCTTGCAGTGGGAAATGGACGAAGAAAAAACTGCAGCCAGCCGCAGAAGAAAGAAAGTACTACAGAAAGAGGATAGAACGCGAGAAGCTACCGTGGGGGCACTCAGTGCTACGTATTTGACCTTGAAGTAGTCCTTTCGGCTTGGAGATCAATTCCACCATCGTACTGATCCAGATGTTACCGTAGTCTGTGTGTCCAGTGTGGGCCCTCGTTCATAATCAGATATATAGATACATTATTTTTGTTGTTTTACGTGCCTTTGGCCCTTGAAGAACACGGCACGGTCCGTACTACAATAGCCTCATGCCGATCTACGGAAGAGAGATAAGTCCCTCAGATCACAAAAGAAGCGGGAACCTATCTCGGGCTATGTATCTCAGTCTGTCAAGAAAATGTTCTGGTGATCGCGTCGCTGCGGCGTTGTCCCAGGTACGGCGAGATTTCGGTGTTCTAAGACTTTTACCCCACATTAGAGATCTCGAGCGAACAAGTCAATTCTTCATCCGGGAGAAGAACATCACCGGTAACGTCCGCGTTAATCTTGTCAGCTTCTTGTCCGCTAGCACCTCCGGCATCGCGGTGACTGTTTTCAAGTCATCGCCGCGAACGAGAAGCAAACAGTTCCACTCGCGCAATGCCTAGGATGTTGCGGTGAGTCGTTTACGAACACTCTTGAGTAATCGTTATATAAGGCGGTACAAAAGTCTTCACTGATTATCCAATTAAATCGAAGAGAATCTACAATCCTTGGTAGCCCCCGTCGATCAGCCGGTCTTGCATGGCTTGATCAACTATCCCACCGCCAGGTACAATTCTACAACCAGATCCATCCGAGCCAAGTTCACGTAGAAATCCAGCTTCATCCATGTAGATTTCCTTCCCCTTCTGCGTGCGCACCACTTGGTCGCCATGTAGTCTGAGCCATTGCAGGACTGGTTGGCAATACCATCGCTTCACTCTAAACAGACCAGGAGCTGGCTCAAACCATCCCAAATGACCGCCACCGCGTGTGAGTACCATCATAACATAGGGATTGTCGGGCAGCGGAGGACATTTTTGTACAACAGGGTCGTCTGATGCATGGAAAACCAACACAGGAGTCCTCATGTTGGGAAGGAATGTATCTGTGGAAGCCCACCTGTAATAACTGTCTAAGTCTGGGAAAGGGAATAGTGGAGGGGGTCCCCCAATTTTGCTGGTGATTGCAGCATCAAACTGTTGGAGAGTAGGACTTTTCAGGTTTCGCCCTGTCTCAACAGTCTTTGTGACCCGATGGTCAGGTCCGTTTGACAGCGCCTCTGCATTGCGCTCCAGCAGGACTTTCAGACCAAGACCCAAGGCCTTGGTATATACAAAGCGGCCCAGGAGAGACTTCTGAAGGGCTAAGCTGTTCTCTCCGTGGTTCCATGGCTAGAACGGTTTCATTAGCTAAAACAAATGATAGAGATACTGTACTTACACAACCTAGCAGGCATGCCGCTGAAAATCGGCTGTTGTCCTCCTCTTCTCCAAGGTATTTTGCGAGTATATTGGATCCGTTGGAGAAGCCGACCCCCAGGAGAGGCGCGTCTGGGTAGCGATGCGAAAGAAAGATTAGTGTTTGGCGTAGATCGCCTGACCATCCGCCCGCATAGAATTGCTGCGATGTGACTGGCACATTGCCACCTGCGAAGGGTTTGAAAAGCCTCGCTCCATCAAAAGTCTCCAGACTTACACCCACGACTATGAAAGACGACGGCACGATAGCCCAAGCCGCCCTCTTCTACCGGTGCACACGCCTCACGCAAGAGTGCTCTGATGTAGGGCTCGAATGAGCCACCCGTAAGTCCATGGAGAACCACAATAATGGGAACGTTGTCAGGCAGATGGTCATCCTCCAAAGGCGCGAAGTCTAGTCCACTGAATGTCTCATGAGCAAGTCACGCAAGACTCATTGTAACAAAGTCTTACATTGTGCCACCGTCTGTTAAACCAAGGTGGACTCTGTCCGTGACGGCAATCAATGGCGATGCTCCAAAGGACCCCACTCAAGCTCACCGTCGATAGAGGATTTGGTCAACCTTCTTGAAGTTGCCGACCACACAGTACATTGTCTGGAGGTTCCCACTGACGACGGTCGAATCAAGAAAGCACGCACAGTGAGCGAAGACTCACTTGAACAACCACCAAGGCCGTCGATATTTGGCGAATACGCCCGGACAATACTGTTTCACCACCGTAGCGAGGTCGGCGGTTGTGCCATTTCGGAGAGTCATTTTGACGGGAGACGCCGGGAGGAATATCTTGCTGCTCATTCTGGTGGTAATGAGCCGTGTAGCTAGCCTGTGGAATAATATACGACAGAGACGTGGGGGCTATGAACACCGACCATGCGAAAGACGGCTGTACATGATGTGCATGTTGACGCCCTTCTTAGTCCCTTCTTCGTGATAATCAAATCGGCCACACTACTGTCAATGGGTCTTCCCCGTATTCCATTCGCCGTCAACTTCGTCTATCACCGCGAACATTTGATGACGGCGGAAATGTCGACTGAGCCTAAGCGCCGCCGTTGTCAACCAATGACGAGCAACTCGGAAGGGGAGGGAAACTCGCGTCTTGCGAAAGGACCCCGATAAGTAAGGACGCCAAATCATGATAGAAGTCAGATCGTCGAAGCAAAGTGAAACTAGAGGCCTTTAATCCCACGCCTTGTGTCACAATGTGTGGCTGGCAGCACACGGCCTTGAGAGAGCCAGTAGGCGCCCACCTCAAGTCGAATCATTCACACGATGATTCCTTGCACGACGTAAACATAATAACGGAACAATTGCGAGGCTAGCACGACAGATAAGTAAATCAAAATGAGTCAAGATCTCGTAGAGCGCTGACGAACATGGACTTCGTGTGCTTCGTATCTCCTCTCAGACTTTTCGCGGTGTATCTACGAGCTAGCGCTATACTTGGCCCGTGTCGGATCGAACTCGATTGTAGGTCTACCTCGAATGAATCTCCACAATTTCCTGATCAACCTCCCGTAGAAATGCAATATGTCCTAGCATAGTCATCAGACCCGACCAGATCAGAAAGACTTCGAGAGATACGAACCCGTTGAGTCCCAAATGCAATTGGTACAACGATAGGTGCTACAGAACAGAAACATGAGCTAACAAGCAGTACATATATCAGTAGGAACATACGAGCAGTGAGGAAAACAACCAAGGCAGGCGCTGTATTGTCCGTTGCATCGAAGACAGAGTACGCACTGAGTCTATTGAAAGCGGCTGAGATCCAAGACTGAGTATGAGGATATTGAAAGCCTACCCAACACCAAGGCCTACATACACACTGAACACAAGGGTGCGTATGAACAATGACTTTGGGAAAAGGTCACGGCCGGCCGCACGATGCACATTAAGTTCCCGTTTCGCACCCAAAAGCATGCGAGCCATGACGGCTGACCGACGCATTGCGAATAGTCAGTAACACTATCTGTGCACAGAGAAAAACGCCACCTTGCAACACAACCATCGCGACGAATTCGAGCAGAACGATAAACGAAGTAACGTCAGCCGGAGCAGCAAGTGCGCTATGGCAGTAAACTTTGCGAGTTGGGGCTCGCTCGATGGAGTCCGGATTGAGAAGGCCGATCTAGCAGATCGGTACTATCAGGGCCCTCCTCGGAAAGTCATTTTTAAAATCGCGTACAATTAGGACCTCAATCAACACAGCGAAGTACGTGAGACTCGGTAAAATGATGTACTGCCAGAGTTCAATGTCAGAGACGAGAGATAAGTAGGTTGATATGAATGAACACTCACCCATTTCGTGGTCCTTGCTGTGACAGGAGACCCGCGAACAGCACAGAATAGAACCTCGAAAAGCTAGTAAAAAGTGAGCTTATCGATATTCCTGGGGTTGGCCGTGGAATCTCACCTCCTCAACGAAGGCCAACGAGAAGGAACCAGTCCTACGCAAGTTTCAGGTAAGCCACCCGAGCCAATTGTATCCACTGGCACTGAGCTCACAAAACCGGAGCACCGTAGATCAAGCACGCGTCGATTAGACAAAGTCCAAAATCCGGATCCTGCCCCGTCTGCTTTCCAAGCAAAACAAAGTAAGAAATGCAGTACAACATCCCGCTGAACATCATGAGCGACCAGCTGCGCATCCGATGGACGCCGGAGGGCACAAGGGCGGGAGCCACAGTGAGGCCGCACATGATGAACCCTACCACGTTCAGGATATTGAAGAAAGCGATAAATGTGGGTGAGGAGATCGTGTCTGCACTGTCATCAGCGGAGGCATCGCGGATGCGAGCGACGTCTGGACACGAAAGAGCTCGTTAGTACATATTGAAGTAGAAGTAGGGTATGAGCTGACGTGAAAGATACATGGCCAGCAGAGAAGTTCGAAATAATACAGAACACTGCGGCCAGCCACAGCGGGAGGGGAAGAATGCGGTTGGACCTAAGGTGAAGTTGTAACAGAAGGCGAGATATCCCTCTGTGGGGAGATCACAAACTCGACGTTAAGTGTGTCCCAATTCCCAGTTTCATACTCTGTTGTTGTCATGACCAAGATTTGTTCGGCGAACAAAGACTGTCAGATGAGCCAAGTCGTGAGACGGCGCTAAAGTAAAGGGGAATACGGGCAGAATGAGAACCTTTGATACTGGGGGTGAGACTGGCATGCACAGCCGGCCCGATCAGGTTCTTCTTGATAACTGATATCGATGTTATATCGAACCTTGAGTTCCGCCCGTCACCACCATGGACACCATTCGAACACTACATGCAATCCAGACCGTGGATATGCACACATCAGGCGAAGTCAGCCTCGCGAGACCCGATGGTCGTATGATGACAATGTTACATTAGCCGACGCGTATCGTTGTGCGAGGGTATCCTATCCTCCAGGGGTCAACATTGCTCGAGAAGCGCCGTGATGCGAGAGACAATCATGATAGCGTCCGCCGCCAGTGAGGATGATGCTCTTGAGGGCCGAATATTGTTGATTGTCGGTCACTGGCCAGGCTGATGCTGGAGCCTCGAGGACACTCCGGGATGTACGGTGCGATCCTCGTCCAGGAAACGGAGTTGACGAGGTCTGGGGAAGCGGACATTGGAGTGCTCTTCTGCCATAACGGTCAGAACATATCACAAGCAACAATACCCCAGCTAACCTTGAAAAGAGGGCTATTCCACGATGTGCGGTCATGCAACCATCGCGCTGGGTCGTTTCTTGGTCGATACACACGACGAGGAGATCTTTCCGCGAAGGAACGGACTGCTTTGCAAAGACGGCACGACGCATGTAAAGCTGCATGCTCCCTGCGGCATCGTGCATATATATGTTCCCACCGGCGTGGATGGACGTTCGAGCAGTGATCGGCCAGTGCAATTCTCAGGCAGTCTGAGCTTCGTCAGCAAAAGGAACTTTACAGCACGTATCCCGGCAGACAAGCAATGGTGCGGCAAGGATGAGATAGTTCTTGACATTGCTTATGGAGGCGCATTTTATGCCATTCTATCTGCGCAAGAGATGGGATTCCCTGCAGGCATCTCGAGCGAAGTTGGTCTGGAAAGATTGGCTGCGGCCGCGGCAACAATCAAGGAAATTGTAGGAGTCGAGGGGGACTTATGCAGACATCCGCAGGAGGCAGATTTGGAGTTTCTGTACGGAGTGATGATCGTGGATGCAACACGGGGCGGCGAGAATGGAGAGCTGGGGCTCTGTCTCTTCGCCGACGGTCAGATTGACAGGTCACCGACTGGCTCATGTGTCATGGCACGCGTCGCCCTTGCAGTAGATCAAGGCAGGTTGGCCATAGGAGATTGGTGGACGTATGAATCGATTGTTGGTGGAGGAAAGGAGGGGAACGCGTTTCGCGGCTGCGCGGTTGAAATCACAAACGAGGGAGTGGTCGTTAAAGTGGAGGGCCGAGCATTTTACACGGGAACAAGCGAGTTTGTTTGTGAGGCACGGGATACATTGGCAGACGGGTTTGTGCTGCAGCTGTAAGTAGCACAATAACGTGTCGGCAACAGTGGAATGCATATGAGGCGGACTCACGACAATAGCTTTGAGAACAACAATTAGCAAACAAGGAAATATTTGTTGTCTTTCAACAAGGAATTGTTGTTGTTGTGGTGGAAAGAAACAAATGAACGCGTTGTTTGTCTTGACTCTTGACTAAAGCCAACAAAATAAACAGAGACGCAACACAGCCACACTCTCCTCTTACCCTCATCGTCAAGCACGGTCTTCGGCAATGTCGACCTCGACGACCACGGTGACGCAGAACTGGATGCCACGGCCCGTGCTTGCCAAGCAGTCGGCCGTCCGCTCGACGGCGTTGCTGTACACGCCGGCAACGCCGCCATTATCCTCGTCCCCCGCGTCAACCACGACCACAATATCGCCCGCCGCAACCACTCCGCCGCCCTCGCCGTCGAAGAAGCGCAAGAGCACCGAGCCGCCTGCGCAAAACGACACCCGGAAACGCGTCCGCTCCGACGCTGCCAAGGCAAAGCCTAAAAAACGCGCCCAGCAGCCCGATGCGGGGTCCGATGTGGACTCTGATGCATTCAGAGAGCCCATCTACCGCTCCAGCAGCGGCAGCAGAGCAACGTCGTCTGTGTCTTCGGCCAGGAAAGCGCGAATATGTCGCACGGACCTCACCATTCAATCCGGCTCGTGCACCCTTTCGTCATACGATGCCATCAAACCTCTCTTGCGGACGTACAAGCCATGTACGCTCTACGTTGAACCCCTGCATCCGCGTTTCTGACTCTTCTCTCAGTTTTCCACAATCCCGATGACCCCAATGACTATCTTTGGAAGCCGCACCCAGATAGACCACCGCTCGCTGAGCTCGAATACCCAAACAGCGACGCCTGCGAAGAGTTCATGCTCCTGGAACCCAAGGACAAGGACCATTATAACCCCATCTTTGATCTCGAAACCTCTCTGTACAACATAATCCGACATTACACGACTCCCAATCAACAACGCCTCTTCGGAACACTACCACGAACAGATTTCCATTTCGACCACGACCACGACCACGATCCGCCGCTGTCTCCCCCACCATCTCCCAGCAAAAAGCCTCCATCACCTTTGCACAGATTCCGGAAAGCAATTGCCACGAGAAACGGTCCACTGTTCACCTCGGCACTCAGAGAAATGAACCGACTCATCCGAGGACTCAAATACCCTAGACTACCTTCCGACCTATTCCAGAATGTGCAACCCAACTCGCTGATGACGGCAGTGTCTAGCTGGAGTCAGATCCCGAAGGACGTTGTACTCCAGATCTTGGAGGAAAACTACCAACGGAGCGTCGGGCCTCACGTGAACAAGCTGAAACAGTACGAAGCCTTCTCGAACGAGGTCTACGGCGAGCTCATGCCCAGCCTGATGTACCAAATCATCGAGAACTCCAACTTGGACGAGAACTCGCTTTTTCTCGACCTTGGCAGTGGCGTCGGGAACCTCGTCGTCCAGGCCAGTCTGCAGACCGGGTGCCGCAGCTATGGCATTGAGCTCCAGGAGCCAGCCTCGCGCGTCGCGGAGAAGATGGTGCAGCATTTCCGTACGCGGTGTACCATGTGGGGTCTCAAGTGCGGGGAGATTGAGGTGGAGAGGGGTAGTATGCTGGAGAGCGAGCGCGTCGACCAGCTCATCAAGCAGGCCGACCTTGTCCTCGTCGACAACAAGATGTTTGACGGGTTTCTGAACGAATCGCTGAAGCCCAAATTCCTCGACTTGAAGGAGGGCGCTATGGTCATTAGCTTGAAGCCGTTCTCCGATGTCAATGCCCGAGTCACGGATAGGAACCTCGACGATATGGCGGCTATCTTCGAGGTGGAGGAGCGGTCTTATCGCAGCGGTGATGTCAGCTGGGGCAACAGTCCGGGTTCGTACTTTGTGCACACAGTCAATAGAGACTCGTACGCGCACACTCGGTCGAGGTTCGAAGAGTCACGGAGTATTACGACTAGACGTTCTAGGTCAGCCCGATGATAGAGTATTGTTATACGTTCCCCGGTCACATATACCTACGCATTCATCCTTAATTTATCCCATTACGTCGGTGTAGTTGTACTTGTCATCCTGTATCCTGTTGTTCGAAAAGCGGACTCTGTCATGTTACGTCTGGACGTGGCGGAGGATACTCACAATTCTGACGGTACAGCAAGGAATCCAGTCGGGGATTTGATGTCCTTGCACTCAGCCACCAAAGCCATGTCGTTCCTTCTGTCGAAGACACGCACACCACCGCCATTGACTCCTCCCGCTATCAGCCATTGATCACCTTCCCCGATGAACTCCATAGCTCGAAGATGTTTTAGACCAGAATGAACCTCCTGAGTTTTCTCGAGTTTGGCTCCTCCTTCGGTGACAGCGAACGTGGTTATGATGTCGCCCTGGGAGGGCGGGTCGAAAGCGCGGTTAGAAACCACAATGGTGGGTTCTGGAGCAGTCGTGAAAAGGATTTCCCCAGCATCCGAGGCAGTACGAGGTAGATGAGGTGAGAAGTCCATCGAGTCGATGGTACAGGTCAAAGAAGCATTAGCGGGGAGCTCTGGGAAGTGATGAACAGTGATCTGATTGGAGAGTTCGTGAAGTGTGTATAGGTAGTCACCTAAGTGAATATTGTTAGCTTGGTTGCGGGGGACGTGTGGGGATATAATGATTACCGCGTATCACAATGTGCCGAGGTCCTTGTCCCGGCGCGTACTCAACTGCGCCTCGAAGTTCCCATCTACCATCCTTTGTAGATCTCAGGAACCGCCAGGTCTTGTCGCAGCCTAGATCCGGGACAAGAAGCTCCTCCCGCGATGGATGGAGAACGACTTGATGAGGGTGGGGGCTCGTCTGTCGCACAGGATGTGGACCAGAGCCCAGAAGATCGAAGACTTGTGGATCTGAGATGTGGACGTCGCCGACATCAGATTTACCGATATTCAAGACTGAAACATGACCGGTAGTGTACTAAAGAAAGACAAGCACATCAGCGCGAGTTCTGAGTGTGTACACGAATACACTGACATGCGCAACGAACAGTTCACGGCCTGCTGCTAAGATGGATGCGGCACCACCGCCTCCGCTGGAGCCCTTGCCAATGACATTGAGTGTCTTGTGCTCTTTCGAGTAGTGTAAGGCAACAATCTCCCCATTGGGGACCAGTTTTAAGGCGGCGAAAAAGATGGTGGGATCATGGGGGTGGGGTGTTATCCAAGAAGGACTGAACCCGACAGTAGAGGCATTGACAAGGTCTAGAGCGCCTGGATTGCCATCAGATGGAGGGGTAAATCCCAGATGATAGATCTCATCAGTGAAGGACGCTACAAGAATATCGTAAGACATGCTTCACCCAGCTGCAGACGATTGAGTGAAAGACTGGGAGGAGGGCTAACGGCACCCGGGCGGCCCGGACACCTAAGTAGCTTGTTTCTCACGACCAGCTCACGACTGAGGTCGTTTCTCCACTCTCTAAGGCTTGACTGGACTGTGCATGTCCCCGGACTTCGAACATCTTGTATTTGTAACAGTATTGAAACAGAGCTTGTAGTATCGATGTTGACAAAAGTATCTTGGGGCAGCAGGAGGATCGTCTTCAACCAGGGAAAGGAAACACGGCAGGACTTGCCAGCCCATTGGCACCCACTGCTCTCACTCCAAAGTCAACGTTATCCTTCGCAACTAGCACCGTCGCTTGACCAGTCTTGCCCACCGGGATAACATGGGTCCAGAACGGTATATCCGTCGGACGCCACAATATCTCGTACTGGTCTGCGTTGGGGTCCACAGTCCACCGCAGCGTCGAATTGTTTGTGAGGACAGAAGTGTCGATAGTCACCCCCTGTGGTGTACCAGGTGCGCTGGCGAGGGACCACAGAATCGCCCCATTGACCTTTGCCACGCGCGCTGTGAACTCAAAGTCGCAAAACTCGGCGAGGTCGCCGAATTGGACCCCGTTCACCACGCGCACGTCTTGGTGCTGGTGGGCAAAGTTCTCGTGTGGCTCTGTGAAACGGACTGCTGGAAATCCGTTTGCAAGGAATGGCTCTTGGTCCCCGCCTCGCAGGAAACGGTCCGGTCGATATACCATTTGTACTGCGAGGGAGGTCGGTTCCTATCATTGACCATGGAATGTCGATGAAGACGCACCGGTCATGTTCGTCACAGCATTAGACCCAACATCGACAGCAAAACGTCCCAGCTGCCTAGCTGGCGAATCGTTTTCACCACCAATGCTAACACGCTGAGATATCTGTGCCGCTGTGTCTGTTGTTGGAATGCCCTGAACAAACATCCTAATATCGAACGGGTCTGTCGTCCCGTCGTCTGCCGTGGAACTACCCACGATGTCATTATCCAGCATGCCTTGGACATTGACAGACGCGTTCTTGAGGGTCCCGGCCAGGAATGTGGATCCGTACAGCCCTTGCTCCTCCCCAGCAACGACTGCAAAAATAATCGTAGCATCCAATGTTTCATTGGCCATGACTCTGGCGAGCTCCATCGAGACTGCTACGCCGGATCCATCGTCGTCCGCCCCAGGTGCATCATCGATGAAATTCAATACATCGCTCACTCGCGAGTCGTAGTGCCCAGAGACCACATACGTCCTATTAGGGTCGGTGACACCAGGAAGGGTAGCAATGATATTGCTGATAACTGTGGCGGTAGGAATCCTCGAGGCCGGCTGTTGGACGTAGCTGGGTACTTCGACCTGGAGCCGGCCACCATATGAGCGCAATTCAGCAGCGACCCAGTCGCGCGCCGCTCCGATACCGCGGTTGGGATCTGTCTGGTTCGATAGGGTGCTACGAGTGCCAAAGGAGACGAGCTTCAGGATGGTCGCTTGGATGCGGTCAGCAGATATCGAGTTGAGGATGTTGGTGAGCTCCGGAGATGGATCCTGGGGAACCACTGGATTGCCAGGTCCGGGTGGCCATATATTTTGAAGGAATAACGGATTCGGTTGTCCGCTCACTGGCACACAATTTAGTGTCTGCAAGAGAGGAGAACTTCTGGCTTGAACTACGTACCGAGTTGCACGAAATGCGTCGCCAAAAGAACTAGGACGACACTGATTGCAGTCATCTCTTCCAGTGGGGTAATTGTCAGAATGCGCAAGTTGGCCTGTGTTGACGCCCTTATATTCTTGATCTGCGACAGTTGTTCACACAACCATGTGGACGAGTCAAGGTCACCTGGAAGAACGCGTCAAGAAATCATCCTCGTCGTTCAGGAGAAGTCCTAAGATATTTCTGACCTATCGAAGAGACTCATCAGTATAGGCAATGTCCGACACTGATAAGATCAATACCATAGCACAGTGTAGAATCAAATCCCGAGACACGTTGGGAGCAACGGAGGGTTATGAATTGGGAGGTCTGTTGACCAGTACTATAAATTGCCCAGATTAGCTACTCTTATTCTCGTCCAATCACATCATCCTGTCCTCAATACTCACGTCAAGAATATCTTCTGACGTGGGAAGAAGTAACGCCACAGCCGGCTAAGACTGCCCAGATACGAATTTTGCCACTCGATCATTTGCGTGGAATGACTGGCGCGAGCGGTCAAAGGTAGTTATGTCTCGACGTGACTAGGTCTCAGTAGGTTAGTGAATATACTGTGGCGGCGTAGGACATAACGTGGAAATAAGCGGGCGCTTGTCTAAGATTAAGTTGGAACGACTGCACATATATGAACGAGCTGGACGCACTTGATTTCGTTCTTCGCCAGATTACCATCATGTCCTCTGATCCTGCATCGCCCACCCTATGCGCCACCTTGGAAAGTCTCACCGCTGCATGTCCCGCGCTCGAGGCGTCCAAGGTCATCTTTCTCGACTGCGAGGGTGTCAATCTCGGGCGCACCGGCGGCTCGCTATCTCTTATCTCACTCCGCACCGCAGAGCGCGATGAAGCGCCCTCCCAGACATTCCTCATCGATGTCATCAGCCTGGAGGAAGAGCACCTTCGTCCTATCTTCGATATCCTCAGATCGTCGAGCATAGTCAAGGTTGTCTTTGACGGCCGCATGGACTACTCCGCGTTGCGCCATGGATTCAACGTCGACATGGAGAATGTCCTTGACTTGCAGTTAGCAGATGTTGCGTCTCGAGTGGCGCTCCATGAGGACCAGGACATGCAGCTTATCCGCCTGCGCGGATATATCTCATACGGGGAGATCTCCGGGCATCCAACCTCGTATGAGAAGGTTCATAGATTGAATGGACTCGAATTCTGTGCCCGAGAGCATAATGTGATCCCGGAGGAGGAGAAGGACAAGTCCACATCCCATTATCTTCTGGGTTCGTTGGTCAATCTCGTTTCGATGGTCAAGCTGAAGCATGCTCACAGATGCTCTCCATTCAACATGGGATAAGCGCCCTCTTCCCACAACTAACATTGAGTATGCCGCAAAGGACGTTGCCATGATCGAGAGCCTCTATCTTCACTTTCGACAACACGAATTGCTTGACGACGAGGCTCTGCGAGTCCAGACAGCACGATACCTTGCCCTCGTACATACGCGGCAGCCTGCATCCAACGATGACAGTTTTGCGCATCCCCTGCTTCCGCTCTACATCCTGGAGAAACCGGTTGGCCAGATGCGTCAATGCATATCCTGTAGGCGCGATCTTCCCCAAGATGCGTTCTCAAAAACAGCATGGCGTTTGCTGAAAAAGCGACATTGCTGGGTGTGTAGTGCTATAGGAAAAGTTAACCAGCGAAGGGAAGATATCGGTCGAGCGGAATGGGAACGGGACCAGCGTGGGGATGGGTACTACTTTTCTGACGATGACGATTTCTAGCCACTGTCCTGACTCTCTTGTTGTTTGTGTTCCTGTAAGTTAGTGTTGTGCGGTCATATACCTTGGCGCCACCATGGTTATGCATGTACATCTGCTCTGAGTACTTTTGGGGTGGTATAAGAAGCCAGTCGTGCAATGAAATCGGCCATGGTGACTGAAGACGCATGCTGAGGCGCATGCCAAAAGTAGTCTTCCAAGTGAGGTTAGCAATTCAGGAAAAATGACAGATGGTTGTTCAGATAGACGTGGACCAGTCGTCTGGCAGTGGCATGCCATCAGCGAAGGGAAAAGAAATTGAAGCATGACCGCACTCCTAAAAAGACAACGGGGGATTTTGATCGATCAGTGGCAGTGTATTTTTTCTCTCCTTCTCCGCCATGTCCAAGAAGATCAAGTCCACAGAGCCGACAGCTGACGAGTCGTTGGACCAGAAACAAGGTTGCTATCAATTCACGATATCTGTACGTGCTTTGTTGTTGACCCTTTATCTCCCTAGATTTAGAGTCGACTACAGATAGAGATGTAGACAAGAAGAAGAAGAAACGCAAACATACCGAGGAGGGGGATGCTGAAGGTACGTCTACTTCAGTGTTCTTGAATCGCTCTTACAGGTTCTCAGCGAACCCGGAAAAGAAGAAGAAGAAGAAGTCAAAACAGACTGAAGCAGCAGTGACGGAAAGTCCGGTTGCAGAGGGTGTGTCTGCTCTCATGGGCGATTGTAATCTCGTACTTATTCTCTCCAGAGCCACAGTCATCCGAGTCTTCTGAGAAGAAAAAGAAGAAGAGAAAACGGGACGAATCTAGCAAAGAGACTCCTGCTGAAGGTCTGTTGATAACAGCTCTGTGATTTGCCTTGCGTTGACTATGGAACAGATGTCGCCCCCGCAGAGCCGTCATCCGACAAGAAGAAAAAGAAACACAAGCGGACCGAGGATGTCGAGGCCGCTGTTGCATCTACCTCTTCCGAACGCAAGTCTTGCCCTCTCCAATCTCCCCCTCTATTTACGAGCTTCGCACAGCGAAAAAGAAGAAGAAGTCGAAACAGTCGAATGAATCAGCTCAACCCACAAACCCCACTACCGCACCGTCCGAGGCGGATGTCACCCAGTTCCTCACCAAAAACAACATCACATGTGTACCGCCAATAACACCGTACCTCTCGTTCAGCGCTCTACCCATCCCGGCGTCTCTCTCCCAACCGCTCTCCCGGTTCCCTGCCCCTACTCCCATTCAATCATGTGCATGGCCATCAGCTCTTGCCGGGCAAGATGTCGTTGGCATCGCAGAAACCGGCTCTGGCAAAACCCTCGCCTTCGGCATCCCCGCGCTCGCGAGGCTCATCGCCAACCCCCCTGCGAAAGACGGCATCACGACCCTCGTCCTCGCACCGACTCGTGAGCTCGCGATGCAGACTCACGACCAACTCGTGGACATCGGCAAGCCGTTCGGGATTGGAAGTGTCGCTGTCTACGGCGGTGCGCCCAAGGAGCCCCAAATCCGCCTCTTGCAGAACATGGACAAGAAGAGAGACGGAGTCACCACGCGTATTGTCGTTGGGACACCTGGCAGGATACTGGATCTGATCTCGGAGGGTGTATGCGAGTTGGGCGGCGTCGACTACTTGGTGCTTGATGAGGCGGATCGCATGTTGGACCAAGGATTCGAGAACGCCATTCGTCAGATCATTGGGTTCACGAAGAAGAAGGAGGATAGGCAGACGATGATGTTCAGCGCGACATGGCCAGAGTCCATTCGGAGACTGGCGAGCACGTTCCAGAAGGACCCCGCACGCGTCACTGTTGGAAGCGACGACCTCACCGCTAACAGCCGGGTCGAGCAGACGCTTGAGGTGTTTGACGATGAGCGCAGTAAAGAGTATGTCCCGTTTGACCTTCCCAAGATATATCCCTCTGATAGACAAAAAATCCAGCTCTCGCATATTGAAACACCTGCGGAACATCCTTCCTGGGAAGGGCAAGCCTTCCGATGTCCGCGTATTGGTCTTCGCCCTGTACAAGCCCGAGACCTCTCGTGTCGCTGAGACGATCAAACGGGATGGCTATCGCGTTTGTGCGCTTCATGGAGACATGAAGCAAGCCGCCCGGACAGCGGCTCTTGAGGAGTTCAAGTCCGGGCGCGCGAACGTCATGGTGGCCACCGACGTCGCTGCCCGCGGCCTCGACATCCCCGGAGTGGAAGTCGTCATCAACTACACTTTCCCTCTCAAGGTTGAGGATTATGTTCATCGTATCGGACGAACCGGTGAGCTTCTCTGTCTCAGCCTCGCCCTAGTACATCTCTCTGATCACGTCATACAGGACGAGGCGGTCGTTCAGGCAAGGCGATCACATTCTTCACTGGCACCGGCCCCTACGAGAAGAACCTCGCCGGGGAGTACGCCAAGCTGCTCACTGACGGTGGCTACGACAGCGAGGCCGCAAAGCTCGCGGCCAAGTTCCCGATGACGATCAAGAAGAAGGAGCATAGCGCCTATGGCGCGTTCTTTAGAGACGATATAGAAATGCCCACGGATCGTAAGAAGATCGTCTTCTAGACTTAGAGCAATCGCACATCTACACCTGATATATCATTACCCGTAAAGCTGTACGGTATATACATGGCTGGATTTTCGTGCGTTGGCAGGGCATCTAATACCCGCAATGCTCTTCGTGGTTTCTCCTGTCCCTCGCGTAGGAAAGGAACACATATGCATCTCGGTCACCCATGGTATACGAATATTATCGCACAAACGCCAGGAAGTGGCGGCAAGTGGGGACTATGTCATTCAACAGAGAAGAAGATGGTGGTCATAACTTATCGAGGACAATGGACATGCTTTCGTGGTAAGATGAAGACCGGTACTAATGAACAAGCTCACGGTGATTGGATGTATAGCAACAACGGACGAAAAACGTGCATGAAGTAACGAAGTCAGGAAAATCATAGTCATTCCATACCCAGCGATAGCCTACGTCGAGTCGAACAAGATTCAGTGTCCACTACTAGACTGCTTCCTCGCTGCCGTGCTCTTCCTTGGTCGCAAGCACAACTTCGTTGACACCTTCGGCTGAGCGACTAGGAGTTGTGTCCGAGATGGAAGTTGCATTCGGACCGTCTCCAAAACGGATGGTAGTGATATGTTCAGCTTTGTCGCGGTTCCCACCCGGGGCATTCGAGGTGACCACATTGGTTTCCAGGGATTGCTTTGATCGTACAATGATGATAGTCAGAGTGGGGAGGATGGCCTGCGAGAACTCTCATATAAGTATGAGCGGTGGGAGAGGTTTAAGAATGGACTTACAGCGAAGTAGGTCGAAGACCCGCTGATGACCATAGTTGCATGATCAATATGGCTGAACGGGGTCTTGTCTACGGCTCTCAGAATCGCGACAAGGAGCTGTGTTCATTCGTGAGTATATGACGGGGTTTCAGACGATAGAACAACTCACTTGAATCACGGCAAAGACCACACCAATCTCGACGAGCAGAAGGAGGATTCTGGTGACCTCTCCCTTCCGCCGCGTCACCAGTCTTGAGAATTTCAGATGTCTCCTGAGAGGAGCGTTCAAATTTCTTCTCGATGGTGAAGGTCGTAGAGAAACTAACCATGCTTGAACCGTGATACAGGCTGTCCCGAGAACATTAGTTGCAAGAGAAAACCAGGTGGTAGCCGTCGTAAGTTTCTCTTCAACTGCAGTACCTGACAGGCCGGCTTCGTCTGCTGCATGCTTGCTTGTGAGGGCGCACATGTATATCCACAGGACTATTCCGAATCGAATCAATAACGAGTATGTCACTGAGAGTATACCCATACCTGTATCAGCTGTAGCAATGATAGCGAGGCCTAGCCGCACAAGGACGGAGCGCGGATAGAGCACCCATGCACGCCAAATGACTACCAAGTCTGAGATGAGGAACTGCAATGCTGTCAGCTACCTGCAGCAAAGGTCGATCGGAGTGCGTGAATCGTACATTGATCGCTATGGGCCACCGAACCAAGATCGTGATAGTCAGGTTATGGACCACCCAGAATGGGATGCGAGCGGGTAGTGGCAAATCCGTATGAATGATATAGTCCTTCAGCTCGGTAAGGACGACCATGAGATTGCAAACACTTTGTATGGTCGTAGAAACAAAGAGGAGGAGGATGACTGCGAGCAGGATCCTTGACGCGGCGGATTTCAGTGGACGGTCACTGGAGGATGTCAAGACATGCTTCCACAATGGAGAGATGTACGCTTACAGTGTCGCGCGAAGGCAGATAACAAAGAGAACAAGGTATATGCCTGTAAAGAAGCGAGTGTCAAAACCTCAAATCGTGCGGAGGGTGTAGGCTCGAGATATACCGTATAAGATAAGTCCTGTTGACATTGCGGTTGTATTCATGTATATAATGGTCCCCACGGATGGGAGGATCGCGTCTTGCAACTGTTGCAACTGTTCGGCGGACATTTTTTAGAGGTGTGCCAAAGGGATTGGTACGCAGCAAAGGAGGGCCGTGAGCTGGGCTTAAATACCATCGTCACCGCGTCGCGCAGGGTGATGGCGAGATGATTTGGTATTCAATGGCCACAGTCTGGCCACAGTGAGCTAGCATCGATGATGATCTTACATTCATCACTGATGGACAGATGGATATCTGTGGAACGCGTTTTGAACATACATCTTTGTTCAGATAACTGCGCGTACCTGCCACCGAGTATTGTGGACGTCCGTGCCCTGCCACCGAGTACTTGTGGGGGTCAAACAAACTCCAAATCTGTTACGATGAGCATGAAGGTCATCATCAGAGATGGTAATCACATCGCTCCTTGATAGATTCTCGCAGAATCCCCCATCCGAAGGTACGCCAGTGTTTGCAGAGCCAATCCAGAGCGATGCTGACAGTGAATCAAGGCATCTCGATCCGCTCATGTGCAAAATTGAATAGGGATCTACCCGAGAAGGTTGATTTTGCAGCAGAACAGCATCTTTCAGGAGAATGAGCATGATTCTGACAGAAACAAGGGCCGTTAGTGACAAAGTTTAGCACGTTGTGATGGCAGGAGGAGGAGAGACACTGGACACCAGGACAGCAGCTCTTGGCTCTTCAACTTCGAGTTGAAGAGGCGCGTGCTCTACGAAAACAAGGTCACATCGGTTATCAAGCTGAGGGAAAAAAGGTAGCACGCATATCAGCTGTGGCTATACGGAGTCCCATTTGACCGGTCCATAGCAGTGGGATAAGGTGCATCATAGACAAGGACCTCACTTGCTGAACCCTACAACGCATCTCTCAATCTCCCACGGATCCCGCCAAACCTCCACGTCCGCGAAGACACCCGATGATTCGAGCAATTCGCGCACAGCAGGGGCTTGGGTGTGGCCGACTTCGAGTGCCAGAATACCACTTTCGCGCCGCCGCAAGAAACCATCTTTCTTGACCACCTCCACGATCGCCTCGTAGAACCCCAGTCCCTTCCCTGGCCCGCCAAACAAAGCACGCGGGTCTTCCCATGCGCGGACTTCCTGTCAGTGTCCAATATCTCTTTAGCATATATGAAAAGGCTTGAAAAGAGAGACCAAAATCTGACCTCCTCCAGCTCAAGATATTCCTCAAACGGTATGTACGGCGGATTCGAGGTGATGACGTCGTATGGCGGCGTCAACGATGGATGGGAGGTGAAGGCGGGGTCGAGAATGGAGGCTTTGACCGCTTCAAAAGTCGAGGTGGAAGGTAGTCCACAGGTTTTTGCGTTCTCTTGCGCTAGGGCGATCGCCTCGTCACCGATATCCACTCCTTGTGCAGCCACGGGAAAAGGGAGCATGTGTGTCAAAAGGAGAGGGATGCAGCCAGTCCCAGTGCCGAGGTCGAGGAGTTTCAGCGGACCGGTGCCAGTGGGGCGTATGCGCTCAGAGAGCTTGATGACCCAATCTTCAGTTTCGGGCCGCGGAATGAGCACTGGCGGGCGTACGCGCAGAGTGAGCGGGCCAAAGGGTTGCGTACCTGATGATTATGAGTATGTGAATGTTGAGATTAGGGCGGAAATCGGCGTACCAAGAATGTACTGCAGCGGTTCATTCCCCATTCTTCGTTCGACCAGTCCCTCCAAGCTCAGTGCATGCGTTTTCGCGTGTTCCGTGAGCCATTTGAGCTCCAGCCGAGCTTGGGAGAGACCGAGACGCGTTGCCAGTCGATGCAGCATGCCGAGACTCAAAGCGCGTAGTTGGGTGGCAGATTTGACAAGCGGTTTGTAGGGCAATGTACCTCTTCAATCCGTCGAGTATGGTGACGCTCAGGACGCGATATGGTTGCCTAGGACATGATGGACAAGAAAGAAAAAGCGATCGGGGATCGGGCCGCTGTCGGTGTGCTACTTGTGAAGACCCTGGGCCTGTTAAATGAAAGGCGTAAATGTCGTTATAATCTTGTGCAATCTGCACTTGCTATTGATAGGCAGGTGGGTAGGTAGACGGCACAAGGTCTCTCTGACAATCCTGGAAGTTGTTGGCTCTGATCGAGTCTGCCATACAACGGATGGAACTTCAATAAGCATACAAGGATTCGTCGAGCTCTACAAACCAACAAACTCGTAATAAATGTTATGTATTACTATGAAGAAACAAGGAATAGAGTAGATGTTGTGTAAAGGTAAGTGTTAAGGATGCGGTGCGGGGTCGGGTGCGGGTGCGGCAGCCTGAGGACGGGGCACAAGACCCAGCCACTCCCCGACGAAGCGTTCTGCCTTCTCCGGATCCTCCGGAACCTGGATCTTCGGCTCCCACCTATGATTCTTGAGCACGAAAAAGCGCGGTACGTGTGTCTGCCCTTCTTGCTTTTTGCGCAGCTCGCGCTGGGCGTCCTCCACGCTGGATTTGGCGGTTGTGGCGGCCTCCATGTCCTTGTCGATGATGGCCTGTGTGAGGTGACACCACAATCTGCGAGACACACTCGTCGTTAGGAGAGGCGGTAAAGAGAGATTGGGATGTGTACCTTCTCGACTCGTTCGGCTCCTGCTCTTCCTCTGGAGGGACCCACTTCGGCGTGATCTTCTGTCCGTCCTTGACAGCGTCGAATAGAACCCGTTTGGTGGATGTCTGCAAAGATTGTAAGAAATCCGACAAACCCAATCCGGATATAATCGAGTGACAGCATATCTTTCGGTCATTCTCCGAGCTAGACAGAGAAGACACGGACCTTGGTCTGCTTATGCTCCATTACATGACTCCAGCGGCCGGAGAGCTCGCCAATTTCCGTCGTGTCATGACGAATCTTGCCGGATAGTGCGTTATAGGTGCCCGAGAAGAAACCCTTGGTCTTGAAATCAAGGTCAGCAACGAGTCCGTGTTTGTCATTTCGTGCTGTGCATTGGTCGCCGAGCTCGAGGACCATCTTGCCGAACAGTATTCCACGGGCGTACATGTTGGGCATGGTGATAACATATTCTGCAGAGGTGTGAGGGACCCTTTGCGACCCTTTGAGAAGCAAGGAGGAGGACACTGACCACCATCTTCTGGCTTGCCAAGGAGAATGACCCTGTTTTCGCCCTCCATGTTTGTAGAGACGCTATTGCCCAAGAACTTGCTCTTTGGCCGCAGTTCACCCATTATGAGGATGCCATTAGCGGGAGAGATGTAGTAAAACGCGCTGATGGGGGGATGATGGGAGACCTGTTCGGCAATGTAGAAACCATGCGAGCCGTCGGGATAGTCGTATCGACAGCGGAAAAATTCGCCAAGAATGGGATTATATCTGCGTATTTCACAGTGAGCTGGGCATTTAACAGGGGCACGGCAACTCACGGTTTCTTCACTCCTTTTGGCTTTATGTGCCATCCTGCGAGGTAGTACTGTAGGACACGGATGAAACGCTCTTCTGGATCGTTCTCCTTCTCCGCCCTGTGCACAGCGGTGAGCTCGACGGCGGCTCGCGGACGCAGGGACACGCAACAGCCACGCACCCAAAGATAAGATCGGGATGTGACATGAAGTCGGTTATGCGCTCGAGCATGCTGCGCGGTTCAAGAACAAAGGTCGGGAACGTGACCCGCGAGAGGTCCATGCCGACGCTATGGGGCGTTGTCAGGACCGTAGACCGATGCAGTACAGCACAATAAAGCGCACCGAAGTTGCGAAATGAGTGAGGTAATGATGGATCCCTCGTCCTCGTCACTGTCGGCCATCGCTCAGCATCGCTTGTGTTCGTACAGGGCCGCAGGAAGTTACGCACAGTATGGAGGTGTCGTCGGGCTCGGTGTCGGTGGGGGCGGCGTCATCGTCGCGTTTGCCGGGCGCCACGCCACGGAAGTGGGAGCTCGCAGAGCTGAAGAGACCCATCATAGTGGCCTGCAATGGCAGCGAGGCAGCGTTGAAAGGGCGCAAAAATGGGAAAAATGGGCGGAGATGATGATGGCGATGCACAAGCTGCAGCTTGCAGGGCGGCGGCTCGGGCATAGGCTGATGTCATGATCGCTACATCATCCCATTCCTATACTTAGCTCAGCCAGCTGGTCACTCATTCAAACAATGTCCTCGTCATTGACGCCATGTTCTAGTCATTGCACACTGACAGACAGCGGGTTTACTCAGGCGTTTGTGAGCCTGGGGACCCAGCGCAGCTTGCGGCACCCAGACCGAAGGCTCTGCGGCCAACTGCGCGACGCTTTCGGTATCCGCCGGCATTAACTACCGTTGATCTACTGACAACGGGAGGTCAGTCTATGTCCAACACCCTTGGACAAGATTGACTCGTAGCTAGGTTATCTGGCTCATTGATTCCTTTTAAAGCAAAGCATAGTCTCAACAAAACACAAATCCAAATGCTGCAAGACAGCACTCAAGATCTTCAAAACTTTTGCAGTTTGGGGATTGAGCTACGTACTCACAACGGTGTAGTATAGTAATGGTATATAGGCAGTGTGGCTGTCATGCCCATTGCTGGCAATCCCGATTCCCCGACATATTCCTTATTCGGTGCGTCGGCTTCTCCTCAAATGGTGAATATGCGTCGGATCGTTCATGTTCAGGCAGAGGCTACAATACTTATCAATGACATGGTCTTGTGAGTACTCTAGCCTTAATTTCCTCTTCAACAGGTTTAACGCGAACTAGCGATGGCGCCCGCAGAGTAACGGCGGGCTAGTGTCGGGCTCTGGGCGCGTGCGGCGTTCCATACCAATATAACACTGAGTTCACAGATTCAAGTATAGAAAGGACTACACTTTCAGTTTCTAGAACATGCCCAAAACAACGTCTGAGCGAGGCAAAACAGCGGAACTGTATACATGAGTTGAAAGCTGAAGCTTATCTTCAAGTTTGACGGAATCTCTTCTCCCTCAATCGTCTTGAGGATGAGATGTGACTTGTAACTGACTCTTCGATTGTCAACATGACCTTCAAATAGCCCGCTATTTACGCTTCAGAATTCGACAGCATTTCGAACGGCCCTTCCATGTACACTGAAGTTTCCATCCTTTGCATTCTACACTTACATTCATTCTACACACAAACCATTCATTCCACACAATCCAACTTCAATCCAACCGCAATGTCTCCCTACGCGACTGCGACTTGGGATCAAAGAACGGCACCTCCGCCAACGACGACACCCTCGTCCCATGCCGCTCGCCCTTGCCTTCATAGTCAAACGACACCGTATGGATCGTCGTCCGGTTGTCCCAGATCGCAGACGTGCCCGGCGTCCAGTGCCACCGGATCTGGATGTCCGTGGAGCGCTCGTACACACTGCGGATGGTGATAATGAGAAGGACGACGAAGGGTTGGGGAGGTACTCACTCATGGATGTGATTCAGAATGGCATCGCTCTCCGCCTGGTCGAACCCTTCGATCCCGACCGTCATGGCGCGGTTGGCATAGACCGTCTTGAAGCCTGTGACTGGGTGGGTGCGGACCTGTTGTCGAAGCGTAAGATGAAACGGCCGAAATTGTTCAGAAATAAGCTCACGAGCGGGTGAACAGTGTTAACGTAGCGAGGAGGCGCGGAGGGATCGTTTGCGTCTTTGTACTGGTGCGCTGAGCGGTATACTCCCCTAAAGACGAAGTAAGTAATCAGCACGGAATGAACACGCGAGGAGGAGAGCTCACTTGAGTCCATCGAGAAGCTTCCGGAAACCAGGCGAGAACTTGTCGTACGCCGAATACCCAGACGCCCAGAGCGTGTCCCCTCCAACCTCGGGGACGGTGTCCTGGTGAAGATGGGTGTATCCAGGCGGGTACGCCAGGTGGACTAGATCCGTGTGCCCTGTTCAACCCGTCAGTCGAAACCCCAACAGAATGAAGAAGTGGAAGCCCCGTACATCCGTAGCTGCCAGACGGGTACGCCGTCCTGAACCCCCTGCCTTTGAATCTCGGGTCGGAGACTTCCCTTCCTTTCTCCCAGATGAGAGTGATGCCAGGCTGGGTGGGGACTTGAGGGACTTGGGGATGGATTTCGATTTCGCCGTCACCGAGGTAGACGCCGAGCTCCCTCTGGGCTTGGGGAGATAGGTCTTGGTCGCGGAAGACTGGGACAGAGTGTCAGAATTAGGAAGAATGGACAGGATATGCATAGGATCACTCACAAACGACGGAGCGTTCGCTACGATGAGGAGATGAAGTAAGTCAATGTCAATGTAAGACAGAAATGCGCGAGCTCAGGCTTACGCTACAAGGAGGGCCAGTTCGTCGCGCTGCTTGTCATTGAGCTCTGCGAGCTGCAGGCCGACTATCTCAGTCTGATTCACGTTCAGGTCAGCTCTCGAGTGTGAGTCGACGAGCACGTACCCCGATGTGGACCGAAAGGTTTCTGACTTCCTTAGCCGCACCAAAGAGCGCCTTCTTCTCGGGGTCAGCTCTGGTCGCCGGATCGACATAATCCCTGAGGTGTGTTTGGAGCTTCTCGACGTCCTGTACAAAGTCGGGCTTGTTGGGCAGGTAGGGGTATCCCTCTGTGGATTATTGAGTTGTGAGATGTGTAGAGAGCGTCTGTGGACGTACGCGAGATATCTATTCCTGCTTTCTCATATCGACGAAGGGTGTTCGCCGGTGGGAGTGTGAAGTTTGCGTCCTGCTTGGGGTAGGACGGCTTCACGGGGCCAGTGGGCGCGGCAGCGGGGGTGTGGACAGTAGATGAGGCAACTGGAGACATGTTGTTGGCTTGTAGTCAGAACCCGCTAGAGCGTTATATACCTGTAGGATAGGCGTTACAAAGCTATAAAGAAGCACGCCATACCATTGAGAAGTAGTATTAAGATGACAGCAGTGGCCTCGCAGATGATGGATCAGATGACCGAAGATAACCAGATAACCCCCGAATTGCATTGGTGCACAGGACGTTATGCTGTGGCCTCATCGTGCGAGCGAATAGCGCAATGTGAGTATTGCACTCGGGCCGATGTGTGGGATTTATCATCTTTTGAATGCATTAATGATTCTGATAACGCGCGCGCAGCTAGTTCTATAGGGTCGGGGAGGGTTTCGAGCTCTGGGCTACAGGCAATTAGTCTCCCGTAGGCAGACTCGATCAAAGCTGACACTTTGATCTAGAACAGGCAATGATCTTGAAGGAAGGTGAGTGACACACATGATGAAAGATGGAGGCAAATGCCATTCAAAGTCCGACTATGCTTCACCATACTGATAGACGGAACACATCTTATTCTTTCGTGTCTGTCTACGATTAGAAGACATTCAACACAGTAATACACTACTTCAGATTGGAGTTTTGCGACGGTCTGAGCACGAATGCCGAACACAGTATTCGTGTCGTCGGTGTCGATCTGTGTCGATTCGGTTTCGTCAACAAGGTTAACGTTCATTTGACTGACCCGTATTCATGAAAGATGCGAGTGGATGCCAGAGATATACATGGATACCCTCAAAGTAAGTATAATTCCAGAATAGGTATTGTCGGCTCGTTCTGCTAGCTTTGTGGCGTCTGATGACTTCGCAGGTTCTGTGTCGCTCCTTCCACTGGTAATGTAATCCATTGATTCCGACGAGAGACTGTAGGTATATATGTACAAGGAACGACAAGGAGTACTTGAAAAATAGTAAAGAGTCAAGTGGTAACCAATCCACAGAGAGCAAGCATAGAGAATAATTATTAGTACTGACAGCGGAAGAGCCATAATGTGATAGATGATGATGATGAGATGATGCACGATGAATAGATGAATAGATGAATGAATGAATGTAGAAAGAACCCCAGAGACAGATTTACGACCACCAACCATCGTTGTCGACAGTTGGGGCCAGCGACACATTACTTGGTGTCGGCGATGCAGTCTGTCCACGAACGGCAGCGAACGCCTGTTGTCGGGCGGCAGGGGACGCACGACTGAGGTGCGAGGGATAACGACTCGGTGCTGCGGGGGCATGGATGGAAGAGCGTATACCGTTCATCTTCGGAGCATGGATTGAGTCGTAAACAGATGTCTTGCTCTGGCCGTTGGGAGTCACAGATCGCGATCGGTCGTAGGCAGTGCTAGCACGCGAATCGGGGCGGGCATATCCATTGCGCGTCGCTAATGGAGCCCTAATCGAAGCGGGAGCTGCAGTTCGCGACTTCTCAAACTCGGTCTGCATGATTCGAATCTTGGCCTCCAGCGCGGAGACTTGGTCTCGAAGTTTGGACTCACGGTCCTAATCGTGAATGTCAACACCAAGAACGATATTTGCAACCAACGACTTACCTGAGATAGACGGTCATTGGCCTCGCGCTCTTCCAGCTGCATGTTGACCATCTGGTAATCTGCGTCCATCTGGGTTTGCATTTGAGCAGACTGTTCCAGCTGAGTCCGCGTCATCTCTAGTTTGCCCTCATACTCCTTCGCCCGCTTCTCCCACTCACTCGAGCGTTGCTGAGCCTGCGACAGAGACTGCCTAGCAGTGAACGCAGACTTGTCACTGTTGGAAATCCGCGCCTCCTGCTCCTTGAAGCGCTTCTGCAGGGCACTGTGTTCCCCTTCCAGGACTTTGGCGCGGTCACGAGTACGCTTCAGTTCCTTCAGCTCTTCATCGTCTGATCGTTGCATCAGCGACGTGATCAACTGCAGCTGGTCCGATGCTTGACGAAGATTGTCCCATTGTCCAGATTGTGAGCCCATGTCCTCGTTCTGCTTGCGAAGCGTAGAAATTGTATCCTCAGCAAGCTCCTTGTCACGAGTCGCATATGCAACTTTGAGCTCAAGGTTGTCAATCTTAGAACAACGATCAGGAACAGACAGTAAAAAGAGAGTGCAGAAACTCACCCTCGTCTTCAGGGTCCTCTTTTCAAACAAGAGATCCTGGTTCGCCTTTTCCAGCTCGGATATACGAGCTGTACTTGACTGAGTGGCAACATCAGACGCTTGCAGACGCGCAAGAGCTTTAGCCAAAGCCTCTTGAAGCTCTGTATTCCGCTCAGCAATTGCAACAGCCTCTTGCGCCTTTGCAGAGGTACCCTCTTGTAGCTCTTTAAGCTGAGCGCGCAGGCGATCCCGATCAGTCTCAACGATACTGAGCTTCTCAGAAAGGACCTCCTTCTCCACCCGAACCTGCCCATGCGCACCACGCGCCTTCGCAACCTGGACTTGATACTCCGTGTTCGACTTCCGAAGGTCGTCGAGCTCGCGCTTGAGAGCATCGCGGGACAACGAGAATTCGGCGTGAGCGTCCTGGAGAACATGCGTAGCAACCGCGAAAGACTCCGGCAGAGCGGTGACTTTCTGCAAGACGTCCTTATGGAGCTCCAACATTGTAGCGTTCTGGTCCATGATCGTACGCTGCCTCTCGGGAAGATCTTCAACGAGCGACTTAATATGCAGAACGTTCTCATCCGGCACATTCTCCTTGACCGCAACACTCTTGGCTTGCGCCAGAGTTGAGATCAGCTCCGCCTGAGTTTGACCGAGCTTATCGACAGAAGCCTGGACCTGAGAAGGAAGAGCGTTGAGAACCTCAACAACGTGAGCATGACCAGACGTTAGGTCGGACTGTTGAGTTGTAAGGTGGCGATGACCGTCCATCAAAGCAGTCAGAGCCCCAGACAGGTTCTCGAGAGGCTGGAATAGTTGCGAGACGCCCTCCGTAACGCGTTCCGCGACCGCATCCGCACTGAAGGCCTTGTCCCTATTAGCCAGTCGGGCGTCCAGGCGCTCCACGACGAGGTCTGACACTTGCTCCTTAATCTCGAATGCATCAATGGGCGCAATAGCACGCGTAACAGCAGAAACGAGCTGGATACTGATGGCGTCGGTGTCAACAGCAGGCGCCGGCTCTGAAAGGTGCGGAAGCAGCGGTATCAAGCGATCCACAATAAGATTCGCCGTCTCCCGCTTATCCGAGGCGAGGTCGATGAGCTGAGAGATGTGCGGCTTGACAGCCTGCGTGAGCTTGTCAGTGAGGAAGTCGTAGTCCACAATCTCCGGACGAAGAGAGCTGAGATGGGGCGAGAGTGCAGCGACAACCGAGTCCACGATAGCGTCCCGTTCCCTCGCTGGCGCAGCCCGTCCTATAGACTCCAGCCGCCCAGTCATCTCATATATCGTCTCGTTGATCGCCGTGACCGTCCGCGCGCTATACTGCTCAAAGTCCCCGCTCCCAGTCCGTCCACTCGCCAGATTCTGCAGCTCCTGCTTCACCAGCGCGATACTTTCCGCATGCCCCTCCTCAATGACTCCCCGAATCATCTGGAAGTCGAGTTCTCCCCGTGCGTCCATCTGGCTGTCCTCCAGACTCCGCGCAGCCGAATCACGCAGCTGACTCCGGAAGAGAGTCACCACTTCGTTGATCATGTTCTCAGTCTTCGGGGCCAACATGCTGCCATTGCGGATATCCCGACGAAGGGTAGCCAGTTTCTCGTCGAGAAGATCCTCGAATCTGTTAAGCTCCATCCGTCCGGTGAGGTCCTTAGCAGGGAGAATGGACGACTCCTCAGACATGGAAGAGCCTGAACCAGATGGCGAGTGAAGCGCATCGGGAAGGGATGAGCGTCGGCGAACATGACGCGTCGAACTGAACACATCGTCCGAGGGAGACACCTGCTTGCCCGGATCCGTCACCAACCGACTCCTAGACACCTTGTGCGAGATTGAAGGAACATTGAGGTCATCCAACGACGGCCGTGAAAGGTGCTCAAACACCTCTCGCGAGCTCATACGCGAACGAACGTTCCTCCTCGTCCTCTCCTCCGGATTATTCACCAGCGCTTTGAACAACCCAGCGGGGACAGTGTTGTTCGACACCGTATGCTTGAAGTCCAGCGGTATAGGCGCACGCTTCGTCCTGGTCGGCATAGTGAACGCCTCCAGCACCTGGGACTCTCCATACTCCGCCTGTCCCGTCTCGTCAATCTGCGATCCTTCATCTGCATCTTCGACTTCACTCGACTCCGCACGCGGGCGGATATGCGGCAGGTTCGCAGCAGCAGAGAACCCAGCAAACGTGAACGGCTCCGCCGACGGGTTGAGAGACGAGTGTCCAGACCGGATAGGCGGACGCGGCGATATAGCGCGTCGCTGCGGCGAATCATTAGCAGGCGGGAACTTGAACGACGCGAAACTGTCTCCCTCCTCCACCGAATCATGCGACTCATGGCGGCGGCGTTTCTCGCGACCCTGCACACGGAAGGGCGATGACTGGTCGGCGGGTGGAGCAGGAAGAGGTCGATATGGCTCCGCCATCGGCATAATGGGAGTCGCAGGAGGGAATTTGAACGTGAAGCTGCCAGGCTTGAACTCCGGAGCAGCGACATTGAGTGGCTTGCCGATGGATGGCAGTCGGGAGTGGGTGGGGGGATTGTCGGAGTTGGGGGTGATACTTGTGAAGGAGCCAGAGGTGCGGGGAGCACCGAAGACGAATGGCTTCGCGTTGGGATTGAGGCGAGGGACGGGCATCTTGGGCGGCTCTGAGAACCCAAAGTTGACGTCGGATGAGCGGCGAGAATGGGCTTGAGCGGGATCGTGAACGGAGTGTTGTCCGGACGGTAAACGAGAGTGAGGAAGGGGTGGGAGCGGTCGCGCAGAGCTGCCACTGGCGTTGGAGGCGGGGCGATCGTAGAAGTCATGCACACCGAGATATTGTTCTCGCTGGCCTTCTTCGCTGGGGTTGGAGATGAGATCGTCGTTTATACGCATCGCGATAGTGTTATCGGGTGGTCGGGGGAAATTGGGTATGCGTCTAGGTTGTTGCTCCTCCTGTTGCAGGGCCCTCTTGCGCATGCGGCGTTCAACACGTTGTTGCCGCGCCCTTTCTTCGTCAGATGGATTAGACCACTCTCCGATGCTCTGAAATAGAAGAAGAAACGTCAATCAAGTCAGGGAAGAACACGCTGCAGAGTAAATCACGGACCTCATCATCAGAGCTCTCCCGGCCCATGAAGACATCCTCCGAACCCGTCCACTCCTCTACACCATCCACATCCTGCTTCTCGGGCTCGATAGTCTGGGTCACGTCTGTTATGGGCTCTAGATCCGTGCGCTCGTTCAGCCCGTCAGCATTGAAAACACCAAAGGACCGCAGAGACAAAGCCGCAGATAATCTTGATGTATGTCTCGAATGAAGTCGGCTCTGGGATGCCGTTTCGGTATCTTGATGAGTGGTTGCCTGCTCATCTTCTTGGTCCTCATCAATGTCCGTGTCGCCGGCATCTACCATAATCGGCTGCTCCTCAAGCTCTTCCTCTTCCCCTTCCTCCTCCTCCTCGGGTATATCCAATCCGAACCCTCTGGTAAAGTCCGGTCTGCTATCTGACCGAACAGACGATGAGACTGAGGGAGGTGCAAGGGAGGAGTACGCGACCGGCACTCTGCCTTGGGGCGCGTGAATCTCAGCTTGTGGGGGACCCGGAGAAACACGAGGCGAGCGCGCAGGAATCTGATCAGACCCCAGAATAGCTTCGGGACCAAAAGGATTTAGGGAGGTAGCGGACCCATTGCTGAAGCCATACAGCGACTGAGTCGGTGGCTGGGCGAGAGACATGCTATATCCATGTCGGTTGAAGCGGCTTTGGGAATTGGGGGAGGGCGACATGCCGAACAGAGGTTGAGGCGAGGAGGCAAGGGAGTGTTCAGCAGACGTATGCTGTGACTGCTGTAGTTTGTTGAGTTTGAAGAGAAGGAGGGCAGGGTCCGCAGGAGAGGATATCTGGAAGCAGGCTTAGACACAAGGAAACGCGTCTAAGAGGGACAGAAACGCACCGAGGCTGCTCGCGCATGCGGCGCAAAGATAGGCGGCACACTTCCTCCGCCGCGTTCTACACCAAGTCGCTCTAGTTTCTCTTCGATGGCCATTTGCTTGATCGCGTCCCAAGCACTCTAATAAAGTTGTCAAGCCTAGACACCACAGAAAGGACCGAGTTGCTCACCTTTCCGGGAAGAAACACGTCCACCGTGGGCGGCATAGTGTAACGCCAGGCATCCGACGGAAAGTCCTCTCGCGTGTTTGTCTCGACCGGTGGGACTATGGGCGCTGGGGGTATCGGCGGAGCCTCCAAGGGTAGACGAGCCCATTCAGGCCGGCCAATAATCGTGCCATCCTCTGCACGTATCGTCTCCTTGGGCAAATTGACGGTCAGCTTTTTCACTTTTGGCTGTGGTGGTGCGGGCGACGGCGACGCGGCCACCGCGGCAGGTGGTATTGGACTGAGCTTGCGGTTCGGTCCTCCTAGGACGGCTTTTGGGGGCCCGCCGACGCTGAGCTGTCTTCTGTTCCGGCCTGGAAACGGGTGTCCGCTAGGTGGGCCGTTCAGCTGCATGGACGGGCGGGGGAAGTGGCCGTGTCCTGGCGTGCCAGGAAATGCGGGAGGATGAATGCCTGCAGCGGCGAGGTGGGCAATGCTGGCGTGCGCGCCGTGGTGTCCCGGGCGGGCTGACATGGGGCCCATGTGCGGGTTGAAGTAGGGCTGCATAGGCGTCTGCATGGGCAGCGGCGGGTTGAAGCCTTGCTGGATGGATGTGGGGAGAGCGGGGGAAAACATGGACTGCATCGGCTGCTGCATGTTCAGCGACGCTGGTATATTCAGCCGCGGCAGGGCGTCTCGTTGGCGCGACATGGCTGGCGTGGACGGCGGCGACTAGAGGTCGCAGTGAGGGCGCTATTAAGTGGTATCGACGACCAAGGTCGAGAGTGGGGGATATGTCGGACTGGGGCAGCGACGGCAGACCACCAGGGGGTATAGGCGTCCAGGAGAGCCTGGGCGACGTCGGCAACGGCGAACAACGGCTCTGGAATGCCACAGACGCCGGGGCGGTCGACGAGCACAATTGTGGGTAGTCAAAACAATTATGTGCCAGGCACTCCTGAAAACTTGCCACGTGCGCCGAAGCCTACCCTTGCCTCTGATGGGTCTACTGTACGTTCACATCAAAGGCTCAGAATTGCCTTTCAGCTCCAAGTTTTGTCTATCTATCTATCTACTGAGAGCTATCATCTCTTTCACACAGTGATAACTGGCGTGTGTCGCGCGTCGTGGATCATGCACTTGTGATTCCGTAAAGTGGTAGCCCAAACTGGGACGCCGCACTATCAACATGATGTACACCACATTTCAGTAGAGATGTGGGCAAGAAGTGGGAAGATCTACACCATTTCAATTACCGCTCGTTCAAAGACAAACTTCCATTTGTCTGGCCATAGGAACACAAGTCACATTATAGTTACCGTCAATCGAAAGACAGCTCACATGTGCCCGCATCGGAGCGTGCATAAGGCGAGATGGTGCAAGACAAAGCCGGACGGAAACAAGCTGCCTGTAAGAGCCTAACTGGGGTATCAGCCAGCGCCTGGTTACCAGTTCTCAGTCTCCTTAAGCCCATACTAGTCGTAACTCTCATGGCCATGTCGCAGCTAGGGCCACATTCTCAGCGGTGAGTACTTTCGTCTATGATATGAATGATTAGAATCGGTACACACATTTCCAACGCGATGATGCTTACAATGTTACATAGAGGGCGTCGTAGTGATCTGTTGTTATTATCAATCGCAAATATCAAAACGTAGCCAACACAAGCTTCAGCAGAGCGTCTTGACGCGCCAAAATTTTAAAAAACCGGACGCTCACTTTAAACTTCTAAGACTCATTGCTGAGCGCTGAACAGAGAACAGGGACCTCCAGAAATGGTGCAATTGTGCTCAAGCAGAACGCCTTCGGATGGACCACGAGGAGCAGAACTCGAGTAAATAGCAACGGATCGGCGTACCAAAAAGCTCCTCGTTGGAGGGCCAGCGTATCGGTATCATCCAGTAGGTAAAAGATAGTCAAGTAATCACTCAGCAGATCGAAGAGGGAGATATCGCGTCAACTTGAGGGCCTGGTTCAGCGTGTCCTAGCTCCAGTCCCTCGTTGTATAATAGATACTGTAAGCCCTTGAATTGCGATGCGATCTCAAGAAAACATGTTGCATGAGGCGGAGGACATGGTGGTATTAATTGAAGATCATAAGCCAAAGCGGATGTGTTTAGCGTCGTGGTCGTCGTGGAAGGGTTGGGTTCGGAGTTCTCCGAGGCCGCATCTGGTCGGGAATCGGGATCCCGAAATAACCCCGGTCATCTCCTCCCGCCGACATCGCGTACATCCATCTCGACTGTCTGTCTTAAACGCGTTGATTGACTATCCAAAACGCAACAGAAACACTCATGGAGGCTTGACAGGCGCGAAGGAGTAGAAGTGAAGCCTATGGAGCGCGTCCCAGGGATTCTCCGTGTCTCCTCCCGCCAAAACCGCAAGCCGTAGAATCATCAGCGCCCTTCGCACAGCACGGTCTCCTCCTTCCTTTGCGTTGTTCTGAATGAGGATGACTTGGATTCGCGTTCCCCGGACCCGAGAAATCGACTCAAAACTCCGCTCATCTGTGTAACATGAGGCGATGCCGCAACACATGTACGGCCAGGTGGGGAGTAGAATTTCGAAATTGGTCTGCTTTTTGCTATGTCTTACGTCTCTGAGTCTGAATTTTGAACGTTCTCAGGGGATTTTGGGATCCTATCTACAACATATGACTACCGATGTTTATCTGTGTAGCCGCTGTAGGTCCTGAGGTACCGTCGTCTTGATCGATCTGAAGAATCCTGCGTACTCATTGGGCGCTATAGTTGGAACTGCAATCAGCGCGGCGGTACCGACGCTGTGCAAATGACCAATTGTCTGTCGAAGAAGATCGCCAGTCACTGCTTTTGACTCGAGGTCAGCGCCTGCTCAGCGCAAGATGTGATTGCCCTGATTGCCCTGAATCTTGGGCGCGCTTAAAAACACAACACAAGGCAAAAGAACCTTCACCAGCACGTCCACTCTCTGGACGTAACGCCACTTACCCACCTTCCATCGCCGACACCTTTATTTCATCGCGTCCCCAGCCAAATGGCCGCCGCTATCTTTCAGCAAGTCCTGGACGGTCTTGGTCCCCTACTCAACACCAACAACGGTACTCTCAGCAGTGCCCTCAACGCCACAGCGGCCCCTGCAGCATCAGCAGTCGCTCCCCAGCTGTCATTCCCCACCGATGCGCAGTCGTTAATGACACTCCTGGCGTCCCTCGCAGCCCTTGGCGATTGGCTGAAGTTCATTGTCATCGGCGGCTTCTTCGAGACCTGTCGGCGCCTGTTCACCGGCGCGTACAGCAAGGTCCTCGAGTCCTTCTATCTCCACGCCTCTTTCGACGAAGATGACGCGTCTTATGGTACGCTAGCAGAACAGAATCCTCATGTTTGATCGTCCTTGACGCCACATTACAGACTGGATGATGGTTTGGCTTTCAAAACAACCAACATGGGCCAAGGCGCGGAACGTCGAGATTAACACACACTCTACTGGCGCCAATGCGAACGCCATCGATCTCGCTGGAGCGGATGCCCTCGGCGATGATGTGAACCGCAAGATGACCTATCTTCCCTCGCTATCCACGACCTATTCTATGTGGTTCAAGAGGCACTACATGACCATCACTCGAACACAGGGAGAGTCACAGGGATGGGGACGAACCACAGACAGATTGCACATCAGGTGAGTACTGGTTCACACCAAAGCATGTCCCGGCGCTTATGTATCTTGAACGTAGCATCCTTGCCCGGAAGCACTCAACTCTATTAGAGTTGCTTCAGGAAGCACGGAAGGCGTACATCGAAGCGCAGGAACACACCATTTCTGTCTATGCCTCAGACAGGTACGCTTGCTCGTGCCATTTCTGTCAAGCTTGTTTTCTTAACGAGGCACGTAGCTCTAATAACTGGCGCTCCGTTTCGACTCGTGCCAAACGGAGTCTTGAATCGATCATCTTGGACCCCGGGGTGAAGGAGTTGCTGCTCGATGATGCGAAAGACTTCTTGGCGAGCAAGGAATGGTACTGCGAGCGTGGAATCCCATTCCGTCGAGGTTATCTTCTTGTCAGTGAATTCGTCCATTCCCGTTTCTTCAGCCCACTAACAACTGAGTTCTACAGTACGGTGTCCCCGGCGCTGGCAAGACCTCGATCATCCACAGTTTGGCCGGTGAACTGAACCTCGACGTCTACATTATCTCGCTCTCCCGCGCTGGTTTGGATGATTCGTCGCTGGATGAGCTCATCAATGAGCTCCCGGAGCGATGCATTGCTCTCATGGAGGATATCGATGCTGCTTTCACGCGATCACTCAATCGGGATGAAAACGACGCGACAAATGAGGACGGCGACGAATCGCAGCAGAAGGGCAAGAACCACCGGAATGGCCCTCCTCCCCCTGTGACGAGCAGAGTCAGCCTTAGTGGCCTGCTGAATGCTTTGGATGGCATCGGCGCGCAGGAGGGCCGCATTCTGTTCGCGACCACCAACAAGTACACTTCGCTCGACCCAGCCCTCTGCCGTCCAGGTCGTATGGATATCCACGTCGAGTTTATGCTTGCCAGCAAGTTCCAAACTCGGGAGCTCTTCAAGCGATTCTACGTCCCCAGGAAACCAGCGAAAGACGAGCCCGAGGAGGATGAGGCAGATTCCGGGTACGCTTCCTCAGCCGCGTCCGACGTGAGCGAGTCTGCACCCATGGTCCCTGAGTCCGATTGTACCTCTGCTGTCAAGTTCGTGGGTGGCCGACATCGCAGCACCGAGGCCCAGCTCTCGCGCCGTCGGATAGAGAAGCTCGCAGATACGTTTGCTGAACTGATTCCGGAGCGACATTTCTCCATGGCGAGTCTCCAGGGGTACTTGATGACTCACAAGATGCACCCAGCGGCTGCAGTGGAGGGTGCTATGGCTTGGGTTGAGAAGGAGCTGGCCGATAGGGCCTCGAGGAGCGCGGGGAAGTCATGACACTGACGATTTCTTTTGCCACGCAGGCGATGTACGCTATTAGTATACAGTACACGTCGTTCTACACACCGTCAAGAATCTATCAAAATACAAATAAAAACTGGCGTAAAATATCATAAGTGTCATTAGATCTGGGTGCGGGTAATGCAGCTAAGACTACGCCACGATCAGAAGGTATCACTCTGCTCGTCCCTTGACACTATCATGTCTCCTGCTCGCACATCTGGCACCCTCACATTGAGGCCGATAATTGTTACCCATGTACTCTTGGCTGTCGGGGGTTGAACACCCAAAGCGAGACAGTCCCTCGTGTATCCACTACTGCGAATAGTATACATCGTGCTCAGCTATGAGAGCTATTTAGCACTCCGGATGTCTGCGGTAGACTCGGTGTCCTCGTTGTGGTATTCTATGTCCTGTGTTTGCGACACGTCCACTCGCACGCTGTGTAGTTCGTGTTGCTTGAAAGTCGACACTATGTCCGATCCAGTCAACGCCCAGCCCAGTCCCACCCTGGTGTTGATGAGAAAGGTAGCGCTCGCCGAAACATGCGGGATGGTGTCCACGACAAAATAATGAATCGGGGACTGGACCTGATAAGTCACGAGGAAGGCGATACTCCATACACTGCCGGGGCCATAAGCCTGGAGAGATAGATGGTCGAGAGGTTAGACTCACGTGTAAATTGCTGCACTTTCGACGACTGTTGACACGACGGACTTAGATTTGCGTGAATCACAGGTTAGAAGGGCTCGCGCGATAAGGCTTACCGTGAGCGCCCCTCCACCGTACTTCGTAGCGATTCGATTCATCTGCCAGATGCGAAACGCAATGAATGCTGGATGATATCAATTGAGGAAGTTGATAGAGGTGAAAGGCAGCCACCTGTGCAATAAATGTTTGCGCTGGATATCGTGTAAGGCAAGAATTTGAAGACAAGACGGATGATGGCTCACGCAATGCTGAGGGTGACGGCACATCTGATCCAGATTGCGGCGGATTGATCGTAGACAGTCATGCCTGGGCGGAACTGTGTCTTCTTGAGCTGTTGGACGACGAAGAATAGGAAGCAAACATACGTGACTAAGTACAACAATGTTGCCAATGATTGTGACTGTAGGTCCAGATTATCATCCATGAATTAGCGTGTCCTCGAGTAGAAAAAGGATATTCTGCTTACCAAGAAGTGCGACCAATGTCAAACAAGGAATAACCATAACCACTTTGTTGTAGCTCCATACGACCCACAAGCGATAAGTCTACGCAATGATCATAAGTATGGGCCCACTGGAATATGTGCTTTTGATGACTGACTATCATGGCATCAGCAGCAAAGACGGCGAAGAGGGAGAGGCCGAGCTTGGCAGCGTTGCAGGGCTCTGAGGGGTTCGCGAATAGCTCGATATCTGGAGGTCCGTCCTCATGCGCAAATACCTGCAGAATCTGAACAACCAATGCAACCCAAAACCCAGTGATGCAGAGGAACGCGAAGATGGTTCCTGTGAAGATTGGCGTCCACACCATTCTCGGCCTCGAATCCAATCTTGAAGACCGCTTTGAGCGTTGCCGGATGTGAAGGTAGGTCGAAACGAAGAATAGGACGACAGCCATGCCATAGAAGAGACTCTGGATGCTAACCGTCGCGAGGCTTATTTTGATAAGAGTGCTCGCCATGATGGTGGTACGAATGACGGAGAGAGTAGGGGAGAGGACATCACGGTTTAGTTATATTTTCTCCATATGAGAGTCGCGACAGGCCGCGGAGTGTACGCATGGATCTAGATCATCACAAATATTGTCTAGTTATTTCCGAAGGGGCAAGCTGGCATCAGATGAACCCGACTGAAGACGAGTAAGTAACTCGGAGTAGACCAGGACTCCACTGGCAGTGAATCCCATTAGTCCAATCATAGGCCATAAATGAGAGGGGCATTCAGCATACAGACTTGCATCCCGACAGCAGAACTCGTCAAGTAGTTCCAGAGAAGCAAGAGAAGAAGATGTTTGATCACCGCATGAGTAGTACCGGCAATCACCGTCTTCCACACTATCACAGGGACTCCTGAAGCTTCAAGTCGTAAGCACAGTACATATCTCCCTCAGGCAACATCAACCTTCAGCCTCCTTTGACATCAGGTAATTGACGTGCGTCGACAAATGGCCCGTAAATGGCAAGCTGCTTGCCAGCGGTAGCTCTTCCGAACTGACGAGATGGCAGTGAGATGGCTCAATGCGTCATCCCCGGTTGATCTCCGGCATTCAATGCGGCATTCAATGCGACAGATAGAGTGCTTCAATTCATTCCAACTGTGTCTATCTTGGGAAAACTATATGGTTCTCGCATTGAATGGCGAGACAAGACCTTAACAAGCACACAGTTTGGACTGTGTCCGTACTCTCGAGTCTTTGATGTTTCAATTTCCTAACAGCCATCACATCTACGAGGAAACCACCTGACAGTTTCAACAACTGTATGATAATGTGAGACAATGATATGAAGGCGGTTCTGCAGTTGTGGAGTATAACGAAGATGTCAATCTTTGGCCACATGAGCGGCAGGCAGTGGCACTGAAAGCAGCCTATACATCGAGATACTTACGAGGTTCCAGGCTTCGCGGTGCCGCAAGCCCCAGACAGCTGAAGTCTGTCGGAGCATCAGTATGGAGGCGCTCGTGGCAGTCAGGTCAATATTGATGTTCATGACGGTCTGAGAACGATCAGAATACAAAGGATCATCAAGCAAGTTGACTATATGCGCCACCTGAACACAGTGGTTATCAGCGTGGGGTCAGGAGGAGCGAAACAGACAAGGATGCTGACCTCCTATTGAGAGAACATGCCGCGTAACCCGCCACATGTGCGTCTTTTTCACAGACTGAGATATGACATTCTCAACGGTATTGGCCTCGGGTTTCGCTGGGATGAAAATGTATATCCTTCGCGCGCCACATGTCATCGATGTCTCACCCTGTATAATCTAGCCTGGTACGCCCACGGCAAGGCATGGAGTTCAATCCGAACAGTATTCAATGTATGAAGCGAGATTCCCATCCGAGGGCGCCGTCAATAACTTGAAGGGAAGACACTTCGAGCTCCATTTAGCTTCAAGCTAGCTTCAAGCTCGGTAAACGTTCGATGTCCGCCAGGGCATTGCCTGTGAACAATCTGACGTGGATTGGAGGCGATACGAGAATGAATGGCGGCCGGATAGAGACCTCAACTGCACGATCGCAAAGCTGAGCATGGTTGAGGAAGCTGGCAGCAAGAAACAAAGATGTAACAGACACAGTACGGAAGTAAGCCTGGGTAAGCATGCAGATTGGCTGCAGTGTAATGGTAACGTTGTAGCTCGAATGCTGGCCACATTTGCAGCCATGAGGGAGACGAAAGCAGAGATTGTTGCTATTTAATCGCGAGCGTAGGGCTTGAGTGGTACGATAGAGTTCAAGCCGCTCGATAACAGCGTGCCGGTGGTCGCTGTTCAAGTCACCTTTTCTGGAGTTGATCGGCGGGGTAGCCTTGGGGTAGGTCAGGGTCTATTCTTCGCTTACCTCTTTCCTCTCACCGTCATGGCTGAAGACCTCGACCGCCTGCGACTGGAGATCGCTCGTCTTAAGAAGGACAGGGAACAGATTACCGTTGAACGAAACCAATACCTCAGCCAATTTCAACAAGAACGACTGAAGAATGCGGATATATCTAATCAGTTGCTCGCTGTGGTATCGGAGAAGAACGACCTAAAACGAACGAACGACGAGCTGAAGGAAGAGCTCGACGCTGCGCTGGCCGAAAAGGCTAGTTTCTTGAAATTTGGAGATAACAAAGTGCTTATCACGTACGCAGGCGCCCACATTGCCTTCAGTGCCAGTGAGACGACAAATTGTATGCGACTTTCTCGCCTCCGAACGGTCCAATTAATGACCATAATGCACAGGGTCCGCGTATAACACCGTCCAACCAAATCAAACCTCCTCCGACACCTGCTAAGCTTCGGTCCACACCGCGACCATCTGTAGAGGTCCTCATTCCAAGGTCGTCGTTCACTACACCTAGGCCCCGGGCTCCAATCAAGCCTTCATCACCGAAAGTGACTGAATCTTTGACTCTCAAGCCAGAAAGCTCGCCGGCTGTGTCTAAATCGAGTCCTAATGCTGAAATGTCAGCTCAGCTTACCGTGCACCGGGACCGGGCACACGCATTGCCTATTGCTGGACCATCTAAGCCTTGCGCTCAGAACTTCCCTGTACTCCAGGTCTCTTCGTCTTCCTTGTCAAGTACTCTTGCTGAAGTCAGCCGTTTCTTGTAATTGTCGTAACCTCGTGGGACCTTATGCTTCGCTCTAGACACCTGATCTCTCTGATTTGTCAAGTCTCGAAGAGTCTGACTTGTCGAGTCTCGAAGACTCTGACGAGGAAGAAGCTCCCGAGGCTCAAGAGTGCGGCCTCCGCAAAAGGAAGCGCGATGACGAGCCGTATCCGAAACAGGGCCCCGAAACAACCGCATCGACGACTGCACCTCCTCCTGGTCCGCCCACGAAGCCAGCCTTCAAACCTCCTACAGACGCGAAAGGCAGGCCGATTCCACTGAAGGTAAGGAGTATCAGCTCGAACTATTACCTCTATCTTCATGCATTGCCCAGGCCTACGAGGCAATCATGAGACTCTTCCTCGAAGACGTGCCCCACTTCCCCGTCACAGCGAAGCAGTTCATCGTCTCTCGAGACCAGATCAACAAAAGCTTTGGTGGAAGCATGATGACGTTCATCTCTACCCTCAACGAGAGGTCCACCGTCACCGGAAAGCCCATCAAATGTGTATGGCCGGAGAACGAACTAAACCCGCTTGTCGTCAACAGCATCGGCGCTCCAGGACTCATGTTCGCTTCGAGACACGAGATCTTGCAGGGGACGTGGTATGTCTTCCATAAAGTCAAGATTGACAAGAAGGCGCGGTGGGAGTATTGCGGGTGCTACCAGACACAAAAGGTCGGTCTGATTGAGGCGGATCAGTTTGCTGGATTTGATGAGAAGGTATGTTGGCAGCCATGTGGCGGATTGAAATCTGTACTGACGAAGATGACGGTAGGTACGAGATGCTTGGGGTGATTTGATATCAAAGAGCCAGAGCAAGAACCAGCCCGTGTACGTCAAGATGCGGGTGCGAATTGGGTTGAGGAAGATGGGACTCGACGCCGGTTACGAACGCGTCGAGAAGGAGGCGGCGATTATCTTCAAGAGCAGGAAGGACGAACGCAAGGGTGTTCAGGCATCGTCGGGGGATGTTGTGCGTGCCTTGTGTGCGGGCGAAGAGGTTCGTATCCTCGAAATCCTTATTTGATCTCAACTGATCTCTTGAAAGCACATCGACATCCTGCAAATGCGCTGCGTCAATTACGATCACGCGTTCGTCGCTAAAGCTACCCAGATGTTCGCCCAGAGGGCTGCTCAGGGCGGCACACCGGTTACTGGGGAACCAAAAGCAAAGAAACGGAAGAGTACCAGTGCGAAGAGAGTACAGGCGAGGGAGGTGTCAGATTCAGAATCTCCGGCAGAGCAAGAGACTTCTCCGGGCCCTATCAGGCGATCCGTGCGAGCGCGAAAGCCCCGCAAGCTCGATGATTCTTGGTACGAGGAAGACGACGAATGAGGTTGATTATGTAACTGTATCTGGGTTCAGTGGGCGTATCAGGCTTTCTTGTGTAGCAATATTTTCCTGTAAGATACTGTACTCTAATTTCTGCTCACTGTGTATGTTGTATACAAAGCTTAAGCCTAGCTTTGCGCAAGCCAGGAGGTCGGACCCCGTACATCTCACCATCGACCTACAGTCCTCCTAACGGAGCTTTATACACACAATGTAATACGTATACATACAACCTGAAGTACAACAACAATTGATCCCCATAGAGAAGATGCGCCAATCCTAAACCCACATAGGCCGAAGCGAACCGTTCTCTTTTCCTTTACTACAAATGGACTCATGTACAGCCCGACGTGCCAATTTGTCACTGGGAGTAGCGGGCGGAGGGACGTTTGATGTTTGACGAAGAGAGCCGCCGAGTGGCAAGGTGGCTTGACGTTTAAGAGACGAGACGAAGGGCCTGGCTTTGAGGGACGACATGGACTGGTTGGCGCGTGCACGAGGGACTGGCGTTGGCGTACATGGCGCCGAAGACGAGAGCGAAGACGGCGTAGAGTGCCTCGACGGAGTATGCTGGTTCTTGTCGAGTTTGAGCGGGAATAATTTGGACGAAGTGTTTGGCAGAGAGACAGAGACTGAACGAGCTGTGGGAATGCGGATGGGGATGCGAGAGACAAAAGAGGGAGAGGCTTTCGGTTTGGGGTCTTTGTAGACGGAGATCTGGGCTGTGTCGGAGGGCTAACGACGCGTCAGGTGTAGTAAATCCTTGAGACCGTTTGATACTTGCCTGTTTCCTGACCCGCCGCTGGCTCGGCGCAGGCACCTTGCGCCTAAGCAAGTCCGTGTAAGCCTTCTGAAGCCTCTTGAAGTCCTTGTCATGTACAGCAGCCTCCTTCCTCAACCTCTCGTTCTCGTTCTCGAGCGCTTGCACACGCAGATGCCAGATCGTGTCCGACGGCTGGGGCGATGGCGAGGGAGTCGGCACTGTGAGCGGAGACAAGCGCGGCGTGGAGAGCATGATGATGGCGGAGGGCGAGATAATGACCGGGGAAGAGCTGCAGGAATTTAGGCGGGACGAAGGCGAGTCATAGCTGTTTTCATTGGATTTACGGCCTCTTTGCGAGCGAAGAAGGTCCTTGAAAGCTTTCATGGCAGATAGAGGGCGGGATGGCGGGCAAATGAGCGTAGATGGAGGCTTGATAAAGAGTGTTGATGGTATGCAGTCAAGAAACGTGATCGTGACTGGTGGCGCAAGCGATTTCCCAATATGGATTACGTAGGTACATGCATGAACAACGATACAAAACTCATCGACGAGCTGAAGGTGTTGTGCGCAAGCTCATACGACAGTCTTTGGCTGATTACATTTTCTCTCACTGCGACAGTTTAACGCTTCGATTATCTGGCCGAATAATCGAATCGCCATCTTCGTTGGGAAAAGAAAGCTCGTGTGTGCAACGACGCTCACCTATACCGGTACTTACCGTTCGTATCTCGTGCTGGTCCCGCAGAGTCGAACTCAACGTGGCCGTGTCCGTGGCAACTTGAGCCCATCCCGGGTTCACTCGGACGTTTATGAGCAGAGCTGCAATGGCCGAGATGTGCTCAATGGTACCAGTCACAAAAAATTCAAGCATAGAGTGGGACTCGTAGGTGGCCAAAGAACCGATGCTCCAAACACTGCCGATATTTGGCGGTCAGAATTCCAAACACGAAGCGATTACGAAGCTGTGACGCGTAGACAGCAGCGCTCTCGACTATGATGCTCATTGCTAGTACTGACTGGAAAAAGGTCATCAACGTTCCAACCTTTAGTTGGCGGTGAAAAAGTAGATAGATTCGGCCACTTACTGCGAGCCTTTCCCCGCCATACTCGGCCACTACTTATTCGATTGATGTGCAAGTAGCTGTGCAGTTGATTGAGTTGACGAAGGACTCCGAGTCATGTCAAGCTCAACGCGGTGATAGGTTTTCGGCGAAACGAATGAGAGCTTGTGCAGAAAATTGACGAAGATTTGTTCTGCCTTGTTTTGCCAGGGCGCTCCAGTCGCACAGAGACGGGATCACGTAGTTTCCACAGATACTCGCTAGTGTGTAACCGCAGTGTTTAATCGAGTCCCTTCGGTGAGAAACAAAGCAGGCTTGAAATCAGCGCCGATACGTCCATTTTCTCGGCGATATTGGATCAAAAGGATGGGATGAATGGCGAGAAGCGAGATGGTGGGAGCCTTGTTACACCGTTTCACCCTTGTCAGCAGTACCCTTACTTAGCGATGTGTACTCTGGCAGTGGACTGGAGGTGTATTGGATAGAGCAGAAGCTGATGGCTCCTCTTGAAGACGAAGGTTAAAAATCGAGATCCGTGACAGCCAAAGTGGCGTGCCGACACGTGGCGGCTTACCCCGGTCTTACCCACTTTCTTCCTCCTTCGCCGATCACAATTATAGGAATGTGGGGTCCATCGGTTCATGTGCTCTCTATTCTATTCCACCCATGATACGGCCTCGACGCGCCTTCAGTCCATCTCTCGGCAGCCGAGTGGAAATCCAGCCCTGCGGGTGGTTAGATTCCTGCGATGTGCCGCCGCTGACCTGATGGGATTGGGATGAAAAAGGAGATTGTTGAAGCCCAAGATACCATGGCCTATCTACCCAAGCTCCCGGTTTTTGCCACCCCACAAACCTGTCCCACCTGGAAAAGTCCTCCAGTCGACGGCTCTTTGTCACTCTGCGAGATAATCGAATGGAATGCAGCCAATAACAAGGACCATCCTCTCTTTGTATACCCAAACTTCGATGGGACGATCCGCTCCATCTCTTGGGCGGAGTATTTGCGAGCGACTAGGAGAGCGGCGCGGATTACACGATCGAGACTACCTGTGGGCTTGGATGGGTCGGACCCGGTGGTCGCGACCCTCGCGTCAATAGGTGAGTACACTCCTGGACGTACACTTCGCTCTCTTGACGACTGACCCAATCTTTGCAGATCTCATTTCCTACCTCACCAATTTCTTCGGCATCATACGCGCGGCCTGTGTAACCTTCCAAATGTCACCCAGAAATTCGGCGACAGCCATTGCACATTTACTTCATACGACGAAGACCAAGCACATCCTTCTTAGTCATGAGGACTCGATTCACGAATTATCCAGCGCCGCGCTCGAGATTTTCAAGACAGAGTTTCCCAAAGATGAGCCTCCGACCGTATCGAGCATCCCCCTCTTCAACGATCTCTATGTCGACGAGGACAGTGACCAACTTGAAGAGGTATACGACGCGCAGTACAGATCTGAGTCAGCGCTTGCCTTCTTTTTGCACTCGTCAGGTCAGTCTGACGTTCAAGATTGCTCGCCGACTAACAGTACTTTGAGGATCAACATCTTTCCCGAAGGTGAACCCATGGTCGGAGCGACACACTTTGGAGTGCGCCCTGACGCCATTTTTTGGCTCGCGAAACTTGTCGGGGCAGATTATGTCCCTCCATGGCCTGCCATCGTTCCATGGATTACCGATTGCAAAGACACTGTGCGCCGTAAGATCATACCCATCAAACCTTTGCGATCTACTGCTGACCGGGTGGGATAGACTACCAGCGGTTTTGTCCTCAGCTCGTTCTATCCGCAGTGGCCGCCAATCGTCCCTACACCAGATCATTGCTTCGAGGGTCTGAGAGCTACGAACTCGGACTATGCGATGTGCGTTCCGTCATATATAGAGGTGTGGCGCACTTGCTTTTCGAGGAGATCCGACTCCTGACTCGGTCTAGGCTTGGGCAACAAACCCTGAACACGTCGAGTGGTTGTCGACCCGTAAAGGCATTGTGAGGCAGAGATCTTTATGGACGGCCTTGTCTTATATCATGTTCCAGATATTCTCGGGTGGTCCGTTGGCGAAAGCGACTGGCAATTATCTCACCTCTCAAGGCGTCAGTATCTTCAGCATGTACGGCAGGTGAGTACGATTCTCATCCGTTCCAGCCGAGTAGTCAATCTGACTTCTGTCAGTACCGATACCGGCGTTTTGTCCGTCTACCTTCCCAGTAATACATCATCGTTCGCGGCTAAGTAAATTGTACTAACACAGTTCTGCCAGCCCATGTCGACATTGACTGGGAGTATTTCCAAATCTCACAATGGGCCGGCTGTAAAATGGTTCCCAACGGAGACAACACGTTCGAATACATCATGCTTGTAAGCTTTCTTACCCTCGCTCATACCTAGTGTAGACGCTCAACACTGGCTGTACAGCCCTCGCCCTTCTGCACCCCCGGAGTAGTCAACGCCAAGATTGACGGACTACCGGCCTTCGCGAGTTCAGACCTCTTCATACCTCACTCAACCAAACCCGGTTATTGGAAAGTCTTTGGTCGGAACGACGACCAGATCATGCACAGTAACGGAGAGAAGACGAATCCGGGTCCTTTGGAAAGAATGCTGAGCAAAGACCCTCGTGTTGCTCATGCCGTGATGTTTGGACGAGGACGATTCCATGCAGGAGTTCTGGTCGAGCCAGAGGCGGGGTATCAGCTTGATCCGAGCAACGAGGAAGCGGTTGCTTCGTTCAGAAACTCGATTTGGTGAGCTCATTGCCGCGATGATGGAGGTCACTATTGACGAAAAATCAGGTCCGCTGTTGAAGAGGTCAATGAATTCGCGCCTCAACATTCGCGGATCTTCAAGGAGGTGAATATCAATTGTGTCTTGTTAGCGAAGCGCTGTCTTACAGGTTTTGTGTAGATGATATTGGTCGCGTCTCCGCAGAAGCCGTTTAGCATAACGGCGAAGAACACCCTGCGGCGCCAGATTATCCTCAAGGACTACGAGGATGAAATCAACGCATTGTATGATACGGTCGAAGAGACTACCCAGGCCGTAGATACAGCACCGACATCGTGGGATATCGTATCAACAACCGTCTATGTACGCACCATCGTCAAGAAGGTACTGGTTCACGAGGTCTCCGACAATGACGACCTCTTCCAACATGGATGTGATAGGTTTGACATTGCTATTCTAGAAGGGAGTCCGGTCACTTACCTTCCTCAGTCTTCAGGCAACGTGGATCAGGAATACCCTATTGAGAGCTTTGAGGGAAGTGGCGGAGCTAGACGCCCGAGGAAACGCTAGCAATTTCGTCTACGACCATCCGACCATCGCCCAACTTTCGATATTCGTTCATCAGCTCGCTTATGGAGTCACCGAGGAGCATCTGACGGAGGACCAGAAAGTAAACGCTATGCGTGCTATGGTCGACAAGTACGTGGCGGATTTACCACAGCCACTTGCTGGACGAAAGGCGGAGCCTCAGGAAAAGTTGAACGTGCTGGTTGTTGGCCCGACTGGTGGACTTGGGTCGCACATCATCGAGAGACTGCTCAGAGACGACAAGGTAGCAAGGATCTACGCTCTTGGTCGGCCATCTCGGGCAGGGAGTCTCAAGGATCGCGTGCTGTCCGAATTTCGTTTGCGTGGCCTCGATGAGCGGGCACTCCTGAGTTCGGACGGGGTGGTATACCTTGAGGGAGATATGACGAGAGAGAAGTTCGGTCTCTCCGATGAACACTACAATGAAGTGGGTGGAATCAGATTCCCAAGCTGGCATAAATCTGAGGCTTCTTCATAGTTGCTCGGTGCTACGACGAACATTATCAGCAATGGTGAGTTCCGGGTCAAATGAGCGCTTTCGTGACGGCTTTCTCATTGTGACCTTCCAGCTTGGCGCGTCGACTTTAGCGTAGGCCTTCAATCATTCGAGTCCAACCTGAAGGCATTGCGCTCTGTGATCGACCTGTCCCTCAAGTCGCCGCTTAGTCCAAAGTTGATGTTTTTGAGCTCAGTCGGTGTGTTCCATAGTCAGTCAAATCCGCTTCTGCTTCCACTTTCTCTCTTGACATCCTTTGTGGTTTAGATGCACCGGCGAGCGCCGGTCCCCTCTTGGAGACGCCAGTAGACCCTCACTATGCCGTCGGAAATGGCTACTCTGAATCGAAATGGGTGGCCGAACAAATCGTAACGGAGATTAGCTCCAGAAACGCATTACGCTCGTTGATTGTTCGCATTGGGCAATTGTCGGGAAGTAGAAACGGGACGTGGAAAACTCAGGAGTGGCTGCCGTCCATCGTCCAAAGCGCTGTGAAGATTGGAATGATGCCTACCGACGACAAGGTTAGCAGTTTTCTCATGAACCTCCGGTTTGAGGCGCTCACACCTTTCTAGTCTGTTTCGTGGCTTCCGATCCATGTTGCTGCCGAGACCGTCGTCGATCTCCTCCAGACACCAGAGGATATAAAGATATTGCATATCGCTCACCCGAAGCCTGTTCCGTGGCGCGACCTCGCGGAAGTGATGTCCGCGATATTGCAAGTACCTATGAAGCCGTACGCGGCTTGGCTTGAAGCACTAGAGGCCGCGGTAGCCGACGCAATGGCGTCCGACAGTGGCGACGGCATGAACTTGCAGGCTTTCCATTTCCTTCACTTCTTCAGGATCATCGGAGACAGCACATCCAACAACAAGGAAGCATTTGGGCTTCCGGTGGTAGTCGTTGCTGATGCACTTCCCTTGTCTGCAACGCTTGCCTCCCCAGATCTACCGCTTCTGAACAGTATCAATGTCCAGGGATGGATCGCTCACTGGAGGGGCTCGGGCTTGATTGTATAATCTGTACTTGGCAGTGAGCTGATGCCATCGGGCGCACACAACACCGTTCGGTTCAGTTCGAATGAGACTGATGCTTATAAAGGGAAACTAGGATAGTAAGTACATGTGCATGCGACACGGAAGGTAAAAGATGAAAAGTCACATTGGTAAATCGTATGAAACATCGTTTACCAATGCAAAGCTACGGAGTTACAGACGGCGTAGCAAGGTTTCCAACGACTCTGATTCCCCCTTCGTCGACTCAGCATCAGAAAATTCCAGCCGCTGCGAAAAGAATGAGGGAAGTAGGAACCGGTACGCCTCAAGGTCTTTGACAACGCCAGTAAATTGTCGTACAATGTCGCTCGGATCGTGGAGATCTTGGGAATGCAGGTTGGCGGATCCCACTAGCCTCTAACATACTGTTGCATCAATACACTGAAACTGCTTTGAGATAATGGGACTGTGCTCACTCTGAAAGCTTCTGATCTCCCAGACAGGCCCTTCACAAAATCGGAAAGAACCTCAATTGAGTCTATGGCGAGGGCGAGGACGCCTACACCTTTGTCGGCATGTTCGTAGTCGCCCTTTTCCTGATCAATGATCCCGAACAAATAGAATTTGATCACGGAGAACCAGCGACGATATCTGTTTGTGGCGTTAAAAGCATTGATATGAGGTGCTAATATGTCGATAACACTCTCAGCCTGGTCTCGAGACAGAACAAGCTGGTCATGGGTTTGAGTGATATGGGTCTGGAAGTCGGATATTTCGCTTTCCGTTTCGTGGAATCGACGCTCGATATAGCTTACAAACTCGTGCCATTCATACCCATGGTTGGCATTGTTTAGTGAGTTATATGCCTGTTGACCTCGGGCTTGGAGACCCAATAGCTGCAAATTTCCATAGTCAATACATTTATCTGGAAATGCAAAATTTCACGACTTGCCAT